>CM065431.1:2439166-4843333 GCA_033030585.1 Hippophae rhamnoides
ATATATATATCAATTAAATTATATGCTATATGTAATTCCAAAAAACATATTTTCGGACAAGGAAGTTTCGTGGCACGCAAGACTTAAACAGTGCATTAGATCCACTTCTAGATGTGAGCATATTACTGGTGAGACACCCAGATACTCGTAATAAGAAAACTAACTGAATGTGTAAAATATATTAAATTATTGTGTATGTTAAATGATATATTAACTATTATATATAAACGTTAAAAGTATAAAATAATAAAATAATTATAAGATTTAGTATTAATATATAAAAATTAAATTATAAGTTGTAATATTTAAATTATTTAGGCAATGAAATTATAATAAAAAATATTATTAAAAAAAACAACTTAGCTACTCAATCCAACGATCGAAAGAGATCGAAATCGGATTTCATATTTTCACTTTTTTACTTACAAAATATGTCTATATTTTGAAATAGTAAATTTTAATTAATATATTATAAATCCTATCTAAATGACTACATCGTACATGGCTGATATTTTGCACGCCACCAGACGTACACTCAGGCGGGCTTCTAGATTTTCATTAATTTCTTTTAGTTTTAATGTGAAATAAAAATTAATTAGTTGCTTCGAATTTTAGATGAAAATATTTTAATATCATAACTATATATATTATTAGGATGGATGAAAATCTGTATCTAATTGGCATAAGTCATCTATTTAAATGGTGAAGTAATTAAGGATTCCATTTAATTTATTAATATTTTAAATATATTATATTATTAAAAGATTTCGTTTTAATACCATAATTCAAACATTAATACACTTTTTATTGTTTTTTTTTCTGAATAATAATCATTTTTTTACTAAAAATATTATTTTAGCTTTTTAAGAATTTAAAGAAAAGTTACATAGCTTTGAGAAATGAAAATTGAAAAGATAGCTTTTTTGAGAGAGTTATCGATAAACGAGCTTTGAGCAATGAGATTTGAAAAGAGAGTGGGTGTCTTAATTTTTATTGGTTTTAATATATAATATATATTTTAAAGACAAATTTTATTTTTAACACATCAATTTAATATATAATTTTTAAAAAATTAAAAAAATAATATTAAGAATATATATAATAAAAAATTATTTATAATTAAATTTAAATAATATCTAATTATATGATATTTAAAATGACATGATGTATTAGGTTATCTTAATAATAAAAATATAATGTATAAATACCATGAATGTTATTTTTATAATTATAAAATTTAAGAATTTTATTTTCATTATTTTTATTTTTATTTTTATTGATTTAATACATTTAAAGATAAATTTTATTTTTAACTCATCAATTTAATATATAATTTTTTAGAAAATTACAAAAATAAATTAAAAAATTAGCACTAATAATATTCATAACAAAAAAATAACACACAATAATATTAAGTTAATTTAATTAAAAAATATTTAATATTTAATAAATTTAAATAATTATAATTTAATTTAAATAGTATAATTATATTTAAAATGAGATGATGTATCATATATATTTTAATAATATAAATATAATAAATAAATGTAAGGGATATCATTTTTATAATTATAAATTTTAAAAATATTATTTAAAAATTTAAAAATATGTTTAATATATATACTATATATATAATTTAATGTAAAATCTATTATATATATATATATATATAAAAAATCAATTCAATTATATGTAATATATCTACGAAAAAAAAACATATTTTCGGAGAAGGAAGTTGTAAAAATATTATCTTTCTCTGATAATTATCAGTATATTTCATTATTATTTCTGTAATTGTTTCTGTACAATAGTTAAAATATATATATATAAAGAAAATAAAAATTAAACAATAACTATAATTCATGCATATCTATGTTTTATGTATCCACTATCATTATTGTATGCTCCATATTTTATTACATTGAGTCATTGGTATGTGACACAACATCACACCAATTTCGTGTAATTCACAACTTAAAAGAAGAAAGTTTCTTCGCATTCAAGACTTAAACAGTGCATTAGATGCACTTCTAGATGTGACTCATGTGAGCATATTACTGGTGAGACACTGAGATACTCCTATTAAGAAAACTAACTCAATGTGTTATATATATTAAATTATTATGTATGTTAAACCATATATTAACTATTGTATATAAAGGTTAAAAATATAAAATAATAAAATAATTATAAGATTTAGTATTAATATATATAAATTAAATTGTAAGATGTAATATTTAAATTATTTATGCATGAAATTATAATAAAAAAACATTATTAGAAAAAAAAAACTTAGCCACTCAATCCAACGATTGAAATAGATAGAAATCGGATTTCATATTTTCACTTTTTTACGTACAAAATATGTCTATATTTTGAAATAATAAATTTTAATTAATATATTATAAATCCTATCTAAATGACTACATCGTATATGGCTGATATTTTGCACGCCACCAGACGTACACTCGGGCGGGCTTCTAGATTTTCATTAATTTCTTTTAGTTTTAATATGAAATAAAAATTAATTAATTACTGATGAAAATATTTTAATCTCATAATTATATATATTATTAAAACGAATGAAAATCGATATCTAATTGACGTAAGTCATTTATTTAAATGGCATCATGGAGTACACTTAATTTATTAATATTTTAAATATATTATGTTATTAAAAGTTTTCATTCTAATATTTTATTTTTATCTAAAATACTATTTCATTTTTTTCATTTTTCCTTTTAAATATTAACTAAAATTAAAAAAATGTAAACAAAATTATCAATTTTAGAAACTTCTTTTTGATAGCATTATTAATGCAAATTGACCCTTTTACCAATTAAAGGGATATAATGTAGACATATTCTTTTACGATTTATTAAATCTGAATTTTGACATTTTTTTAAAATTTGAGTTTTAACACATCCTACTAAGATACATCATATATAATATACTTTTTATTAGAGGTATCAACTGATTGCGTTCTAAGAATGCTGCCACTTATAGCAGTTATTGTAACCACTTTCTCATGTTTACAATTAGATGATTAAGGCATTAGTTTGTTAACACTCAAAACCATCTTGCTCTTGACAATGTTAAATGTAAGGCATGCTTATAAATTAGCAACCCATACATTGTTGTAACATATAAGTTTTCATAACAATTTGAGAATCAATTTATATCTTCTTTTTCATCTCAGGATTTATCTTATTGTTTTATCTTTAAGTATCAAGATTTGAATGATGTCAATTATGGATTTTAATGGCATTAACAATTAGTCTTATAGAGATGCAGGTTTATAGTCTCCTATAAGCTCTCCTGGTATGGTGCAATCGCAAAATGCATCTACAAATTAGGTTGATGCTTGCCCGAAGCTTGACTTCATCACTTCTAATCAATGTATGCATCTCGGTTAAACTTGATGAACATAACTATATGAATTGGAAGGATTAACTCTTGACATATACCATATGGTCTTGAAGGTATCATCAATGGTTCTTTAAGTCTACCCCTTTGTTTTCTTAAAAAAATTTCTACAATAAATCTATCTTTCTTAAATTGGAGTAGACTTAACTTAATTGTCAATGATTGGATTTATGGATCAATTTATACGAGAATGTAGGTTACTTGAGCAATGACACGGTCACTCATGAGTAATGGAAAGCTCTGGAAGAAACCTATTATTCATATATCTAGACTAGAGTAATGGATTTGAAACAATAATTACAAAAGCTTATGTAAGGATAGACTTACTACATCATTTATTTCATTAAAGCCAAGACTATTATTAGTCATTTGGTTGTTGTTGGATAACTTGTTCAAGAAAAAAATTGCTCTTATATGTCTTGATTGGATTGGGATCAAGATATAACAATTTTGTCTCCAATATTCAAATGCGTGAGGTTATGCATTCTATTAATTTTGTTCATAACTATTTAGAAGGATATAGAAAGGCAAGAATCTACTAGTCATGAAAACATGTAGCCAAGTTTGTTCTAAGAAAAGGTTATCAAAATCAATAATCCAAATCCGTGGCTTCAAGAACGGTGATGTTAGTAAAATCAAGATGGAATCTCAAAAATTTCTTGCAACAAGGTTCTCAAGGGCATAAGACTCTCACTAATAACTTAGGTGACAGCTCTATCAAGAACCCCTATACAAAGAATGGTGGTAGTGAAAAGCCCATTTGCCAAGTCTATCAAAAAATTAGTCGTAGTGCTCAATCTTGTTTTGTTCTATAAGATTTTCTTTCAAGAAAGCCTTATAATCCTCAAGCCATGGTTGCTCATTGTGGTAATTTTGCCTTCAATGTTTTTGATTGTTCTTGGCTTCTTGACACGAGTGCTAGTTATCATGTGACTGTATATGTCTCAAAGTTTCAAGCCTTCATGCCTTATACAAGATCTAAAGGATATGTTAGGTAATGGAACTAAAACTTTAATGGCTCATATTGGTTTTGGTACTTTACAACTTAATGATAATTGTTTGTTATCTTTAAATGATGTCTTTTATGCCCTTAAAGTTGCAAGAAATTTACTTCTTATAAATAAGTTGCAAGAAAGTCTCCATTGAATTTTCACCCACTGGCTTTTGTGTTAAGGATCTTCCTCCCCAGAAAGTAAAGCTTTAAGGTCCAAGTGAGCATGGGCTCTAGCAAGTGCATGGAATCCAAGGAGTATCAAAGTTTCCTATGCACGATTCTTCTTCCACTCTTGTTGCTTTTTCATCAACTTTACAACAATGGCATAATAGACTTGTCCATCCTTCATTTCATGTAATTAAATAAGCCTTAGCAAAGTATGTGTCTAAGCATGATGTTTCTTCCTTTAATTAAAAAAAATTCAATTTTTGTAAACATTGGTAAATAGTTAAGTTGTACATGTTACCTTTGTTACATTCTCATGAAAGGGTTGTTACTTATTTTCATTTCTTGTATCTTGACTTGTGGATTGCTTAACATAATGCAAATACTAGTCATAAATACTTTCTTTCAATTATGGATGATCACTCTTGGTTTATCTGGTTATTTTTGCTTCATAGTAAAAATCAAACTAGTTCAATTTTTCTTGATTTTAAAACTTTTGTTGAAAAATAGTACTTAGCTAATATAAAAGTCATCCAAAAGAATGAGAGGTTGACTTCAAACAATGTGAGTTTGTTTAACAAAGGCATTGTGCATAGGGTTATATGCTCACATACCTTTGAACAAAATAGGGTAATGAAGTGTAGGCATAGACGTATTGTTGAAAGAAAACTTGCCTTACTTTCCACATCTAGCGTGCCTATCCAATTCTGGCACTATGTTTTGCAAATTTCTTTATACTTTCTCAATAGACTTCCCATAAGAAATTTACCTTGTTTATGTCCTTTTGAAGTCCTTACTGGTACTAAACCAGATTATAGCTATCTAAAAGTCATTGGTTTTAAAAGTTTTCCTTGCATAAGAGCATATCATACAACCAAATTAGATCCATGCTCTCTCAAGTTTGTTTTTCTAGGATATTTTTTAAGTTAAAAAGGTTTCTTATGCCTCCATAAAGACACATGTACCATATATGTCAATAGACATGTTGTCTTTGATGAGAATTACTTCTTTTTGTAGAAGTAGTTAGCATTAAGTATGTGTCCAATGTTTCTCCACCTTTTGTCATTCAAGTTCCATCACCTTTTTCTGTTAAGTCACAATCTTCTGTGTTACAAAATAGGTCTGTTCCTATTGGATATCCTATTTTGTTCACTAGCTCCTCTCAAGGATTATAGTCTATTGAGCCTCTTTTGTCTCCTAGTATTTCTACATCTCATGAGACTTTTGATTCCTCTTATGTTGATCCTAATAACTTTAGTGACATTATTACTTACATTCCTTGTAATGAATTGGTCTTGTATGATCCACCTTTCTCTATTTTAGCTTTATTCTCTCCTGTGCCTATATCTCCCTATCCTTCAAATGATTTGTCTCTTTTAATGGTTCTTCCTCTTCTTTCCAGTGTTATGTCTGGTTCCTCTAATTCATGCAATAATCATCCAATGGTTATTAGGTTAAAACTAGTACTTTTAAACCCAAAACATTTCTTGCTTCTATCTCTATTTCTTTTGTCTTATCTGTGCCTAAAGGTTATAAAGTTATTCTTAAAGTGCCTGAGTGAAAGGCAACCATGTAAAGAGAAATTGATACTTTTAATGCCAATATCACTTGGACTCTTATTCCTATTCCTAAAGCTTATGTCTATTGCTGCTTTGGAAAAGTATAAAGATAGCCTAGTTGCACAAGGCTTTCTTGATGAATTTTGTGTTGATTACGTGGAGACTTTCAGTTATGTTGTTAAAATAACAACTATAAGAGTTGTTCTAACTTTAGTGCTTTATAAAAAATGAAAATTAAAGCAAGTTGATTTGAATAATGCATTCTTAAATGGAGATTCGTTGGAAGATGTTTTTATGAGCTATCCCTCAAGTTTTGAAGTTGATGATCCCACTTTGGTGTGCAAACTACACAATGCTTTATACAGTTTAAAAGAAGATCATAGAGCCTCGTACCAAAAATTGTGCAACTCTCTTGTTGCAATTGGTTTTGTCAATTCTAAAGCTGATAATTCAAAGTTAGTGAAGTATATGTCTCTTGATATATTTTGTGGTTCTTGTCCATATAGATGATATTCTCATCATAGATTCTAGTACTAAATTATGAGATAAACTTAGGGCTAAATCTTGACATTTTGAGCTATTTTCTTGGTCTTTAAGCATTTTATAGGACAAATGGCATTTATCTATCACAACTCAAAGTATATCAAGGACCTGTTAGAGCTTTTTGGTATGGAGGATGCCAAGCCCATCAATACTCGTATAAGTTATGATAATATTTTAAGCAAATTTGAAGTGTTATTCTGGAAGATGGTTCTGATTATTTTGGTAGATTTTTGCATTTATTACCATCATACATCCTGATGAGGCATTCGTTATGAATAAGCTTTCCAATTCATGTCTTATCCAATTGAGGCACATTGGTTGGCTACCAAATGCTTCTTACGCTATCTCTAAGGAACCGTGTATCTTTGCTTAACCTTTACCGCACTTTCCAACATAGATTTGGTGCATTTCTATCATGATGATCATGCTAGTTACCCTGATAATGGTAGGAATATTAGTGCTTATTGCATCTTCCTAGGAGATTGCTTTGTGTCTTAGAAATCTTTGAAACAAAAGGTTACATCGTGCAGTAGTATTGAAAGTGAACATAGATCCATGGCTTTTGTTGCTGTTGAGCTTTTCTAGCTTCAATTGTTGATGTCTGACTTGCAAATCACTATAGCCTCTACTCTTTTCATACTTATAGGCAGTGTTAATGCCAATGCACTAGCTTATAACCTAGTCTTGTTAGAGATTATTGTTATAAAGCTCCTTAATTTAAGGAGCAAATTAAGGAGCAAAACATGGAACAAAACAAGGAGTAAAACATGGAGCAAAACATGGAACAAAACAAGGAGTAAAACATGGAGCTTAATTCAAGGAGCAATTCAAGGAACCATTAATTTAAAGAGTAATTCAAGGAGTGAATTTTCCTATAAATAGATGTGTAATTGTAATGAATTAACCATCCAAAGTGTTCATTCCAATTGAGAGAAAAGCTTAGAGAGAAAAGCTTTTGTGAGAGAAAATTGAGAGTAATTTTCTTGGGTGTAATTGGGTTCAGTGAGTTGTGAGTGTTGTAAACACCTTGTGTAATTTCTCCCCCTTTCAGTAAAAGATCTGCAATGAGTCCCGAGACGTAAGCAAGATTGGCCTAACTCCGTTATCAAATTTGTGTGTTATTTTTCTATTTTTGCTTTCTTTTAAATCTGGCTTATCGCGAATTTTCGTTATTTCCCAACAAGCGGTATCGAGCTATTGGTAGTGATTTCTCAATTTTTCGCAAGAAATAGTTAGAAACAATTCGGAGGAAGTCGATTTTAGTGGGAGCATGCCGCAGATGAAGGAAGGGTGAAACCTCGAGAAATTTGATGGTACAGTTCGGGTTTTGGAAAATGCGGATAGAGGATTATCAGTATCAAAGAAATCTATATCAACCTCTCTCGGGAAGAAGCCATAGCATGAAGGAAGAAGATTGGAATCTTCTAGACGGAGACAAGCCCTGAGTTATTCGATTGACGTTATCCCGTAATGTTGCTTTCAACATAGCAAAGCGAAAAAGACCACTGTGTCTTATGGTAGCTCTCTCCAATATGTATGAGAAGCCATCAGCCTCGAACAAAGTGCACTTCGACAGGCGCTTGTTCAATTTGCGGATGACGGAAGGCGTCGTGGTAGCTCAACATCTCAATGAACTCAACACGGTTACAACCCGGTTGAGTTCGGTGGAAATTGAATTCGATGAAGAAGTACGAGCGTGATACTTTTGTCTCTTCTACCAGAAATCTGGAATGCTACTGCCACGGCTGTGAGTAGCTCATCGCGAAGCAATATGTTGCAATTTGACGATGTTCGTGATTTGGTTCTCAGTGAAGAGATCCGACGTAGAGACAGTGAATCGTCCAACCTCTTCGGTTTGCATACGAGTCGAGAGGAAGAAATTCAACCAAAGGAAATGGACGTGGTAGAGCTGACTACCGAGGTAGATCAAAAGACGGAGGTCCAAATCTAGGAATCCTAATAATTCCCATAGCTCGAAGACTATCGAGTGTTGGGAATTGTGGAAGAACCCTTACTGAAAATCGGTGCAAGAATGCACCGAAGGACAAACAAGTGAAGGCGAGGCAAATGTTACTTCCACCTCGGGAGGAGATGATGCATTTATATGCTCTTTGGAGAGCAAGGAAGAATCTTGGGTGTTAGACTCGAGCATCGTTCCGTACTTCACAAAAGAATTCTTCGAGAAATATGTCCTAGGAAACCTTGGAAAGGTATATCTTGGTGATGATCAACCATGTGCTATTATTGGCAAAGGTGTAGTGAAGATTAAGTTGAACGGATCCTGTTTGGGAACCGAAGGATGTCGCATATTCCCGATCTCGTAAGGAACTTAATCTCGGTGGGGCATTGGCCGGTGAAGGCTACACTACGATCTTCCATGGTGATGATTGGAAGATTTCAAAGGTGTAATGACAGCTGCTCGAGGCAAGAAAAGTGGCACTCTTTACATGACGAGAGGCACGTTGTTCGGTACAGTTTGCGACGAAGCAATGAAACACCAAATCGTGGCACCGTAGACTAGGCCATATGAGTGAGAAGGGGATGAAGATTATGCACTCAAAGGGAAAACTTCTGTGTCTACAATGGAGATAGACGTGTGCGAAGATTGCATACTTGGAAAGCAAAAGAGAGTCAGCTTTCAGACAAGTTGCAGAATCCCAAAGAAGGAAAGACTAGAGCTTATTCACTCTGATGTTTGGGGACCAACGACCGTTTCATCTATTGGTGGGAAACACTAATTCGTGACTTTCATTGATGATCACTCTCGGAAGGTATGGGTTTACTTTCTAAAGCATAAGTCTGAAGTATTTGAGGCTTTCAGAAGATGGAAAGTTATGGTGGAAAATGAGACGGGTTTAAAGATCAAAAAGCTTAGAACCGATAATGGTGGTGAATATGAAGACACGTGATTCAAAAATTTACGCTATGAGCACGGGATCAGACTGCAAACAACTATGCCAGGCACGCCCAACACAATGGTGTACCGAGCGTATGAACCAGAATGTTGACGAAGAGCAGCCGAAGCATCCATATACAAATGTCTACCGAAGCAATTTTGGGCGAGGTTAACACGGCTTACTTGATCAACCGAGGCCCGTATGTTCCATTGGAGCATAGAATACCGTAGAGGAGGTATGGAGTAGAAAAGAGGGTGAAAATATCACATCTAAAAGTTTTTCGGTTGTGTAGCATTTGTGCATATCGGTGATCAAGGCGGGAATAAGCTTGATCCCAAATCCAAGAAATGCACATTCATTGGCTATGGTGAGGATGAGTTTGGCTACCGCATTTGGGATGACAAAAAGAAGAAAGTTATCCTAGCAGAGATGTGATTTTCAACGAAAGGGTGATGTATAAGGGCACGCATAAAATAGACGCCAATGACTCGGAATGAGAATGAGTCGGTAAGTTGCGAGATGCGGCATGATGTCCCGTATACTTCCGCAACATAACCAATTGTAACAAGTCCTCGGCAGGAACTTGTTGGACAAAGCAAGACACGCATCGACACACCACAAACGGCCTCTCTTACTCCAGCTCCCGTATTGGAGAAGGTCTTCACCCTACGTGCCTAACGGGAGATACATGAACTATATGTTCTTCGGATCGACGAGGGGAGCACGAACGCTATGATGAAGCTTGTCGGACTCGAGATTCCAACAAGTGGGAGCTTGCTATGAAAGAAGAAATGAAATCTCTCATCTCGACCAGACATGGGAACTAGGTGAGTTACCTATGGGAAAGAAGACACTTCACAACAAACGGGTGTACCGGGTGAAGAGAGTGCATGATGGTTCCAAAGAGATACAAAGCCCGCCTAGTTGTCAAAGGGTTTCAACGAAGGAAGGAGTTGACTACACCGACATTTTTGCTCCGTTGTGAAGCTTCAATACTATCATGCTCCGGTATTGAGCATTGTAGCCATCGAAGATCTTCATCTTGAGAACAGTTGGATGTGAAGACCCATTCCTTTCACGGAGATTTAGATGAAGAAATATACATGTACCGGAAGGTTTCTCGAGAAAGGAAGAAGAACATGGTGTGCGAGACTTAAGAAGAGTTTGTATGGCACAAACAAGCCCCGAGACAATGGTACAAAAAATTTGATTTCACTTCACGCACAAGGAAGGTTTCCGAAGTGCAATGTTGATCATTGTTGCTACTTCAAGAGATATAGGTCCAGTTATATCATTTTACTACTTTATGTTGATGATATGTTAGTAGCATGTTCGGATATGGATGATATTAAAAGGTCAGTTGAAGCGGCAATTGTCAAAGGAATTTGACATGAAAGACTTAGGTCCAAAGAAAGAAGATTCTTGGAATGCAAAATCACAAGAAATAAGAAGAAAGGATCCTTGCAATTATCTCAGGCAGAGTACATCAATCGTGTTTTGCAAAGATTCAACACGGGCGATGCGAGCCAAGCTGCACACCGCAGCCGATCATTTTCGCCTATCCGGATCAGTCCCCTCGGCAAGAGGAAGAGAGAGAATTCATGGCTAAGGTTCCTTATGCTCAGCCATTGGAAGTTTGATGTACGCAATGGTTCCACAAGACCAGGACATTGGCCGTACGGTGGGAGCTGTTAGCGGTTATGTCAACCATCAAGGGAAAACTCATCGTTGGGAAGCGATCGAGTGGATTTTGAGGTATCTCGAGGCACCACGTAAAAGTGTTTGTACTTTAGTAAAGGAGAGTTAAAAATACAAGGATACGTGAGATGCGACTTTGGAGGTGAAGTTGATCACCGAAGAAGCACCCTTGGTTATATATTTATCTTGTTGGAGCTACTACACCGTTAGTTGGATGTCACAAATACAGAAAATTGTCACTCTATCCACTACAGAGGCTGAGTATGTAGCAGTAACTGAAGCTAGTAAAGAGATGATATGGCTTCAAGGTTTGTTAACTGAGTTGGGATTCAAACAAGAGAAGAATGTTCTACATAGTGATAGTCAAAGTGCAATACACTTGGCGAAGAATTCAGCATTTCATTCTAGAACCAAACATATTGGACTTCGTTATCACTTCATCAGATCTCTATTAGAAGATGATGTGTTAATACTGGAGAAGATTCAAGGAAGCAAAAATCCAGCAAATATGTTGACAAAGATGGTGATTATTGACAAACTAAAGTTGTGCTCAACTTCGGTTAGTCTATTTAAATAAAGACTAGAAAAGTTCTTTGCGATTGATCGAGGTGTGAAGACATTGAAATCGGTCTTCAAGTGGAGATTGTTAGTGATTATTGTTATAAAGCTCCTTAATTTAAGGAGCAAATTAAGGAGCAAAACATGGAACAAAACAAGGAGTAAAACATGGAGCAAAACATGGAACAAAACAAGGAGTAAAACATGGAGCTTAATTCAAGGAGCAATTCATGGAACCATTAATTTAAGGAGTAATTCAAGGAGTGAATTTTCCTATAAATAGATGTGTAATTGTAATGAATTAACCATCCAAAGTGTTCATTCCAATTGAGAGAAAAGCTTAGAGAGAAAAGCTTTTGTGAGAGAAAATCGAGAGTAAGTTTCTTGGGTGTAATCGTCATGTGAGTTGTAGTGTTGTAAACACGCTTGTGTAATTTCTCCGCTTCGGTAAAAAGATCTGTACGGTCCGAGACGTAAGCAAGATTGGCCGAACTCCGTTATCAAATTTGTGTGTTATTTTTCTATTTTTGCTTTCTCTTAAATCTGGCTTATCGAGAATTTGCGTTATTTCCCAACAAGTCTTTCATACTTCAACAAAACGTATAGAAATTGATCACCATTTCATCAAGATTTTGGTCTCTAAAGGCTCTCTTATAATCGATCATGTACCTACCATAAATCAAGTTGTTGATACTCTTACCAAACTGTTAGTTGCCATTTAATTTATATGCCTCAAGTCCAAACTTCTAGTGCTACCTTGAACATCAATTTGCATGGGGTTATTAGAGGTGTCAACTGATGCAATCTAAGGATGCTGCAATTAATTACAATTCTTGTAACCACCTTCCTATGTGTACAATTAGTTGGTTAAGGTGTTACTTTGTTAGCTCTCAAAACCACTTTGCTCGTAGCAATGCTATGTGTAAGTTATGCTTATAAATAAGTAGCCAATGCATTATTGTAACATACAAGTTTTCAAAGCAATTCATGAATCAATTCATGTCTTCTTTTTTCTCTCCAGGGTTTTATCTTCTTTCTTCATCATGAAGCATCAAGAATTGAACTCCTTGTAAAAAGGAAAAAAATTAATAAGCAAAAATTACAACGCTTATATGCCTTCATAATCTATCCCTATTATTTAATCATGAAAAATATTTTTATCATTTCCTAATGAAATTATTTGAATATTATGATTTTTAGTACTTATTTATATAATTATTTTTAGAGACGAGACGTTGACAATTTTTATTTTTTCGTAACTTATAATATGAAGTGTTGAACCTAATCTCTAAAAAGAAAATTATTTTTTAATTTTAATTAATTTTTAAAATGAAAAAGCTTCACTAAAAGTCTAAAAGAGTATTTTAGTTAAAAAAAATTGATTACTCTTTAAAAATGATATGAATGATAATAATGTTTGAATTATGTTTAAGATATTAATATATTAACTAAATTACTTCAAAGATATTAATCCTATAATATCAATCCTATAATTAAGGGTATAAAGATACTAAAGACAAGTTTAGTTAAAAAAATTAAAATTATTAATTTATGAGAATATAAAACTAGAAATATGAAATTTAATTTTTATTACTTTATTTGGTAGTTTTATGGAATAAATAAAATAAGTAAACTAATTTTTTTCTTCTAATTTTCTCAAATTATCCTTCTAATAAGAATTATTTTATTAGTAATTAAAATTTTAAAAAAATCATATTAGAATCGTAATTATTTGAAAAAAAATCTCTTCTCACACATAGGAATTAGTGTTCATATGGAATTACAATTTCAAACATTAAAGTTGCAACCGACAAAGAAAAAAAAATAATTGTTCCATTTAATTGTATATTATTATCATCCTACATGATTTAAAGTTTCTCTTTAAAAACAAAACAAAAACAAAAAAAACATTAATTAAAGTTATCCATATTATGAATCTATCGTTCATGATCCCCCGCGTCTCAAGAAAATTTTAAGCTTTTAACCAAACTTTTTCTTGAATAATGAAAATTTTACTTTTAAGCAACAACAAAACAAAGAAATAAAAATATAACTTTCAACTTAAATAATATCTATTTTAATAAATTAATTAATTTGTTTAAGCAGTAATAATTACTTTTAAAATTAATAATTTTAAATTAAATTATTTAACGAATAGATAAAACTTATTTTTTTATAACTTTAATAAAATAAGATTAAAATAAAATCTTATCTTTCTTGTATGTAATTCATTATATATAGAGTTTCGATATATATAATATGTTACGTATAAAAAAATAAATATAATATGTTATATATAAAGATAAATTTTGATGTATCATGTCACAAAAATAACTTAAACCATTAATCGAAAATCTCACTAGATTTTTGGTGCATATAATATGTTACGTATAAAAATATAGTTATATATAACATGTTTATCTATGATACTTTACAACATGACAACAAAATTTTGAATGTAAGAGCAATGAGAATTACAGTCTTTAAACTAAATATGTTCTATGTAAAGCATAAACACCAAATTATAACATGTTATCAGCATGAATCGAGGAGTGAACGTTCTTATACCTTTCTTCAGTGTTATTAACATCAACTCCTTTCTTGATGTATTCATTGAAGTGACTCTGGTATTACACTTATTCTTGTCTTGATTAATCAAATCAAAGTGAAAGAACAATCCTTATCTGAACAAGAATAACAGTATTTTAAAATCTTTATGGATTTCAACTAGAACTCTATCATATTAAAGTCTGAAAAATAAAACACAATGTGAAAAGTGAAAGTATTTAAATAAATATCAAATATTTGGTTGCTATTAAATAACATCTAACATCAATAAGTTTTAATTGAACTAAAATAATTCAATTTAAGAATTATAAACTTCAACTGAAGACTTACCTACCATTTGCGTTGAAACACAAAATTAGAAAATATATTTTGATTTTCCTAATCCAGTAAAAGAGGGAAGCTCATATAAATTAAAAAAAAATTAAACAACGAGGCTAAAAGTATGCAAATATATGCATATAGATTTGAAATGCAGCTACGAAAATCAAATTATTGGTTTATTGTTATTGGACAGCAACCAATTAACCCAGAGATTATAAAATGAACACAATTTAATAGCAAAGTAGAAAAGAAGATAAACTACATAAGCAAGATTCTTGTAAGCATTCCTTCAAACACTTAATAAGCATAGTTAAATTAATCATTATCATAGCTAAAAATCCATTTATTTGGGGCACAAATTTGAGATTCGAGAAAGAAATCTTGATTATATACACTATTATAACAAAAATTGTATTCAGGAAAAAATTCAAATTTAGGGCTCTTTGTATTTTTCTCCTTCGGTGTTCTGTTTCATTTTTGTAAATGTACAGAGAAAAGATAGAGATAGTACCTTCAGCGAATAGCCTGGTGGTTACTCCTCTGCGAAAAATAAAAAAGAGATGGAGGTAGAAGAGAAGAACATAATAAATTAGGCTTTGATTTTATTGTTCTACTTAGAGTTTCTATAGTATAGTTCATTAGTGATATAATTGAAAAGGTTCTAGGTTGATTTAGAACCAAGGTACATGTTATATTTTGAACTATAAATAAAACTCTTTCCTCCACTTCTAAAATATCTTAAAATTTATAAATTTTCTTCTCTTTTGTAAGGGTAATTAATTAGTTCAATTTATCTCAATGAATTGTAATTTTGAAGTTTATTCAATTTAGAGATAATGAAAATAGTTAACAACGTTCGAGGATATAGGTAATATTTATACAAAATCTAGTTAAATTTATAATGTTTTTATTTTTCTGCTTTATTTTCTTTTAATATTATATTTCTAATAGTATTATTTTGTCGAGATAATTTGATATCTATTCATTTAAAATATAAGTAAATAGTAACTATTTAAAATAAAGAAAATATACTCGATTTTTTAACAATTGGTATCAAAGCCGAAAGTTTGTACCTAGACATTTGTTTATATTTTGTTTGTTTGCTATTGGAATATAATTCCTAGTTGTTGTAATATGAAGAAATGAAGGAATAAAAGTATTCTTAAAACAAAGACCAACCATCCACGTAAGGCAGAATAATGGTAATGAATGCAAGATTCAAGGTGGAGAAATTTGATGGAATCAATCATTTCGGCATGTGGCAAGACAAAGTTCTAGATTCTCTGTTTCAATAAGATATAGACATCGTCATTGAAGAAAAAACTAGATGGAGCAGATGAAGTCGAGTGAAAAAATATCAATCGATTGGTATGTAGTACAATTCATTCGTGTCTCTCAAGAGAACAAAAGTACACGTTCATGAAAGAGATAACTGTAAGTAAGTTATGAAAGGCGTTGGAGAACAAGTTCGTGAAGAAGAGCAAACAAAATCGACTCTAATTGAAGAAGTTGTTCCATTTTGAATATCTTCCAAGTATCACAATAAACGACCATATTGCTGCTTTTAATTGATTAATAATAGATTGTTAAATATGGATGAAATTTTTAAATATGAAGATTTAGTTTTGATGTGGTTAGCCTCCATTCTTGATGAGTTTTATTATCTTATTACGAGCTTACTCATTGGGAAGGAAAAATATCTTTTGAGAAAGTTTGCACTATTTTATATAATTATGAAATTAGAATGAAAGATAAAAAAACAAAGAAAAAATGAAGAAGCAAAGACATTATCTATAAGAAGGCACCTTCAAACTCAAAAGAAACGAAAGAGAGACAAATCTCATTCCAAAGGAAGGCTTGGTAAAGATAAATGTGTCTTTTGTCATGAAAAATGTCATTGGAAGAAAAACTATTTAAAGCTGTAGAAGAAAGGAAAAGTTGTACCATCTGATACATGTGTAGCTAAAAGTAATTCAAATTTAGATTTTGCATTGGTTGGTTCGTCAATAGCATCCCATCCTGATGATTGGATTTTTGATTTAGTCTGTACCTTCCATATGTCTTCTAATAAAGAGTGGTTCTTTAACTTTGAAGAACTAGATGGTGGAGTTGTTTTCATGGGTAATGATTATCCATGCAAAGTTTTGGGGATCAGTACAATTCGTTTGAAAAATCAAGATGATTCAACCAAAGTCTTGAAAGATGTTCATTATGTCCCAAATATGAAGAAAAATGTCATTGTTGTGAAAATCTTAGAATCAAAAGGCTTCACTATGACCACATAAAATAGGGCATTGAAGGCTTTTTGAGCATTTGTGGCGATGAAAGGTGTTCGGAAGAATAACTTGTACTACTACCTTGGTAGTACAGTTATTAGGACAATATCAACAATAATTTTGGAGGAAGAAAAAGATTCAGAAACTACCAAGCTGTGGCATATGTGTTTGGGACATACTGGTGAAATTTTTTACATATTCTAATAAAGAAAGGCCTGTTGAAAGGCTCGAGAATCAACAAGTGAGAATTCTAGGAGCATTGTCTATACTGATGTATGGTGGCCAACAAGAACTCCATCAATGAGTGGTAAACATTATTATGTCACTTTTATTGATGAATTTTCTAGAAGATTTTGGGGGTATCTCATGAAGAAGAAGGATGAAGTGCTGGAAATTTTTCTCAAGTAGAAAAAGATGATCGAGACTCAAACTGGTAGAAAGATCAAGCATCTGAGGTCTGATAATGGCATTGAATACACAAATGATCCATTTATGAAAGTTTGTGAAGAAGAAGGAATAATGTGACATTTTACTATTCGAAAAACACCACAACAGAATGGAGTTACAAAACGTATGAACCAAACTTTATTGGAGAATGTTCGGTGTATATTATCAAATGATTTGTTAGGAAAGCAATATTGGGATGAAGTTGTGATGTATACATGTCATCTTGTTAATCGTCTACCATCATATACTCTTGAAGGAAAAACGTCTGTGGAGGTATGGTTTGGAAAACCTGCTAGAGATTACAATTTCTTACGTATGTTTGGTTCTATTACATACTACCATATAATGGAATCAAAGTTGGATCCTGGAGCCAAGAAAGCTATTTTTTTGGGGATCCCCTCTGGTTCTAAGGGATATCGACTATGGTTCCTTGAAATGATAAAATATAATCTTCAACAGAGATGTTACCTTTGATGATTCTACCTTGCTAAGAAAGGTAACTGAAAAGATTAATGGCACTTTGTAGCAAGTGAAGCAAACTCTGAAACAAGTGAAGTTTGAAAGCAGAATTGTTAATCCAGTTTGTGGAGATAAGATAGAAGCTAATCCTTCATTGGGTGAAGATGAATCAGATGAAGAAGAGGTTTTAATCCAAGAACCTCCAAAGCAACAAGAAGAAACTACAATTGATAGGCAACAATGACAAAATGACAAAATGCCAAGGTGCATGCTCAATATAAAGATATGAAAGATCTACCTGCTCAGTTTAAAAATATGGTGGCCTATGCACTTTCGATTATGCATGATGATGTTTCTTCCACATATAAAGAATCAATCAAAAGCCTTGAAGTTTAAAGATTGAAGGAAGCTATGGACGAAGAAATTTTGTCCCTTCAAAAGAATAAGACATGGAAGTTGACATAATTACCTAAAGGTAAGAAGGTAGTTGGTTGTAAATATGTGTATGCAAAAAACAAATTTCCTAATAAAGATGGTGTTCGCTATAAGGCAAGATTGGTGACTAAGGAGTACGCTCAGAAAGAAGGAATCGATTAGAATTTTCTTGGCCTTGGTAGCACATGGTGACTTGTAAGAGAAAATCTATACATCTAAACCAAAAGGGTTTAATGTTACTAGTAAAGAGAGTTGTGTTTGTAAGTTGAATAAATCGTTGTATGGATTGAAGCAATCTTTGAGGTAGTGGTACAAATGATTTGATCAATTTATGCTACTGTAGAAGTATACTAGAAATACGCATGATCATTTTGTATATTTTTGCAAGCTACAAGATAAGTCTTTCATCTATCTTCTATTGTACGTAGATGATATGTTAATTGCATTGAAGAGCCAAGCAGAAATTAAAAAGTAGAAAGCTTAACTAAGTCATGAATTTGAGATGAAAGATCTTGGAGAAATCAATAAGATTCTCAACATGAATATAAACAGAGATAGGAAGAATGGGAAATTTAGTTTGACCCAGAGTCAATATTTGAAGAAGGTACTACAATGTTTTGGTATGAATGAACAGACAAAACCTATAAGTACTTCATCTGTTTCTCATTTCAAGCTTAGTGCTTAATTATCTATTAAGAATGATGTAGAACAAGAATACATGGCAAATGTACCGTATGCAAATGTAGTTGGTAACTTGATGTATGAAATGGTGTGTATAAAACCTGATATTTCATATGCGATTGGTGTTGTAAATAGGTACATGTTGATCATGGTAAAAGACATTGATTGGCTGTGAAGATTTGTTGTATAACTTCTTAGTGAGAAAATTAAAAAAGTCCCGCATTTATTAGGATTATTTTTCTAGTTAAATTTATAGTGTTTTTATTTTTCTGTTTTAATATTTATGCTTTAGTTTCTTTTAGTATTATATTTCTAATAGTATTATCTTGTCGAGTTAGTTTGAGTTCTATTTATTTTTAAATTATGAGTGAATAATAACTACTAAGTATAGAAAAAATATCTTAACAATTGTCATAATATTGATAGCGATCAAGAGATTAAGAACCAGACAGAAGTGAACTATATGGAGTGTTGTATTTGTTCTTGTCCTCATTAATTATACGAATCCGAGCCTAAAGTCTATCTTTTCCTCTGAATATTTTCAAAAATTTCAAGAATTTGAATGAATTAGGGGATTAATACTAGTGAAGGTAAGGGATAAAATAGTAATTTTTAATGTCAAAAACGATGATGTTGAAAGAGAAAAAAGACGAAAATACATATAAATCCAAAAGGATGCTATACTAAGTCAATAAATCAAGCTATGTACAATTTGAGGATTTTAAACAAAAATGAACTTGGAAAATTATATATAATAATATTCTTAAAATTTATAACCATAAAAATAATATTATAATAATATTAAATTTATTAAAATTTTACTTAAACATATAAAAACTGTATATCTTTTATAATAATTAAAATATATAAGTTAGACATAAAAATATTATTTTTATATAAATATAATTGTTTAGTTTTGTATAAACATAAATAATAATTCACATTTTAAAATCCTAATTCTCTTTTTCTTAATACAAACTTTAGTTTGATTTTCAATAATATGAATAATATCATACATGTAGTACGTTAAAAGGGTCCGTTAAATTATCTTAATACATCAATTTGAAGGGTTGGTATTTCTAAGGTAGTTTTATTTTTATTTGTGTATTTTTTATCTTTATTTTCAATTAATATTTTTAAAAAATTATATTTAATTTATTAGTATTCATTTTAATTAATTTTAACAATAAATATCTTAATTTATTAAAATTAATTATAGATACCAATAATCGGATTATATGTTCTCCAAAGACATCAATTAAAAATAAGAAAAACAAATACCAAAACAATAATATAAATATTTGAAGGTACTAATTATACCATTAAATTTTATAAAATCTTAAAAAAATATCATTAATATTAATTAGTTAATAATAAGTTACACATATATCAATAATATATTTATTATATTTATAAATTTTAATAGTATAAAACTAAAAAAAAGTTTAAACTTATTTTTATAATATTATGAAGTTCAATAATATAAAAATAATAAATTAACATTTGATAATATTTTTATAACAATTTCTTTTTTTTTGTTTTTTTAAAAAATATTTACTCTGCACATAAATAGTGATTTATAAAAAAATAAAAGTTAAATACATTTTAAGACGCTACTTGTACTCTTCTTTCTATATGTGACTTTCAAATTTTAATATTGGATGGATTATAATTTCGTTGATTATTATATTAATGTTGAAAATCATTAATACAACTTAAAACCATTTATCTATTTCATAAACAATACGATAAAAACCAAATCAAAATTTATATATTTGATAAGGATAATATTAAAATGTTCATAGAATCTCAATGAATGCTCATGTACTTAAGGTATAATTCGTTTTTAATTGTTGATATTATCATATACTGTCACGTTGTTTTACTTTTTTGTTGAATAATTGATGTAAATCTAAAGCGCATTATCTAATAGGGATTAGCCATTATTCTGAATCAGCACGTTCACTAGTCACTTTCAAGCTTTAATTATAGTAATTCTACTTTATTTTTGTCGAGAATTAATTCTACTTATTCAGTCAAACAAAATAATAATTTAAAAAAAAAAACTTTGAGCTATGAAAACAAGAATGACAAAATATAGATACCAATTTTTATCACTAAAACAATACAAAAATGAATAGCATATAGAGAAGAGAAATGATATTACTTAGTAATATGTATGAAATAATTTCAATGTTAAATTAATAATATGTAATGTTTAAATAATTATAACTGCTTACTTACATATGTCATTATAATATGATATATTGTTTGATGCATATAAAAAAAATTCTTAAACAGAAATAAAAAGTACAAAATGGAGGAAATATAACTTAATAGTAACAAATAAGCAGTTGGGCAAACAAATAATAGTTTTAAAGACGTCACTATATATAAAAAAGATTATAACATTTTTTGTCGATAATATTTGTCACTAATATTTTCCTATTTGTAATAATATTGCAAAATCAGCTCTAGAAACTCATTGCTTCTAGTTAGGCGAAAATCGTTTCTCAATTATAGATGATATAATTTAATGCATGAATTGCAGTAAGACAGTGACCCAAAAAAGTCAAAAATATGAGCCCTATATTAGTCCAGCACAATTGGCAAAAATTCAATTTATTAATTCCAAAAAAATTGATTAATGATGATTTTATATAATAATAATATAATTAAAATATAATTTATTATAAAAATAAAATATAATTTATTATAAAAATAAAATAATCAATTAATACATTTTTATTATTATAATAATAAAAATAATTAAGATAATATCATAATATATGAAATAATTAAAAAGATAAGAAAATCTATTAATTTTTAAGAGTATTAAAATTAATGACACAATAATTTAAAATTTTACCTAACAATTATATAAAATGTGATTAATAAAATATATATTAGCTCTTATATTAACAGAGATTATATAAGGTATTCTTCTTTTTAATTCAATTAAAATAAAAATTATTAAAACTAGACTTATTTGTATACAATAGAAGGCGGATTTTGTTTCTTCAAAGTTGTAATTTCATACTTTAATCATTTTTTTATAATTTAATTTCTTTGCTTTTTAATTTTTAATTTTATTTTTATTTATAATTTAGTCTTTTTATTTTTTATTTTTTATGATTTATTTCTTTTATACATTTTATACCATTTAAGTTTAATTTTAAATTTATTTAGAATTTTGGACTAAATATTTAGAATTAAAATACAAATAGATTAAATCATAAAAAAAACTAAAAATTAAAATTAAAATAATTGAATTATAATAATAAAAAAGCAAAGGGATTAAAGTGAAACTCATAAAATTTAAGATTCATTTATATATGTGAATTTTTATCTCAAAACATAGTGACCAAAATGTAAGTAAACACTTTTTTTGAAATAAAATTAAAGTTTTATTTAATAAGACACACTGCAATAGATAATATACAATATATTTAGTTCATATTTAGTTCGTATAATAGAAAAATAATAAGAATAGTAATAGTATTATAATTGAATGTAAAAAAAATATTATTATTGTAGTATTTGGTTTGACTATTAATGATTGGTTTATAAGCGTAATAAAATGGAATGAAAAATTATTTATATTATCTTAACACCCCTATGTTCAATGAAGTTTAAATAATGTGTTTTTATTGTTATTTTTTCTGTCAGATATATTATTAAAAATTATTATTTTTCTAAATAATTATTATTTAAAATATTATTTTCTCTTCAAAAAATTTAAAAAAGAAGAAAAATATTTTTAATTTTTTCTTTCATATTATTACAAAATAACACCCTAATATTAATATATGGTAGTAAAGTCCTATTGTTGATCCATTATATCAACACTAAATATCATATAATTAAAATTTTAAAAAAATTTAGGATTTAAGGTTTTGAAATTTGAGATTTGTGATTTGGGGTTTTAGATTTTTGGTTTTTGGATTTTTTGATTTTAGGATTTTGGGTTTGGATTTAGAATTTTTGGATTTTTAGGGTTTAAGATTTAAGTTTTAGGGATTAAGGTTTAATGTTTATGATTTTTGTTTAGAATTTAGGGTTTATAGTTCTTAGGTTTTGGATTTTGGGTTTTGGGATTTAAGGTTTAGTGAAAAGTTCATAACTTGATACACATACAGATAAGGAGATACATAATTCTAACAAACTCGTCCCCATAAGCAGTGAACAAAATAACAAAATAAAAGCAACACACTAAACATAAACAATACCAGTATGATATCAAAACAATAGATAACATTCAGAGTAACATATTATAAGTAAATTAAAAGTCAGAGAGAGTTAAAAATGTTCTAATCAGAGTCTAAATAATCATATGTTTCAACATACACAATTTAAACTAAAATTATATTAGCTCCACAACTAAGCATGCATAACACAAAATATAACGAGGTAAAACCATATAAAAATTGTATCTATATGGTAATATCATCGGATTTCTTAAGGCAACCTGCCAGCCAAATACAATTCACTAATCAATATAACAGTTACAACTTTGATAGAAATAAAACCAATATTACCTCTATCAATTGGGTTTTCCATCCTAACTACCTATTGTTGCTTATACACTACTTCCGTAAAGACTTGATTCAACACACGAACTCAGCTATCATCCGTAGCCAACACCACTTGATGTGATGTGATCAGATACAACAACATAGTTATGTGTAGAATAAACTAGCATAATCTTTGAATATTACTCATATAGAATAATATTCATTTATCACGTAAAATAGAAACTCACACTATTCTATACTTATATAAACACATCACAATTATATATATAATTAAGGAATATGAAATTCGTATCAATTAAAATTTTAATATAGTTTCGATAGGTTTTTTGAATTAAAATGCAATTAAAGGGAGGGGATATTTATAGCGAAAAGTCGATCATCTTGTCGGCTACCTCGTCAAACACCTTACCAACCACCTTGCCAAGGATGGTAGTAAGGTCCATGGCAAAGGTAGTGGTGTGTGTAAATCTGCTTGCATACAAAATGTCTTTAACTATATGTGTGTGTAAATTATTAATCCACAGTAACTAACATTACACAAAAGAAGATAATACACTATGTAAAAAGAAAACAGACACTGTATTTTGTACATGAAAAACTAATACACAAATATAG
Organism: Hippophae rhamnoides; assembly: GCA_033030585.1. Taxonomy (NCBI): domain Eukaryota; kingdom Viridiplantae; phylum Streptophyta; class Magnoliopsida; order Rosales; family Elaeagnaceae; genus Hippophae; species Hippophae rhamnoides. The sequence goes on from CM065431.1 coordinate 2,463,344, forward strand.
GTAAAAAGATACTTACGAGTTTTAAGATTTGATGGTAAAATTAGAATAACTTTTTTTATACAATGGGTACGAGAATATAATAACAATTTCATCTCTTTTATTTAGGAATTATTTTCATTCTATTATTAGTCTGTAATACAACCAAATATAAGAATGCGTGAGAATTATTTCGTTCATAATCTCGTTCATGCCAACCAAACAACATCTCAATTACCATGCAGAAGTAAAGGTGTTGCAACTTGCAAATGTTTTGATGATAAGTAGTAGAAAAATAAAAAAATAAAAGAATAATCCAAATATAAATTTTACTTTAAGAATTTAAAAAAGTTCATTTATCACAAGTTTGTGATAAATTATAAATAATGTGCTACAATGTTATTGGTAAGTCTAATCGTGATTACATAAATATATCTAACAAAAAATTGTCACATTAATTGTGATATAATTATGATATATATTTTAAGAATTTAGTATTGTGTCCATTAAAATTAAGGATAATTTTGTACTTTAAAAATATTTTTTTTCCTTATTTTATCCTATAAAACTTGAGAGGGGAGATTGATTTTGAGAAAGTAAAGTCTCACGTTAAAAAGATATACCTTAAGTTAAAATCTTTAAAGAAATAAGAAATTTATAAAAGTCCAACCATTTGGGCCACGTTTTCAAGTTAAGTCCACAAAAGTAGCTTATTTATAGACTCTAACATTTTTTCAAATTAAACCATAATCGGGCAAAATAAATCATTTTATTCTCAAAGAAAGTCAAAGGAAAAAAAAGAATAAGATAAGATAATCTCAATTAAAGTCTTAAATTTTATTAATTTTCTACATGTTATGGTCCTGCTAAAAAAGAAATTAACGCGTACTTATAAAAATGTATCAAATGTATTTTACGTGGGAGATTTGAACTAAAGAATTCACTAAATAAATGCTTAGCTTTTAAAAAAAAATGCTTAAATAGTTTTTTTTTAAATAAATAAAATATTATATAAATGAGATTCAAAATTTAATTCATAATAATAATAAAGAATAATGTATCACAAATCAATTCCAAATTGAAAGAAGTTTTAACTTTATATATAAAATATATTATAAAATGAATTGAAACATTATAATAATGAAAAACTTTCAATTTAATAATGAACTTATCATTTGATTCAATTTTAACAAGTATGTGGTACCATTTCATTGGTCAATTTCATTATTAATTAGTAAAAATGATATGATTAGTATACTATCAATACTTAACTAAAAATGTACTTAAATAAGGGTAAATTAAATAAATAAATAAACAAAAAAAATCAGATATCGGAAAGGTAAGGTAAGCATAAGCCTAAGCCTACCAACTACAAAGAATTTATATATGCAACTTAAAAAGTATAACCGATAAATATATATAAGTATTGTTGGTTATTTTTTTATTAACTTAATCTTTTATTAAAAATTATATTGTAATAATTTTTAACATAATATCATAATTAAAATTTTTGTATCGAAGATATCATAATCTTTATTATTGAATTTTAAGTATTTGGTTTGTATGTCGTACAAAATAAACACTTATAGAATGATAAATGTGTATAAATATTATTAGTCATTTTTTTATTTACTTAAAATTTTAAAATAATTAATAACTAAATAATTTCTAATACTTATTCAATAACTATATGCAATGTGAATTTGGAATAAAATTATGGGTTAATGTAGTAGTTAGCAGTGGGTGCAACTAATTTTAATTATAAATCAAACTTCATATTGCAATAAAATGAACAATATGACTGCAAAGTGTGATTAATATAAATATACCAATTGTATATTAAACAAACTTATGATATATTAATCATATAAATGCAATTAATATTAGTACTTTGGAAACATATAACACGTACACTTGAATATATAGATTTGATTGTTAGTTACGAATATATTAATTAGTAAGGCAGTCATATAAAATATTTAAAATACTAATGAGTTATAAGTTGCTTGAGGGTTGATCTTTTCAGTTGAGGTTTCACTATTCATATTTCTGTATACTACGTACGTTCTTCACAATACAATATTTAATATAAATAAAACAATTCATATTCAACAAATTAAAACTACGAATTTGCTTTACCACGAAGAGTAACGGTTGAGAAAGCTGCATGCCAACTGAACAAGTTCTTATGCATTAATGTGAATTTTACATCTCTTTAAATAAATAATAAATCAAATAAATATATATAAATTAAATAAATAAATATATATAAGCTTCATTTTCCCTTTTATTTTTCTCTTACTTATTCTTATTATTTTTTGAAATAAAAAAAAATTACTAATACACACTCTCACAATCTTGTTATTAATTAATTGGCTACAACTTAATTTAGATGCTATAGTGTTTGTTGTCCATAAAGATGATAAGGGTAAATTAGGGGTAAATTGATATATATATATATATATATATGCTGCGTTTAAGTTTACGAGTTGGTTAGGGAAAAAAAGATAGTTTTTTTGTAAAATAAATTATTTATAATAAAAATAAAGAAAATTAGTTTTTAAAATCTTGTTGGTTAAATATAAGTAATCATTAATCATTTAAAATATAAAATAAATTTTTATTAATCATATTGTTATTACCAAATAAAGGTTACATTTCAGTAAAATATATAATAACATATATTATTATTTAACATATATGATTAAAATATTATTATTTAAATAAATATAAAAATATGAATAAAATTAAAAAATGAATAAGATAGATAAAATTACACATACTATAATATTGAGATTGATATCGAATCGTAAAAATAATGATTAAAATGACAACTTTAATACCTACTAATAAAATCATGTGTAAAAAATATGATAAATTTAATTAAAAAATGCTCAAAAATTAATTTTGCCTCATTTTTTTTAAAACAATATGATAAAAAATATTATTCCTAAATTTTAAGACTAAACTATCCAAAATAACTAACTTAAAAATTATGATGACTTTTCGTACAACGAAAAATACAAATTTTAAATTTATTAAATAATTAGTAATAAATAATAAATTTAATTGTATTTTTATAATGTCATAATCTATTTGAAAAAAAAATCATTATATTTACTTATAAAAGAGAAAACAAACAACAACAAATCCTGATTTACATATTTAATATTAAAATTAAATTAAATTAAATTGTTTATTTATGTGAAGTTAGAATTTTGAATAAGATATGTCATTTTAATTAAATAGTTAAAAACAAAAAAAAATGTCGTCTACATATTTATGAATCTAGCTTTTGATGTTGATATAAATATAAGTTTTAACAAATTAATCAAATTAGTTAAGACATATTTGACTTGAAAAGAAAGGTGTTCAAGCTAACTTGATTGTCTTTGACATCACTCTAAAATGTTCCAACGACTTGTATATTATTATTATTATTATTATATATAGCCTTTTGAAATATCCTTCAATTTTCCTATATATACTCACAAAGCCAAAAAGACTTTTCATCAATCAATACACAGTCAAAGAGGGATAAATAAAAAAGGTATTACTAAAATGGGTGTTCCTCTTCTTATCAAACTCTTTGCTATCCTCACTACATGTTTCATTGCCCAGAATGTGGAAGCATCCATAACCAGGCATTATAAATTTGAGGTATATATATATATATACATGTTCTTATTTAATACTTCTCTCTGAACTATAAGTGTTTCTAAATAGGATAATTTTTTTTTTTATAAAAATAATGTGTTTTTTAAAATTTTGAGTATTATTTTTGGCATTTATTTATTTATGTTTTTGAGATCTTAAACAAAAGCTTTTTATAGGAAAAAGTACTTCATGATCAAATATAAAAAAATTTGTCATAAGTGCTTTCAAAATTTTAAAAGTACATTAATTTTGTGCTTCTTGAAAGCACTTTTTAATCCACTTTTGTCTGAAACAGGTTTTTATAGAAACAGAAACAAACATATTCTTAGTGCTTTTAAAAGAAGAACTTATGAATGCATGTGTACTCAAAATTATTTTTAATAAATTTATTTAAACAACTAATTTATAAATAGTTATCTTAAAACAACTTTTTTAAAAAAGTACTTTCAAATGGGTCCTTAATCTTTAATCTTTCTCTATATATGTTTGCATTTGATTCTATATTATTACTTTCATGAGTTAACAAATTCTTTTTCTTTTCTTTTTCCCTTCTGTTTTTTCTAGATCAAGCTGCAAAATGTGACCAGACTTTGCCATACAAAGAGCATTGTGACAGTAAATGGGCAATTTCCTGGACCTCGCATTGTAGCTAGAGAAGGTGACCGTGTCCTTATTAAAGTGGTTAATCATGTCCAAAACAACATCTCTATTCATTGGTAATATTCATAATATAAGCTTTAAAATGAAATTAAAATAATTTTTAATCCTAAATTAATTTTCAGAAATTAACTTCTTTTTTTCATAAACAAGGCATGGAATTAGACAGCTTCAAACGGGTTGGGCAGATGGTCCAGCATATGTGACTCAATGTCCTATACAAAATGGGCAAAGCTATGTATACAATTTCACAATTGTTGGCCAAAGAGGCACTCTGTTTTGGCATGCTCATATTTCATGGTTAAGAGCTACTCTTTATGGTCCTTTGATTGTTCTTCCCAAGCTTGGGGTTCCTTATCCTTTTGCAAAGCCATACAAAGAAGCTACTCTCACCTTAGGTAAACAAGCAAACAAAAGCTCAATATGTTTTATCAATTTTCTTCTATAGTGTATTGGTATGTGCTTCTTGTGGGTACTGAAAAAGCAGAGATTCGAACCCCGTTATTGTAAATGTGTTTGAGTATGTAAATATGTAATTGTTATTAAAAAAAATGAATATGTTTTATCTATTTTTACAATTTAAAGTCAATATTTGTGTATATATATAGGTGAGTGGTGGAATGTTGATACTGAAGCAGTTATAAACCAAGCAATACAAACTGGTGGAGGTCCAAATGTCTCTGATGCTTATACCATTAATGGGCTTCCAGGTCCATCATATAATTGTTCTGCTAAAGGTATTCAATGGTGTAACAAAGTCACTTCATTTGACTTAATACTATAAATTATTCTTTTAATGGCATTTCTAAAAAAAAAAATTCTAACATAATTTTTGAGTAATTTTTTAAAATAAAAATTAGAAAAATAAAAAAATACATAAAAATTGATAATTTATTCTTTAATAGATAAAGCTATCCAGAAAAAATAAAAAATAAAAAATCTATTGAAGTCAAATACTCCATTTTAAAAATGTATTAGACTTTTATCGTCATCCATTTATAAGTTTTCCTCAAAAAGAAATTAAAAACCTAAGTCATGTATTTTTTTAAACTAGATAAAATATATTCCATAATTACAGTATTTTGTTTAAATTAAAAAAATTTATGATTTCTTTTAATAATTATAGTACTCTACACTTTTAATTGAGACTCGAATCCCAAAACTTTTGATGAATCCAAGTGACACAATTTCATTGGCCATAATCTTATATTTTAAAATACATATTACTAAAAATGTTATTTGTTTACGTATTCTTGCAGATACATTTAGGCTAAAGGTTAAGCCTAGAAAGACATACCTTCTTCGGTTAATCAATGCAGGATTAGACGAGCAACTTTTTTTCAGTGTTGCAAACCACACACTTCAAGTAGTTGAAGTTGATGCTATTTACACTAAACCCTTTGAAACCAACATTGTTCTTATAGCCCCTGGCCAAACTACAAATGTTCTTCTCAAAACCAAACCTCACTTCCCAAATGCCACATTTTTCATAACTGCTAGACCATATGTCACAGGTTTAGGCACTTTTGGCAACTCTAGTGTTTCAGGCATTTTAGAATATAACCAATTCCCATTAAAAAGTACCCCAAACTCAACACTACCCTCAATAAAAAATATCTCTCTCTTTGAACCACTTTTGCCTGCTCTAAATGACACCTCAGTTGCAACAAAATACACTAACAAACTTAGAAGTTTAGCCAACACACAATTCCCAGCTAATGTTCCTCAAAAAGTTGATAAGCACTTTTTCTTCACAATTGGTCTTGGGACTAGCCCATGTCAAAATAACAAAACATGTCAAGGGCCTAATGGAGCAAAGTTTTCAGCATCAATAAATAACATTTCTTTTTCTTTGCCAAGCACTGCCTTACTTCAAGCTCATTATTTTGGACAATCAAATGGAGTTTATTCTTCAAATTTCCCAACTAGTCCTTTAATTCCATTTAATTACACTGGTACCCCTCCAAATAATACAATAGTAAGCAATGGGACAAAGCTAGTGGTTCTTCCATTTAATACTAGTGTTGAGTTAATTATGCAAGATACTAGCATTCTTGGAGCTGAAAATCATCCTCTTCATCTTCATGGATTCAACTTTTTTGTTGTTGGTCATGGTTTTGGAAACTTTAATCCAAATAAAGACCCTTCAAAGTTTAATTTGATTGATCCTATTGAAAGAAATACTATTGGTGTACCTTCTGGTGGATGGGTTGCTATTCGTTTTCTAGCAGATAATCCAGGTAATTAAGCTTTAATTTAGAAAAATGCATCAACTGTACTATAGTTTGGGTAAATGAACACGTTTTATAAATCAATAACTTTTAAATGATGTAATTTATTCTTATATTTTTATAAAAAAATAAAAAATAAAATCTTTTGTGTTAAATATATGATTATAGTAGTGTACATTAAAGTAGAAGTACTATGTTAAATCATACATTTTATAAGAAAAAAAATAGTAATTTAAGTTATATATTTTTAATATAAATGCAATTCAATCCGGTATCTATTAGATAGAGTAATTTAAGTTTGAAAAGTGTAGTATAAGTTTATTATTTTTACAAAAATTAAGATAATAAAATTTTATTTATTTACAAAAATAGACTGTTATATCTCTTTTTATAAAGGTAGTGGACTTGTGTTGTCTTAATTAATAGATAAAAATATAAAGTACACTTTCATTAAATGTAACGAACTTAAATAATCTTTTATTTTTTTTATAAATATATGAAATTAAAATACATAGTTAATAGCTATGAAAATAAAATACATATCACCTTTTTTATTTCACTAATTCAATTTGTATTGTCTCACCTAATAGATAGAAGTATAAAGTACACTTTCATTAAATGTAACGAACTTAAACAACCTTTTATTTTTTTTTATAAATATATGAAATTAAAATACATAGTTAATGACTATGAAAATAAAATACCTATCACCTTTTTTATTTCACTAATTCAATTTGTAAGTAAAAAAATATTATATGCACGTATATTTGTGCTGACACAAGGTTAAAAGTATGTCTAAGTGACAATTTTTTTAAAAAAATAAATAATTTTATTATTTTTAAAGTTATTTTGATACATGACACATTATAACTAATGTGAGTAAAATTTTGTGTATCCTAAAGTTCTTTTTTATAAGAATTCATTCATTTATACAATCATATTAATACGAACTTATGCAATTTTTTTAATTTTTGAAAAATATTGGAGAAAAAAAAAGCATTTGGTAGTGTTGATGGTGATGAACTTGAGTTTGTGATTATGGTGATGGTGATGTGTTAACAGGTGTATGGTTCATGCATTGCCATCTAGAAATTCATACAAGTTGGGGATTGAGAATGGCTTGGTTAGTGTTAGATGGAAAGCTTCCTAATCAAAAGTTGCTTCCTCCACCAGCTGACCTTCCTAAATGTTGATGTTTCAGTGTGACTCCAAATTTTTTATACACCAACTAAAAAGTTATCTCATGATTTATTATTTTGTAACTTCAAATATTATTATGTTGATTTTGACATTAATTTGAGAATAAATTTAGAATCAAGTTGCATTTTTCAATATGCATCAATTGAGGATATAGGTCAATGAGAGAGTTTGTAAAATTCAAACAATTAAATCAATGGAAGTTTCGATTTTTTTTTAATTACATTGTGAATTTATCTATTGCGTCCTTACTTTCTGTTGGCATGAGTATATATGTAAGAAAGAAATATAATAGTATAGTTGGTAAAACTGTAGTGACTTTAATTAAAGGTTTCAAGTTTAATTTTTAACCTTATATCTCATACTTGTATTAGTGATCTGTATTTTTGTAATTATAGAAATTGATTACTGTTGGGAAAATCGGGTTTACCTATTCTAAGTAGTTACTATTCACTTATGATTTAAATGAATAGAACTCAAACTAACCCGACAAAATAATGCTATTGGAAATATAATGCTAAAATAAACTAAAACAGATATTGAAACAGAAATATTAAAGTAGAAAAATAACACCAGAAATTTAACGAGGTTCGGTATAAATGTTACCTAGGTCCTCGGGCGTCGTTAACCACTTCCACTATCTTCAAATGAATGAACTTCAAAATTACAACTAATTGGGCAAAATTGAGCTAATCAATTACCGCACAAAAGAGAGGAAGATTTACAAATTTTGGGATGTTTACAAATGGTGAAGGAGGGCTTTATTTATACCCACAATTCCAACACCCATCTTCCTTCCTTACCAATCTCGGATTTTTCTAATTTTCTCACTAAGGAGCAATATATAACAAATCTCCACCTTAGCGACTTAGTGGTTTTAAATGATTTCTTCAATTGCTAGATCAACGACGCTAACGCCTAATTCAGATTTAGAGATGTTAATCAAGTCCGCATAATGTTTGAACTTGATTGCCGTTATTCTCGTCATCATATCCATGGATTCTCGTCGTACTAATCTTAGAACTAGTACTCCACCTTCTTCTTCAATAATCTCTCGCACGAAATGATAACGAACGCCAACGTGCTTTGTACGTGCATGGTAGACTTGGTTCTTTGCTAAATGAATAGCACTCGACTATCACAAAACACCTTGATATGTTTTTGACCAACTCCCAAGTCTTCAAGCAAACTCGTAACCAAATAGCTTCCTTCACGGCCTCTCAGAATCGCTATATATACTCGCCTCCGTAGTAGACAAAGCAACGTGGACGCAAAGTAGACTTCCAATCGACCGGTGCTCTAGCAAGAGTAAACACATAACCTAGTTGGCCGACGCTTATCTAAATCTCCTGCGATAGTCAATCACAATATCCGACCGCACACGTTGACCAATGGTATTATCCTGAAATACTAAACCAACATTTACATTTATAATATACCGTAGAATCCATTTCACAGCCCAACCAATGTCCTTTACCGATCATGTACGTACCTGCTACAACACCAACCGTACGTGAAATGTCGGTTCTTGTACACACCATTGCATACATCAAGCTACCAACCGCATTTCCGTATGGTACTTTTGCCATATATTCTCGTTTCGCATCATTTCGAGGAGATAATTGAGCACCAAGCTTAAATTGAGGAACTAGCGGAGTACTTACATGTGTTTTGTCCGTTCATTCATACCAAAAACGTTGTAGTATCCTCTTCAAATATTGACTGGGTCAAACTAAGCTTCCCTTCTTCCTCGTCTCTCTCGCTATCTCCATACCGAGAATCTTCTTGGCTTCTCCCAAATCTTTCATCTCGAACTCCCGACTTAGTCGAGCCTTCAACTTTTCAATTTCGCAGTCTCTTCGATGCAATCAACATATCATCGACGTACACAGAGATAGACGAAAGACTCATTTTCAGAAGCTACTGAAAAATACACACAATGATCGTGCGTGTTTCTCGGTATACTTTGTTGTTGCAAATACAACCGATCAAATCGTTTGTACCACTGCCTCGGAGATTGCTTCAATCCATACAATGATTTGTCTCTTTTACAAACCCAATTCTCTTTACCAAGAACAATAAACCCTTCGGCCGAGACATATAGATTTCCTCTTCTAAGTCACCGTGTAAAAACGCAGCTTTCTACATCAAGTTGAACTAGTTCCAAATCAAATTGTGCTACCAAGGCCAACAAAATTCTAATAGAAGAATGTTTTACGACCGGAGAAAATACCTCATTATAATCGATTCCATCCTTCGAAGCGTAGCCCTAGCCACCAACCTTGTCAGAAGCGAATACCATCTTTGTTAGGAAATCCATCTTTCTTTGCATACACCCATTTTGCATCCAATTGCCTTCTTGCCTTTAGGTAGTTGTGTCAACTTCCATGTTTTATTCTTCAAGGGACAAAAGTTCTTCATCCACGTGCTTCGCTTCCATCTTTCAACTTCGTGGCTTCGATTGCTTCTTTATATATGGAAGGAAACATCATCATGCACAACTGGAAGTGCACAGGCCACCGTATTCTTAAACCTGGCAGGTAGGTCTTCAAAATCCTTGTATCGAGCAGGTACCTTGACATTTTGTCGTCGTGGCCTATCAACTATAGCTTTCTTCTTCTTTGTGGAGGTTCTTGGGTTAAAACCTCTTCATCCGATTCATCTTCACAACGAGGATCAACTTCTGCCTTATCTTCACTAAATGGATTAACAATTTTGCTTTCAAACTCCACTTGTTTGAGTTTGCTCCACCCTGCTTCTAAAGTTGCCATCAATCTTCTTAGTTACCTTTCTCAACAATGCGTATTCATCAAAGGTAACATCTCTGCTAAAGATTATCTTTTTCGTTTCAAGGCACCATAGTCGATATCCCTTAGAACTGAGAGGGATCCCCAAAAAATGGATTTCTTTGCTCTTGGGTCCAACTTTGATTCTATTGCACAGTAGTATGCAATTGAACCAAACACATGTAAGAAATCGCATCTTAAAGCAGGTTTTCCGTACCATACCTCCATAGGCGTTTTCAAGAAAGCGGGAACGATGGTAGACGGTTGACGAGATGACATGCATATGTCACGGCCTCACTTCAATATCTCATTTTAAACCAAAGATTTGACAACATACACATGAACCTTTTCCAAGAAAGTCCGGTTCGTACGTTAATGCCTTAACTCCATTTTGTTGTGCAGGCTGGTTTTTCGAATAGTGAAGTGTCGCACTATTCCTTCTTCTTCACAAACTTTCATAAATGGATCATTTGTGTACTCGTGCCATTATCGATCTCGACGCCTTGATCTTTTTACCACCGAGTCTCGATCATCTTCTTCCACTTGAGAAAAATACCTAACACTTCATCCTTTTTCTTCAGCGAGATACACCCAAACTCTTCTTCCGGGAGAAGTCATCAACGAGTAGGATATAATAATGTTTGCCACTCATGGATGGAGTTCTTGTTGGCCCCCATACATCGCATGGATGTAATCCAAAATGCCCTTTGTATTATGAAGAAGCGGTGCCAAAGCTTACTCTTTTCGCTTCCCCAACACACAATGCTCACGGTAATTCCAACTCGTCGGTTCTCGCACCTTTTAACAGCCTTGCTTTACTAGAATTTGTAAAGCTTTTTCACCAAAGATGTCCCAAACGCATATGCCACAACTTGGTAGTTTCTAAATCTCTTTCTTCATCCGAAATCGTCGTTAATGTTGTCCCAATAACCGTACTACCAAGGTAGTAGTACAGTTATTCTTCCGAACACCTTCATCGCCAAGTGCTCTAAGTAACCTTCAACGCCCATTTTGTATGGTCACAGTGAAGCCTTTTGATTCTAAGACTCCCACAAAGAATGAGATTCTTCTTCATATCCGGAACATAATGAACATCTGTCGAGACCCCGTTGAACCATCTTGATTCTTCAAACGACCACTGGATTCCCAAAACTTTGCATGGATAGTCATTACCCATGAAAACGACTCCACCGTCTAGTTCTTCAAAGTTAAAGAACCACTCCTTGTTAGGAGACATATGGAAAGTACATGTCGAATCAAAAAATCCAATCACCAGTGATGAGATGATGTTGACGAACCAACCAATGCAAAATCTGACCGAATTGCTTTCGCCTACACATGCATCGATTGCAGCTTTTCCTTTCTTTTCGACTTCTGACAATTTTTCTTCCAATGCCCTTTCTCATGACAAAAGGCACATTCATCTTTACCAAGTCTTCCTTTGATGTAGAGATCTACCTCTCCTTCCTTTATGTCATGTGTTTCATGACGTCCTGCTACAGACAATGCCTCCGCCGCTTCATTCCCTTTCTCTTTTATCTTTCTTTCTAATTTCATAACTATACAAAGCAGACAAACTTCCTCAAAGACACTTTATCCTTCCCAACGAGTAAGCTCGTAATAAGATGATCAAACTCATCGTAAGGAGGCTAACAACATCAAGGCTAAATCTTCATCTTTAAAAGTTTCATCCATATTTAACAAATGCGCTACTAATTGATTAAAAGCAAGAATGTGGTCGTTTATTGTAGCATACCTGGAAGGTATTCAAACCCGAACAACTTCTTTTTCAAATGCAGCCGATTTTGTCCACTCTTCTTCACGAACTTGTTCTCCAACGCCTTCCACAACTTACTTGCGGATGTTCTCCTTCACGAACGTGTACTTTTGTTCTCTCGAGAGACACGAACGGATTGTACCACGCCAATTCCGGTTGATATTTTTCCACTCTACTTCATCCGTTCCATCTGGTTTCTCTTCTTCAACGGAGATGTCTGCACCTTGTTGAAACAGAGCATATCTAGAACTTCGCCTTGCCACGTGCCGAAATGACTTGCTCCATCAAACTCTCCACCTCGAACTCATGCGTTCATCACCATGGATGCAGCAGCGTGGATCGGCCTTTGTTTGAAAGAAATTTTTCTTCCGCCATTTCTTCAAATTACAACAACTAGCAACTATATTCCAATAGCAAACAAACGGAATACAAACAAATGCCTAGGTAGAAAACCTTCTGGCTCGATACCAATTGTTGGGAAAATTCCGGTATATTTTCCTCTATTCTAGTAGTTACTATTCACTTATGATTTAAATGAATAGAACTCAAACTAACCCGACAAAATAATGCTATTGGAAATATAATGCTAAAATAAACTAAAACAGATATTGGAACAAAAAAATTAAAGTAGAAAAATAACACCGTAAATTTAACGAGGTTCGGTATAAATGTTACCTGGGTCTGCCGTCATAACCACTTCCACTATCTTCAAATGAATGAACTTCAAAATTACAACTAATTGGGCAAAATTGAGCTAATCAATTACCCTTACAAAAAGAGGAAGATTTACAAATTTTGAGGATGTTTACAAATGGTGAAGGAGCATGCTTTTATTTATAAATTTCAAATCCAACACCCATCTTCATTCCTAACCAATGTGGGACTTTTCTAATTTTCTCACTAAGGAGCAATATATAACAATTACGTTTTGAATGATAAATAATAATGAATAAGCATATTAAATTTGATAATACGGTATTAAAAGAAAACTAAATTTTTAAAATTCCAAGTTATGTTTCATAGACAGGACCACGACAATGTCGTTTGCCATAGACAAACAAGACGACTATGCCTCGTGGAAAAAATGCAATGATATAATTCTCTCTTGTATTCTCAATTCACTCAGATGGACCTTGTAGACAGTGTCATTTTTCGACCACTGCCCAGGAAGTTTGGGAAGATCTTCATAATCGTTTTTCTCAAAGCAATGGCTATTGTATTTTTTAGATTGAGACAGACATAGCTTATCTTGCTCAGGATCAGATAACTGTTGTAGTTTATTACCCAAGGCTTAAAAAATTATGGGATGAATTAGGATCCCATAATGACACTGTTTGCTCTTGTGAGGCGGACCATAAGAGACGCAGATTGATGCAATTTCTCATAGGACTCAATGAGTTCTATAGTGTAATACGAGTGCAAATTCTGATGATGAATTTGCTACTTGATGTTACCAAGGCTTACACTCATTTCAAGCACAACAATAGCCATCAATCTTTACTCAATAATGTCAAGGAAAGTCCAATAATGCAGGAAGTGTCGTCGGTAACAAATGGGCTCTCTGATTTGCAAATCCAGCAAATCTTATCTATCATGCAGGGTAAAGGGACAACACAAACCACCAATCCTAAAGCTAATGCTACTTCCTCAGATTTGTTACAAATATTGTTGCGCTTCCGTCGATTAATTATCAACAATGGTGCAACAAACCACATTACTTCATCTCAACTTTGCTTGTCAACAGTAATAAGAAAACCTTTTTTGCGACAAATTGCTACGCCAAGTGAAGAACATGCTCCGATTACATCCATTGGGAATTTACCTTTGAACTCTGCTATTACTTTAAAAAATGTGCTTGGTATGCCATCTTTTAAGGTGGATTTAGTGTCTGTAGGTTGAGTTACTAGAGATCTCAATTGTTCGGTAACTTTTTTCCCTCATTGGTGTATTTTGCAGGACTTAGAGACGAGGACGATGATTAGTTTGGGTGAACCACGAGACATACTTTATTACTTGGTTGCATTAGTATCCGCAGTAGCCACTTCTTTCCATTCATCCAGTTCTCAAGTTACCTCTTCCACCGCTTTTGGCATCACCGATTGGGAAATTTATTTTCCTCTAGATTAGAATTTATGGAAAAACATTTGTTAAATTTCCCTTTCCTGACCGTATAAAATTAACTAGATCTCTTTCTAGGATAAATATTTTTGATTATTGTAGATGATTACTCTAGATTCACATGCATATTTTTTTTATGCATCACAAAAGTGAAACACAACATTTATTTGTCAATTTTTTCTCATTTTTCCAAACATAATTCTATGTTTCTATAGCCGACATTTGGATTGATAATGGTGGAGAATTCTTCTCTAGGTGGGAATTTTTTAAACAAAAAAGGACCACTTAACAACATTCTTTTGTCTGTACTCAATAATATAGGGTTGCATAGCAAAAGTTTCGTGTTGAAAAAACAAGAAATAACTCAATATAAAGAATCTTTTTATACAAAATAGTTCTCAAGTTTGTATTATTTTCTTAATGCTTTCATTACAATTGTATAGTTATATATAAGAAGATTTTACTCCTTGAATTATTCTTTAAATTAAACATCACTTGATTTATTTCTTAAATTAAAGATTCATTGTTTTACTCATTGAATTAAGGATTACTTGTTTTACTCCTTGAATTAAGCTCTTTTTTTATTTCTTGAATTAAGCTCCTTTTTTATTTCTTGAATTAAGCTCCTTTTTTTATTCCTTAAATTAAGAACTAATATCTAATACTTCCCCCCAAGCTGGATCTAGAAGGTTTATGTATCCAAGCTTGGACAGAAGTCATTGAAACTAATGAGAAGCCAATGGCTTGGTGAAGATGTCGGCCAGTTGATAGAAACTTCTTGTATAACGTGTTTGAATCACCTATGATTGAACTGTTATGGGCAGAAGCAATAAATAGCGGTATATGAATATATCAAAGCGATAAAATGAACACATAGAATTTACGTGGTTCGGCAATTCACCTAGGTCCACGGGAGGCAACAGATATTATTTGAACTGAGTAGAAAATATATAGAATACAGATACAGATTTCCTCACTAATAATATCTCTCAAGTGTTTCCCCAAACTCACAAGTATTTTCTCTCTTTGAGTTTGCTTATACTCTTTCTGAATTTTCTAATTTTTGCCTTATTTTTCAATGCATAAACTCTTCCCTATTTATAGATGAAGCAAGGCTCTCTTTCCCTAAAATTGTGCCATAATTTAAGCCTTAAATTAGGCCACTAATTTCCTTAAATTATGCCACTAATTTTCTTAAATCATGCCACAAATTAGGCCACTAATTTTCCTAAATTATGCTACTAATTTGTTACTTTTAGAGCCAATATTCAACAATCTCCACCTTGGTGAAAAAGTTCATAACGATGCCTCCAAATGCGCCCTAGGTGCTCTAAGCTCGAGAGATGTTGATCAAGTTCAAGGAGTGTTGAAACTTGATCCCTATAACCATCTTTGTAAGCATATCTGTAGGGTTATCTGCAATTCTGACTTTCAGGAGTATAACATTCCCTTCATCGATGATTTCCTGAACAAAATGAAATCAAACATCGATGTGCTTAGTGCGACCATAATGAACTTGGTTTCTTGCCAAACAAATGGCACTCTGGCTGTCGCATAAAACCTCTACGTTCTTCTGAACAATACCCAAATCCTTGGTCAACCCAAGAAGCCAAATAGCTTATTTGAATGCATCTATTACAGCCATATACTCTGCTTCTGTAGTAGACAAAGCTACAGTTGACTGCAATGTTGATCTCCAACAAACTGGTCCTACTGCCATTGTGAACACATAACCAGTTGTAGATCGACGCTTATCCAGATCTCCAGCAGAGTCAGAATCCACATATCTAACTAGGTGTTTGCCTTCAGTCTTGTCTCTCTCAAACTTCAAACCAATATCCACAGCACCATAGATGTACCGTAGAATCCACTTCACTATTTTCCAGTGTCCTTTATTGGGATTATGCATGTACCGACTCACCATAATAATAGCGTGGGAAATATCAGGTCTGGTGCAAACCATTGCATACATCAAGGCACCAACGGCATTTGCATATGGAACACGCTACATTGGCTTCTTCTCATCGGTGGTGCTAGGTGACATCAATGCACTCAACTGAAAGTGAGGAGTAAGCGGTGTACTTACTGGTTTGGTTTTTTCATCAATGTCAAACCTTTGTAGTACTTTCTTCAGATATTGAGTCTGTGTCAGAAAGACTGTGCTTGCAACTCTATCTCTTGTGATTTCCATCCCAAGAATTTTCTTAGCTTCTCCAAGATCTTTCATTTCAAATTCTGATCTCAATAGGGCCTTCAATCTGTCGATCTCCATCTTGCTCTTAGATGCAATCAACATATCATCAACATATAAGAGCAAATAAATGAAGGTACCATCTTGGAGTTTCCGAAAGTATACACAGTGATCAAACTGACTACGTGTGTACTTCTGCTCTCTGATGAAGCTATCAAAGCGCTTGTACCATTGTCGCGGTGATTGCTTCAAATCGTAAATTGACTTGCTCAGCTTGCAAATCCAATTCTCTCGTCCTAGAACTTTGAAGCCATCGGGTTGAGACATGTACATCTCTTCGTTCAAAGTACCATGGAGAAAAGCTGTTTTGACATCGAGTTGAGCTAACTCGAGATCAAACTGTGCTACCAAAGCCAACAGTATTCAAATAGATGAATGCTTAACAACAGGTGAGAATACCTCATTGTAGTCTATTCCTTCTTTCTGAGCATAGCCTTTTGTTACCAGTCTGGCTTTGTATCTGATGTTGTCTTTACCAAAAACACCTTTTTTCTTGGCATAGACCCATTTGTAGTCAATAGTTTTCTTTCCTTTGGGAAGTTGAACCAACTCCCAAGTTTGATTCTAGTATAGAGACTTCATCTCTTCATCCATTTCCATCTTCCACTTCATACTATCAACTCTCTGCACAGCTTCTCTGTAAGTACATGGGACATCATCATCAATTACTGGAAGTGCGAATGATACCATGTTTGTGTATCTGGTAGGCTTTCTAATCTCCCTTCTAGGTCGAGTAGTTGTAATAGATTCTGGCTGTTGATTGATCAATGGTGATGGTGAGAGAACCTCTACCTCAACTGAGATCTCTTCTTGATCATCAATTTCATTTTCACCACGATTGGTAGTCGGTACAATCTTTTCTGGATCTTCTGAAGTCTCAAGCATCACCTTAGAAAGAATATTTGGACTTTCATTCTATTTCTCTGAATTTGTCTGTCTCAGCATAACAGACTCATCGAATGTAACATCTCGGCTTAAGACGATCTTCTTAGATTCACCACACCAAAGTCAAAATCCTTTAACTCCTTCCTTAAAGCCCAAGAAAACAGCTTTTTTTGCTCTAGGATCCAGTTTGGATTCACTAACATGAAAATATGCAGGACATCCAAATATTCGCAATGAATCATAATCAGTAGCAGGTTGTCCAGACCATACCTCTTTAGGAGTTTTCCCATCTAATGCAGTCGTAGGAAGTCTATTGACTATATGAGTTGCATATGACAAAGCCTCAGCCCAAAATTCCTTGTTTAATTTGGATTGAGATAGCATACATCAAACTTTCTCGACCAAAGTACGATTCATTCTTTCTACAACTCCATTTTGCTGTGGTATATGAGGAACAGAAAAATGTCTGATTATCCCTTCATCTTGACAAACTTTGAAGAAGGGATCTGATTTGTACTCGTCACCATTATCAGATCTGAGCCTTTTAATTTTCCTGCATGTCTGAGTCTCGATCATTTTCTTCCATTTAAGAAAGATATCTAGAACTTCATCTTTGTGACTCATGGGGTATATCTAGACATATCTAGAGAAATCATCAATAAAAGTCACAAACCAGCGTTTACCTCCAAGTGAAGCATTCTTTGAAGGTCCCCAGACATCCATGTGAATATAATCAAGATATCCTTTGGTACGATGAATGGCAGTGCCGAACTTGACTCTTGTTTGTTTTCCCATTAAACAATACTCGTAGAAATCAAACTTTCCAGTCTTAGCACCTTTCAAAAGACCTTGTTTCATTAAGCCTTGCAAAGCCTTTTCACCGACATGCCCTAAGTGCATGTGCCACAAATAAGATGAATCATTCTTCTTTTCTTCATAACTACTTGAGATAGCTGCTCTTCCTGTAACTGTACTTCCATCTAGGAAATACAAGTTCACCTTCCGAATACCCTCCATCGCTACAAATGCACCTCATACAACTTTCAAGACTCCATTTTTCAATGTTACCTTGTAACCATCAGAATCTAGAACACCTAAAGAAATAAGGTTTTTCTTTAGGTCAGGAATATACCTTACATTTGTAAGTCATTTGATTGTACCATCGTGCATCTTTAGTCGTACTGTTCCGATCCCTTTTGTCTAACATGCATTGTCATTGCCCATAAGTACAACTCCTCCATCGAGCTCCTCAAAACTTAAAAACCAATGTTTGTTTGGACACATATGATAAGAACATCCAGAATCAAGGATCCACTTATTTGAGTAGGTTTTTGATGATGAAACTAAAAAGGTTGATTCTTCATCTTCATCGACCTTCTGTGCAACATTTGCATTTGACTTGTCCTTGTTTGGGCAATATTTCTTTCAGTGCCCTTTCTGGTGACAATAGGCACACTCATCCTTTGCAGGACATCTTCTAGATGACTCTCCTCTGGACTTTGATCTGGATCGCCCCCTATTATTTGATCTGCCAGATTTTTTGTTATTCGCCCTACCTCTGGCTGCCGTCAATGCTTCTGATGTTGAGTCTCTGTGATCATGTTGATCCTTTTTCTGGTACTCGTTATTTACTAAATCATTTGAAACATCTACGAACTTAACCTCATCTTTTCCATATAACAGGGTTGTGATTAAATGCTCATAGCTCTCAGGTAATGAATTCAACAACAACAAAGCTTTATCTTCATCGATAATTTCAACATCTAAATTTTGCAGATCGGCCAAAATTTTATTGAAATTATCTAAGTGCTCAATCATAGGGGTACCTTTCTTGTACTGGAAACGAAAAATTTTCTTCTTTAAGTAGAGTCTGTTCTCAATACTTTTCGTCATGTATTTGTCCTCTAGTTTCTTCCAAAGAACTGCGGCTACATTTTCTTTCATGACAAAGTACTTCTGATCTTTTCCTAAGCATAGTCGAATTGTTCCACAAGCTTGTCGGTTGATATAATTCCAATATTCATTTGAATAATTTCCTGGCCTGGTCTCCAAATTTATTCGTTCTGTCGAATTTCTCCACCTCAAACTTTGCATTGGACAACATAGTTCTTCGAGTAGAACAACTTGGTTTGCCATAAATTCTATGGTCAACTTGTTCACCTTCTTCGATCTCTCTTTTATCAGCCATAAGTACAATTTGATAACATAAATTTTGCACTTACAACTTAAAATAGTGTTTTTCCAAATTTTATACCTTATTTGAAAAAACAGAGTTCGTAGTTGAATCCAGAATGGTCCAATTAGCTAGGAATAGATCAAACTCAGATGAAAACGGATGAGAAATGGACAAACTCGGTCCAAATATCACTAGTGAATGAGTTGACTCGGTCCAACTCGGTGAGTTGACTCAGTGCTGGTAGCAGCACTCCGGCAGCTTTTGGCGGCGATTCTAACTTCCGATTTCAGATATTTTTTCACCGTTGTGTTCGTCTCATCGAGAGCTTTGATTTGATATATAATACTGCTATATTTGGTTGCGATACCAATTTGTTTTTGGCAGAAGCAATAAATAGTGGTATATGAATATATCAAAGCGATAAAATGAACACACAAAATTTATGTGATTTGGCAATTCACCTAGGTCCACGGGAGGCAACAGATATTATTTGAATTGAGTAGGAAATATACAGAATACAGATACAGATTTTCTCACTAATAATATCTCTCAAGTATTTCCCCAAACTCACAAGTATTTTCTCTCTTTGAGTTTGCTTATGCTCTATTTGATTTTTCTGATTTTTGCCTTGTTTTTTAATGCATAAACTCTTCCCTATTTATAGATGAAGCAAGGCTCCCTTTCCCTAAAATTGTGCCATAATTTAAGCCTTAAATTATGCCACTAATTTTCTTAAATCATGCCACAAATTAGGCCACTAATTTGTTACTTTTAGAGTCAATATTCAACATGAACTTGTTCACAAACGTAATAACAGTCAACTTCAATATGTTTCGTCCTCTCGTGAAACACTGGATTTGATGTTATATGTATGGCTACTTGATTGTCACAAAATAAGGACATATGAAGAGTTATATGAACACCTAAATCACACAGAAGACCTTTAAGTTATATCAACTCACATACAGTTGAAGCCATTGCACGATACTCAGCTTTAGTACTTGATCTGGCGATGACAGTTTGCTTCTTACTCTTCCATGTGACCAAGTTTCCATCGAAAAATGTACAGTAGCTAGTGGTAGACCTACGATCGATTGCATTCCCTACCCAATCAGCATAACAATACCCCATCATTTGTGTGTTGTTGTTCTTTTTCATGATGATACCATGACCCACTGATCCTTTTAAGTAGCATAAGATCCTTTTAACAAGGGTTAAATGCTCAAGTATATGGGAGTGCATGAATTGGATCACAACACTTACAAAATATGTGATGTTAGGTCTGGTGATTGTTAGGTAGATCAACTTACCAACCAATCGCTGGTAATAACTTAAATCCGTGAGTAGCATGCCCTTCAAGCTAGGTTTTAGTTTGCCATCAAAAGCGGTAATGGTTGGTTTATCATCGCTCATGTTAGCTTCTTTGAGCAAATTTAGGACATATTTCCTTTGGTTAAGAAAGAGTCCCTTGTGCAAGGTTTTCATTTCTATACTAAGAAAGTACTTCAATATCCCAAGGTCTTTAATTGCAAACCTTTGTCCGAGAGAATGTTTGAGGTTGAAAATCTCGTTAGAATTATCATATGTAATTATCAAATCATCTACATAAATCAGCACAACCAATTTGCCCATAGCTCATGTGCGAACAAATAGTGAGGAATCAGCACTACTGCTTTTAAAACCAACACTATTGAGAACTGAGCTTAGCTTGGCATACCAAGCTCATAGGGATTGTTTTAAACCATAAATGGATTTGTGCAATTTGCACACTAAATCCAGTTCATTGCTTTGAGGATGCCAGGGTGGAAATTTCATATACACTTCTTCTTTGAGATCACTGTGCAAGAATGCATTCTTCACATCCATTTGGTACATTGAACACCCCTTGTTTACAGCCACGGACAGTAGCACTCTTACTGTGTTCATTTTGGCAATAGGTGCAAATGTTTCTTTGTAATTCACCTCGAATGTTTGAGTAAATCTATGAGCCACCAATCTTGCTTTATACCTCTCAATTGATCCATCTAACTTGAATTTAAGATTATAGATCCATTTGCAACCCACGACTTTCTTGCCTTTTGAAAGTTTGGTGATGCTCCATGTGTTATGTTGATTTAGGGCTTTAAGTTCTTCTTGCATGGCTTTCTTCCATACCTCTTGGTTGTTGGCCTCATGAAAGTTTTGAGGCTCACTATAACTCGATATAGTGCTGAGGAATGCGGCATGGGTTGGTGTCATTCTCTTATATGACATACAATTTGAGATGGGATATATGGGTTTGTAAGTGATAAAGTCTTGAAGTCTTATGAGAGGTTTTCTAATACGCATTAGATTATGTCGTGGAGTTGGAGGAGTTATCTCACAATCGTTCGCATCTTGTACCATATTGTGAGGATCATCTTGATTGTCACCATATTCATACAGTGTACCCTCAAGATGAGACCTTTCATTGTTACTTTCAGTGAGAGATGCATCAATGTTGACATGGCTGGGATCTTGTTGTTGTGGAGCCTCAAGTTTGATTCTTGGTAGTGGAAACACATCCAAGATGTCATCCTCTTCACTTGTGATTTCACGTGACTTGCTGAAAAAAGGGTTAGTTTCATAAAATCGAATATCTTTAGACACAATTAATCTCCTAAGTTGGGGATCATAACACTTATATCCCTTTTTGTGTAGATGAATAACCAAGAAAAATACATTTAATAGCTTTAGGATCGAATTTCTCAATATGAGATTGAATATGTACAAAATAGATGCAGTCAAACACTCTAAAGTATGATGCATAATGCCATGAATGCTCAAATATTGTTTCATGATATGGGACATGTATTCAGTGCCATTGTCAGACCTTAAGATTTGAATTTTAGAGGAGAAGTTATTTTTAACAAGGTTATGGACGTCCTTAAATACTTCTGTAACTTTATTCTTAGACTTTAAAAGATACAACCATGTTACTCGAGAGAAATCATCAAAAAAATCACAAAATACTTATAATCATCAAAAGATTCATTAGTTGATCCACATACATCTGAATGAACTAGTTCAAAACACTTACTAGCCTTAGACAAGGAAGAATTAAAAGTCAATCTAGTGGCTTTAGACAAGTGGCAATTTTCACATAAAATTGCATCCTTTCTTAAGTTTGGAAATAAAGTTGACAAAATTGGTGGAGAAGGGTGAGCTAAACATTGATGCCACAATTGATTATCTTGGATGGGGTTAAACTTGGCTTGAAACCCTATGGGATTGCTCTTGGATATGTAATAGAGACCATCTAAGTAAAACCCTTCACCAATCATATTTTTAGTGTCACAATCCTGAAAAAATGACATTGTGAGAAGAAAAAATGGCTAAGCAATTCAAGATATTTATGATTTTTCCAACAGACAGATGTTGGAAGGGAAATGAAGGTACATATAAAACTGTCGAATGAATTTCATATGATATTATTTTTTTTCCTTTCCTAAAACCTTTACATTCTCACCATTTACAATTGAAATTGAGAAGGATTTGCTAATTTTTCAAACTTATAAGACTTTGAGACATGGTTTGTCGTATGATTTGTGGCACCTGAAAATACAACCCAAAAATCATGCAACATATTTATTTTAAGAGCAGTTTTAAAGGCTTTTATGATACCTTGCATTTCCTCTTATGATATGAGTTTTGTATCTGCCAAGAAACCTACAAACTTGCCTAGCAATACTATCGAGTTTCCTTCTTCTAAACTGTCTACATGGTCAATTCTAACTCCTCCTATCTTGCCTTGAATATATAACATAAACTCATTCATGAGTTCGGCTGGACTCGCTGTGAAGTTCTTGAATGAATCATACCTATTAGAGGTAGAGGCAGAAGCATGATTTACACGATGTGCAGTACGATTCACCTTCTGTAAACCCTTGTCCTTTATAAAACCAGGTTTTAATTCTGGGTGTAAAATCCAACATGTGTCCTTAACATGGCCTATATAGTTGCAGTGTTGACACTTCAAGTTTGGATGCTTCCCTTTATACTTTCTCTAGTTAGTTAGATAGGTTATTGCCTCAGGTACACTATCCATTGTACCCATATTCATGACTTTTCTCCTTACTTCTTCACATTGAATTTTCGCACATACACTAGTGAACGAAGGAAGTTCAATATTCATGAGTATGTGGCATCATATGTCTTCATATGTTGAATCGAGATTGGACAAAAGTTGAAATATCTTATCTTCTTTCGCTCTCTTTAGTAGCAGAGCTACATCGGTTATATGAGGATGATATATTTCCAACTCATTCCATATGTTTTTCATGCTCCCTAAGAATTGTACAAAAGGCTTTCCATCTTATTGCATAACTTAGATGTCTTTCTTTAATTGGAAAACTCATGCAACATTGTTTTGATTGCCATACATTTCCTTGACCGTCTCCCATAGTTGATATGCAGATTCAGAGTAATTGAATATTTTAGCTAATTTACATTTCATGGAATTTAGGAGTCATGACATAACCAATTGATCCTTGCTAAGCCAGGATTCATAGGTTGGTGAGGAAACATCAGATACTTCAATGCTTCCATTTATGAACCCCAACTTGGACATTCCACCTAGAGCTAGAGACACTACTCTTGACCAAGGCAAGTAATTAAACTCATTCAACAAGACTAAACTCAATCTTTGATTTGGGTTGACATCCACCTCATACATATTCATGAAGGAAAGCACCGATGAACTTTCAACTTTTGATCCTAACGACTTGTCTTCAACTATTTCGAAGATTAAAGATGCTAAGATAACAATAAAGCATAAGCAAGTTAATTTTCCTACTCTGATACCATGTTTAAAAAATAAGAAATAACTCAACACAAAAAATAACTCTACACAAAAGAGCTATCAAGTTTGTATTATTTTCTTCATGCTTTCATTACAATTGTATAGTTATATATGAGAAGATTTTACTCATTGAATTATTCTTTAAATTAAGCATTCTTTGATTTACTCCTTGAATTAAGGATTCCTTGTTTTACTCCTTGAATTAAAGATTCCTTGTTTTACTCCTTGAATTAAGGATTCCTTGTTTTACTCTTTGAATTAAGGATTCCTTGTTTTACTCATTGAATTAAGCTTCTTGTTCTATTCCTTAAATTAAGGACTAATATCCAATACATCACCATATTCTTGAGATGGATATAGCTTTTCATTTTTAAGCCCACTTTCCTTTACATTTTTGGCCATAATGTGTTTCTATTAATGTTCATATAATTAATCATTTACCCCCAGCTCTCCTTTTTCTAAACTTCTTTTGAATGACTTTATGGTAAGCACTCTTCTTATTCTTATATCTGAGTTTTTAGGTGTCTTACCTATACTACTAATGTGCACATCCAATATAAATTCACTCCTTGAGATAAACGATGTATTTTTCTTGTCTATCCAGTTGGTCAGAAAGCTTACAAGCTCTATGACCTTTTCATCCATCAAATGTTCACTAGTCGCGATGTTGTCTTTCATGAAATTATTTTTCCTTATGAGTCCATTCCATCTATTTCCTCAAATTCAGTCTCTGTGATTCCTCTTCCCATATCCAATCCTTCCTAACCAATCTAACAACCCTCACCACCGAAACCAATTTCTCCCATCCAACAACCCTTCCCATCGAATCCAATATCTACTCAACCATCACTTGCTAGTCCTTCTCTCGAACCCATTTTAAGCCGTTCTCAAAGACCTCATCACCCTCCCACAACTTTACATGATTATGTCTATAACTAAGTAATGTATCCTAACTAACCATTTGTTACCTTTGTCATTAGGTTCACAAAAAAGTATTCATTATCCCCTTTTAATTTTGTCTTTTACCATCATTACTCACCACAACATTGTTCTTTTATTGTTCCTATAAGTCAAGATATTGAGCCTACATCTTATACCGAAGTATCTTTTCATTCTCATTGGTAAGTAGATTATATTCCTATTAGTAAGAAGCTTATTGGTTGCCGTTGGGTTTATAAAATAGAATGACATTCGGATAGTAATATTGAGCCTTTTAAAGCTCATTTGGTTGTAAAAGGCTATACACATTTGGAAAGTATAGATTACCATGACACTTTTTTCCCATTGCTAAAATGATTACAGTTAGTCATTTATTGGTTTTAGCAACTACTCAGAATTGGTCACTTCACAAACTTGATGTCAACAATACTTTTCTTTATAGAGATCTCTATGAAGAAATTTATGTCTCTACTACCAAGTCTTGGGGAGAATCTAGTGTTCTACCTTCACAAGTCATTGTATGGCTTGAAGTAAGCTTCTTGACAATGGTTTGGTATCAAAGATGCTGATTTTGTTCAATCCAAAGCCGATAACTCATTATTCACATGTTGGAAAAGAAAATCTTTTACAACCTTGTTGATATATGTCAATGACATTCTTATTATGGGTAATGATATCAATGCCGTATTAGCTCTCAAGTAATTTCTGCATGGTTATTTTCGGATCAAAGATTTGGGTAATTTAAAGTATTTTTTGGGCATCAAAGTTTCTTAATCGAAGAAAGGTATTTTCATCTTGCAATAAAAATATACTTTGAAAATTTTAAAAGATGGTAGTGTTTTGGGTGCTAAACCTACGAACTTTCCCATGGAACAAAACGTAAAGTTCATGAATTCAGGTGAATTGCTTAAAGATTCATCTCAGTATAGGTAATTTGTTGGATGCCTAATTTATTTGACTATTACCCAACTGGATATTACCTACTCGGTCCATATATTAAGTAGATTCATGCATGAACTACACAGACCACACATGAAAGCTACCTTGCTTGTGTTACGTTATTTGAAAAGCATTCCAAGACAAGGTTGTTTTTTCCCTTCTTAGAATGATTTATATTCTTCAACCTTTTTTCATTCTCTTTAGCTTTTAAAAATCTCAACTTTTTTTTGTTTTGGCATCAAACTTCTTCTTATGAATGAATGGTATAGAATGGTATACTCTTATTCTGTTCCTTTAGATTCTTCACTATTTGGGTCGTTAGAAAAGGAAGATTGAAAGTAAAAGAAATGGAGATTTGGGTAGTTTTAGATAGTGAAAAATCCCAATCCAACTTTGATTTAAACAAATAAATACTAGTTTTGATTGATTCAAGCTACTAAATTTGAGTTCAAGCGTTATATTCTTTTTAGATTCTTTAACATTCATAACACAGGATAAATTAGAAAAAATAAAGTAGTTTATTTTATTTAATATTTTTGTTTAGAGTTCTATTAAAATAATAACCTATTTTATTTAGAATTCTAATTTTATGTGCTATTAGAGTCCCACGTAGAAACTCTTATTTAAATTTCTTTTTTTTGTTTGTATTACTAGAATCACACATAGAAATTTTATGAACTATTCTAAGAACTTTTCAACTGTAAATAACTAGGTCCTATGCTTTTATACGATATCCTATAAAATAATCAACTTAGTAATATTAAAGAAGTTATATTCTTTTTTTCTCTTATTCTTAATTTTTAGGAATACATCTTTCTTTTGTTTGGAAGTTAAAGTCTTTTTATTCGTGAGATACAATAATATTTTTAGGTTGGTCCTACTCTAAAGTTGCTAGAGTACTAGTCTAAAAATAAATAACATGGCAAGGTTTGTCCTATTCTAGATTTGCTAAAGTTTTTGCCTAGATAATAGTTTCTTTGTGTTTGTTTCATAACACAAATACGAGGGCCTCTTGCTTACCAGAGAGTGGGTCTAGCTAGTCTAAACTTTGCTCATATTTTTCTTATTTTTTAAGTGCTTATATAATATTGGCGCATTTGTACTTTCTTCAGTGTTAGGTGGTATCAGAGCGAGGTTAATATGGGTCTAATGAAGCATAATAAAGGTATTTCACGAAAAGAATTTCAATAATTTTATCAAGAGGTTAATCAAGTTCTTAATAAACAGTTTGCATCATTGGCATTATTAAACAAAAATATCAATCAAGCTCCTATTTAAAAAGATTATGGAAAAACTCAAAATCAAGATCTTGTTCAAGTGAAAATGATGATCCAATACAATGTTAAATATGAGCCATCAGAGAAGGATGACTCACCTAAAGTTTTAAAAGTGGAAGGACAATCTTTTGAAAACAAGGTTCCTAAGATAGTTTTGATTGAAGACAAAATGATCATATTATTGAAGCCAACAAATCTATATTAAAGATCATACAAATTTAGAAGGAAGAATTTGAAGAAAAAATATCTTTACAAGGTAGGTTAGTCCTAAATCTTGAAATCATCTCCACAAAAGAAGATTCAAATATCATGGTGCTTGTACATGTTCTTAAAGTTAAAGAATCATGTGTCTTCACTACTTTCAATTGTAATCAATTATTTGACATCAAAAGAAATTATTTTCTAAAACAACAAGACTTGGCAAGTATTGTACAAGGAAGTGGAACAACAAGAAAAATTAATTTTGAAGATTCGTGAATGCTATAAGTATTATCAAACTCATTTGAAGAAAAGCTCGAGAATGAGTATTAAATAAGTTGAGGGGAACAATATGAGACAAAATTAAAAAAAATAAAATATTTTATTTTATTTAAGATTTTTGTTTAGAATTCTACTAAAGTAATAACATATTTTGTTTAGAGTTCTAATTTTATGTACTACTAGAGTTCTACATAGAAACCCTTATTTAAAGTTCTTTTTTTTGTTTGTAATATTAGAGTCTTACATGAAAATTTTATGAACTATTCTATGGAATTTTTAACTATAAATAACTAAGCCTCATACTTATATAAGACATCCTAGAAAATAATCAACTTAGTAATATTAAAGAAGTTTGCTTCTTTCTTTTTTTTCTCTTATTCCTAATTTTTAGGAATAACTCTTCTTTCTTCCTTTCAGAAGTTGAAGTCATTTTATTCGTGAGATAGAATAATATCTTTAGGTTAGTCTTACTTAAAAATTATTAGAGTGCTCGTCTAAAAATATATAACATAATTAGGCTTGTCTAATTCTAGATTTGTTAGAGTGTTTACCTAGATAATATTTTCTTTATGTTTGTTTCATAACACAAATACTAGGACCTCTTATCAAAGAGTGAGTTTGACTAGTCTAAACTTTGCTCATATTTTTTTTATTTTCTAAGTGTTTCTATATTGTTGGTGCATTCATACTTCCGTCCTAAGTCAGTTCAGATAGTGAAAAATACCAACCCAACTTTGATTCGGATACATAGAGACTGTTTTGATTTATTTAAGCTATTGAAGTTGAATTTAAGCTTTACTCTTCTTGGATCTTGATACTTTGATAAACCCAATATTTGGAAAGAAAAAAAATCCATGTCTAACACTATTTATTTCTGTTAGGAAAACTACCGGGTTGAAACTAACACACAACTAAAGTAAAATTGAGAATAATGAAAATAAAATGGACATAAATATTTTACGTAGAAAACCCCAAATACATTAGGGTAAAAAATCACGGGCAATTATAGAAGGATTTCACTATTGTAAAATAAGAATTACAACACATTCTCTCTAGTTACAATGAAATAACAATTCTAACCTCTATTGTAATAGTAGAAATAACTCTCTCACAAAATTGGAAAAATATTCCTTACATTTATTGTTGCTTAAGATTTTTTTTTATTTCTACCTCTGACAAATAAACCATTGTTACTATCATTATTACAAGTAAATACATTTTTTCTTCGGCTCTCTAGAATTCAAAATTGTTTTGATATCCTCAAAAGAAATAGTGTTTGATATATGTAGCATGATATCAAGAAAATATTCAAACTAATAATGTAAAGAATATAATAGAACTAAGTTCTAATGCTAATCATCAATTTTATCACCATTATTTTTTAGATCATAAATAACTTTAATAAATTTATGAAGATGATCATGTAAAACTATACATTATAATGTTCTAAAAGTACACTAGTGTTGTTTTGAATATAACTTGTCAAAAACTTAATCATATACACACTCTTCAATTTAAGTCATAAGTCATGCAAAAATTTATCATTACTAACCTTGTGTAGTACTTCATCAAACAATGAATTGAATTGTGAGCATTTTTTATTAATATAACTTTTTCTTCATCAATCAATATTTTGATAATTTATCTTTGTCTTCAAGAGTCTTAATAATCATTTCTTTAACTCATATGCCATACATCTTCATTCATCAAAGGCTAAAATTATTCCTATTATTAAATTTCTCAATTTTATATTTTTACAATCATGATAGAAAACTCAATACTAAATATACAAAAACATAACTCAAAAATAAATCTAAAAAAGAAAACTTAATCAATCTCAATAAATAATAGAATAATACAAAACTCTGATTCTAATTTGTTATAAATTAGTACTAACGGAATCAAAGTTTAGATCTAATTTAATTATATAAGTAAATAATTATGGATAATGATAATATAATAAGCAATGAGAAAAATAAAAAGATACATAAATATTTAAGTGATTCAAATTTTTAATATTAAAAGTCTACTACTCTCACAATGTTATACTAAAACATTTTTACTATCAAAGTTGGAATAATAAATATTAATGTCCAAAAATAATGTTAAAAACTCAAATCTAAAATACTTCCAAAATAATGTTGCAAATGAAAATCGGTAAAATAAAATTATATTAACAAATTATTCCTTCAAGATTAGCATTAGGAGTAATTTTAAAAAACTTCTAATTAATTATAAATTAATATGTAAGAAATATAAAAAAGAGTCTAGGAAAAAGATAAAGAGAGAAAAAAAATAAAAAATAAAGTAAAATTATTTAAACAAAATATCCAAAAAATTTAACCGAAGAAAGATGTTATTGATGGTAAATTTTATTTATAAATAAAAAAATATTTAAAATTCTCAAAAACCTATTACTAAGTGAAGTTTTTTAAATAAATATATATTTAGAATTTATATGTAATAATACTATTATATCAAGTACACTGAATCCAATTACTTGTATTTGATATAATAGTATTATTACATATAAAATCTAAGATATTTTTATTAAATGTTAATTTGACAATAAATAACAATGGTATCTATGATAATTTTCCAATACTTATTATTCATGAGGTTTTGTATTTTTTCAAAATTATCATGAGTTTTATTTAATATAAAAAATGTTTACAAACGTTGTCAGCGTTATATTTCCGTTTAGCATTACGGGTAAAATGGTAATTTTACCCCTATACATATATCACTCCCGTAGAAAAAAATTAAAAATACCCTCGAGGTTTTGAATATCGTCAGTAATACCCTTAATGTTTAAAAAAACTATAATACCCTTTAAGGTATCTTCAAAAATGTCTTTATTATTTAACATAAGTATAAAAAAGTTGTAAAAAATTACATCAATATCAGAAAAATTCCTTTCTACCTCTACCTATATAGTTTTTTGAATATTGTTGTTGAGAATATTATCGCAAATATCCCTTGATGTTTTGTTTTTCTTTAAAAATACTTATGCTATAATAATTAATTTAACTTTATTAAAAATACTTATATTATAATAATTAATTTAACTTCATCAAAAATGTTCCTACTATACTCCTACTTCTCAATAACACGATATAAAATATTTTCCAAAAATATTTAACTTGATATTGTGTGCTTTGTTAAATTAATTTATCTTCAGGTGTATTTTTGAAAAATATTTTATATCGTATTATTGAAAAGTAGATATATTTTTTATGAAGATAAATTAAATATTATAACAGAGATATTTTGGATGAAGTGAAATTAATTATTGTAATATGAATATTTTTGATAAAATTAAATTAATTATAATAACAAAATATTTTTAATAAAATTAAATTAATTATCATGATTGTAAGTACCCACAACGTCATGGGTAAGTAGCCACAACTAGGGGTGTCCAATAGGATTGACCAAGTAAACCGGATCGATCGGACCAAACCGAACGGTTTACTAATCAAACGGTCTCGGTTTGTATTAATTTTAACTGCTCAAACCGACCGACCGGTTTAATAATATATTAAAAATTTCACATTATTCTTCATTAAATTATAAAAAAATCGAACCAAATCGGGATTTAAACCGGACCGAACGGTTTTATAAGTCAAACGGTCCGGTCCGGTTTTTATTTTTTAAAACCGTTTCAAACGGTTTGGTCCGATCCGGTTATAGTAATATGAACGGTTCGGTCCGGTTAGATTTAAAAAAAAAAAAACGGACCGAACCGGACCATGGAAACTCCTAGACACAACGCCCTCCTGCGTACTATTTAATGGTTGTCAGTAGCGACAGCGACATTAGACGTGATAGGGCTAACGGAGATTTTATGCCGCTAATAATTGAGTCATCTGTCAAACCTTACGCTGTTTTGGTGTCACTTCATGACATTGTTTTTTGCTTGACAGAGGGTTTATAAAAACCGATCTCTTCTTGCTGGGAAGCTTAAGCTTTCTCCGTCAATCCTTAGAAGTTAATTTGAAGGTATGTATGATTAACAAATTGCTGTTGATATCTTATAAGATCTATCTAGTGAGAGTCTCTCTAGCTTAATTTATATTAACTTATTCTGTTTTGAAATGTGCGTAGGATTTGCTATGGAACCATCACCCCATTCCATTATTCATTTCATAATTTCTCTACTCGCTGCTTTGATTCAAATCATCAAAGTAGCTGGAAATGAACGCTCTGTTTTTGAAACCCACTCTGTTCTAACAGTCATATCTGTTACTGCTATACTTGCATATGCCACTGTCTCTATTGCTCAGCCACACTTTCCCAACCTATCTCGTCCATTACAACTCTTGTCTATGTTCTATGCTTCCATTGCAGTTACTTCACTGGTCTTCATTCTGTTTCCTACCTTAAAGTGGGAACTACTTGTGTCCTACTTGGTCTCTTTGCTTCTTCTGTCAACAATCTCTCTACTGTTATGGAAGCGATTCTCTATTCTTAACTCACCAAATCCGCCGCCAAATCCACAAGCATCATACTCCGATCATGTATAAGGTAATAAGCTTAGTGGCTTTTGTTTTTGTAATCTTGTCGGGTAGTTCTTTTTGTTATCAGACAGAGCACACGCTTATTTATGATTTATATTCAGGCTACAAATATTACTATAATATTTATAAATTTTAATGTATTTATGTTAAATATATTTATAATTTTAAAATTTTATATATATATATATATATATAAAAGGTAATTTTAACCCTATAAATTTGATAGATCTGATCGATATAAATATTTTAACAATATAAATCGACCAAATTTTAGACGAAGAAGAGAAGGAAATAACAGTTAAAGGATTTCACTAGATTTTATATATTAATTTATTATCCTATATTGGCTCATAGGATTGAGGCTTTATAATAATATATTAATTCTTTTCGGACTAAGTGGCGCCACACTTGTGAAAGAAGTGTTTTTTTTTAATAGATTAACTTATTTTTATTATAATTTGATGTATATAATAACCAAAAAATTAACAATTTAGTTGGTTTTTTATTAGTTAGTAAACATCTCACTAGTTTTCCTTGTTTGGCTTTCTGGATTTTTTTTTCTGTACTTTGGATTATATATTCTGTTAAAACCAGAGATAAAAAAAAAAAACAGAAAACAGAAAAAAGTAAAAGTAGGATACCATCGGATTTAGTTTGATGTATGGATTTTTGTTTGATAAATAATATATTTGATTTAGTTTGTGATTCTATGAAGGTTAGATTTAATATGTTTTTATATTTTAATTTGTTTAGTATATTATTTTTTATTAGACAGATATTCATATATTTCTATAATTTTAATATCTACACATATTTATTTCAGGTTAGAGTTTCATTAATATCTACACATATTTATTCAAGACGATGAAAACGGTCATTATTTGGCGATATCTTTAAAAGAATCGTGATTCTCCCAATGTGTTATTTTCTTTTTTTAGTTTTTAAATATGTAAGAATAATTTTTGTTTGGTGCTGTACTCGCTAAGTACTATGTTGTAACAGTTGATCATAATTGTTATAGTAGTTATTGTCTTTTCCAATAATAATCCAAGGTTTGAAGTAATAGTTTTGTCTCACAAATATATGAAGAATAATTTTATCTCAATTTTTATTGTTTTTTTTTATTTTTGGGGAGAGAAATAAAATAGAAACAATTTTTATGATATTAATCTTTTAGAATACTTAAATATAAAAAATATTTATTTTAATTTATCTTTTAAAAATTATATTTATGATTCAATTTAATGTGTTTGTATTATGCAATCATATTATTTTTGATAAAATATCTAAGAAAATACAAAATTAAAGCATAACAGTTTATTAAAATAAGAATAATGGTGATAGATAATATAGCTTATATAATTATAATATAATTATTAAAAAGTAACATCTTTATTTTTAAATCATGTTTTTACATTTTATTGTTCAATCATATTATAATTGGAGAAAAAATATTCAAATCATAGTATTATGAGTATATGACTAATTTTAAAAATTAATATTCTAAATCATAAATTAAATTTGAGATAAATAAAAGAATCTGTAACTTTAAATTACATGTAATTTTACTAATTTAATAAAAAGAATGGTTACTAATTCTCCTTTTTACGCACACATTTTCCCTTTTTGTTCATAATAATAAAAAACAATCTGCATTTTGCCACGCGCAAAAGCATTGCGTGAAAATTTTCACTTCCCAGTCCCCACAACCTGGGTTCGGCGTTAAGCTTCGACCAGTCTCTTGGAGCTTCCTCATAACTCAGAATGAACCTCCGAATCCTGACGAAGTCTTCTCAGAGCCGAAATAGAAAACAATCATGGCCGATTTTCTATGCAATTTCACGATCATTCTCGAATCTCTCACCGCAATCCACAGTGTGAGTAGTAAAAACCTACATTTTCTTTGCTAAATCTTTCGAATTTGCGATAAGTACAATATTGGTTTTGAGCTTTAACGTTAATTGATTTAACAGACCTTCATTTGGGGTTGCGTTTGACATCGACGGCGTTGTTTTACGTGGTGAAAAGCCCATTGGAGGCTCTCCCCAAGCCCTTAAACGATTATACCATGACTCTGGTCCCACCTTTATTCTTCTTCTTTCTTTCTTTCTTTGTTTTTTTTTTTTGAACTTATTAAGACAATTCTAAGTTGCTCTTAAAACTTCGTTGGGTAGGTAGTCTGAGAATTCCGTACATATTCTTGACAAACGGTGAGTTGTTTTTATTCCTTTTAAATTTTTACCTTATAATGTTAAGGAAAAGCTTTTATATATCAACTTGTGCATCAATCCACTTCTTATATCCCAACTTCATGTGAATCCAATACCTTGATGCACACAACAACTCAATGCATATAGCATTATTCTACTGATAAGCTATTGAGGCACATTGCTCTAGTGTTATTCATATTACTGGGCAAAATATGAATCTTTGGGTATCGTTTTCTAGTTTTCTATTTTATACTTAAGTGAGAGAGGTTGTAAGGTATTATAATCACTTTGTAATTAGTTTTAGCTCTTATTCCTCAAATAGGTGGCGGTTTTCGTGAATCTATAAGAGCCCTTGAGTTAAGTCAACTCCTTGGTTTGGATATTTCATCTGCTCAGGTATATCTATTAACTTTTTCCATCTCAATTTTGATAATTGACTAATGATATTACTGACTAGTTTGGAATCTATCATCTATCATCTTTATTTCGTGTGGGACTGACTTATATATAGAAGGAACAACACGAAAATTTTCAAGTATTCTGACGTGGGGACCTAATTTCTCACTGAACTACAACAAGCAATTCAGTAGATGGGTAGGTCTCGTCGAACTGAAACCCAGCAACTCATATAATTCTTCAGAGAGTATTCCCTCAATACAAAAGTGGAAAATGCTCAACTAATGCGAATGAACTTTGTCCCTTCTTTAAGCTCAACAACCAGCTCAAAACACAATTTTTTTAAAGCTTAAAACCCATTGTTTTGATGACAAGCAACAAAATAGAAATCTCAAATAACAACCTGTTCAAAACAGTTTTTTTTAAGCTCAACAACCAGCTTAAAACACAGAGTTTTGAGTACCAGGCTTGAGCCTGCTCATCACAAGCAACAAAATAGCAAATTCAAATAACAACCAGCTCAAAACAGTGTTTTGAGTAACAGGCTTAAGCCTGCTCATCACCAGCAACAATATAGCAAACTCAAATATTGAGGAACAACATAGTTTTGAACTCCCATGAAAGCAAATAAAACTGATAAGATATAGCTACTATATGCACAGCTAATAATTCTAAATTTCTGCCTCATATACCCACTTGTTGCATGGCTTTATGAGTAATTGTGCAGCTGTACTCTACTGTATTTTACTTGTTGCACAATGTGGCCAAGGGTGGGCATATATGAAAGAACTCATGTTTTAGACTTTTAGCTACAAAGTTTGTAATTAGATCAATTTTCACCTATTTTGTCAATTATTGTATTTTTATCTATAAAACCCTTGAAGATAATACTCTCTCTTTAGAGGAAGTGTATTGTAGAAACTCAAAAGTGGTTGATTCATGCAGGTTGTACAAGGCCATACACCTTTTAAGCAATTGGTAAACAGGTATTGCCTTTAGACTATGCAGGCTGTACATTCTTGGAATGCTTGACTTTCTCAGTCTCATTTTTGTATGCTGTTGAGTGAGTTGTGCTGTGAATTTTTCATTGCTACTGCTAAAGCAAGGAATCAGCTTGTTTGGTTAATGGAATCAATCTTCATATCAATACTGTTATAAATTGGATTGACATATTTGTTTGGTCCACAGATATGAAAACGACCTTGTTGTTGCTGTTGGGAAGGGGGAACCTGCGTCTGTGATGTCTGAATATGGATTTAAGTAAGGTTCTTAGTTGCTTATCTTTGGTTTTTTTGTCTGTCTTTATCATTATTTATAGATGAGATTTCACTCCCTTTCATTTATAGTTTATCTTCTTTTTTTCAGAAATGTTATTTCAATTGATGACTATGCTTCGTGCTTTGAAAACATTGATCCTTTAGCATCATATAAGAGATGGATAACTAAGCAGCCTGCCCATCAGAATGAAATCACAAATATGGTTCCAAAAATTGATGTTTGCTCACAGAGAGTTCACGCAGCATTTGTTGTCAGTGATTCTGTTGACTGGAGCAGAGATATTCAGGTTATAGTAGACAGTATCTTTTCGATCTTCTGATGCTCATATATACTTTACCAGAAAGAAAGAGGATTTGTGATCCACCCATTAATTACAGTATGGTATATGTGGTTTCGGATATGATGGGTTTCTTGGTAACGTCATAGAAATAATAAAATTGAATCTCCACGCTTTAATATAAAAATTAGAAAACTTGGGTATTCCTTTCTAATGTTGTTCCGTGGCTAGCAAATATTATATTTGCTGCTTGATTTGATTTATAATGTCTAGTACCCAAACAAATGAACATTGATTTTGCATGAATTCCGAACACTGAAATGTTAAACACACAAAATTGTGTATTTATATGGACTTACTGTGCTTTAGCTTGACGGAGATCTATTAGATGGAAAGGTATGTTCATTCTCAACCTGTCTTACGTGGGGCTAAACATTGATACATGCTGCAGATGTTTTGCAAGTAATAATATTCCACACAAATACTAATATTGAAGGAAAGGCACTTTGATGAGTTCTAATTTTGTGCTAACTTTACCTTTGCCTTTTTATGCTGTTGTAAGTTGTCCATTTGTAGTCATGTATTTAATATTCCCATTTGCATTCAGTCCATGTAACTAGATGTTCACCAGAGGCTTCAAAGTCTGAATTGACTAGTAATTGTATCAGGTACTTTGTGATATTTTAAGAACTGGAGGTCATCCTGGTCGGAGAAGTGTAAACCAACAACCACAACTGTATTTTGCCAATGATGACCTTGCCTACCAGGTTGGTTACTATTTTTTTTCCCAAGTTGAGTGGTTATGATTAGAGATGTTAAATGAACTACTTAGTCCAACTCGGCTCATTTAAAGTGGTTCAATGAGCTCATGGGCTATAAAAGTCCAACTTACTTAATCGACGTGTTTAAATGAGTAATTCACTTGAACTCATGAGTAACTTATGAGCTCATTTGATAAGTTTTTGACTGAATATGTTTTTTAATAGTACTTTAAATTCAACTTCCATCTCGTATACAATGTTAACATTAATTTCTATGAAAATAAGAACCAATCGGTTACATTTTTTCTTTAAATAATAAGATTAATTTATTATTTATATGTATGTATATACATACATATGTGTGTGTGTTTAATGTTAGGAAAAATATATATCAAGTTTAGTTTGATTGTTGGTCTTTAGTATCACTTAGAAACTCAGACCTAACTCTAAACCCAAAAGCCAACTTGTGAGTTAGAGGGTTGCCTAAACTTATAAGCAGCACTGCTGCTTTACTCTTAGCCAATGTGGGACTTAACATCCCTCTCCACATCGGCTAGAGTTTGGATTTACGGCATGAGAGTCGATGGGAGTACGAAGAAGCCAAGAGCCTAACTCTGATACCAACTTAGAAACTCAGGCCTAACTCTAAACCCAAAAGCCAGCTAGTGAGTTAGAGGGTTGTCTAAACTTATAAGCAGCACTGCTGCTTTACTCTTAGCCAATGTGGGACTTAACAGTATCAATCCAAAATAAATATGAGGAAAGTGTACTCACTACAATGAAGGGAAAAAATTATATATATATATATATTAAGTTAATTTAGGGGTTAATGTTGTGGACTTATATTTGTAGCCGCAATATTAATGGTTTTCTTGTAACTGATATCTGGATTGAATAATGCTCTAATTTTATGTAATTTTTTTATATATTTGCTTTTTTTAATAATTAAATGTGTTAAAATAATTTAAACGAGTTTAATAAAAAAAATAAATGAGTAGCTCAAGTCAACTCATTTAAAAATTAGATGAGCTGAGCTACAGTTCGTTTGAGATAAGTTGAGTTAATTCAACTTATTTGATGATCAACACCTCTAATTATGATCGTAATATATTATAAAATTAAGAGAAAAATATCATAGAGGTTCTCTAGCTTAGGTTATTTGTGTCATTTGATCTCTTAGATTATAAGTGGTATCATTTAATCTTTTAGTTTTTAAAAAAATGGGCTAATTAAGACAACACATTGTTTTAATAATTTTTTATTAAAATATTGATTTTTAAGGGGTCAATTAAGGTCAAACTATATTATTTTAATTAAAAAATCATTAAAATTATGTATTTTGTCTTTAATTAATCCATTTTTATTAAGTTAAAGAAATAAATGACATCAATTATAATCTAATGGATCAAATAACACATGAACTAATCTAAGGGATCTCAGTACGTCCCAACTCCCTAAAATTACATAAATTATTTTAGCTTTAATTTACAACTATGATTAAATAGACTAATAGAGTACTGACAAGATGCCATTAAAGTTAGGCTGCTTTTCCAGTAGAGCGTCTTGGGATGGGAGCCTTCAGAATTGCATTAGAATCCGTCTTCAATGGGTAAGGCTCGATTATGTACCGTTAATATTCAATGATGCTTCCCTTCAGAGTTGCACTATATCGCATTTATTTATTTGTTTTAGTTGTAAGTTCCTCTATACTACTGGAGTAACTGAACTCTTATGAGATTCTGACTGAGGGCACATTTGAAGAGAACTCTTTAGTTCAAGATGCGATGATTGATAAATGGACTAAAACTGTTGCTTTGCTCAGAGTTAATATGATTGTTTTCTTAAGGCATGCCCGCCTGCATATTCTTGAATCAAGTTTGTGGAATCCTTATCCGTTTGATGAGTCGGGTACAATACTAATGCACACTAATTAACAAATGCAGTGTTCATCCGTATGCTCTGGAGTATACATCTTATGGGAAACCAAACCCCTCTGTATTTA
This sequence comes from Hippophae rhamnoides, assembly GCA_033030585.1. Lineage (NCBI taxonomy): Eukaryota > Viridiplantae > Streptophyta > Magnoliopsida > Rosales > Elaeagnaceae > Hippophae > Hippophae rhamnoides. The sequence goes on from CM065431.1 coordinate 2,502,953, forward strand.
AGAATGCTGAAATTGTACTGAAGCATCTTGTGTCATCTCTTTATGATAATGTTGAGGTTGTTGATCACAAAAATGATTTAGGACATCATTTCAAAACACTCTATATGATAGGAGATAATCCTTCAGTTGATATTAACGGCGCAAAGCAGGTTTGTCCTTTTCCATTAGAAATCTGGTTTAATACCTAAATTTATTTTGTACACCGTTAACTATAAATCATGGATAAGATTGTCTTCCTGTTTTCCTGATGAGATTAATTTTTTTTTTCTTCATTTCAGGCTGGACACCCCTGGTTCTCTATTCTGACGAGGAGTGGGGTTTTCAAGGAAAAGGAAAATCATGCCAAGTATCCCGCAGATCTGGTAGTGTATGATGAACTTGTTCAGTCTAGCATTCAAATTATGAACCTGTATTCTATGTCTTGATGTTTTTTTCCTTGCGTTGATACAATTCCTAATTTTTTTCATGCTGCTGTAAAAAGTGAAAACAGTCCAACCAATCCCCCAATTGTTCAAATATGTGTACTTTAGTCTCTTAATTATTTAGTTCGGAACTTCTAATCCCCTTATTGTGGAAAAATGTTCACTTTTGTCTTCCTTTTTTAGAATAAAGGACCAAATTTTACATTGTTGTGGCCTTTTTGCATAATTAGGGAACTAAGTCCTCTTTTCGAAGAAGAAGAAAAAAAGAGAGAGGGGTTTGGTTTGTTGTTGCCCTTTCCTTTTAACATCCAACTTACTAGTTATCCCATTCGCTAGATGGAGACTATCCCTATAGCCCATGCCATTTTTAGTCTATTTGCAGTGTGTGGTGATGATCGTTGCATCACCAATAACTGAAGTTATGTACTTTTTTAGCATCAAGCCGTTTTTTTTTGCCCGTAAATGTTAATATTCGCACAAGGTAACCAATTCATTATGCTAAGAGAGATTGATTCATCTTGTTGAATATTTACAAATACAATTGAATTCAAGCAAACACTTGACGCTTTTGCAGGTTGTTGACACTGTAGAAGAAGCTGTGGACTATATCTTGACGAAAGAGTGCATCTCAGAGTCTGGTAAACTCCATTGAGTCCATCCTACCTCACATAACCTCCAAAAGTTTGGCATTTTTATTTGAACATCATTACTATACAATATTATACAAGAATTGTCATCGCAACTAAATGAAGACATGCCGAGCTAGGTATTCAATTTGAGATCAATTCATTTTGTTTCACATCTTCATGTACATGCAATTTAAGACTGAATGTTGATTGTTTTTATGAATTAACTTCTCTCTCTCTCTCTCTCTCAATTCTTTGGGGGGTTTAATTCTTAAAATTCGGGTAAAAGTAAATTGCTTTATGTTTTGCTACCTCAGTCGGTGAGACTTGATTCAATGCTCTACCTTTACGATTTTAGAATGTCAAATTACAGTATTTGTTCAAAATTAACAAATCTCTTGTGTGCGGCCAAGGCAATAATCATTGAAACAAAAGCTCTAAAACGTAGTTAAAATGAACTTCGCTCGTCATAGTAGACTGTGTAAACTATAAGTATAGGAAGGAAAAGAAGGTGAGAAATGTAACTTTGTTAAAGGTTCCAGTACATGTATTAGTTATCTTGTTTTAAAAATTGAGACAGTCAAGTTCAATTGGTACATTAGTGTTAAAATATAAACAAAAATCTCACAATGTGGACATCATGAAAACAAATGTACCAATATATGTCTTTACAACTTCATTTCTATTCATATTTTATAAGAATCAATTTTTACTAGGAACAACATCTAACACAAGTCGGTCATTGATCTCAATAACAGATCCAGCTCTTCAGTCTGTAGTGCTTCACAAACAAGTTAAAAACATCAAATCAATATATACAATGCTATGCCATGAGAAATTTCCTTGGGCATTAAGGAGAGAACCTTCCGGGAAAAAATGATCAACACAAGATGACAATGTTCTCAAGTTTCTTCTTGTTTCAGAATTTAATAACTTGTTTTGGCTGGCTACCGCATTTGCCAAGAGCCTTATCAAGTGCAATGTGGAAATTGTCAAAAGGAACAAGCTCCATCCTGCAGATGGGTATAGCTTCGTGTTAGAGCTTGAATTCACAATTTAAATAAACAAGTAGACTTTTTTTAGAACTAGTGAAGTAGATTATAAAATGGTATAGTACAAAAATGGTACAACTTTACTAAAGGTATAGTTTAGCATAGTAATTTTTTGGTTAAGTAAAATAAAGACATTAACTTCATAAAAGTTTCAAATAATTCTATAAAGTCAAATTTAGACCATGTGTTCGACACATGTATTTTTCTTAGGGCAATCTTGATATTTTGGAAATTTAAATTAAACAAAAAAAGCGAGTGGGGTGTTTTTTTTTTTTTTGGGAGAAGCAGCGAGAGGGGGGTTCGAGGATATGGGAGAGGTGGGGGTGCAACGGGGTACGGCCCGCAGGGGGGATTGGGGTTGGGGGTGGGGGTGGGTGCGGGGGTTTGTTGGATTTTATGTTTTTTTCCTTTAATTCAAATTTTTAAAATGTCAAAATTATCCTAGGATTTTTTGGACTTAATTGAAAATTTTATGAAGTTAATGTCCTTATTCTAATTAACCAAAAAAAAAGTACTAAACTAAGTTGTACCTTTATAACAGTTAGTGTAATGCTTAGGTCAATCAACAAGTTACCAAAACCACACCTTTTCAAAAGTTATAATACCATTTCACCTAGGGATAAATTTAGTACTCTAAATTAAGAAAGATGTTCATTAGTTTTTTTATTTGTTAAAAAGATGCTCATTAACCATTTTACTCGTAAAATACGAGACAAATAATGACTTTTAGTAGTATTAATAAATATTTTATTGAAAAATTTTTAAAGGAAATAATTAGGTAATTTTACATAGTAAACAGTGAAATGACAAGGGATATTTCTGATAATTTTTTTATATAATATAATTTTAAAATTATTAAATATCCTTTTTTGGCACCTTTTTTTAAACAAAAAGGACTAAATAATACATTTTCTAACTTAGGAAACTAAATGATACTTTTGTATAAGTAAAATGATCAAATTAGTCTTCCAGCCTTTTAGCTATTAATCCTACTATAAAAGTTGAAGCAAATGGAATACAAGAAGACATAGAATAAACAAAACAATGGAAACATGTAAACAGAAGAAAGCATACTCGTATTTCAATTTTCCATCCCGTGCTAAGTTCAATAGGTAATCTATCATACTTCTGCACTCTTTTGCCTTATCTGTACTCATCCATTTCTGCAACCAGAATCCTCGTAATGAAAGATCCTGCAAATCATTAAATCGATTACAAATAATGTAAAATGAGAAAAACTGGTACAAATCCATGAAACCACCTTATCTCTAAATTCTCATTCATTGGACCGATGGAAATGAATTCCTTACTCACTATTATTTTTGAGTAATTCAAGGTTTGCTTATGCACCCTAGTCAGAGTAACCTAATCAATATTCCCTTACTGATTTTTATTTCCCCCCGAAATTAGTTGAATCGCAAATAGGCGAACTCAAAAATTACCTTAAAAATGAAGGAAGAAGTGGATACAGTGATGGGCTTCTTGGACATACCACCGTATGTCACCATCGTTCCTCCTTGCCTATAAAAAAAATGTAACATACATATTAAAGGATAATTTTTCTTAGGAATAAAGTGGGGGAAATTTTAGTTCTGTTCCAAAATATTTTATTGTTACCTTAGAAATTTGAGAATCAAAGAAGCAGCATTGCCACCGACACAGTTAAATCCCAACACGGGTTCAGATAAATTTTCCTAGCATGTCAGTCGTATGTATAATCAGCCAAAAACTCAAAGAAAAAGTTCGAAAAAAGTCTAAATTTCATACTACATCAATTATGTAGAGTTATTGAGATGGTACCAGCAGACCCTTGATATTTTTCACCTCCAATTGGCTCTCAGTAAAAACTTCATCAGCATTAAGTTTTTTAAGTTTTTGTTTTGCTTCATCCAATCCAAGCCTATAAGAGGTACACAACAAATAAGATTTTCACACAAACAACTTTCTACATAAAGCAAGTCTTTTCTAAGAAATGTATATTCCAAATTCTATGAAGATAAATAAAAGTACATTTACAATTCTACATGAACAGATAGTGCAGGCAAAGTTAAAAACACAAATTCCTGCCATCACCTGTCCCTTATAATATTAATACTGTGAATACCACGAGTTTTTGCAATCTGAATGATGCACTGCCCCACTATACTTGTTGACCCATTTTGGACAATAACATCTCCTACCAAACCCATAGTAATCATATAAAGTCATGACTAACAGACAGATAATAGCATTTAAAGGAAAAGAAACACATAAGATACTAAGTACAACGTTACTTACATAACACTTACCAGAGTTAAGTGTGACAAAGTCTTCAAGCATTTTTAAAGCGGTCAAAGGATTGACAGTAATTGTGGCAGCATATTCTATGGGTGAATCCTTATTTATCTTGTACCAGGCATCCTGATCTTTCACAATGTAAGTCTGCCATGTCCCTAAGCATAAATATATCCATTACCATCCAATAAGTATAACCAAAACATACAAACACATGGGAGAATGACTTTTAAAGTTGTGTTTTGCACCACTACTACATGTAGACATTTGATTTTTATTATTTCCGTTTCCTTTGTCTTGATTTTAATGGATAAGATAGAATAGTGGTGCAAATATGGCTCTAAAGTCATGCTCCATAGCATTGACACAATGCAATATATTCTGTCATTTTAAACTTCTCTGCTAATTGGGCACATAAATGGGTTACAAATGATTAAAAGGTAAATGTACCAGATGTAGGAGGAGAGGGAATGACCAAATCCCCAGGTGAGAGATCCTCAACTGAAGAGCCCACAGAGTGTACCTCTCCTACTCCTTCATATCCCCCAACTGCAGGCACTGGTGGCCTCACTGGATACACCCCTGCAATAAAACTACACAAAATTAACCAAATTTCATTTTAAAAGGCTTAACTACACTATTTTTCCCTAGACTTTATCTCCTTTCTCAAATAGGTCTTTAAACTTTTAAATCCTATAAATTGATCACAAACTTGTAACTTTAGGTCATAATTTGGCAACTAACTACAATTTCATGATTTTTTTGTTTGCCGTATCAACTAAGTTTAGGATGATTATTCAATTGAGTATCCACCTACATGGGTGCTAATTAAACACATTACAGCCATTAATAAGTTAATATTTTACCAAATTAACTCTGAGAAATCAAAAAAATTTACGTTAATTGTCAGATCATGACATATGTGTGAAATTTTAAAAACACATTCACTGAATCACAGGTTAAAGTTTGAGAACTAGTAAAATAGTTTAGCATTACTAAAAACTAAGCTTATTTTCAGAGTCAAAAGGGCTAAATCCAGGTTCAATAAGGTTTTATCCTGGTAAAGCTAAACAATCTAAAGGTGAATTTGTATTTAAAATTTCATGACATAGATATAGGGTTTAATTACATGACATAACCTTATAAACTTCTCATACATGGAGTTTCATTTTTAACCTTATAAACATGCATTTTTTTCCATGCAATGTACATATATTTAACTCATAAAGTAAATATGTTTCTTAGGGGTTAAAATGAACGAGTTAAATAACTGTATCAGGTTGAAGCTGTAAAAAGCCGGGTTTGGAAATACAATAACCTTCAATTCGATTGATATCAGAAGGGTTGATGGGCGCAGCAAGCATTCTAACACAAACGTCCTTCTCCTTTACTTCCACTGGTGGCATTTCTACTACTCTATCAACAACAGTAACAATAAATTTGCCACATTGTTACATTTAAAAATTCAAAATTTATAATTTCAAACAAAATAAAAAATAAAATCCAATTGCTTGGTTTAAGTAAGAAGAACCTGATAACGCTATCGGGAGGGCCATGTTGGTCGTAGACGATGGCCTTGGATGGTGGCGATAGAGTGATTGAGAATGCTCGGACAATTAGGGTTTTTGGTGGAGAAGGGAAGAATGATTCTCCGAGTTTGGGATAGAAGAGTGAAACTGCTCTATTCCTCTGAACTCTCCCAACAACTGATCGCACCAGTGACGCCATTGTTTTCTACCTCGCTTTCTCGCTTATTCCAGTATCTACTATCTAGTGTTAACTACCACCTCGAAGGGGAGATAGCTAAATGCTGTGTCTAATGGATTCAGTAATTAATTATATTTTAATATTATTATTAAAGGATAAGATTACATAAAATAAAAAATGCTGTTGGTTTCAATAATTAATTATATTTTAATATTATTATTAAAGGATAGGATTACATTAAATCAAAAATGATATGTGTAATGGTTTTAGTAATTAATTATATTTTAATATTATTATTAAAGAATACAAAAAATTGATATGTTTAGGATAGGACACTATTAATATTAGAACAATTAAATATTTTACTTTAATATTATAGGTTTTTTAAAAATAAAAATATTAATTTAAAATTAAATAAATTTAAAAATAATTATGAAAATAATAATAATAATTTAAATTTTATAGATATTTTGGTTTAATGTTAATTGCGTATAATTTTAATTTTTTTTTTAAATAATAAAATAATATTTTTAAAATTAGTAATTGTTTAAAAAATTGCTAATGTTTTAGAATTTTAGAAAAAAGTTATCAAGAAAAGATAATTCAATCCTTTATTTATCTCATCAATTAAGTATATATAGATATACGATGGATAAGTGTTATCATTATAATAATAAGTGTTTAAGTTATTAAAGTTAACGTGCAATAAAAATAAAATAATATCAAGTCATTATATGTAGGTCGTTATCACCAATAGAAGAGCTTTAAGACAGATGATTCTCTATAGGTCGCCTCGTATCGAGTTTATGACCATAGACTAGGCCTTGTCTATCAGATTGTACATGTCAAATTTCTGGATCATTTGATCTACTTGAGAATTGAATTATCTTATCCTTAATTCACGTCACATAAACACGAACTGTCTAAATGTGCATGTCCTCGTCTCTACTAACACGGTGAATCAAGTCATGAGGGTTACATACTTGTTAGGTAGATAATACCAAATATTAATTTCCCTGTTCATTTAATTTTGAGAAATTTTAAAAATATTCAAATATCAAGTAAACTTGTAACTTTTATCAAAATTAATTCTCTTAAACTTTCAACTTCCTTTTAATCCTCCTATATGTAATTCAATTTTTACCATTTATCATATTCTTTTAATTTAGTATAATTTTTCATTAGAGAACTTAACTCTATTAATTCCATGGATACAAGTCATGTTTTGCAAGTTTGTCTAAATTTCAATCCAATTTTGGTACGACTTGTTTATCATTTCAACCCGTGCAAAAATTTCATTAGCTTGTCCTTACAAATTGAGTAAAGTACTCTTTATACCTTCGACTTAAGCTAATAAATGAAAAAAAATAGCCCATCAAACATTTCTCAAGGATATTCCTCGAGAATTAAATTGATATTTGATGTGAGATATGATTAAAATGATTGTATTTTGCAGAGGTTGGTTTTATGAAGCACAATATGTATGATTCCATGGTAAACTTAGCAAGGGCATTTCCTCAATGCAATCCGGTGTATTTCCTTATCATTTGTCTTTTTGAATTTGTTTGATGGGCTAGCCACCCAACTTGTTTTTTAAGGAGATACTTTTGAAAATCAACACCAACATAATAATTAAAGATGTAGAGAAATAAATGAAGTAGTTGAAGAAGTAGAGAAATAAATGAAGTGGTTGAAGGATGTAGAGAAATAAATGAAATGGTTGAAGGATGTAGAGAAATAAATGAAATGGTTGAAGGTTGTAGAAATAAATGAAGTAGTTGAAGGTTGTAGAAAAGGGAAGTGTGTAGATAAGATTTGTGTCTCTATGATTATTTCTTAGTTTATATTTGTGTGATGTAGATTGCATGGTAAGGACTATAAATAGCCTACCTTGCATTTGGTTTAATCATTCCATCAAAAACAAATAAGTCTTTGTATTCTTAGTTTGAGTGTGAGTTGAGAGCTTTTTCTTTGAGTATTTATATTTCTCTTCAATTTGTGAGTTGCATGTGAAAGGTGTTATAGTGGGTATAATACAAGTAGTTTTTTTACTTGTTTGGATCTAATATTAGTAATTTAGAGTTGTTTATTCTAAATTTTACTCAACAATTGGTATCAAAGTGAGACGGTCAAGGATCGTTCTTAGTGGAGTTATCTTGAGTCGTGAGGAGTTTGGTACTCTACAAGTTTATTAATCAAGCTTGTTCGGTATAGTCGAAGTCTTGCCGACACGATGAGTGATCTTTAAGTAGTTGGAGGAATCAAGAAGCTCAACAACAAAAACTATAACACATGGGCAACATGTATGGAGTCTTACATACAAGGTCAAGACTTGTGTGAGGTTGTTGGTGGTGATGAAGTTACACGACCAATAGTGGAAGATGCAAACGGCATCTTGCGGAAGTGAAAAATTAAAGCAGGCAAATCAATGTTTGCTTTGAAGACCACAGTTGAAGAAGAAATGTTGGAGCACATTCGAGATGCAAAAACACCAAAGGAAGCATGTGACACTCTTGTTACACTCTTTTCAAAGAAGACTAATACAAGATTACAACTTTTGGAGAACGAGTTACTATCGATGGCATAACGCGGCATGACGATTTCCCAATACTTTCACAAGGTAAATTTGTTATGCCACGAAATTTCAAAGTTGGATCCAAAAGCTCCTATTGGGGAAACGAGGATAAAAAGAATAATTATTCATGGTTTGAGACCCGAATATCGAGGGTTTGTTACCGCTATACAAGGATGGCCAACATAACCATCTCTTGTTAAGTTTGAGAATTTGTTAGCCGGTCAAAAAGCTATAGCTAAGCAAATGGGATGAATCTCACTGAAAGGTAAAGAAGAAGCACTCTACACCAACAAAAGCAAAGACACCTTCAAGCGGTACAATGAAAATGGATATAAAAATGATGGCGATAAAGAAAAAATTCCTCAAGGAAAGGAAGGCTTTCATCTAGGGGGAGCTTGGAGGAAACCGCAATAACAATAGAAAATTTGACGGTGAATGTTACAACTGTGGGAAGATGGGTCACATGGAAAAAGATTGTTGGAGTAAGAAAAAGCATGTTGAAAGTAATACATCTACCTCCAGTTCTAAGGAGCATAATGAAGATGGTTGGGATGTCGAAGCATTATTCGTTACAGAAGAAGAAGAATGGGCTCTTACGGTGACAACATCAAAATATATTGACTACAAGAATGACTAGATCGTAGATTCGGGCTTCTCAAATCATATGACAGGTGATAAACAGAAGTTGGAAAGCATGTCTGAGTACAAGAGAGGTTGTGTAGTGGTGATAGTTGACAACTCAAGGTTGCTGATAGCCCACATCGGTAAGACGATAGTTACGCCTCGATATAGTACTAACCAAGTACCACTTCAAGATGTTTATCATGTCCTAGGAATGAAGAAAATTTTTCTATCTGTGGCTCAGTTAACATCATCAGGTCATTATGTCTTTTTCGGTCCCCAAGATATGAAGGTGTATCGTGATCTCAAAATCTCAGAAACACCGACAATGGAGGGGCAACGATTGAAATCATTCTACGTAATGTCAGCAGAATCTGCATATGTAGACAAGATAAGAAGAAATGAGACAACAGATCTATGACATATACGGTTAGGTCATGTTAGCTTTTCCAAGCTAAGTATGATGGTGAAGAAGTCAATACTTAAAGGGCTTCCTCAACTAGATGTGCGAACAGACACGGTCTGTGCAGGATGCCAATATGGTAAAGCTAATCAATTGCCATATGAGAAATCAAAGTTTAAAGCAAAAGAACCATTGGAGTTAGTTCACTCTGATGTATTCGGTCTTGTTAAGCAACCATCAATTGGTGGTATGCGATACATGGTGACATTTATTGACGAATTTTCAAGGTATGTGTGGGTTTTCTTCATGAAATAAAAATCTGATGTATTCTCAAAGTTTAAAGAGTTTAGAGAGTCAACTGAAGGAGAAATTGGAAAGAAGATTTGATGCTTGCGCACAGACAATGGTGGAGAATATAGCTCAAGCGAGTTCTTTCAATACCTAAGGGAATGTCGAATACGTCATCAGTATACTTGTGCTAACACGCCACAACAAAATGGTGTACCAGAGAGAAAGAACCAACATCTTGTAGAAATTTGTCGGAGTATGCTACATGAAAAGAATGTACTTAGGAGGTTTTGGGCTGAAGCGATGAGGACTACAGCCTTTGTAATCAACAGACTTCCTCAACCAAGGTTAGAATTTGTTTCACCCTTTGAGAAACTATGGAACATGCAACCTACAGTTAGCTACTTCGAGTATTTGGATATGTATATTATGTATTTGTTCCTGATCATTTACTGAGCAAATTTGACAAGAAAGTTGTTAGATGTATCTTTGTGGGATACGATAGCCAAAGAAAATGGTGGAAATTATGTGATCTGACAAGTGGAAGATGCTACACTTCACGAAATGTGGTGTTCGATGAAGCATCTTCTTGGTGGTCATCAAAGAAGGAAGCATTGTTAAACTCGAGAGAATTTGGAGATAAGCTGCAACAAAAGATGCGAGAGCATATTATTCAATTCCAACCAAGTTTAGATGAATCCAGAGATTCAGACGATGATGGTGCCGAACAAAGAGTAACTCAGAATCCTTGGAAAACTCGCATATATCAACAACAAAATGAAGAAGGTGGGCCTAGTGAAATAGAAGAATCAACTCCACAATCTCAACTCCGTAGGTTAACAAGAACACAAAGGCCAAATCCCAAATATGCTAATGTAGCCATAATTGAAGAAATAATAGAACCTGAGACGTTTGAAGAAGCATTGCAAAGATCTAAGTGGATGATAGCTATGAAAGAAGAGATCGATGCACTTTAGCAAAATCAAACTTGGGATTTGGTGCGAAAGCCAAGAGATGTGAAACCCATATCCTGGAAATGGGTTTACAAGATAAAGCGCAGACCATATGGGTCAATCGAGAGGTACAAGGCACGATTGGTAGCTTGTGATTTCTCTCTACAGTATGGAGTAGACTATGATGAAACGTTTAGTCCAGTGGTGAAACTTACAATTGTTCGAGTTCTACTTGCACTTACAGCCAACAAATATTGGAAGTTGTGACAGATGGATGTGAATAATGTTTTTCTTCATAGAGAGCTGGATTGAGAGATCTACAAGATTCAACCAATGAGTTTTCAGAGCCAAGATCATCATGAATATATGTGTAAGCTGCGAAAAGCACTCTACGGATTGAAACAAGCACCCAAGGCATGGTATGGTAAGATTGCTGAATTTCTAACACGAAATGGTTATTCAATAATACCTGCAAATTCTAGCTTGTTTGTTAAAGGCAATGAAGGAAAGCTAGCTAGTGTGCTGGTATATGTGGATGACTTAATCATAATCGGTGATGATGAGGTTGAAATTCTTTGAACGAAGGAGAATTTGTTAGTCCGTTTCCAGATGAAAGAACTTGGCCAGCTCAAGCACTTCCTTGGTTTAGAGGTTGATCGCACACAAGAAGGAATATTTCTTTGTCAGCAAAAATATTCCAAAGATTTGATAAAGCGGTTCGAAATGCTTGAATGCAAACCAATTTCGATGCCGATGGAGCCAAATGCCAACATGTGTGCACATCAAGGAAAAGATTTGGAAGATGCGACAATGTATCGAAAATTGGTAGGCAGATTGATCTACTTAACCTTAACTCGGCCTGAAATTTCTTATGCAGTTAGCGTAATGAGTCGGTACATGCAAAATCCAAAAAAGCCACATTTGGAAGCAGTTCGACGAATATTGAGATATGTGAATAGTACAATTGACTATGGTCTTTTGTACAAGAAAGGTGGAGACAACAAGTTAGTTGGTTACTGCGATGTTGACTATGCAGGAGATCAACAACTGGGTATGTGTTTAAGCTTGGTTTTGAAACAATTTCTTTATGTAGCAAGAGATAGCCGACAGTATCATTTTCAACCGCTGAAGTTGAGTATCGAGCAGCGGCAATGGCAGCTCAAGAGTGTACATGGTTGATACAACTAATGAATAATCTACATCAACAAGTAGATTATGCAATACCGTTGTACTGTGACAATCAATCGGTAATTCGTTTGGTAGAGAATCCGGTATTTCATGCAAGAACTAAGCATGTTGAAGTACACTATCACTTTATCAGAGAAAAGGTTTTGCAAGGAGAAATTAAAATGAGGCAAATCAAGACAGATGATCAAGTTGCGAACTTGTTCACAAAAGCTTAATCGTTGACAAGTTCGAAATATTTCGCTGTCAGCTTGACACAGTAAAAATAGTGAGAGTTGGTGTTGAGGGGGAGTGTTGAAAATCAACACCAACATAATAATTAAAGATGTAGAGAAATAAATGAAGTAGTTGAAGAAGTAGAGAAATAAATGAAGTGGGTGAAGAAGTAGAGAAATAAATGAAGTGGGTGAAAAAGTAGAGAAATAAATGAAGTGGTTGAAGGACGTAGAGAAATAAATGAAGTGATTAAAAGTTGTAGAAATAAATGAAGTGGTTGAAGGTTGTAGAAAACAGAAGTGTGTAGATAAGATTTGTGTGACTAGGATTAATTCTTAGTTTTATATTTATGTGGTGTAGATTGTATAGTGAAGACTATAAATAGTCTACCTTACATTTGGTTTAATCATTCCATCAAAAACAAATAAGTCTTTGTATTCTTAATTTGAGTGTGAGTTAAGAACTTTCTCTTTGAATGTTTATATTTCTCTTCAATTTGTGAGTTGACTTTTAAAGGTGTTATAGTAGGTATGATACAAGTAGTTTGTTTACTTGTTTGGATTTAATATTAGTAATTTAGAGTTATTTATTCTAAATTTTACTCAATAGATACCAAAGCAACCATGTCTATTGAGCAAAAGGAAGTTAGTAATGGGGTGGTGCGTGAAGGGCAAGGTTGGAGGTTTTCTAAGGAAGATAACTCAAGAATTAACAATGTGAATCAAAACATAAACAATGGTCAGGTCATTCGAAGGTTGCAGCAGTTGCAACCACAACTTCTAGGGTCAGTCATACATTGGGAAAGGTTTCTTCCTGTCCAATCCTTGAAAGTTTTACTTGTGGAAAATGATGATTCTACACGCCATGTTGTTGGTGCTCTGCTTCGCAATTGCAGTTATGAAGGTCAGTATTGCTCTCTCAACATTGCTGTTGATCATTTTGTTTATTGATACATAATGCCAGCAGGCCTTGAGTTGTAATCTTTGCTATGTATTGATGTTACTTCATTGTATATTTAATTTTAATGCTTTTAAAATGATACCATTGACCGCCTTAAGTAACAATCTAATAAGTTATTTGCATCACTAGTATCATTTTTAATTTCGAAACGTGCTATAACCTAACCTTAGGATTTGGATTTACTTCCCAGCCTTCAAGTAAGTGTCACATGCTCACACTTGCATGGTCATGTTTTTGTCTGCAATGGGCCGTGCATCAATAAGATGGGAATATCTGCAATAGGTTTATCATGCCTGTCCTTTTTTTATTTATGATAGTAATTTATTTAAACTTTGTAATATCTAGAATTGGGTATGTAACATACCCCTTTTATTGGGTATATCCATAGTTATGACTCCCAATTAGTTGATCTATATTTTTTAATTCTTGTGAAAATTGAGTTTCCAGCTTATAAAATCTCATTCAGATTACACAAGAGTATATGACCTTGTTAGGGCTGTAAGCCTGTAATTTACATTGGGCCGCTTCAAAGTTTTCAGGAAATTGGTGCTTTTTGATTTTATGTAATAGAGAAATATTTATAGAAGAACTTGTATTGTCCAAGGCTGGAAAAAATCATTTTCGTGAAGCTAGTGAAATTTAATCTTTTATAATTCCTTGATGATAAACATTTAATAATTTTTATTATTTTTACAGTTAATTTTGTTGAATATTGGCTCTAAAAGTAATAAATTAGTGGCATAATTTATGGTATAATTTAAGAAAATTAGTGGCATAATTTAAGAAAATTAGTGGCATAATTTAAAGCTTAAATTATGGCACAATTTAGGAAAAATGAGTTTTGCTTCATCTATAAATAAGAAAGAATTCATGCATTGAAGAATAAGACAAAAATCAGAAAAATCAAAGAGAGCATAAGCAAACTAAAAGAGAGAAAATACTTATGAGTTTGAGAGTTTTCTATAAGTTTGGGGAAACAATTGAGATATATTATTAGTGAGGAAATTTGTATCTGTATTCTATATATTTCTTACTCAGTTCAAATAATATCTGGTGACTCCCGTGAACCTAGACGAATTATCGAACCACGTAAATTCTGTATATTCATTTTATCGCTTTTATATATTCATATACCGTTATTTATTGCTTCTGCCCACAACAAATTCTGTTGCTAATGGCCTTCAAGCCTGGAAAGTTTTAGAAGATCCAGATAATTACACTGATAACAGAGGTTATCATGCCTGCTTTATCTAGAATTGGTCTTCTATGCAAAATTATGAGCCACAAAACTCTGAAGAATGTACCAATCATTAGTAAGTATTATTTTTCAGTGTATATGAATATTTTAGTCTTTTGAGGTGCTTCCTATGATTTATTGATGACTTGGTGTTTTTGTTTCTCTATCTGACGAGTTTTGCATGCAGTGATGTCATCCATGATTCTATGGGAATAGCATTTAAATGTTTGTCCAAGGGTGCAGTTGATTTTCTAGTGAAACCTATTCGGAAGAATGTGTTAGGTAATTTGGATAAAATAGTATAATCACAAATTTCCCTCCCAAGATCTTCCTTAGCAGAATATTAAATAACAGAGAAATAGATAATACACAACACAAGAATTATAGTAGAAACTTCAAATTAGAGAAAAACTACTTTCGTTGTCAAAAGACAACTAGAGAAAAATTCACTATGTGAAAAATTGTTACAACCACACTCTCAGTAATTTTCTCACACACCCAAAAGACAAGAGCAATTACAAGTCCAAGAGAATTTTTCCACAAAATTTTCTCACTTAAGAACTTCTCATACAAGTTTTTCTCTATTTTTGGGATAATTATCAATGAAGAAATGAAACCATATTTATAGCCTTCAAATTCTCATTTCATATGCCAAACATTTCTTCATTCAACAAAATTAGGCTACCTAATTTTCCTATTATTTATTCAAATAAGATTAAGCACCTCTATTTTTGACAATATGATAAGTCACTTTCCATAAATTTTCTTCTAAATTAGTTAACTCCTATTTTTACTAACAAATTTAATATTATTTTTAAATTAAAAACCTTCGGCAACATGTTTGGAGGAGATGACACAGCGTGAGTTGCTTTACTTTTCACTTATAATATACTTAAGTGTGAGTCCCTCCTACATTTAAGAGGAAGAAAACACAAGTGGTAGGTCTGCACCAATGGTAGTCTGTGACCACCAATGGTAGGTCTTACTGAATGGTAAAGGTCTGACCACAATCAGTAGGTGTATCTAACATTGATATGCAATTTTGCCTATAAATAGGCAATGTCTTGCCTTAGAGAAACATCAACACAATAAACAAGAAGAGAAGCTAAGCAAAGCCAAAGGAACAATTTCCTTTGAAGAAAAATAGTGTTGTGTGAGAAAGTGGGAGAGAATATCTTAGAAAAATATTGGGATATTTTTCTAAAAGGGGAGTGACAAAATAGTGAGTTTGGGAAACACTTGTGTGACACTATTTTGGGTTTATCTCAATTTGTTGTATTCTTACCACTTTGTCATTAATCTTATTAGTGGAAGAAATATTTTTGGAGTTTGTCATGAACTTAGCGAAATTAAAGGGTGAGCACGTTAAATTTCTGTCGTTATTCTACCTGTTGAATTCATTTTGTCTTTCTGCATTGTCTTGACATTAAGAACCTAACTGAATTCCCACCTCAGTGAAAACTCCAGGTTTTAAGTATTGTACGGCAGTCTTGTACTCTCTTTTCTTTTCTTTCCACTATTTATTGAGGCGCTAATCTAACATTTTTCTCTGTTATGAATCTGTTATATCTAGCAGCTTGACCTGGAATTTGTCATATAGTATCCCTACTCTTGGCTAAAATGCTCTCTTTAACACCACTTACCCCATTGAGGTCCCAGTTTAAGTAGGGACATTGTGTTCCTACAAATAAGGGACTTTTAATGGGCTTATGCAACACTATCTTGTTTTAACCGTAAAACAATTTGTGGCTCTGATATTTGATGTCCATCTTGGATTATTCAATGCTGCACAGTGTAGTGGTAGTGTGAGCGAAAAAGCGATGCAGACTAGAAAATCTGCAAAATTGAAAAGTAATGACGAGTCAGAAAATGATACTAGCAGCGGTGGTGAGCATGACAATGGGGGCACTGATCTGAGTATTCTTGATGGAAGTGATAATGGGAGTTGGCATTCAGGTAGCTTTCAATTGAACTAAATTTTTTTCCCAATATATGATGTATTCTTCGTGTTTCAATTCATGCGTATTAGATCATTTGATAAACAAAATCTTTAGAAAAAAATTAGAAATCAATAATTAAAATTATTATCGAAAACATTATAGCTTATTTGAATTTTTAATAATTATACGTTTGGACTTTTTCTTCCATTTAAAATTAAATTAATATTTTTTAAAAATTTTAAAATGTATGAAAATATTAAAAAATTTAAATTTTGATTTATATAAATTTTTATAATGAAATTATTTCGATATTATTTTAAATACAAATTATTTTATTAAAATATTTATTATTAATTTTTATTGAATATATTATATACCTTAATTATAATATAATTACACATAGTACATCCAATGTTATTTACACTATTTACTTTATTTTTGATTTAAATTATGTTTGCATATGCTTTTATTAAAGGTGATTTTAGGTGATTGTGCTTTGAATTGTGAAAGCTCTTGATACAAATTTTCATATTTAGCTTTAAAAGGAATTTTTTGTTATTAAAGGTGCTTTTATATAGTCTGAAAAGCATAAATAAACTGTAAGCAAGTTGCGCTACTCAACCCCAATTTACATGAAGAAAAGGGTTGTAGTACCTCTTGTAATTATATGATAATTAGCATTTTAATCCTGTTTATTATCTAGGATATTTTGTCTCATGGCTACATAAAATGAAGTATTTCGTATCCTGTAATTATAAAATTATGGTATTTTTAATCTTATAATTTATGAAATGGATAATACAATTACTCATTAGTTATTTGTAAAAGTTTAACCGAAGTATTTACACGATTTTCATTGCTTCTGCTTTGTTTTTTTGTGTTGGCTTTTGTACTTTTAGCATTTTAAACAAGAGAAGCAGCAATAGTATAAGGCCTCAGTTGTAATTTTAATTATGGGAGACCATGAGTTGTATTTTTAATTATTCATGTATTTTTATTTTTAATATTAAAAAATATAATTTATTACATTATAAAAAAATATTTGTACTATACTTTTAAACGTATAAAAATTATGTCTTTTATGTTATATGAAAAATAATATATGGTATTAAAATAAAACTATATTTATAAAAAGAATTATAAGATGTAATTAAATACACCATAATCATTGTTTACTAGCCCTTAAATTTGAGCCGATGAGATGAAATTATGTAGTAAACCCTACAAACAAAATCATATTTTAGAAGGAGAAAACGTAAGCATGTAATTAAGTAAACACCTAATTAGTTTATTGGTATACAAATTAGTATTGAAAATCTATTACCTCCCGCCTTCGATTTTTCTTAGTTACTTCTCTGCTTTCCAGCTATTAACAAGTTGAAGCCTCCACCAATGCCTATGTATTAATGTTAGATATTGATTTATACCAATAAAAGGAAACTTCCCTATATGAACTACCAGTATTGAAAAGTAGGTAATTTTAGGAGAGATATCGACTTATAATATCAGACATGTCCATGTATTATTGATTCTACCAATTTCTCATTCTTATTAAGTTTTTTTTTTTTTGTTTTCTTCATATCTCTCTTTAAAGGAATACAAATTCCCAAACTAGTCAAAAAATTCCAATATATTGAAGTCTATTGCCAGTTCTTTTCATTAATACCAAAATAGCAATATATAATAGCATTGAATCTGTGCATAACTTTTGAAAACGATGTAATTTGATGGGTTGAAATCTTGAATAAAACACTTGTTTAAAACCTCAACTTTAGGGAAAAAAAATTTAGGAAAACATTTATAACATATTTTAAAATTTTTGTAAAATGTAATTACAAAATAACATACATTATATACCGTTTATATATATTTTAATTAAATAATATTTAGAATGAAATTTTTACATTGAACATCATTTAAATTGAATTATAATTAATTAAATTTGTTTAATATTAAACTCTTTTCACGCACAATTTAATATTAATAATGTATTATTTTTATTATTATAAATTTTATAGATGTTATTTTATATATTTTTTTAATTTTTTTTCTTTTTTGAAATATGTCTACAGCTTTTTTTACTTCTTATTAAGAACATATGAAAACTATGCAACAATATCATAAGTATATACAATAATATTATATATAGTTGTATACATATAAGTGGTTTGAGTTGATTTTACAATGAATTAATTTTAAATTTATTATAAGTAATTTTTTTTTAAATATCGACTTAAATAACGGATTTTATAGTAACATACATTTATCGATAAGAAAGTGAGTAAAAAGAAAGAAAATATAATAGTTGAAAAAAATATCAAATACTAGTAAAAATGAAATTTAATAGTTGGACATGGGAATTTAGATTGTGATTTTATTTAATTAATATTTTAGTTTAGTATTAATTATTAAAATATATTTATTTAATTTTGTAATCTTATATTTGAGTCAAGTTAGTCTAATATTTTTTTAAGAATAAAATTAAGTTTTTTTAATTAAAAAATGTTCAAAATTGCATTAACTTTAACAGTAACTAACTATATTTAAGTTGGATCTCATTTGACCAATTTAAATCAAATTAATTTTCAGAGATTGAAGGAAAAAAAATAATTATTTTTTCCTTTTTTCCACACCATGATTTGAATACCAAACTAGTCTGGCTAGGATTGACAATAAGTCAGTTCCATTAGAACTAAATTTTCAGCCCAAAATAGTTCAGCCAAACTTTGATGGATTTATAGGCCCTGACCTACAGGGTAATAGCCTAATAGTGATTAGAGCATTATATTAAAAATCAGAACAAGTTTGAAAAAGACTTGCCTTTAAGGTCCCCTTTATAAAATTATGTGTAGTTTTATGAAAGAAACAATGGGCAACAATGAAAAGTAGAAGCTACATATATGCCTTCTATCAGACTTAATCTCTAAATGGTTCTACTTTCAAAACTCATAAAATTCTCTGCCATTTTTGTATTTTGATGTGACTTTTGTGCAACTTACAGCAGTCAATGCATATCTCATATAATTATTCCAATCTAACCCCATAAAACAATTCAAGTAGGAGACCATTTATGTAATTTTTTTCGATCTCAACTGACTATAACTAGGTTGGAATGTCTATGTTGAGATCATTAAATATTTTTTTAAAACTACTACAATGGCATAAAATGCAGGGTGTCCTTAACTGTATATGATTTAGCTTATGCTTTTTACTGTTAAAAATCATACAACACTGTAATACTTTACATATAAGTCTACTGTGACTGACTATAGTGTTCTGACAGATGATAAATCAATTATTTTAAACAGCGTTTTAGCTGAGACTTTGCCAACACGTTTGACAAAAAAAAAAATATAGAGTTATATTGGGTTTTTACTTTTTATTTATAGGTTTGACTTTCTTTTAATATTTTTATATATTACCATTATAATTAATATAATAATAATTTTTTTATTGATAATAATATATTATATGATTTATCATAACTATATTATTGATTGTTATATGCCAGCAGAGAAAGTAGAATCTCTCTAAAGAAGAGAAGGTCTTATGCTGGTTCCTTTCACAGGCACCATTCAGTATCAATGTTATTTTGGGTAAACATATACAGGCAATTAAATTCCTTTGAGATGAGCTGTAATCTATATAATGTTTGTTGAAAAAGGTGTTTGATGTTTCGTTATGGTTTATAATGATTAATTTAATTCTCTAATTTATAAAATTTGTACTTTGATGAGGTCAAAATTAATCCCTTTTTATGAAATTAAAAACTTATTTTTAATATATAATATATTAAAAATAATCATTTCTAATAATTGAGTGAATAAAAAAAAATTAATAATTAAACTATAATGAAACATACGGGTTACCCTTGGAATATTTAGTAAAAAAGATTCAAAATCAGCAGGAAATTATATATCGTAAATTTTTACCTTTAATTCTTGTATTAGTTCATAAAAAATTTACAACTAGATACTATTTAATCTTATCAAAAATTATTTATTAATTACTTAATAACTTATACGATTCAAACATGATCTTATAGCTATGACATTATACAAATAAAATATTTTACAAGTATAATTACACTTCTCATTAATAAGCTTAGAATAACAATAACAAGATTATATCTTATAATCTATAATAAATATTCTAATTATATAATTTATAATTTTATATTCTATTTTACTAATGCAATCAAAGTTATTGCGAATATTTTAAGTAGATTAAGAAATTAAATAATAATGTATTAATAAGGGATCTATTATTTCAAAATTGTTAATCAAATTGAATCAAATTGTTCGATTATAACATTTTAGATAGTTAAATGATTCGATTCGATCTAATTTAAATTATATGAATGATTCGGTTTAATTAAATTTTTTTATTCAAAATCGGATGGAATAATATTTTATACACGTGTATCTTTTTTAAAAGAAATTAAAAATTGGTGAAAATTACCTAATTTTTTTATATTAATTAAAATATATCGTTGATTTACATTATTCTCGTTAGATATTGATAAAGCTAGAGTCCATCAAAGTTAGATTGGTTCATTTGATACCGATGTTGCTTAAATTAAACAATTCAAATCTCTTTGACAAGGACCTATTTTTTTTAATCCATTGTTGATCTTGAAATGACATTTAATGAATAACTTGACAAAAATAGATTATCTAAACATATATTAAATTAAATTAAATTTAAGTTCCAATGCATCTAAAGTATCAATGACACATGCCCAGTTAGTATTTGTTTCCATTAAATCCTGACTATTCTTTATTATTCTGTGAAACACTAATTATTTTTCCTTTTTTTCCATCATTTTCCTTATAAATTACAATAGTTATATAATTTAATGTTTCTTTAACTGTTCAGTGTTGACAGACTGAAATTCGGCAACTGTCATTTTAATAACATTAAAATAATATTTAATTAATGAAAGTTTAAGATTTTATAAATTTAATTAAACAAAATCAATAAAAATTTTGGACTGAACATTCTCTTATAATAATAATATATTAGCCAGGAAAAATGTATTATTTTGTTGTTAGTTTTAAATAATAATTAAATTTGTTTACCGACAAATACATCATCTTACTATTCTTTTTTTTTTTTACTTGACCGAATTATATATATATATATATATATATATATATATATATATATATGTTGGTGTGTCTTATAAACATAGCGGAGACAATCTTTGATGGAGTAAAGCATGGAGCGGTGATAATATATTAGTGGATCATAAAACTTGCGGATGTGCGAGGTTTTATGGTTGTGTTAATTTTCGTTTCTTTATATACATATATCTTTAGAATGTAAAACGCAAACGAGGAAATATCTTGAAATATACGATAATTATCGAAATACAATTTTGACATGGTATCGGAGCGGGATATTGCTAACTAATGAACTCTTTACGATTTATGATGAAACTCTATATGTTGATTCTTTGATTTGCAAATTTGCGGATTTGTTGATTTCTTGATTTACGGGAATTGGTTACGAATTAGATTTCGATTTCGATTTCGATTTACGATTTACGGTGTGACTCTTGATTGTAGGCTGAGTTTTTCCGTTTGTTGAGTTCGATTTCAAAGTTAGAGATCGATTGTGACCATCTTCAATCTGCCTTTCCCACGAAAAAGGAAGAAGAAGAAACCAAGAAAAGATGGAAACAACTCTTCGACTGTGATTAGGTGTGTACATTTCTCTGCAATTTTGAAAAAAAAAAAAAACGAATCAACTTCGCTCGGTGAGGTTTTTTCGAGACGGAGGATCGAGTGGAAGGTTACCTTGGTTGCTCGGTTCACAGAGGCGGAGCGCTAGCTTGCCAGGAGAAGAAGCGCCTTCGCTTACAGAAGACGTGCCAGGCCTTCAGCTGGTAGAAAGAAAGTAACGCGGGTGAAGAAGAAAGTCGCGCTCGGTTGCGAGAAGAAGGTTTACGCTAGCTTACGGAAGGCAGGGCGCCGCTTTCAGAAAGACGGACGCCGCTCAGCTGTAGAAGAAAGTCGCGCTCGATTACGAGAAAAGAAGGTTTCCGCTCCAGGGCTGCGCGAATGGAAATTTTTTTCCTTAGGGTTACGTTTTGAGAGAACGGCGTAGGAAGAAAGGCGCCGCTGAGAGAGAACGGGAAAATAGGGTTAGGGTTTTCTGTTTTTTTTCATTTATATAGTGGCTGCTTTGTAAAAAAAAAAAATAAAATAAAAAAGGAAAAACGGAAGAAAAAAAAAATTAGATTTCATGGCAGAATCTAGAGATTTAACTACCAATTTCGTGTTGGAAGATTTGACGGCGAAAATGACAGAAGTTCTAACTAGAGCTGAATCGACTCGCAACCTCAAGACCAGCGGCCAGGCTCCCATTGGTATCAAGTTGGGAGGATCCAACTATGCCTTGTGGTCCCAGAGGTGGTGGAGATGTATATCTCTCGCAAAGATAATGGGATATATTAATGGGGATCTTATAAACCTGTTGAAGCAGGCCCTGCATTTAGAAGATGGCGTCTTGAAAATGCCATTGTCAAGGATAGTTGATCAATTCGATGGACCCACTCCTTGATTGCAAACTTTATCCGATTCCCAGTAGAAACGGGTTTGGGATTCGGTTCTTACCACTATGCCACGGAGACGACACGTCTCGAGTGTATGATCTTGACGTCAAGTTACTAAATGCAATGACGGGAGGATCCATTGAAAAATACTACAATGACGCCCCGAGGGTTGTGGCGGGAAATTGATTTCCGTCATCCTAATCCAATGGGTATGCGATTGATATACAAAAATACAACTCCATCGTACGGGAAGATCGAGTGTATACCTTATCGATGGACTTGATGATAGATTGGATAAAACTCGAGGTGATGTACTTGAGATCGAGCCATTCCCTGCGGTGGAACAAGCATGGATTCGTCGTGAGGGAAGAAATCGACGGCAGTGATGATCACGGTGTAGATACGACACTGACGGTTATGGCGTTTAAAGGGGTCAAGGGACACCCTAATCTAGTGCCACCAAAACCACGACCTTTCTTAGGTAACGACAAATCCCCGGGAAATTGAGCATCTCTTGACATGAAATGTGGCCATTGCGGAAACTCCAACACGCACACCGTGGCTCAAACTACGTGGGTATCCCGAGAATGGTGGAATGATGTGACACGGAAGAAACGGGACACCCGCGGACGACGGCCGGCGGTGGCTACGTGTGCCTCGCTATCCGCACTTGCTCTCGGGAGATCTTCCCGGGATCCGGGTATTTCAAGTAAAGTATTTCACATCTCTACTCGCCATGTGAGAAAGATGAGTGGATTACGGACTGCGGAGCTACGGATCACGTGACATTTGACCCAAACGATCTCTCGATACAACTTGACAAGACGGAGCCGTGTTGCCCGTGCGAATGGTCGGCATCCGATTACAGGCTGGAGCAGTGACACTTATCTCCTTCATTATCATTATCTAATACTTTGCTTGTACCACTCGTTGTCAAACCGACTAATGTACGTAAGTCGAGTCACTTGAGACCTTAAGCGTATGTTGTATTGATGTATTCTACTTTTTGCCTTCTACGGGATATTCTCGCCAGAGATCATTGGGCGTGGTACTAGGAGAGGAGGGCTATATTATGTGGATGACCTCGATTCGGGGCAGGCCGATCACATGCTGACATATTGTTGGTAACAAGGAAGCAGCCGATTTGGCTATGTCATCGTAGATTTGGGCATCCATCGTTCGGGTATTTAAAGCACCTCTCCCCGGTTTATTTTCAAATATCACACATTCGGATTTCAAATGTGATACTTGTATCCTAGCAAAAAGTCGTGGGCGTCTTATCCACATGGCTGAATAAAAGTGTGGCTCCTTTTGCTTTGGTACATTCGATGTTTGGGGACCTTCCCCGGTCATTACGTCGTCGGGTCATCGTTGGTTTGTTATTTTGTTGATGATTGTACCACGAATGACATGGCTTTGCAACCTACCGAACATAAAGATGAAGTATTTGTTACATTTCACGTGTTTCACACGTGGGTTGAAACACGATTTTTGAAAAAATTAAGATACTTAGGTCGATAATGGAGGGAGTATGTTAATCAACAATTCCGAACATACTTTGACAACCATGGTATTCTCCATGAAACCTCGTGATTCCTGAGCCAACGACGAGAATGGAATTGCGGAGAGAAAAATCGGCATATTTTAGAAAGCGGCTCGGGCACTTACTAATCGGTGCACGTATGCCTAATAAATCTTGGAGTGATCTTGTTACTACGGTGTGTATCTCTTGAATCGAATACTGAAGACCTTACAATTTCGAGACTCCATTAAAGGTGTTATGCGATCGTCTTCCTTTGCCTACTATTTTGATGCTTCCGCCCGAATTTTTGGATGTGTTGCGTTGTGTCCACCTCCATTAAAAATCAACGAACTAAGTTGGATCAAAGTATTTGTCCGATGTGTATTCTTGGGGTATGGTGTACAAAAAAGAGAGTCTGGAAATGTTATGATCCACTTACTAAAAAGAAACTATACTACCGTGGATGTCACTTTCCTCGAATCAGAATGTTTTTTCCCATCACCGGTATCCAATTACACTTTCTTCGGGAGGAGAGTTATGGTGAAGAACGAAATTGGCTTGATGTTGAAATATTAGACACGAGTCAACGTACTCGGATCGTACCAATAATATGGAGGAGCACAGCTGTCCCTAGACCCGAGCTTGAACTTCCAGAGCTGAAGGCAAAGTAGTAATTGAATCTCCGAGAAGATGAAGTGGTTGATGTACCCTCCGTTCTCTCAGTACCCAGATGATCCTCTCTGTGAGAACACTCGAGGTAAGCTATCTATCACACCTTTACAAACTAATGCTATAGATACATACATTGGTTATGTTTTACCTTTCGGACACGATCGAGGTAAACCTCCAAATCGATACTCCCTGAGAAGAGAGGAAGAACGACAACAGTATCCAATAGCAAATTATGTATCTCTCGAAAGGTTATCGAGAACCTATCGGGCATTTGCCAAACACCTCCTCGTGTCCAAATTCGAGTAACATTGAAGAAGCCTTATACGATCCAAAATGGGCTCGAAGCTATAAAAGAGGAATTTGAGGCCTTTAACGGAAAGAAGAATAACACGTAGGTGTTGAGCGAGTTGCCTCGAGGGAGGAAAGATGGTAGGATGCGAGTGGATTTTCTCCATTAAGTATAAAGCGGATGGGTTAGTTGATCGTTACAAGGCGAGGCTTGTAGCAAAAGGATATACACGAAACGCATGGGATAGATTATCAAGAAACCTTCTCACTGTGGCTAAACTAAAAAGCGCTGAGAGTTTTGTTATCTCTTTGACAAATTTAGATTGGCCATTGCCACTTGCAGCGTGAAGAATGCCTTTCTTCGTGGTGACCTTGAAGAAGAGATTTACATGGATATCCCAAGGATATCTTGCGTACATCGAGAAGAAACTGCATGTAGATTACAACGAGCATTGTATGGACTAAAACAATCACGCCGACGCATGGTTTGGTAGGTTGAGTTCGGCCAATGAAGAAATATGGGTTCCAACAGCAACTACGATCATACTCTTTTCCTAAAACATCAATTAGGGAAGATAACGGCCACTTATAGTCTATGTAGACGACATGATCATTACGAGGGGATGATAAAGAAGAAATCTCTAGCTTGAGAACAATTGTCGAATGAGTTTGAAATGAAGAACTTAGGAGGACTCGAATACTTCTTAGGAATTGAGGTAACAAGATCAAAACAAGGCATATGTCTTTCCCAAAGGAAATATACTGCGGACCTACTAGCAGGCGGGACTACTAGATTGTAAACACTGTCGATATTCCCAATGATTCAAAATCGTAAACTCGGAGAATATGTGGACCAAGTACCGGCGGATAAACAAAGATATCAACGGTTAGTAGGTAAACTCGTATATTTATCTCGTACTCGACGATATTGCTTATCTTTGTGAGTGTTGTGAGTCGGTTCAGTACCGCCCAAGTGAAGAGCATATGGATGCGGTCGTACGAATGCCGTTACTTAAATCCTCCGCAGGAAAGGACTTATGTTTTCGAAGAATGGTCAATTGGAAGTCATGGATATACGGAATTCGAGGCGGGCGGGGAATATAAAGGATAGGAAATCTACTTCTTTGGGTACTTTACTTTCGTGAGAGGGCAATCTTGTCACGTGGAGAAGCGAAGCAAAATGTAGTTGTCTTATCCGGTCTTTGGAAAATTTGAATTTAGAGGAATGGTCGAGGAATATGTGAGCTCCTTTGGTTGAAAAAACTTCTAAGCCGAGATTGGTATTGCTCACAACTCGAAATGAACTTATTTTGTGATAACAAAGCGGACCATTGCCATATCTCACAATCCAGGTTCAACATGATCGCATACGAAGCACGTGGAAGTGGATCAGAAATTTCATCAAAACGAATCTTGAAGAAAAGATTATTAAGCTTCCATTTGTTAAATCGAGAAGATCAATGGGTGATATACTCGCGAAAATCTGTGTGAGGCTTCTGTTAAGCTAAGTTGGCGCATAAGAGAGACATATATGCACCAACTTGAGGAGGAGTGTTGGTGTGTCTGCTATGTAACCACAAATGCTCGATGGAGTAAAGCATGGGTAGACAAATAATATTAGTGGATCAATAAAAACCTGGATGTGCGGGTTTTATGGTTGTGTTAATTTTCGTTTTAAGCATATACGTATATCTTAAATTCTTTGTAAAACGAGCAATATCTTTGAAATATCTTGATAATTATCAGAGAAATACAATTTTGACAATATATATATATATAATTCAGCAGATGATCATTAATTAATATACCGAATACTATTTTTAGTGTCGATATAATCTCTCTACGATTGGGGATATATACGTCTGCAATTTATTTTTTTTATTTTAACATACATCTGCATCGTAAATCTTAAGATTCAAATTTTCACTAAAACGATTTATGTTTTTAATTTGGCATAGGATCATAAATTAATCGATAGAATTAATAATTTATATTTTAAAATAAAGATAGCATTATAAGTCTTATATCACGCTAAAAATTAATATTTTAATTTTTAATTTGATCAATTTTATAATTAATATATCAAAGTAAGTGAAATTAAATATCACGCATGTGCTTTACATGACATTAAATAAATTAAAATGGAAGTCAGTGAAACCCTATATGCAAAAATTAATGTTAGAAATTTCTATCCTTTATCTTCTATGGAAAATATAGCTATCTTTTCTTCTTATTTTTCTTATTTTTTTTATATGAGAAAATTTTCATTTTGAGTTTTCTTTATAATAAATAAATAATTATTTATTTCTCTTCTTTAAATAGTATCACAATAGTTATTCTAATATGCTAATTTCTTCACATGAATCAATTTAGGATTACTTTAGGGGAAAAAATATAATTCATATCCACGAAGTTCATCTTTTCTTCACAAATGTGGTTAACTTTTGAAAATATATCTCTAATAATGATATTGAGTTTAAATACATTATCATAAATAGCTCCATCGGTATTAATTTTTACATCAATTATTTCTCACACATATTTTTTTCATTTTTTACTAAATTATTGAAATATCATTTAAAAATAATAATAAAATAAAATATATATATTTTTATGAATAAAAATAAAAATTTACACTAAATAAAAAAATACACAAAATATAAAATCTTATTTAATTAAAAAGTAATCTAATATTCTTAATTTTTTTCCTTATTCATATTTCTTATCTCTCTCTCACCCTTAATTTTTTTGTAAATATTTATATTTTTCTACATTGTTTAAATTCTTCATAATTATTGATATTTATTAATTAAAAAATTAAATAAGTAATTAGGCACATTCATAAAAAAAGTTATAACTTTTTGACAATGTCATATAAAAAATTAAAAAATTAATTTTTATATAATTAACATAATTAAAAATTATTATTGTATTAAAGAAATAAAGTAGATATTCATATTAATTGGATAATTTATTATAATTTAATCTAAGTCATTTAATCTATAAAGATTAATTTTTTTATTATTTATCTCAATTTTTTATGTTTTTATAAATTAATTATGTTAATTTTATTATTAATTCCACTATAAATTTTATTATTGAAAATATCATGTTATTTTTATAATTACATATTAGATTATATCTCATTAAATTTAATTAAAAACATAATAGTAATTATTTAATGCATGTTATTTGTGAAAAATTAACAAAAATCATTCATTATATGTATTTTAATTTTTTCTTAATAGAGAAGTATTTGTGCATTTTTTAAAATTTTATGTGCATTTCTTTTTTAATTTTTATGATTTGTATGTATTTTATTAATATAATATTATTGATTATTTAATATTTGAATATAAAAAAAATTAAAATTTTATCGTAAGTTCAAAATTACTCTTTCGTTTTAACCATTTACAAAAATACCATTAATTAACCGCTGTCTTTAATTTTCTTTAAATTTGAAGTTCATTTTTGATATAGTTTAAGAAAATAATAATACTCAATTTTTATTATATTTTTTAGTTTTTATTTTCAAAAAATTTATTTAAAAAATTACTTCAATAATTATTAATTTTATAACTTTATTTTTAAATATAATTTAAAAAATAAATAAAAAATTAAAATTTTCAAAAAGTGATAAAAAATCTCCAAATGATAAATATTTTTATTTTTATTTAAATAATTACTTCAATAATTATTCATGTTAAAATTTTAAAAAATAAATAATTTTTTCAAAAATCTAAAATTTGAATATATAATGATATTTTTTTAAATTAATAAAATAAACTATCATTAAAAAAAATATTAATTCTAAATGCTTTAACAACCATCGTTAATGAATTACTTCGATATTTTCACCTTATTATAAAACCGACAACCAAATATGTACTTCGGCCAAATTCAACGGAAAAGAAAACTGCAATGTTGATCTGCCAAGGATTTATCTTCCATTGATTTGAATAAATCATGGCTTGTTTGAGAAGTTAAAAAATATTAATATTTTTAAAATTTATAATTATATTTTAATAATATCAAATAAAATTAATTAAACAATTTTTAATATTAAATAAAAATAAATTATTATAATTAAATTTAATGATATCTAATTAAATATCGTTTAAAACGTATGAAAAAATTTAATAATATAAAATAATATAAAATAAGTTATTTTTATAATTATAATTTTTTTTTAATTTTTAATGAATGTTGAAGAACTTTCTAGATCAATCATAAAGTATTTGTAATACTCTTTTTGGTCCACCGACTAATAATGGTAATATGGGGCATCATTCTTTTCAGCACGTAGTGAATTATACTTGGAGTTTCGTTAGTATGTAGATTTGGATTTCATCTACTTCTATTTGGCCATTTTTTTAATTTAAAAACCTTTATACGTCACTTTCATGTTTTTGCCTTTTTCTTTTATATCATTTTCAAATGTAACTAGTGGCACTATAATGGTTGATTTAGCGTGTCATTATATAACTTAACAATCACTTTGAGTGTGATTAAGGTAATTAGCGTTGTGTAAATAAAATCCAACCAATGAGTTAACATTTTTTTTCGTATTAAATATTGAATTCTATACAAGTAGTATTACTATTAGAATCAACTTTCAAATTTAACCTAAACATATAATTTATATTCAAGTTGCACTTAATATTTTTTACTTTTACTTATGAGAATTTAGAAACTTACTCTAAACCTTATAAAATTGATATATATTTTTAAGAATATTTTAAAGAAAATAAATAAAAAAGTTTAAAATTTCCAATGTTTATTCTAAAAATTTAAATAAAACAAATAAATAAATGATACGAGTTTTATATAAAAAATTACTCAAATATTATAGCACATTTTGATCAAATTTAAATAAATTTTTTATTATTTAATGTGTGTATTGGACTATATAAATTTTGTTTAAGTTTTATTGAATATTTTATTTAAATTTGAATAATATTTTTTTAAAAAAAGTTTGAGGAATGTTTTTAATTAAATATTTTTTTTAATAAAATTATCGTAAAATATAAATGTGATATGTATAATATTTTATTATATTTAATAAAAATTAAATGAAAAATAAAATTTATTATTACATATATTTACTTAATAAACAAAGCTCCTTAAATTACATATTTTTTATAAACAAACAAACAAAGAATAAAAACAAAGAATAAAAATTATATTTTCTAAACTAATATACTAAATGATATACTTGTCTAAAGTGGACAGTTTTAAATCTTCACATTTTGATCCCTTTAATTAAATATCTAATGTTAAATTATCAACCCCATTTTCAATATTCAAATGATTATCTTTTAAATTAAAAATTTATAAATAAAGAATATTTAAAAAATTTACATGAAATTTTATAAAAAAAAAAAAATTCATTGTTCGGAGTACTCTCCAACATATACTGAAACATAAATAATACTCGAACCTAGCAATGAAGAGTCTCTCCGTAAAGTCATAAACGTAAGGCCTTTACTTTTCAAAATCTTCTATTTCTGCACATTTTTTCAGAAAAATAAATAAACGCGTTACATGGGGTCTACAGATTCATTCCTACGTCAGCACAATAGGCCCACGTGAAGTTTTTCTTCGTTGCTCAAAGGCTTGACTTTAAAATCGACGGTGCAATTTTGGACTGAGTAGGGTATGTCTGTTGTTTGTGATGCAATCCTCACCCGCAGGTGATTTGAAAATTTATTAAAATAGGGAAAAATCTGATTATTTATAATTAAATAATAATAACAAAACAATTATTTTTATTATTAACATAATAAAAATTTATAAAATACTTATTTTATACTCATTATTAATTATAATTAATTATATTATTTTAAATAAAATTATTATTAAATATATATTATACTATTAATATTATTATGATCTATCATAATTGTTATTTAACTTATAAAAATAATTTAATTTTTTAAATAATTATTATAACAAATAATTTGAATTATATGTAGCGTTAATTATGTTATCATAGTGTACTTTATTATTAATGTAAAAATAATTTTATTTAATAATAATATTAAATTATTATTAAAATAAAAATATTAATAATTTATAATTATCATGTTTAATTTAATTATATAATTTTAAAAATATATGTTATAATCTTAAAAATTTATATATTAATTCAAAAATAAATATAAGTAAATTCAATATTTTTGAAATTTTATAATTAAATTACACCGTATCAAAATTATAAAACTAAAACCGATTAAAAAACCAAATATCGACACTCTTACAATTACGAACGATAAGACAAAAATCTGTTGCGTAACAGCTCTTTTTCAGGCTTCACCGTACGACATAAAAACTCGCCAGGTCATCAATTTTGGTGGTCGATTGAACACGCTGAAGACGAAGCGTTAATACTGCTCTATCTTCGCGTATACGACGTGGCGTTTTGCTCAGAATCAGTGGAAAATGGCAACCAACTACGTAGCCGCTTAACAAAGATCGAAAAGACAATAAAGGTCTTGGCCGGACTACGTGGCGCTGATTTATTTGTTATAATTGAAGTTGTTTTTACAGTTGTTGTAGAGTACCGGATCTCAAGAAATATAAAAATATAGAGGAAGAAATTGCCGAGTACGTACAAAAGAGCTTCTTTTTTTCTCTTTTTCTCTGTGACTCTTTTTGTGTCTTGAGTTTGTTCGAAGTCTCTCTCATTTCCTCTGTTTTTAATATTTGGTTTGGATGCTCTGTATCCTAGCTGAGGGAAGAAGAGAGAGGAGGTAAAGAGAGAAGAAGAGATAGAAAAGCTATTATCATAAATGGGTTGTTTTGGTTGCACTAGAAAAAAATCAAGTAGGAAGTCAAAGAGCTATGGTAATAATGTTAATCGCAATAGTAGAGAGATTAACAATAAGGTGGAAGATCAAAATGGTCGAGGTTAGTTTTTTGAGCATTTTGAGGATACCCATTTGGCCATTTTTGTTTGCTCATGCCTTTTCATGTATTTTATTATCTTTTTTTTCTTCTTAATTTTAAAATCTGGGTTTTTCTTGGTTTTCTGTTATGGGATATGGGTAATGGGTTCTGTTGAATTAAAATTGATAAAATAATCCTTTTCTCTTACTTTTCTTCATCCCTGGAGCTCTTTTGATTGTGTTCTGGGTTCCATTTTGAGTGCCATTAATCTTCATATTGGTTCTTATTTTCTTATCTATAAAGAGGTAATTCTTGAACTTGGTTTTACTTGATTTCTGAAATGGACTAGAACTGATTTCAGAATGTTTTGGAATAAACTCTTTATCTAGTCGATCATATGGGAAATAAAAATAAATAAATAATATTTTATATGCAAGCTATAATAATAATAATTTTTTTTACCGGCAATCATAAAGTCAGGTTCTTTATCTCCTCAGAACTTTATTTTTGTTTGGAAGTGGTATGGGTTTAGTTTTAATTTTCATCTTTTATAATGATTTTGGTTTATTGTCAACGTACTTGCCGAAAATGTTCACTTTTCTAACAAGTGCAAAGCTTTTGGCATATTGGTTGTGCGTATATGTATTAGCATTAATGCTCTTTTGTTTGCTTCTGTGGTTTAGAAGGTCTAGTCCACAGCCAAAGTAGGAATTTGTGTATGTCCAAAAGAAAAAAAAGTAGCAATTTGTGGATTGAATTTTGTCATGGCTTCTTCATTTTATTTCTTTTAAATTTTGATTATTTGGTTACTATGTTTCATCCTTTCTTCTATTTGAAGGAATATGATTAATAATAATAGTGTATTTCTGGCAGTTACTCACCATGTTCTGTATTATGTCTTTTTCTTTGGCATAATGTTTCTCACACGTCCTTTTTTGTACTATAGATCATACTGTGAAAGTGAATTCAAACGTGAATGTAAAAAGTGATTTGGGTGTAAAGAAAGAGGTGGTCTCTAATGATGACCAATTCTCTTTGGATGTAAAGGATTTAAACTTGAATGGAGTGTCTAATGATGGAAGTGGCAGGCGAGCACAAACGTTTTCGTTTGAAGAACTTGCGGATGCTACAGGAAATTTTCGGTCAGATTGCTTTTTAGGTGAAGGAGGTTTTGGAAAAGTTTACAAGGGACACTTGGAAAGAATTAATCAGGTATGTATCTCATTTTACTGAGCTGTGCTCTTTCCTTTTGAAATTACTGAAAATTTTCAATGTAGGCTTGGATTACAACTATTTCTTATCTGCTTGAGTTATGCTTATGTCATTTTACAAGGTGGTTTTTATTTATGTGTGTAGGTTGTAGCTATTAAGCAACTTGACCGCAATGGACTCCAAGGGATTAAGGAATTTGCTGTGGAAGTGATGACTCTAAGTCTCGCTGACCACCCTAATCTTGTGAAATTGATAGGGTTTTGTGCCGAGGGAGATCAGAGACTACTGGTTTATGAGTACATGCCATTAGGATCCTTGGAACACCATTTGCATGGTATGCAACTCAATCAAGCCAGTTTCTCTCATTCTTTTTTACTTCTTTCTTAGTCTCGTCATTTCAGTTTCTCTCTCTTGGTATGATTATGACACTCTTAGGTTTTTCTCTCTGTTTTTTTTACATCTGATAGGTAATATTTGATATTTTTGTTACAGATCTTACTTTCGATAGGAAAGTACTTGATTGGAATACAAGAATGAAGATAGCTGCTGGTGCTGCAAGGGGCTTGGAGTATTTGCATGAGAAAATGAAACCCCCAATAATATACCGTGATCTCAAATGCTCGAACATTTTGCTTGGAGAGGGATATCATGCCAAGCTATCTGATTTTGGCTTGGCCAAAGTAGGCCCTAGTGGAGACAAGACCCATGTTTCAACCCGGGTAATGGGAACATATGGGTATTGTGCTCCCGATTATGCAATGACCGGTCAGCTGACCTTTAAATCAGATATTTATAGTTTTGGAGTTGTTCTTTTGGAGCTCCTTACTGGTAGGAAAGCCATTGATCAAAGGAAAACTCCCAAGGAGCAGAACCTTGTTGCATGGGTAGGTTAAACTCTATTATTTCATCTCATGCTGTTAGTTAACATTGCTTTTGTCAACTACTTTTCTGAAAAGTGTCGGTCCACATTCTGTTCTCAAGAGTTTCAGAATCAAGTAGAGAAGCTACGAATAGTGGTTTGCTGAGAAACCATGTGCTATCAGAAAAAGGCAGGCCAATTCTAAACCTTTCATATGTTAGTAGAAATCATTCTTTCTATTTCTAGCTGTTCTTTTTCAAGAAATGATCTTTATTGGTTCAAGTTTTGTTGCTTTATGAAACAACAGACCTAGTTTCCGAGACATGAAGATCTTATTCCACAAAAGAAGTCTTGCTTCCATTTAATGCTATTGTTTAATAGGATGTCGTGTTTTTTCGGAGAAGTGTAGGTAGTATGACTAGCAAAAAGTTCAACAAAACACATTAGTTGTGGATGCCTCTGAAGTAGAGATCATAAATCTCATGCTCACACCATACACTGGGTTGACTTTTAGGATTGGGTCAGGCCACGGCACAATTTTATTTCAAATAAATTATTGCATGCGCACATTGGATTTCATTTTGCTAAATGAATCTTGAGAATTGAGAAAAACCTTGCAACACTTCAGATAAAAATGATGTATGCACGAGAGACTTCTTTTCTCATAACTCCTAACTAAGAATTTTATAACCTAAAGATGATAGATGTATAAAAGTATTGTTGGTCTTTCTCTCAATATTTTATTATTGACTTTGTTTGCAGGCAAGACCTATGTTTAGAGACCGGAGAAAGTTTTCGCAAATGGTAGATCCATTACTCCGAGGCCAGTATCCAGTAAGAGGATTGTATCAAGCACTCGCCATCGCAGCTATGTGTGTTCAGGAGCAACCTAACTTGCGGCCCGTTGTATCTGATGTGGTTACTGCCTTAAATTACCTTGCTTCTCAAAAGTATGACCCTCAAACCAATCCATTCCAAGGCATCAGAAAGAGTTCATCTCCTCCTGAATTGACAAGTGATGGTGAAAAAAACCAAAGTATTGCTGGTTGTGGACAAGAGATCACATACTGAGCTACTTACCTCTAAAAATCATAATAAAACAGTCCCTTTCCCAGTTCATATAAGTTATGCCTAGTTATCAAATTTTGAAGCATGGAAGATAACAGGTGTTTCTTCCATTCCCAACCTTAGTATACATGAAATTTCATTTTTATCCTTCCATTGTACATCTTTGTATGTAAGATGTCTCCTTGTAGGAACCTTCTTTTTCTAATTTATAAGCCAACCTTAATTTTCTATAATTCACCATATTACCTTTTAACTATTATACTGATTTTGTATGATAGTTATATTAAGTATTTCTGAAAAGATCATTTCTATTCATCCAAACTGGTTAAACTTGAGATGCGTCTGCATTTGCAATTGATGTGATAAAATATAATTGAGTGTGTGAATTGATGTTTATATTCATAATTTAATAATTATATGTTTTTAAAACTTTTTTATTTATCTCATGTCAGCCATGTCACTTCAGAACTTATCTCAATCCCATAAAGTAAAAAAAAAGTTGCTAACGCTCCCGAAGTATACTTCTTTTTTTCTTTCTATTTCATCCTTGTTGCTTTGTTACATATTTGAATGGAATAGGAATGCTATTTACATATAAGTTTTGTATATTTTTACCTTCATATTTTTTATATGATAATGTTTGTTAATATAATATAAAAAATGAATTATTTTTTAAATTTTTTAAATAATTAAAATTATGATACATATGATTCAAGAAGTGTGGGTATAAAAGTTCAAAAAATTGTGTGATATTATCCCTTGAATTGAATTACACATTTGGTGAATTTAAAGATTTATTCAAGAGTTTTAAGGAAATTAGTTTCACTTATATATATACATATATATATATATAAATATATATATATATATATATAAATAAAATGCTAGATGTCCAAAGCTGTAATTAATGTCAAACTTGTATGTGAGAAAGTAGTTTGTTGAATTGATAAGCGTGTGGTTTTCAGTTCTATAAAGGATGAAGTGTTTAGATAGGAAATGTGTTTAGATTAAAGATATTGTCCGGTTAAACTTTAAAATTGTGTTCTTAAATTTTTAAAGATATTTTCTAATTAAACTTATATATTTAATTTAAATAATACCTTCAAAATTAAAAACAACAAAAACGATATTTTTATCTTAAATTGTGATGCTTATGAATTGGTGCAAAAAGTTTATTATTTTTGTTATAAGTTTTATACATGTTAGTTTTGTGATTTTTTTAAATTAATTTTTCATTTAATTTTTTGTGAAATATAATGAAATAATATATGTCACATAAATGTTTATATTTTATATATATACATGAAAAAAATTTGTTAAATAAGTTTTTAGTCGTTTAATATACAATGTCATATATTAGGTTACTAAAATTTTATTTGAGTTTGATCTTAAGAATTTATTAAAAATTTTAATTAATTTTTTAATTAAAAAATTAACTCTTTATGTATATTTTTATCGAAAAATATAAACATACATGTAAAATATATGATATTCTATTATACTTAATAAAAAATTGAATAAAAATTAAGTTGTTTTTACTAGACACAATTTTCATAAACAGATAAATTAAAAGCATTTTTTAAATTAAGAGATTAAACCACCTTTAAAATTGAAATAAAGGGACACGTGACACTTTTTTTTATATATAAATATGAATGAAAATACAAGAACTAATAAGATGCAATAATTTTTTGGGTAAACGATATTAACGTGATTTAAATATATGATTTAAAATTAAAGAATATTATACAGTATTACTCATAGTAAAAGTGGTGAGTATTACTCGTAGTAAAAGTGGTGACTATTAGGCTAGTTGATCTTTTAACTCTTAATAAAAAAGAATTAGATGTAATATTTATATAATTATAAAAAAATTATGTATATAAAATGAAATTGTATATTTCTTAGATTTTAATTTTTATATTTTTACAGCTTACAAACTTTCATATTTAGACTCAAATTTGATAAATATAATATTTTTTTAATAAAAAGAGAATATTAAATGAAAAATAATTAATAATATATTTTTATTATATATATAGTCCCCTATCCAGTATGAATGTTAAATCCTTAACTGTGGTAAGTTTGAACAGAATCTTTGAGAGATTATTTGTAATGAAAAAAATATGTTAGAGATCACTTAAAATATATTATTTAAATGTTTAAATATTTTTTATAAAAGATATATAATTCATTCGATTTTTAAAATTTTTATATTTTAATCACATAATTATATTAAAATATAAAAATTTTAAAAGTTACCTAAATTATGTGTTATTTATAAAATATATGTAATTAAATTATTCTAACAATGTGAATAATAATTACTTAAAATTTTTAAAATTAATAAAAATATAAAAAAAAGGTAAATGAAAATTAAAAGCTGTAAACAACAAATATAGTTAATTTAAAGCAATGATACGAAGCTATTGAACTAGATTGAATAAGGGCACATGAAAAAACAATCACCTTTATTGATAATTAACCCTATTACTTTTAATTTTTTTTTAATTTTTTTTATTGATGTTAATTATACTTTTAATTTATTTATTTTTTCAATTTCGACACTCTGTCTGTTGACGTTAATTATACTTTTATTGATGACCCTATTACTTTATCCCATTTGCGTCTCTTAAGCTTATGCTCAACTGTGTATAAGATCATTGCTAACAGGATGATGAAGGCATTTCGTTCGATTACTTGTTAAATGATGATAAATATTAATAGTTAATACTTCATATATTAAACATTGTAAATTCATTATAAATTAAAAGTATAAAAGATGAAATGCCTTCTACACTCATTAAATAGTGTTAAAATGATTTCGTAGTTTAATTTGAATTAAAAATCAAATATTAAGGTCGAATAAAAGAATGAAAACAAACCGTTTTGATCACGTGAGTGGCATGAGCTAACGCATATTCCCGCCCAAAATCGCCAAGAGTCCTAACAAATTGAAACCAAGATCACAACCTTTATAAACCAAAACTGTCTTTCTTTTCTCGTTCACGCTCCCAAAATTCAGTCACATTTCTCTCAAATTTCCCAAATTCACAAAATCCGACTCTTTCGTTCTCTCATTAGCTCTTTGTTTTTTTGTGTGGAAACTGAAGAAATTAATGTTTGAAGAAATAATCAGAGGAAGAAATAAACGTTTTATTAATCTAATTTCTTGATTTGTATCGGATATTTACATTGTTTATATAGACAAATACTAATTACTATTTCTGACCTTGTGATTGAATTGTATGATTCTGACTTGATTGGTAAGTAGTGTATATTGGAAAAAAATGTTTGGCGTCGGTCGCGTGATTGTTGAATTGTGTTTGCGGTGTTTGTTGAATTGGCAACCACGCCAGTTGGTGCGTAGATGTCTTTCATGCCTAAAACTTATGCAACTTTCTGTGAATACTCGATATGAGGCTGCTTTAGTGAGGATGTCGGCCCGATTGATCTTGACTTGATTTTTGGCAATTCGATGAATTTTCTTCTTTTCTTTAATAAAAAATCTGTCAACTTGACATGTTTTGTATGCGATCGTGTTGAAGCTTGGATTATCTTATGTGATATCCGTCTTTGCTTTATTGTCTAAAATAACTTAATTGATTCTTTCGCGGGATATGTCAAATCTTTTAAAGAGATTGTAACCCTGAGGCCTCGCTTGAAGTGCCATTCCTGCGTATTGACCTCTGTATTGAGCAGACCTGACATGTTGTTTCTTACTTATCGTATTCTGAATTTCCCTGCAAAAGTGAAGTAACTTTGATGTAGATCGTCTATCATTTATTGATCCAATGATCAGCGTCGGTATATACTTGATTCTAGAAAACTACGAGTTCTTAGTGAGCAATTACTCGCTTTTCCAGGGCGATTTTAAATATCTCAAAATACGAATATGCATTCGTATGTTGTTCTCCCAGGATTATGCATAAATTAAAAATTGGTGACAATACTTAAAGCATAAATGGTCACGGTCTTGTGTGTGCCAAATACATCAACCTTAAATGAGCCTTTGGTATCTTTCTTTGTTTGTTGGAACTTGATCAACCTTGATACATAACTTTAATCCTTCCTCTCTTGGTGTATTATTTGGTTGACATCTTTGACGTAGGTTTCTTTTAATAAATCTAAGCGTACTTTTCTTTGAGATAAGAAGATTCCTTACGTTGATCGAAAACCTCGATCCCAATATTTTAAGGAACGAGGTCTTTCATTTGAATTCTTTGGATAAGTAAGTTTGTAGCGCTTTCCTTTCTTGAGATCATTTCCTGTTACTATCGCTATCATCAAGCGTATATACAATAAGTCGGTGATCTTACCATACCCCTTTTTTAGAAATAAAGTATGGTCTGAATTGCTTTGCTTGTAGCCAAATGCCTTCGTTGACCTTGTGAACACCGCTTAAACCGTACTCTTGGGGATTGTTTCAATCCATCTGAGTGATTTTTAATTTGCACACCTTTTCTCCATGGATTGTGGATTTCTTGATTCTGGTGGTAAATCCATGTAGACTTCTTCAATTAAATCTCCATGTAGAAAGGCATTTTTACATCAATGGTATAATGGCCAATCTAAATTTGACTAGAATGCAGACGGCAGAAACGGTGTTAATTTTGGCTACGAAGTGCAAATGTTTACGTATAGTCGATCCGTATGTTTGAGTGTATCCTTTTGCCGCCCAATCTTGCTTTATATCGTTCAATGTACCATCACTGTGATATTTTTCTTTGAAAAAATCCATCGACATCCAACAATTTTCTTTGTTGGTGGGCCGATCGACAAGCTCGAGGAGTTATTTATTTCTAAAGATTTTAGTTAACTTCATTCTAGCATCTTTCCATTTTTGGTCGACTAAAGCTTCTGCCTTGTTAGGAATAGATCTGACCAGATAATTGATTCTGAGTAATCACGTTTGATTTTGACAAAGCGATGTTTAGACATATAGTTACTTTCATGGGATATTTGACTTTACTAGAAATCTCGAGGGTTAAATACATGGCTTTAGGAATACCTGCATTGGGGCGTGATGGAAGTATTTTTACAGTTGGTTCAATAGTTGGAACATCCTCTATAGCGATTGGTTAGGTATATCAGCGGTTGTGGAGAAGGAATCTCGTACTCATTTAGTGGTAGTAAGGAACTTCCTTGATGATCTTGAATTTGATGAGGACTTGATTCCATTTCCTTGAGTCTTGTCTATATTGAGAGTTATTACCATCCCGAATTCAAGTTATTTGTATTTTCCTCACATATAATTTGTCTTTCTTGTGGAAGCAATTTATATGTAAGTCTAATTGACATGGTTGTACTCCCTGCGAAATTCGGTGTAGAGGAGAAATACATTGTATCTTACGTGAAAAATAACATCCGTAGTAGTAATCGTTTGTTTTGTAGGAGGATGGTAACACGATACCTTTTTGTTGTATGGCATATCCCGTAAAAACCATAGCGTATTGCTCGTGGATCGACTTGCTTTACGTTGTTGTTTATGTAGGTGTACAAATGCCACGACGAAAGACACGAGGAGGTAGATTGGGAACATTTGGTGCGGCAAATTACTTGAGTGATGGCTTGTAGTGGTGTTTGGAAGTTAATGGGGCTGGAAAGGTACCCGATTGATTAAATATGCAGCGAAGTAATTGCTTCTCACCGATAAGATAATGACATATTAGCTTCGATCAATGAGGCACGGACAACTTCCAACAAGTGTCGATTTTCCTTTCTGCAACTCCATTTTGTTGAGGTGTATCAACACAGTAGTTTGATGAATAATGCCTTGATTGAAGATATTCTTGAAGCTCGAGAACTTTTATATTCTCATAGTATCACTTAACTTAGAACTTGGATTTGTGTTTTATATTAGTCACGAACCATTTTATGAAATTTTCTAAATAAGAAGTTTACCTCACTTTTAGATTTCATTAAAACGGACCCAGTCGTTCTCTTTAAAATCATCGATAAATGTAACAAACCAACGTGATCCTCCCAGCGTAGAGACTTTGGAAGGACCGTACATCGGAATGTATAACCGTAAACGGAGATGGACTTTTATTTAAGGTTACGGGAAATGAGGAACGATGACTTTTTGCTAGTTCAGACATCACACTTTAAAGTAGAAAGATCTAAGCTGAAAATAAACTTGGAAATAATTTTTTCAAATATCCAGAAAGCGTGATTGATCTCATGCCATAGCCATATATTTGATTCATCCTTGTTAGATCCGGTTCTTTACCAATGCATGTTTTGTTGAATCCAGTCCAAATAATACAGGTTTCCTTGCCTAACACCACGACCAATCGTTTGCTTTGTTTGAATGTCCTTGAACACAAAGTCGAGGCGAAAAAATAACAAAACAAGATAAAGCAGTGGTTATTTGAGAAATAGATATAAGGTTATACTACAAGAGGAACTGACTAGTGCGAGTCTAAATTCAAAGTACTAGTGAGAGACAAAGATCTTTCCCCGATATTTGGGGTTGTGTTACCATTAGCGGTGCAAGCGGTTTGTGTGAAGATGGTTTTGAGATTTGTCTAGAATCGAATGTCGTATGATCGATTTACTGAGAATCAATTATCCATGTATTATTAAAAAGCAGGAGAAAAAACTTTAAGCATCTTGCATGTCTTTGAGGAGGTTGCAACGTGATCCTTTGTTGTTTGACAATGGTGACGATGAACATCTGTCATTGGATTTTTCTTAGAGTCACGGTTGTGATCCCGCGGTCGAGGATATCCCACCAATTCAAAACATCGTTCTTTTGTATGACCGCTTTTGATGACAATGGGTACATTTAAATGATGATTTATCGATCCGCATTTAGATTCTTTTTGATTGGAAAAAGAGCGATTTTTAGATATCATGGCGGGCGTCGACATCTCTAGATTTTTCCTTGATGAGATTGACGTGCTACACCGTCGAATCGAGGAATATGACCTTCTAAATGCGGGATAGTTTCTTTTAGCAAAAATTTATCACGACACCTTTCCGAACTCATCATCTAATCGGCAGGAAAATATGTATCCTTAGTCTTTCCAGCATTTCTTGATATGATATTAGATCGTGAAGTGCTTTCATGACGCTTATCGATGGTAATTTCTTTGGAAAATTTCGATTAACTCTCCGTAATACTGCGAAAGTGATTTTCCATTTTGTCTAAAGTAAAGGCTTTTTGGTTTAAGATAAATACTGTAATTCATCACTTCCATTCATAGAATGCTTTCATTTAGAGCACCCCAATTTCAAGAAGCGATGGGTATGCGTAAATATAAACCGACGTGATTTACGGACTTCATTGTGTAAGTAACCATCTCTTCACTTTTTGATTTTACGCATACCACTTGTTATAATTGTTTGATGTTTTTTAGTTGCAAATTTTTGTCATGAATATAAAGAAGTTTTCTCTACTCTGCAATATGCATTTCTATTATTTGAGACCAAACATCATAAATTACCATTAAGAATAATTCCGGCATTAAACAACCTTGATGAGCAGTTGTACAACAACTGGATTTGATTGCTCCATAGGTAATGAAATTATACCCTCTGTCATGATATTATGGTAACCAAACTAGAAAATGGTGTAATAATTTTAGGGCTAAAGAATATATATATATATATATATATTTTTTTTTTTTTTTTTTTTTGTGTTTTTTTTTTTTTTTTTTTTAATATATATTTATACTAAACCGGATAAAAACCATAAAACCGAATCAAATTTGGTTTAAAAAACTTGAAAAAATGAGCAGGACCGGTTAGAAATCGAGCAGGAAAAAAACCAGGGTTTGGACCTTTAAAATAAATGAGCAGGTCAAAATATGAAGCGTGAAAGCAAAGCGGGTTCAAGCAAGAACCGTGGCCAGGAC
This sequence comes from Hippophae rhamnoides, assembly GCA_033030585.1. Taxonomy (NCBI): domain Eukaryota; kingdom Viridiplantae; phylum Streptophyta; class Magnoliopsida; order Rosales; family Elaeagnaceae; genus Hippophae; species Hippophae rhamnoides. The sequence continues at coordinate 2,546,342 of CM065431.1, forward strand.
CAGCACTGGCCCGAGCAGGAGGTGACTGGCCGCAGCGCGGGCCATTCGCGCTTGGCCGGGCAAGCCGCATTGCGCGCAAAGGCAAGCCGTCCGAGAGCGAACCGTCCGTGAGCAAGAGCCGAAGCCGGATGACACGTCGTCATCTTGACCTCCCGAACGCAGCGTGGGCGCGTGGGGCGCGTGTACAACTCACCCTCCAGCCGGGCGGCGCGTGAGGGCGCGTGGGGCGCGTGTACAACTCGCCTCAACGGTGACGCGTGAGGGCGCGTGGGCCAGTTTTACCTTGCTGTCTGTTTTTACCAAAATGTTCGAGAATTGTGTTTAAGTATCTGGTAAAATTAGGTGGGAGAAATCTTGCTTAAAAATTGATGTTTGTAATTAATATTTGTAAGGGTGTTGGAATGAAAATTTTTTTCGATGAAAAAAATATTTTCGAGATAAAGAAATCTACTGTTTTAGAGAAACGGGTTTTGAATTTGTATAAAACGGCAATGACTCGATACCGCTGAAGAAATTAATGTTTGAAGAAATAATCGAGAGGAAGAAATAAACGTTTTATTAATCTAATTTCTTGATTTGTATGGGATATTTCACATTGTTTATATGAAACCAAATCTTTATTCTTATTGTCGTATGATTGAATTGTATGATTTCACGAACGATTGGTAGGCGCCGTGTATATTGGAAAAAATGTTTGGCGTCGGTGCAGTGATTGTTGAATTGTGTTTGCAGTGTTTGTTGAATTCAACAGAAACAATGCAGCAAAGGTTATCGATCGGCTCAACTCGAGCACCTGATGAAAATGGCGTCGGAGTGAACTCAGTACAGCAACCACAAACAGCGAAGTTCTCTCCAAGAAACAGTACGGACGACATGGATTCTCTTCCAATTTACGATCCGCATTCCAGCATAGGAAAGAAGGAGATTTCCCGGTTGCGGTTGAGGGAGAAGTGGGTTCATGTTATTCCTGTGATTGTGTTTCTCTGTTTATTCACGCTCTGGTGGTTCTCATATCCGGGTAAAACAAATTGGAAAATTTTATTTGCTTGGATTTGGTCTGTTTTCTGTGATTTTCTTGCTGTAATATGCTTTGGATTCTTGTATAAAATGGTACTTCTTTTTGAATGATCTGTTTATTTCAAAGATTAGTTTGTTACTATGGACTTTTGGGTCTGTTTGATTTGGGAAGCGCAAAGCCTAATTCTTGAGATTCTTGTAATATGTTATGGATTCTTCATTCTTGTATGAAACTTAACTTTCTTGGGTGTTCTGTCTATGTCAAAGATTACACAACCCGTTAACCCAACAGATTATAATACGACATTAAAAATATTTTCTAACTAAAATTGATAACAAATAAACAGAAAGTGAACATCACCTACTAGTGCTAAAGGTGGTGTCTGAGTCTCACATTAGAGCTAATTTGACATACATTTGAGATGAACAGTAAGTTAACTTTTATGTTCTATAGCTGAGCAATTTGAAAAAATTCCATATGGATTAGGAATCATTGTGGTGGTTTTATTTTGGGTTATAAATAAAGTTTTCTTCTCCAATATGAAATCATCCTAAAATTTGTAATTTATAAGGGTAATTGATTAGCTAAATTTTGTCCAATTAGTTTTAATTTTAGAATTCATCCATTTGAAGATAGTGGAAGTGGTCAACGATGCCGATGACATTGGTAACATTTATACCGAACCTTATTAAATTTCTGGTGTTTTATTTTTCTGTTTTAATATTTGCTTTAGTTTCTTTTAGTATTATATTTCCAATAGCATTATTTTTTCGGACTAATTTGACTTCTATTCATTTAAATCAAAAGTGAATAGTAACTACTTAGAATATGAAAAATATACTCGATTTTTCCAACAATTGGTATCAGAGCCGAATGTTTCTACCTAGGTATTTGTTTGTATTCTGTTTGTTTGCTATGAGAATATAGTTGCTAGTTGTTGTAATATGAAGAAATGATAGAAGAAAAGTCTCCCTTAAACAAAAATCGACCATCCACGTCAGGCAGAACAATGGTTATGAATACAAGGTTTGAGGTGAAGAAGTTTGATGGAACCATTCATTTCGGCATGTGACAAGGCGAAGTTCTAAATACTCTGTTTTAATAAGGTCTAGACATCACCATTGAAGAAGAGAAATCAGTGAAATAGATGAAGTCGAGTGAAAAAACATCAACCGATTGGCATGTGGTACAATTCGTTTGTGTCTCTTAAGAGAACAAAAAGTACACATTCATGAATGAGACATCCACAAGTAAGTTGTAGAAGGCGTTGAAGAACAAGTTCATGAAAAAGAACAAACATAATCAACTCTATTTGAAGAAGAAGTTGTTTCGTTTTGATTACCTTATAGGTACCACAATAAATGACCATATTATTGCTTTTAATTAATTAGTAATAGATTTGTTAAATATGGATGAAACTTTTAAAGATGAAGATTTAACCTCGATGTTGTTAGCCTCCCTTCCTGATGAGTTTGATCACCTTGTTACGAGCTTGCTCATTGGGAAGGATAAAGTGTATTTTGAGGAAGTTTGCACGACTTTGTATAATTATGAAATTAGAAAAAAAGATAAAAAAGAAAGCAAGAGTGAAGCAGTAGAGGTACTGTCTGTAAGATGGCGTATGCAAACATAACAGAAAGGAAGGAAAGATAGATCTCATTCAAAAGGAAGGCTTGATAAAGATGAATGTGTCTTTTGTCATGAAAAAGACCATTGGAAGAAAAATTGTCCAAAGCTGCAGAAGAAAAAAAAGATGTATCGTTTGATACATGTGTAGCTGAAAGCAATTTAAATTTAGATTTTACATTGGTTGGTTCGTCAACAGTATTCCATCCTGGTGATTGGATTTTTGATTCAGCATGTACCTTTCACATATCTCCTAATAAGTAGTGGTTCTTTAATTTTGAAGAACTAGACGGTGGAGTTGTTTTCATGGGTAATAATTATCCATGCAAAATTTTGGAAATCGGTACAATTTGTTTGAAGATTCAAGATGGTTCAACTAGAGTCTTGACGGATGTTCATTTTATTCTAGATATAAGAAGAATCTCATTGTTGTGGGAGTCTTAGAATCAAAAAATTTCATTGTGATAATACAAAATGGGGCATTGAAGGTTACTTCTAGAACACTTGTGACAATGAAAGGTGTTCGAAAGAATAACTTGTACTACTACCTTGGTAGTATAGTTATTGGGACAAGATTAGTAGTAGTTTTGGAGGAAGAAAAAGATTTAGAAACTACCAAGCTATGGCATATGTGTGTGGGACATACTGGTGAAAAAGTTTTACATATTCTGGTAAAGCAAGACCTGTTGAAAAGCGCGAGAATCGATTAGTTAGAATTCTGTGAGCATTGTATATTGAGGAAGCAAAAAAGAGTAAGCTTTAACACTACACTCCATAATACAAAAAGAATTTTGGATTACATCTATACTAATGTATGTTGGCTAACAAGAACTCCATCCATAAGTGGCAAACATTATTACGTCACTTTCGTCGATGACTTCTTGAGAAGAGTCTGTGTATATCTTATAAATAAGAAGGATGAAATGTTGGGAAATTTTCTTCACTGGAAGAAGATGATTGAGACTTAGACTGGTAGAAAGATCAAGCATCTGAGGTTTGATAATGGCACTGAGTTCACAAATGATCCATTTATGAAAGTTTGTGAAGAATAAGGGATAGTGCGACACTTCATTATTTGAAAAACACCACAATAGAACGATGTTGTAGAACGTATAAACCGAACTTTGGTAGAGAAGGTTCGATGTATATTATCAAATGCTGGAATAGGCAAGCAGCATTGGGCTAAGGTTGTGACGTATGCATGTCATCTTGTCAACCATCTACCATCGTTTACTCTTGAAGGCAAAACACCTATGGAGGTATGGTCAGGAAAACCTACTAGAGATTATGTTTTCTTACATGTGTTTAGGGTCCTCTCTAATTCTAAGGGATATCGTCTATGGTGCCTTGAAAAGAAAAATATAATCTTCAGTAGATATGTTACCTTTGATGAATCTTCCTTATTGAGAAAGGTAACCGAGAAGATCGATGATACTTTGCAGCAAGTGGAGCAAACTCTAAAGTAGGTGGAGTTTGAAAGTAGAATTGTTGACCCAGTTGGTGGAGATAAGATAGAAGCCGATTGTCCGTTGGCAGAAGATGAATGAGATGAAGAAGAGGTTTTAACCCAAGAACCTCCACAATAGTAAGGAGAAACTGCAGTTGATAGACCATGACGAAAAAATGTCAAGGTGCTTGCTTAATATAAGGATATGGAAGATCAACTTGCACAGTTTAAAAATATGGTGGCATGTGCACTTTCAGTTGTGCATGATAATGTTCCTTCCATATATAAAGATGCAATTAGAAGTCCTGAAGTTGAAAGATGGAAGGAAGCCATGGATGAAGAACTGTTGTCCCTTTAGAAGAATAAGACATGAAAGTTGACGCAACTACCTAAAGGCAAGAAGGCAATTGGTTGCAAATGGGTATATGCAAAGAAAAAATAATTTTCTAACAAAGATGGTGTTCGTGTGTTCGCTACAAGGTAAGGTTGGTGGCTAAAAGCTACTCTCAAAAGGAGGGAATCGATTATAATAAGGCATTTTCTCTAGTTGTAAAACATTCATCAATTAGAATTTTGTTGGCCTTAGTAGAACATTTGGATTTGGAACTAGTTCAACTTGATATGAAAACGCATTTCTACATGGTGACTTGGAAGAGGAAATCTATATGTATCAGCCATAAGGGTTTAATGTTGTTGGTAAAGAGAATTGGGTTTGCAAACTGAACAAAACGTTATATGGATTGAAGCAATCTCCGAGGCAGTGGTACAAACGATTTGATCAATTTATGTTGCAACAGAAGTATACTAGAAACACATATGATCATTATGTGTATTTTCGCAAGCTACAAGATGATTCTTTCATCTATCTCTTATTGTATGTTGATGATATGTTGATTGCATCAAAGAGTCGAGAAGAAATTGAGAGGTTGAAGGCTCAACTAAGTCAGGAGTTTGAGATGAAAGATCAGGGAGAAACTAAGAAAATTCTCAATATGAAGATAAACAGAGACAAGAAAAAAGGGAGGCTTTGTTTGACCCAGAGTCAATATTTGAAGAAAGTGCAACAACGTTTTGGTATGAATGAACAAACAAAACCTGTAAATACTCTACTTGTTCCTCATTTCAAGCTTAGTGCCCGATTGTCTCCTAAGAATGATGCAGAACAAGAATACATGGCAAATATATCGTATGCTAATACGGTTGGTAGCTTGATGAATGGAATGGTGTGTACGAGACTTGATATTTTACATGCGATTGAAGTTGTAAGCTAGTACATGCATGATCCTAGTAAAGGGCATTGGTTGGCTGTGAAATGAATTCTACGCTATATTCTAAATACTGTAGATGTTGATTTAGTATTTGAGCAGGATAATATTGTTGATCAATATGTAGTCAGATATTGTGATTTTAACCATGCTAGAGATTTAAATAAGCGTCGGTCAACTACTGGTTATGTGTTTACTCTTACTAGAGCACCACTCAGCTGGAAGTCTATCTTGTAGTCTATAGTTGCTTTGTCTACTATAGAGACCAAGTATATGGCAGTTACAGAGGCTGTGAAGGAAGCTATTTGGTTACGAGGATTGCTTGAAGATTTGGGAGTTGGTCAAAAGCATATTAAGGTGTTTTGTGACAGTCAGAGTGCTATTCATATAGCAAAGAACCAAGTCTATCATGTACATACAAAGCACATTGACGTTTGTTATCATTTTGTGCGAGAGATTATTGAAGAAAGTGGAGTACTAATTCAGAACATTAATACTACAGAGAATTCTGCAGATATGATGACTAAGGTAATGACAACAATCAAGTTCAAACATTGTTTGGACTTGATTAACATCTTGTAAATTTGAGTTAACATTGGCGTTGTTGATCTAGAAATTGAAAGAATCATTTTGAGAATCACTGAGTTGCTAAGGTGGAGATTTTTTGTATAGCTCCTTAGTGAGCAATTTGAAAAAGTCCCACATGTATTAAGAATCATAGTAGATGTTGTATTTTGGGCTATAAATAAAACTCTTTCCTCTACTTTGAAAACATCCTAAAATTTGCAAATCTTACTCTCTCTTATAAGGGTAATTAATTAGCTTAATTTTGTCCAATTAATTGTAATTATGAAGTTCATTCATTTGGAGATAGTGAAAGTAATTAATGATACCCGAAAACATAGGTAATATTTATATTGAACTTCGTTAAATTTTTGGTGTTTTTATTTTTCTGTTTTAATATCTGCTTTAGTTTCTTATAGTATTATATTTCCAATAGTATTATTTTATCGGATTAATTTAAATTCTATTTATTTAAATCATAAATGAATAGTAATTATTTAAAATAGGAAAAATATACCCGATTTTCTAACACATTCCATGGACACAATCACACGTTACTTGTAATTTGTTCACTTAGCATGATAAAACCATTATTTGATGTCATAACACTACATGAAACCATAAGATTTGCCACACCTGGTTATAAGGAACTCTTTGTTCTGTTGGATTTGGCAAATGCTAAGCCAAAATCTCAAGATTCTTGCCGTTAAACAAAACAAAAATAAGAAAGAAGAGACTAGCTACTCGAATACTAAATTTTTTAATTTTTCCTAATTTAATGTTACTTTGTTTGTTTGAAGCAGTAAAGTTGGTGACCAAGGAAGGCAAAGTTATTGACATTCATAGAGTGGAGAAGCCATTGCCTCTCGATAACTCTCGTCTTCATTTTGCCATTCTGGGTTCGGCAACACCACCGTTTTCCATTGGCAGTGACCATTTTGCTGGAACCAACTTAACTGAAAAGAAACAAGAGGTTAAAGCCTAGATGTATTTGAAGAATTGATCGAACAAAAAGGCATAGCTTTTGTTACTTCTGTGAATAGTACATCATATATTGAGATTGTGATACATTCGCTGCTAATGGAAAACCAAAAGGGCAGCTTTAAGGTAAAATACATTCATAAGCAGCATTGTAAACATTTCCTTTTTCATATTGTCGTGGAGGAATAGGAAAAGGAAGTTGTAATAATTGAATTTACAAGTGGCTCTCTATGATGTGTTAAGTTTACTCTGAGAAATTAGCAAAAGTGTGAACCAATTGATTGATCCTGTTGATTTTTGATCTTTGATATCCCTTAGGATCTTGAAATGGTGTGAAAACCACGTATAAAAAGAGCAACAGAAATCCTACTTTCTCTTTAACAGTTCACTAACCTCACCTTCTCGACAATTTCCAACCCATAAGTACATTGTTGACTTATTGTGTGACGGTAGAACTCTACAACAATCTCTTGGAGACTACAAAAAAAAAAAATGAAATTGTGTGTTTGAGGAGGTAATAGTGAAATGTAAAGCAGTTATGCAGCTAACTTATGGTTTTTGCATGTATTAGTGTGTTGCACGGAAAAATTTTCAACTTCATTTTGTTGGGAAGAAAGTATAAGATACAACACATTGTTTCTTATTCTTCCTCTCTTTGCCTTTATTGCAAGATGATTTGACGTGTTCTTTATAGGTTTATAAAACATATTATTTGCTTTGTGATAAAAACACAAATATGCTTATTTATGAAAGCATTTTCTCCTAAAACACTTTTTTTTATTAAATAATTATATGCTTGCCAGCGTAGTGGATTTTGGCTTTTTAATTCTATAATAGATTCAACTTTGTTTGGTGATTCCATTCCCCGTACAAAGAGGATTCTCATGGATATAATAAGCAGAGTGTTAGTTTAATAATTTTAGATTTTAGATTTATTTTAAGTGATTTTTTAATAAGTTATATTTAATATTGATTTTTATTTTTATTTCTTTAAAGAATCATTATCAAAATATGTGATCATTTATAAATTTTCAAAAATAATATTTTTAAATTAGATATTTTTTCAAACAATTTTTTAAAAAATAAATTAATTTTTACGAATTTTGTATTTATAAATATTTAAAAAAATGATTAAAAACATAAAATTTATAAATAATAATAATAAAATTTTTCTTTATTTTTAAGTTTTGAAAGGTGGATCTTGCTTTATAGATTCAAATAGGTGATAAAGCACGTCTAATCGAGATACACGGGGAAAGATTAGTCTTAGTTGTATTTATACACGGGGAAGTGATACTAGAAGAGCTAATGAAAGAGATTCTAGAAGGCCTAATAGTTGTCCATGTACATCATACTGCGTAGGTACAAGAAACCACCCTTTGTCACTTTGCCATGGAATATCTCATTTTATCTCACATATAACTAATTTCTACGTGGAAATCATTAAAAATATGTACCCTGGTAGGGTCCATCTGAACATCAATGCATGAACATCACTTGTTTCGAGGACTTATTTATTCATCTTCTTCCTCTGTCATATCCATTTTCTTTTCTTCTTCAATGTAAATTCTTCATTTCCTAAGCTTCCTGCATCAACTCATTTGAAGGTAACATTAACAAATTGTTGCTGATTTCTTAGAAGATATATACAGTGATGCTCTTTCTAGCTTAATTCATATAAACTTATTCTGTTTTGAAATGTGTGTAGGATTTGTAATGGAATCAGGGGAGAATCATCTTCACTACAACAACCACAATTGGCAAGTAGATGCCATTAACGTCGTTTTGGTTTTCAATCAACAAAATAACACCTCGTCTCCGTCCCCACCAAGGAATTCGCACACACAATACTATTCCATTTTTAATTTCATAATCCCTGTACTCCTTGGTTTTCTTCAAATCAAGTTTGTTGGAAATCAAAACTCCGTTTTTGAAAAACACTCTATTCTTGTTGGCATATCTATGGCTGCTATACTTTCATATTGCACTGTCTATATTGCTCAGCCACACTTTCCCGATCTTTCTCGTCCATTACAACTCATGTCCATGTTATCTGCTTCCACTTCAGTTGCTTCACTTGTCAGTATTCTCTTTCATCCCATAAATTGGGAACTACTTGTGTCCTACTTAGTCTCTCTCTTTTTTCTGTTAACAATCTCCATTCTCTTAAGGAAACGCTTCCCAGATTATGGAAGACACCGACCCCCACCTTTGCCTGTTACTATGCGGCCAACATCTACATCACAGCTCCAATCATATGTTTGAAAAACATGGTTTCAAGCATTTTGAGCCCCGATCGTTTTCAAGCATTTTGTTTACTAAACGAGTAAAAGCTTTGTAAGACAAAATTGTTGATATATGCTCCCTTTGAATCTTGTTATGTTGGTTCTTATATATTTATTATGTTAAACCTATTAATTAATTGGATTCCACGCCTTTTTCAGTAACAATACGACATATGACTTTCTAGGGAAAGACTGTTTAATTTTTTTCAATTTAACTAATTTTATGAGTTTGTTTGATATAAATATTTTGATTAAATTTAAAATATTTAATCAATATTATTAGATATTATTTTAATTAAATTAAAAAAATTTAAATCAAATTAATTATTTTTATAGTTAGATTGATAGACGTGAAGATACAAATATAAGTGTTATTTTAAATATTTATTTGAGATTTAATCCATATATACATTTTCTTTTTTAATGTATGATAGCATTCTTATCATGTATTCTTGTTCAAACATTTAGAAAAAATCTGTATAGATGTGTGAAATTTTTGACTGTAATATCAAAGATAATACAGATAATTCTTAATTACTTGATAATTTTTTTTTTACAAAATAAAAGAAGTTATTATAACAATTTTAATGTAATATCAATATTTTTATTTATAAAAATAATAGAATATCAAACTTTAGCAAAATTGTAAATATTTAGAACATCAATATTTTCTAACTTAAAAATATCAATTCCCGTTATTCATCATCTTAAACCCTAAACCCAACAAAAGAACAAATATAATGACAAATTGTTTCCCCACATGTTTTCTTAGTAGGGAAAAAAGAAGAAGCATATATTATTAGAATAATACATATTTGTGGTAAAGTCTGTCGCTGTAAATTTGTCAGAGGAAACAATTGTAACATAAAATTATTTTTTTCACTTATTATATAATTTTTTAAAAATATATTAATTTAATTTTTTATTTACCTATGTATAAAAAATACAAATAAAATGCTAACATAACATAAAATAAAATTAGTTTGCAGTGAATTTCCCGAAATTTGTCCCAGCATTTCAACGGCATATTTCAAAAAGTTCTCCTAAATTTTCCTCAGTGTGGGACCTATAAAGGAAGAACGTAACCTTACCAGGTCCTCTGTATATTGCAATTTGCTGGCAGAAAAATATAATATATTTTTAAGAAAATAATATTTTTTGTGCATATTTTTTAATAAAAATTATAATTATTTAAATTCGTTTAATATTAAATATTAATTAATTAAACTTAAAATATTATTTTTATTTTTATAAATTTTTAACATGTTATTTTTTAATTTTATTAAATTTTATTGGGTTGTCTTAATTAATTTTTTTTTCTTTTGTATATTATCAAATTATTTAAATAATTTTTACATATTTTTTTTATATTACGGGAAAAACTTGCATTTTTAAAGAAAGCAAAAGTATTTTAATAGCAATCATAATAAGTTAATAACAAATTAATATATAAGATTAGGATTGAAAAAAATAATTCAAACAGTTAACTTAAATTAAAATTTTTTTTTAATTCCTTAAATTCAGATTATATTATATTGATAAATTTTATAATCAAATCAAATTTAGATATAAAATTATATAATTCGTTTAGATTTAAATTAGATTTGAATTAACAGATTTTATAATCCGTTATATTATATCTAAACTAAATTATTATTAAATTATAAATAAATATATATTTTATTTTATTTTATATTATATTATGATTAAATATTATGCATAAAATAATTATATTATATTATATTATTATTTTAACTTAAAAAATAAATACAAATATTTATAATAATTTAATAGTTATACAGATATTTTTTTCATTATAATTATAAATAATAATATTTATTTTAAAAATATAATTTTTAAATTCAAATTTGTATATGTATGTTTTATGTATGACAATAATTTATAAATAAATTTTAATATTAATATGTCCTTAATTAAAATAATATAATTTATTTATATTTATATTGATTCAGATTAATTATATCATCAAATTAAATTTAGTTTAAAAAATTTTAAATTTATTCAAAATAAAATTGAATTTAAATTAAACGAAATCAGAAAATTTCCATATAAATTGTTATTTCTGCATACGACAAATTTAGACTTTTCAATAACAATTGTCTCATTACCGGTATCCTCACACCTAAAAAAGATGACTTTTCTGCGTATAGTTAGATTATACTTTTCCAAACACCAAAATATAGATTCTCTCTGACACATTTATATGCGGTTTGGTAATATCATATCCTTCGAAGGTTTTCGTCTACTTCCGAACGAATTATACAAAATATATATATATATATATATAAATTAATATCCTAATTAATTTTCTTTTAATTCACTACACAACAACCAAGTTAAAAAGAAAAAAATAATTTTTTTAGGTACATAGGGTTGCTCCTAAATTTGGTCTATCACAAATAATAAAAAATGATATATATACCATTATGATAGGTTTCTTTTCGCATTTTTTTATCAATTTTTTTTATAATTATAAAAATAAATTACAATATATCAAACTATCATATAATATGGTGTAATATAAGTAATTAAAGTCAACATACTGTTAAGAAATTTGGATAAAATAGTATAATCATAAATTTTACCTCCCAAAATCTTCCTTAGCAGAATATCAAATAACAGAGAAATATATAATAAACAATACAAGAATTATAGTGAAAACTCCAAATTAGAGAAAAACCAATTTCGTTGTCAAAAGACAACCAGAGAAAAATTCACTATGTGAAAAATTGTTACAATCACACTCTCAGTAATTTTCTCACACACCCAAAAGACAACAGCAATTACAAGCCCAAGAGAATTTTCCCACAAAATTCTCTCACTCAAGAACTTTTCATACTAGCTTTTCTCTATTTTTGAGATGATTATCAATGAAGAAATGAAGCCATATTTATAGCCTTTAAGTTCTCATTTCATATGCCAAACATTTCTTCATTCAACAAAATTAGGCTACCTAATTTTCCTATTCTTTATTCAAACAATGTTAGGCACCTCCATCTTTGACAATATGGTAAGCCACCTTCCATGAATTTTCTTCTAAATTAGACACCTCCTATTTTGACTAACAAACCTAATATTATTTTTAATCAATCATAACAATCTCCACCTTGATTAAAAATAAACATGGTTACCACTACAACACTGTTTATTCCAACAATCATAATTATCTACACCGAGAATTATCATACTCCACCATAAAGAGTACACCCACTTAGAATTAATCACCAATTCTAAGAATTTCACATCGGCTCATGTCGAAAAGAAAAAAAACTTGCTGAAATTTATGGTGCAACTCTCACACTTGGTTTTCCCGAGAGTTCATCAGCCATTGACATCCTTTCCACCACACACCTTGCATCTATACCAAGCCAATGCCCGTGTGCAAACTTGTGGACCTGCTACCAGTAACACACCCTCTTTCATGGAAATATTTAGAGACTAGCGGCATGCCATGAGGATGTACACGCTCTTTTCAAAGAGCATCACTATAGTCTTTGAAAACAGACATACTATTAGTGTCACCGTCGTTATTTGAGCTTCTTGCAGGATCAACTCCACCATTTGGACAATTTCTTTTGAGGTGCCCAGATTATACACACCCCCAGCACACTATCTTCTTTTTCATGAAATTGTTTTTCTTTCGGTTGTCAGCTACCAATGCTGAGTTTTCAGGCGAAACATTTCTTTCATCACTCAGCCTTTTTTCTTCAGAAAACAACTTGCTAGTAACTTCTGAAAAAATTATTTTCTCCTTTCCATGAATCAAGATAGGTTTCATGTGATCATAAGAATATGGAAGAGACCAGATGAGCTTTAAAGCTATATCTTCATCATCAAGTTTAGCTCCAATGGTTTCCATTTCAGAGACAATACCATTGAGAACACTTAGATGGTCAGACATAATAGTTCCTTCATTCATACGCAAAGTATGAAACTGCTCTTTCAAATACACTTGATTTGAAACACCTTTTGCTTGATACAATTCTTCAACCTTTTCCCAGAGTTCTTTGGCCATAGATATTCCATGCACATTTGCAAGAATATTTTTGGCCAAATAAAGCCGAATTGCACTTGCAGCTCTTAGATCAAGATCTTCCCAATCTTCATCACTTATATTGGTTTTAACAAGGGCTGGTTTCCCCTTTAATGCCTTGTGTAACCCATATTGGATCAACAAATCTTTGACTTGTACTTACCACAAGCCAAAATTGATTCTCCCATCAAATTTCTCAATGTCAATCTTGACTCGTGACATTTCTCCTTCTTTCTTTGAAATTGGCTTTGATACCAGTTGTTAGGAAATTTGGATAAAATGGTATAATCACAAATTCTCCTTTCCAAGATCTTCCTTAGCAGAATATCAAATAACAGAGAGATAGATAATACACAATACAAGAATTATAGTGGAAACTCCAAATTAGAGAAAAACCACTTTCGTTGTCAAAAGACAACCAGAGAAAAATTCACTATGTGGAAAATTGTTACAACCACACTCTCAGTAATTTTCTCACACATCCAAAAGACAAAAGCAATTACAAGCCCAAGAGAATTTTCCCACAAAATTCTCTCACTCAAGAACTTCTCATACTAGCTTTTCTCTATTTTTGGGATGATTATCAATGAAGAAATGAAGCCATATTTATAGCCTTCAAGTTCTCATTTCATATGCCAAACATTTCTTCATTCAACAAAATTAGGCTACCTAATTTTCCTATTCTTTATTCAAACAAGGTTAGGCACCTCCATCTTTGACAATATGGTAAGCCACCTTACATGAATTTTCTTCTAAATTAGGCACCTCCTATTTTGACTAACAAACGTAATATTATTTTTAATCAATCATAACACATACGACTTATAGACTAATCTATTAGACTACGAATTAGCAAATAAGTATCAAACATAATAACCAATTAATATTTATCACTTAATTATCCACCAAAGAGATAGACAAACTTTAATATTAAGATAAATTTGTTACAATAAGTAATGTCATCAACATGTTAATCTTGCTTATATATATTTATTATGTATACTTCAAATGAGAGGAACATAAGATTTGACAAATGTTGAAAATATACACATTAATCTTCTTTTTTCTTGACAACTACTCGATCTTATTTAAACATTGGGGAGTCAAAAGCTATCATAACTTATGGTGATTATAGTTTTTAATCGTTCATTCTCTATTCTTAGATCCATAGCAAAGAAATGTTTAATTAATCATTGGTGTAGAAAAAAATCAACATCAATATTTGGCGTTGTGTGTAGGAACAATTGTGCTCTCCTAATCAAATAAAAAACTAGAATGAAATTGATATTTGTAGTGTTTTTTTGGATCATGATCTACAAACTCTTTCAAATAAAAATTCCCAAATTCAAAACAGATTTTCTAGAAAAACAAAAGCTAACATTTAACATGGTTTCTAAGAGGCCAACCTTCTTTCTATCTAACCTACTTACTCTCCAAGAGATAGAACATCTTCATTACCAAGAAAATGATGAAATAGTTTCCAAGACCAATGAAGTACAAAAAATATCATCCCGTACAATCATTTAGTCAATAAGCTAGATGTACAAGCACCATGATGTATCTCTTTTTGTGTATATTTTGTGTATCATTATTCCTAATTCTATTAAAAAATAAATCAATTTTTTCAATATAAATATAAAATAATATCCCATAAAATACAAGTAGTATCAAAATTGTGCAAAAATTAAGAAAAAAATAAAAAATACTAAAATTATAGAATGAAGTTGTAGGTTACAATAGAGAATAAGATGTTTCAATAAGCAATTAAAAGAGTTGAAGATCATATTTATGAACAAAAATCCTAAAATTTCTTCTCTTTTCTTTTATTATGTTCATAAATAATTTTCTAAATTTATTGTTTGTCATGAATAGTTAATTTTATAATTGATTGTGGGTAATTTCAAAGCTATAAACATGTATTATAATATTTAGTAAGATATGTAATATTCTATTCAATTAGGTATTAATTCTCAATTTTAATTATTGCATGAATTTATTTAATTAGATATGTAATCACTTGATTAATTTAAATAATTAATGTTAAATTACTCACATTGAGAATTAAAATTCAAGATAATTAAATCGAGCCCGTGTGTTTAAACTTGATCTAATTTGCTTCTATAAAAAAAGTTTGGATTAAGAATTTGTTTAGCTTAACGAATCGGTAAAAATAGATAGATATTTTTACTTTTGTGAATTTCTCTAAGTTGGTGTAATCAAATGAAGAATAATAGAATAATATATGCTTTTGTTAATTTGTAATATATGCTAGTGATGAAGAATGATTCTACAATTATTCTTTTATTTGAATCTTTATCATATCTTTATATTTTGTTTTTATTTTTATTAATCTTTAGTTGTTAAATTTAATTTTTAATTTACAAAATAAAACATTTCTTTTTAATATATAGGAGTTAGTTTCTAAAATCATTTAAGGGAAAGATCTCTACTTGCTACTTGCTATATACTAATTTATGACATCTTAATAAATTTAAAATAAAGTTTAAATTGACTTTTTATTTGAACAACATCAATAAAAACGATTGGTTATCTTTTTCTTGTTTTAAAGAAGTATATACTATATAAAGTTATTTTATTTTATTAAAAAAATAAATTTTTATTAACTAATTATTGTTTTCTTATTTTTTTTATTGTCTGGACTTGTATCATAATACCTTAATACCTAAGAAAATCATGCTACATGGTTAAAGTATATCAAATTTTTACGATCTTTATTATATTTTTATTTTAAAATATCCTTACATAATATCCATATCTCTTTATCTAATGTATATATATCCAAACACTTGAATTAAATTCTTGAGATTTATAAAAAGTTTTGCATAATCTTTTCTTTTATCATAAGAAATCTTGTAATTACATAAACATATCATCTTCTCATTTATAATATTCAAATCTCACATGTTATACAACTTTTTATAAAAAAAATATTAATTGATAATAGTATCAATATGTTATACAATCCACATCACAAAAGAGTCATCAAGTAGTTTCTAAAGCATTAAGATCACGAAAAAAATACAAGAAGCTCTTATTACTACTAAAAGAACAGAGATTCATATGGTGCATTATCAACAAGTTGATTTAAGTCTACTTCAAAGATAGTACACAAAATCTTCAATAAAAAATTATTGATACTTGAGACGAATTTTTTTTATAGAAAAATAAGATAAGTAAAAGTACTTAGATAAAAATATTCTCGATCTTTATTAGAAATCTAAAGAATTAGAAATAACCACAGAAAATATTTACCTAATCAAAATACTCTCAAGTTTAAAAAAAATATTGACCTAACCATGAAAATATTTACCTAATCAAAATATTGACCTTTGGTATCAGGGAGTTGTTGATCAAGGGTAGGAGTGATGCCTGAGGGAACAATTGTGTCTTCAATTTCATTTGTTGTGAGCGAATCTGGTGCTTGGATACTTGGAGCATTTGCTTCTTCGATGATTGGATTCAATGGATTAGGAATCTCATCTGAACCCATCGAAACATTAGTTGGTGATTCTTCTAATTCCTCCCCTCACCATGATACAGTTCTTCGAAATATGTATTCTCCCTCTGACGAGCAGTATCAGGTGAGGAAAAATAATCTCATGTCCTCAAAAAAGGTAACATTCATAGTGACATAATACTTTATGGTCGATGGATGGAAGTACTTATACCCTTTCTGATAACCTCTATAACCAACAAACACAAATTTAATTGCCTGGGCATCTAATTTAGACCTTTTATTTTTAGGAACATGCACAAAAGCAACACAACCAAATACACATATAGGAAGATTATGGAAGGATGACAAGGGGACATAAGATACGAGAATCTGAAATGGGATTTGTCCGTTAAAGACACTAGACGGGAGATGATTGATGAGATAGGCGGATGCTTGTACAGTATCACCCCAAAGATATTTTGGCATATGAGCACTAAATAGGAGTGCACAAACCATATCAAGTAAATGACGATTTTTTTCTTTCAAACACCCCATTTTGTTCAAGTGTTTATGGGCAAGTAGTTTGGTGAATAATCCCATGTGTTTTGAAAAAATCTGGGAAAACATGATTAACATATTCTCCCTCATTGTCAGAATGGAGGATCCGAATGATGCCATTGTATTGTGTTTGAATGAGGTATGAAAAGTTTGAAAAATTGAAAAAAACATCATCTTTTGTTCTAAGAAGAGAAATCCACGACAACCTTGTATAGTCATCGATAAATGAAACAAAATATCTCATACCCGATATAATGGACTCTTTAGATGGTCTCCAAACATCAGAATGAATTAATTCAAAAGGAATAGTACTTTTATTAGAAATACTAGGAGAATAAGTAATATGATGGCTCTTGGCCAAAACACAAGTCTCACAATGTAAAACAGACTTACTAACACCAATAAATAAATTAGGCATGAATTTTTTCATAAGACTAAAAGACGGATGCCCTAAGCAGCAATGCTATAACCAAATTTCACTTAGCTTATTAGAACTAGAAGTCAATGTAGTGCGTGCCTATGCTCCTGGTTTCTCCCCTGCGTAGTTCTGATCCAAACGGAACAATATGCCCCTCAGATACCCTTGAGCAATTATTTCCCTCGTAAGAAGATCCTGAAAAATCACATACATAGGATAAAAGGATACAAAATATTTAGACTCAATATTTAACTGTGGGACATATATTAAGTGATGAGATAAGTTAGGTACATATAAAACATTATGGAGCTGTAAAGTTAGAGTGATATGAACTGACCCATTTTCTAAGACAAGAAAGACCTTATCATTATCATTCGTAACATAAGACACTGGTAGGGAAAATAACTCATTAAAATAAGATTTATCATAAGTCATATGATCAGATGCACCAGAATCAATAATCTAAGTATTAGACCCAATAGAGTGAGACACGTTTAAAGTCATACCAATCTTACCATGACCAGCTATTGAAGCTATAGGGATACCTCCACGTTAGATAGGATGATTCTGTCCAATTACTCCATAGTAGTCTGGTTCTTGGAAAATTTGTATTGCAGCTGCTTTTGCTCTAGGACGATGATGTTGTCATTTTGTTCCATAGTAGTCTGCTTTTGATTACAGGTATGGGTATAATTTCCAACAAGTCTTATGAATATGCCCCCGTTTATTGCAATAAGAGCAGTGAGAACGAGGCCGATTGGCAAAGCCTAGTAGAGGTCCTCGTCGATGCAGGGAATTGAATTTTGCTGCTGGAGGAAATGTGCCTTTGATTTGGTTTGAATGGCTAGGCTTGATACCTCAACTTGTACCTGATGAAGACTTTCTTACTGAGATTTATCTTTACAGATGTATGTAAAGACGGTAGTCAAGCTCGAAGGGTCTGACATTCTAAGCAATTCGCCCTTAGCACTATTATGTTTTGTATCAAGTCCTCTTAAAAATGCATGTACTCGCTCAAGCTCTTTCTCTTTCTAGTACCATAGAAGGTCTTCTTGATTTTTAATTTTGCACGGACGTTTCTGATCAATTTTAGCCCATACATTCTTCAGCTTGATGAAAAATATATATACTGGTTACCCATTTTGCTGCATACTAGTAGCTTTAAACATTAGTTCATGAAATTTAATAAAGTCAAACTCATTTGTATAAAGATCACCTAAGGTATTCCATATGGCCTCAGCGGTTTCACGACGCGAAGAGATTGACGATGTACAGCTACAACGGATGTACGACCGCAATGCACGCAGCGTAGGCGAACTAGACAATGCGAGGAGATTAATGGCACTATGTGAGGATATTGATGGCGATGCTCACCGACAAATCATGCGAAGATCGGACGGCGTACCGCCGAGACTGGTAAATTTTTTTTTCTTTCTTTCCTTCTCTGATTCCAAAATGAATATAATAAAATATATTTATTTTCACTTAAAGTACAATGAATGATAATACACACACATATATATAAATATATAGAAAATAAGAATTTATTTTTAGGAAAAATATATTAATTACAATTAATAATGACTCATTAACAATATATTTAAGTAAATAATTGTGTATATATTCTTACATAAAATAGATCGTATAATAATTCATATTTAATGGAAAATATCCTTAAAGAAGAGTTAATTTAATCATTTACTCAAAATTATCATAAGTGTCTAATGATGGAAGTGGCAGGCGAGCACAAACGTTTTCGTTTGAAGAACTTGCGGCTGCTACAGGAAATTTTCGGTCAGATTGCTTTTTAAGTGAAGGAGGTTTTGGAAAAGTTTACAAGGGACACTTGGAAAGAATTAATCAGGTATGTATCTCATTTTACTGAGCTGTGCTCTTTCCTTTTGAAATTACTGAAAATTTTCAAAGTAGGCTTGGATTACAACTATTTCTTATCTGCTTGAGTTATGGTTATGTCATTTTACAAGGTGGTTTTTATTTATGTGTGTAGGTTGTAGCTATTAAGCAACTTGACCGCAATGGACTCCAAGGGATTAAGGAATTTGCTGTGGAAGTGATGACTCTAAGTCTCGCTGACCACCCTAATCTTGTGAAATCGATAGGGTTTTGTGCCGAGGGAGATCAGAGACTACTGGTTTATGAGTACATGCCATTAGGATCCTTGGAACACCATTTGCATGGTATGCAACTCAATCAAGCCAGTTTCTCTCATTCTTTTTTACTTCTTTCTTAGTCTCGTCATTTCAGTTTCTCTCTCTTGGTATGATTATGACACTCTTAGGTTTTTCTCTCTGTTTTTTTTTTACATCTGATAGGTAATATTTGATATTTTTGTTACAGATCTTACTTTCGATAGGGAAGTACTTGATTGGAATACAAGAATGAAGATAGCTGCTGGTACTGCAAGGGGCTTGGAGTATTTGCATGAGAAAATGAAACCCCAATAATATACCATGATCTCAAATGCTCGAACATTTTGCTTGGAGAGGGATATCATGACAAGCTATTTGATTTTGGCTTTGCCAAAGTAGGCCCTAGTGGAGACAAGACCCATGTTTCAACCCAGGTAATGGGAACATATGGGTATTGTGCTCCCGATTATGCAATGACCGGTCAGCTGACCTTTAAATCAGATATTTATAGTTTTGGAGTTGTTCTTTTGGAGCTCCTTACTGGTAGGAAAGCCATTGATCAAAGGAAAACTCCCAAGGAGCAGAACCTTGTTGCATGGGTAAGTTAAACTCTATTATTTCATCTCATGCTGTTAGTTAACATTGCTTTTGTCAACTACTTTTCTGAAAAGTGTCGGTCCACATTCTGTTCTCAAGAGTTTCAGAATCAAGTAGAGAAGCTACGAATAGTGATTTGCTGAGAAACCATGTGCTATCAGAAAAGGCAGGCCAATTCTAAACCTTTCATATGTTAGTAGAAATCATTCTTTCTATTTCTAGCTGTTCTTTTTCAAGAAATGATCTTTATTGGTTGAAGTTTTGTTGCTTTATGAAACAACAGACCTAGTTTCCGAGACATGAAGATCTTATTCCACAAAAGAAGTCTTGCTTCCATTTAATGCTATTGTTTAATAGGATGTCTTGTTTTTTCGTATTTTTCGGAGAAGTATAAATAGTACGACGAGCAAAAAGTTCAACAAAACAAAAATGAGACATCATTGATAAACATATAAATCTGTGTTGGAATATAAAATGGACTTACACGTAAGCTGTGGATGCCTCTAAAGAAGAGATCATAAATCTCATGCTCACACCATGCACTGGGTTAACTTTTAGGATTGGGTAAGCCCACGGCACAATTTTAATTATTGCATGCGCGCATTGGATTTCATTTTGTTAAATGAGTCTTGAGAATTGGGAAAAACCTTCTAACACATCAGATAAAAATGAAGAATGCGCGAGAGACTTCATTTCTCATAAATCCTAACTAAGAATTTTATAAAAAAGAAAAAAAAAATTGCTCACTTTCCCAAAGTGTATTCTTTTTTTTCTTTTTTTCATTTTGTTAAATGTTCTCACCAGTCTCATAATCAGTGAAACAACTGCAATTAAAATTAGTATAAAAAAAACAAGTATATATGTATGTTTTATAATTAATTAAATAATATATAATTTTAATTAGATAATTTAAAACATACACTAATTAAATTAAATTAATTAATAAATTTTAAAATAAACAGATTAATCATAAATTTAATAAGTAAATCTAAATAATTATAATTACTTATAAAATTATTTAATGTAAATA
The DNA here is from genome assembly GCA_033030585.1 of Hippophae rhamnoides. Taxonomy (NCBI): domain Eukaryota; kingdom Viridiplantae; phylum Streptophyta; class Magnoliopsida; order Rosales; family Elaeagnaceae; genus Hippophae; species Hippophae rhamnoides. The sequence continues at coordinate 2,567,792 of CM065431.1, forward strand.
TAAGATATCTTAATAAAAAAATATTATATAGATATACAAAATATGAAATAAATAAATTAAATATAAAAGATGATAAAAATCAAATAGATATAAATTAATTTCCGTGACTTGTGAACTCACACCAAATATCCTCCTTAGCTTGAAACCTATTCAACCTATATATATATATCAATAATTTAATAGTATTAGGGTTAAATTTTTTTAAATTTAACCATCCAAAATCCAGTAAAAGTTTTAATATTATAAAAATTTATTTTTAAGACACATCTTAAAAATATTAAAACAAATTTAAAAAATAATTAATTGATAATTTTATAAATTAATTTAAGTTTAAATAAATATTTTAACAATACAAATAATTCTAGTTTTATAAATATGTACTATCAAATGCATAAGTGAATACTATGTGTGATAGTTATAAAGGATATACCTCAAATATGATTATATGAAATTTTAACGTTTATTTGACTTTGTTTGATAGACTTGATAGCAAACTTAATAACAAGTTTACATGTAAATGTTTTGTCTATGAAAATAACAAACAATTATAGTCCTTATAAACTCTTATTTGGAATTTTCGTGTGGTAAGCCTCTCACTCACTGCATGACACTCATAGGAGTAATATAAAAAAACAAATTAATGTCCTAGATTATATAGTGAAACTATCCTATGGTCTGAAGAATCTATCTTTGTTGTAACCTGATAAGTTTGTAAGTAACTGAAATGATATAGATAAAGTATACAACAACTTGGCTTGGAAACCCCATTGTATATTAATTCAATTAACATAGAAATAAATAAAATATAAAGAATAATCATGTAGTGCATGTATTTATACTAATTAAGCTTAACATAAGACAAAATAATAGAAAACATTATTACCCTAAATATGTTCTCACTGTATATGTATAACAAAATAAATCATGAAAGTGAAACACTATTTTTCTTTTTGACATACGAGAAGGATAAATCATTAGACAAAACAATAAAACTAAACTACTCCTAAAGATAATTAAACAATATAAAACAGAATAGTACAAAAGTGTAATATGGTTTAAACTCCGTTAAGTCACGTGACTTCCTAACTTAAAAACCAATTAAGTAGTTAATAAATAAATAAAAATATGATTTTTTTTTAATTTTCATAAATAATCACACAAGATATTAAACTTATTTAATCATAAACGATCACATAAACAATTAAGAACTCATTATTTTTTTAACTCAAATTTTGATTATTTATTGTATAAATAAGCAAGTACAATAGAAGAGACACACAAGCACACTTCACATTTATAATGACATATTGATATTTGCTTAAAAGCATTATATATGTTTAAATTTTATAAATATGTTAATTAAATAATTTATGATCAATCAAGAAAGACTCAAAAAAATATCACCTACTATGTAAATTATAATTAAGTCTTCCATCTCATAAAATAAAATATATCTATCAAACGAGAACTTAAAGTTTTTTCTTTATTTTATAAACAAGGAATAAGATTTTTTTTATTTTAACCTCTTTTGGCCCTTTCTTTTTATGCATGTCAAGTACAAGTTTTATAATAGATACTTTTTGCAAAATCTTTTTTTTTTGCACGAGCCATAAACATAACATGATGACTTTCACACTAGTTGTGAGGTAACTTTTTTCGCTCAATGCGATAGCTTCACACATTATAATACGTAGCCATCTCAATAGTAGGTGCATCAATACAGTAAAATTTAAAAAAACAAGAAATAAAACTCAAGATAATTTTACAATCAAAATTAGTTGAAGTCCTAGAGGTTTTCAAGAGAATTCACAAACTACAAGCATACCATATATGTTGTTCGTGAGTTTGTAAATAAGTTCATGTCAACATCGATCATCACATGTACAAGAATGTGTATGCATAATTCAAAATTGTAGGGTAATTTATATAATAAATATCAAAATGAGTTAAATCATTAAAACTAAGGTTATACATATAAGTCTTAAATAAGTTACTTACCAAATAAGAATTCTACTTTTATTTTTTTAAAATAAAATTTGGAATTCAATTTGAGGAAGAGATTTCCAATGCGCTCTTAAGATACTCAAATCTTTGTGTGTCTATAGCTATAGTGAATATGTTAGCTAGTTGTCTTTTTGAAGATACAAACTCAAGTGTCACTACATTCTATTCAAATAATTCTTGAATAAAGTGATGCCTAATATCAATGAATTTAGTTATAGAATGTTGAATTAGATTTTTAAAAATATATATATCATTATAGCTATCAAAATATAAGAGTATCATACCTTATGGTTTACTGTACTCCTTAGCATATTTTTTCATCCAAAGCATTTGTGTGCAAGAGCTTCCTACAACAATGTATTCTGCCTAAGCTGTAGAGAGTCAGATATAGTTCTGTTTTTTACTGTGTTGGGATACTAAGTTGTTTCTAATGTAGAAGTAACCACCTAATGTGCTCTTTCTATCATCTTGGTTGCTTGCCCAGTCGGCATCTACATAACCACTTACTTTATAAGTAGTGTCAGTAGTAAAATATATATTATAATTACTTATTCTGAAAATATACCTGATGACTCTCTTTACCTTTTTTAAGTGTGATTTCTTAGGATTAGCTTGATAACGAGTATATACACCAATGCTAAGACATATTTCAAGCTTACTTACAGGGAGATAATGTAAACTACCTATCATACTTCTATAAAATGTTTAATCATCACTTTTACCTTGAGTGTCATTTGTAATTTTTGTGTTGGTACCCAGAAGAGTCTGTAATGACCTGCTAGTTTCAAGACCAAACCTTTTAACAAGGTTACATGCGTACTTGGTTTGAGAAATAAATATATTATCATGAGATTGCTTGATTTGCAAACCAAGAAAGAAAGTTATTTCACTGACCATGGACATTTCAAATTCATTTTTCATAACATGTATAAAATAATCCACTAGTGCACTAGATATGGATCCAAAAAATATGACATCCATATAAATTTGAGCAATGAAGATTTCATCACTACTTCTTTTGATTAATAGAGTCTTATCAACTCTCATTCAAATAAATCCTTTACTTAAGATATAGTTAGTGATTCTCTCACATCAAGCTCGAGGAGCTTGTTTCAAACTATAAATAGCTTTGTTGAGTTTGTAAACATGATTTAAAAATTTTGGATTAACAAATCCTTTTGGTTGTTTCACGTATTGTATACCTTCTCATTCAAAAATCCATTTAAAAAGGAAGATTTGATTTCCATTTAATATAATTTGAATTTCATGTGACAAGCATGGCAAATAAAATTCTAATTGACTCTAATTTGGTTACAATGGCAAATGTTTCATCAAAGTCAACTCTTTCTACTTACTGTAGCCTTGAGCTACCAATCAAGCCTTATTTCTAACAACAATGTCATGTCATCATATTTATTTTTGAACACCCATTTAGTTCTAATAATATTTTTGTCTTTAGGCTTGGGTACTAATATTCATACATGATTTCTTTCGAATTGAGTCCTAAGAGCTTTATTCACATTTTTTGGTTAAATCTACGAAATATAGCATAAATGGGTTACCTCATTTATTTTTCTTCTTCTTGTTACCATGCTTGCATTAGGGTCTCTAATTATATTCTTAATATGATGATTTTTTGAAGTACGGATTGGATTTATTATTGATGAGGTTGATGGTTCTTCTTTTTTTCTTCTCTTTCCTCAAGCTCATCTTCTTTTGTTCCAATTGTATCACTGGTTATTATTAATTGAGGTACCGTCAAATTTACTTCATTATCAACCTCTTCACTTGTAATCTACTTATATGCATCATCTATAACAACATTTATGGATTCCATAACAACAATAATTCTATAGTTGAGGACTCGGTAGGCTCTACTATTTAGGAAATAAATAAGAAATATATATTCATTACTTCTTGAATCAAACTTACCCCATTGTTCTCGATCCCTAAGTATGTATCATTTACTTTCAAAAATATGCATAAATTTTAGATTAGATTTTTTACCTATCCATATCTTATAGAGAGTTTGGTTTGTACCTAGGTGAAAATATACACAACTTATAATGTGGCATGCAGTATTTATAGCTTTAACTAAAAATATTTTGAAGACTCCCTTGACATGTATCATTATTCTAGCCATCTTCTGAAGTATCATGTTTTTCTGTTTAACTACTCCAATTTGTTGAGGAGTGATAGGAGTAGATAATTTATGAAAGATACTATGTTCTTTGTAGAAGTTAGCATACTTGGTAGTTTCAAACTCTTTTCCATGACCTATTCTCAGTCTCTTGATGATTACTATTTTTTCACCTACTTTAACTTGCACTCTTATAAAATATATGCACTCTTATACAATATGAGATGAAGAATTCAAAGGCATCTAACTTACCTTTAAGAAAATCTACCCAAGTGTAGCGAGAAAAGTCATCTACTACAACTATGATATATTTCTTGCCCCCAATACTTTTAGTTCTTATAGGACCCATAAGGTCAATATGTATCAATTCCAAATACTATTTGTATTGATACTCTTAATATTATTATGAGTGATCCTAGTTTTTTTACCCAATTGACATGATCCATATACATGTGTTTCAATTTTTGGGAGAATAGGTAGATCGCATACAGTCTCAGATTTACTTAATCTAACCAAATCTTTAAAATTCATATGACCTAACTTTTTGTGTCATAAGGCATTTGAATCATTGATAGCTAGGTTACATGTTATTGTGGGTGATGTTTCAATGCTATAACAATTTTCATGTGATCTAACTCCCTTAATCATATATTCACTCTTTTGATCTATTACAATGCAATGATTGTTCATAGATTTTACATTGAAATCATTGTCTCATATTTGACTTATGCTAATCAAGTTTTCCTTAAGTCCTTTCACATATAAAACTTTTAAGTTTACGGATATCATCTATTTGAATAGAGTTTTTCCCAACAATTTTGGATGTTTTACCATCGCTAAAGTAACCGTCCCTTCATTGTATTCTTCAAAGGTCTTAAACAAAGAATGGTTCCTAGTCATGTGACTAGAGAATTCACTATAAAAATATCAGACGGTATTTGATTTAGCTTTAAATGCTATGTATGCCACAAAGTAGTGCAACTCAAACTTCTTAACCCATTCTCTTTTTATTTTAAAATTTTGAGCTACTAGTTTTTTAGATTCCTTTTTTTGTATATTTTTTGCTAGAAATATTTGTATTCGTGATAGAATCATAGGTATAAAAAAATCTACACTTTGGTTTAATTTGTCATTTCCTACCACAATGATGATAAATGAGAACAAACTGAATTTTCCTAGAGTGATAAGGTGCATAAATTACTTCTCTGCTAAAGCAATGATAGGTTTTACAAATTGAGTTTTGGATGATGAAGATGTTGATTATACATCTATGTATCCAAAACCTCTCTTATCTCTATATGGCTTTCCATAGTCTAGGACTTTGATCGATTTTTTACCATCTACGGTCAAATTCCTCACCGCCTCTTTAGCAATACTAAGCCTTTTGTTTTCATTATTGGTTTCTGCAAGACTCAGATTCAATGTGCTAATATGTTCAGACAATTCCTTTTATCTTTCCCTAGGCTAGAGGAATTTATTTTGTGAACATTGATTATATCATTAAGTTTGATTACTTCAGTAAGCAGTTTATCTCTCTCTTTCTTGGCGCTTAGATAATCCATGAATAGTTCATCATCATTCAATACATTAAACTTAGATAGTAAAAGAGAAGAGTTTACTCTTTCATTTTCGTCATCTGAGTTAGAGTTAGAGTCATTGTGGTGTGCTTTGGTAGTTGGGTGAAGGCATGATAGTTAGTGTCATCATCCTTTGAGTTACTAGCATTATTCTGCTCACTGTGTCATTGAGTGTAGCATTAAAGTCTTTTACAACTTTCTTTTTATTATTTGCATATTCTGTAGAAATATGACAAAAACCCCACAAGTAAAGTATTGAATACTAATTGGCTTATTTTTTTTACCATCAAAGCTAAGAGGCTTAATTTCCCTTGACTTTCAATCCCTCGAACAACTGGATTATCCCTTGTTAGATTGATTATTTTGTTGACCTTCTTTTTCAAAAACTTCTTAAATTTTCGTGCTAGCAAAACTATTGACTCATCATTCTTATCCTCATCATTATCAGAGATGTCCTTTTTAGAGCTTTTGAATGTCACATCCTTGATTTTCTTGGGTGGATCAAGAGTAAGCTCATAGGTTTAGATTGACCCAACAAGGTCATCAATTTTTGGTATGTTCACATTCTTGCTTTCCTCTATTGTTATAACTTTCAATTTGTAGTCTACTGTTAAACAACTTAGGAGTTTGCATACTAGCATAGGTTATGAAATTTTCTCGCCAAGGTTAGCACAAGTGTTAGTGATATCACAAGAGCAAACATAGAATTGACCAAAAATTTTAATGTTGCTCATTTTAATGGAGTCAAACTGTAATGTTAGCAATCTTAGTTTTGTTTATTTCACTTAAGAAGTACCCTTATGAGCAAGAATAAGTAAATTCCATGCATCTTTAGCAATCTAACAATCAGAAATGCGATAGTATTTATCCATCAACACTACAAAAAGATTAAGTTTAGACATTTTTGGTTTGCTCTACCAAGGGTGCGTTCTTTTATGGTCCAGTTTTTATTCATTTATGGTTGTTACATTATCTTTCCTTATCGAATATAGTTCCCAACCATAAAAAATAATATCCATACTTTTTCACCTTGTTTGAAAAAAGGCTTCCATGTGAGCTTTCCATTAGGGTAATTATACCCGTTAAAGAGTAGGATTTTAATAGATGACCTACCTTCTTTCATTTTGTCCATAATAAGAATGTGTGTCTTTAAAGATCAAACTCACTAAGTGTGTCTAGTGTTAGCTCTAATACCAATTAAAAATTTACAAAATATGGACCTAATTAACCTAGAGGAGGATGAATATATTATTTTCAATTTTTATTAATTTATTATTTAATAACCTAGACAAATCGATCATGCATGCAGTCATGTATAAGGATAAAGTGTGAAAATGAAAGAATAACATACAATATTTGTATGTGAAAACAACCTAAGCTACAACCATGCTCTTTTTTCCCGGTCCACCGAACAACCTAACTTTTCATAATAAAATTAAATATTCAAATACAAACTCGGTCTTATGTTATTATTTATATGATAGTATCCTAATTTACTTTACTTACGAACTCTTATTTTGTTTTTATAATTTTCAAGATTAACGTAAACATATCCAAACCAATGTTACAATAAGTTATTCACCAATTAAATATGTTTATAAAAGGATTGCAACTAATGTTAGCATAAAAAATACAAATACATGTATGTGTTCTAGAACTCATTAAATAGTGAATAATCTTAATATATTATTAAAAGTATATATCAATTAACAAATCATAAAGTAAATAGTTTAATTAAAAGTTTAATAAAATTAATTGTTATTAAATTTAATAATTAAGATCATTTATATATTTATTTAATTTAAATATATAAAATTTTAATAAAAAAGTTAAATAAATATGAAATAAATAGGGGTAAAATTCAAATAAATATGAATTAATTTACGTCATGTATGAGCTCCCAGCGAATATCATCTTTCATAATTTGACTAGTCTCTTTCCTCTTTTTACTGGCAGCCATTTACTATATATAGTTTATTTAAAATTCTCATATTTATTTAACTTTATTTAATAAAATTAATAATTAATTTAATAAAAATTTACAATCAAATATTTTATCTACAAAAAATAATTCATACTTATAATCTTTACTATTCTTTAATTTATATTTTTAAATTTTAATAAAAATGAAAAATATAAATATATTTATTAAAAATTCATCAATATATTATAATACAAAAAAGTTATTGCGTGTTTCAAATAGAGGAAGGGTTGAATTTATTTACAAACTTGATTGCCATTAATACTGCGTAACTCGGTAACTAACGCTGAATCCAGTAATGGGCCCAACAATAAATCTTTTTTTTTTTATCTTTTATTAAAACTCAATCACTTAGTCTCGAGTCTAGATACTTTAAAACTCAATCTTTTTTTTTTTTTTATCTTGTATTAAAACTCAATCACTTAGCTTCAATGAGTCACGACTCACGGTGAGGAATTGGAAAATTCTTTATATATTAAAATTCTATGCTTTGGGCGGATTATATATATATATATATATATATATATATATATATATATATATATATATATATCTGAACATTTTATAATTATATATTATTATATATAAAAAATAAAATAATCAATAAACAATAAATCGGCTATTCTCTTACTCCTTTATTTTTATAATTTTTTTTATATAAATAAATAAATGTTAAAATATTACTAAAATAAATACACTTTTTATTTATACATATAAATAAATATCAAAATATTCCTCATATAAATACACTTTTTACTTATAAATATAAATAAATATTAAAATGTTCCTAAAATAAATAAACTTTTTTTAATTATAAATAAAAAAGAGAATAACCAATAAACAATACATATGTTATTATCTTGTTACACTATTTTATTATTTTTTGGACACAAATAAATATTAAAATATCTTTTAAATAAATAATTATTTTAATAGTTTTATTATGTACCATTTTGATTATTTTTCATTTTTTAATTTTTATCTATATTTAATACACATATAAATATCAAAATATATTTATATCTTCTTTATTTATTTATTTTTTGTTAGTTTTTTACTCTTCATTGGTTATTCTTTATATTTTTCTTGTACATTAATAAATACCAAAAATATTTCTATATATTTATCAAAATTATTAATTTGTGTTTCGAGACCTTTTATTTTTCTAAAAATAAAGATAACAATTAGTTTTTGATAATTAATACTATTATATATTTCTCAAATTTAAATAACATAATATTATTTATTTTTTAGAAATAATATTAATATTTTAAATTAAGTATTAACACAAGACATGAAATAAAAAATAAATATATTATCTAATAAATTATTTATGAATTACATATTAGTTTAAGTAATTATTAAAAAAAAGTTATTAATGCAATTACACAAAAACTGGTAGAAAAAAAATTAAAAACATTATTCATTTATTATAAGTGCAAATATATTAATTTTTAAAACTATAAAAACAACAATTAAAACATCCGATCTGTATGAATAGCACTAGTTATTTTTCACTTCGTTGTATAAATAACTCAATCATTTAATATGATTTTATTTTTAATTATTGGATAAAAATATATTTATTTTCATAAAATGTTAAAATATATTTATTTTCATAAAATGTTAAAATATATTTATTTATTTATGTCGTAAAAAATGAACATATTTAAAGAAGATTAAAAATAAATTTTTATTTATAAAAAAAGATTTTGTGTTGTAATTAAAAGTTATTTTTATATTTACTATGATATCAAATGGAGAGATGCTACAAGTTGATGGCAATAAACATATTTAATAATTTTTGGAGAGTTTTCTTATCTTCGTAGACTTTTTTTTATAGTCAACTTTAAAGTTTTTTATTTTGTAGAAAAAAAATATGATGGTAGAACATAAGATAGGAGAACTTAAAGTAAAAAGTGACTTTACTTTCGTATGTTAAAGAGTAAATAATTATTATTTTTTTTCTGTCCTCTTCGTTGTTATCATTGCAATGTCATCATCTATTGAACTCCACCAAACTATTCTTTTTTAAATTTATTTCTTGATACAAAAATTTCTTAAGAAATATAAGAAATAAAATAATTACTCTTATACCAATTTAAGTTATGTACAGTTACTGAAAATGATAGAACACCTTGTAAATTATGATGATATGTTCATTAAATATATAGTATAATTTATTATTATTTTTTAATTAAACGAGATAATAACGTAAACGTATTAATTAAAATATCTCATTTACATTTAGTAAGTTTAAATGAAATAAACAAAATAAAAAATAATTAAAATATGATATATGATTATTTATAATATAAGTTTAATAAAAAAATAATGTAACATATGTTTAAAGTTATATATACTAGAGCTATAATCTAAATAAAATGAGATGTTTAAAGTTGTGTATATTATTACTACAATTTAAATTATATGAAATAAAATGAGATAATATTTAAATAAAATGAAACATTATTATACCATGAATATGAGATGTGATGAAAGAACCAATTTTATATCTCTAATGACATATTTGGCCTTTAAAATAAAAAAAGTCATCACATAAACAATAAATAATAATATTATTTATTTTTTATTGAAAAATATGTTTATATATATATATATATCATTTAAATAGTTTTATTTAGTTATTAAAAATTTATGTATGAAAAATAAGTATATTTAATTTGATTTTTATTATATCGTGTTTTTTAAATACATAGATATATAAGTTATTAAAAAATGTCTATCGAAAATTACATCAGAAGTGAAGATAGTAGTGGATATTATATAAGATTTGATAATTGAGTTAGTTTATTGAAAAAAAAATAGTAAGATAGGTGGAGAGTTTGGAAAAACTTGGGTGGTGAGATTATGCGTTTAGGATTACTTTTATTTTATTTTATTTTATTTTATGAGTATCTATTTATAGATTTTGATAAATAATATAATAATAAAAAATTAATTAATTAATTAATATAATCTATTTATAGATTTTATGAGGATTACTTTTCTCACAAAAGCTAGTTAGCTTAATTTATATAAACTTACTCTATCTATCTACATATTTGATTAATTTGCAATGGATCAATCAAGGGAATCTCCGTCGATTAACGTCGTTAACGTCAATTGGAAAGCAGACACCATTAACATCATTTTGGTTTTCAATCAACAAAATAACACCTTGCCTCCGCACAACCCACCAAGTAGATCAAACTCAAACTCACACTCACACCTCACACCATTCCATTTTTAATTTGATCATAATTTCTGTACTCATTGGTTTTCTTCAAATCAAATTTGTTGGAAATCAACACTCTATTTCTGAAACACACTACGTTCTTGTAATCCTCTCTGTGGGTTCAATACTTACATATGTCACCGTCTATATTGTTCAGCCAACTCTTTCCCAATCTTTCTCGTCCATTAAAACTCATGTCCATGTTCTCTGCTTCCACTTCAGTTGCTTCACTTGTCTCTATTCTTTTTCTTCCCACAAAGTGGGAACTACTTGTGTTCTACTTAATCTTTCTCTTTCTTAATTATGTCGATAATCCCCATCCTGCCGTGGAAACGATTCTCATACATATTCATTACTATTCTCAACTCACTTTGCTCAAGTAGACACCGATCTCCACCTTTGCCTTTTTCTATGCCGCCAACATCCACATAAGCACTTCACCACTTAAAACATGTGTTTGAAGGTAAGCTTAATGAACATATATTCATAACTATACATTCCCAACTCACTTTGTTGGCTTCTCTATGGTTTTTTCAGTTAATACATGCAACATATGACTTTTGGAGGAATGTACGTTTGAATGTATGAAATATTAATTTACATTTTTTTAATTTGATAAATTTTATTAATATAGATATTTTAATGATATTAAATTAGTCAAATTTTAGATATTGGGTCAACATTGTTGGCTATAATTTGATAAATTGAAAATTTTTTGGATAATAAGTTTGTTTTATTTTAAGAGCGCTCAATTTTGCAGCAGAATACTAGCTAGTTTGAAGATTGGTATCTGGATTGAACAAGAGAGCTTCAGCTTTGGATGCTACTGTTACAATAAAGTACCCAATTTTGTTATTGGGAGTTATGTTACAATAAAGTATATATATATAAAATGTTACTATAAAATAAATTACTCTCTCTTTATATTATCATGAATCTTAATTTAAATGCCATCTAAATAATATTTTAATACTCCTTAAAAAAAATATTACTATAAAGTATTATTTTATGTATATATGTAACTATCTAGTACCCGGCGCAAGGAATTAAGTCACTTATGTTATTATAAAGTATATAAACTGCTCTTTGTAATTTTTCCCCATGGAAAATAACTGTTATAATTTATAGTTTTGTTGGTTCTTTTGTACCAGAATAATATCAAAAATATTTTCAAGCTTTGAGATATTTTTAAAAATATAAAAATATTCTTCAAACATAATAAAAGTTAAATCTAATTGATGTGACATATCAATCTATGTTACAACCATAAAACATATTAAAATTTTTATTATATTAGTTCTGATACTAATTTTTGGAGCACTGTGAGTAAAAAATAAAATAAATTCAATAGAATAAGATAATAACATCGATAATTTAACGTGATTTATTAATTTGTGTTATATCTATATGATAAATTTCAAAAATATTTCTTTTACTAATAAAATTAATAGTTATAAAGTGAGAACGAATATAATAAATTGAAATAAACTCAAAATAATAACAAATAAATATTTCTCAAACTCATTATTTTATCACTATTAATTAGATTACACCCTTATTTTCACTAATAATAGGACATATGACTTTTTATGGAAAGACTTTAATTTTTTTCAATTTAACTAATTCTATAAGTTTTATGGATTGGATATCATTTTAATTAAATTAAAAAAATTAAATCAAATTAGTTGATTTTGTAGTTAGATGAATAGATACGAGGGACCAAATATAAATATTATTTTAAATGTTGATTTGAGATTTAATCTATACATACAAATAATATATAATAACTCATTTATCATGCATTCTTATTTTTTTTACAAAAAATAAAAATAAAAAAGTTATTATAATAATTTTAATCTCATATCAAATTTTTATTAAATAATTTTTAAAAAATATATTAATTTAATCTTTTTTATTTATCTATATAAAAAATAAAAATAAAATGCTAACATAAAATAAAATTAGTGAATCGAGTAATGTTGGTTTACTTCTGAAATTTTTGCAGTGAATTTCCAGAAATTTGTGCCAGAATTTCAACGACATATTTTAAAAAGTTCTTCTAAATTTTCCTCAGTGTGGGACTTATAAAGGAAGAATATAACCTCATCTGTATATTGCAATTTGCAGTCAGAAAATATAATATATTTTGTACATATTTTTTAATAAAAATTATAATTATTTAAATTTATTCAACATTAAATAATATTTAATTAAATATAATATAATATTATTAAAATATTATTTTTATTTTTATAAATTTTAAATATCTTATTTTTAAATTTTATTAGGTTGTCTTAATTAAGAAATTTTTTTATATAATCAAATTATTTAATTAATTTTTTATATATTTTTATGTTTTAAGAAAAAAACATAATTAAAAAATGCAAAAAAAAAAAATCTTTTTATATTAATCATAATAAGTTAATAACAAAGGGAACTTAGTTTAAGAATAATAAATATACAATTGAGATGAGATTAAGGTGATTAATTAATTTAAATTAAGAAATTTGATTTAATTTGTTAAATTTAAATAAAAAATTATATAATTTGTTTAAATTGAATTTAAATTAAAAACTTAAAAAATCTATTTGGATAAGATAAAATTGGATTCAGATGAGACAAAATTCGATACATCAGTGCTCACTCACCCCTAGTTGAAATTGTTAATTCTGCATGGGACAAAATTTTCCTTTTCATTAACAATTGTCTCATTACCGGTATCCTGACACCCAAAAAAGACAACGAAAGTAGTTCCAAGCACCAAAATATAGATTCTAAGGTGTCACCATTCTGTCTGACACATTTATATGCTGTTTGGAAATATCATGTCCTCTGCAAAGGTTGTCGTCTACGTACGTACGAATTATACCAAAAAACAATTATACTTATAAATTAATAACCTAATTAATTTAAATAATTTTCTTTTGATTCACTACAGAAAAGTAAGTTAAAAGAAAAAAAAATATTTTTTTTGAGGTATACGTCTGTTCCTAAATTTGTTCGATCACAAATAATCAAATATATATTATTAAATATAGTAATATAATAATATCTATGCCACCACTTACATTATAAATAAAAATTACTTACATTATAAATAAAAATTACTTATAATTATAAAAAATAAATTACAATATATCAATTATTATATTATGTGACGCGATATAAAAAATTACAGATAACAAATAATAATTTGCTATCAATCTAAATAGATGTTGAGTTAGCATATAAACATTATTATTAAATAAATATCAATCATGATGATCAATTAATAACTATTTTTTAATTATTCAATAAAGAAATAATTATAATAAGAAACTCCGATATTAAGATAAATTTATCACAATGGATAATATCATTAACATGTTGAATTTCGTTTAAATATATATTCATTGTGTACAATTCTTATGATAGGAATATGAGAATTGAAAAACATTAAAAATACACAATGTTTCCTTAAATCTCTCTAGATCATAAGAAAATACATTGGTCTCCTTTTTTATTACCAACTACCTTATCTTACTTCAACTTTAGGGAGCCAAAGTCCACAGTAACTTATGGTGGTCATAGTTTCTAACCCTTTGTTTTTATTCTTAGACCCAAATTTAAAACACCAAATCAAAATCTATCATAACATTGGGTGTACATTTTATTATACTTTAAGACCTACTCTCGGAAAATTAAGTATAAATTTAAGTAGAATTGTCACAATCTATTTCTATAAAATGATATAAAAACTAGACATTTCAAGTTTAAAATAAGATATAATGCATCCAATTCTAATCTGTATAACCATTTCAAAAGACAAAAATAAAGATCAAACATAACAAGAATTATAGCTCAATTTATACATAACATACTTTGATAAAACAAGTATAACTTTTTGTAGAAAACTACAAATGATAAATCATAAATGTTTTATTAAACTAGAAATTCATATCTTTCAAAAATGGTATGGCTTGACGCTTAAATGTTCCAAAAAAAAAAAATTCAATTTCCATCTAAATTTCATAGAAATAGTTTTCTGAAGTATAACAACACAATTTTTGAACTTTAAAGTTTTAGCCAAAAGATTATAATTTCCTCAAGGAAAATCTTTCAAAGATTTAAGAATATATTTATAAACACTTCATTCCACAAACGATGGTTCTCTCACATGAATCATTCATTAAAAAAACACTAAAAAGACTTGTAGGAAAGATGAAATTTTTACTTTAAAATCAATTTGAGGAATATAATTGAGTTGTTCTCTTCCATCTCCTTCTCTCTCTCTCATGGATTTAGATACATGAAACAAATGGATTGGCTAAAAATCCTAAAGAAGCTTGTAGAGAATATAAGGGTATATGAGTTGTAAAGTTACTAAAACGTCCTTTCCTTAAAAACTTTCTAAACTATTAAACTAAGGGTATTTTGGTAATTTTTATCACTCAATTAGAATGGGCTGAGAACTCCCTAGAGAAAATATGGAAATATAGATTTTCAAAATACTAAAATGTCCCCTTCCTTTAGCAACTTTCTAAACTATTCAACTAAGGGTATTTTGATAGTTTTTACTTAATTACTCAAAAAAATTAAAATATGCAAGAAACTTAAATAAAATACTTCAGATCAATTTAGACTATCCAAAAATCAAATTTTAAATTCAAAATATTTATTTTATTAATTAAGGAAAAAGATTATTTTATAACAAAATGAAATAAGGTAGAAAACTAAATTATTATTTTTAAAATATTAAATGAGACTAGGGGCCTACAATTTCAGAATATTTATTTTACTAATGGAAGAAAAATGCTATTTTAAAACTTTACAAAATTTAAAACAAAATGAAGTGCCCTCTTCCTTTAAAAACTTTCTAAATTATTCAACAAGGGGATTTTGGTATTTTTTACTTAATTACTTAAAATATATAAAATATGCAAGAAATTTAAAAAAATTACTTTAGATCATTTTAGACTATTCACAAATCAAATTTTAAATTTTAAATATTTATTTTTTTAATTGAAGAAAAAGACTATTTTAAAACTTTAAAAAATTTATAACAAAATAAAATAAGGTAGAAAAATAAATTATTATTTTAAAAATATTAAACTAGATTAGGATTTTAAAATATTTATTTCACTAATAGAAGAAAAAGATTATTTTAAAAGTTTATAAAATTTTAAAAAAATGAAATAAGGTAGAGAATTAAATTATTCTTTTAAAAATATTAAATGACACTGGGTCTCACATTTATATTTGTAAATAAAACTAACTTTTTGTTTTACAATAATATATGTATTAAGTGAATTTGGGTGTAAAGATGAAATTTTTAATATACATACGTTAGATTTTTAACCAATTATATGTATTTTGGGTTATTTGTAAATTTCATTTTTTCCCCTAATTTAAATTTTATAGTTAAAAACAGCTCAACATTACATGAAGTATGCATGAAAATTTGCAGTAGTCTTTTATTAATTTTAAAGAAAACATTTTTCGAAGTCAAGATCTAGTACTTATATAGTAGTTAAAAAGTAGACAAGTGAAGAAAATGGGTGTCGCTCTCTCTCGAATCCTAGTAATTCAATATAGTATCAATAGGGCTTCCTTAATTGGATTTTATTAAAATATAGGAGGCTGTTAGATTTATAACAATTAAGTAATAACCTTTAGTGATGTAATAATAATGCCATAAATAAAGAGTTGTCCCTCCAAGCTTCAAGTTGAGCAGAAGCCACCAATATAAGAACATAACAATATGACATACAAAATATGCATAAACCTAAGTACCATCAGTGCACCAAATGCCTCATATTCATACACTGATTGTATCATTTTGGAAATTAAGGAAGGTACTTTTGAGTATTGTGATGTTTTGAAAAGGGAAGAAAAATTATGCCATTGATTTCTGTTTGTTATGTAGTTATTTAAATTAAAATTTCGCTTTGAAGGGATTCTGTCATGAGTTCCTGCAAATGACTAAGTCTCTTTCTTATATGTCGACATTCATATGACGCATTATCTAGTTTCAAAATGGAATTGATGGATCCATCAGTTTGCTTAGTCTATAAAAAACGACAATATTTGTATAGAAATGAACGTAGGAAAGAAGGCCAAGATTTTTTGAATATTTTTTGTAAAAATTTGTCATATACATATTATTTAATCATAATTTTTGATAAGAGTATTACTGAATTATCTATCAATGTTTTTAATTTTTTATAAAATCGTGTCTAAATAATATATTTATTATATTTTTTCTATAAATTCATATATAATTAGTATGATAATTAAACAATGAAGGACAAAAAGTAGAAGTATAATATGTGTTCTTATAATTAATGTTGCCTTCAATCATTGTAAACAATTTTAATCATTGTTTTTCTTAACACAGATATTCAATTAATCATTTTTAATTCACTCTTTCTAATTAGATTGCATTCATTATCAAATTCAATTATAAAATTTTCCATTCATTTTGATTTAACAATTTTCTACATCTTTGTTATACCTCTTTTTTCTTCTTCTTTTGGATGGGTTTTTCTTATCCAAAGAATTATTGTCATTCTAGAACTCTTCTTATAAAAGGAGTTACATGTTACTTAACTCTTTCATATTTGTCACGATCATCAATAATCTCATTAAGATCTTTATACATATAGAGAAAAAACTCAAATAATGAATGAATATATAATAAAAAAAACAATAAAATTAATAGTATAAATCCAAGTTGTAATATCTTTACATGCCTAACAAAAACATTGTAATTTTTTTTAAAAAAATTAACTTCCTCAATTAACCTAAGTAGGCTCACAATTATTATGCATATATATTAAATTATCATCTTTTTCAACATTAGTATCATTTAAGTAAGGTATATTTCTTATAAAAAATCCATGATTTGACAAAATTTCACTTAATCCTTCATCTTTATAATAAATCTCTAGCTTAAGAGGTACCAATACAAATGATCATTTTGTGTCTATAAGATCTTCTACGTGAAATACTTGGTTAGTATAATAAATGAATTATCTCAATTGTTAGGTAATATTTAACTGAATTATTCAAAATAATCAAATTATCTATCAATTATTTCGATAAATAATCAAATTAATGGGATTAAATTTGTATAATTTTTTATTTTATATCACAATATTAAAAATATATGAAAAAAATCACTAATTATATTGAAAAGCTCCAAAGGTGTACAAAACCTCCTATTGATAAAATATTGTCTCAAATGTATTTTCATTTCAATCCAAACCAGGCTACATTAGGTTGATACATCACCCAAGCCAATTTTTCCACGCATATTCCAATCAAACATCCAGTTCCTATAGAGTTTTCTCTTTAATTCTTCTTCATCCTTTGTTTTTTAGCATACTCTGTTGGAGAGGGAGTCTCCTCTTTTAAAAGCTCTCGATATCTTTTAACTTGCCATTGTTCATAAATAATCTCCTTTAAGAGCTTTCTCTTTAATATCTTTCAACTTATCATTTTTCATAAATAATCTGTTATTTATGACATTAAAGTTTTATCTTATTCTATTGAAATTCATGATAACTTTATCAAGTCAAAAATATTTGGGTAATAATTAACCTAAGTAATATTATTTCATAAATATTTGATTCAATTTTTCTCTTATATACTTCTTTAAACTCATGTAATAGTTATTTTTATAATAATATAATTCATAATATTCTATTTCTCTCTTCTTGAGTAATTTTAGAATGGTGTTATAGCTATGAAGTTATAAGCTTCATAGATCTTAAAAAAATTAAAATCAACCGCTTGATTCAAGATTGATTTCTCTAGAAGATTAATCTTACGTTGCTCTCTTTCGATTTAAAATGTCAACAATTTCAAACGTGACCTAAGGCATTCAATTGCAGATTCTAGAAATAATTACAAGCATTCGAACAACTGTTTTCACCGGATTTTTCTTTCCTTTGTAACTGTTGAGGAATTAAGTCCCACATCGATCAGGGAACCAATAGAAGAGTTGGTTATAAGCCTGGGCAATCCTTATCGCTTTCAAGGGTGAGGATTGCCCAGATTTATAACCAGCTCTTCTACTAGTTCCCTGGTCGATGTGGGACTTAATTCCTTAATACTTTCCATTACATCGATTGTGTCGACAGACGGTGGTGGTCTTATTGTTGCAACGGGTGGTAGTGTAGGGTGGCTCCTCCTTCATCGCCAAGGACTAGCTCTGATACCATGTTGATTCACCTGGGTCTAACTCATCCCTTGAAAACGTGCTTTCAAGGGTGAGGATTTCCCAGGCTAATAACCAGTTCTTCTACTGGTTCTCTGGTCGATGTGAGACTTAATTTCTCAACACTCCCCCTCACATCGACTGTGTCGACGGACGGTGGTGATCTTATTGTTGCCACGGGTGGTAGTGCAGGGTGGATCCTCCACCGCCAGGGCCTAGCTCTGATACCATGTTGATTCACCTGGGCCTAACTCATCGCTTGAAAACGTGCTTACAAGGGTGAGGATTGCCCAGACTTAATACCAACTCTTCTACTGGTTCCCTGGTCGATGTGGGACTTAATTCCTTAACACTCCCCCTCACATCAAATGTGTCGACGGACGATGGTGGTCTTATTATTGCCACAGGTGATAGTGCAGGATGGCTCTTCCACCTCTAGGGCCTAGCTCTGTTACCATGTTGATTCACCTGAACCTAACTCATCCCTTTAAAACGCGCTTCCAAGAGTGAGGATTGCCCAAGTTTATAACCAGCTCTTTTACTAGTTTTCTGGTCGATGTGGGACTTAATTCTTCAACGGTAACAATCACACTTGACGGATTCGGAACGAGATACCAAAACCTTGTGCCTGAGACATTATCGTAGTCTTCGTGCTCGCGACACCATTTTATAACCATTTATTGGTTGCAAAGTGTTGTATTAAGGGCTCATATTTCTTCTATTTAAAATCTTATTCTAGAACCAAACACTCATATTTATTGCTTTTTTCTCCCTACACTTTGCAACCAAATAATCCCATCATTTTCCAAAGCCTAAATACCTGTTACTTAGATATGTTTGGTTCGAAAGAAAAGGTGAGGAAATAACCGGAAAAAATTTAACTTTAATTATTTGAGTTGATGAGGAAAAATGTGAAGAAAAGATTTCATATTAGAAGCTTTATAGATCAGGAGAGATAGAGAGAGAAAGATTTAAAGCCTATGAAAATAGCTAAGGAAGTCCCATCATTTTTTAAAATTATTTATTTTAATCCTCAATTTTTTAAAAGTTGTAATATAAATTTATTTGGAGCTAATTATTATCTAAATATGTAGAAGTCGTATACTTTCGTAAATAAAAGACAAATTTATTATTTAAAAAAATAATTTATAGTAGTTGATTTTAAAAAAACATTTTTATATTGAACAATTTACTCCTTCTTTATTTATAATGTTATATGACTTTTATAATCTCTAGTCAAATTTAAATAATTAATTTAAAATAAATTTATGTAGACTTTTAATATAAATAAGAAACTTAAGATTTTTTAAAAGATTAATAACAAAAGTATATCTTTTAAAAATTAAGTGAACTCAATTGCTATAAACCATATAATAAGCTTGTATTTATTAAGGTGGTAAGAAAATTTATGTGAATGAATTTAAAAAAGAAGGAAGGTAACCCAATTTAATTTAGCAAGTGATATATATTATTTGTTAAAAAAAGTTTAATGAAGTTATTAAAAAACTGTATGTTACTAAAATAATATCTTAGAAATAGTTTTCTTTTTAAATTAACTAAGTTATTATTCATGTCATGTTATTAAAAAAGTAGATATATATTATTTAACCAAAAAAGTTCAAGTTTTTTAGGGGAAAAAACTCAAATTATCATAAAAGACATTAAAAGCAAAATAAAATAAGAAAAAAATGCATTTAAAGTTAAATTAAATTTAAATCTATATGGTAATTCATATCTCATTTGAATTAGGATGCAATGATGTTAAAATGTCACATATTAATTGGACATGAAATATCAAATACATATATAAATGAGTGCAATCCTCAATCTCATGACCTGGGTTTTGAGATGGAGTTAAGCCCAAATTTAACATGGTATTAAAACAGGTAAGCTCATCCCGTGGCACGCAGTTGTAAACCTACCACCGTCCATCGATGAACTACCAATGTGAGGGAAAGTGTTAAAATGTCACATATCGATTGGGCATGAAGTATCAAACACATATATAAATGAGGACAATCCTCCATCTTATAACCTGAATTTTGAGATAAAATTAGACCCAAATTTAACAGATGAGATGAATTTAAATGAGTTGAGTTATACATGTATTTAGAACCAACAAAAACAAATTAAATGAAAATTGTACGGGATGAATATATGCTATTTGATATCTATATTTATACGTATAAATATCCGCTTCTCTCAAATTGCCAATATGCATACCTCTCTTGTTTTTTATTTTTATTTTACCTTAAATAAAAATATTTTATTAATTTTAATTTTTAATTGATTACACTTAAAAGGCCAAAAGAGTAATACATACTCTGTACAATAACTAGAAGCATGAGCATAACAATAAACAAATCATCTGCGTCATCCTCGATATATTTGGATATTGATATTGTTGCAGGGATATAGGCTTTAAGGTGCACCCAAAATCTTCAGGCTCGATTTAGTTGCTTCAAAGTTGAATACTAAACTATCAAATTAATATTTGAAAAATAGTCTATTTCATTAACAAAAATTAGTATAATATTTACTTAATTAATAAATATTATTTTATATATATTCGAGATTGATACTACTTAATTTTTTCTCAAATTTTTTAACAGGACTACAACCAACCTCTCGTAGCGTGTCTCTTAGGATGTGTTAACTAATCCGTGATAAAAATTAATTAGAATGATAATAAATATGAATCAAGATGAAGAATAAAAGGGATGTAAAACTCTCTTTTTTGTGTCTACTAAATAGCCGTAAGAAAGTAGAATAAAAATATTAATTTACCTAAGTATCATTTAAAAATTATAAGAAAAAAAAGTATATTAAAGAAATATTAAGATAAAGAATATTTTTATAAATAGAAACTTTTGTAAATATTATGTGTGCTAGAATAAAATAATATTTGATTAAAAACATTACCTAAAAAATAATCAATATACATTCATGTTCTATCACCAAGAATTAAAGACAAAAATACGGAAACATATCTGAATCTATAGCCATTAATTAACTATATAATTAAGTGGTTAGTCTTTCAGATATATACATTTTTCTTAGAGATTCCTTTAGTTTTCTTTATACTCTCTTTAATGATATAATATAATATAAGACTTAAATGATATATGTGATCTGATGATCATAACCAATATATATGTAGTTAATAACCTTATGTCTATATATACACTCTAGTAGATATATTAAAACCTAAATCACTTAAACCTTAAAAGATAACTTTTAAATCGACTTAATTTAATATGTAGTCTACGATACATAATTATTCACGTTGGATTAAAGATACATCAATCTCCCATTTTGGTTATATGTGTAATATTATAATTATACATTGCAAAAATAACCATATGAGCTCAACTTTACTTTCATTATCGAAATGTATATGTATCCAATATAGTCCATCAATTATACCAATATAGGATCAAAGTGATCTTCATTACATTTGTTTTAACTTGACCATCAATGATCATGTATAACGATACAATTGAATAACATGGATTATAGTGTGGATGTGTAGCATAAAAATTTCATGCAATACGATCGCAACAAACTTATTTTCAACCGGTATAACCTTAAACCTTAGTGAAATCAAACCATATCAAAATCGAAATGTAAATAAATCAAAAAAATTATTTCTCAAAATATCCATAAATTGAAATAATTGAAATTGTGTTTACATCAAAGCAACATTTAAAACTACAAACTTTCACTAAAATTGAATATCCTCAAATGATATGACGTTCATTTGAGTAGTGTGCTAATGACATATTTTGGGTGACAATTCCTTAATAAGCGGATCCGTAATCATGGAGTTTGTATCGATACGTTCTATAGACACTTGTCTACTTTGAAATCGTTCCTGGACAACCAGGAACTTGATATCTATATAATTCAAATTCCCGTTGGTAGTGAAATATAGCATTGTTGACATCGTTACAAAATAACTTAAGTAGTATTTCAATACTATCCAACAAAATTAGAGTCAATATGTCCAATGATCTCAAGTTAACATGACTTCTGATACATATGCATATAGTCTTTTGTTTTCTGTAAGTACCTCAAGACTTGTTTGAATGTTTTCCAATAGTCTACTTTTGAATTACATAAATATTTACCCAACATCCCAACAATGTCAAGTAATTTTAGAATATTTGCATGCCTAATACAAAATATGTATCACCAAGATCTTTCATATCAAAATTCTTAGCTAGAAATCTCTTAGTTTCTTGCAATAAACCTATATTTTCGTTGACAGGCAAAATGTCAATGACATATAAAGTAATAAAAATGTACTTTCTCTCACAGAACTTATGGTATATACAATCATCAACCAAATTCATCTCAAAACTGAACGAGATGATCACTTGATATACCATTTTTGAGATATTTGCTTAAGTCTATAGATGGATTTATTAAGTTTGCAAAACATATTCTTTGAGTCTCTTAACACAAAGTTTTTTAGTTGTATCATATATATCGTCTCATCAATATTATCATTGAGTTTAAATCCATTTGATGTAATTCAAGGTCAAAATGTGCTATCAATGTCATTATAATCCTGTGAGAGTCTTTTGAAGAAACTAGAGAGAAAATCTCTTTATAATTGATGACTTCTTTTTGTGTGAAGTTTTGTGCAAAAAGATGAGCCCTGTACCTTTTCACCTTGCCATTGAGAATCTATCTCGATCTTAAATATCTATCAACAACCAATGGGTTTCATACCTTTTGGCAATGGGAAAAGATCCCACACATCATTGCCCTTCATGGGCTTAATCTCCTCATTCATTGCATGAATCAACTTCTAAGAGTTAGAACTTTTCATGGCTTGATGGTAGTCGATCGAATCTTCTTCTATCATTCCAATACCCACTTTATGTTCTTAGAGAAATACAATGTAGTCATATGGTATTGCACTTTTCCTTTCTCTAGTAGATCTCTTTAATAACAAGAGTTCTTAAGGTAGTACAATTTGTTTTTCTAAAACAATTTTTTGAATGCAAGGTTATTTAAAATTGTCTTGATTTATTGTGTCTTAATTAAAATTAGGAATGAGATCTTGATTAATTCCAATAGTGTTATTGGAAATATCAATATATTCTTATTTAAAGACAAAATCCCTAATTGTATCTCTTCCTATCAACTTGACATCTTTAAAGAATTATGCATTTTTCAACTCGAAAATGGATTTAGATGTGAGACCTATAAAAATTATACCCAAATGTATAAATGCTTTAAACTAGACTTCTTACACATCCAAAGTTCATAAGAAGTTTTGGTTCACTTTAATTAGAACCCTATTAAAGATATATGCTATAGTCTTAAATACTTCTCCCCGTATTGATTTTGGTAAGATAAGATGACAAATCATAATCCTCATCATATTCTTAATGTCATGTTTCGTCTTTCAATTATGCCATTCATAGTGGGTAACGTTGATAGTGTACTGTATTGATAATCCTGCATTTCTCTATAAACTTACCACGGAAGACATGAATAATAACATAAAGAAGATGTGGCCATTTTTCGAACATTTGATCTAGGTTTTATGATGTCAACAGTAGTAGTTTAATGGGCCTAAGAGTTTCCTTCTAGATGTACATTAAAAGTAGGGAATAAAGGATCGACAAAGCTCATTTGGGCTAAAATATATGCAAAGCTCAACACGCCTAAATGGTAATTAACAGACGATTCAAACCCTTTCTTTAGAAAGAAAAAAAAAAGATCACGGCTAAACGACAATATATACATGTATTCTCTTTCAATAAATAGGTCCATCCTTGTCCTCTCCTATCTCCATTCTCTTCTCTTTTTCAATATAAATTCTTCATTTCCTAAGCTTCCTGCATTATTAACTCATTTGAAGGTAACATCACCAAATCCCAGCTGATTTCTTAGAAGATATAGTGATACTCTCTCTAGCTTAATTTATATAATTAACTTATTCTGTTTTGAAATGTGTGTAGGACATCTTGGATTTGCAATGGAAAATCATCTTCACAACAACAACCCCAATTTGCAAGTAACCACCTTTATCTTCGTTATTAACGTCGATCAACAAAATAACACCTCGTCTCCGTCCCCAGCAACTCCAAGGGAGTCACACACAGACTCACTCTCACACCATTCCATTCTTAATTTCATAATCCCCATACTCCTTGGTTTTATTCAAGTCAAATTTGAAGGGACTCAGCTTTCTGTTTTTGGAACACACTCTATTCTTGTTGGCATATCTGTGGCTGCTATACTTTCATATTGCACTGCCTGTATTGCTCAGCCACATTTTCCCAATCTTTCTCGCCCATTACAATTAATGTCCATGTTATCTGCTTCCACTTTAGTTGCTTCACTTGTCTCTATTCTCCTTCATCCCATAAATTGGGAACTACTTGTGTCCTACTTAGTCTCTCAGTTTCTTTTGTTAACAATCCCCATCCTCTTATGGAAACGATTCCCAGATTATGGAAGACCCCAACCCCCAACTTCTCCTATTCCTATGTCACGAACATCCTCATAAGCATCTTACAACTCCATTCGTATGTTTGAAGGTAAGCTTAATGAACATGCTTTTTAAAAAAAAAAAAATCTGCTCCTTTTAAATTTTTTAAACATGTTATGTTGGCTTCTATGCCTTCTCCTTCTTCTTCTTCTAACACTTCTTTAAATAATATATTTATTCAAAGTTAATATTTTTAATGATTGAGATTCAAAGCTGATCAAAGTTTACTAGACAAAATTCTTATGATCCGCTCCTTTTAAATTTTCGTTTAATACAACACATGACTTTCGAAGGAAAGTATGAAATATAAATTTGCCTTTATTAATTTTTTTCAATTTAACTCATTTGATAAATTTGATTAATATAGATATTTTAACGATATTAAATTGATCAAATTTGAGATATTGGGCCAACATTCTTAGCTATAATTTTTTGAATAGAAAAAAAATTGGATACCAAATTTATTAGGGTAGTCGTATTTTAAGAGGGCTTAATTTTTGTTAATGTCATATTATTATTTTTATGTTTAGAAATAATAGATCATTTAATTATGATCAAAATTTTAATTGTTCTTAAATTAGTGTTTTTTTTTTGTTTTAGAAATAAAAATTACCATTATTCACCATTTTTTAAATAAATAACCCCCCAAAAAAAAAACAATGTTAAACATTCTCTAACTTTTGACTACTATTCTATGTATGTATGTAATAGGTAATACTCATACAGAGAATGTTATTCTGGAGATTGGTATCTAAATTCCATTAGAGAGCTTCAGCTGCAGATGCAATTATTACTATAAAGTGCCTACCTAATTTTGCTATTGGGAATTATGTTACAATAAAGTATATAAATTATTATTGCACGTAGAGTAGTTTATCATGTTGTAATTTAATAATTAAGATGAATTCACACTCTTATCATTATAAACATAAATTTAAATTTTATTCGTATAATGTTTTATTTTTTTCATAAATAACTGTTAGTAATTTGCAGCTGCTTGTTAATTACACTGTATGTTTTTTTTATTCTTATAAAGTATGAAAGTGTTATTAGATTAATAGATTTTAGTGTTTAAGCTAAAATTCAATCAGTAGCTTCTCCGTTACAAGTATGAGTCACACATTCAAGTACAATATACAAAGTTTCTCACTCTAAATTTGTCCGAGGGAAAATTTGTATCCCAAATTATTTTAGATTTAACCAAAAATGTTTTTTCTTTGTTATTGCAATATGGTATCCGCATGAACAAAGGTTTCTTCATGTTTTGTGGCTACCATATATCTCATATTTTACATTTTCCTTCTCACTAAAAAATTTAAAATTTCTTTCTCCTGTTGTTTGATATATTTCTTGATAAAAACGTTCTTAATAAAAAGTTCAAGATTTAATTGATTCTATAAAAAAAAGTTGATTTAAAAATATTGAGATCACTTCTTCAATCATTCTTTAAAGGATTTTACACAGGCATCTTTTTTAATATGCTTCAATACTTTGCACGAACCTAATTTCTTAACCTATCAAAAATTTGAATTCAATTTTATCCAACAAAAAAAAAAATTGAATTCAACAATTCATACTAAAAATGCAAAAAATTAAAGGGAAATGAAACTTAATCCTATATAATTATATTATATTATATTTATAACTTCATAAAATCAACATAATTTGGAATTGAATTATCTATGTATCAATTACATAATAAATTATTATTATTTTAAAGACTATTAAAAATATTAAATATACGATCAATTTTTTTGAAATAAATAAATATATTACTATCATTTTAACTAAAATAAAATTTGTTACTTTTATGTAAATTAGTTCCCAACTTATTAATTTGTTCAAGGAGAGACCCAACCCCACTTTTGACTGTGACTAATCCACCATCCTTTTATTTTCCAAAAAAAAAAAAAATCACGTAGATTTTCTCAAACATAAATCACAATCCCAAGAAAATCAAAATTTGATATTTCTCAAACATCTCTGCACTAGGTCAAAGATTTTCTATTTAGACTTTAGAGTACAACATAGATTTTCTATTTAGACTTTAGAATAATAGTTGATGTGTTAATCTTACAGAGTAGTGATGCATTCATTGTATAATATCAGTGTTATTGGATTTTATGTATATATATATATACATGTATTTTGGGTAAGTAACTTAATTCTATGACAAGGTTCTAGTGAGCTCTAGTCAAGCCATTCAAGCAGATCAAGTCTTTCAAGCTGATCAAGCTGTAGCTACAAGCCAGATTGATCAGAGCCAAATGAAGTCAATGCAATCGTATTCATATAACTATATAATTATAATATAAAAAAATATTCTTAAAAAATAAAAAAAAATTTTGACCTATTGATTTGGATTCGCAGTTCGCATATCCAAAACTCCAACTTTGTGTTCATTATTTAAGGTTTATTTAAAAATTAAATAAATTTTTTATACAAATAGATTTAGGTATGAGAAAAATAAAAAAATAAAAAGAGAGAAAATAATAAAAAATACAATTTGTAAATTTTCTTCTTCTTCGTTTTTAATTTTTTTAATAATTTTTTTATTAAATATATACCATTTTAAAAAATAAATATTTTTATGATATTATTAAAGAAATTAGTACTCTTTTTAATTCATATTTTCAACTATAACATATGAAATACCTCTATTTAAGTTATTATTATATATTTTGAACAATTTTGACAATAAAGAGGTATTATTACTATTAAAATTGATAAAAATTTATATCAATAACTTAAATAAAAGTATTTTATATATTTAAGTTGAAAATAGAGATCAAAGAAATACTAAAATAAGAATAAAGATAGATAAAAAAATACTAATAACAAATACCAAAATAATAATATAAGTATCAATAAGATACCGAATAAACGCATATAATTTCAAAACCATAAATTTATTTCAAAATAAATTAAACAAATTATTTTAAGAAATATAAACGAATTCATATCAAAAATTGTCATTGTTTTAATTTTTATCTTACAAGATACGTTTTTTTAACCTGTACTGGTATCAAAGGTTTTAATCAATTTATATTGTCTCTAACCCAACAACATTGCATTAAAACGATACAATTTTTTGTGTCAAAAATTGTCTCAATTCTACACCAAATATTGTACCAAAATATAACACGATGAAAAATATTGCACCAAATTAATACAATATTATTCATTTGGTGTTATACTATTCACACGTTATTTTAAAAAAATCTAAAAAATATTATTTTAATTTATATTTCATTTTAATTATATATCTTTGGCTAAAACATTTTACAATAATATATTCTTGCTATTTAATAATATTGTTAAACTTTTATTATATATAATAAATTTAAATTAAATATATTATATAAAATTAGTAAAAAAATTATTAAATACAACATAGAGTTAAAAATATAATATAAATTAAAACTACCATTTAGTAAAGGAAATCATTTCTACGTCCTTGAAGATTCTTAAAATATTAACCTGTCCCATTTTGAGTTTTTCTAATTGAATGTATTGTTTAGTTCATATAATAAATATAAATTTTTTGTTATTGGATTTTCAATTTTTCTTAAAAGTATAATTATTAAGATATTAATTAAAAAATAAAAAAGGAAAAATTAATTTTATAAAAAAATATACTTTTTAGTGTAATATTTAGTATTGTTGATTATAGATGAGAAAAAATATAGTGAAATGGTGCAAAAGTTACACCAAAATAAAAATAATACAATCAATTGATTAATATAAATATTATTTATGGTAAAAAATAAAATAATAAAAATAAAAGTGTAAGTAATTAGAAGATACATTTTAAACAAGAAGAAAAACATTAACTTATCAATAATATATTTTTATTGATAACTAAATCTAAAATCTAAAATCTTAAATTTTAAATCTTAATTCTTAAACCCAAATTTTAAACATTAAATTTTAAATCTTAAATCTTATCACCTAAACCCCAAACAGTAAACACTAAAATCTAAACTTTAAAACTTAAATTATAATTACTGAACCAATTAAATTTAGAATTATTTGTCTTTCTAATACATTTTTTTTGTTTCAAATTGTAACTTTTAATCATTAATGATGTTTTTATTTTATTTTATTATTATTAAATGTAAATACATAGGTTATTTATACAACAGTTGGAGATGATACTCACAGAAGCTGAATTGAACGGACATCTGACACTACTCACGAATCAAGTCTCACTTGTAAAAATTAATGTAAATGTCAGTGTTCAACATTTACAAAATGACTTGCAAAACGTGAAATTTACCAGAAGATCGACGTTAGTTTCGTGAGAGCATGATAATAACGTGCAGTGTGCACGATATTTCTTTATAATGTAAAAAAAAATAAAAAAAAAATATTAAAAATAAAACATTTAAAATAGTCGTCCTCCAATGTAAAACTAAACAGGATGTTACCCTTTATCTTCTTTTCTTTTTTTTTTCCTTGCTTTAAAAATTAATTAAGGAGTGAAAATTAAGTTGTATAAAAGTTGGTTAATTTTTCAACGGGTTTTTTAATCGAAAATGAATGATTGCATTAGGAAACGGTGTACAAAGACAAATAATGATATTTAGAAAGGAATAATTTTATATGCATTAATCTATTTTATATATTAAGTGAGTGTCATTATTAAATTATAAATTTGGGGATGTTGATGTAATCATGAGTAGAAAAAAATTATTTTTTAATGTTAGTATTAAATTGATTGTAAAGTTATGAATGTGAGATGTTTAAATAATTACTAATAAATTTGATAAAAAAAATTTGTATTACCATATTAGTCACACTTTTTTACTTATAGATATATATCTAATTCACCTATTATAAATTTTTTGCATAAAATTATCTATATATTTTAAAGTAATGATTATTATTATCCTTAATTATTTTATAAATTATTAGTAGTTAAAACATTAACAATATCTATATTAAAATTATTATTTTTTATCATACAAGATTATTTATTTTATATAACATAAATAATTATCATTTTTTAGTTAACTTACTTAAATCTTAGTTTTTATCAATTAATTAATATAAATTATTAATAACTAAAATATTGATT
This sequence comes from Hippophae rhamnoides, assembly GCA_033030585.1. Taxonomy (NCBI): domain Eukaryota; kingdom Viridiplantae; phylum Streptophyta; class Magnoliopsida; order Rosales; family Elaeagnaceae; genus Hippophae; species Hippophae rhamnoides. The sequence continues at coordinate 2,598,523 of CM065431.1, forward strand.
ATTTTTGAAATTATAATTACTTATCTTTTTTGTAAAATGTTATTTATCTTAAATAACATAAATAATTATCATTCTTTCTGCTTAATTATCTTATCTTTTATTTTTTATTAATTAAATAATATATTATTAGTAGCTAATTAGATAATGATAATTATATAGATTAAAATTACTTATATTTTAATGCAATTATCTTAAGAAAAATAAAAAATATTAATTTTTTAGTTAAATATCTTGAGTATTATTTTTTTTCTCGGTTAAATAATATAAACTATGTAATAAATATTAGTAGTTAAAATATTAAAAAAATATATATTTTTTTAAATAAAATTATTTATCTTAAATAATATAAATAATTTTTTTATTAATTATCTTGAATCTTATTTTTATCCAATAAAAAATTAACACCTACGAAACAGCATAACTAATGAAAACTAAAGAAGGGTGCATGTAAGTAGTGGTCTAGTTATTAGAGCTCTCTCAGGCCACTTCAAATTATGAAATTAAATATTGGAATAATACCTCTTTAAGTTTAATAAAAAAAATGTATTAATTAAATCTATAAATATGAGCTTTTCATACATAAAGTAATAACAATACATAAATGCCAATATGGTAATAAGATTATTTAATGCAAATATTTTTTTTATTTGATCTAACAGCTCAGATTTAATTCTTTCTTTAAATTCTAAGAATATTTTCGTACTATGAATTTCCTTTAATGTGCGAGTAATATGAATTTAAATCATGTTTAATGTATATATATAAAATGCTAGATGTCCAAAGTTGTAATAAATTTTGAACTGAGAAAGTAGTTTGTTGAATTGATAAGCTTATGGTTTTCAATTCTATAAAGGATGAAGTGTTTAGATTAAATATATTGTCTAGTTAAACTTAAAAAATGTGTTCTTAATTTTATTTTATTTTTGAAAAATATACTACATAACTAAGAAATTAACTTGAGAATTTATCTAAAATAATACCTTTAAAATTCAAAACAACAAAAATAATATTCTTATCTTGAATGAGATGTGTATGAATTAGTCTAAAAATGTTGTTATTTTTGTTATAAGTTTTATGCATGTTAATTTTGTAATTTTTTTAAATTAACCTTTTATCTAATTTTTTGTTAAATATAAAAAAATAGTATATATGTCACATAAATGTTTATATTTTTTTTTGTATGTATATATGTAAAAAAAATTTGTTAAACAAATTTTTAATTGTTTAATATCCAAAATCATATATTAAGTTATGAAAATTTTATTTAAATTTGATAGAAATAATTTGTTAAATTTTTTAATTAATTTTCATTAAAACATTAACTTTTCATGTATATTTCTATCAAAAAGTATAAACATACATGTAACATATATTCTATTCCATTATATTTAATGAAAATTTAGATGAAAATTAATATTATTCTTACAAGACACATTTTTCATAAATAAAAAACTTAAAAACATATTTTTAAAATTAGGGATAAAACAACCCTTAAGATTTAAATAAAAGTACATACATGACACTTTTCTCTTATATAAATATTAGCATGAAAATACAATAGCTAATATGAATCAATAATATTTTGAGCAAACAATATTAATGTGATTTAAATATACAACATGAAACGAAAGAACATTAAATCTTATCATCAGATCAATAGGAAAATCAGAATACAAATATATTACTTGGATTGTGGTGTACAAGTTTGGACATTTAACATTTTTTAATTAAAATGGAGAGGAAAGAGGACATGTTACTCATTTTTTATAGAATTAATATGTTATTCTTACCTATTTATCTAAAACTTACTTTATTAATGGAATTATTTTCTTACTATACAATTGTGGAACTACTTTTTTTTTCTTCCCTCAATATATCACTATGCTAATGTTTTCATGGATGTGTCCTAAATTGGTATTGTTTATGGTGTGTTTCTTCAATCACAAACATACTTCTAATTGCGGAATTTAGTCAATTATATATTAACTGTCTACTCCGAGAAGTTGGCAAAAAGGAAAATAATATCATTTTCTTAATTACACTACTCGATCTTATTTTGAAATCAAAATCTCATAAGTTCTATCTCATTGTTATATTAATTTTATTTAATATCTTGTTTGTATACTTAAATATGAAAACATTGCAACTAATATTATATATTACTACTCGCGGTAAAAGTGTTGATTATTAAGGAAGGCATGTAACCTTTTTTTAACTCTTAATAGAAAAAAATTTAAATGTAATATTTATATAATTATAAAAAAAATTATGTATATAAAATAAAACTGTATCTCTCTTGAATTTTAATTTTTATATTTTTACCATTTAAAAACTCATTACAAACTCAATATTTGATCATATTTACATTCAAGTTTGATAAATATAACATCTTTTTTTAATAAAAAGAGAATATTAAATGAAAAATAATTAATAATATATTTTTATTATATATATAATAACCTATCGAGTATGAATGTTAAATCCTTCAATGTTCATAAGTTTAAGCGAAATCTTTGAGGGTTATTTGTAATGAAAAAATTATCCTAGAGATAGATATTATTTGAACATTTTGATATGTAGTTTTTGTAATAGACATATAAATCACTCGATTTTTTAAATTTGTATCAAACTATGAATGAAGAAAGGCATGAAAGAAAAGTATATCAACTTGTAATTGTAAGGCCCCAATTCTTGACTGGATGGGACACCAAAAGCCTCATTCCTTCCATCCCTTGGATAGATAGAGGGGGAGGGTAGAGCTTTTAGTTTTTTCATATTGTTAAAGAGTTGAACAATGAAAATAGATGGCGAGTGCCTGATCAAACTGATCAGGTTTCACTTTTATTCTTGGATAGGTGTAGATTTACATCTACTAATGTTCTCAAAATTCCATAATCACCCTTGTTCAATTTCTCTAGTATTTTATCAACATAATAAAATTGATTTCGAATGAGACCGCTTGATATCCTTGATATCATAATTCCCAAAATTACATCAACAGTCCCCATGTCTTTCATATCAAATTTTAAATTCAACATAGACTTAGTAGATTTGATCATTTGATCATTACTACCCACAATTAGCATGTCATCAATATAAAAATATAAGATAACATAACCATCTTCTTTGTCCTTGACATATACATATTTATCACATTCATTGATTTTAAAGCCATTTGTCTTTATGACATTATCAAACTTTTCATGCCATTGTTTTGGTGCTTGTTTCAAGCCATATAAAGACTTCACCAATTTACATAACTTTCATTCTTTCCCTAGGTATGAAAAACCCTTGGGTTGGTCTATGTAGATTTCTTCATCTAACTCTCCATTTAGAAATATTATTTTTACATCTATTTGATGTATTTTAAGATTTCGTAGAGTTGCGATAGCAATTATCATCCTTATAGATGTTATTCTCGTCATAGGAGAATAAGTATCAAAGTAATCAAGGTCATGTCATTGTGTGTATCCCTTAATTAAAAGCATGGCCTTGTACTTATCAATTTATCCATCTGATTTACTTTTTCTTGTGAAAATCCACTTAAACCCTAGTATTTTACTACTTGGAGGTAAATCAACTAGTTTCCAAGTGTGATTTTTCATAATGGACTCAATTTCACTATTAATGGCTTCTTTCCATTGAGGTCCTTCAGAAGAATTCATAGCCTCTTCATAGGTTTGAGGTTCACTTTCTAGTAAATAGGTCAAAAAACTTTGACCATAAGATGTTTCTGTCCTAGCCCTCTTGCTACGTTTGAATTCAACCTTAACCTCATATTCAGGTTCTTTGTTTTGAAAATCTTCATTCATAGTCTCATACGTTCATTTAGACAAACTTGATTATCCTTGAGATTTACTTGAAATACATGTTCAAAGAATGATGCATTCCTTGATTCTATTTTCGTGTTCTTGTATATGTTTGGGATCTTTGACTCATGCATAAGAAACCAATAAGTACTACTATTATGTGCATATCCAATGAAGATGCAATATATTACTTTTAGACCTATCTTCACCTTCTTAGGTATATGTACAATTACTTTTGCATGACACCTCACACTCGTAATTTTTATAGAAAGGTATCATTCCTTTAAATAATTCATACGATGTCTTATGTGTTTTTTTCCAGTGTACCTTATTTACAATGTAGTTAGCTGACAAAATAACTCTCCCCCCACAAGTTTTATAACAATCTAAAACTTAATAGCATTGTATTCATCATTTTTTTAAAGTAATAAAAAATAAAAAAATTAAATTTTTTATTAAAATTTTCTAACAAATGACATATAAGTCACTCAATTTTTAATATTTGTATACGTTAGTCACATAATTTTATATTTATGTGACTAAAATATATAAATTTTAAAAATTGAATAACTTATATGTTAATTAAAAAAATTACATGATTAAAAGTTTTTAAAAATATTATGTCCGTCATTTCTAGGCTATATTAGGGGATAAGCTTCTAGAATATTTTTTTGTTCCCGAAATATTAATTTTTAATTAATATAATTTATTTTATGATATATGCTATACATGTTCACTAATATTCTAGTATGCAGGGAGAAAAGGTCAAATTCACATTAAAAATATATAGTGCATTAGAGGGCTAAAGTGAGTTTCCCGCGTGCTTAATATGTTTGACTATTGCTATACGTAGTTAGATATTGGACTGAGTCAAAGTTAATACTTGCTATACATGGTTAGATAAGTGATTCAGTCAAAGTTAACTTTTATATATAGATCCTTATACTAAAATAGTAAAGGCATTGTAATTTTTCAGAAAATACCTACTTCAAATTCTTAAAAATAATAAAAAAACTTTTAAAAAATAATTAAATGAAAATTAGAAGCTGTAAACAACAAATATACTTAATTTAAAGTAATGATATGAAACTATTGAACAACATTAAATAAGGGTACATGGAAAAACAATCCTTGGACAGGATGGGTTTCCCTCTGCGTTTTCTCAATCTTATTGGCATATATGCATCTAATTAGGCATTTTGATGGGTTACAGGCAATTAAATCTTTTTTCAGGTTCAACACTTTTGTCTAATATTGCTGTTAATTATACTTTTATTAAATTGGTACCAAAAATTGATAACCCTATTGTTTTATTCCATAAGCTTTTGCTCAACTGTGTATATATAAGATCATTGCTAAACTCCTTGCTAGCTAACAGGATAAGGAAAGCACTTCATTCGATTATTTTCTTAAACCAAAGTGTTTTTTTTTTCTTCCCCTGGCTGTTTAATTACAGATAATATTCTTATCGTACATGAGCTCTTTTGTTCCACTTGAAGTCAAGAAGGAAAGGCAAACATTGTTATTTAAATTTGAAACTTAGTATGAATAAGGCTTGCTTACGATAGAGTAGAATGGTGTTTTTAATTTGGACAGAAATTTACTTCTGGGATTATGTCTTGTATTTCCACAGTTACTTATTTAATTACTGGTATTAAACGATGAAATTGTTGGTTATGTCAGAAATGATGTTTCAAACTGGAAATTAATTAAGAAGGGTTACATCAACATGATCCTCTATAACCCTAGCTATTTGTTTTTAATTTGTGGGTTTGTTTGGTTATGCAAGCTGAGCAAAGACAATTAATCCAAGATTTGAAAACTAGTACTACATGATCAAGTCCCCTCAATTTCTCATTTATTCTTTATAGATGAGATGATTCTTTGATCTTTTGTAAAGCTACAAGGGTTGATATTGATGAGGTGGAGAATATTATTCTTGCTACTTATGATTGCGCTTTCCATTTACTTGAGCTACTGAGCTTGATAGCCGAATTGTTCTGGTTATGTTTATGAGATCGTAGTGATATTACCCTAGTGGGTTTGTTTGGTCTTGGTCCACTGCCTCGCTCTCAGGTTTGTCATGCATGTTTGATGTGAGGACCTTAATTTGTGGTGAAACGAGTTGAGACAATAATGGAATTAGTCCTGGGGAGTTTTATTATCTGCTGTGATGAGGACAGAGTAGGACTGTGGACATCAAGAGAAGAATAGGTAGTTTGGAAGAGTGTGGGTCCCTTCAACCTCAATCAATATCATATGATGTCCTTGAATTCAAAGTTGAATGAATTTTATATTTTACCTACAATCCAAAATTGAGATTCTTCTTTTTTTGTGGAAAAGAATAATCATTAGAATATGAAAAAAGATATATATATATATTTTCAGCCAGTTATTATTATCATTATTTTTCTTGTAAGTTATTAATTTATTACTTAATTACCAGATTCAAATGTGAAAGATGCACCGTTTGATCCACGAACATTGATTAAAATGCCGTTTGGAAAAGGAATTTTGTGACCACGGTCTAGAACTTTCTTCAATACCTGAAATTTTTGGAAGAGAATTTTAATTGAATAATTATTCACACTATATTATTTATAGTTTAAATTAAAAAATTTAAAATGATTTTTTGGATATCCAATTCTAAATTTTCAATTTTGAACTTATTTTTGATAAAAAAAATTATTAAATTTTGACTCTCTAATCATTTCGAATAAAATTAAGTATGATTGAATCGTTAAATTTTAATGTCAATAAATAAAAAAAAATAGAAATTTAATTTCAAAAGTATTTTTTTTTAATTTGAAAATTTAGTTAAATTCCAAAACTAAGTTACAAAATATAGAAATTAAAAATAAATTACCTAATTACAAATTGATATGGGTATCAAATGAGTTTTAAATTAATTGATATATATTAAAGATTATTATTCTTACTAAAAAATTCTCTCTTTTAATTACCGAAAACTATTGTTTTTTTTGTCCAAATTAACAAATTAAATTAAAAAGCTTGCCTTCCGAAAATTAATATAAAGTAAACATCGTATATTTTAGCTCAGAAAACCAAATATAGAAATGAAAGCATCGGAATCTTTTATAATTAGCTATGAACAAAAACAAGATTTAAAACTGAGGGGAATTTAACAAACGAAAAAAAAAACCTCAAACACACATATTACCAAAACAAAAACAAAAGTTTGTTGTTTTGGTTGAAATCTGACCTAAGTGCTATGACAGACAAATAAGGAAGATAGACAGAGAGGAAACACAAAAGTGTTGGGTTTTGATTCTCCTAACAAAAAGTACTGGTAATATGAATAATATATAGTAGGAGAAAAACATGCCTATAGCTTTAGCTTTAGGTTGCAATATTGATTTCTGGGTACACAATTATATAATAAATAAGATTTCATATAAAATAAATAAAATAAAAAAAGTATTTCTCTCTATTATAAACAGACTTAAAATGAGATTTGGAGTGAATTTAAACAAGTAAATGCACAAAAGAAAAATTGTTAATTAATTTAAAGTAAATAGAATAAAAAAAATCTGTAGAACTTATAATTTACCCTTTTAATGAAATTAAGCAAGCAAAAGTATCACAAGAATATCCAGTTAGAAATTTTGAGTTTCATAAAACCTATACAAATTTTTTTTTTTAAATTTTTGGTCAATGACCAAACATATATATACCTATTAAATTATCTAATAAATTTTGAAATTTTTATAATTAAAAAAATGATTCTTTATTAATTTTTGTCTAGAGTATTTGGTTAGGGTGCTTAAAGTCTTAAGATTTTATAAATAGAGTTTAATAAAAAGGCCTAAATAAGTAATATCACTAGAAATATTAATCTAAAAATTTTTAATCTTTAATTAATTTATCTATCTTAATTTCTATCTAAAATAAAAAAAATTCTGGTGAGGAATTTTAATTTTACAAAAGCTTTTGAGCAAAGGTCCAAAGCGGAATGATAAAGTCTTATAAATTCATCTATATGATGAAGTTTACGACGTTATTTATGTATAAAAAAACTTGGATGTCAAAAGTTTCTTGTCCCTATGAGTCTATAAAACCCACTAGCTAAATCCTTCATCAAGACTAACTAAGGGAGAAAAAAAAGACTTATTGTTCCTTTTTATGACTACAAATTTTATTTGAAAAATCATAAATCATAAAGTTAATAATTTACAAAGGAATATCTGCAAATTTATGCAATTATATTTACTATTTGATGCATGACTTCAAACAATGAAAAAAATTCGAAAAAATGAAGGAAGGATATAATTCTTGTGGCTCATAAAATTGATATTAGGGCATTACACTAATTGGTACGAGACTTGCAATTTGTACCGATCTATTACACTAAACGTTTCCATTTTCTTACTGTTTCATATCTCCAAAAAACACAAAACGGGACCTGCAATTCTGTCCCTATTGTTAAAGCACCTATATATGCAGGCCATCTTGAATTGCAATGGAATCAAGGGAGTCTCCATCCAATATTAACGTCGTTCAAATCATCAATATCCATGTAGACGACATTAACGTCGTTTTGGCGGCTTTCAATCAACAAAATAACACCTCGCCTCCGTTCCCATCCCCACCAACTAGATCACACTTACACTCACGCCATTCCATTCTTAATTACATACTTTCAATACTCATTGGTTTGATTCAAATCAAACTTGTTGGAAATCAACACTCTATTTTTGAAACACACTCTATTCTTGTTGGCATATCTATGGCTGCTATACTTTCATATTGCATTGTCTATATTGCTAAGCCACACCTTCCCAATCTGTCTCGTCCATTACAACTCATGTCCATGCTATCTGCTTCCACTTCAGTTGCTTCACTTGTTTCTATTCTCTTTCATCCCATAAATTGGGAATGTCCTGCTTAGTCTTTGAAAGTTGATAAAATATGGAACTTATTAACCTAGAAGGGGTGAATAAGTTATTCTTAATTTTTTATCAAGTTTATAATTTAATAATCTAAACATAACGGCCAGACATCTAAAGAAAACCACCGGTCCACCGGTCCACCGGACCACCTAATTTTCCACTATGAAAATTAAATGTTCAAGTACAAACTCGGTCTTATGCTACCCTCCCTAGGATACTGCCCCAATGTACTTTACTTACTAGCCCCTACTCTGTTTTCACAGTTTCCAATATTAGCGTGAGCGGTTTCCAGACCAACGTTCCAATAAGCTCTCCGCCAATCAGATCGTTCACAAATGAACTGCAAAAAGGTTAGCACAAAAAACATAAGTGCTCGTGTGTGTTCTAAAACGGATTTAACAATGAATAATCCTATTTAGATGATTTAAAACATATATCACTTAAATCAAATCAACTAGAATATTCTAAGGCAAAAAGATTATGCATAATTTCAGTAAAAATAACTTTTTTTAAAATTTAACAATTAAATTAAATAATTATGATCGTTCATAAAATTATTTAATCTAAATATCTAAAAATCTAATCAAGAAGAATTAAATTAATTAATATAAATTAAAAGTGTATATATATATTAATTACCTTTTCCACCTCGTACTTACCTTTCAATAAAAAAAAGTAATAAATGAAAAGAGGATGTAAATAAAAAAAAAAAAAATTTTATTTTCAAATTTGCATACATAGTCACATAAGGTATTAAACTCATTTAATTACAAACAAGCACACAATCAATTGAGAACTCGTCATTTTTTTCATTGTTTTCACTTTTTTAACTCCTATTTTGATTATTTATCATATAAATAAATAAGTAGAATAGAAGAGGTGTACACGCAAACTTTGCACATATAATGACATATTGACATTTACTTAAAGTATTATACATGTTTAAACTCCATAAATATGTCAATTAATTCATTTATGATCTATCAAGAAAGACTCAAATGAAAAAAAATCACATATCATGTAAAACCATAATTGAGTCTTCAATCTCACAGAATAAAATGTATTTACGAAAGAAGGACTTAATTTTTTTTTATATATGAGGTAAATGATATATATATATATATTATAACCTCTATTGGCTCTCTTTTTTGTGTGCATACAATGAATAAGATTTATATGGAGTCACTTTTTGCATAATCTTTTTTTTTTTGCACGAGCCATAAACCTAGCATGATGACTTTCACACTAGTTGTGAGGTAGCCATCTCCGTTCATTGTGGTAACTTCACACATCACAGTAGGTAGCCTTCTCAATAATAGGTGCCTCCTTACGGTAAAATTTTAGTAAGTAAAAGTAGAACTCAACACAATTTTACAATCAATATTAGTTAAAGTCTTAGAGTCTTTCAAGAAAATTCATAAACTTCAAGCATAACATATATGTGTGTTCGTGAGTGTGTGAAGAAGTTTATGTCAACATCGATAATCACATGTATAAGAATATATGTGTATGCATAAGCCAAAATTGTAGAATAATTTATACGATAAATATCAAAATGATTTGAGTCACTAACAATGAGATTGTGTGTATGAAAGTATTAAATAAGTTGAATATTGTGTTGGCCAAACAAGGATGTTTTTTTTGGGTAATAAAATTTGAAATTCAATTTGAGGGAGAAATTCCCAAGGCACTTCTGAGATACTCAAATCTTTGAGTGTCTATGGCTTTAGTGAATATATCAGCTAATTGTCTCTCAGTAGGTACAAACTCAAGTGTCACTATTTTCTCTTCAACTAATTCTCGAATAAAGTGATGCCTAATGTCAATGTGCTTAGTTCTAGAATGTTGAACGGGTTCTTAGAAATACATATAGCACTAGAGTTATCACAATATAAGGGCATCATGTGAGTCCCTCCTACATTTAAGAGGAAGAAAACACAAGTGGTAGGTGCAACCACCAATGGTAGGTGCAACCACCAATGGTAGGTGCAACTACAAATGGTAGGTACAACCACAATGGTAGGTGTATCTAACATTGATATGCAATTTTGCCTATAAATAGGCAATGTCTTTGCCTTAGAGAAATATCAACACAACAAACAAGAAGAGAAGCTAAGCAAAGCCAAAGGAACAATTTCCTTTGAAGAAAAATAGTGTTGTGTGAGAAAGTGGGAGAGAATATCTTAGAAAAATATTGGGATATTTTTCTAAAAGGGGAGTGACAAAATAGTGAGTTTGGGAAACACTTGTGTGACACTATTTTGAGTTTATCTCAATTTGTTGTATTGCCTCTCACTTTGTACCCATTAATCTTATTAGTGGAAGAAATATTTTCGGAGTTTGTCCCGTGGACTTAGCCCAAATTAAAGGGTGAACCACGTTAAATTTCCGGTGTCATTATTCTACTCTGTTGAATTCATTTTGTCTTTACCCGCTGTGCCCAACACATCATACCTTGTGGTTGACTGTAGTCCTTGAGCATGTTTTTCATCCAAAGCATTTGTGTGCAAGAGCTTCCAGCAATAATGTATTCCGCTTCAACTGTAGAGAGTGAGATAGAGTTCTACTTTTTACTGTGCCATGATACTAAGTTGTTTCCAATGTAGAAACAACCACCTGATGTGCTCTTCCTATCATCTTGGTTGCCTGCCCAGTCGGCATCTGTAAAACCACTTACTTCATAAGTAGTGTCAGTAGTAAAATATAAACCATAATTACTTGTTCCTGAGATATACCTGATGATTCTCTTTACATTCTCTAAGTGTGATTCCTTTGGGTCAGCTTGATAACGAGCACACACACCAACACTAAAACATATGTCAGGTCTACTTGTAGTGAGGTAAAGTAAACTACCTATCATACTCCTATAAAGGGTTTGATCAACACTTTTACCTTGAGTGTCCTTTGTAATTTTTGTGCTGGTACCTAAAGGAGTCCGTAATGGCTTGCTAGTTTCAAGACCAAACCTTTTAACAAGGTTACATGCGTACTTGGTTTGAGAAATAAATATATTATCACGAGATTGTTTGATTTGCAAACCAAGGAAGAAAGACATTTCACCTACCATAGACATTTCAAATTCATTTGTCATAACATGCACAAAATCATCCACTAGTGTACTAGATGTGGATCCAAAAACTATGTCATCCACATAAATTTCAGCAATAAAGATCTCGTCACTACTCCTTTTAATGAATAAAGTCTTATCAACTCCCTCTCGAATAAATCCCTTGTTCAAAAGATAGTTGGTAAGTCTATCATACCATGCTCATGGAGCTTGTTTCAAACCATAAAGAGCCTTTTTGAGTTTTTAAACATGATTTGGAAATTTCGGATCAACAAATCATTTTGGTTGTTCCACGTACACCTCCTCATTCAAAAAGGTAGACTTAACATCCATTTGATATAATTTGAACTTCATATGACAGGAAATGGAAAGTAAAATCCTAATTGACTCTAGTCTAGCTACAGGTGCAAATGTTTCATCAAAGTCAACTCCTTCTACTTGTGTGTAGCCTTGAGCTACTAACCTAGCCTTATTTCTAACAACGATGACATGCTCATCAGATTTATTTTTGAACACCCATTTTGTTCCAATAACATTTTTGTTTTTAGGCTTAGGTACTAATACCCACACATGATTTCTTTCAAATTGAGCTAACTCATCCTGCATGGCATTTATCCAAAATTCATCCCAAAGAGCTTCATTTACATTTTTTGGTTCAAATTGAAAAATATAGCATAAATGAGTTACCCCACTTATTTGTCTTCTTATTGTTACCATGCTTGCATTAGGATCTCCAATTATATTCTTAATAGGATGATTTTTTGAAGTTCGAGTTGGATTTATCATTGATGAGGTTGATGCTTCTTCCTTCTTTTGTTCACTTTCATTCAACTCCTCTTCTTTTATTCCAATTGTGTCACTGATCATTGTTAATTGAGGTGTTGTGAAATTTTCTTCATTTCCAACTTCTTCACTTGTAATCTTCTTACCCCCATCATCTATAATGACATTTATGGATTTCATAACTACATTAGTTCTACAGTTGAAGACTCTATAAGCTCTACTATTTAGGGAATAACCAAGAAATATACCTTCATCACTTCTTGAATCAAACTTACCCAAATGTTCTCGATCTCTAAGTATGTAGCATTTACTTCCAAAAACATGCATAAATTTTAGATTGGGTTTTTTACCTCTCCATATCTCATAGGGAGTTTGGTTTGTACCTGGACGAAGATATACACGATTTATAATGTGACATGCGGTGTTTATAGCTTCAGCCCAAAACCTTTTGGAGACTCCCTTGGCATGCATCATTACTCTTGCCATATCTTGAAGTATCCTATTTTTCCTTTCAACTACTCCATTTTGTTGAGGTGTGATAGGAGCAGAGAATTCATGAAAGATACCATGTTCTTTGCAGAAGTCAGCATACTTGGTATTTTCAAACTCTTTTCCATGATCTGTTCTCAATCTCTTAATGGTTACTATTTTGTCACCTACTTCAACCTACACCCTTGTACAATATGAGATGAAGAACTCAAAAGAATCTGACTTATCTCTAAGAAAGTCTACCCACGTGTTGCGAGAAAATTCATCTACTACAACTATGATATATGTCTTACCTCCAATACTTTCTGTTCTCATAGGACCAATAAGGTCAATATGTATCAATTTCAATACTCTGTTTGTATTTATACTCTTGATCTTCTTATGAGCAATCCTAGTTTGTTTAACCAATTGACATAGTCCACATACAGGTGTTTCAATTTTTGAAAGAATAGGTAAACCACGCACAGTCTCAATTTTACTTAATCTAACCAGATCTTTAAAATTCATATGACCTAGCTTTTCATGCCATAAGGTAGTTGATTCATTTCTAGCTAGGTTACATGTTACTGTGGGTGATGTATCAATAAAATAACAATTTTCATATGATCTGATTCCCTTAATCATACATTCACCCTTTTGATCTGTTACAATACAGTGATTGTTTGTAAATTGCACATTAAAATCACTATCACATATTTTACTTATGTTAATCAAGTTTGCCTTAAGTCCTTCCACATATAAAACTTCATCAAGTTTAGGGATACCCTCTATTTGAATAGAGCCTTTTCCAATAATTTTAGATGTTTTACCATCACCAAATGTAACTGTCCCTTCATTGTATTCCTTAAAGGTTTTAAACAAAGAACGATTCCCCGTCATGTGTCTAGAACATCCACTATCAAAATACCAAGCGGTATTTGATTTAACTTTAAATGCTATATGGGCCACAAAGCAGTGCAACTCAGATTTCTTAACCCATCCTTTTTTAATTTTGGACATTTGAGTTACTGGTTTCTTATATTCCTCTTTTTGTGTAGTTTTTGTAGTAAAAACTTTATGTTTTGAAATTTTTTGAGGTGCTTTAGAAACATTTGTATTCGTGATAGAATCATAAGCATAAATAAATCTACACCTAGGTCTAATACGTCCGTTCCTACCACAATGATGACAGATGGGAACAAACTAAATTTTCTTAGAATGATAAGGTGCAGAATCTACCTTCCCTGCCTGAGCAATAATGGGTTTTACAAATTGAGTTTTGGATGATGAGGGTGTTGATTGTTCATCTATGTATCCAATACCTCTCTTATCTCCATGTGGCTTTCCATAGTCTAAGACTTTGGTTAATTTTTCAGCACCTATAGTCAAATTCTTTACCGTCTTTTTAGCAATACTAAGTTCTTTCCTAAGATTTTTGTTTTCCTTAGTGATTTCCGCTAGTCTCATATTCAAGGCATTAATATGATTAGACAATTCCTTTTTATCTTTCTCTAGTATAGAGGAATTGTTTTTGTGAACATTGATGATATCATTAAGTTTAGTTACTTCCACAAGCAATTTATCTCTCTCTTCCCTAGCACCTACACAATCCATGAATAGTTCCTCATAATTTGATACATTAAACTTAGACAGTAAGAGTGAAGAGTTTATATCCTCATTTTATTCATCCTATCTAAGGTCATAGTCATTGTGATGTGCATTGGCAGTTGCGGTGAAGGAACAATAATTAGTGTCATCATCCTCTGAGTTACTAGCATTATCCTGCTCACTTTCTATGTCACTGAGTGTAGCATTAAAGGCTTTTCCAAATTTCTTTTTATTGTTAGCACAATTTGTAGAAATATGACCAAATCCTCCACAAGTAAAGCATTGGGGACTAGTGGTTTTACTTTTCTTACCATCAAGGATATGAGGCTTGATTTCCCTTGACTTTCGGTCATTCGAATGACTGGATTGTCCCTTATTGGAATGATTATTATGTTGACCCTTCTTCTTCATAAACTTCTTAAATTTTCGTGCTAACAAGACTAGTGACTCATCATTCATATCATCATCACTATCTGAGATGTACTTTTTGGAGCTTTTGAATGCCACATCCTTATTTTTCTTGGGTGGATCAAGAGAAAGCTCATAGGTTTGGATTGACCCAACAAGTTCATCAATTTTTAGTGTATCTACATTCTTGCTTTCCTCTATTGGTGTAACTTTCATCTTATAGTCTGCTGTTAAAGAGCTTAGAAGTTTACGCACTTGTATAGGTTATGGAATTTTCTCACCAAGGTTAGAGCAAGCATTAGTGATATCACAGAAGCGAGCATAAAATTGACCAAAGGTTTCGTTGTTGCTCATTTTAATAGAATCAAACTCAGAAGTTAGCAATCTCAATTTTGTTTGTTTTACTTGGGAAGTACCTTCATGAGCAAGAGTAAGTGCATTCCATGCGTCTTTAGCAGTCTCACAGTTAGAGATGCGACGGAACTCATCCATTGACACTATAGCAAATATTGAGCTTAGACCTTTTTGGTTTGTCCCACTAAGGGTGCATTCTTCAGTGGTCCAATCTCTTCTTGGCTTTATGATTGTTACACCATCTTTCATTATCGAAGGTGGTTCCCAACCATCAAGAATAAAATCCCATACTCTTTCAACTTGTCTGAGAAAGGCATGCATACAAGCCTTCCATAAGGGTAATTAAACCCATCAAAGAGTGGGGATCTAACAGATGACCCACCTTCTTTCATTTGGTCCATAAGTAAGTGCGTGTGTCCCTAAGGATCAATCTCACTAAATGTGTCTAGTGTCGGCTCTGATACCAATTGAAAGTTTATAAAATATGGACCTGATTAACCTATAGGGGGTGAATAGGTTATTCTTAATTTTTTATCAAGTTTATAATTTATTAACCTAAACAAAGCGGTCAGACATGTAATCGTGTATAAAAATAAGTGCGAAAATAAAATAATAACACACAATATTTTTAGGTGGAAACAACCTAGGCCACAAACATGACCTAAGAGGAAAACCACCGGTCCACCGGACCACCTAACTTTCCACTATGAAAATCAAATCTTCAAGTACAAACTCGGTCTTATGTTACCCTCCCTAAGATACTACCCAATGTACTTTACTTACGAGCCTCTGCTCTGTTTTCACAGTTTCTAATATTAGCGTGAACGGTTTCCAGACCAACGTTCCAATAAGCTCCCCGCCAATCAGATCGTTCACAAATGAACTGCAAAAAAAGTTAGCACAATAAACACAAGTGCCCGTGTGTGTTCTAAAATGGATTTAACAATGAATAATCCTAATTAGATGATTCAAAACATATATCACTTAAATCAAATCAACTAGAATATTCTAAGACAAAAATATTATCCATAATTTCATTAAAAATAACTTCTTTAAAATTTAATAATTAAATTAAATAATCATGATCGTTCTTGAAATTATTTAATATAAATATCTAAAAATCTAATAAGAAGAATTAAATTAATTAATATAAATTAAATATATATATATATATATATTAATTACCTTTTTACACTTCGTACTTACCTTATATATATATATATATATTGAATTTGTAAGTAACTGCCGCAAAGAAGAACTCACCTTGCTGTAAGGTATATATATAAACTGAATTTGTAACTGTATCTATTAATTCCTTTTCTTCTTCTAATTTAGTTTCCCTTTTATATTCCACAGTTTATAGCCATTCTTCTTCGCCTACGCCTGTAGCTTTTTTTTCTGCCGCTTTTTCTTTTTTTAGTTGGGTAAACTAATTAACCCTAATATCTCAATATATATATAGATAATAACCATGATTAATGATATTAGAGTTAGATTAAATGTGTTTTTTTTCTTAACTCTTCAAATTCCATTCAAAATAAAATCTTAATATTATCTCAAGATATATTATAAAAATATTTAATTAATAATTTTATAAATTAATTAAAGTTTGAATAAATATTTTAATATAAAATATAATTTCAAATTTATGAAAATGTGTTATTAAATGCATAAATACAATCCTATGTGTTGTAATTATAAAAAATATATCTGAAGTACGATTATATGAAACTTGAGCATTTATTTGACTTTTTTTGATAAACTTGATAAGTATGTTGAATTTAGGATGGCACGTAACAATCCACCCCCTTTAAAAATGGCCTTGCCCACAAGGTTGTTAGGGAGCGGCGTCTACTTTGTCCAATTCTTATGACATAGCCTCTGCCAATTTTGAGTGATTTTTTAGATGCTTCTTGACTAGTGAGATATGTAACACAATGTGAACTTTACTTCCTTAAGGTAAGAGCAGTTTGTATACAACAGGTCCTATACGCTCAATAATTTGGTAGGGTCTATAATAATTTGTTTTTATAATATAACAAATATTATAAAAACAATATTCAATCTCTATCCATAATATTTTCACTATTTTTAAATGGATGAACTTCAAAATTACAACTAATTAGATAAAATTGAGTTAATCAATTATCCTTATAAAAGATATGAAGATTTATAAATTTTATGATGTTTAAAAAGTAAGAGAGAGAAATTTATTTATAACCCAAAATATAACACACACATTCATTCCTAATTAATGTGTAACTTTTTCAATTTATAGTTATATAGTACTTAAGATGGAGAGCTTGATAGCCAAATTGTTCTGATTATGTTTACGAGACTGTAGTGATATGACCCTCGTGGGTTTGGTCTTGGTCCACTGGATGTCAGGTTTGTCCGGTCATCCAATACATACAAATTTATATTAGTGTCATACACTTAAAACTTAAAACCATTTGTTCATATTATTCTAATTAAATTGTGTATTTAAATAAAATAATATGTTTGAAAAAGTGAAATATTGAGTAATTTATCTATTTTATTTTATTTTATTAATAATAGATCATCATTAATCTATGTAATGTGTTAAAACTCAGGAGGAGAAAGAAATAACCTGTAGTGGACTTGCGATCGTGGGATCTTCTGCCCAATCAGCATCAGAGAATGCACGAAGTGGGACCGAGTTGAGTAGAAAATGCCATGAAAGATAGTGTCTTTCAAGTATCATAGAATACGTAGAACAACAGCATAATGAGTCGATCGTGGAGCATACAGATACTGGCTCACCTGATGAACAACATAATAAATGTCTAGACGAGTAACTATAAGATAAATTAAGTTGCCAACCAATAGTCTGTAAAGATAGGGATTAGACAATGGTTGCCCCTCCGATGGTGTCAGATGCGCATTAAGTTCAACTTGAGTGTCAACAGTCTTACTGTCAGTGAGACCAGCTTGAGATAAGATGTCAGATGCATACTTAGCTTGAGTAATATAAAGACCATCTATGGAAAGAGTGATCTCAAGACCCAAGAAATAGCTTAGATGTCCAAGGTCTTTCATCTCAAACTGTTGACTAAGAAAATCCTTGAGTTCTTGAATGCCACTGAGGTCATCACCAGTTATGATCATATCATCCACATAAAGAAGAAGCAAAATAGTGCCTTTATCATTGTGACGAAGAAATAAGGCAAAATCATAAGGACTAGCAGTGTAACCCAAGTGAAGGATGGTGGAGCTGAACTTGGCAAACCATCCTCGTGGAGCTTATTTAAGGCCATAAAGTGCACATCGAAGGTGACAAACCTTATTTGTTTCAACAGAAAGGCCAGGATGAGGTTGCATATAGACTTCTTCATGCAGATCCCCATTAAGGAATGCATTTTTAACATCCATCTGAAAAAGGTCCCATTCACTAGCATCGACAACAGCTAAAAGGGTATGAACTGAGGAAATACGGGCAACTGGAGCAAAAGTCTCTTCATAATCAATCACATACTCTTGTGTAAAACCTCTTGCTACAAGACGAGCCTTGTATCGATCGATGGACCCATCAGAGTGAGTCTTGATCTTATAGATCCACTCACTACCAACTACAGACTAACTAGGAGAAAGAGTAACCAGATTCCAAGTATGGTTTTTGGTTAATGCATCAATTTCTTCTTTCATTGCAATCTACCAAAAAAGGTTAGTAGATGCCTCACGATAGGTGTGGGGCTCAGGGAGTGTAGCAAGGGTAGTGTAACAATAATAGTCAAGTAAATGTGTAGGAATAGATCTTACCCGGGTTGACTGGCAAGGTGGAATGTCTTGTGGAGGATCTTCAGGCAGGGCAAGAGAATGGGACCTATGTTCAAGGTGGGGTAGCACATTATCAACTTGTTCTTCTACAACCTGTCTAGGATAATCATAAAAAATATCTGAAGATTGAATAGTTAAGTCCAAGGGTGGATTAGGAGTATCTGTAGAAGGAACACGAGACTCATTTGGAAATATTTCTAAAACATTTGAATTAGTTAGGGAAGAACGAAAGTGAGAAAGTTCAACAAATAAGATATGTTCCCAAAAGATAACATTTCGGGAAACATGAAGGCGATGTGACACATGATCATAACATCGATACCCTTTTTGAGTTTCACCATAACCAAGAAAACAACAAAGTCTAGATCGAGGCTCAAGTTTGTTGTGTTCATGAGGCTGAAGAAGAACGAAACAGACAGATCCGAAAGAGCGAAGGTAATGATAGTTAGGAGATGACCCAAAAAGATGCTCATACGGAGTCTGATTATGAATGATATCGCTTGGAATGCGATTAATGGCATGAACAGCATGAAGAGTGGCTTTACCCCAAAATGGGGCAGGAACTTTGGCAGAAAGAAGAAGAGCACAAACAGTGTCAAGAATATGACAAAGTTTTCTTTCGGCTCGTCCATTTTGTTGAGAGGTTCCTGGACAGGTTAGATGATGTATAGTGCCACAGGAGTGTAACAGAGCTTGAAAAGCATTTGGAGTATATTCAAGAGCATTATCAGATCGAAATTTTTTGATATGTTTGGAGAATTGTGTTTCAACCATTTTTGCAAAGTTACTGTATATTTGTAAGATCTCAGAACGAAATTTCATTGGAAAAATCCAACTATAACGAGAATAATTATCAATAAAAACAACAAAATATCAAGATCTACCAATACTAGTAACATGAGACGGTCCCCAAACATCAGAATAAATTAACTCAAAAATACTATTAGAGATAGATTTACTATTATTGAAAGGTAAAGTTGGTTGTTTTCCTAACTGGCATGAAGTATAATCAAAATTGTCTTTGGAAACAGAACCCAATAGACCTTTAGAAGCTAACTTTTGTACCCGAGTGGATGGGACATGACCAAGACGAGAATGCCAAAGTGCAAGAGAAGGTAAGGAAGAAACTGCAACAGTTGCAGCAGCAACAGAGGCAGGAGTAACAGGTGGAAGATGAAGATTGTTTACGGGAAACATACGCCCAACCCTAGGACCGGTCCCAAGCTCTTGCCCCATCCTCGGATCCTACACAATACACCCAGAATAGTAAAATATAAGGCGATATCCTAGTTCAGCTAATTTTCCCACAGAGCATAAATTATAGGTTAGGTCATGTACATGGAAAACCCGAGGAATAGAGAATGTTGATAATTGTATTTTATATAGTTGTTTTCATCGATTTTATTAATGATAATTGCTATGTTCTTTACATTTTTGTTTAATTTTAGTTAAATAAATTAATATTTACCTTTTATGTGTTAAGAAATACATTTTTAATAAAATTAAATAATTTGTATCAAAAATGTACTTAATTTCATATTTATGTCCACAAATATAATTTCAAATAATATAGTTCTTAATTACAATTTATAAAAATCGAAAGTATAATTTAAATTAAATTTGTGCTTAATTATAATTATTAAAAGTTTAAAAATTTAATTTAAAATTAGCAAAGGGCTTAACTGTAATTTAAGAAATTTGAAAATGTAATTTGAATTAAATTTGTGGGTCAAAATACAATTAATTGAAAAAACGACCATATGCGCGCGTTTCAAGCACACCCGACCAGGGAGAGTGGATGCAGGATACTATCAATCACGCGGCTCGGTGCTCAGAGTGGGGCCCACCTACCGCGCAGGCCGACGTGCAAGTGGGACCCACGTGTCTGACGCGTTGCAGCCGTTGTTCCCCACCATCACGCTCCCTGTTTCCCTGCGGTTGATCCATGTGCGCCCAGTTTTTTCACCCACCAGAATCTGCCACGTGTCCCACTTTCTCTATGAGCCAATAAGTTTATGACACGTGTCCAATTTTGGTGAACGCAAAAGCGCAGAATCTCGTACGCGTATCAGGAGTTGTCTCCCACGTTTCTCTAGCCGCAATCCGGTGCGGCAATTCTCCGTGAGCCCGTCCTTGCTCTCCTATTATTTGCTACCACGTGTCCCACCGATCTATTCAGCGAATCAAATGCTGACACGTGGCATGCACAATGATTTAAAAAAAATGCAGAAACGGCTCCTTGTCCCACGCATGAATTAAAATAAGGTTTCGACTTTCGCGTGAGCGCGAATTTTAAAGAGAATGTGAGGTTTTATTTTCGATAAAAAATTGTTACGCGTTTTGTTATTTTTATATTTCTGATGTATTTTTTTGGCTATAAAAAGTGGATGTTATGTTAGAGTAAAGGAGTTTTTCGAGTAGGGTTTTTGTTAGTTTTAGTTTTCATAACTTTTTATTTTTTGGAGAGTTTGGAGTTTGTAATTTTTGTAGTATTTGTGTGTTGGTTGCAGAACACATAGAAGCCATTTTTTGGCTTTTGTTGTGTTCTGCGTGTGCCTAATATTAATGATACAAAATGTTTTAATTTTCCTTCTTCTTCATCTTTTTTTCTGCAATTGTTGTATTTTAATTTTTATTTTATGAAGTAATTTAATTTTTCTAGGGTTGCATTTGATTCAAATTTATGAAGCTTTGATTTTAATTATTTTTGATAGATTTATGAGACGTTTGATTTGTTCGTTTTATCTTGCGCTTAATGCTTTTTGATTATTTACGAATTTTATCAAAACGATTTGTGGCATAAAAATAAACTTGAGAAAGGTATTTTTGTGTATATTGCTCGTAGATAAAATGACATGTATGATGAAGGATAGGAATATACCCTAATTGTATGTGTGACCATTTGAGAACTTAGAACTTAATGAATCTTGGTGAATTTAATTCTCATAGAGATATAGTGAATTAATTTAACGAGGTGTGTTTATACGGAGCTCGAAAGAGATGTATGAATAAAAATAAAATTTTTCGGTTGACAAATTAAATGTACTAAAAAATATAAATCAAAAGAAAATAACATGATTTGAGTGGATTAATTTGGTGAAAAATTGCAATCCTAGATTTCTTTTATTTTCTTATTACCTTTGTTTTAAATCAACGATTATTTTGGATAAAATCAGAAAGATACAATTTTATTACTCAACAAACTATAGTAACAAATCCTCGTGGGAATGATACTTTACTTACAAATCTTTATTACTTGTGACCGTGTATGCTTGAGCGTTTTTATGTTCTCTTTTTGAGACAATAAGTTTTTGGCACCGTTGCCGGGGATTTGTTTTACTATTTTTATTGTTGATATTAATACCAATCAATTTGATTTTAATTCAAATATATATATATATGTTTATTTTTCTTGTTTTATTAATGTTTACATTTTTCAGTAAGTTGAGCATCTGTTGAGCATGCCCAAATTGTATCACAAAGGTCAATTTGGTCCCAAAGGAAGCGAAGCTGATCAAAGTAGTCATTGATAGATTGTCCTGGTTCTTGTTGGAGTTGATGCAATTCAACTATTAGCTGATATTTCATGGATCCGTGAGTAGTGGAGTACCTTTTAGTCAACATATCCCATGCTGATTTGGCATCATCAAAGCTGCCCAATAGATTGGAGATGGAGGGAATGGAAGTATTCCCAATCCATGTGAGGACCATGTGATTGTGACTATCCCATTCAATCATGCGACGAAGGAAAATAGCATCTTCTTCACTTGCTTCTTTAACAGGAATAATAATTGTACCTGTACAATAATGCCATAGCATATGACCCTTAAGAAAACTGCACATAGCTTGAGACTATGACAAGTAATTCTTGGTCCCCTCCAATATAGTACTAATAGGGCAAGAAACAAAATCATCCTTTTTTATCCATTTAAAACACAATATGCAAAAAACGGATTGCAAAAATGAGGCCTACGTGAAAAACTAGGTAGGGTGTACTTGTATTACAAAAGTCAATGGTCAATGGTCAACGGTCAGCACTGTCAGGGTCAATGGTCAGTGCGGTCACCAGTCAACGGTCAGTGCGGTCACCGGTCAGGCCGGTGCCAATCAGCGGGGGCTTTGTGACATCAGCTACCTGTGATGATGACGTCATCCCTAGGTAAGTCACTGATGACGTCACGGGATAAGAGCGCGACGTGGGTAGCAAGTGGATCTGACGCGTTGTTCCTGTTGGTTGTGCGTGCTGGCGCGTGAGCAGTAATTAGGTTGCAATTCTCCCACGGTTGTGTAGATCTGGTCGATCCGATCACAATGGTATCTGGATAAAAATTATCAGAGCAAGATGCACGACGACGAAGGTGATTGGAGTGATCTTTGTAGTGCGAAATTCCTTAACAACGGCGACTGTAGGTCCGGATCCTAAAGACAACTGCTGAAAGACGTTTGAGGTTCAACGGTGAGTGGTTGCAGCGGCTATTGTGACAACAGAAGCTATAAGGGTTGATTAGCACCATAAAAGATAAAACTGCTAGAAAGATAATATCGGTGGGCTCGATACTGTGTTAGAAAGCTCGAGCCTGCTTCAACCCGATAAGATCTTTATATGTTTGGGCCTGGTGGGGCTTTCTGTGATCTCACCGTGATCTTAATGTCTACGCTTTGTCCAATCGTGTGGAGGGGATCATAAGTATCCTTGTCGCATCGGTAGGAATAAAGCGATAAAGCTAACATAAGTTTGGATAACCCTTGACTCAATAAAATCTTATTAGGTTGAGTTAAAACTGAGTTTTTAATATAATAAAAATAAGTAAAAACAAATACCTAATAGATCGGGCATGGTTTATTGACCATTCAATTTCAGTTAGGGCAGAGGGAAGTGGGGTTGTTGCGGGGCCGGCGGAGTTACTATAGCGAAGGGTAGCGATAGAAGCGAGGACCTTTGCGGTGAAACGAGTTGAGACAATAATGGAATAGCCCTGGGGAGCTTTATCTGCTGTGATGAGGACAGAATAGGACTGTCCCACGTGGACATCTAGAGAAGAATAGATAGTTTGGAGAGTGTGGGTCCCCTCAACCTCAATCAATGTGATCTGATGTGTTTGAATTCTTAAGTTGACTGAATTTTTTAGACCGACATTTGATATCTTGGCCCGTAAGTTTTACCTACAATCCAAAATTGAACTCTATTTAGAGGTTTTATTCTTCTTTTTTGTGGAAAAGAATGATCATTAGAATATGGAAAAAGATATTTTTTTTCCAGCCAGTTATTATTATCATTATTTTTTTAAGTTATTTATATAAAATTCTAAAGACTATTATAAAAGTGACTCTCTATTAACAACACTCATTTCACACGCAGCTTTACTAACTATATTTATTTTCTTAAATTATAAAATATTTTGAAATTCCGTTAACTCTAGAGAATATTAATAATTAAGAATATTGAATATTACACTATTAATTATATATATATTTTTGAACCTATCTATTAAGTTACATAATTATTTTATATTTAAAAATATAAATATACGGTAAATGTGAAGTAATTTCAATAAAAAAAATTCCTAAAAAACAAAAAATAATAATAATATACGGTAATTAAGAACGTTTCTCTTCAATTTTCATATTAAAATTTCATTTAATCTCATTAGTTATATCTTCAATTAGTAAATAAATAAATTATAAAATTATTTTTAATAATTTTATGTCAAACAATTTAATGTTTTTTTAAAACACTTTTAAACACATCGTCTTTCTTAAAACCACTTATAAATCATTGAATGTGATATTTAGTAATATTCAAAATTTCATATAATTATACTTAATAGTAGGTAACAACACTTTATATATGTATGTAATGTATTTTACCCACATCAAAACAATTAAAGGTCCCTTTGTGCATGTATAAATATATATTATATATATTAATGTGGTATAAATCTCATCTTTTTTAAAAGATGATTCTCTTGCCAATGTTAAAAAAAATTTAAAAAATCATATGACTAAATATATATTTAATTTTTTTATAATGTGATAGTATATATTTAATTATTTTCATGAATATATTAAACATATATTTAATTATCACAGTATTTTGATCAATATATTTTTATTAGAAATTTTTAATATTTATTTTATAATATAAATATTTCTTTATACTTATATTTATGAAGATATATTATATAATAAAATTAAATTGAAAATATATATTTTAAAAAATTAAACATTTATTTATTATTTATACTTATTTAAAAATAAAAATAAATAAATAAATAAATAATTTATATATAAAATGGATGGTGATTATATTAAATAATTTCCAATCATGGCCTACACTTACAAATGACATCTAACAATACGTTAAGGCATATAAATTAAAATAAAATGGGTATCGTTGGAAATTGATTTTTATTTTCACATGTGTTAATTCTAATAAATATATGGGTGCCCAGTGCTCTACGGCTCCTCAAAAAATTATAGAGAAATTAACTCAAATAATAAGATTAAAATGGATAGGATATGATAATAGAATTATTATAACTAATATAATAATTATTTATTCCATAGTATTATCACAAATTAATTATCTTATTATGAAAACAAATATACTGACCTGCCTTAGTATTAATTTCTTTTGTCAATATCATATCCGGTCTTCAAGTAGGTCCCATCTTTTGGGAAGTTATAGGAGCCAATCATAGGTTGGTGGCTATAAAAAATAGTCCAATAATATCTATTATTTTAAGCATAAAATACTTTATTAATTATTATAGGACGTGGATATAAAACATTTATAATTACTACGCTTAAACATTGTAAAAAAAAAGTAATAGACGAAACACTAAATGTGGAGATGATAACATCTAATTGCTACTCACCCATTACAACAATTTTTCTTATAACAAGGGTATTAAATTTCAATTTGGAGTACTTACCAAGAAATATAAGTATCACAAGAATATGGATTTAGAAATTTGAGTTTCATATATAAAACCTATACATTTTTTTTATTTTTTATTTTTGGTTAATGACCAAACATACATACTAAATTATCTAATAAATTTTGAAATTTGCATAATTAAAAAATGATCCTTTATTAATTCTTTGTCAATAATCAAAATTTTAACTTTATTATTGTAAAATATATATTATTTTTCTTATAATATAAAACAATATATTCTTTTATAGAGAATACATGTTATAAGAATTTTTTTAAATGGTTTTAAAATGAAATTACATAATAAGTTGATTATATATACATTAAAGGAAAAAATATTAAAATAAAAAATAATTTTACAAATAGAAAGTTCGGCAAACTTTATGTGCAATGTGCAAAGAACTACTTGTGTTTCATATATAAAACCTATACAATTTTTTAAACGGAGTACTTACCAAGAAATATAAGTATCACAAGAATATGGATTTAGAAATTTTGAGTTTCATATATAAAACCTATACAATTTTCTCTTTCATCCCATAAATTGGGAACTACTTGTGTCCTACATAGTCTCTCCCTTTTTTATGTTAACAATCTACATCCTCTCATGGAAACGATTCCCAGATTATGGAAGACACCCACCCAACCTTTCCCTGTTACTATGCCACGAATAGCAGCATAATCATCTCAGAACTCCAAACATATGTTCTAAGGTATCTTCTTCTTCTGTTAAAGTCATCGCGTCCATGTTTTGCATATAAACAAGGGTAATCCTCCATCTCACAATTTAGGTTTTGAGATGGAATTATGCTCAAATTTAACGTGATATCACAACAAGGTTACCCCGTCGGTGCAATTGTTTCGCCATTGGTGAGTGATGCATTCCACCACTTGGGTTCCATAAGCTTAACCTCCTCGTCGGTCTCAAGGGGACAGACCCTTACCGATGTGAGGGGGAGTGTTAAAGTCCCACATTGATTGGGGATCGCGCACATACTGCGCATATAAACAAGGGCAGTCCTCCATCTCATAACCTGGGTTTTGAGATGGAGTTAGGCCCAAATTTAACATGATATCAAAGCAAGGTTATCTGGTTGGTGTAGTTTTTTCGCCACTGATGAGTGATGCATTACGCCACTTGGGTTTCATAAGCTCAACATCCCCGTAGGTCTCAAGGGAACAGATCCTTGCCGATGTGAGGGGGAGTTTTAAAGTCCCACATCAACTGGGGATCGCACCCACGCAACGCATATAAACAAGGGCAGTCATCCATCTCATAACCTAGGTTTTGAAATGGAGTTAGGCCCAAATTTAACATGGTATCAGAGCAAGGTTACCCAATAATTTGAGCCTAACTCCATCTCAAAACCCATGTTATGAGATGGAAAAATTCCCTTGTTTATATGTGCAGCATGGACGCGATCCCTAGTCAATGTGAGACTTTAACACTCCCCCTCACATCGACAAGGGTCTATCCCCTTGAGACCGACAGGAATGTTGAGCTTATGGAACCCAAGTGGCGGAATGCATCATTGACTAGTGACGAAACAACTATACCGATGGGGTAACCTTGCTCTGATACCATGTTAAATTTGGGCCAACTCCATCTCAAAACCCAGGTTGTGAGATGGAGGACTGCCCTTGTTTATATATTCGCAGTGTGGGCGCGATCCCCAGTCGATATGGGACTTTAACACTCCCTCTCACATCGGAAAGGGTCTGTCCCCTTTATACCGACGGGGATGTTGAGCTTATGGAACCCAAGTGGTGAAATCCATCACTCACTAGTAGTGAAACAACTGCATCGATCGGGTAACCTTGCTTTGATACTAGGTTAAATTTGGGCCTAACTCCATCTCAAAACCCAAGTTATGAGATGGAGGACAACCCTTGTTTATATGCGTAGCATGTGCGCGATCCCCAATCGATGTGGGACTTTAACACTCCCCCTCACATCGGTAAGGGTATGTCCCCTTGAGACCGACGAGGAGGTTAAGCTTATGGAACCCAAGTGGCGGAATGCATCACTCACCAATGGCGAAACAACTGCACCGACGGGGTAACCTTGTTGTGATATCACGTTAAATTTGAGCCTAACTCCATCTCAAATCCCTGGTTGTGAGATAGAGGAGTGCCTTTTTTTATATGCGTAGCGTGTGCGCGATCCCCAGTCGATATGGAACTTTAACACTATCCCTCACATCGGCAAGCGTCTGTCCCCTTGACACCAACAAAGATGTTGAGCTTATGGAACCCAAGTGGCAGAATACATCACTCATTAGTGGCGAAACAACTGCACTGACTGGATAAACTTGCTTTGATAACATGTTAAATTTGAGTCTAACTCTATCTCAAAACTCAGGTTGTAAGTTGGAGGACTGTATTTATTTATATACGTAGCGTAGCCGGTATCCTGAGTCTACGTGGAACTGTAACATCTTCTTTAAATGAAATATTTATTCAAAGCTAAATATTTTTAATGACTGTGATTCTCTACTCCTCCTTCTAACAGCCGATCCTTGTTAAACATCGTGTCTATTAAATAATATATTGGTTAACAGAAATTAAACAACATATTTAATTCATTATTCTTTATGAATGAATTAATTAAATCATCATACTTTCATATTTACCATCTGGATTAATATTTAATTCATTCATACTTTATACCATATTCAGACATTTGGAATATATTTAATTTTTTTTAGATTCTTCTTCTTCTTCTTCGGCCAACATTGTCGACTATAATTTGTTAAATTGAAAAAAAAATTGGACACCTTCTGCTTCTACTTTGACATCCCACATGCAGAAAAAATATGATAGTATATATAAATAAAAATTTAATTTTTTATAATATAATAGTATATATTTAATTATTTTCATGAATATATTAAACACATATTTAATTACCACAATATTTTGATCAATATATTTTTATTAAAACTTCTTAACATTTATTTTATAATATAAACATTTCTTTATATTTATATTTATGAAAATATATTATATAATAAAATTAAATTGAAAATATATATCAACATATTTTGAAAAAATTAAACATTTATTTATTATTTAGACTTTTTTAAAAATAAAATAAATAAATACTTTATTATGAGTTTTTTGTTTTAAAAATAAAAATTCCCATTATCGACTATTTTTCAAATAAATAACCCAAGAAAAAAATAATATAACTTTAAACATTCTTTAAATTTAGAACTATTATTATTATAAAGTGCCTAATTTTAACAATAGGAGTTATGTTAAATAATATAACTTTAA
Source organism: Hippophae rhamnoides (assembly GCA_033030585.1). Taxonomy (NCBI): domain Eukaryota; kingdom Viridiplantae; phylum Streptophyta; class Magnoliopsida; order Rosales; family Elaeagnaceae; genus Hippophae; species Hippophae rhamnoides. The sequence goes on from CM065431.1 coordinate 2,627,944, forward strand.
ATAGCATGATTTGCTATTCTTACAACCATAAATCTGCATTTTTAACACTCATATTTACAAAAATAAAAAGTATATTTAATAAATTATAAATCATATAAGTAATGTAATTATAATAGATTGGTTTCCTCGTAGGATGCCAGTATCAACAAAGGTGTCTTCATGTTTAATTTGTGGCTAACGTATATCTCATATTTTACTTTTTTCTTCTCCTTAAAAAATTATAAATTTTATATAAATTTTTTAAATAATAATAATATTATTATAATTTTAACTAAAATAAAATTTCTTGGGAGACCCAACACCACTTTTGCTTGTGACTAACTACCATCCTAGTAACAATTATGACACTACTTGCTAAAGATATGTTAATTAAAGAATCATAAGTAAATTGTTGTACGCGCCATGCCGTACGAAAACGTATTTTTCTTGGATCTGGTATTAATAATTATTTTATATTATTAAAAGATTTTGTTTTAATAATTTAATTTAAGTATTAATATATTTTTTATCTTTTTAAACAATAATCAATTTTTTTTAGTTAAAATATCATTTTGATATTTTTTATGAATTATTTTTTTATGATAATTAATTAGAGTTAAAAAATAGTGAAAAAATTAGTAAAATTTTAGATATTGGGTCAACATTGTTGGCTATAATTTGATAACTGAAAAAAAAATGAAAAACAAAATCATTAGGCAAGTTTTATTTTAATAGCTCTCAATTTTGCAGAGTACCATTCTGAAGATTGGTATCTGGATTGAACAAGAGAGCTTCAATTGCTGATGCTATTATCAGCATAAAGTGCTTAATTTTGTTATCGGAAGTTATGTTACAATAAAGTATATATATAAACTGTTATTATAAAGTATGATTGATTTATGTATGACTTTGTATTTGAGTTTTAGTTTGAATCTTATTTATATAATGTGTTATTTATTTATTAAAAAAATATTATAATATAAAAATATTATTAAATTAATAGATTTTAATGTTTGTATTAAAATTTAATCAGTTTAATAAAAATATGAGTTATACATTAAAGTAGAATACAATATACAAAGTTTATCAGTATAAATGTGTAATAGGGAAAAAATTCACTTCTAAAATAATTTTGTGAAATCAACAATGTGACGTTTAATTCGCAGAATAAAATCGGAATATGAATGATGAAATAAAAAAAAAATGTTGTTTGTTTTGATCACTAGAATCAAATTCAGAATCAGGATTAAAGTGTTTGATTTGGCACTATAATAGAATGGAAAAAACTATAAATTACCTTATTATCCTTACATCCATTAAAGTTCAAATAATGTATTTAAGTACTATTTTTTCGTCAAATAAAATATATTATTGAAATAATTAGTTTTTTAAATAATTATTACTTAATTAAAAATAAAATATATTATTAAAATTATTATTTTTTTAAATAGAGTTTAGGGTTTTGATGTTTGAGATTTGGGAATTAAGGTTTAGGGCTATATTTGTGGGTTAAAGTTTAGGGTTAAAATTATTATTTTACTAAAAAAGTTTTAGGGTTTTATAATTTGGAATTTTGGATTTACGGTTTAGGGTTTAGGGTTTAGGGTTTAAGGTTTAAGGTTAAAGGATTTTGGGTTTTGGGTTTTAGGTTTAAGGTTTTGGGATTTGGGGTTTAGGATATAGAGTTTTGAGTTTTGGGATTTAGGGTTTAGGGTTTAAGATTTTGGGATTTGGGGTTTAGGGTTTAAGGATTTTGGGTTTTGGATTTTGAGTTTAAGGTTTAGGATTTTAGGATTTGGATTTAGGGTTTAGAGTTTTGGGTTTTGGGTTTGAGGATTTGAGATTTGAGTTTAGGGTTATATTTGAGATGAGGGTAAAATTAGAAAAAAAATTGAGATGGGAATGAAATCATAATTCTTAAAGGGGGAAAATGAATTGTGATTCATTCTCCTTTAATAATCAATTACATTCCGTACCTTCCATTCAATCCAACCAAACACACAAATAAAATGAATCCATTTTGACTCCTTTCCAAGGGAACATAAACATACGCCATTAGGGGTACGTTAAATTTAAGTATCAATATTAATGGTAATATTTTGAGATATACGCATTTTCTTCACTATGCCATTAGGGGTACGTTAAATTTAAGTATCAATATTAATTGTAATATTTTGAGATATATGTATTTTCTTCGCTTTTTTCCTTGATAACTCAAATAATTAAAGTTTAACTTTTTTTCCAAGTATTTGCTCGCTTTTTGTTGTGTACAAATATATCTAATATTTAAGATATGTTTAATGATAGAAATAAAGATGGAACCTAATTTGACTTCATATATTTATATATTAAATTTTATCGTAGTAGTTTAGGAATGAAATAGAATCTATTCTTAAAATCAAATAAATAACAATTTTATCACACCTTTGTTAATCCTTATTCACTATAAAAAAACCTTTAATTTTGGAGACATATATATTATATAAAATAATAATTAATAATTAGATGTTATTTTATAAATAAAATGAAACAAAAAAAATATCAAAAATATTTTTCTTGTTTTTAAACTTTTTATAAAATTAAATAATATTTTTCAACAATAATTATTTAGAAAAATAAATAATATTTTTAAGTAATAATTATTTAAAAAAATAAATAATTTTAAATAATATTTTTAGATAATAATTATTTAGAAAAATAATAATTTTAACAGTATATTTTATTTTAATAATAATTTAGAAAAATAAATAATATTTTTAAGTAATAACTATTTAAAAAATATATTTTATTTTATTAATAATTTTAAAAAATATAATAATTATAATAATATATTTTCTTTTCTATTCCAATCATAAATAAAATATTGTAATATTGATTCATTATTTGATTTCAATGATAAAATCAAATAATGTAATAGTAATACTATTTTTTATTTAATTTTATTATTATTATCATTATCATTTTTTTTATATATTATGTGAACCAAACATTACCTAAGTTTGTGAAGTGATATGGTTGTGTGGTTTAGGGAAGAAAAAAGCATTAATACAATTCTTCAAACAGTGTAGATTTTAAATATGAACCATTAATTATTGAAACTATCCAGCAAAACTTTAAAGCATATGCATAAGGTTTTTATGTATATATCGATCCGGAATTGGCCCATATACATGGTGTAATTTGTAGTTGTGTTAAATATTTTGTACCCTATATGTTTTCTTAGGAAAAAAAAGTGTATAATATGAAAATGTTATTAGATTAATAGATACTTAGTATTTGTGCTAAAATTTAAGTGAAACTCAAAAATATGAGTCGCATACTTAGGTACAATATAAGAAATTTATAGCTATAAAAATTGTATCCCAAATAGTTTTTTCACTAGTAAAATAATTTTTAAGTGAAACTCAAAGAGTTTTGTTCCCAAATGAATTTCAATGATATCTAAATTGTACTCAGTGCTGTACGCTACAAGATGCTTTTTTTTTTTTTTTTAATCTCACACCTCAGAGAATTCCTTCTTTTAAGTTATAAGAATATTTCCAAATTTTGTCAAAAATGCCCAACCATTAGAATGCAAAACCTAGTTTCGCATGATGGGCATTTTGATAGATTCGTCGAGCAGTGACTGGACAAAAAAAAAAAAAAAGAAAATTGTAAATAGAATGTCTGACACTTCACAAATGCGTGGGAGTTGTGTTTTATTATTAATATAAGAAAAATAAATAGATAAATAGTATTATCCCAAGTAATCTTATTATTACAATTGATATAATAAGCACAGCAGAATAATTATTATTACAATTGAAATAATTATCTCATATATTAATTATAATTATAGCTAAACATGTAATATAAAAAAAATTCTCTTCATATAATTAATAATCTCTTTGTTAAAACAATATTTTTCAGTGTAAAATGGGCACAGCAGAATCAGTCTCATGTTCCCTTGTATATATTACAAATAGTGAGTGACAAATAAGTTTAAAAAAATTTCAAATTTTAAGTTACATAGAAATTCGAAAATTAGCGTTTTTAAGTTTAAAATAAATTCGAATATAAACGTTTTTGAGAAGAAGTACATTCATCAAGCATAAAATGTGATTTTTGATCGCAAGATATTTCAACAAAAAATTTCATGCTTATTCCCAAAGCGTTTTTATTGAATCTCATAAGCATATACAAAATTCAAAATTATTAAGAGATACATAAAATGGAGAGACCATATAAAATATGCGCTTGTGCGTGTGAAGCAAATGAATTGAAGATTATCCGGCACCAAAATGTGCAATGATCCCTGCAAAAATATTATTGCACGAGAGGTCTTACATGAAAAACATCAAAATGCAAAACAAATGTAAAGATTACCTCATTTAGAAGAAAAGAAAAATTATTTGATAAATTTAATTATTTTTTATAAATTAACTACTTTATTATGTTTGTGATTTTAAGCTCAATATATTTATAAAAAAAATTATGATAAATTATAAATAATGTAATTATAAGTGTTTGTTTTATTCATAGTACACAAAATTCAAAGCCTTGGGTGTCCATAATTTGGTTCAGATCAAATTGTATAATCGAACTGGATTGGATCGAACGGTTTTACAAATTAAATGGTCCAGTCTAATTTGTACTAATTTTAAACTGTTTGAACCGAACCGAATCAGTTTAATAATATATTAAAAAAATTACATTATTCTTCATTAAATATATAAAAAATCGAACCGAACTATTTTATAAATCAAACGATCTGATCCAGTTTTTATTATTTAAAATCGTTTCAAACGGTCTAGTCCGATCTGGTCCAATCCAAGTAATATAAACGGTCTGATCCGATTAAATTTGTAACTAAAATCAGACCGAATGGGACCGTTAAACACCCCTAATTCCCACTATCAATAAAGGTTTCTTTGCGTTTAATTTGTGGCTAACATACCTCTCATATGTTACGTGCCAAGTCGTACGAAAACACATTTTTACATCTCAAATTACGGATATGGTATTAATATTCTAAATGTTTCGTATAGCTATCTTTTTATCTTTTTAAATAGTAACTAACTTTTTATTTAAAAATAATTTGTATTTTTTTATAAAAGATTTTTCTTTTTGATAATTAATTAAGGTTAAAAAAATTTATTATTTTTTTCTAACAGTATTAATAATACAAATATTTTTAGTTAATTATTCATTAAAAATATTTTAACCGTTATTCTTTTTAATTAATTATTCATAAAAATATTTTCATATAAAATTATTGTAATATTATGATTTTTAATATTTATTTATATTTTTTAAAAGGTAGATATTTCATAATTTTATTTTTTTAGTAATTTTTAATAAGAAGTTTGAATCCAAATTTTAATAAAAAAAATTATTTTTTAACAATAGTTAATTTCCTTAAAAAATCCTTAACTAAAAAAATATTTTGGATAAAAAAAATTAATTATTATTAAAAAATAAAAAATACTAATATTTAAATTAAAAAAATTAAAAAAATTTATATATTAATTAAAGAGGTACCATTCCCTCGAATTACTACCCCCAAGAAAATCAAAATTTGATATTTCTTTTTTTAAGTTAGTCCCAAGCTGGTCTAGTCCATGTGTTAGTAAATATAAATCTCAGCACAACACCTCACAAAAAAAACTTAACTTTTAGATGATTAATCATTGCATTATTGCAGATTCAGAGCTCCTTCTTTATCCAATTTTACTGTTCATTTTGATTTTGAGTTTAGTATTTAATACTTAAGATTTATTAAAAAATAAATAATAATTTTTTTTATATAATAAGTATAAGTATGAGAAAATAAAAAAGAGAAAAATAGATAAAAAGAAGAGAAGATGATAAAAATTAAAATGTTAAATTTTCTTCTTCTTTTTTTTCTTTTACATAAAAATTATTTTTGATTAAATATGTACTTTTTAAAAAATAAATATAAATACTTTTTATGGTAATATTAAAAAATTTAGTCCATACTAAGAGAATTACTATATTTAGATTACTCCTATTATTATTTTGTACTTTTTTTTAATCTATATTTTTAACTTTAATATATAAAATCATCATATTTAAATTATTATTACATATTTTAATTAATTTTAATAAATTAACAAAATATATAAAATAATATAAATATGAATATTTTATTTGTTTTGAATAAAAATAAAAAATAATATCAAGACAATAATATAAGTTAAACAAAAATAATAATAATAAATATCAAAATAATAATATAAGTACCAATAAAATACAGAAATTAAAATTAAAGGCAGATAATTATATAACCATAAATTATTTCAAAATAAATTAAACAAATTATTTTAAAAAATATATAAAAGCTCATGCCAAAACTTGTAATTTTTTTAATTTTTATCTCACAAGATACGTTTTGTTTAATTGGTACTTAACATATTTGGTGTCAAAGGTTTTAGCCACATCTCTAACCTAACATCAGTGCAGTTAAAAGATATAATTTTTTAACCAAAAGTTACCTCAATTTATTACAAAATATTATATCAAATATAATATAATGAATAATATCTTATCAAATTTAATATAATATTATTTATTTGATAACTTATCAAAAAATATATTATAAGTAATATAATTATAATAAAAATATATTTATCAAAAATTTATGATAAATTATAAGTAATATAATTATAATTATAATGTTTGTTTTACTTATCTTACATAGAATTCAAATGCTTGTTTCCACTGTCAATAAAGGTTTCTTTAGGTACGTTTAATTTGTGGCTAACATACATCTCATATTTTACTTTTTCTTTCTCACTAAAAAATTATAAATTTCTTTCTCCTATTGTGTATTATCTCTCTGACTATGATCGACTATTGATATAACTTCTTCAATCGAAAATATAGACATCTTTTTTAATATGCTTAAATAAGATGCACAAACCTAATTTCTTTACCTGTCAAAAACTTGAAATTCCATTATATATATTTTGTACAAATTAATCTCATAATTATTATATAATTTATTTAAGATATTTTTCAATTAAATAATAAATTATTAATATTTTAAATACTAATTATTATTTAAAGATTTTTTTTTTGTGTTTGTGGTTATAATCTCAATTCTATATTTAGTTTGCAGAATAACATATTATAAGAATAATCCTCTTTTATAACATTACGATGAAATCTCATCTTATTATTTAATACAGCTGTTTTTGAAATAATCTTAGACATTTAAAATTGTCTTATCAAAGGATAAGATTATACCTAAAAATAACATGCATGTTAAGAACGAGATACATCGGTAATATGTGTCTATATATATTATTTTATACTTAAGTTATAAATTATTTATATTTATTCATGTATATAAATTTAGTATATATAATTGAATAAGTGATACGAATATTCTATAGTTTTTATAAAATGTATATTTTAGTTACATTATTTCAATTAAATCGCTTTAGTTTAATTTTTTTAAATATATTTTAATCTTAAAAATTTAAAGACTATATATTTCTTTAAGATTAAATTATAATTTTTAAAAAATTATAAGATTATAATATTTCAGTTAAAAATTATAAAACTAATATCCTTATTTGTTATAGCTGCAAGATCGCTTATACATTTCTCCCGTTATTATAAGACTTACATAAATAGTATTTACACGTAATTTTTTAATTAAGTTAAGAATAAAATAATAATTATATTTTATTAATAAAAAATAAAAAGAAAAAGAAAAAAAAAAACCTCTTCCCTCCGTTTCTACTTTACTCAAAATTTAGAAAGAGAGAGTGAGAGTGAGAGGAAAAGAGAACGAAAAGGAAAAGAAAAGCAAAAGCAGAGAAGGGTCGGAGTCTTTTTCTTTTCTTTCATTTATTTTCTTTTTAATAATAAAATATATAATTTTTATTTTATTCCTAATTTTTTTTAAATTTTTTCAATTATATTTTTAAATTATAAAATTAATGAAATTTGTTTAAAAAATAAATGCACTAAAAGTTAACAATTCCAAAACTTTTAGCGAGAAATAACAGGTTGTATAACTGAGTGATTGAAAACCCCCTCCCCCCTTCCCTTCCTCACTATCAAAAAAATTCAATTCCAATATCTACGTATGAATGCATTTTATTCTTTCACATTTTTCTCTATATATACACAATTCTTTTCTGGCATTGAAACCAAAATATATCACTCCCCGTCTCTCATTTGAAGTTATTTTGAAGGTGTTTACAGCATCAATTTTCGTCTGATTTCTTATAATTAATAACATGTATTGATATTATCTCTTGCTTTGCTTAATTAACTTATATGTAGTTTCTCTGTTTTGAAATGTGCAGTAGAACATCTTCATCCATCTTCATCAATGGAAAATTTTCAACCCCACCACCACTTCTACAACAACTACTTAATTCAAATACAAGCAGATGTTCACCCAATTTATGTTGTTATGATTTTCAATCAACAAGATAACACAAGGCACTCACAGTACCATTCTATTATCAAATTTATAATTCCTGTACTCCTAAACCTAATTCAAATCAAAGGTTCGGGAAATTCCGATTCTATTTTTCAAACACACTCTGTTCTTGTTGTGATTTGTATAACCTCCATACTTTTGTATTGCCCTTTCTCTATTGCTCAACCACACTTTCTAACTCTTTCTCGTGCATTACAACTCATGTCCAAACTCTTTGCTTCCATTTCAGTTGCTTCACTTGTCTTCATTCTCTTTCCTCCCATAAATTGGGAACTAATCATGTCTTACTTATTTTCTCTCTTTCTTCTTACAAATATCCCTATCCTTTTATGGAAATTAGTTCCCAAATTAATTTGTTCAAGGAGAGAACCCACCCCACTTTTGCCTGTCACTAATCCAGCAGCATCATATTAATAGTATTATTGGAATGAAGTTAAAGGTGAAGATGTATGATGGAATAATTATGACACTATTGGTTGTATGTGTAAGTCGTAGAAAAAAGTGTTTTGGTATATGTCATAATATTAAAGTTGTAGAATCGAGATCTATTAAAAAAAAAGAAAGTACTGGTTGATGTCTGAATGTACTCTTTGTTAAGTTTGGTTATAAACATGTCGGATTTTGTGTGTTGATGCAGTCATTGTAGTAAGTAGTAGCTGTATGATACTACAAGTAGTGTTATTGGTAATAGCAATTGTCGGATTTTGGAACATTGTGATGAAATCTCATCTTATTATTTAATACAGCTGTTTTTGAAATAATCTTAGACATTTAAAATTGTCTTATCAAAGGATAAGATGATACCTAAAAATAACATGCATGTTAAGAACGAGATACATCGGTAATATGTGTCTCTAAAAATAAAATAATTATCAAATATTTTAAGACATTTTTTACATATATATATACAGCAATTGAACGAAGAAAATTTGATTGTTTTTGAACTCAACCTTCGCTGCAAAAAATGAGTGTTCATAATTTTTTATACAATTCATTATAATTTCTTACTTTAATAGCTAAAATTTAAATAATTAATTTTATTTTTTTATATATATCTCAACTATTTATATATAAAATTATAATAAATTGTATAAAAAATCGATACCATCCTGTTTCGTTACTATAAAAGTGTTATAAAAAACTTTAATTTATAGCTTCTCTGTTATGAAAAAAAAATGTGCCAGTTGAACATACAAATTTTATTTATTAATTTAATATTAATATAAAAATAAAATAATTTAAATCAATTTAAAAATAAATAACGGTAGATCTCAAATAAAATCTATCAAACCTACTTGTATAAATTAGTAATGTTTCTAATCAATATTTTATAAATTGATATTAATTTTTAATTTTCTTCCGCCCCCCTTGCTATGGAGTATGTACTGGATCAATTAGTTTCAGAGAAAGTTTTGAAAAATCTCAAATTTTATTATAAGACATAATAATTACATATAGTTATATATACATGAAATTACAAAAATATAATACCCATCTCTCACTTATTCTAACAAAATTTCTCCAATACATCCCTCTAATTCGGTACCCTCGCACAAAGCATTACAACGTACCATGCACTATGTGCACAAGCAACTACAGTGACTTAGTCAAAGTAGCTAGATTGGGATAGTGGAATGCTTTTTCAAGAAGAAAAAAAAAACAGTGGATGCATTGTGTCATGAAAAAGCACTTATGTGGGTCGTACTCTCCACTTACTATAATTTATTTTAATCTTTCACATTTTTTCCAATACATACCGACTGTTTTCTCTCATTGAAACCAAAACATAATATCACTCCCCGTCTCTCTTTTGAAGTTATTTTGATTGGGGTTATTGAATTATTATTATTATGGTAATAATAATTTAAATTATTACAAGCATCCTAATTTATTTTTTTTACTTATATATAATATTTTCGAGGTGTATTAGGATGCTATTAATTTAAATTATGGTAATTTCTCTGTTTAATTAATTAACTTATATGTAGTTTCTCTTTTTTGAAATGTGCAGTAAAACATCTTGATCCATCTTCATCAATGGAAAATCTCCATCCCTACCACCACTTCTACTACTACTACTACTACAATAACAACAACTTAATTCAAATACAAGCAGATGTTCATGTTAACGCAAATTCCCGATAAGTCAGATTTATGAGAAAACATAATTCAAATACAAGCAGATGTTCATGTTGGAAAATAACGTAAATTCCCGATAAGCCAGATTTATGAGAAAGCATAATTCAAATACAAGCAGATGTTCATGTTGGGAAATAACGCAAATTCCCGATAAGTCAGATTTATGAGAAAGCAAGAATAGAAAAAATAACACACAAATTTGATAACGGGGTTCGGCCAATCTTGCTTACGTCTCCGGACCTGCTGCAGATCTTTTTACTGAAAGGGGAGAAATTACACAAGGTGTTTACAACACTCACAACTCACAACCCAATTACACCCAAGAAAATTACTCTCAATTTTCTCTCACAAAAGCTTTTTCTCTAAGCTTTTCTCTCAATTGGAATGAACACTTTGGATGATTAATTCATTACAATTACACATCTATTTATAGGAAAATTCACTCCTTGAATTACTCCTTAAATTATAGTTCCTTAAATTGCTCCTTGAATTAAGCTCCTTATTTTGCTCCATGAATTGCTCCATGTTTTGCTCCTTAATTTGCTCCTTAAATTAAGGAGCTTTATAACAATCTCCCACTTGAAGACTGATTTCAATCTGTCTTCACACCTTGATCAATGCAACAGCTTTTCTAGTCTCTGTTACTCTAGTAGACCAACTGAAGTTGAGCACAACTTCAGTTTGTCAATAGTCACCACCTTTGTTAACATATCTGCTGGATTTTTGCTTCCTTTAATCTTCTCCAGTATTAACACATCATCTTCCAATAGAGATCTGATGAAGTAATAACGAAGTCCAATATGCTTTGTTCTAGAATGAAATGCTGAATTCTTCGCCAAGTGTATTGCACTTTGACTATCACTATGCAGAACATTCTTCTCTTGTTTGAATCCCAGCTCAATTAACAAACCTTGAAGCCATATCATCTCTTTACTAGCTTCAGTTGCTGCTACATACTCAGCCTCTGTAGTGGATAGAGTGACAATTTTCTATATTTGTGACATCCAACTAACAGCTGTAGTTCCAACAGTAAATATATAATCGGTGGTGCTTCTTCGGTGATCAACTTCACCTCCAAAGTCTACGTCTACGTACCCTTGTACTTTTAACTCTCCTTTACTAAAGTACAAGCAATTTTCTGTGATGCCTCGCAGATACCTCAAAATCCACTTGACTGCTTCCCAATGAGTTTTCCCTGGATTTGACATAAATCTGCTAACAACTCCCACTGCATGGCCAATGTCTAGTCTCGTACAGACCATTGCGTACATCAAACTTCCAATGGCTGAGGCATAAGGAACCTTAGCCATGAATTCTCTCTCTTCCTCTGTCTGAGGGGACTGATCCTTGGATAGGCGAAAATGACTGGCCAAGGGTGTGCTAACTGACTTGGCATCACCCATGTTGAATCTCTTCAAAACACGATTGATGTACTCTGCCTGAGATAACTGCAAGGATCCTTTCTTCTTATTTCTTGTGATTTGCATTCCAAGAATCTTCTTTGCTGGACCCAAGTCTTTCATGTCAAACTCTTTTGACAATTGCTGCTTCAACCTTTTAATATCATCCATATCTGAACCCGCTACTAACATATCATCAACATAAAGTAGTAAAATGATATAACTGGACCTATATCTCTTGAAGTAGCAACAATGGTCAGCATTGCACTTCTGGAAACCTTCCTTGTGCATGAAGCTATCAAACTTTCTGTACCATTGTCTCGGGGCTTGTTTCAGGCCATACAAACTCTTCTTAAGTCTGCACACCATATTCTTCTTCCCTCTTTCTGAGAAACCTTCTGGCTGGTACATGTATATCTCTTCATCTAAATCTCCATAAAGGAATGCAATCTTCACATCCAACTATTCAAGATGAAGATCTTCAATGGCTACAATACTCAATACTGATCTGATAGTATTGAGCTTCATAACGGGAGCGAAAATGTCAGTGTAGTCAACTCCTTCCTTCTGTTGAAACCCTTTGACAACTAGGCGGGCTTTGTATCTCTTGGAACCATCATGCTCCTCTTTCACCCGGTACACCCATTTGTTGTGAAGTGCCTTCTTTCCCATAGGTAACTCAGCTAGTTCCCATGTCTGGTTGGAGATGAGAGATTTCATTTCTTCTTTCATAGCAAGCTCCCACTTATTGGAATCTCGAGTCTGACAAGCTTCATCATAGCATTCAGGCTCCCCTCCATCAGTTAGCAACATATAGTTCATGTATCTCATGTTGGGCATATGAGGTCGAGAAGACCTTCTCAATACAGGAGCTGGAGTAAGAGGTTGTGATGTGTCGGAATGCTGTGTACTCCTCTATCCAACAAGTTCCTCTGGCTGAGAACTTGTTACAATTGGTTCTGTTGCGGAACTATCTGGGACATCATTTGCATCTGCCAAATCTTGACTCATTCTGCTCTGATTCATTTGCGTCTATTTTATGCATGTCCTTATACATCACCCTTTCGTTGAAAATCACATCTCTGCTACGGATAACTTTCTTGTTTTCGTCATCCCAAATACGGTAGCCAAACTCATCCTCACCATAGCCGATGAATGTGCATTTCTTGGATTTGGGATCAAGCTTATTCCTACCTTGATCACTGATATGCACAAATGCTACACAGCCGAAAACTTTTAGATGTGATAGTTTCACCTCTTTTCCGCTCCATACCTCCTCTGGTATTCTATGCTCCAATGGAACAGATGGGCCTCGGTTGATCAAGTAAGCTGCCGTGTTGACTGCTTCTGCCCAGAACTGCTTCGGTAGACCTGACTGTATACGAATGCTTCTGGCTCTTTCTGTCAACGTTCGGTTCATACGCTCAGCTACACCATTGTGTTGAGGCGTGCTTGGCACAGTTCTTTCCATTCTGATCCCGTGCTCATAGCAAAAATTTTTGAATCTGGTGTCTTCATATTCACCACCATTATCGGTTCTGAGCTTTTTGATCTTTAAACCCGTCTCATTTTCCACCATAGCTTTCCATCTTCTGAAAGCCTCAAATACTTCAGACTTATGCTTTAGAAAGTAAACCCATACCTTCCGAGAGTGATCATCAATGAAAGTCACGAAGTAGTGTTTCCCACCAATAGATGAGATGGTCGTTGGTCCCCAAACATCAGAGTGAATAAGCTCTAGTCTTTCCTTCTTTGGGATTCTGCAACTTGTCTGAAAGCTGACTCTCTTTTGCTTTCCAAGTATGCAATCTTCGCACATGTCTATCTCCGTAGACTGTAGACCTGGAAGTTTTCCCTTTGAGTGCATAATCTTCATCCCCTTCTCACTCATATGGCCTAGTCTCTGGTGCCACAGATTTAGTGTTTCATTGCTTGCTGCAACTATAATTGAACAACGTGCCTTTGCTGTCATGTAAAGAGTGCCACTTTTCTTGCCTCGAGCAACTGTCATTGCACCCTTTGAAATCTTCCAATCATCACCATGGAAGATCGTACTGTAGCCTTCACTGGCCAACTGCCCCACTGAGATTAAGTTCCTTTTGAGATCGGAAATATACCTGACATCCTTCAGCTCCCAAACAGATCCGTTCAACTTAATCTTCACTACACCTTTGCCAATAATAGCACATGGTTGATCATCACCAAGATATACCTTTCCAAGGTTTCCGGGGACATATTTCTCGAAGAATTCTTTTTGTGAAGTAGCATGGAACGATGCTCCAGAGTCTAACACCCAAGATTCTTCCTTGCTCTTCAAAGAGCATATCAATGCATCGTCTCCTCCTGAGGTGGAAGTAACATTTGCTTCTACCTTCACTTGTTTGTCCTTCGGTGCACTCTTGCACTGATTTTTGTAATGCACGGTTCTTTCACAATTCCAACACTCGATAGTCTTCGAGCTATGGTAATTATTAGGATTCCTGGCTTTGGACCTCCTGTCCTTTGATCTACATCGGTAGTCTGTTCTACCACGTCCATTCCCTTTGGTTGAATTTCTTCCTCTTGACTCTGTATGCAAAACTGAAGAAGTTGACGATTCACCTGACTCTCTACGTCGGATCTCTTCACTGAGAACCAGATCACGAACATCGTCAAATTTCAACTTATTGCTTCCTGACGAGCTACTCACAGCCGTGACAGTAGCATTCCAACTTTCTGGTAAAGAAGATAAAAGTATTAATGCTCGTACTTCTTCATCGAATTCAATTTCCACTGAACTCAACTGGGTTGTGACTGTGTTGAGTTCATTGAGATGTTGAGCTACCGATGCGCCTTCATTCATCCGCAAATTGAACAAACGCCTCATCAAGTGCACTTTGTTTGAGGCTGATGGCTTCTCATACATATTGGAGAGAGCTGCCATAAGACCCGCCATGGTCTTTTCCTTTGCTATGTTGAAGGCAACATTACGGGATAGCGTCAATCGAATAACTCCGAGGGCTTGTCTGTCTAGAAGATTCCAATCTTCTTCCTTCATAGCTTCTGGTTTCTTCCCTGAGAGAGGTTGATATAGATTTCTTTAATACAGATAATCCTCTATCTGCATTTTCCAAAAACCAAAATCTGTGCCATCAAATTTCTCGAGTTTCACCCTTCCTTCATCTGCGGTCATTGCTCCCACTAAAATCTGACTTCCTCTGGATCGTTTCTGACTATTTCTGTAAATCACCGTGTATTAGAACACCTCCGTCAACGAACAAATATCGTCAACAAAATTTCACTATTCACGTAAATAGTAACCTTGTAGAAAATTGATAGAAATCACCACCAATAGCTCTGATACCAGTTGTTGGGAAATAACGCAAATTCCCGATAAGCCAGATTTATGAGAAAGCAAGAATAGAAAAAATAACACACAAATTTGATAACGGAGTTTCTGCCAATCTTTCTTACGTCTCCAGACTTGCTGTAGATCTTTTTACTGAAAGAGGAGAAATTACACAAGGTGTTTACAACACTCACAACTCACAACCCAATTACACCTAAGAAAATTACTCTCAATTTTCTCTCACAAAAGCTTTTCTCTCAATTGGAATGAACACTTTAGATGATTAATTCATTACAATTACACATCTATTTATAGGAAAATTCACTCATTGAATTACTCCTTAAATTAATGGTTCCTTAAATTAATTCTTGAATTAAGTTTCTTGTTTTGCTCCATAAATTGCTCCTTAAATTAAAGAGCTTTATAACAGTTCATCCATTTTATTACGTTATTAATTTTCAATCAACAAAATAATACAAAATAATACAAGGAACTCAAACTCACACACAGTACCATTCTATTATCAAATTTATAATTCCTGTACTACTCAACCTAATTCAAATCAAAAGTTTGGGAAATTCCGACTCTGTTTTTTAAACACATTATGTTCTTATTGTGATTTGTATGACCTCCATACTTTTATATTGCACTTTATCTATTGCTCAGCCACACTTTACACCTCTTTCTCGTGCATTACAACTCATGTCCAAGCTCTTTGCTTCCATTTCAGTTGCTTCACTTGTCTTCATTCTCTTTCCTCCCATAAATTAGGAACTAATTATGTCTTACTTATTTTCTCTCTTTCTTCTTACAATCCCTATCCTTTTATGGAAATTAGTTCCCAAATTAATTTGTTCAAGGAGAGACGCCACCCCACTTTTGCCTGTCACTAATCCAGCATCATCCTATTAATAGTATTATTGGATTGAATTTGAAGTTGAAGATGTCTGACGGAACAGTTATGACACTACCGGTTGTACGTGCAACTAGTAGAAAAAAAGTACTGTCTGATGTTTGCCATTAATGTAATACACGTAACATTAAAAAAAGTACTGGCTGATGTGTACTGTCGTATATGAATTACATTGTGTTTGTAATCTCAATTATATATTTAGTTTGCAAAATAACATATAATAAAAATAATATTATTTTATAAAGTCTAACTTATGCTATTACAAGTATAGTATTGGTAATAGCAATTGGATGATCCCATTTTGGAACATTATGATCACATCTGATCTTATTATTTAATGCAGGTGTTTTTGATATAATCTTAGACATTTAAAAATATCTTAAAATTAATAATTTAGTTTTTAAATCAAACATATTAACTTTTATAATTTATAAGAATTAATAAATTTAATCCATATACGTTAATTTATTAAAATTTAACAGATTTATTTATTTACTTTCATATCACTTTATCTATATGATAAATAGATAATTTACAAAAATTAATTAATTTAATTTATATTAATATATCAAAATTTTATATATTTATTCACATATTTATTATCTAATTCAAGTAACAAAGGTATTGTAATATTAAAATTAAATTTAATTGAAATCAAACATATATTAATATTATTTATATATATACATATAATATATATAATTAAATTTTATTATAATATATTACACAATATTTAAAATAATTAGATTAAATTTTATTTTTATATATTTTTATTTCATTTAAAAAATGTATTAATAGTTAAAAAAATTAAAATTAAAATCAATATTTTATATAATATAATAGAATAAAAATTATATTAATATTTAATTTATTTAAAGTAAATAAATGTTAAAATATAATAAATATAATTAAAAAAATATTATTATCTTATCATAATTTATCGTTAAATATATTTAAAATTAATACAAAATATTATATTTATTAATATAATCGTTGTTTCTTGTTATATGTAATTCATATACGAAAGTTATATAGTAATTACTTTAATATTAACTTTTCATTTATAATCGGAATAAATTGATAAAAAATTTTAAATAATAAACAATCACTATTAAAACATATGTTATTTAAATCTATATGTAAAGTCAGTTTTTGAAAAAAAACTTACTCATAATGAATTTAAAATCAGTTCGACGTAGAATCGACACCACACATAACATCAGTTGACGTGTTGAATCGACGTTAACATACGTGATTTTTTTTTCTCTTCTTTCTTCCCCCATCAAACACAAGTTTTAATTTACATTGCTTTAAACAACACCCAAAAACCAAAATCAAGCTTCACTTAATCCATTTTCTCATTTTTCGGCCACTTACGACAACCAATTTTAGGATTGTTTAATGGGTTTTATTCCTCTATAAATTATCTTCTAAATCCCCTATTTTTTAAGCGAAATACTCAAATATTTTATACTCATTTTCTTACTTACAAAACACTATATTTTTCTTCATTTTTTCATTTTATCATTTCATTTACTCTTGTAAGTATTTCTCTTAATCATACACACTTATTATTCACTTTGCATTATTTTTTGTATATTATATGTATAAAGTTTTGTATTATGTATGTTATTATTTATATTATTTAGATTTTGTATAAATGTTTCGTAATAAAATAAATTTATATATATATATATATATTTATGATTGTGATTTAAGATTGATATTTAATTTATTTATTCATGTTAAAATAAAATGGAAAAAACATGATTTAATAATATTATGCTTATTAAAATATTTGTTATTTGAAGTAGCGTATTTATTTAAAAAAAATCTTAGTAATCATAAAATTGTTATATAAATTTATATGTTATTGAATACATATTTTTAAATAATGTATAAAATAAGTAAAATATGTAGAAAAAAGAAAATAAATTTAAGCTTTTAATAAATTTTAAATTTTTTCATTTAAAATCATATTTTATGAAATTTAATGCTTGTTTTTTAGTAATATTGGTGTATATTTTTTAAATGAATAATAATTGCGATCTTTATCTTAAAAAAAAAACAGCTCTCATCATTCACACTGACTTCCCACTTCAATCTCTCCTCTTAAAACAGATATCCCTTCTTTATTTGCTCTCTCACATCTTTCTCTCCAAAATCACAACAAAAATTTAGTATTTTTATTTCTCCATTCAATCTTTACTTTTCTGGGAAACTTCAATACAATCTCATTCTCACCATTAAGATCTATTTCCAAATTCTTCTCTCTCTTATCCTCACCGTCCAAATCTCTATCTTCTCCTCCACCCTCGATCTCTGCTTCAACCCAATCTATGACTCAGGCTCTGAATCGCCCGAGTCAGACCCAGACTCAGACTCAGATTCAGAGTCAAACCCTGTATGAGATGATGACCGATGATCAAAAGCGAGAGTCTTAGCTCTCTGAGGACAAACGACGCAAAGTTCAAGAAAAGGTCTTAAACGATGCACCGTTTAGAAAACTCAATCGAGGAGGATTTCAAAGCGATATGAGGCTCACGGTGGTTGCTAGAGATGGGTTTGGAGTTTCAATGGATGTTCATAAGAGTGTTTTGGGTTCTAAGAGTCGATTCTTTGCAGAGAAGCTTAGACGTGAACGTGGGTTTTCTCCTTCTGTGGAGATTAGTGATTGTGATGATGTGGATGTGTAGGTAGAAACAGTGGTGTTGATGTATTGTGAGGATTTGAAGAAGAAGTTGATTGGTGAAGATGTGTCCAAGGTTCTGAGTTTGCTTAGGGTATTTATATATATAGTCTTGCTTGATTTGTTGGATTTTGTTTTGGGTTTGTCTTACTCTCTCTTTATTAAGTTAGAAACTATGGATAATGACTTGAATTTTGAGAGATATTGGTATTATTTGCATATTGGTTTTTTTGTTTGAGCGTAGTTGTGGATAATTGAAAATGATAATTTGTGCTACCCGACCGAAAGTGCTTTCGGGGTTCTAATTATTGCAAATTTTAATCCTAAAAGCACTTATGGTAAATTTTTATACTTTGATTCATAAGTTCCCTTTTTACTGTCCTATAGTGCTTTCGTAGAGCCTTAAAAATAGAAGCAAACAAACCTCAGGTATTGCATAAAGCTTTCTTGAGTAAAGGTCTTTTCTATATGAAAAACATTGCCAATTCTCTTTTCCAAAAACATGCATTATGTGATAGAACATAATTCTATATATATAAAAAAACATTCATGCAGTCGTATTAATACGAATGTAAACACAACATAATCAAAATGAATCGAAAATTTGATCATAATTTTACCACACTCACAAGTGAATTTTAATAGTGTTTCAATTTCATGTTTTTAAACCTTTTTTTTATCACAACGGTGAATGAAGTTTTTGAAATTAATTCTTATTTGATATTAAATATGTAACATTTAGACTACCTAACTAATGTTGATAACTTGCTATAAGGATGATGGCATAATAATTTTAATGTGTCAAAACAAATAATTTAAATAAATAAATTTTAATATGTCTAAAATTATTTAAACAAATATCACATGTATAATAAATAAAAAATATTATACACATAAGAAATAGAAGTTAAATAAATTAATCACATTAAAATTATAAAAAAAATGAATTTTTTTAGTCTCTGAAACGACAAGTCATTTTTTTCGCTTGAAATTCTTCTTTAAGTTAGAAACGGTATGTCATTTTCTCTGTCTTCAATCTCTAGTCGGGTCATGCGATCAGATTTTGACCTGAATAGAGGCCCAATCATTTCTCATAATTATGCTCTTATATTTGTAAAAGATGACAGAAAAATTAAGAAAAATAAAATAATATTCTTGTGTGGTTGATTGAAACTATAAGTAATTAGTTTTATTTATAAAAAAATTAAAACTCTTAATTTTATGTAATTGATAAATATATTTTCTATTACAAATAAAATTAATAATACTCATTAATTAAGAAAACTTGATTGATAAATATCTTTTCTATTACAAATAGGATTAGTAATACTTACTCATTAAGAAGACTCTTATTTAAAATAGATTTTATGATATCTTTTAGGCTAAAGATTTTAGCTATAATTTAGAGTATATCTTATCTAATATTTTAGCATATATTATTCCATATTTTAGCACTAAAAATAATTTCGGATTTATAAACATTTGCTATTAAATGCATAAATATAATCATATGTGTCATAGTTATCAAAGATATACCTGAAGTACAATTATCTGAAACTCGAAGATTTGTTTGAATTTTCTTGATAGACTTGATAACAAGCTTAAAAATAAACTTACAGATAAATATTTTGTTTACAAAAATACCAACATTCATACTCCTTACACATTTCATTATGAAAAAGTCAAACGATTTTTGTTTATCATGCAATCTCATTTTAAGAAAATAGAACGTTCATTTAAATCTTTTGAAATTAAAATAAATTGTATATAAAACGTTAAATACTATAAAATTATTTTATTTCAAAATAAGGTAAAAGAACTTCAAGTTCATACCATAAAATACAAATTCTCATAAGTAAGTTTCATATCTAAAGTAGACAACTCCATGTCTACTGTGTATAAAGGCCAAAAGGGTAGCTCCAAAGGTTTTCAATTCAAAGTATCATAAGTACATGCCATAATTAAAATATTACGAATAAAATGCATTTTTCAAGTAATTTTACATGTGATTGCAAATACTTAACCTATTAGTTCTATATACTTTGTTGGCCAAGTAACAGTACTTGACACAGCATCATCGAAGACGTGAAATTCAGAATTAGCATTAAATAAAGATGTTTTTCATCTAAGTGTGCTTGTCACTCAAACCTTCAAAGAATCTAGTCCAATATTATGTGGTGTACCTTAGAAATAGGGTCATTTGAGATGATTCTCTCTTTAGCCATTACTTGTTCAGTTTCCCTTCAAAGAATCTAGTCCAATATTATGTGATGTACCTTAGAAATAGGGTCATTTGAGATGATTCTCTCTTTAGCTATTACTTGTTCAGTTTCCATCCAATCTAATAAATCACAACTCTTATTTTCCACATTTATTGTTGTTTGCACAGAACCATTAGACTGTGGGTGTAAATTAAAAGAAAATCAATAGTTAATGTTTGTAAAAAGGTAGTTGTATTAAATTAATTTATAAGAAGACAAATTTCATATTGTTTACCAATAGCATAATGATTACTTGCTCATTTTCTTATTCTATTTGGGAAGACTACGGTTAAAATTTTGTGCATAAAAAATTATTACACATATCATTTGATTCAAATTGTATATCATGATGTGTCCAAATATGAATTAAAATCTCATCTCTTTTTATCCTTAAAAATGTCTTGTAACCCAATAGCATTTCAAGCGTACAATTTTCCTTAATGTGATCAGTTTCACAATGTCATAGTTTATAAAAAAAAGTGAATCAAATAGTACCCATTTACCAAATTAAAATGAATATTGAATAAATAGCACTAGCTAAATTGTAAATGTAATATACATCACTAGCTTCTTCTTCCAAATTGTGAATCAATTCCATACCACAAAACTAGAAATCCCATATGGCTAAACAAATAATCAATTCCATACCACAAAACTAGCAACATTGTTATTGATAGAGATCAACAATTAACTTAACCAATTTCATACCTTAAACATAATTTTACTATAAAGAACCAAAATTTGTGCACAGATGATAATTACTTATACAGAAAAAGATACTTTAAAAAAATAAGAAACACTTGTAAAGTTTTTTAGTTTTAGGCTTACTGTGCTTCTCGACTAAAATCCAATTCTCCATCTCAATGCAAATGGTGGATGATAGAACCTTAGAGGTTGAAGGTAGGCATTCGTCTCCTAGAATTCAATATTGTAAAAACAAAAGAGAATCAGTTCCTTAGTTAGAATTGTTGGAAAAAATGTATGATTGTAAAAAAATAAATTCCACACACCTAGGATAACTTCCCAAATCAAAATAGAATAAAAATAACACAATATTTTTGCGTGGAAAACCTTCTAAAATGAAAGTAACAACCATTAGACCCGTATGTCACTTAAAACTTTCACTATAATAAGATGGTATTACAAACTTCACTTTTAGGTGTATCTCTCACAAAAATACAACAAATATGTATATTCAATTTGTGGATAAATCTTCACAAATTGACTCTCAATTTTTCTCTCTAAAAAATGCTAAGACTTCCCTTAATTCTCTTTTCTCTCAGCTTGTTGTTCTATATCTATTGAGATGTGAAGCAAAAGCTTTTATAGAGCCAAAGCTCCATCCTTCAAGCCAAAACTTGCGGAGAAGTTTTGACTTTTTTTCTTCTTCTCTCACGGCAAGCCTTCATTGTTGAATGTTAAATGCCTTTTTTTGTTACTGGCCTACATAGTTGGACCAATAAATCTCTCCCTCCACCTTATATGGGGACAAAGCTCTTCTACACCTACAATCTTTCTACAGATAGCAAGATTTTCTCTAGTCATGGTCTTTGTCATCATATCTACCCCGTTATCATTGGTGTGAATCTTCTCAACTTGTAGTAGTTTATGTTTCAACACATCATGAATCCAATGATACCTTACGTCGATGCGTTTGGACCTTGAGTGGAAGGTTGAGTTTTTTCTAAGGTGAATTGCACTATGACTGTCGCAATAAAGGACATAGTTTTCTTGGTTTTGATGCAATTCTTGTAGCAATTCTTTCATCCACATGATCTCCTTACAACCTTCAGTGATTGCAATATACTCTGCTTTTGTGGTACTTAAGACAATACACTTTTGTAATCATGATTGCCATGAAACAACTCCCCCTCTAAATGTTATTAGGTACCCGGATATAGACTTTCTTGTATCCATATTGCCAACTATATCTGAATCTATATATCTTTCTAATATAGGTTTATTATTACCAAAGTAAAAATAATGATTGGAGGTTCCTTTGAGATACCTGAGTATCCATTTGAAAACTGCCCAATGTTCCTTTCCAGGATTTGATAGCAATCGACTCAAAACGCCAACAACATGTGCAATGTCTGGTCTGGTACATACCATAGTGTACATTAGACTAACAACCACCGACGCATAATAAACCTTACTCATCTCTGATTTCTCCTCCTTACTTGAGGGACATTGTCTCACATTAAGTTTGAAATGGCTTACAAGTGGACAACTAATAGGTTTAGCTTTGCTCATGTTGAATCTTTCAAAAACTTTTTCAACATACCATTTTTGGGAAAGCCAGATATTTTGCTTTTTCCTATTACGGGTAATCATCATGCCAAGAATCTGCTTGGTAGGTCCTAAGTCCTTCACTACAAAGTACTTGCTCAACTCTTTCTTCAACTTGTTAATCTTATCAATATTTTGACTTACAATTAACATGTCATCGACATAAAGCAAAAGAATATTATAATCATCATAAGAGAATTTCTTGATGAAGACGTAGTGATTAGCCATCGTTCTGTTGTATTCATTTTTCTCCATGAATGAGTCAAACTTTTTATACCACTACCTTGGTGCTTGCTTCAGACCGTACAAGCTCTTCTTTAGTCTGTATACCAATTTCTCTTTGCTTTTGACTTGGAAACATTCGGGCAGCTCCATATAGATTTCCTCATCAAGATCACCATATAAGAATGCAGTCTTTACGTCAAGTTGTTCAACCTCCAAATTAAGGCTAGCTACCAAACCAATAACAACTCGGATTGAAGACATTTTAACTACTAGTGAGAATATTTCATCAAAGTCAACGCCATTCTTCTACTCGAATCCTTTCACCACCAATCTTGCTTTGTAACATAGTTGTGAGCTGTCTTCTTCACTTTTGATTATGTATACCCACTTGTTCTTGAGAGATTTCCTTCCCTATGGTATTTCCATCGGGTCAAATGTGTGGTTCTCATGAAGAGATTTCATTTCTTCTTGTATGGCTTTTAACCACTCAGTCTTATACTGATCAATGATAGCTTCATCATAACTCTTCGGTTCTCCCCCTTCAGTAAGCATCAAATACTCGTTAGGAGAATATATATGACTTGGTTGTCATACTCGGGTGGATCTCCTTGTCTGCACTTCTGGTTGGACTTGTTCAGAAACTTGTTCTAGTTTTGAACTACTAACTGGTGGATTAACATCATTAGTGTCTGGTGTAACTCCCCCATCATCAGGATTTGTTGGTGGAAAGACTAGATCCAGATTAATTGGATTTTCATCTGACTGTGGTTTCTTGGATTTCTCAAAATCCTCGATTGTTTGGTCTTCAAGAAACACCACGTCTCTACTTCTGACAATCCTTTTGCTAATAGGATCCCAAAGTCTGTTGCCAAATTCTTCATGGGCATATCCCATTAAGATACACTACTTCGCTTTTCCATCCAACTTGGACCGTTCATCTCTTGGGATATGAACAAATGCTCTACTGTCAAATTACCTTCAAGTGTTTGTTAGAAATGTCTTTCTCTGTCCAAACTCTTTATGGTACATTGTAGTTTAGTGGAACTGATGGAGAAAGGTTGATTAAGTCAACTGTTGTCCTCATTACCTCCCCCCAAAATAAGTTTGGCAGTTTTGCATTTGAGAGCATACATCTAACTCTTTCACAGATGGTTTTGTTCATCCTCTCAGTGACACCGTTGTGTTGAAGTGTCTTTGGGACTGATTTTTCCAACCTGATGCTGAAACTTTTGTAGTACTCCTCAAATGGTCCACGATACTCACCACCATTTTCTGCACGTACACACTTCAAACATCTACCAGTTTCTCTCTCCACTTTTACATGAAACTGCTTGAAAACTCCATACACTTGATCTTTAGTTTTCAAAGCAAAAGTCCATACTTTTCTATAATGGTCATCAATAAAGGTCACAAAATAGTGAGCACCTCTTAGTGACTTACAACTCATTGTACAAACATTTTTGTGTATTAAATCTAGAATATTTTCCTTTCTAGATGGTGCGATACTATGAAATGCAACTCTATGTTGTTTTCCCATAATACAGCAACACATGTTTGTAAGGGTGTACCTTTCATTCCTGGAAAGACCACATTCTTTGAAAGAATTCTAAGAAATTTTTCACTCATGTGGCCGAGTCACTTATGTCATAGCTCGGTAGGAACTTTTTTCCTAGTGGTATTTACTTCTCCTCTACACAGTCTGGCTTCTATGATGTAAAGTGATGTATCTTTCTTGCCTTTCACTACTACCAAATTGGCTTTGGTGAGCTTCCACTTTCCTTCACCAAAATAATTATTGTATCCATTATAATCAAGCATACCAGTAGAGATCAAATTAAGGCAGATATCAGGAACATGCATTACATCTTTCAGAAGTAATTTGCATCCAAGATTAGTCTTTAGATAAATATTGCCAATATAGATAATTTTCGATGCATCATCATTTCCCATCCTCACATGTCCAAAATCACCTTGAGTGTAGGTTGAGAAGAATTCCCATCGTGAGGTAACATGATAGGAAGTGCCTGAGTAAACTACCTAAGTATTGTCTTGGCATGCAAGATTGACATAATCAGCATCTCGAACAATGATAACTTTTTCAGTGACAGTTGTGGTGTCATTTGTTTGGGTTTCTGCTTCCTAATTTCTGAATTGTTATTCCTTTAACCTTCTACATTTTCGAATGAAGTATCCAGGCTTGCCGTAGTGATGACACTTCTTGTCATGCCTTGTTCTAGACTTTGATCGTCCTCTTTGTTTACTTTGGTTATAGAGATTTTTACTTTTACTTCTCCCATGCCATTCTTGCTTGTCTTGTTTCTACATGACAAACGCTTCAGTGTCAGGAGTATATCCTTCATCTTTTCGTCGAGACTCTTCATTTAGCATTTTGTATTTTACCATATCCATGGCAAGCTTTCCGTTAGGAGCTGAGTTGCTAACCGATACAACTAGAGTATCCTAACCTTTTGGTAGAGAGCTCAACATTAACAACGCTTGTAGCTCATCATCTACTGTCATCTTCATAGAGTTGAGTTGATCTATAATGCCTTGGAACTCACTCATATGTTCTATTACACTACTTCATCTTTATACTTCAAATTGACTAATCGTCGCACCAAATTAGCTTTATTCTGTGTGGTTGTCCTCGCATACATTTTCTCCAACTTTTTCCAAAGAATGTAAGCATCATGTTCATTAGCAAAAAATTTGAAAAATGCTCTTGTCGATCCATTGTCTTATTTGAACAGCACACTTTCGATTTAGCACAGCTAAGTCAATATCTACACTGGTTACTTATTTCTCCTTCGACATTATAATTAGCTTCCATAAATCTTTAATGTATAAAAGATCCTCCATCTTTGACTTCCAAATTGCATAATTAAATGCGGTCAACTTAATCATATTACATGTGCTCTCCTCCATTTGAATCGTTAATCATCAGATTTTGCTAAACTTGGTACTTTTTTGACGATAAATAGTACCCACCAAATAGTATCGATGAATAATACATGTTGAATAGTGCGGTTGAATAGTCTATGTGAATAGTACCCGTCGATAGAATAGTACCGTATATATGAATAATACTATATATGTGAACAATACTCTCGCTAAAAACCAACCAAAAGCTATGATATCATTTTGTTGGAAAAAATGGATGGTTGTGAATAATTAAATTTCACACACGCAGGATAACTTTCCAAATAAATAGAACAAAAATAACACCAAATATTATTGCGCGAAAAAACTTATAAAATGAAAGTAACAACCAAGTGACCTGTAGGCTATTTAAAACTTCCACTATAATAAGATGATATTACAAATTTCACATTTAGGTAAATATCTCACAAAAATATAATAAATATGTATCTTTAATTTGTAGATAAAGTTTCACAAATTGACTCTCAATTTTTCTCTCTAAAAAATGCTGAGGTTTCCTGTAATTCTCTTTTCTCTTAACTTGTTGTTTTATATCTATTGAGATGTGAAGTAAAGGTTTTTATAGAGCCAAAGCTCATCCTTCGAGCCAAAATTGCGGAGGAGTTTTGATTTTTTTTCTTCTTCTCTGACAACAAGCCTTCATTCTTGAACGTAGAATGCGTTTTTTTTTCTTTGGTGATGGCCTACTTGGCCTACTTGGACCATGGTAGTAACACATAATAGGGGTCGTATATTATCATAGAGCTATAAAGAACATGATTCATGTCATATGTACACAAATGTGTTTGGCAAACGGACATGATTATTTTTTCTTTCTAATGTGGAGACAATTCTCGTATATTTAATGGATTCATATACTAAACAAAATACAAATAGTTTAGCAATAATAAAAACAAGGTTCATTGACTAAATTTTTTAAGTAGAATTAATCATTAACAAAAAATGATGCAAAGTTTTTTGTTTTTTTAATTTACATATTTTTGTATCATTTTATTTATATAAACTGACGCAAATATTTTTTTTTATTATTTACATTGTATGCGTAAGTTTCTATTAAAACCAATGCAAAATATTATATTATATTATATTGAAAATTTAAACTGAAATATTATTAGTTTTAGAGTAATATTATTAAAAAGTAGTCTAACGAAATATGTTATTTTTAAAAAAATATTTATTAAATTTAATCATAAATTAAAATTATCTTATCGGTAATTACTTTCCAAATTATCATAAGTCGTGGATATAAAACACTTATGACTCTAAAACTTATAGTAGAAAAACCTCCAACAATTTGAGAGCAATAAATATTTTTGGGGAAAATTTTATCAAAAAAAAGAAGGCTATTGTAGAAACATTAAAGGTAAAGATTATCGTATCTAATTAACTAGGGTAGTAAATTTCAATCTGGAATACTTCGGAAGAAACATGAGTATCACACAGATATTGAATTTAAAATATAGTTTCATGATATTAGAAATATTGAATGATTATATTATA
Source organism: Hippophae rhamnoides (assembly GCA_033030585.1). NCBI lineage: Eukaryota > Viridiplantae > Streptophyta > Magnoliopsida > Rosales > Elaeagnaceae > Hippophae > Hippophae rhamnoides. Next base: position 2,656,068 of record CM065431.1, read on the forward strand.
TTTCGTATCTTAAAAAATATACATGATGTATTTATATAGGAATTACAAGTAAATTAAATGTGCATAAAGCCTATAACATGATATACATTAACAGATATATATTAATATGTTAATAGATATATATTAACAGCTTCTCTCAAATTCAATGTGGATGTGAAACCAGCTTGAGATGATAACCAAATTATGAGTATATTCAATAGGAAGTGCCTTAATGAAGATATATGCATGTTGATCGTTGGAGGAGATGAGGAAAAACTTGAGAGCACCATGGACAAGATGAGAACGAATAAAGTGAAAATCAATCTCGATGTGTTTAGTTTGTTCATGGAAGTCATCATTGTAAGCAATATGAATGACACTATGATTGTCACAATAAATGAGAATAGTAGAGGATGTGGACACACCCAAATCCTTAAGAATCCCTCGTAGCCAAAGGAACATCATTGTAAGCAATATGAATGACACTATGATTGTCGCAATAAATGGGAGTAGCATAGGATGTGGACACACCCAAATCCCTAAGAATCCATCGTAGCCAAAGGAACGCAGATGTGGTATCAACAAGAATACGATATTTTGCTTCAGTACTAGAGTGGGCCACGCAAATTTGTTTCTTACTTCGCCAAGTAATCAAAGAAGAACCAATGAGAAAACAATAACCTGTAGTGGACCTATGATCAGTAGGATCTCCTGCCCAAACAGTATCAAAGAATGTACAAAGTATAAGAGGAGACTGAGTTGAGTAGAAAAGGCCATGGAAAAGAGTGCCCTTTAAGTATCGTAGAATGCGTAGAACATCAGCATAATGAGTCGATCGTGGAGCAGAAAAATATTGGCATACTTGATGAACAACATAAGAAATGTATGGATGAGTAACTATAAGATAAACCATGCTGCCAACCAATAGTCTGTAAAGAGAGGGATTAGATTTTAATTTCCCTTCCGAGGGTGTCAAATGTGTAAGTCTAACTCGAGATAAAAGATTAGATGCATACTTGGCTTGAGTAATATAAAGACCATATGTAGAACAGGTAATCTCAAGACCTAAGAAATAACTGAGATGTCCAAGGTCTTTCATGTCAAACTACTAACTAAGAAAATATTTGAGTTCTTGAATGCCACTGAGGTCATCCCCAGTTATGATCATATTATCCACATATAGGAGAAGCAAAATGGTGCATTTATCATTGTGACCAAAAAATAACGCAGAATCATAATGACTGATAGTGTAACCCAAGTGAAGGTGGTGGATCTGAACTTGGCAAACCATGCTCTTGGAGCTTGTTTAAGGTCATAAAGTGCACGTCAAAGGCGAAAAACCTTTTTTTTTTGTTTCAACAGAAAGACAAGGAAGAGGTTTTATATAGACTTTTTCATGTAGATCCTCATTAAGGAATGTATTTTTAACATCTATTTGGAAAAATTCCCATTTACTAACAGTGGCAACAACTAAGAGGACACAAATAGAGTAGATACGGGTAACTGAAGTAAAAGTCTCTTCATAATCAATCTTATACTCTTGTGTAAAACATTTTGCAACAAGATGAGCCTTATAGCGCTCGATGGACCCATCAGAGTGATTCTTGACCTTATAGATCCACTTACCACTAACCACAGATTGACCAGGAGGGAGAATAACCAGATCCCAAGTATGGTTTATGATTAATGCATCAATTTCCTCTTTCATTACAATTTTCCATAAAAGGTCAATAGATGAGACTCATGGAGTGTAGTAAGGATAGTCTAACAATGATAGTCAAGTAAATGTGCATGAATGGATCTTACCTGAGTTGAGTGGCCAGTTAGAATATCTTATGGAGGATCTTCGGGTGGAGTAGGAGCAGGGGACCTAGGCTCAAGGTGGGGTAGTTCGTCATTAACCTATTCATGTATAACATGTCTAAGAGAATAATTAAAAATATCTAAAGATTGAATAAAGAATTCCAAAGGAGAATCAAGAGTATATGTACAAGGAATATGAGACTCATCTGGAAAGATTTCTAAAACAAAAGAATTTGTTAGGGAAGAACGAAAAGTGAGAGAGTTAAATAAATAAGTAATGTTCCCAAAATAAAACATTATGGGAAACACGAAGATGATAAGAGACAAGATTAAATAGGTGGAAGATGAAAATTGTCCAAAGGAAACATACGCCCTACCCTAAGACCTATACCAAGCTCTTGTCTCATCCTCGGATCCTACACAATACACCCAGAATAGTAAAAAATAAGGTGATATCCTAGTTCAGCTAATTTTCAGACAAAACACAAATTATAGGATAGGTCATGTACATGGAAGACCCCAAGAGCAGAAATGTTAGAAGTTGAAACAAAACCTAGACTATTCCCATGCATGATGGAACCATCAACTATATGAATATTAAGAGGATGTGGTAAGGCTTACCATGAGAAAGGAATGACTTCCTAATATGATTTTAAATTGTATTAAACACTTAACTTACCACAATACTTGTAAGGTTTATCACAATAGTCGTAAGGCTTACCTTGTAGCGATTTTAATTGATAGAAAAATAAAATTTATGATAAGACATTGGCATCGTATAGGAAGATATTGGTTCAATGTGGGGAGGCTTACCATTGATATCCAGTATAGCGGTAAGGCTTACCATGACAAAGGAATGTCTTCCCAAATAAATGGTAACCCTTACCTCGTAAACGATTTTGGTAGAAAAAAAACAAGTACCATACTATTTTGTTAAATCACTTACTAATATGTGTGTCAATACGTACGAGTTGGGTTAGTTTGTGTCCGTCCAAATTAATTAAATCCTAATCGAAATTAAATTTAATTTGTATCATAAACTATCAACTATAATATAAACTAAAAAAATTCAGGCCGAACTAAACTAGCCTGGTTTGGCCTAAAATTCTATTTTTATGTTTTAATTGATATTTTAATCTTATTTAACCCAATTTTGATTTATAATTTTTAACCTAATTAAAATATATAATAAAAAATTTGAACCAAATTCAATACATTCTAATAACATTAAACATATAAATAACAATTGTTTTTAGAAGTTGTTACAAAATTAAGAAATAAAAAGTTTCTAATTCATAAATATATTTGCAAACAATTAAATGAAACATGACTTAAAATTAAAGTAATTGAATATTTTAAACTTAAACTTTATATAATTATGATTAATTATAACATAATATATTTATAAATATATCTAAAAAGGATAAAATTATAAACTATTTTGACAGACTCATAAATAAATCAATAAACTCGTAAAAATACTTTGTATGAAATAATTTATGAATTTAAAAAACTATAAAAAATCTTATTTTTAAATAAAATTATTAAATATTCATATAATTATTCACGCTTCTTGTTAGAAATATTGTATAATTATTATGAATAAGTGAATATTCAAGATAAAAATTTTTACAATAAAAATAATAAGATACATGTTTTTTAATAATATAAATTAGTAGATTTAATTTATAAAAAATAGTAGTAGTAATATATACAATAATTATAATTATTTTTTATTTTTGTATTGTTAGATCGGTCCTAATCTACATTAATTTTAATTTAATCTTAATTTTTTTTAGTGTTAAATTTAATTTAAATTTAATTTACGTTGTAATGATGTATTTTTAATTTAGGTTCAGTTTTAACAATTTAAATATAGTATAAAATTTAAATTGCTACTCTTACTAGTATATAATATTTTCTTAAGATTCGGTACTATTCAAATGATACGATAATGTCAAAGAGTATGGTAACCTGTCAATTCACGAAAGTAACCTCGCGTGAGACTTTAGGAAGAAAAGACTATGCCGCAAGGCTTATTATGTGTTTCTCATTTGCCAAGAATGATTTATAACTTCTGTCTCGTCTCTCACCACAACTATAGATCATATCTACAAATAAAAAGAGAGATATTGAATGTGGTTAATTATCCAATTTAATCAATTTAAGATCATTAGTTATTCAATTTGATTAATCTAGATAATTTTAAGGTATCAAATTAGTGAAAGTGAAAAAATTAAGATCTTAAATTAATAAATTGGGAAAATCTGAAATCTAAATTTTCAAATTAATATTAATTTGAAAAAAATTTGGTTGAATAAAAAAAAATAGTTTTATATTTAATTAAATTAATAACTATTATTATATAAATATTTGATATCGATACTACTCAGTTTTTATTCAATTGATTTTGTAATCCCTCACATATTTATTACTCTGTAAAGAGAATGGATAGGAATCATGCTAAATATGAATAATAATAGGAAGAAAAGAGAGTATAAATCTCATTATCTTCCTTTGTATTTACTAAAAAAATTGTAAAATATAAGAAAAAAATTATTTATTTAAATATCATTTTAAAATTAATAATAATAAATATATTTATTTAGTTAGTTATTTTTACTTTCACTTTATGAATTTCATAGAAGGAATTACATTCACAAATTTGTGTCCTTTCTACATAATTTTGAGAAAGTAAGCAAGTCATGAATGATATTTATTAATGAAACATTTTTATATGTTATAAATTATATCATCAACCAGTAAAATTATAAGTTGGGGATGATGTAACACACATCCGGTTAAAACAGGTAACCAGTATCAATCTAAAAGCTTTTAACGGTTTTTTTTTAATGTACATAAGAAATAAAATTAATGCCAACAAATCTGGAAGTGGGATTGCAATTTCTATTACATTTCATATCGCAATGGCCACCTTCCATAACTGCTGTTTAGACCAATTTTTTCAACAACTCAACATTTTTTTCTCAAGTCACTCTCGTTGTTATAATATCATCGTATGTTTGTTTTTGATAGTTTGTTGCTATACAAATTAAATGGTATTTAATATAAAATAATATATTAAATTTTTTTAATAATAAAATATATTAATTGAATATAAATAATTTTTAAAGATGATTTTTTTAAAAGAGTTGTCTAAATTCGATAATTTTAATGAAATTATACTTTAATCTCTTATCTATTAGATTGAATAATACAAATGTTCATTCTACGATAACAATGGACTTGTGTTACTAGACTTTAGTAAAAAAATATGAAAATACAAATTTATTATCTTTACAAATGTATTTCTTCAATATTTTTATAAATATAAGAGACTTATATTACCAAAACTAATAAATATAGATTTAAAGTACATTTTTTTTAAAAGTAAGAAATTTAAACACACTTAATTCATTTTTTTTTTCTTAGCCAAAAGATTATTGAAGTGTAATTTTATTCGTAGATAGATAAAAAAATATAACTATAACTTCGTGACCCAATAATAAGTATAAAATTACAAAAAATAAATTCTAATCTTAATATTATTTTTGTTATTATTGTTGTTATTATTAGTATGTACATTATTTTATTAAAAAATGTTTTTTTTCCTTTTCAAAGCTACAAAGTGGTATCTTAAAAATATATTTATCTTTTGAGGAAAAGAAAAGATAGAAAGAAAGAAAAAAAAACGAGTATGAGTTGACTCTAGCTAGGACTTGAGCAGCGAAAATAAGTGTAGAAACTCTAAATACTAGAATATCTACATATTTCATCCAACATAAACTCTCTCCCCATATCTCCTATATATATATATATATATATATATAGCTTGTTGCTTGGAAACTTTAATTTCTGTACTCATTGGTTTGATTCAAATCAAACTTTTTGGAAATCAACACTCTATTTTTGAGACACACTACGTTCTTGCAATCATCTCTGTGGGTTCTATACTTATATATATTACTATCTATATTATTCGGCCACTCTTTCCCAATCTTTCTCGTGCATTACATCTCATGTCCTTGTCATATGCTTCTATTTCAGTTATTTCACTTGTCTTTATTCTTTTTCTTCCCATAAAATGGGAACTACTTGTCTCATTTTCAGTCTCTGTGTTTCTTCTGTTTACAATCCCCATCATATTATGGAAACTATTCCCAGATTATGGGAGACACTTGCCCCCACCTTTGCCTCTTACTGTGCGGCCAACATCCATATACGCATCACAACTCCAATCATATGTTTGAAAGGTAAGCTTAATGATCATCCTTCTTCTTCTTCTTCTTCTTCTTCTTCTTCTCTTCTTTTCTTTATTTCTTTTTTTGGAGTCGATCCTTGTTAATCATTTTGGTTCATGTGTATTTATTATGCAAAAAAAATTAATTGGATTCTATTTCTTTTTCAGTTAATACAACAGATGACTTTTGAAGGAATGTATGTTTGAAACTGTGAAATATTAATTTGCAGTTGAAGATTTTGGTGGCTAGCTGTGATTTATTGGGTATGCAGGGGGACTTGCTCCGCTGCCTTCAACGGCCAATTTTAGCCTTATTTTTGATATTCATGTAACTTACATCGAAGATGAATCGATTTGACTTCGTTCGATGCTTCTAATTGTTGGTATGTGCTATAACAGTGGCAAACACAAATGCTCAATGTAGTAAAACATGGAGCAGACAATAATATTAGTGGAGCCATAAAACCTGGATGTACAGGTTTTATGGTTAATGTTTATTTTTCGTTTTCCTTATATATATATATATATATATATATATTGTAAACGCTTGTAAAAAACAGAACAGAAATAATAATGAAATATACTGATAATTATAAGAGAAATACAATATTTTGACGTGGTATCAGGATATTGCTAACTAATGAACTACCTGCTGATTTACGATGAAACTACCATTTTTTGATTGCTGATTTGCAAATTTATAGATTCTTGATTTCTTCGATTTCTTTGATTAATTACGAATTTTGATTTGAATTACGAATTTTGATTTCAATTCCGATTTCGATTTACGGTTTCGATTTACGAATTACGATTTACGCGTGTGCGATTGTAGGCTGCAGTTTTCTTTTTTTAGTTCTGATTTCTGGTTTATATTGGTCCCGGTCAAGTTTCTCCGAAGGTGTTTACGGTTTCGATTTCTTATTCTTCTGCCGTCGGTTGCAATCTTTGGAAAAAAACAAGCAAAACAACAAGAGGTTGAGCACGAGGGGATGGGTAGGCAATGCGCACTCGCATGAGTCTTTGCGACCATCTAGTATTCGGAGTAGCCATTTCTGCTCGGCGTCAGTTCTATCGTCAGAACTCAATAGAACCGCACAGGGAGCCATCTTGATCTAAGTCGCTCGTTGGAGCCGTCGCTACTCGTTGGGGGTCAGTGCACGGAAAGAGCGCCGCTTCACATGGAGGACCAGGTAGAGGGCTGACTCCGGCCAGATGCTTGTAGTTAGCTAGAGCTCTTCCATCAGAAGAAGAGAGGCGCCGCAGAGGGCAGCATGAAGAAAGCGCAGAGGGTTGCATGGCGGATGAAGAAGAAGGGATTTAGGGATTATGAAGAGGGCTGCGCGAAATGGAGAGGGAAATGATTTAGGGTTACGGTTTTTTCATGGCAGAATCTAGAGATTTAACTACCAATTTCGTGTTGGAAGATTTGACGGCGAAAATGACGGAAGTTCTAACTAGAGCTCAGATCAGCTCACAACCTCCGCCAACTGAAGCGTCGACTGCTCCCATTAGTATCAAGTTGGGAGGATCCAACTATGCCTTGTGGTCCCAGGTGGTGGAGATGTATATCTCTGGCAAAGATAAACTGGGATATATTAATGGGGATCTTCCTCAACCTGTTGAAACCGACCCCTCATTTAGAAGATGGCGTACTGAAAATGCCATTGTCAAAGGATGGTTGATCAATTCGATGGACCCCTCCTTGATTGCAAACTTTATCCGATTCCCAACTGCGAAACAGGTTTGGGATTCGGTTGCTACCACTTACTATGACGGGACAGACACGTCTCAAGTGTATGATCTTCGACGTCAAGTTACTCGTACGAAGCAAGCGGGAGGATCCATTGAAAAATACTACAATGACCTTCAAGGGTTGTGGCGGGAAATTGATTTCCGTCGTCCTAATCCAATGGAGTGTGCGAGTGATATACAAAAATACAACTCCATTGTACAGGAAGATCGAGTGTATACCTTCCTCGATGGACTTGATGACAGATTGGATAAAACTAGAAGTGATGTGCTTCAGATCAAACCATTCCCTACGGTGGAACAAGCCTATGGATTTGTCCGTAGAGAAGAGGTCAGGCAGACCGTGATGATCACAGGTGTCGATATGACACCCGGAGCAGTTATGACTTTTAAAGGGGTCAAGGGACACCATAATCTAATGCCACCAAAAACAGGACCTTCCTTGGGTAGCAAGAAATCCACGGGAAATCCACCATCTCTTGACATAAAATGTGGACATTGTGGAAACTCCAAACACACCCGTGAAAACTGCTTCAAACTACATGGGTATCCAGAATGGTGGCTTGATCTTCAAGCATGGAAGAAACGGGACACTACTGGGCGAGCAGCGGTGGCTACCAATAATGCCTCACTATCCCTTACTTCTCAGGTCGAATCTTCCCAGGATCCAGGTATTTCAAGTAAAGTATTTCACATCTCTACTTGTAATGAGAAAGATGAGTGGATTCTAGACTCTAGAGCTACAGATCACATGACATTTGACCCAAACGATCTCTCCAATACAACCCAGCAAAGACGGAGCCGTGTTGCCAATGCAAATGGGGTCACTTATCCAGTTACAGGAGCTGGAACAGTGACCTTATCTCCTTCATTATTATTATCTAATACTTTGCTTGTACCCTCTCTATCAAACCGACTAATGTCTGTAAGTCAGGTCACTTCAGACCTTAACTGTGTAGTATTGATATATTCTACTTTTTGCCTTCTACAGGATATTCTCACCAAGGAGATCATTGGGCGTGGTACTAGGAGAGGAGGCTATATTATGTGGATGAACTCAGTTCAGGAAGAGCCAATCACATGCAACATACTGTTGGTAACAAGGAATGACAGATTTGGCTATGTCATCGTAGATTTGGGCATCCATCATTCGGGTATTTAAAGCACCTACTCCCCAGTTTATTTTCAAATATCACACATTCAGATTTCAAATGTGATACTTGTATCCTAGCAAAAAGTCATAGGGCGTCTTATCCTATGAGCATGAATAAAAGTGTGGCTCATTTTGCTTTGGTACATTCTGATGTTTGGGGACCTTCCCCGGTCATTACGTCATCGGGTCATTGTTGGTTTGTTATTTTTGTTGATGATTGTACACGAATGACATGGCTTTACCTTCTCAAACATAAACATGAAGTATTTGCTACATTTCACATGTTTCACACCATGGAGGGGAGTATGTTAATCAACAATTCCGGACATACTTTGACAACCATGGTATTCTCCATGAAACCTCATGTTCACAAACCCCACAACAGAATGGGACTGCGGAGAGAAAAAATCGGCATATTTTAGAAACGGCTCGGGCCTTACTAATCGGTGCACATATGCCTAATAAATACTGGAGTGATGCTGTTACTACAGCTGTGTATCTACTGAATCGAATGCCCACAAAGACCTTACAATTTCAGACTCCATTAAAGGTGTTATCTGATCATCTTCCTTTGCCTACTATTTTGATGCTTCTGCCCCGAATTTTTGGATGTGTTGCTTTTGTCCACCTCCATAAAAATCAACGAACTAAGTTGGATCCATGTGCTGTCCGATGTGTATTCTTGGGGTATGGTGTACAAAAAAGGGGTACCGATGTTATGATCCAATTACTAAAAGAAACTATACTACCATGGATGTCACTTTCCTCGAATCAGAATGTTTTTCCCATCACCGGTATCCAATTACACTCTTCAGGAGGAGAGTTATGGTGAAGAATGAAATTGGCTTGATGTTGAAATATTATACACAAGTCCAACATACTCGGATCGTGCCAATAATATGGAGGAGCCCGTATCTAGACCCGAGCTTGAACTTCAAAGAACTGAAGCTGAAGTAGTAATTGAATCTCCAGAAGATGAAGTGGTTGATGTACCCCTCCATTCTCTAGTACCCAATGATCCTCCTGCTGAGAACACTCCTGAGGTAAGATATCCTATCACACCTTTACAGACTAATGCTATAGATACATCTGTTGGTTATGTTTTACCTTTCAGACACAATCGAGGTAAACCTCCAAATCGATACTCCCCAGAAAGAGAAGAACGACAACCCAAGTATCCAATAGAAAATTATGTATCTACTCAAAGGTTATCAGAACCTATCAGGGCATTTACACAAATACTCTCCTCGTGTCAAATTCCCAGTAGCATTGAAGAAGCCTTATCTGATCTAAAATGGGCTCAAGCTATAAAAGAAGAATTTGAGGCACTACAGAAGAATAACGCATGGGTGTTAACCGAGTTGCCTCAAGGGAGGAAGATGGTAGGATGCAAGTGGATTTTCTCCATTAAGTATAAAGCAGATGGGTTAGTTGATCATTACAAGGCGAGGCTTGTAGCAAAAGGATATACACAGAAACATGGGATAGATTATCAAGAAACCTTCTCACCTGTGGCTAAACTAAAAACTGTGAGAGTTTTGTTATCTCTTACAGCAAATTTAGATTGGCCATTGCACCAACTTGACGTGAAGAATGCCTTCCTTCATGGTGACCTTGAAGAAGAGATTTACATGGATATCCCACCAGGATATACTGTTACATCAAGAAAAGAAACTGCATGTAGATTACAACGAGCATTGTATGGACTAAAACAATCACCTCGAGCGTGGTTTGGTAGGTTGAGTTCAGCAATGAAGAAATATGGGTTCCAACAAAGCAACTCTGATCATACTCTTTTCCTAAAACATCGATTAGGGAAGATAACAGCCCTTATAGTCTATGTAGACGACATGATCATTACAGGGGATGATAAAGAAGAAATCTCTAAGCTTCAAGAACAATTGTCAAATGAGTTTGAAATGAAGAACTTAGGAGGGCTCAAATACTTCTTAGGTATTGAGGTAACAAGATCAAAAAAGGCATATGTCTTTCCCAAAGGAAATATACTCTGGACCTACTAGCAGAGGCAGGACTACTAGATTGTAAACCTGTCGATATTCCAATGGTTCAAAATCATAAACTCGGAGAATATGTGGACCAAGTACCAGCAGATAAATAGAGATATCAACGGTTAGTAGGTAAACTCATATATTTATCTCATACTCGACCTGATATTGCTTATGCTGTGAGTGTCGTGAGTCAGTTCATGCACTGCCCAAGTGAAGACCATATGGATGCGGTCATGCGAATACTTCGTTACTTAAAATCCTCCCTTGGGAAAGGACTTATGTTTTCAAAGAATGGTCAATTGGAAGTCCTTGGATATACAGATTCAGACTGGGCAGGGAATATGAAGGATAGGAAATCTACTGCTGGGTACTTTACTTTCGTGAGGGGCAATCTTGTCACATGGAGAAGCAAGAAGAAAAATGTAGTTGCCTTATCCAGTGCTAAAACTGAATTTCGAGGAATGGTCAAGGGAATATGTGAGCTCCTTTGGTTGAAAAAACTTCTAACTGAGATTGGTGTTGCTCCTAACTCTGAAATGAACTTATTTTGTGATAACAAAGCAGCCATTGCCATATCTCACAATCCAATTCAACATGATCGCACGAAGCACGTTGAAGTGGATCGGAACTTCATCAAACAGAATCTTGAAGAAAAGATTATTAAGCTTCCATTTGTTAAATCAGAAGATCAATTGGCTGATATACTCACAAAATCTGTGTCTGCAAGGAACTTCTACAACTCACTTGACAAGTTGGGCATAAGAGACATATATGCACCAACTTGAGGAGGAGTGTTAGTATGTGCTATAACAGTGGCAGACACAAATGCTCAATGGAGTAAAACATGGAGCGGTGATAATATTAATTAGACACAAGCCTGGATGTGCAGGTTTTATGGTTAATGTTTATTTTTCGTTTTCCTTATATACATATATTGTAAACTCTTGTAAAAAACAGAACAGAAATAATAATGAAATATATTGATAATTATCATAGAAATACAATATTTTGACACTAATCATGTAGCAGTTTCCTTATAATTAAATAAAATGCCTCCTTTTTCTAAAAATAGCAACTCCTGTTATTATTAACCTTTTTTTAAATAAATAACTGATGTAGTACGGATTTACCCTTTAGTTATTTTCTTTTCTTTTCTGTTGTCTTTTTCTATAATCGAATTGCATTACTTTTGTTATTTCTTTATGTTTGTTATTTGAGGGCTGAATGAAGAAAAATGACAAAATAATTGTTTTGCCCTAACGAAGACTATTGAGTCTCGTAGCCTCATTTCTGCTAATTTTCTCTCTAGAATCTGATTCAAGCAATCAGATTCATCGCACCGGAGAAACAATTCCGGAATTTCTCAGATCTGCTTCATCAATAACTCCATAAAAATAAGATAATGTCAAACTTTCTAGCTACATTCTCCACATTGAGAGTACTATTTCATGTATGTACTTTATTAGCATCAATATTAATCTTTTGCTATTCATTGTTGCCTGCGTTTTTGTGTGATACCTTCGAATCATCAAAAGCTTACCCATTTAATCGAAAAAGAAATATGTGTACAAAAAATTTAAGAGTATTTTAGTTTTTAAATTTGTTTGTTATTATTCTTAATCTTTTTTCCTTTGGCATTCTTTCTCTCTCTTTCTCACCATTCTCCTTGAATTTAAGGTTTAATGTTATGAGTTTAAGATTTAGGTTTTAGTCTTTTGTATTTAAGGTATAATGTTTAAGTTTAGGATTTAATGTTAGTGTTTATGGTTTAGTATTTAGTGGGAAAAAGAATTAGAGAAAATTTTATGCAAATAAATAGAAGTGTGAGAAAGAATCAAAGTGAGAAAAAGATTAAAGAAACTAGTAAAAAAAAATTAAATTACCCTTTAATTTTATTTTATTCATAAAAATTATTTTTGATCAAATTGATAACTTTTAAAAATATGAAAACTTTTAAAATACTATTTAAAAAATCCAATAATAATAAGTACTAAAATTATAATATAAATACATGTTACCGTTATTACGAATTGAATAATAACTTAACGTGCATCTTACTATATAGTACTATAAAACGCTTGAGTTGCTCTAAAGTTCCGATACCCTAAAGTATTATTTTGTAAAGGTGATATTCAATACTTTAATACTTAAGTTTCGTCACGAGATTCAAGTTATATTTAAAATTTAACTTATTATAATTGTTTACATATGTGAACGTAGAATTAACACGATGGTTAACTTGTGAGAATTCGATTGACTTGTTCTTGTTTTGTAAAAATCTATCATTAATTATCTTTTTAATTATCTTTCTAAGATAAATAAAAGATAATTATTGGGTTTTTATCTCTTTAAAATAGACAGAGGGTAATCATTAAGCATTTATCTCTGTAATATAAGTATCTTGTAATTATACGTATTATTTGATGATTATATACTTATTAAGCTTCACAAATAATACTCTCTCTTGATTGGAACTACTTTTTAAAGTATAATATGTAACTTATGAAATTAATCTAATGATATATAAATTATAATTTGTTGTTGTGTCATTGTTCTAGTATACCCTTATAAAGAAAGAAAGAAAATATAACATGAAAGTGTTATTAGATTAACAAATTTTGGTATTTGTGGTGAAATTTAATTAGTAGCTCATGCCTTGTAAAAAAATGTATCACGCATTCAAGTAGAATATACAAAGTTTGTCACTGTAAATTTGACCGAGGATATATATAAATTGTATTCAAAGTTGTTTTCTTATCTGTTGTAGGCTATACGATGCTTGCTTTATTTTTTTTAATTTTATTTTTTGAAAGCTACATGATGAAGAATATGAAATAAGTGTGGACAAAACTCGAAGTGACGGGGCAGAAACCAAACTAGAGCACGGGTTGGGTTCTAAGAACTTTATGGATTGTTCAATCATATGAGGGAAATTCTAGTAATAAATATCCTACAAAATTCTCCAAATGCATACCTTTAAAATATGTATCTTTAATAATTTTAAATATTAGGGTATGCATTTCAAGACTTTGAGAAATGTAATTAGAATTGGCCATCAAGTGAACCGAGACGTTAAGGCTATTTTTGGGTTGAATATTGAATATTTCATTGAAATTACTAATATGTATATTATTTTTATTATAGAGATATTTTCATAACTTTAAAGTACATCTTTAATATATGTAGAAGCAATTTAACGATTTTAAAATACACCTAATCTCATGTTCGGAGAAATGATAATATATTAGGAGTTATAATGAGATGATGTAGATAAATTAATACTCAGATTTTTTATTTATTTTATTAATATTTATATCATCAATGAATTATATATAAGGATATAAGAAATAGGTGTAAATGTTACATTAATAGATATTCTATCACCTAAACATAATATTTTATAACTATAATTAGTTATCGAAATCAGTTCGTTATCTCAATAATTAAGTCGTTGTCCAAACGAATAGGTTAGCGGAGTTATGCATCCTTTGTACCGATTTAAAGTAGAAACGTGAAAAATCACCATATTGTTTTGTCTCAGTGTCCATATAGTGAAATTAGTAGGTGAAAGTAATGTTACAAAGGAACTCAAACTTGCTGCTCATTAGTGTCAAGTAGTCACGTAAAAAGTGATTGATACAATGTGTTTTACAAAAGGATGGTGATCCAAATAAATAGGATTACGCACTTCTTTACACGTAATATATCTAAAATCATATATAGAGATTATTTTAAAAGAAACCTTAGCTATAACTATATACATTTTAAAAGTAAAAATTATATTCAAATATCACCAAACGTATTAAAATAATTTTTTAAACTTATTAAATTTAACAAATTTAGTTAGTTTTATATATAATTTATGAAAATTAAAATGTTAGTGACTAAATTTAATAAAACAATAGTTTAAGGATTAAACAGTAGAGTTAATAAGTAATTTTAAAAAAATCATAAATATTGTTTAAAAAAAATAGGGAGGCAATTTTACGAAGTTTTTGACAATTTTTTCATGCATTATGTATCCTCATTCATCAACATTAACTATTAACTACCATGTAGATCTGAATGACAGTAATTGAGAATGGTATCATGTTTATAAAAATTAAGATTATTTTATGCAATTGTTTTTATTATCTCACAGCTCAAATTTCTTCCTTTTAACGTTACAAGAATATTTCCAAATTTTTTCTCATAAATGTGCAACTATGGGAAAGCAAATTCTCGTGGGCGAATGATTGTAAATAGATAGAGGGATAAAATGTCTAACAACCTTTCAATGTTTGCAACCCAATCAGGAAGCTTCCTAATTACAATATTTCTCTGTCTGAACTGGGCACTGCTGCCTTCAAAGGACCAGTGTCATGTCATGTCCCATTTTAATGTACCAGTTAATGCAAACATATCACAAATAGTGACAGATAAATTTTTTTTTTGTTATAAGTTATTATTATATAATAAATGAATTATATTATTTTAATTAATAAATATTTATTATATTAATTATCCTACGACATAATTTATGATATAAAAAAAATTTCTTTTTAATTTTCTAATTCTCAGCAAACAACTCACAGGTACCAACGTGAATGTTACTTGGACCCGTGCTGCATGTGTCGGGGGACATAAATCTCAGCGTAAAAAAGAAAAAGAAAAGGAAAAGAATTGCCATTTATTGCAGATCTAAGCCCCTATCTGTTCAATTTACTGTTCCTATTTTGGCGATTTTAATGTTTGGTTGAAAGAAGGAAAAACATTTCTTCTGATGATATTATTATCACATTTATATTATTATTTTTATAATATATTTATTATTAATTTTATATATTATTTAAAATAATTTTAATTAATGTATATTAAATATATAAAATACAAAAAAATATCTTTTATAATTTTTAACTTTAATAATATATATGCTATGAAAACAACAAAATAGGATGTAATAATAACCATTCGATTAATATAAATTTAAATACATATGACCCGAAGTTAAATATTTTTAATTAAAATTTAATTCGATAATATATATATATATATTATTTACTTGATAAATAATAATTAATTATATATTATTTAAATTGATGCTGCATCTAATTTTTATTTTAACAATCATCCTAAAAGATTTTTTTTAAGAAAAAGAAAATCAATGGAGTTTGATATTTCCAATGCATGTGCCGTTGACAAACTACTAATGAGTTGTACCAATTAATAAACCATACAACTAATCTAAAACACAATAAGACAAGTTAACGTGATTAAGGCATTTTAAATATCAATGAAATTCTCAAATTAAAGTATCAATTATACAATTGCTAACCTAACATTTAACACTTTAAGAAACCATTAATTATGCCAAACCTTAGATTACAACTTTATTTAATGAATAAAATGCTCACTATTAACATAGAGTCGATTAGGAGATTTTATATTTGCGTAAGAAGTGCACGAATACTTGGAAATTTCAAAGATGAAATATTTTGATGTAAATAATTTAATTAATTTTAGAACTCGATTGATTTTTATACTGATTCGTTGGTTGAATTATATCAAATAAAAAAATTTAATAGTTGTACCAAATGTGAATTTTTAATAAAATAATAATTTATCCACGTGTTAATTAGATATTTTTATCTACTTTTTCATGCTTGTTTTGATATATAAAAATTTTCAATCACAAATTAATAGGTTTATAAGCTTCACGAATTTTGGAGAAAAAATATTTATACATAATGTATTAATTTTTAAGATGTGTCATATGGTGCCAAAACTTATTAGGTTAATGAGACAATTAATGAGATTTTAGTAATTAAGTAAATAATTAAAAATAAAAATAATGCGGTTATTACTTTATCATTATCATTGTTTAAGATATTCGTATGAATCCCATAACTTTTTATATAATGGAGTTCATAGACTCTATCTCTAACTAAGTTATGTTCAAGAGTTCTTTTCACGTTTTTAAATTTTAAACCTTAAACCTTAAATACTTAAGATTCATAACATGTGGATATCCTAAACAATCACCAATATATACAAATTGTTGAACCATAAAGAAATTTGTTATTAATTTTTTTAGTTTGGTATTATATTTACTCATTGGGTTAACATTTTCTTTCATAAATTAAATTATAATTGTAATTACCTTTTAGTTTAAATATTATGGGTGTAATATTATCATAAATTAAATTATAATTGTCATAATAATAATTCATCAATCATAATTTTATTAAACAATAATTACACTAATATATAATTAATTTTAAAGATATAATAAATAATTCATATTTTTTTGTGATAATAACAAAAAAAATTGTGATGATATTATAAGATTTTTTTATTATCATATTGGTTTCAGATTTATTCCTAAATATAATCTTTCTATATTTATTTTTTATTCATTTATTGGCCAAATTCTTATAAATAAATATGAAAATTAACTGGCTATCTTTCTTCTTGTTAGACAGTAGTATATATTATATAAATTAACATAATTAGTATATTATTTTTAAATTTAAAAAAAATTTAAATTTAAAAAAAATAACAAAATATATACATTTAAACTTATATTATTTAACTTATATTATTTAATTAATACACTAGCATTCTCCTATTCAACAAAAGGTACAACAATGATCCAATTTTTTTTAAAATAATTTATAAATTTCTTTATGAAAATTTTATTATTTTATAGATTCTCTTATTTATATATGCTTATTTTAATATGAAAACATATAATATTATCTTAACAAATTGTCAACCTTTCCTACTCTTCGTATTATGTTTGTTCATTTCAATATAAAACATATAATACTATCTTAGCAATTATTTTCAACCTTTTTTATTATCTGTCTTAATTTTGATATTGTTTTATTATTTTGTGGTCCAATCAACTATCGAAGTTATATTTTTTATTGAATTTGGAGTTAAGTCACTAGTAACTAATTTAAAATATTTATCCCTTATTATTAAAAGCTCATTTTCTTTAATCTAATTAATATTTTTATCTTTTTCAATTACCTTATATTGTGTCAAATTTAATGTAAAAGTTATGATCAAATACAAGATGTTTGATAAATGATACATAGAAGGGAGTAATATAGAAGAAATTGAGATAAAGATAGTTGCAATCATTAACATAAATGATGCTTATAAAAAATTAGTAGTTGCTTGATAAAAAAAATATTTGTCATTATTTTGTAACAAAAAAGTGAATAATGATCATAGGTGAAAGAACGAGACAATATAAAAGGTAGGATCAAAAGAATGTTAGATGATGAGAATCATAGAGCGCTACAAATTTCAAGTGGACCAATCACAAGGTCTAGGAAGGCACAACTCGAAAAGGCTTTAAATGGGATCATTCAAGAGGTCATTCATAATCAAGGGGACCTAAATTGGGAGTGCAAGGATTGGGACAATCCTAGGATGGAAATTAGGGCAAAATTGGCAAAATAAAACTAGGCACATTGTTGTGCCATTTGGACTTTTTGGGCAGCTTCAATTTCAACCCTTAGATGGAAACAAGGGTCAAGATGTAATATTTTATAGGGTTTCTTTTGTTCTCACCGCCCATGTTTTCCTCCAATTTTGGAGTGCCATTTGGTGATTTTGGGCATTTCTCTTTTCAAACCCTTGGATGAAATCAAGGGTTAAGATGTAATACTTTATGGGATTGCTTTGTGGTCACCGCCTAATTTTTCCATGTATTTTGGTCAATGTTTGCTGCTACCTTTTACGCTTTTTGGCTGTGTTTATTTTCAACCCTTGGACGAGATCAAGGGCTATGATGTATTATAGCTTAGTGGTTGGTTTGAATCCTTTTAAGAGCGGCAAATTTCTTTGTAAAACACAATTTTTGAATGAAGTTTGAATATTCAGATCATTTGAGAGCTCATTCTAGCTCTTTGTTCCTCTTCAAGCAACTTATCAAGGGATTGGCAACCTTTGTGGCGTTGTTTAGCATCCAAGCATTTGTGGTGAGTAATATCCATACTTGTTAGGGTGTCATTTATGCTAGACTTATCAAGGAATTAGCAGCTCCTTGTGGCGTCTTTTCTCCTCAGAAAAATGGTGAGTAATATCCATTGATTTGTGGAGAAACCCTTTGCTATATAATCTGAAATTAGCTAGGTCCTAAACCCTTGTTTCTTATCATTAGAGGTAGACATAATAAATTGTTTTCTTAATAAAATGAACAAAAAAAATATAAAAAAGTTATAAAATAATAAATATTTTTATAAAGATATAATTATTATTCTATAATTTAATTTTTTTAAAATTAAATTAATATTATAATTTTTTATATATATTTAACAATTAATATATTTATTTAACAACATGTATCTAAATTACCGTATCAGATTACAATTATATGAATCAACCTAATAAATTAATAAAATATTTGAAAAGGGGTCAATGTGAGACAGTTTGGTAACTTGACAATTCACGTTAGTATCCATCACTACGTGAGACTCTAAGAAGGCGGTCAATGCCGCAAGGCGTATTATGTGTTCTCATGTGCCAAGAACACTGATGTATAATTTTTGTAGGGAAAGAAAAGAGACATGCAGAGAAAACAAAAACGAGTATGAGATGACTAAGACTCTGGAGCGACGAAAATGTGTAATAAAAAGGGTACGACGATGACGATTATGGGAAAAAAAACGAGGGCTACGTATAGATGATATCATCTCCGTCCATTAACGTCAATTGGCAAGCAGAAACCATTAACATCATTTTGGTTTTCAATCAACAAAATAACACCTCGTCTCCTTCCCTACCATGTAAATCACACACACCCCATTCCATTTTTAATTTCATAATTTTCATTTCTTCCGTAACTTTCAAAAATATATTAAAATATTTTATTTTTTATATATTTATATAATTATTTTATTTTATCTAATAATAAAAAATATTTATTTTATTAGCTTTATAAATTTTATTTTAATTATCGTAAAAAAAATTGGAAGGTTTAGGTTAAAAGTAGACTACTAAAAGAATTTGGATTCTTTCTTTTCACCCGATTATTACTTTACAAATATAAATCAATTTATCAATTATAATTTTTTTAATTTTATTCTTTTTTAATTTCAACCACATATTTAAAATTTACTTTATGTGTGAAGTTCTAGAAAAACATAAGTATAAGATATTAATTATGAAAAAAATTTATCTATGATTATTATTTAATTTTTTAAAATTGAAAATAAATATGAAAGTAATGTATATCTTTATTTTTAAATATAATGACTCTTTTGGGTAAAATTATTAAGTGTAATTTAAATTTTTATATATATTAACAAAAAAATGTGCCTTACACGTGTTTTGTTTTACTTATTTTATACTTTTGTTTTGTTAATTTTCAGAATTTATTTAAAATAAAATATAAAAATTTAAATTTCTTATATTTGCGTATTTTTGATGTAGAAAAAAAATCGTTATTATTGTTTGACTTCTTATAATTCAAAAAAAAAAAATACTTAACAATGAAGATTAGAATCTACGTTCGTTTACATATACCACTAGTTCGCACCTCATGCGTTCTCATCGGTCTGTTATATTGTTGTAAATATTGTTTTTAAAGAATATACTATATATGTAATTGTAATTGTAATTGTAGTTGTAATTTAAATCTCATCTATTTTACAAATTTAAATAAATATACATGTATTTATAATTTAAATTCAAATTTTATATATTTTAAAAATTCAAATAAATTTTATATTATTGAGCCATAATTTGTTTAATACAGATAGTTTTTATTTTTTTTAATAACCAAACTTATTGAATCAAGATCAAGCTGAGTAGCCATGAATGTTTTGATAGATTGGTTGGTTCTGTTGTCCGAAATGTTAAATAAACTGTTTACGATAATATCTGTTTTATATGTAATTAGTATTTTATAGTTTATACATATTTAAAAATTAAAAATTTATAGAATATTTTCAATGAGTAATTTCTCCCTCAAGCATTAGTCTATGCAATTAAGTTATTATATATTGATAAATGATATATCACTTATTAATTGAAAGTAAAATAATAAAATTTATGAAAATAATTACTAATAATTAAGGTTCCAATTTAATAGTGCCATGCTGTTTAAGGTATGATTGTTTTTTTAAGGCCTTTCCTTCGTAGTGATTGATATCTGGTACAAGAAGCTTAAGAATATATATCATTGTAGTTATGTCTTAAGCTAGTATCTGTGTATTATATGGAACTTTATATGTATTTTGAAAATGTAATCGATTTTGTTTGTAATGTTTTAATAAAAAAAAAGTTGGGGGAAGTAATTGTGAACCAATTTACGTGGTTTTCTTCACTTCACAACCCTTTAATGTTCAATAGGGATTACTTATTTATATATAATATAAATTACATTAAAAAATTGGGGGAATAACCACTAATACAATACATACATATAGTCTCATACATTTAATCTCGGTTTTTTAAAAAACCAAGGTCATAGGATTTTAGCCTCGATTATTTAAAAACCGAGATCATAGACATACCTTATGACCTAGTTTATTTTAAAATCGAGGTCATAGACATACCTTATGACCTTGGTTATTTAAAAACGAGGTCATAGATATATCTTATAACCTCGGTTATTTAAAAACCTAGGTCATAGACATACCCTATTAATTTTTTCTCTTTTACACCAAAATATTTTATCAATTTTTTTCTCTCTTTAATTTTCTTTCTTTTTATACCAAATTAACACCAAAAAAATTTATCATTTTTTTATGCTTTACTTTTTTCCTTTTTCCTTTTTCTTTTTCCTTTTTCTTTCTTTTTTTTCTTCTTTTTTTCCCTTTCCCAACCCTAATATATCCTAGGGTTTTTGTACAAAGCATATATATATATATATATATATATATATATATACTTTCTTTTCAGAGATGATCAATTGCCCTCTCCAACTGCCGTTCTATGTCTCGTCTCCTATCCATCCTCGTCATCCTCGTCTGGCCGTTCTCGTCGTCCTCGTCTTGTCGTTATTGTATCATCGTCCTCGTATGGTCGTTCTTGTCTCGTCGTCCTCGTCTGGCCATTCTCGTCTCGCCGTCCTCGTCCGACCGTTCTCATCTCGTCGTCCTCGTCTGTTCGTTCTCGTTCCCTTGTTTCTTTTTCCCCCTCGTGCGCTGAATATGTATTTCCTTATCGTGCGAGTGATCTGCTCTTCGAATTCACTATAGCTAAGGTACGTATATTCAAAATTTGTTTATTAGGTAATCATCCCATGGATGGTTTGCGTCTTGTTTTCCCTCTTGCTGTAACATCTGTTCTTTGTTTGCCAATATGTTATTATTTCTTGTTTGTTGTTTTGTCTCAACGATGAAACCATTACTGAAAATTTTTGTTAATAATTTTTGGGATGACTTTGATCTGATTAATGGAACCCAGGTTTTAATTTTTGGGATATCATATCATTACTCTTTGTTTTAGTTTACATTGAAGCTGTAATCTTTAGTCATGTTGGCTCTTGTTTGTCTGATAGATTTTTCTTAGTTCTCATTATGTTGGACAAGATCTAGATCCAAAGTTTAGAGCTGGTGAACCTTGGAAGAATGTATTTGGCCTTGCTTTTATCTATCTTAATTATGCTCCAATGGGTGATAACTGGTCTGAATTTATAGAATCCTATAGTTTAATCCTCAACTATTTAATCCTGAGAGAAGTAAATTCATTTTTCTATTTGAGTTCTCATATAAATTCTTCTGTTATGATAAAAAAAATATAAGTTCTATTATTGATTATAATTTTTTTTGTTTATACTATTGCAGTGGCATTTTGCCAGCAATTGATGTATTCTCTAGCAATATATTGGTAGGGGTAAGTTAATGCTCATTCTTCAATTTTATTTTATTGGATTTAGATGCAAATGTCATACTTCTTATACAGTTGTGTTGGTTAAACATGTGTTATTACTGAAGGCTGTTTATGATATTCTTTAGCTTCAGTAGTAGGGTAAATACCCTTTAGCTCTCTCATTTTGATAAGGCTGATTTTGATCACAAATTTCAACTCTTATTCTTGAATTTGTTTCCTATCCCAAGTATGGTATCTTATTTCGTATTTTTTTTTGTTTTTGTAGAAAATATATATGTACTTCAGGGGGTACAAATGAGATTATTTGTTGTTATGATCCAATTACCCTTCGAATTATATTATCTTTTCAGGCTGATTTTGCATATACATGCACGTCTCCTTTTACAGTTGTTATCACTGTGAGTATAAGTTTGACAGGATAATGAGTATGCTAAAATCCAAATACATATTAAGATATTAATTGTAGTGTTCCATCAATAGGTGATGTTCTATTATAGCTTCACGTTTTTGGTTTAACATTCAAAATGAATGCTTTGATTGATATAGATATTCTTATAGGGGTCTTCTTTCTACGCATTCAAGAAAGAAATGGTTATATTGTCAACTTTGCGAGGAAGCTATTTTCTTCTATTCGATCACCATACTCACCTTTTCTCATCCTCTCATCTCCAAGGTATGTTATTTGTGGATTTTCTGTCCAAGTTCTATCACTTATGAACTTAGAACATTTTTTCTTTGAGTTGTAGAATCTGGGTTTTCTCTTATTACAATTAAAGATTTATACTGTGATTTGTAAACAAGCTGATGATCAATAATTGAAAGTCTATGAGGTAAACCGGATTCAACCTACAAGCTCCTTTTGCGCTTTATTTTTGTTACTTCTCTATCTACTTGTTCACAATATATGATACTATGTCATATTTGGCTTAGTTTGTAGATACAAGTGTGTTGTCACATTTGTCCTCACTTTACTGCTTATAAGTGCTAAGATAATCTTTCTAGCTTATATCACCATCTTTTCACTGATCTATATAGGTATGGAAAGGTCAGTCCTCATTCCATATTTGCTTCATCTTGGAATTCAGGTATTGAATTTACATTTTAGTTATATCAGTGTTAATTAAGTTTCTAGTGATACATTGATATATCAATCCTCTGTGTGATAGGCTTCAAAATATATTTTCATCATCATTTAGTCTTTGGCTCGTCTATGTATATGATCAATTAATCTTCAAGTCTATGTGATGTAAGAAACAAAAGATATGAACAATTTTGTTGAGGCGTATGTTTATGATATGGGGAACAAGGTAAGTTGCATGAGGTGTCTTCAATTTTTAAGTACTAAGTTCATTCTTTCTTGTGAGTAGGTGTCTTCAGATTGTCTATTTCTTTCATTCTTATTACTTGCTTGCTATGCTATGTTAGACTGTTTTGAGTCTATTGTGAATAGTTTTTATGTTTTATTTTTATTTTATCTACTGTAATTTCTATTGTACATTGTGTTTATGGTTCATTCTTATTTTATCTGTTGTTACCAGCGCAGCGGGCACACTAGGCATTAAGCGCACCAACACACCAAGGCAGTAGACGCACCCATGTAGCAGGCACACCAACGCAATAGGTGCACCCATGTAGCAGGCGTACCAGGGCACCAGGCAACATGCACACTGTTTTGAGTCTCAAAATAGATAAAAATAAATATTATACTCAAGTTATTTTTATTGTACACTGTGTTTATTAATTTTTAGTGTATAATAAACTCTCTAATGTAATTATACTTTTAATTTTACTATAATATGATTTTTAATATTGTTTTTAATAAATTTATTGTAATTTATATTGATTTAATTTTTAATATTGTAATTAATAATTGTATTTTTTTTTAATTTATATATATTCTATGTCCTCGGTTATTAGAAAAAACGAAATCATAGGATGCATCTATGGCCTCGGTTCTTATAATTGTGACTATAGATTTATGATTACGGTTAAAAACTGAGTTCATATATATATTTTTGTAGTAGTGAACTCGTTTACTCTATAATGAAGTATAACAAATTGTTTTCCTAATTATTTTTTCGTATTGGGATTACATAATTTAGTAAATGGCCAAACGATACTAAAAGTTCTAAATTCTAATATCTTTTAGCTATTAGAATTTTAAAAAAAGCTATTAGAATTTTAAAAAAGTTATAAATTCTGATATCTTTTAGCTATTAGAATTTAAAAAAAAAGCTATTAGAATTTTCAAAAAAGGAATTCCTGAATAAAAGAAGGAATCCCTTAAAAGAAAAAAAGAATCCCTACTACTGAAAATTAAAGGGTTGTGAAGTGAAGAAAACCACGTGAATTGGTTCTCTGTTAAAAAGAATCCCCCAACTTTTACTCTTCCACATTTTTCTCCATATAACGTCCCCGTCTCTCATTTGAAGTTATTTTGAAGGTAAACAACATCAATTTTCGACTGATCATTTCTTATAATTAATAACATCTATTGATATTATCTCTTGCTTAATTAACTTATATGTAGTTTCTCTGTTTTGAAATGTGCAGTAGAACATCTTGATCCATCTTCATCAATGGGAAATTCTCATCCCCACCGCCACTTCTACTACAACAACAACTACTTAATTCAAATACAAGCAGATATTCACCCAATTTATGGCGTTATAATTTTCAATCAACAAGATAACACAAGGCAGTCACACTCACACTTACAGTACCATTCTATTATCAAATTTATAATTCCTGTACTCCTCAACCTAATTCAAATCAAAGGTTCGGGAAATTCCCACTCTGTTTTTCAAACACATTCTGTTCTTGTTGTGATTTGTATAACCTCCATACTTTTGTATTGCGTTTTCTCTATTGCTCAACCACACTTTCTACCTCTTTCTCGTGCATTACAACTCATGTCCAAGCTCTTTGCTTCCATTTCAGTTGCTTCACTTGTCTTCCTTCTCTTTCCTCCCATAAATTGGGAACTAATTATGTCTTACTTATTTTCTCTCTTTCTTCTTACAATCCCTATCCTTTTATGGAAATTAGTTCCCAAATTAATTTGTTCAAGGAGAGAACCCACCCCACTTTTGCCTGTCAATAATCCAGCAGCATCCTATTAATAGTATTATTGGAATGAAGTTGAAGGTGAAGATGTATGATGGAATAATTATGACACTACCGGTTGTACGTGTAAGTCGTAGAAAAAAGTGTCTTGGTATATGTCATAATATTAACGTGGTAGGATCGAGAGTACTGGTTGATGTCTGAATGTACTTATTTTAAGTTTGGTTATAACATGTCTGTATATAGTAAGTAATAATCTTACAGAGTGTTGATGCAGTAATTGTATAACATCCATGTTATTGGATTTTGTGTGTTTGTGGTTATGACTGAATTCTATATTTAGTTTGCAGAATAAAGTTATCATAATACTTATTATAAAGTCTAAGTCATGCTATTACAATTATAGACTTATAGTATTGGTAATAGGAATTGGTTGGTTCCGTTTTTGGAACATTATTTTTACGTATCATCCAATTATTTATTAGAGCTGTTTTTAAAATAATTTTAGACATTTAAAATATTCTCATCAAAGGATTAGATAGTATGTAAAAATAATATATAATTATATATTATTTATTATGTATATTGTGTATTATTTTATATGTATACTGTCTAGATTTTTTACATTCATTTGAGAATTGTCGGAGATTTTATTACTTTTTATAAAATAAAATTAAACTTTAATCTCATTAATTTTTCATTAGAGTTATTTTGTATCATAAATTTGAAAAAAAAAGAGAGTATAATTTAATCTTAAAAATTCAAAAATATCGGAATTATGTGATCATCTTAAAATTAAAATATTTACTTTTAAAATTATAAAATTAAAATACACTAGTTAAAATTTACTTTATCAATCCACCCATCCAAAGTTAATGCACTTCTCCCTTTATTATAAGAATTCAATATCAATGATATTTGCATGTTTGAAAATATTATATTTAAGTAAAAAATTAATATGTTTGTAGAAATTTAAATTTTCATTATCATAATAATAATTTATTAATAATAATTTTATTTAACATTATTTTTATTGTATAATTAATTATAAAAATATAATATATTTTATATAGTTATTATATCAATATTATAAATAATTTTGAAAATAATATTATCCAAAATTATTAGTAATAAATATACACGCTACTTCTTATAGTAATAGAAAAACTATTTATTAGTTTCAAAGCTAATTGTTAAGAGTATAGAAAGATAAGAAGAAAGAATGATTTAATGTTGTATTTGTGTGTTTAGAATGTACATAGAGAATCCTATTTATAGGATTGTAACAAGTGTAGTACAAGTGTAGTACAAGTGAAATAGTGGAAGTGTAGCACAAATGTAGTACAAGTGAAATAGTGGAAGTGTAGTACAAGTGTAGTACAAGTGAAATAGTGGAAGTGTAGTACAAGTGAAGTAAATTACAATATCAAATATAACTTAACATCCCCCCTCAAACTCAAGGAGGAAGAGAAACAATCAACTTGAGTTTGGAAACTAATTCTTGAAATCTACCTGGTAGATGAGATTTGGTGAAGATGTCAGCTGTTTGATCTGTGGAGGATATTGATTTGAGACAAACAGTGTCTTGAAGAACATGTTGACGAACAAAATGACAATCAATCTCGATATGTTTTGTTCATTCATGAAATACATTATTGTGAGCAATCTGAATAGCACTCTGATTGTCACAATATAGGATAGTTGCAGTTGATTGGAGAACACCCATATCAGCAAGTAACCAACGGAGCCAAAGAAGTTCTTGAGTGGTGTCAACAAGAGCACGATATTCAGCTTCAGTGCTGGATCGAGAAGTGAGAGATTGTTTCTTGCTTCGCCAAGATATAAGAGAGTTTCCAAGAAAGAAACAATATCCAGTGGTAGAGCGACGATCAGTTGGGTCACCTGCCCAATCAAAGATCGTAGTAGGCGGAAAGAAGAAGATTAGACTTGTTGGAGAAATGGAGACCGTGAAACATAGTGCCTTTCGATGTAGCGAAGAATGCGAAGAACCGCAGATAATGGGTAGGCAGGGAGCAGACATGAATTGACTAACCGGATGAACAAAGATAGGCAATGTCGGGACGAGTGATCGTGAGATAAACAAGGCCGCCACTAGTTAATGCGTATAATGTGGCATCTGAGAGAATAGTACCATCTAATGGAGTAAGTTTGACATTGGTTTCTAGAGGTGTTGATGCAGTTTTACAATCAGTAAGGCCAGCCCGATTAAGAATATCGGAAGAGTACTTTGCTTGAGAGAGATAATATCCTTGAGAATCAGATGAGATTTCTAGGCCCAAGAAGTAGTGGAGACGACCAAGGTCTTTCATTTCAAATTGATGACTCAGAAACTGCTTGAGATCAATAATTCCATTAGAGTCATTCCCGGTTATGATCATATCATCTACATAAAGGAGTAGAAGTGTTACACCAGTGGGAGTCTTCCGAATAAAGAGACCGGAGTCATAAGAACTGGAAGTGAAACCAAAGTCAGTAAGTGTAGAGCTGAATTTGGCAAACCAAGCTCGAGGAGCTTGTTTGAGGCCATAGAGAGCACGACGAAGTCTGCATACTTGATGAGGTGAATGAGTGTATCCAGGAGGAGGTTTCATATAAACTTCCTCAGTTATGTCTCCATTGAGAAAAGCATTTTTGACATCCATTTGAAACATGTTCCAATTTTGGGCAGCAAGAATAAAGAATGATACTTCGAACAGAGGTGAGTCGAGCTACAGGTGCAAAAGTTTCTTCATAGTCGATTCCATATTCCTGTGTAAAACCCTTTGCAACCAGACGAGCTTTATATCGTTCCACAGACCCATCTGAATGATTTTTGATTTTGAAGATCCACTTACAACCAATCAAAGATTTATTAGATGGAAGATCAACAAGATCCCATGTATGTGCTTTTGTTAATGCCTGTAATTCATCTGTCATAGCTTGTTGCCAATAAGGGTTAGAACTAGCTTCTCTATAGTTTTGGGGTTCATGATGAGACAAAATAGTAGAGAAACATTGGTAATCACGAAGATGAAAAGGAAGACTACTTACACGAGTAGAACGACGAAGTGATGACTCACGGACAATCGTAGTTGGTCTTCAGAAGATGTTGTTATGGTAGGATCAGCAGAAGGAGTAGACACATCAGGAGAAGCCGTAGTAGACGATGGTGAGGGTAATGGAGCAATGTCAGGAGGAAATAAATCAATAGTTGGGTCATTAAAAAATGAGAGTGAGGTAGGAGATGAGACATGAAATGAAGAAATAGAGGAAAACATTTTATGTTCCCAAAAGATGACATGACGAGAGATGCGCAATCGTTTAGAGATAGGGTCCCAACAACGATAGCCTTTGTGTTCTATTCCATACCCTAAGAAACAACAAAGACGAGAACGAGGTTCTAATTTATTGTGTTCATGAGGGTGAAGAAGAACAAAACAGGCACAACCAAACACTTTGAGTAGTTCATAAGATGGAGAAGTACTATAGAGACGCTCATAAGGGGATTGATTGTGAATAATAGGCATGGGAACACGATTGATGGTATAAACAGCCGTAAGAGCTGCTTCACCCCAAAAGCGTTCAGGACAAGAACTAGAAATGAGGAGAGTACGAACAGTATTAAGAATATGTCTGTTTTTTTCGCTCAGCTCTTCCATTTTGTTGAGATGTGCCAGGACAAGAATATTGAGAAAGAGTCCCATTTTGTCGAAGAAAATTTAAAAAATTTGTTTCTTTATATTCCATAGCATTATCAGCTCTAAGCACTTTGATATTTTGAGAAAATTGGGTTTTAACCATTTGGGCAAAATCATAATAAATTTTGGGTAATTCAGATCTATGTTTCATGAGAAAAATCCATGTGAATCTTGAATAATCATCAATAAAAATGACAAAATAAACACATCCCCCCATAGTTGGATGTGGGGATGGACCCCAAACATCAGAATGAATTAAGTCAAAAGGGGAGACAGAAGTAGAATCACTTTTATTAAAACATAAAGCAGGTTGTTTTCCCAATTGACAAGGCAAACAATTTACATTATCAGAAATAGAAACAAATCCTAATTTACCGGAAGATGCTAAGGGACGAAGACGTCCTATAGACGTATGGCCTAGACGAGCATGCCATAGGTTGATAGGAGTGGTAGAAGCAGCAACGGAAGTGTGAGGAGAATTGGGTAGATGAAGGTTGATAAGTTCAAATAATCGTCCAACCTTACGGCCTATCCCAAGGATCTGTCCTGTCTGTGGATCCTGCACATGACAACCAGAAGAGGAAAAAGTAATAGTAAGACCAAGTTCACATAATTGACCAACAGAGATAAGATTTAGAGTAAGGTTGGGAATATGAAAGGTGTCAGAAAGTGATATAGAAGATGTGGAAACTTGTCCTACAGCATTAACATGCATATGTGAACCATTGGCAGTTTGAATTAAAGGTTTGGAGATGGAAGATTGTGTGGGAGAGAAGATGTGAGTATCATGAGTCATATGGTTACAACAAGCAGAATCAAAATACCATAAAGATTTACCTGATGTGAGAGACAAGGCAGTAGGAGAAGCATTACTAGATTGTGAGAGAACATGTTTAAGAAGACCTTCAAGTTCTTGAGTAGAGAAAGTAAATTTGTCATGATTATCCTCAGAAGTAGCAGCGGTGATAGATGAGTTACTATTTTTACCTGAAGCATGTTGAGAGGGATTCCGAGAGGAATGCTGAGAGGGATTCCGTGAGGAATGCTGAGAGGGATTCCGTGAGGAATGCTGAGAGGGATTCCGAAAGCAATCTCTATTAAAGTGTCCTGGACCCTTCTTGTGACAATATATACATACCCGAATGGGACATGTAAGAAGCTCATGATTGGGGTTGTGACAGTAGGTGCAGCCTTGATGTTTGAAGTCCTCTTTAGAACCTCCTTTAGGGCGATAAAAGGGGGTGGCAAGAACAGAATCTGTATGATGAACTTTGAAAACCCCCATCCGAGTTTCTTCAGAGCGAAGCTCGGTCACAGCAGTATCTAAGGATGGAAAAGGACTCCGATGGAGTAAGGAAGCCCGAACAGGTTCAAATCGATCATGGAGAGCCATGAGAAAAATAACAAGACGTTGGTGATTACGGTAAGTTGCAAACATCTCAGCATCAATCTTGTTCGTCCAAGTTGGTTCAGAAAGAGCGAGTTGATCCCAAATAGTATGCATTTCAGAGAGAAATTGGTTAATGGTTTGATCGTGCCTTTGGTGTTTGGTATGAAGAGTTGTTAAAAGTTGATATTGGTTGGCTAAATCTGTTGTAGTAAAGCGAGCCCGAAGAAATTCCCAAACTTAACAGCAGTGTCAAAACGCCCAAATTCACCATGAATGGAGGGTAAAGTGGTGTTACGAAACCAGGTAATAATTTGATGATGTTTACTCTCCCAGTCTTCAAGGCGATCAGCAAATAAGGAGTTGTTTTCAGTGGTTTCTTGGATGGGTATAGAGATATCACCAGTTATGAAACGCCATAGCTTGCGTCCTTTCAAGAAACTTTTCATTGCTTGTGCCCAGGCTAGGTAGTTAGTATCATCAAGGGTGGTAGAGATTGGTTTTAGGATATCATTTCGGTCCATTTTAACGAAATAATGGAGGAGATATAAAGCAAATATATAGAGACAGTATAAAGGAGATATCCTTAAAAATGAAAAGAGGAGTTGAAAACAAGCCTGGAACCGGGTTGAGGAGAGCCGAGTTGAGGAGAGCCGAGTTGGAGTGAGCCGAGTGGAGGTGAGCCGGGTTGGAGTGAGCCGGGTTTAGAGTGAGCCGAGTTGAGGTGAGCTGGGTTTGAAATGAGCCGGGTTGAGGTGAGTCGGGTTGAGGTGAGCCGGGTTTGGAGCGAGGAAGAGAGGCAGAATTTTGATAGAAAATTTAGAGGTATATGAGAGGCTCTGATACCATGTTAAGAGTATAGAAAGATAAGAAGAAAGAATGATTTAATGTTGTATTTGTGTGTTTAGAATGTACATAGAGAATCCTATTTATAGGATTGTAACAAGTGTAGTACAAGTGAAATAGTGGAAGTGTAGCACAAATATAGTACAAGTGAAATAGTGGAAGTGTAGTACAAGTGTAGTACAAGTGAAATAGTGGAAGTGTAGTACAAGTGAAGTAAATTACAATATCAAATATAACTTAACACTAATAATTCAGATCAATCAAAATAGAAATATTGGTTTAAAAATAAATAAAATATATTTTTGCTATCTATTATAGTCTCTCGCTTGTAATTGGTATGAAAATAAATAATTACTCAGAGAAACTTTCTCAGTCTGAAGTGCGCACTGCAGGTGTTTGTGCAAATAAGTATCTAACACCTAATTAAGAAAAAACCCTTTTCTTAATTTTTTTAAGATAGCAATACCCTTATTATTTTTAAAAATTAATAATTTAATCTCAAACTAAATTGTTAAGTGAGTTATATTAGATTTTATAATTTATAAAAATTAATTAATTTAATTTAATTTATTATAATTTAGTATATTTATCTATCTATATAACACTTATTTATGCAATAAATATACATAATTTATAAAATTTAATCAATTTAGTCTAATTTATATTAATATGTTAAAATATAATATATTCATCTATATACTTATCACCTAATTCATACTATAGATATACGAATTTACCTTTGTCAAAAGTGTCGTAGGTTACATAACGTGTCTTTTTAAAAAAATAAAAATACGAATGTAAGTGTTTTTAACGTCACAAAATTTATTAATTTATATGAATTATTTTTATGAGTGTGATAAATATAAAAATATATATAATATAACATCATGTACGAGTAGAAAATGTTGAATTTTTGGACTTGGTCTAAAGTATAACCGATATAATTATTATATTATTATCTAAAAGTTTTTATTTAAAAGAAAATAAATTTTGAATTTTGGATAATTGTTAAAAGACCTGCCAAGTCAGTTATATTATTTTTCTATCTTTAAGTGAATGTCATGGAGAAAAGATAGGAAGAAAAAAGAAACATAGAAAAGGTAACTATGGTTAAAAAACTCGAGATTCAACTGGTGTAAAACATATGAAAACAACTATCAATTTATTGGTAATGAGAAACAGGCTGTTCAAGAACATGTTTATTCATAATTGTGTTTGTTTTTAATTATTACAATTTTGTTTTTTTTTGTATGAATAGGTTGTAAACATTCGTTTATTCATCATCAATAAACCATTTCTTACATGGTATGAGAGCTTAGGAAGTAATTCTCAGAAAATTCAACTCACATAAAAATTTCTTCTTTTCAAAATCTGTTTTTTTTAAACCAATTTCAATTCACAAAATAATTTCAATTTCATTACATTATAATATAAAGAAAAATCTTAGTAATTTGCAATTAATTTCAAGCCAAAACATCACCACACGTGCTCACACGCGCCTTCCCTGAGTTCACCGGCGTTCCACGCACTAGCTGCTAAGAAAGACGACTCAGACGACACATCGTTCGGCGCACATCTGAAGCAAACGACGCATTGTTTGTCCGGTTCGGTCTTCCATCCTGTTCAGTCTTCATCCGGTTCAGTACTCTAGCGTTACAACCGCCGTTCCAGTCACTCCAGATGCCAGTTCACCAACTTTCTAACCGGTTCTACAGTTGAAATTTCTGGTTCTGTAATCTTTGACTCATTTTCTATAAAATAAAGTATATTTTAGTTCATTATTTGTTTCATAAACAATCATTATTGTCTAAAACACACTAAATCATATCCCATTTTTTTTTTAAATTTTTCACTCAAAAATCATGTCTGAAACTACCCATGAAATTCATACACAATATCCTTACAAAAATTACCCACAAATGAACTCACATCTCAAGTGTAATCGATGCAACAATATCGACCACAATTTTAAAAGTTGTCGAAGTCATCTTAAATGTGAATTATGTGGTCTCAATTAACACAATTATGAAAATTGCCAAAAACGCCTCAAATGTGATTTCTATGGTTTGAATGGACATTACATCAACATGTGTCGGAAGAAAAGGTCAATTCAAGATAAGAAAGATGCAAGTTATGGCTTCCTCTCCAAAGCTTACCATACTAATCTTCAGGAAAGCAGCTCCAACACAAGGACACCATCCCACAACCTTACATATGCTCAATATCATAAGCTTCTTACACTTCTCAATCAAGCCAAATCAGGTAGCATGGTAAGACAAATGACTACTTCTTTAGGTAACATATCATGTGCGAATGTTTTCCATTCAGAAACTCGTTGGATTCTTGATGCAGGAACAACTTATCACATGATCTGTTCTCAAAACCTTATGAGCTCCAGCATTTCAGTCACTAATTGACATGTACATTTACCTGACCATTCACTTGCCCGTGTCACACATATTGGCACTGTATATTTTTCCAATAATTTCATACTCCATAATGTCTTATGTGTTCTCTCCTTCAAATTAAACTTGGTTTCAATAGCCAAACTAACTCAAACTACACTCTGTTATGTCACCTTCACTAATAATATGTGTTTTGTTCAGGACAAATGCTCGAGGAAGACGATTGGGATGGGAACTAAGAAAACAGGACTATACTACCTCACTATTTCGAAGAAGGCTGGATGTTTCTTTGATTCAAATACTACTCCAACCAACCTTCATCTATGGCATCAACGACTTGGTCATCTATCTAATAACATTTTACGTGAGCTTTCTCTTTCCATCAATATACCTTTTTGTTCTATTAGTGATTGTTCCATTTTTCCACTAGCTAAGCAAACTCATAATCAATTTCCTTTAAGTTCCATCAAAACAAAAGCACCTTTTGAACTAATTCATGTTGATATTTGGGGTAGCTATCACATTCTAGCACTTAATAGAGCACGTTATTTCCTCACTATTGTTGATGAATACTCAAGATGTACATGGATCTATCTCTTAAACATCAAATCTGATACACGCACATTTCTCACCACCTTCATTAATCTTGTTGAAACATAATTTGCATCCAGAGTTAAAATCATTCGTAGTGATAATAGACCATAATTCTCTATTACTCAATTGTTTTCTAGCAAATGAATCATGCATCATACCAGTTGTGTCGCTACCCCTCAACAAAATGGTGTTGCTGAACGCAAACATCATCACCTTCTCAATGTGGCTTACCTCCCTAAACAATTCTGGGGAGATGCCATTCTTACAGTCACATACCTCATAAATCGCACTCCAATACCTATTCTCAAGGGAAAAACACCATTTGAAATCCTTTTTCACAAAGTTTCTAGATATGAACATTTTTGTGTTTTTGGTTTCCTTTGTTTTGTTTCTGCACATCATGATCGACTCACCAAGTTTGATGCTAGGTCACATAAATGCATATTCATTGGGTATCCATCTGGGATCAAAGGTTATCGTGTCTACAATCTAGAAACAAGCAAGACTTTAGTGTCTCGTGATGTTATCTTTCAAGAACATGTATTTCCTTATTTCACTTCCGCTGTCAACACTCCGACTCTATTTCCTACATCAGAAAATACTATTTATGATGACATATCCAACATTCGTCAATCAAACAATCCAAATCTATCACTTGATCATACAACATCTTTACTTCCAACAATCAACTCAGATAATCAATAGATGTTATTAATTATAAGAAATCAGACGAAAATTGATGCTGTTTACCTTCAAAAGAGAGACGAGGAGTGATATATTTTGGTTTCAATTCCAAAAAAGAACTGGGTATATTGGCACGGTGAAATATATCACTTCGTGTCAATATTCTGCATACTATATTCGTGGTCAACATAAACGGCTGGGGCCTTCTTATCGTAAAATTAGCTTATATGTAGTTTCCTATACTTTTGGGACCCATGTCCAAAATTAGCTCGCATTTTATTCTTCCACATTTTTCTCTTTTCTCTTAAATATACCCAGTTCTTTTCTTCAGTGATGTCGACTACTTTATTTTTTTATCGATTAAACTTCATGGGTATTTATTTTTTAAAGAAAAATTTTATTAATCTTCTTCAATGTAAATTCTTCATTTCCTAAGCTTCCTGCATCAACTCATTTGAAGGTAACATTAACAAATTGTTGCTGATTTCTTAGAAGATATATACAGTGATGCTGTTTCTAGCTTAATTCATATAAACTTATTCTGTTTTGAAATGTGTGTAGGATTTGCAATGGAATCAGGGGAGAATCATCTTCACTACAACTACCACAATTGGCAAGTAGATGCCATTAACGTCGTTTTGGTTTTCAATCAACAAAATAACACCTCGTCTCCGTCCCCACCAAGGAAGTCGCACACACAATACTATTCCATTTT
This sequence comes from Hippophae rhamnoides, assembly GCA_033030585.1. Classification (NCBI taxonomy): domain Eukaryota; kingdom Viridiplantae; phylum Streptophyta; class Magnoliopsida; order Rosales; family Elaeagnaceae; genus Hippophae; species Hippophae rhamnoides. The sequence continues at coordinate 2,692,228 of CM065431.1, forward strand.
TAATTTCATAATCCCTGTACTCCTTGGTTTTCTTCAAATCAAGTTTGTTGGAAATCAAAACGACGTTTTTGAAAAACACTCTATTCTTGTTGGCATATCTATGGCTGCTATACTTTCATATTGCACTGTCTATATTGCTCAGCCACACTTTCCCGATCTTTCTCGTCCATTACAATTAATGTCCATGCTATCTGCTTCCACTTCAGTTGCTTCACTTGTCTCTATTCTCTTTCATCCCATAAATTGGGAATTACTTGTGTCCTACTTAGTCTCTCTCTTTTTTCTGTTAACAATCTCCATCCTCTTATGGAAACGATTCCCAGATTATGGAAGACACCCACCCCAACCTTTGCCTGTTACTATGCGGCCAACATCTACATCACAGCTCCAATCATATGTTTGAAAAACATGGTTTCAAGCATTTTGAGCCCCGATCGTTTTCAAGCATTTTGTTTACTAAACGAGTAAAAGCTTTGTAAGACAAAATTGTTGATATATGCTCCCTTTGAATCTTGTTATGTTGGTTCTTATATATTTATTATGTTAAACCTATTAATTAATTGGATTCCACGCCTTTTTCAGTAACAATACGACATATGACTTTCTAGGGAAAGACTGTTTAATTTTTTTCAATTTAACCAATTTTATGAGTTTGTTTGATATAAATATTTTGATTAAATTTAAAATATTTAATCAATATTATTAGATATTATTTTAATTAAATTAAATTAATTGTTTTTATAGTTAGATTGATAGACGTGAAGATAAAAATATAAGTGTTATTTTAAATATTTATTTGAGATTTAATCCATACATACATTTTCTTTTTTAATGTATGATAGCATTCTTATCATGTATTCTTGTTCAAACATTTAGAAAAAATCTGTATAGATGTGTGAAATTTTTGACTGTAATATCAAAGATAATACAGATAATTCTTAATTATTTAGATAAATTTTTTTTTTACAAAATATAAAATAAAATAAAAAAAATTATTTTAACAATTTTAATGTAATATCAATATTTTTATTTATAAAAATAATAGAATATCAAACTTTATCAAAATTGTAAATATTTAAAAAATCAATATTTTCTAACTTAAAAATATCAATTCCCGTTATTCATATCTTTCACACAGCCCAACAAAAGCATATATTATTAGACTAATACATATTTGTGGTGAAGTTTAATTGCTAGCTTTCCCGTTTTAAAAACATGTGTCACGCGTTTAAGTTAAACATATAAAGTCTATCGCTGTAAATTTGTCAGAGGAAACAATTGTAACATAAAATTATTTTTTTCACTTATTATATAAATTTTTAAAAATATATTAATTTAATTTTTAATTTACCTATGTATAAAAAATACAAATAAAATGCTAACATTACATAAAATAAAATTAGTTTGCAGTGAATTTCCCGAAATTTGTCCCAGCATTTCAACGGCATATTTCAAAAAGTTCTCCTAAATTTTCCTCAGTGTGGGACCTATAAAGGAAGAACGTAACCTTACCAGGTACTCTGTATATTGCAATTTGCTGGCAGAAAAATATAATATATTTTTAAGAAAATAATATCTTTTGTGCATATGTTTTAATAAAAATTATAATTATTTAAATTCGTTTAATATTAAATATTATTTAATTAAACTTAAAATATTATTTTTATTTTTATAAATTTTTAACATGTTATTTTTTAATTTTATTAAATTTTATTGGGTTGTCTTAATTAAATTTTTTTTCTTTTGTATATTATCAAATTATTTAAATAATTTTTCCATATATTTTTTATATTACGGAAAAAACTTGCATTTTTAAAGAAAGCAAAAGTATTTTAATAGCAATCCAAATAAGTTAATAACAAATTAATATATAAGATTATGGTTGGAAAAAATAATTCAATCAGTTAACTTAAATTAAAAAAATTGTTTTGATTCGTTAAATTTAGACTAATTATATTGATAAATTTTATAATCAAATTAAATTTAGATATAAAATTATATAATTCGTTTAAATTTAAATTAAATTTGAATTAACAGATTTTTTAATCCGTTATATTATATCTAAAATAAATTATTATTATATTATAAATAAATAAATATTTTATTTTATTTTATATTATATTATATTATGTTTAAATATTATGCATAAAATAATTATATTATATTATATTGTTATTTTAATTTAAAAAATAAATATAAATATTTATAATAATTTAATAGTTATATAGATATTTTTTTCATTATTTTAATTTTTTTAATTATAATTATAAATAATAATATTTATTTTAAAAATATAATTTTTAAATTTAAATTTGTATATGTATGTTTTATATATGATAATAATTTATAAATAAATTTTAATATTAATATGTACTTATTTGATTAAAATAATATAATTTATTTATATTTAAATTGATTCAGATTAATTATATCATCAAATTAAATTTATATTAAAAAAATTTAAATTTATTCAAAATAAAATTGAATTTAAATTAAACGAAATCAGATAATTTCCATATAAATTGTTATTTCTGCATACGACAAATTTCGACTTTTCAATAACAATTGTCTCATTACCGGGTATCCTCACACCTAAAAAAGACGACTTTTCTGCGTATAGTTAGATTATACTTTTCCAAACACCAAAATATAGATTCTCTCTGACACATTTATATGCGGTTTGGTAATATCATATCCTTCGAAGGTTGTCGTCTACTTCCGAACGAATTATACAAAATATATATATATATATATATATATATATGTATAAATTAATATCCTAATTAATTTTCTTTTAATTCACTACACAACAACCAAGTTTAAAAGAAAAAAATAACTTTTTTAGGTAGATATGTTTGCTACTAAATTTGGTCGATCACAAATAATAAAAAATGATATATATATCATTATGATAGGTTTCTTTTTTATCCATTTTTTTATAATTATAAAAATAAATTACAATATATCAAACCATCATATAATATAGTGTAATATAAGTAACGAACTAGCAAATAAGTATCAAACATAATAACCAATTAATATTTATTACTTAATTATCCAACAAAGAGATAGATAAACTTTAATATTAAGATAAATTTGTTACAATAAGTAATGTCATCAACGTGTTAATCTCGCTTATATATATATATATTTATTATGTATACTTCAAATGAGAGGAACATAAGATTTAACAAACGTTCAAAATATACACATTAATCTTCTTTTTTCTTGACAACTACTCGATCTTATTTAAACATTGGGGAGTCAAAAGCTATCATAACTTATGGTGATTATAGTTTTTAATCGTTCATTCTCTATTCTTAGATCCATAGCAAAGAAATGTTTAATTAATCATTGGTGTAGAAAAAAATCAACATCAATATTTGGCGTTGTGTGTAAGAACAATTGTGCTCTCCTAATCAAATAAAAAACTAGAATGAAATTGATATTTGTAATGTTTTTTGGATCATGATCTACAAACTCTTTCAAATAAAAAACCTCAAATTATTTTCTAGAAAAACAAAAGCTAACATTTAATATGGTTTCTAAGAGGCCAACCTTCTCTCTATCTAACCTACTTACTCTCCAAGAGATAGAACATCTTCGTTACCAAGAAAATGATGAAATAGTTTCCAAGACCAATGAAGTACAAAAAATATCATCCCGTGCAATCATTTAGTCAATAAGCTAGATGTACAAGCACCATGATGTATCTCTTTTTGCGTATATTTTGTGTATCATTATTCCTAATTCTATTAAAAAATAAATCAATTTTTTCAATATAAATATAAAATAATATCCCATAAAATACAAGCAGTATCAAAATTGTGCAAAAATTAAGAAAAAAATAAAAAATACTAAAATTATAGAATTAAATTGTAGGTTACAATAGAGAATAAGATGTTTCAATAAGCAATTAAAAGAGTTGAAGATCATATTTATGAACAAAAATCCTAAAATTTCTTCTCCTTTCTTTTATTATTTTCATAAATAATTTTCTAAATTTATTGTTTGTCATGAATAGTTAACTTTATAATTGATTATGGGTAATTTCAAAGCTATAAACATGTATTATAATATTTAATAAGATATGTAATATTCTATTCAATTAGGTATTAATTCTCAATTTTAATTATTGCATGAATTTATTTTATTAGATACGTAATCACTTGATTAATTTAAATAATTAATATTAAATTACTCACATTGAGAATTAAAATTCAAGATAATTAAATCGAGCCCGTGTGTTTAAACTTGGTCTAATTTGCTTCTATAAAAAAAGTTTGGATTAAGAATTTGTTTAGGTTAACGAATCCGTAAAAATATGTAGATATTTTTACTTTTGTGAATTTCTCTAAGTTGGTGTAATCAAATGAAGAATAATAGAATAATATATGCTTTTGTTAATTTGTAATATATGCTAGTGATGAAGAATGATCCTACAATTATTCTTTTATTTGAATCTTTATCATGTTCTTTATATTTTATTTTTATTTTTATTAATCTTTAGTTGTTAAATTTAATTTTTAATTTACAAAATAAAACATATCTTTTTAATATATAGGAGTTAGTTTCTAAAATCATTTAAGTGAAAGATCTCTACTTGCTACTTGCTATATACTAATTTATCACATCTTAATAAATTTAAAATAAAGTTTAAATTGACTTTTTATTTGAACAACATCAATAAAAATGACTGGTTATCTTTTTCTTATTTTAAAGAAGTATATACTATATAAAGTTATTTTATTTTATTAAAAAAATAAAATTTTATTAACTAATTATTGTTTTCTTATTTTTTTTATTGTCAGGACTTGTATCATGATACCTTAATACCTAAGAAAATCATGCTACATGGTTAAAGTATATCAAATTTTGACGATCTTTATTATATTTTTATTTTAAAATATCCTTACATAATATCCATATCTCTTTATCTGATGTATATATATCCAAACACTTAAATTAAATTCTTGAGATTTATAAAAAGTTTTGCATAATCTTTTCTTTTTATCATAAGAAATCTTGTAATTACATAAACATATCATCTTCTCATTTATAATATTCAAATCTCACATGTTATACAACTTTTTATAAAAAAAAATATTAATTGATAATAGTATCGATATGTTATACAATCCATATCACAAAAGAGTCATCAAGTAGTTTCTAAAGCATTAAGATCACGAAAAAAAATGCAAGAAGCTCTTATTACTACTAAAAGAACAGAGATTCATATGGTGCATTATCAACAAGTTGATTTAAGTCTACTTCAAAGATAGTACACAAAATCTTCAATAAAAAATTATTGATACTTGAGACGAATTTTTTTATAGAAAAATAAGATAAGTAAAAGTATTTAGATAAAAATATTCTCCATCTTTATTAGAAATCTAAAGAATTAGAAATAACCACGGAAATATTTACCTAATCAAAATACTCTCAAGTTTAAAAAAAAATATTGACCTAACCACGAAAATATTTACCTAATCAAAATATTGACCTTCAGTACCAGGGAGTTGTTGATCAAGGATAGGAATGATGCCTGAGGGAACAGTTGTGTCTTCAATTTCATTTGCTGTGAGCGAATCTGGTGCTTATCGTTAGCATTTTCTAAGACAGGAAAGACCTTATCGTTAGCATTCGTAAAATGAGACACTGGTGGGGAAGATAACTCATTAAAATAAGATTTATCATAAGTCATATGATCAGATGCACCAGAATCAATAATCTAAGTATTAGATCCAATAGAGTGAGACACGTTTAAGGTCATACCAATCTTACCACGACCAGCTATTGAAGCTATAGGGATACCTCCACATTCCATAGGATGATCCTGTCCAGTTACTCCATAGTAGTCTGGTTCTTGGAAAATTTGTACTGCAGCTGCTTTTGCTCTAGGACGATGATGTTGCCATTTTGCTCCATAGTAGTCTGCTTTTGATTACAAGTGTGGGTACATTTTCCAACAAGTCTCATGAATATGCCCCCGTTTATTGCAATAAGAGCAGTGAGAACGAGGCCGATTGGCAAAGCCTAGTAGAGGTCCTTGCTGATGAAGTGGAATTGAATTTTGCTGCTGGAGGAAATGTGCCTTTGATTTGGCTTGAATGGCTAGGCTTGATACCTCAACTTGTACCTGATGAAGACTTTCTTACTGAGATTCATCTTTACAGATGTATGTAAAGACGGTAGTCAAGCTCGAAGGGTCTGAAATTCTAAGCAATTTACCCTTAGCACTTTTATGTTTTGTATCAAGTCCTCTCAAAAATGCATGTACTCGCTCAAGCTCTTTCTCTTTCTAGTACCATAGAAGGTCTTCTTGATTTTTAATTTTGCACGGACGTTTCTGATCAATTTCAGCCCATACATTCTTTAGCTTGATGAAAAATAAATATACTGGTTACCCATTTTGCTGCATACTAGTAGCTTTAAACATCAGTTTATGAAATTTAATAAAATCAGACTCATTTGTATAAAGATCATCTAAGGTATTCCATATGGCCTCAGCGGTTTCACATTCCTCCATCATCTGTAATACATCATCAGTTATGGCTCTAAATAGAATTGACATTACAAAACCATCATCATTTTTCCACTTAGTATAGGCTTCTACATCATCTTGACTAGGAGCCCTGGTTGATCTAGTTACATGTCTCATCTTGTGCATCCCACGAAGATAAACATACATCACTTTTTTCCATGCTCGAAAATTGGTACCATTGAGTTTAGTAACGCTGAAAGAACCACTTTCTAAACTTTTAATAGAGACTTCAAATTTTGGAACTTCATTAGTTTTAGAAACCTGATGTTTTCTTGAATCTTTCATTGAAATAAATAATATTGTGCAGCAGAGTAAAAAGTTTTATTTTGTTGTTGGGTCGGATTGGACTGTGAATTAGGCTGAAATTGGTAAATGGGTTGAAATTATGAATGGGCTGATGGGGTTGGGCAGTACGGGAGTTGATATTACTGAGTAAATATTACTCACAAATATTACTGAAAATTGAGTAAATATTACTCATAAAGACGCAGGGCAGTGCGGGAGTTAAAGACGTAGGGCTGGTGCGACGACTGGATTGGCGGAGCTGGTGCAACAGTTGGACGGGTGGAGCTGGTTCTGACTACTGGACGGACGGATCTGGTGTGGACGCAAAGATGGCGCGGACTGAACGACGCGATGAGATTGATGAACATAGCTGGTGAAAATAGCTAGATGGACAGAACTAGTGCGTATGGCTGGACACATGCAGAGTTGGACGGATCAGCAACGACGCAAACCTATGTATGGAAGCACTGGATTGCTCACGACGCGAAGAGATTGACGGACAGCTCTGCAACGGACGGACAAATCTGCAACAGACGTAGGCGGTGGCGTGAACTAGACAATGCGAGGAGATTAATGGCACTATGTGAGGAGATTGATGGCGATGTTATCTTGACGGCAATGATCTTTGCGGGAAAAAAGACGCATACCTGCTTGGTAGTAAATTTTTTTCTTTCTTTCCTTCTCTGATTCCAAAATGAATTTAATAAAATATATTTATTTTCACTTAAAGTACAATGAATGATAATACACATATATATACAGGAAATAAGAATTTGTTTTTAGGAAAAATATATTTAGATAAATAATTATGTATATGTTCTTACATAAAATAGATTGTATAATAATTCATATTTAATGGAAAGTATCCTTAAGAAGAGTTAATTTAACCATTTACTCAAAATTATCATAAGTGTCTAACGATGGAAGTGGCAGGCGAGCACAAACGTTTTCGTTTGAAGAACTTGCGGCTGCTACATGAAATTTTCGGTCAGATTGCTTTTTAGGTGAAGGAGGTTTTGGAAAAGTTTACAAGGGACACTTGGAAAGAATTAATGAGGTATGTATCTCATTTTACTGAGTTGTGCTCTTTTCTTTTGAAATTACTGAAAATTTTCAATGTAGGCTTGGATTACAATTATTTCTTATCTGCTTGAGTTATGCTTATGTCATTTTACAAGGTAGTTTTTATTTATGTGTGTAGGTTGTAGCTATTAAGCAACTTGACCGCAATGGACTCCAAGAGATTAAGGAATTTGCTGTGGAAGTGATGACTCTAAGTCTCGCTGACCACCTAATCTTGTGAAATCGATAGGGTTTTGTCTTGGGGAGATCGTAGACCATCGGTTTATGAGTACATGCCATTAGGATCCTTGGAACATCATTTGCATGGTATGCAACTCAATCAAGCCAGTTTCTCTCATTCTTTTTGTTGGAAAAAAATTAAATTTATTAAAAAAATAGATGTTGGGAATTGTGCCTTGTCCCACATTGCTTTTTTATAATATTTTAAAGAGGTATAAATAGTGAAGAGTTTGTTATTGGGATTGGGCCCCAAGGGGCACCCACTTTTGTGGAAGGGGAGAGGACCTAGGCAAATGTGATACCACACACGCGCGCGCGCCGCCGCCGTCTGACCGACCGACCGGCCGTGCCGTGCCGTGCCGAGCCGAGTCCGAGTGCGTGTGCGTGTGCGTGTGTGAGGTGGTATTTTATTTTTGGTAAAATATTCTTTTTAAGGAAATTTTTTCCACTTACAAAACGGTTGTTATATATATATATATTTTTCAGGAAAAAAAATAACCGTTATGTTCCTTTATTAAGAATATGGCCGTTGTCTTCTTAATTCAGAAAAAAAGAGCCGTTGCTCGTATTTATTCACAAAAATATCCGTTACTCGTCTTTAATCTGAAAATGGCCGTTACTTTTCATTACTCAGAATGGCCGTTACATTCTTAATTCCTAGACATTACCGTTTTATTCATAATTGCTACACGTTTTCTAAAGCCTATAAAAAGAAGGTTTCAGCTCTCATTTTAACATATCAATCAGCAATCTCATCTCCCTACGAAAACAATTCTCTCTACAATTTCTACAATTTTAAGTATTCTTTTAGTTTTCCGAGCAACAAATTTTCTGGTGTAGCATTCCAGTCTTCATCAGTGCAGTGAAGTTCTGAGACAGAGATTACGATTCTGGGCTGTTTTATCCTGGGGACGACGAGGCTGTGTTTGCTTGCACAAATTGGGCAGAGCCGCGAAACGTCTTAAAGAGAGCGACCTAGTCCGCGACTCAACCCAAGCAGTTACTTTGAAGTTATCGGTAATATTGTTCCTACACTGTTTTTATAAACTTGCCTCAACAATTTTAAGACGAATTCAATCTGCCATGTCTACTGAAATGCTAACTGCTGATCTAAACAAACCATTCCGTTTTGAAGGATTACACTTTAAAAGATGGAGACAAAAAATGTTGTTTTTCTTAACCATGAAAAAAGTTGTTTCTGCTCTTACTACTGAAAAACCAACACAGTCTAATCCTCCTACTGAAGCTGTAACTAAGGATTTAGACACCTGGATGGAAAATGATTTTCTCTGCAAAAATTTCATTCTTAATGGTTTAGCTGATGACTTGTATGATTATTATAACTGTGATAAGTCTGCTAAGGAAATTTGGGAAGCACTTCAAAAGAAATACGACACTGAGGAAGCTGGAACTAAAAAGTATGCTGTCAGTAGATACATGAAGTTTCAGATGATTGATGGGAAATCAGTGGAAGCTCAATCACACGTGAGCTGAGAAGATAGCACACGAAATAACTTCAAGGTATGACTTTAGATGAACAATTTCAAGTAAATTTGTTATAATAGATAAATTACCGCTTGCTTGGAAAGATTTTAAGAATACACTTAGGCATAAAACTAAGGAATTTTCTTTAGAAAGTCTTATAACACGTTTAAGAATAGAAGAAGAAGCTAGAAAACAAGACCAAAGAGATGAAGTACTTGTAGTCTCAAATAATAGTACCAATAAGAAACCTTCCTCTATAATTCTCAAACCTAAAGGTAGAAATATGAAAACTTCATAATCGTAGTAATAATCAAAACCGCCACCACCAAAATAGAAATAGAAGCTATCCTCCCCACAATGGACCTCAACCCCCTTAAGGAATAACACATTCATGTGTTATAGTTGTAATAGACACAGCCACTTGGCTAGGAAGCTGCCGAACAGAATCGTCCTTCCCCATGAGGCGAACCTTACCGAAGATCAACTTATTGCTATGATATCTCAAGTCAATTTTGTTAGTGGATCCGAGGGTGGTGGGTAGACACCGGTGCTTCTCGCCATGTTTGCTATGATCGAGACATGTTCAAATCCTATTCGATTCTCGAGGATAAGAAAGTCTTCTTTGGGTGACTCCCACTCCACTAAAGTTCTTTGACCTTGGTGAGGTGGTTTTGAAGTTTACCTCTGGAAAGACCGTCATCTTGAAGGATGTCCTGCATACTCAGGAGATGAGAAAGAACTTAGTTTGTGCTATCTTCTTAACAAAATTTGGATTTACTCAAACCATAGGGACTGATTTATATACTATAACTAAAAATAATATATTTGTTGGGAAAGGGTTACGCCACTGATGGCATGTTTAAATTAAATGTTGAAATCAATAAAACTTCTTCTTCTGCTTACATGTTGAGTTCTTTTAATATTTGGCATGCTAGACTATGTCATGTTAATAAACGCATAATCAAGAATATGAGTAGTTTAGAACTAATTCCTAAACTATCTTTAAATGATTTCGAAAAATGTGATTTTTGTAGTCAAGCTAAAATAACCAAAACTTTCACATAAATCAGTAGTTAGAGAATCCGAACCTTTAGAATTAATTCATTCTGATATATGTGAACTTGATGGAAATTTAACAAGAAATGGAAAACGCTATTTTATAACTTTTATAGATGACTGTTCAGATTACACTTATGTATATCTAATGAAAAATAAAAGTGAAGCGTTTGACATGTTTAAAATATTTATGACTGAGATTGAAAATCAACTTAATAGAAAAATAAAGAGGTTTCGAAGTGATAGAGGCACTGAATATGATTCCAATATTTTCAATGATTTTTATAAAACTCATGGAATCATTCATGAAAAAACTGCACCTTATTCTCCTGAAATGAATGGAAAAGCTGAAAGAAAAAATAGAACTTTTACTGAATCAGTTGTCGCAATTTTATTAAATTCTGGTGCTGCTTCCCATTGGTGGGGAGAAATTTTATTAACTATTTGCTATGTGCTAAATAGAGTGCCTAAATCTACAAATAAAATTTCACCATATGAAATTTTGAAAAATAAGAAACCTAATTTAACTTATTTTAAAACTTGGGGTTGTTTAGTCTATGTTAGGATCCCTGATCCTAAAAGAAATAAACTTGCAAGTAGAGCATATGAATGTGTATTCATAGGATACGCTTTGAATAGTAAAGCTTATAAATTCTATGACTTAAAAAATCAGGTAGTTATAGAATCAAATGATGCTGACTTTTATGAACATAGGTTTCCCTTTAAAATTAAGAATAGTGGGGGCTCGTCTTCTAGTAATTTACCTATAACTAGAACTAGTGAACAAACTGAAGAATTAAACACTAAAATTAGAAGAAGTAAACGAGCTCGAACCCTTAAGGATTTTGGGTCTGATTTTTATGCTTATACCTTAGAGGAAGATCCCCAAACTATTAAAGAAGCATTATCTTCTTTAGATGCCAACTTATGGGAAGAAGCCATAAATGATGAAATGGACTCACTTGAGTATAATAAGACTTGGCATTTAGTTGACTTACCTGCAAAACCATTGGATGTAAATGGATACTAAAAAAGAAATTGAAACCTGATGGTACTATTGAAAAATATAAAGCTCGTCTTGTAGTTAAAGGATATAGGCAAAGGGAAAATGTAGATTTCTTTGATACCTTTTCACCAGTTACACGAATAACTTCTATACGTGTACTTTTCTCTCTCGCTGCTATCTATGATTTAGTAGTACATCAAATGGATGTTAAAACTGCTTTCTTAAATGGTGATTTAGAAGAAGAAATTTATATGGATCAACCTGAAGGTTTTGTTATCCCAGGGCAAGAAAATAAAGTTTGTAAATTAGATAAATCTCTTTATGGTCTAAAACAAGCACCTAAGCAATGGCATGAAAAATTTGATAATCTAGTTATCTCACATGGATTCAAAATAAATGAAAGTGACAAATGCATTTATTATAAATTAGAAGATAATATTTGCACTATTATATGTTTATATGTGGATGACATGCTTATTTTTGGATCAAATATTTATGTTGTGAATAATGTCAAAATGTTGTTAAGAGCTAATTTTGATATGAAAGATCTTGGAGAAGCGAGTGTAATCCTTGGTATAAAAATAACTAGGTCTGAAAAGGGAATTTCTCTAGATCAATCTCACTACATTGAGAAGATCTTAAAGAAATATAATTACTTTAACTGTAAACCTGCATGTACTCCTTATGATCCTAGTGTAAAGTTGTTCAAGAACACCGGAGACGGTGTTAGACAAACTGAGTATGCGAGCATCATTGGTAGCTTACGTTACGCTACTGATTGCACTAGACCAGACATAGCTTATGTTGTGGGACTACTATGTAGGTTTACCAGTAGACCTAGTGTAGAGCATTGGAATGCTATTGAAAGGGTTATGAGATACCTTAAGAGAACTATGAACCTTGGATTACATTATAATAAGTTTCCCACTGTTTTAGAAGGATACATCGATGCAGATTGGAACACTTTATCAGAAGACTCCAAAGCAACTAGTGGCTATATTTTTAACATAGCTGGTGGAGCTGTTTCCTGGAAGTCTAAGAAACAAACAATATTGGCTCAATCTACAATGGAGTCTGAAATGATAGCACTAGCCACTGCTAGTGAAGAAGCAGGCTGGCTAAGAAGTTTGTTAGCTGAGATCCCTTTATGGGAAAGACCGATACCAGCTGTCTTGATCCACAGCGATAGTACCGCGGCTATTGCAAAGATTCAGAACCGTTACTACAACGGCAAGAGACGGCGACACGTCGTAAGCATAGTCTTGTTAGAGAATTTCTCTCAACGGGAGCGATAAGAGTGGATCGTATGACGTTCGATGAAAATTTGGCAGATCCTTTGTGAAAGGATTACCAAGAGAGAAGGTTTTCAAAACCTCAAAAGGAATGGGATTAATGCCACTTAGAATGAAGAGTCACTTATGATGGTAACCCAACTTATGGCGGAGATCCCAAGAAATAAGTTCAAAGGGTAATAACAAGTCATGAAGTGATATGAGATGTATCATGCTATTAATCAAATCTCATTCTATATTGTTATAAGCATGAAGTCCTCAAGCGATAGAAAAGGATGAGTTATTTGTTAAACTCTTAATGTGTTCTATACTCTACATGTGGAGTGGAGTACATAGCTACAGGAGTACTCTTGATAGACTCACCTATGTGAATGTGGAAGTGTGGCCGCTTCCTATGAAAAATTTTTGGGCAAAATTTACTAGAGCGTTCACTATACTGGGATACACGTGTATGGCCGTAAAACACGGGCTTTTTCGAACTACACCTTGGAAAGGTTGTGTGTGTGATGATTGTTAGAGATAGAGTTCAAAACTACGAGTTACTCTAGTATATTCTAAAGCATCAACACTATGCAAAGGTTCAAGTCGATAGACACCTTTTTGTTTATGCACAATCTTATAATTTTTAATTGATCGGTTGCTCGATGAAAATTATTTTTTATATAAAATTCAAGTGGGGGATTGTTGGAAAAAAATGAAATTTATTAAAAAAATAGATGTTGGGAATTGTGCCTTGTCCCACATTGCTTTTTTATAATATTTTAAAGAGGTATAAATAGTGAAGAGTTTGTTATTGGGATTGGGCCCCAAGGGGCACCCACTTTTGTGGAAGGGGAGAGGACCTAGGCAAATGTGATACCACACACGCGCGCGCCGCCGCCGTCCGACCGACCGACCGGCCGTGCCGTGCCGTGCCGAGCCGAGTCCGAGTGCGTGTGCGTGTGCGTGTGTGAGGTGGTATTTTATTTTTGGTAAAATATTCTTTTTAAGGAAATTTTTTCCACTTACAAAACGGTTGTTATATATATATATATTTTTCAGAAAAAAAAATAACCGTTATGTTCCTTTATTAAGAATATGGCCGTTGTCTTCTTAATTCAGAAAAAAAGAGCCGTTGCTCGTATTTATTCACAAAAAATATCCGTTACTCGTCTTTAATCTGAAAATGGCCGTTACTTTTCATTACTCAGAATGGCCGTTACATTCTTAATTCCTAGACATTACCGTTTTATTCATAATTGCTACACGTTTTCTAAAGCCTATAAAAAGAAGGTTTCAGCTCTCATTTTAACATATCAATCAGCAATCTCATCTCCCTACGAAAACAATTCTCTCTACAATTTCTACAATTTTAAGTATTCTTTTAGTTTTCCGAGCGACAAATTTTTACGGTGTAGCATTCCGGTCTTCATCGGTCGGTGAAGTTCGAGACGAGATTACGATTACGGGTTGTTTTATCCTGGGACGACGAATTTGTGTTTGCTTGCACAAATTGGGCAGAGCCGCGAAACGTCTTAAAGAGAGCGACCTAGTCCGCGACTCAACCCAAGCAGTTACTTTGAAGTTATCGGTAATATTGTTCCTACACTGTTTTTATAAACTTGCCTCAACACTTTTTTACTTCTTTCTTAGTCTCGTCATTCCAGTTTCTCTCTCTTGGTATGATTATGACACTCTTAGGTTTTTCTCTGTTTTTTTACATCTGATAGGTAATATTTGATATTTTTGTTACAGATCTTACTTTCGATAGGGAAGTACTTGATTGGAATACAAGAATGAAGATAGTCTTGATGCTATGAGGGCTTGGAGTATTTGCATGAGAAAATGAACCCCCAATAATATACCATGATCTCAAATGCTCGAACATTTTGCTTGGAGAGGGATATCATGACAAGCTATTTGATTTTGGCTTTGGCAAAGTAGGCCCTAGTGGAGACAAGACCCATGTTTCAACCCAGGTAATGGGAACATATGGGTATTGTGCTCCCGATATGCAATGACCGGTCACCGACCTTTAAATCGATATTTATAGTTTTGGAGTTGTTCTTTTGGAGCTCGCTTCATTGGTAGGAAAGCCATTGATCAAAGGAAAACTCCCAGGAAGCGTAACCTTGTTGCATGGGTAAGTTAAACTCTATTATTTCATCTCATGTGTTAGTTAACATTGCTTTTGTCAACTACTTTTCCGAAAAGTGTCGGTCCACATTCTGTTCTCAAGAGTTTCGTAATCAAGTAGAGAAGCTACGAATAGTGATTTCTTTGAGAAACCATGTATATCGAGAAAAAGGCGGAGCCAATTCTAAACCTTTCATATGTTAGTAGAAATCATTCTTTCTATTTCTAGCTGTTCTTTTTCAAGAAATGATCTTTATTGGTTCAAGTTTTGTTGCTTTATGAAACAACAGACCTAGTTTTCGAGACATGAAGATCTTATTCCACAAAAGAAGTCTTGCTTCCATTTAATGCTATTGTTTAATAGGATGTCGTGTTTTTTCGGAGAAGTATAAATAGTACGACTAGCAAAAAGTTCAACAAAACAAAAATGAGACATCATTAATAAACATATAAATCTGTGTTGGAATATAAAATGGACTTACACGTAAGCTGTGGATGCCTCTAAAGCGGAGATCATAAATCTCATGCTCACACCATGCACTGGGTTAACTTTTAGGATTGGGTAAGTGTTGATTTTCTTTGATTTTTGTTGAGAGAGTTATATTGAATTGATTTTGGCTTAATGTCTAATGTTATATTTATACATTGAAAGGAAGAAACTAGCCGTTAAACTAGCCGTTATTAAACTAGCCGTTACTAAACTAGCCGTTATTAAACTAGCCGTTACTAAACTAGCCGTTATTAAACTAGCCGTTACTAAACTAGCCGTTATTAAACTAGCCGTTACTAACTAGCCGTTATTAAACTAGCCGTTACTAACTAGCCGTTATTATTATTCTCAACACTCCCCCTCAAGTTAGGTGTGTAGATATCGGTCAACCCTAACTTGCTTAAATTTTCTTCAAATGATTTTAAATCTAAACCTTTGGTGAAGATGTCTGCCAATTGTTTTTCACTTCTCACAAATGGAGTTTCAATTTCCTTTGCTTGAATTTTTTCTCGAATGAAGTGGCAATCCACTTCGATGTGTTTTGTTCTCTCGTGAAACACCGGATTTGATGCTATATGTCGCGCCGCTTGGTTATCACAAAACATCTTCATTGGTTCTTGAATTTTAATTCCAATATCCAAAAGAAGTTGTTTGATCCAAGTTAGCTCGCTTGAGGTTGATGCCATGGCTCGATATTCTGCCTCCGCACTTGATCCTACCACAATGATGATAAATGAGAACAAACTGAATTTTCCTAGAGTGATAAGGTGCATAAATTACTTCTTTGCTAAAGCAATGATAGGTTTTACAAATTGAGTTTTGGATGATGAAGATGTGATTATACATCTATGTATCCAAAATCTCTCTTATCTCTATATGGCTTTCCATAGTCTAGGACTTTGATCGATTTTTCAGCATCTACGGTCAAATTCATCACCGCCTCTTTAGCAATACTAAGCCTTTTGTTTTCATTATTGGTTTCTACAAGACTCAGATTCAAGGTGCTAATATGTTCAGACAATTCCTTTTATCTTTCTCTAGGCTAAAGAAAGATAGTATTTATCCATAAATTCCATGCATCTTTAGCAATCTAACAATCAGAAATGCGATAGTATTTATCCATCAACACTACAAAAAGATTAAGTTTAAACATTTTTGGTTTGCTCTACCAAGGGTGCGTTCTTTTATGGTCCAGTTTTTATTCATTTATGGTTGTTACATTATCTTTCCTTATCAAATATAGTTCCCAACCATCAAAAATAATATCCTATACTTTTTCATCTTGTTTGAAAAAAGGCTTCCATGTGAGCTTTCCATTAGGATAATTATACCCGTTAAAGAGTAGGATTTTAATAGATGACCTACCTTCTTTCATTTTGTCCATAATAAGAATGTGTGTCCTTAAAGATCAAATTCACTAAGTGTGTCTAGTGTTGGCTCTAATACCAATTAAAAATTTACAAAATATGGACCTAATTAACCTAGAGGAGGATGAATATATTATTTTCAATTTTTATTAATTTATTATTTAATAACCTAGACAAATCGATCATGCATGCAGTCATGTGTAAGGATAAAGTGTGAAAATGAAAGAATAACATACAATATTTGTATGTGAAAACAACCTAAGCTACAACCATGATCTTTTTTCCCGGTCCACCGACCAACCTAACTTTTCATAATAAAATTAAATATTCAAGTACAAACTCAATTTTATGCTATTATTTATATGATACTATCCTAATTTATTTTACTTACGAATTCTTGTTTTGTTTTTATAATTTTTAAGATTAATGTAAACATATCCAAACCAACGTTCCAATAAGTTATTCACCAATTAAATATATTTATAAAATGATTGCAACTAATGTTAGCATAAAAAATACAAATACATGTATGTGTTCTATAACTAATTAAATAGTGAATAATTTTAATATATTATTAAAAGTATATATCAATTAACAAATCATAAAGTAAATAGATTAATTAAAAGTTTAATAAAATTAATTGTTATTAAATTTAATAATTAAGATAATTTATATATTTATTTAATTTAAATATATAAAATTTTAATAAAAAAGTTAAAATAAATATGAAATAAATAGGGGTAAAATTCAAATAAATATGAATTAATTTACGTCATGTATGAGCTCCCAGCGAATATCCTCTTTCATAATTTGACTAGTCTCTTTCCTCTTTTTACTGGCAGCCATTTACTATATATAGTTTATTTAAAATTCTCATATTTATTTAACTTTATTTAATAGAATTAATAATTAATTTAATAAAAAATTTACAATCAAATATTTTATCTATAAAAATAATTCATACTTATAATCTTTACTATTCTTTAACTTATATTTTTAAATTTTAATAAAAATGAAAAATATAAATATAAATATATTTATTAAAAATTCATCAATATATTATAATACAAAAAGTTATTGCGTGTTTCAAATAGAGGAAGGGTTGGATTTATTTAAAAACTTGATTGCCATTAATACTGCCTAACTCGGCAACTAACGCTGAATCCAGTAATGGGCGCAAAACCTTGTGTTAAAAGTCAATCACTTAGTCTCGAGTCTAGATACTTTAAAACTCAATCTTTTTTTTTTTATCTTGTATTAAAACTCAATCTCTTAGCTTCAATGAGTCATGACTCACGGTGAGGAATTGGAAAATTCTTTATATATTAAAATTCTATGCTTTGGGCGGATTATATATATATATATATATATATATATATAATTGTGGTTTTATATGTTTTCTTTCATTATTACATTGATAATTTATCTATCTTTTCAAACAAATAAATATTAAAATATTACTAAAATCAATATACTATTTATTTATATAACAAATAAATATTAAAATATATCTGAACATTTTATAATTATATATTATTATATATATAAAATAAAATAATCAATAAACAATAAATCGGTTATTCTCTTACTCCTTTATTTTTATAATTTTTTTATATAGATAAATAAATATTAAAATATTACTAAAATAAATACACTTTTTATTTATACATATAAATAAATATCAAAATATTCCTCATATAAGTACACTTTTTACTTATAAATATAAATAAATACTAAAATGTTCTTAAAATAAATAAACTTTTTATAATTATAAATAAAAAAGAGAATAACCAATAAACAATACATATGTTATTATCTTGTTACACTATTTTATTGTTTTTTGGACACAAATAAATATTAAAATATCTTTTAAATAAATAATTATTTTAATAGTTTTATTATGTACCGTTTTGATTATTTTTCATTTTTTAATTTTTATCTATATTTAATACACATATAAATATCAAAATATATTTATATCTTCTTTATTTATTTATTTTTTGTTAGTTTTTTACTCTTCGTTGGTTATTCTTTATATTTTTCTTGTACATTAATAAATACCAAAAATATTTCTATATATTTATCAAAATTATTAATTTGTGTTTCAAGACCTTTTATTTTTTTAAAATAAAGATAACAATTAGTTTTTGATAATTAATACTATTATATATTTCTCAAATTTAAATAACATAATATTATTTGTTTTTTAGAAATAATATTAATATTTTAAATTAAGTATTAACACATGACATAAAAAATAAATATATTATCTAATAAATTATTTATGAATTACATATTAGTTTAAGTAATTATTTAAAAAAATTATTAATGCAATTACACAAAAACTAGTAGAAAATAAATTTAAAACATTATTCATTTATTATAAGTGCAAATATATTAATTTTTAAAACTATAAAAACAACAATTAAAACATCCCATCTGTATAAATATCACTAGTTATTTTTCAATTCGTTGTATAAATAATTCAATCATTTAATATGATTTTATTTTTAATTCTTGGATAAAAATATATTTATTTTCATAAAATGTTAAAAAATATATATTTATTTATGTTGTAAAAAATGAACATATTTAAAGAAGATTAAAAATAAATTTTTATTTATAAAAAAAGATTTTGTGTTGTAATTAAAAGTTATTTTTATATTTACTATGATATCAAATGGAGAGATGCTACAAGTTGATGGCAATAAACATATTTAATAATTTTTGGAGAGTTTTCATACTTTTTTTTATAGTCAACTTTAAAGTTTTTTATTTTGTAGAAAAAAAATATGATGGTAGAACATAAGATAGGAGAACTTAAAGTAAAAAGTGACTTTACTTTCGTATGTTAAAGAGTTATAATCTAAATAAAATGAGATGTTTAAAGTTACGTATATTATGATTAAAATTTGAATTATATGAAATAAAATGAGACATTATTTAAATAAAATGAAACATTATTATACCATGAATATGAGATGTGATGAAAGAACCAATTTTATATCTCTAATGACATATTTGGCCTTTAAAATAAAAAAAGTCATCACATAAACAATAAATAATAATATTATTTATTTTTTATTGAAAAATATGTTTATATATATATATCATTTAAATATAAATAAATTTAAATTATTAAATTTATAGTGAATTTTTAAATAGTAAAAATTTAAAAAATTAAAATAAAAGATGTATAGTTTTATTTTATATATATTATTTGTTTATAATTTTATTCATACTACATATATTAAAAAAATCTACAAGTAGAAACATGTAGTACTCGTGAACTTGGTGTAACATCCGTACGTGATTATAAGTAGTTTTATTTAGTTATTAAAAATTTATGTATGAAAAATAAGTATATTTAATTCGATTTTTATTATATCGTGTTTTTTAAATACATAGATATATAAGTTATTAAAAAATGTAGATCGAAAAGAAGTGAAGATACTAGTGGATATTATATAAGATTTGATAATTGAGTTAGTTTATTGAAAAAATAGTAAGATGGTGGAGAGTTTGGAAAAACTTGGGTGGTGAGATTATGCGTTTAGGATTACTTTTATTTTATTTTATTTTATGAGTATCTATTTATAGATTTTGATAAATAATATAATAATAAAAAATTAATATTAATTAATTAATATAATCTATTTATAGATTTTATGAGGATTACTTTTCTCACAAAAGCTAGTTAGCTTAATTTATATAAACTTACTCTATCTATCTACATATTTGATTAATTTGCAATGGATCAATCAAGGGAATCTCCGTCGACTAACGTCGTTAACGTCAATTGGCAAGCAGACACCATTAACATCATTTTGGTTTTCAATCAACAAAATAACACCTTGCCTCCGCACAACCCACCAAGTAGATCAAACTCACACTCACACTCACACTCACAACATTCCATTTTTAATTTCATAATTTCTGTACTCATTGGTTTTCTTCAAATCAAATTTGTTGGAAATCAACACTCTATTTCTGAAACACACTACGTTCTTGTAATCCTCTCTGTGGGTTCAATACTTACATATGTCACCGTCTATATTGTTCAGCCACTCTTTCCCAATCTTTCTCGTCCATTAAAACTCATGTCCATGTTCTCTGCTTCCACTTCAGTTGCTTCACTTGTCTCTATTCTTTTTCTTCCCACAAAGTGGGAACTACTTGTGTTCTACTTAATCTTTCTCTTTCTTAATTATGTCGATAATCCCCATCCTGCCGTGGAAACGATTCTCATACATATTCATTACTATTCTCAACTCACTTTGCTCAAGTAGACACCGATCTCCACCTTTGCCTTTTTCTATGCCGCCAACATCCACATAAACACTTCACCACTTAAAACGTATGTTTGAAGGTAAGCTTAATGAACATACTTTTCTTTTTCTTTTTTTATTCTCACATATATTCATAACTATACATTCTCAACTCACTTTGTTGGCTTCTCTATGCTTTTTTCAGTTAATACATGCAACATATGACTTTTGGAGGAATGTACGTTTGAATATTGTATGAAATATTAATTTACATTTTTTTAAAATTTTTTTTTTAATTTTAACTCATTTGATAAATTTTATTAATATAGATATTTTAATGATATTAAATTAGTCAAATTTTAGATATTGGGTCAACATTGTTGGCTATAATTTGATAAATTGAATTTTTTTTGGATAATAAGTTAGTTTTATTTTAAGAGCGCTCAATTTTGCAGCAGAATACTAGCTAGTTTGAAGATTGGTATCTGGATTGAACAAGAGAGCTTCAGCTTTGGATGCTACTGTTACAATAAAGTACCCAATTTTGTTATTGGGAGTTATGTTACAATAAAGTATATATATAAAATGTTACTATAAAATAAGTTACTCTCTCTTTATATTATCATGAATCTTAATTTAAATGCCATCTAAATAATATTTTAATACTCCTTAAAAAAAATATTACTATAAAGTATTATTTTATGTATATATGTAACTATCTAGTACCCGGCGCAAGGAATTAAGTCACTTATGTTATTATAAAGTATATAAACTGCTCTTTGTAATCCCCCCCCCTAAATAACTGTTATAATTTATAGTTTTGTTGGTTCTTTTGTACCAAAATAATATCAAAAATATTTTCAAACTTTGAGATATCTTTAAAAATATAAAAATATCCCTCAAACATAATAAAAATTAAATCTAATTGATGTGACATATCAATCTATGTTACAACCACAAAACATATTAAATTTTTTACTATACTAGTTCTGATACTAATTTTTTGAGCACTGTGAGTAAAAAATAAAATAAATTCAACAGAATAAGATAATAACATCGATAATTTAATGTGATTTATCCTTTAATTTGTGCTATGTTCATAGGACAAATTTCGAAAAATATTTCGTTTACTAATAAAATTAATGGGTATAAAGTGAGAGCGAATATAATAAATTTAAATAAACTCAAAACAGTGACACATAAATATTTCTCAAACTCGTTACTTTGTCACTATTAATTGGATTTCACCTCTATTTTTACCAATAATAGGCCATATGACTTTTTATGGAAAGACTTTAATTTTTTCCAATTTAACTAATTCTATAAGTTTGACGGATACAAATATTTTGATTACTTTGTAGTTAGATGGATGGACGGGAGGGACCAAATATAAATACTATTTTAAATGTTAATTTGAGATTTAATCTATAAATATAAATAATATATAATAACTTATTTATCATGCATTCATGTTCAAACATGGAGAAAAAGATGGAAGATATATTTTTTATAATATCAATGAACTAAGATGATATAGATAATTTTTTTATCAAGTAAGTATTTTTTTACAAAAAATAAAAATAAAAAAGTTATTATAATAATTTTAATCTCATATCAAATTTTTATTAAATAATTTTTAAAAAATATATTAATTTAATCTTTTTTATTTATCTATATAGAAAATAAAAATAAAATGCTAACATAAAATAAAATTACTGAATCGAGTAATGTTGGTTTACTTCTGAAAATTTTGCAGTGAATTTCCAGAAATTTGTCCCAGAATTTCAACGACATATTTTAAAAAGTTCTTCTAAATTTTCCTCAGTGTGGGACCTATAAAGGAAGAATATAACCTCATCTGTATATTGCAATTTGCAGTCAGAAAATATAATATATTTTGTATATATTTTTTAATAAAAATTATAATTATTTAAATTTATTCAACATTAAATAATATTTAATTAAATATAATATAATATTATTAATATATTATTTTTATTTTTATAAATTTTATTAGGTTATCTTAATTAAGAAATTTTTTATATAATTAAATTTTTATATATTTTTATGTTTTAAGAAAAGAAAACAAAATTAAAGAATGCAAAAAACAAAAAAAAATCTTTTGATAGCAATCATAATAAGTTAATAACAAAGGGAACATAGTTTAAGAATAATAAATATACAATTGAGATGAGATTAAGGTGATTAATTAATTTAAATTAAGAAATTTGATTTAATTTATTAAATTTAAATAAAAAATTATATAATTTGTTTGAATTAAATTTAAATTAAAAACTTAAAAATCTATTTGGATAAGATAAAATTGGATTCAGATGAGACAAAATTCGATACATCAGTGCTCACTCACCCCTAGTTGAAATTGTTAACTCTGCATGGGACAAACTTTGCCTTTTCATTAACAATTGTCTCATTACCGGTATCCTGACACCCAAAAAAGACGACGAAAGTAGTTAGCTTAGCCTTTCCAAACACCAAAATATAGATTCTAAGGTGTCACCATTCTGTCTGACACATTTATATGCTGTTTGGAAATATCATGTCCTCTGCAAAGGTTGTCGTCTACGTCCGTACGAATTATACCAAAAAACAATTATACTTATAAATTAATAACCTAAAAATATTTTTTTTTTGAAATAATTCCTAAATTTGTTCATTCACATATACTCGAATATATATATTATTAAATATTATATAATAGTATCTATACCACCCCTTACATTATAAATAAAAATTATTTACCATTATAAAAAATAAATTACAATATATTAATAACATTACATGTGACACGATATAAGAAGTTACAATTAATAAATAATTTACGGATTAATCTAATAGACATTGAATTAACATATAAATATCAATATTAACTAAATATCAAACATGATAATCAACTAATAATTATTTTATAATTATTCAATAAAAAGACAATTATGATAAGAAATTTCGATATTAAAATAAATTTATCACAATGGATAATGTCATCAACATGTTAAATTTTACTTACATATATATTTATTATGTACACTTTGTATAAGAGGAACATAAGAATTGAAAAACATTGAAAATACTTAATCTTTACTTATCTTACTTCAACATTGGGTAGTCAAAGTCTACCATAACTTGTGGTTGTCATAGTTTCTAACACTTTGTTCTTTATTCTTAGACCCAAATTTAAAATAACAAATCAAAATCTATCATAATATAGAGTGTACACTTTATTATACTTGAAGATCTACCCTCATAAAATTAAGTATAAATTTAAGTAGAATTTGTCACAATCTATTTCTATAAAATTATATAAAAACTAGACATTTCAAGTTTAAAATAAGATATAATGCACCCAACTCTAATGTGTATAACCATTTCAAAACACAAAAATAAAGATCAATCATAACAAAAATTATAGCTCAATTTATACATTACATACTTTGGTAAAACAAATATAACTTTTTGTAGAAAGCTCCAAATGATAAATCATAATTTTTTTATTAAACTAGAAATTCATATCTTTCAAAAATGGTATGGCTTGACGCTTAAATGTTCCAAAAAAAATTCAATTTCCATCTAAATTTCATAGAAATAGTTTTCTAAAGTATAACAATACAATTTTTGAACTTTAAAGTTTTAGCCAAAAGATTATAATTTCCTCAAGGAAAATCTTTCAAAGATTTAAGAATATATTCATAAACACTTCATTCCACAAATGATGGTTCTCTCACATGAATCATTCATTAAAAAAACACTAAAAAGACTTGTAAGAAAGATGAAATTTTTACTTTAAAATCAATTTGAGGAAAATAATTGAGTTGTTCTCTTCCATCTCCTTCTCTCTCTCTCTCTCTCTCTCATGGATTTAGATACATGAAACAAATGGATTGGCTAAAACTCCTAAAGAAGCTTGTAGAGAATATAAGGGTATATGAGTTGTAAAGTTACTAAAACATCCTTTCCTTAAAAACTTTCTAAACTATTAAACTAAAGGTATTTTGGTAATTTTTATCACTCAATTAGAATGGGCAGACAACTCCCTAGAGAAAATATGGAAATATAGATTTTCAAATTACTAAAATGTCCCCTTCCTTTAGCAACTTTCTAAACTATTCAACTAAGGGTATTTTGGTAGTTTTTACTTAATTACTCAAAAAATTTAAAATATGCAAGAAACTTAAATAAAATACTTCAGATCAATTTAGACTATCCAAAAATCAAATTTTAAATTCAAAATATTTATTTTACTAATTAAGGAAAAATATTATTTTATAACAAAATGAAATAAGGTAGAAAACTAAATTATTATTTTTAAAATATTAAATGAGACTAGGGGCCTACAATTTCAGAATATTTATTTTACTAATGGAAGAAAAATGTTATTTTAAAACTTTACAAAATTTAAAAACAAAATGAAGTGCCCCCTTCCTTTAAAAACTTTCTAAATTATTCAACAAAGATATTTTGGTAATTTTTTACTTAATTACTTAAAATTTATAAAATATACAAGAAATTTTAAAAAAATTACTTCAGATCATTTTAGACTATTCACAAATCAAATTTTAAATTTTAAATATTTTTTTTTAATCGAAAAAAAGACTATTTTAAAACTTTAAAAAATTTATAACAAAATAAAATAAGGTAGAAAAATAAATTATTCTTTTAAAAATATTAAACGAGATTAGGATTTTAAAATATTTATTTCACTAATAGAAGAAAAAGATTATTTTAAAAGTTTATAAAATTTTTAAAAAATGAAATAAGGTAGAGAATTAAATTATTCTTTTAAAAATATTAAATGACACTATGGTCTCACATTTATATTTGTAAATAAAACTAACTTTTTGTTTTACAATAATATATGTATTAAGTGAATTTGGGTGTAAAGATGATATTTTTAATATACATACGTTAGATTTTTAACCAATTATATGTATTTTGGGTTATTTGTAAATTTCATTTTTTTCCCTAATTTAAATTTTATAGTTAAAAACAGCTCAACATTACATGAAGTATGCATGAAAATTTGCAGTAGTCTTTTATTAATTTTATAGAAAACATTTTTCGAAGTCAAGATCTAGTACTTATATAGTAGTTAAAAAGTAGACAAGTGAAGAAAATGGGTGTCGCTCTCTCGAATCCTAGTAATTCAATATAGTATCAATAGGGCTTCCTTAATTGTATTTTATTAAAATATAGGAGGCTGTTAGATTTATAACAATTAAGTAATAACCTTTAGTGATATAATAATAATGCCATAAATAAACCCTCCAAGCTTCAAGTTGAGCAGAAGCCACCAATATAAGAACATTACAATATGACATACAAAATATGCATAAACCTAAGTACCATCAGTGCACCAAATGCCTCATATTCATACACTGATTGTATCATTTTGGAAATTAAGGAAATTACTTTTGAGTATTGTGATGTTTTGAAAAGAGAAGAAAATTTATGCCATTGATTTCTGTTTATTATGTAGTTATTTAAATTAAAATTTCGCTTTGAAGGGATTCTGTCATGAGTTCCTTGTATTAGCAAATGACTAAGTCTCTTTCTTATATGTCGACATTCATATGACGCATTATCTAGTTTCAAAATGGAATTGATGGATCCATCAGTTTGCTTAGTCTATAAATAACGACAATATTTGTATAGAAATGAACGTAGGAAAGAAGGCCAAAATTTTTTGATTTTTTTTATAAAAATTTGTTATATACTTATTATTTAGTCATAATTTTTGATAAGACTACGACTAACTTATCTATCAATGATTTTAATTTTTTATAAAATCGTGTCTAAATAATATATTTATTATATTTTTTCTATAAATTCATATATAATTAGTATCATAATTAAACAATGAAGGACAAAAAGTAGAAGTGTAATATGTGTTCTTATAATTAATGTTGCCTTCAATCATTGTAAACAATTTTAATCATTGTTTTTCTTAATACACATATCCAATTAATCATTTTTAATTCACTCTTTCTAATTAGATTGCATTCATTATCAAATTCAATTATAAATTTTTCTATTCATTTTGATTTAACAATTTTCTACATCTTTGTTATACCTCTTTTTTCTTCTTCTTTTGGATGGTTTTTCCTTATCCAAAGAATTATTGTCATTCTAGAACTCTTCTTATAAAAGGAGTTACATGTTCCTTAATTCTTTCATATTTGTCACGATCATCAATAATCTCATTAAGATCTTTATACATATCGAGAAAAAACTCAAATAATGAATGAATATATAATAAAAAAAACAATAAAATTAGTAGTATAAATCCAAGTTGTAATATCTTTACATACCTAACAAAAACATTGTAATTTTTTTTTTTTTAAATTAACTTCTTCAATTAACCTAAGTAGGCTCACAATTATTATGCATATATATTAAATTATCATCTTTTTCAACATTAGTATCATTTAAGTAAGGTATATTGCTTATAAAAAATCCATGATTTGACAAAATTTCACTTAATCATGTTTATGATAAATCTCTAGCTTAAGAGGTACCAATACAAATGATCATTTTGTGTTTATAAGATCTTCTTCGTGGAATACTTGGTTAGTGTAATAAATGAATTATCTCAATTGTTAGGTAATATTTAACTGAATTATTCAAAATAATCAAATTATCTATCAATTATTTCGATAAATAATCAAATTAATGGGATTAAATTTATATAATTTTTTATTTTATATCACAATATTAAAAATATATGAAAAAAAATTACTAATTATATTGAAAAGCTCCAAAAGTGTACAAAACCTCCTATTGATAAAATGTTGTCTCAAATGTATTTGATATTTTTTTTTCTTTTTAAAGGCATTTAATTTTCATTTCAATCCAAACCAGGCTACATTAGGTTGATACATCACCCAAGCCAATTTTTCCACGCATATTTCAATCAAACATCCAGTTCCTATAGAGTTTTCTCTTTAATTCTTCTTCATCCTTTATTTTTTAGCATACTCTGTTGGAGAGGGAGTCTCCTCTTTTAAAAGCTCTCGATATCTTTTAACTTGCCATTGTTCATAAATAATCTCCTTTAAGAACTTTCTCTTTAATATCTTTCAACTTATCATTTTTTATAAATAATCCGTTATTTATGATATTAAAGTTTTATCTTATTCTATTGGAATTCATGATAACTTTATCAAGTCAAAAATATTTGGGTAATATTTAACCTAAGTAATATTATTTCATAAATATTTGATTCAATTTCTCTCTTATATACTTCTTTAAACTCATGTAATAGTTATTTTTATAATAATATAATTCATAATATTCTATTTCTCTCTCCTTGAGTAATTTTAGAATGGTGTTATAGCTATGAAGTTATAAGCTTCATAGATCTTAAAAAAAATTAAAATCAACCGCTTGATTCAAGATTGATTTCTCTAGAAGATTAATCTTAAGTTGCTCTCTTTCGATTTAAAATGTCAACAATTTCAAACGTGACCTAAGGCATTCAATTGCAGATTCTAGAAATAATTACAAGCATTCGAACAACTATTTTCACCGGATTTTTCTTTCCTTTGTAACTGTTGAGGAATTAAGTCCCACATCGATCAGGGAATCAATAGAAGAGCTGGTTATAAGTCTGGGCAATCCTCGCCGCTTTCAAGGGTGAGGATTGCCCAGATTTATAACCAGCTCTTCTACTAGTTCCCTGGTCGATGTGGGACTTAATTCCTTAATACTCTCCATTACATCGATTATGTCGACAGACGGTGGTGGTCTTATTGTTGCAACGGGTGGTAGTGTAGGGTGGCTCCTCCTCCATCGCTAGGGACTAGCTCTGATACCATGTTGATTCACATGGGTCTAAATCATCCCTTGAAAACGCGCTTTCAAGGGTGAGGATTGCCCAGGCTAATAACCAGTTCTTCTACTGGTTCTTTGGTCGATGTGAGACTTAATTTCTCAACACTCCCCCTCACATCAACTGTGTCGACGGACGGTGTTGGTCTTATTGTTGCCACGGGTGGTAGTGCAGGGTGGATCCTCCACCGCCAGGGCCTAGCTCTGATACCATGTTGATTCACCTGGGCCTAACTCATCGCTTAAAAATGCGCTTGCAAGGGTGAGGATTGCCCAGGCTTAATACCAACTCTTCTACTGGTTCCCTGGTCGATGTGGGACTTAATTCCTCAACACTCCCCCTCACATCGACTGTTTCGACGGACGATGGTGGTCTTATTATTGCCACAGGTGGTAGTGCAGGATGGCTCTTCCACCTCTAGGGCCTAACTCTGTTACCATGTTGATTCACCTGAACCTAACTCATCCCTTGAAAACGTGCTTCCAAGAGTGAGGATTGCCCAAGTTTATAACCAGCTCTTTTACTGGTTTTCTGGTTGATGTGGGACTTAATTCCTCAACGGTAACAATCACACTTGACGGATTCGGAACGAGATACCAAAACTTTGTGCCTGAGACATTATCGTAGTCTTCGTGCTCGCGACACCATTTTATAACCATTTATTGGTTGCAAAGTGTTGTATTAAGGGCTCAGATTTCTTCTATTTAAAATCTTATTCTAGAACCAAACACTCATATTTATTGCTTTTTTCTCCCTACACTTTGCAACCAAATAATCCCATCATTTTCCAAAGCCTAAATACCTGTCACTTAGATATGTTTGGATCGAAAGAAAAGGTGAGGAAATAACTGGAAAAAATTGAACTTTAATTATTTGAGTTGCTGAGGAAAAAGGTGAAGAAAAGATTTCATATTAGAAGCTTTATAGATCAGGAGAGATAGAGAGAGAAAGATTTAAAGCCTATGAAAATAGCTAAGGAAGTCCAATCATTTTTTAAAATTATTTATTTTAATCCTCAATTTTTTAAAAGTTGTAATATAAATTTATTTGGAGCTAATTATTATCTAAATATGTAGAAGTCGTATACTTTCGTAAATAAAAGACAAATTTATTATTTAAAAAAATAATTTATAATAGTTGATTTAAAAAAAACATTTTTATATTGAACAATTTACTCCTTCCTTATTTATAATGTTATATGACTTTTATAATCTCTAGTCAAATTTAAATAATTAATTTAAAATAAATTTATGTATACTTTTAATATAAATAAGAAACTTAAGATTTTTTAAAAGAGTAATAACAAAACTATATCTTTTAAAAAATTAAGTGAACTCAATTGCTATAAACCATATAATAAGCTTGTATTTATTAAGGTGGTAAGAAAATTTATGTGAATGAATTTAAAAAAGAAGGAAGTTAACCCAATTTAATTTAGCAAGTGATATATATTATTTGTTAAAAAAAAGTTTAATGAAGTTATTAAAAAACTGTATGTTACTAAAATAATATCTTAGAAATAGTTTTTTTTTAAATTAACTAAGTTATTATTCATGTCATGTTATTAAAAAAGTAGATATATATTATTTGACCAAAAAAGTTCAAGTTTTTTAGGGGAAAAAACTAAAATTATCATAAAAGACATTAAAAGCAAAATAAAATAAGAAAAAAATGCATTTAAAGTTAAATTAAATTTAAATCTATATGGTAATTCATATCTCATTTGAATTAGTATGCAATGATGTTAAAATGTCACATATTAATTGGGCATGAAGTATCAAACACATATATAAATGAGGGCAATCCTCAATCTCATGACCTGGGTTTTGAGATGGAGTTAAGCCCAAATTTAACATGGTATTAAAACAGTCAAGTTCATCCCGTGACACGCAGCTGTAAACCTACCACCATCTATCGATGAACTGCAAATGTGAGTGAAAGTATTAAAATATCACACATCGATTGGGCATGAAGTATCAAACACATATATAAACGAGAGCAATCATCCATCTTATAACCTGAATTTTGAGATGAAATTAGACCCAAATTTAACAGATGAGATGAATTTAAATGAGTTTTACAAGTGTATTTAGAACCAACAAAAACAAATTAAATGAAAATTGTACGGGATGAATATATGCTATTTGATATCTATATTTATACGTATAAATATCCGCATCTCTCAAATTGCCAATATGCATACCTCTCTTGTTTTTTATTTTTATTTTACCTTAAATAAAAATATTTTATTAATTTTAATTTTTAATTGATTACACTTAAAAGGCCAAAACAGTAATACATACTCTGTACAATAACTAGAAGCATGAGCATAACAATAAACAAATCATCTGCGTCATCCTCGATATATTTGGATATTGATATTGTTGCAGGGATATAGGCTTTAAGGTGCACCCAAAATCTTCAGGCTCGATTTAGTTGCTTCTAAGTTGAATACTAAACTATCAAATTAATATTTGAAAAATAGTCTATTTCATTAACAAAAATTAGTATAATATTTACTTAATTAATAACTATTATTTTATATATATTCGAGATTGATACTAAATTTTTTCTCAAATTTTTTAACAGGACTACAACCAACCTCTCGTAGCGTGTCTCTTAGTATGTGTTAACTAATCCGTGATAAAAATTAGCCGTAAGAAAGTAGAATAAAAATATTAATTTACCTAAGTATCATTTAAAAATTATAAGAAAAAAAAGTATATTAAAGAAATATTAAGATAAATAATATTTTTATAAATAGAAACTTTTGTAAATATTATGTGTGTTAGAATAAAATAATATTTGATGAAAAACATTACCTAAAAAATAATCAATATACATTCATATTCTATCACCAATAATTAAAGACAAAAATACGGAAACATATCTGAATATATAACCATTAATTAACTCTATAATTAAGTGGTTAGTTTTTCATATATATACATTTTTCTTAGAGAATCCTTTAGTTTTTTCTATACTCTCTTTAACGATATGATATCAGATAAGACTTAAATGATATATGTAATCTGATGATCATAACCAATATATATGTAGTTAATAACCTTATGTCTATATATACACTCTAGTAGATATATTAAAGCCTAAATCACTTAAATCTTAAAAGATAACTTTTAAATCGACTTAATTTAATATGATAGTCTACAATACATAATTATTCACGTTGGATTAAAGATCCATCAAT
Source organism: Hippophae rhamnoides (assembly GCA_033030585.1). Taxonomy (NCBI): domain Eukaryota; kingdom Viridiplantae; phylum Streptophyta; class Magnoliopsida; order Rosales; family Elaeagnaceae; genus Hippophae; species Hippophae rhamnoides. The sequence continues at coordinate 2,724,489 of CM065431.1, forward strand.
CTCTCATTTTGGTTATATATATAATATTATAATTATACATTACAAAAATAACCATATGAGCTCAACTTAACTTTCATTATCGAAATGTATATGTATCCAATATAGTCCATCAATTATACCAATATAGGATCAAAGTGATCTTCATTACATTTGTTTTAACTTGACCCATCAATGATCATGTATAACGATATTATAGTGTGGATGTGTAGCATAAAAATTTCATGCAATACGATCGCAACAAACTTATTTTCAACCAGTATAACCTTAAACCTTAGTGAAATCAAACCATATCAAAATTGAAATGTAAATAAATCAAAAAAATTATTTCTCAAAGTATCCATAAATTGAAATAACTGAAATTGTGTTTACATCAAAGAAACATTTAAAACTACAAACTTTCACTAAAACTGAATATCCTCAAATGATATGACGTTCATTTGAGTAGTGTGCTAATGACATATTTTGGGTGACAATTCCTTAATAAACGGATCCGTAATCATGGAGTTTGTATCGATACGTTCTATAGACACTTGTCTACTTTGAAATCTTTCCTGGACAACCAGGAACTTGATATGTATATAATTCAAATTCTCGTTGGTAGTGAAATATAGCATTGTTGACATCGTTACAAAATAACTTAAGTAGTATTTCAATACTATCCAACAAAATTAGAGTCAATATGTCCAATGATCTCAAGTTAACATGACTTCTAATACATATGCATATAGTCTTTTGTTTTCTGTAAGTACCTCAAGACTTGTTTGAATGTTTTCCAATAGTCTACTTTTGAATTACATAAATATTTACCCAACATCCCAACAATGTCAAGTAATTTTAGAATATTTGTATGCCTAATACAAAATATGTATCACCAAGATCTTTCATATCAAAATTCTTAGCTAGAAATCTCTTAGTTTCGTGCAATAAACCTATATTTTCGTTGGCAGGCAAAATGTCAATGACATATAAAGTAATAAAAATGTACTTTCTCTCACAGAACTTATGGTATATACAATCATCAACCAAATTCATCTCAAAACTGAACGAGATGATCACTTGATATACCATTTTGAGATATTTGCTTAAGTCTATAGATGGATTTCTTAAGTTTTCAAAACATATTCTTTGAGTCTCTTAACACAAAGTGTTTTAGTTGTATCATATATATCGTCTCATCAATATTATCATTGAGTTTAAATCCATTTGATGTAATTCAAGGTCAAAATGTGCTATCAATGTCATTATAATCCTGTGAGAGTCTTTTGAAGAAACTAGAGAGAAAATCTCTTTATAATTGATGCATTCTTTTTGTGTGAAGTTTTGTGCAAAAAGATGAGCCCTGTACCTTTTCACCTCGCCATTGAGAATCTATCTCGATCTTAAATATCTATCAACAACCAATGGGTTTCATACCTTTTGGCAATGGGAAAAGATCCCACACATCATTGCCCTTCATGGGCTTAATCTCCTCATTCATTGCATTAATCAACTTCTAAGAGTTAGAACTTTTCATGGCTTGATGGTAGTCGATCGAATCTTCTTCTATCATTCCAATACCCACTTTATATTCTTAGAGAAATACAACGTAGTCATATGGTATTGCACTTTTCATTTCTCTAGTGGATCTCTTTAATAACAAGAGTTCTTAAGGTAGTACAATTTGTTTTTCTAAAACAATTTTTTGAATGCAAGGTTATTTAAAATTGTCTTGATTTATTGTGTCTTAATTAAAATTAGGAATGAGATCTTGATTAATTCCAATAGTGTCATTGGAAATATCAATATATTCTTATTTAAAGACAAAATCCCTAATTGTATCTCTTCCTATCAACTTGACATCTTTAAAGAATTATGCATTTTTCAACTCGAAAATCGATTTAGATGTGAGACCTATAAAAATTATACCCAAATGTATAAATGCTTTAAACTAGACTTCTTACACATCCAAAGTTCATAAGAAGTTTTGGTTCACTTTAATTAGAACCCTATTAAAGATATATGCTATAGTCTTAAATACTTCTCCCGTATTGATTTTGGTAAGGTAGGATAACAAATCATAATCCTCATCATATTCTTAATGTCATGTTTTGTCTTTCAATTATGCCATTCATAGTGGGTAACGTTGATAGTGTACTGTAGGATAATCCTGCATTTCTCTATAAACTTACCACGGAAGACATGAATAATAACATAAAGAAGATGTGGCCATTTTTCGAACATTAGATCTAGGTTTTATGATGTCAACAGTAGTGGTTTAGTGGGCCTAAGAGTTTCCTTCTAGATGTACATTAACGGTAGGGAATAAAGGATCGACAAAGCTCATTTGGGCTAAAATATATGCAAAGCTCAACACGGCTAAATGGTAATTAACAGACGATTCAAACCCTTTCTTTAGAAAGAAAAAAAAAAGATCACGGCTAAATGGTAATTAACAGACGATTCAAACCCTTTCTTTAGAAAGAAAAAAAAAAGATATACATGTATTCTCTTTCAATAAATAGGTCCATCCTTTTCCTCTCCTATCTCCATTCTCTTCTCTTTTTCAATATAAATTCTTCATTTCCTAAGCTTCCTGCATTAACTCATTTGAAGGTAACATCACCAAATCCCTGCTGATTTCTTAGAAGATATAGTGATACTCTCTCTAGCTTAATTTATATAATTAACTTATTCTGTTTTGAAATGTGTGTAGGACATCTTGGATTTGCAATGGAAAATCATCTTCACAACAACAACCCCAATTTGCAAGTAGCCACCTTTATCTTCGTTATTAACGTCGATCAACAAAATAACACCTCGTCTCCGTCCCCAGCAACTCCAAGGGAGTCACACACACACTCACTCTCACACCATTCCATTCTTAATTTCATAATCCCCATACTCCTTGGTTTTATTCAAGTCAAATTTGAAGGGACTCCGCTTTCTGTTTTTGAAACACACTCTATTCTTGTTGGCATATCTGTGGCTGCTATACTTTCATATTGCACTGTCTGTATTGCTCAGCCACATTTTCCCAATCTTTCTCGCCCATTACAATTAATGTCCATGTTATCTGCTTCCACTTTAGTTGCTTCACTTGTCTCTATTCTCCTTCATCCCATAAATTGGGAACTACTTGTGTCCTACTTAGTCTCTCAGTTTCTTTTGTTAACAATCCCCATCCTCTTATGGAAACGATTCCCAGATTATGGAAGACCCCAACCCCCAACTTCTCCTATTCCTATGTCACGAACATCCTCATAAGCATCTTACAACTCCATTCGTATGTTTGAAGGTAAGCTTAATGAACATGCTTTTAAAAAAAAAAAAATCTGCTCCTTTTAAATTTTTTAAACATGTTATGTTGGCTTCTATGCCTTCTCCTCCTCCTTCTTCTTCTTCTTCTTCTTCTTCTTCTTCTTCTTCTAACTCTTCTTTAAATAATATATTTATTCAAAGTTAATATTTTTAATGATTGAGATTCAAAGCTGATCAAAGTTTACTAGACAAAATTCTTATGATCCGCTCCTTTTAAATTTTCGTTTAATACAACACATGAATTTCGAAGGAAAGTATGAAATATAAATTTGCATTTATTAATTTTTTTCAATTTAACTCATTTGATTAATATAGATATTTTAACGATATTAAATTGATCAAATTTGAGATATTGGGCCAACATTCTTAGCTATAATTTTTTGAATTGAAAAAGAATTGGATACCAAATTTATTAGGGTAGTCGTATTGTAAGAGGGCTTAATTTTTGTTAATGTCATATTATTATTTTTATGTTTAGAAATAATATAGCATTTAATTATGATGCAAAATTTTAATTGTTCTTAAATTAGTGTTTTTTTTTGTTTTAGAAATAAAAATTACCATTATTCACCATTTGTTAAATAAATAACCCCAAAAAAAATAATGTTAAACATTCTCTAACTTTTGACTACTATTCTATGTATGTATTTAATAGGTAATACTCATACAGAGAATGTTATTCTGGAGATTGGTATCTAAATTCCATTAGAGTGCTTCAGCTGCAGATGCAATTATTACTATTGCTATTGGGAATTATGTTACAATAAAGTATATAAATTATTATTGTAGAGTAGTTTATCATGTTGTAATTTAATAATTAAGATGACTCCACACTCTTATCATTATAAACATAAATTTAAATTTTATACGTATAATGTTTCATTTTTTTCATAAATAATTGTTAGTAATTTGCAGTTGTGATTTTTAATTATCCTATATGCTTTTTTAAGACAGTTATTAGATTAATAGATTTTAGTGTTTAAGCTAAAATTCAATCAGTAGCTTCTCCGTTACAAGTATGAGTCACACATTCAAGTACAATATACAAAGTTTCTCACTCTAAATTTGTCCGAGGTAAAATTTGTATCCCAAATTATTTTTTCACTTGTTAAATTCAAAAACTTTGTCCGCAAATGAATTTCAATGATATAAAAGAGACTTCTAAATTATACTCAGTCTTGTAGCGTACATTATGCTTTTTTCTAATCTCAAGTTCTAAATATTTGTTTCCAAGGAAGAATAACAACAAAATATTTAATTGTAAAAATTGTTAATAATATTACGATAAATCTTAATAATGTTTTAAAATATACAGATATAATAATAAGATGAATTTTTTTCATATTTCTATTATATATTAACAAAAAACATAAATTAATTTATTAATAAAAAATAATTTACTAAACTTATATCAACTTTTTACATAATAGTTAGACAAAATAAGTCTAAATTATGATACCATCTATGTATTAAAAAATAAGAAAAGTTTTGACTATATTAAACCCAACTTTTATGCAATAATGTAAAAATTAAAAAATTTCATTCATTTTCTTTAACCAAAAATGTTTCTTCTTTGTTATTGCAATATGGTATCCGCATGAACAAAGGTTTCTTCATGTTTTGTGGCTACCATATATCTCATATTTTACATTTTCCTTCTCCCTAAAAAATTTAAAATTTCTTTATCCTGTTGTTTGATATATCTCTTAATAAAAACGTTCTTAATAAAAAGTTCAAGATTTAATTGATTCTATGAAAAAATTAGATTTAAAAATATTGAGATCACTTCTTCAATCATTCTTTAAAGGATTTTACACAGGCATCTTTTTTAATATGCTTCAATACTTTGCACGAACCTAATTTCTTAACCTATCAAAAATTTGAATTCAATTTTATCCAACAAAAAAAAATTGAATTCAACAATTCATACTAAAAATGCAAAAAATTAAAGGGAAATGAAACTTAATCCTATATAATTATATTATATTATATTTATAACTTCATAAAATCAACATAATTTGGAATTGAATTATCTATATATCAATTAAATAATAAATTATTATTATTTTAAAGACTATTAAAAATATTAAATATACGATCAATTTTTTTGAAATAAATAAATATATTACTATCATTTTAACTAAAATAAAATTTGTTACTTTTATGTAAATTAGTTCCCAACTTATTAATTTGTTCAAGGAGAGACCCAACCCCACTTTTGACTGTGACTAATCCACCATCCTTTTATTTTCCAAAAAAAAAATCACGTAGATTTTCTCAAACATAAATCACAATCCAAGAAAATCAAAATTTGATATTTCTCAAACATCTCTGCACTAGGTCAAAGATTTTCTATTTAGACTTTAGAGTACAACATTGATTTTCTATTTAGACTTTAGAATAATAGTTGATGTGTTAATCTTACAGAGTAGTGATGCATTCATTGTATAATATCAATGTTATTGGATTTTATGTATATATATATATAATGTATTTTGGGTAAGTAACTTAATTCTATAGTCAAGCCATTCAAGCCGATCAAGTCTTTCAAGCTGATCAAGCTGTAGCTACAAGCCAGATTGATCAGAGCCAAATGAAGTCAATGCAATCGTATTCATATAACTATATAATTATAATATAAAAAAATATTCTTAAAAAATAAAAATAAAATTTGACCTATTGATTTGGATTCGCAGTTCGCATATCCAAAACTCCAACTTTGCGTTCATTATTTAAGGTTTATTTAAAAATTAAATAAATTTTTTATACAAATAGATTTAGGTATGAGAAAAATAAAAAAAATAAAAAAAGAGAGAAAATAATAAAAAATACAATGCGTAAATTTTCTTCTTCTTCGTTTTTAATTTTTTATTAAATATATACTATTTTTAAAAAATAAATGTATTTTTATGATACTATTAAAGAAAATAGTACTCTTTTTAATTCATATTTTCAATGTAACATATGAAATATCTCTATTTAAGTTATTATTACATATTTTAAACAATTTTGACAATAAAGAAGTATTATTACTATTACAATTGATAAAAATTTATATCAATAACTTAAATAAAATTATTTTATATATTTAAATTGAAAATAGAGATCAAAGACATACTAAAATAAGAATAAAGATAGATAAAAAAATACTAATAATAAATACCAAAATAATAATATAAGTATCAATAAGATACCGAATAAACGCATATAATTTCAAAACCATAAATTTATTTCAAAATAAATTAAACAAATTATTTTAAGAAATATAAACGAATTCATACCAAAAATTGTCATTCTTTTAATTTTTATCTTACAAGATACTTTTTTTAACCTGTATTGGTATCAAAGGTTTTAATCAATTTATATTGTCTCTAACCCAACAACATTGCATCAAAACGATACAATTTTTTGTGTCAAAAATTGTCTCAATTCTACACCAAATATTGTACCAAAATATAACATGGTGAAAAATATTGCACCAAATTAATACAATATTATTCATTTGGTGTTATACTATTCACATGTTATTTTAAAAAAATCTAAAAAATATTATTTTAATTTATATTTCATTTTAATTATATATCTTTGGCTAAAACATTTTACAATAATATATTCTTGCTATTTAATAATATTGTTAAATTTTTATTATATATAATAAATTTAAATTAAATATATTATATAAAATTAGTAAAAAAACTTATTAAATACAACATAGAGTTAAAAATATAATATAAATTAAAACTACGATTTAGTAAAGGAAATCATTTCTTCATCCTCGAAGATTCTTAAAATATTAATCTGTCCCATTTTGAGTTTTTATAATTGAATGTATTGTTTAGTTCATATAATAAATATAAATTTTTGTTATTGGATTTTCAATTTTTCTTAAAAGTATAATTATTAAGATATTAATTAAAAAATAAAAAAAGGAAAAATTAATTTTATAAAAAAATATACTTTTTAGTGTAATATTTAGTATTGTTGATTATATATGAGAAAAAATATAGTGAAATGGTGCAAAAGTTACACCAAAATCAAAATAATACAATCAATTGACTAATATAAATATTATTTATGGTAAAAAATAAAATAATAAAAATAAAAGTGTAAGTAATTAGAAGATACATTTTAAACAAGAAGAAAAACATTAACTTATCAATAATATATTTTTATTGATAACTAAATCTAAAATCTAAAATCTTAAATTTTAAATCTTAATTCTTAAACCCAAATTTTAAACATTAAATTTTAAATCTTAAATCTTATCACCTAAACCCCAAACAGTAAACACTAATATATAAACTTTGAACCTTAAATTATAATTACTAAATCAATTAAATTTAGAATTATTTGTCTTTCTAATACATATTTTTTTTTGTTTCAAATTGTAACTTTTAATCATTAATGATGTTTTTATTTTATTTTATTATTATTAAATGTAAATACATAGGTTATTTATACAACAGTTGGAGATGATAGTCACAGAAGCTGAATTGAACGGACATCTGACACTACTCACGAATCAAGTCTCACTTGTAAAAATTAATGTAAATGTCAGCGTTCAACATTTGCAAAATGACTTGCAAAACGTGAAATTTACCAAAAGATCGACATTAGTTTCGTGAGAGCATGATAATAACGTGCAGTGTGCACGATATTTCTTTATAATGTAAATAATAATAATAATAAATATTAAAAATAAAACATTTAAAATAGTCGTCCTCCAATGTAAAACTAAACAGGATGTTACCCTTTATCTTCTTTTCTTTTTTTTTTCCTTGCTTTAAAAATTAATTAAGGAGTGAAAATTAAGTTGTATAAAAGTTGGTTAATTTTTCAACGGGTTTTTTAATCGAAAATGAATGATTGCATTAGGAAACGGTGTACAAAGACAAATAATGATATTTAGAAAGGAATAATTTTATATGCATTAATCTATTTTATATATTAAGTGAGTGTCATTATTAAATTATAAATTTGGGGATGTTGATGTAATCACGAGTAGAAAAAAAATATTTTTTAATGTTAGTATTAAATTGATTGTAAAGTTATGAACGTGAGATGTTTAAATAATTACTAATAAATTTGATAAAAGAAATTTGTATTACCATATTAGTCACACTTTTTTACTTATAGATATATATCTAATTCACCTATTATAAATTTTTTGCATAAAATTATCTATATATTTTAAAGTAATGATTATTATTATTATCCTTAATTATTTTATAAATTATTAGTAGTTAAAACATTAACAATATCTATATTAAAATTATTATTTTTTATTATACAAGATTATTTATTTTATATAACATAAATAATTATCATTTTTTGGTTAACTTACTTAAATCTTAGTTTTTATCAATTAATTAATATAAATTAAGTAATAAATTATTAGTAACTAAAATATTGATTATTTTTGAAATTATAATTACTTATCTTTTTGTAAAATGTTATTTATCTTAAATAACATAAATAATTATCATTCTTTCTGCTTAATTATCTTATCTTTTATTTTTTATTAATTAAATAATATATTATTAGTAGTTAATTAGATAATGATAATTATATAGATTAAAATTACTTATATTTTTAATGAAATTATCTTAAGAAAAATAAAAAATATTAATTTTTTAGTTAAATATCTTGAGTATTATTTTTTTCTCGGTTAAGTAATATAAACTATGTAATAAATATTAGTAGTTAAAATATTAAAAAAAATCTATATTTTTTAAAGAAAATTATTTATCTTAAATAATATAAATAATTTTTTTATTAATTATCTTGAATCTTATTTTTATCCAATAAAAAATTAACACCTACGAAACAGCATAACTAATAAAAACTAAAGAAGGGTGCATGTAAGTAGTGGTCTAGTTATTAGAGCTCTCTCAGGCCACTTCAAATTATGAAATTAAATATTGGAATAATACCTCTTTAAGTTTAATAAAAAAAATGCATTAATTAAATCTATAAATATGAGCTTTTCATACATAAAGTAATAACAATACATAAATGCCAATATGGTAATAAGATTATTTAATGCAAATATATTTTTTTAATTTTTTCTTTAAGTTCTAAGAATATTTTCCAACTATGTCATATAAATACCCAACCATGAGAATTAATGCAAAACCTAGGTTCGCATGATGTGCATTTTGATCGATTCATCAGGCAGTGATCGGACGACAGAAGGAAATTATAAAAAATTTGGGAGATAAAAACTAAAATAGACTGATTGTTAATAAACAGAGGGGTAAAAATGTCTAACACTTCATAAATGAGCGGGAGAAGTACTGTTTTATTATTAATATATTTAGTAATAAATATACTCGTCACTTGTTTTGTTTGGCCTGTTATGGAAATTACTATTTCCAGGTCCACGTACAACGAGAGACTCAAACTCACTTTTGCCAATTCGATCCCATCATCCAGAATTAGCAATATCACTTTCCTCAACTCAAGTGAGATTTCTTATTTCATGTCTAATTAACAACAAAAATATTTTATTAAAAAAATTATATCCTTAAAATTAATAACTACGAAAATAACATAATTTATAACTCACATAATTTACGAAAACTAAAGATTCGTCCGATTTGGATTTACACATATAAGACAAATGCCCCCGTACCATTTTCCCTTTTTTCTTTTTCTTTTTTTAATTTATTAATTATCTTCCAACAAATATTTAATATTTTACGCACTAATCATGTTACATGTTACTCTATTAATGAAATGAATTGTTATTGACAACTTGAAACCATTTGTATTTATCAATTTCTTTTTATTTAATCAGAATCTGTATACTTCATTTTATTGATGTAATTAAATCAACCATAAATTATTTTAATTAATAATAATAATCAATATATCCCTCTAAAAAATAGATTTTTTATTAGGTAGTTTCGATAAAACCCCTAGACGACGTATTTTTTTGAAACGAGCCCTTCTGTAATGCAACATAAAAACTTCTTATTTTATTGAAATTTTATAAACCTAAATTCAAATTAATAAATTAAAATTAAACTACTTAAGAAATATGAGAAATTAAAGGAATTAAAATTTATTTAAGTATTATAGTACAAAGAATAATTAGATGGATTCTATCGATATACGTTGATATTCTTATATGTAATACTTAAATATTTTTATTATATATATACATATTAATATATATTATCTAACTTACTTATATTAATATTATTATATTAGATAATTTTATTTGAATATATTAATAAACATGAAATATGAATTTGAATCATCTATCTAAATAATAGCATTTCAATAGAGTTTTTCCATCTATTCAAATAATCGGTCTTAATTCAGGAGGAAGAACTGGTAATATACATAAAACCATCCATTTGGGTTCTATATTTTTTCGAATAAAATGTTTAACTAATTTCATACGTCTAACCAAAAAATCATTTATTCTTCCAACATTTCGATCTTTCCATTCTTTACTTGTGGGCCTTCCTTCCCCTAACTTTTTTCCTATCTATCAGTAAAGAGTCTATAATAATTTAAAAATCCAGATCGGTTAATTGTTCTCAGATAAAACTTACTTTGGTAGAAATTTCTTGATTTTGAAATGTATCGAAACCTTAGGTAATAAAAAAAATGAGATGTTATATTTCTAGGATTGGATTTTATATTCGAATAAACCATATAATTGTAAGAAAGTTGTTTTTTTGCCATAAGCCTAGCAAAAGAATTTTTTAATAGGATCCTATAAGATCTCTCCTTTCAAAATCAAACGTGAAAGTTTCCTCTCATCCAGCTAAAGTAATTAGACCCCAAAAAAGTAAAATAAGGGAGTTCCACTTTCAAATTTTATAAAATACTTAACTACTCTTTAATGAAGTTCACAAAGAAGATCACGCATTGATTCATTCTCTTTTCCTTCTCTATAAAATAGGAATGAAGGTTTTTTTGACAAAATTTGAGACAAAATTGAATTTTACCTTAGATATATATATTTTAATCAATATCAATATATCAATATTAAATTTCTCTAAATTAAAAAAACAAATAAATATTTAAAAAACAAAAAATAGAAATATATAAAAAAATCATATCAATATTCTATTGAATTCAATAATTTTATATAAAATAGATAGAATTATAATGAATACATACTCAACTTATAAAAAATATAAAAATACAATAAGAATAAATTATTCCTCCCTCTAATTTTTAGAAAATCATACATGTAACCTAAGTCAATTAGCGAGGTTTTTTAAATTCACCTATAAGATACATACTAAATACGTGAAAAATCATCATTAACCTTATCCATGTTAATGACATATTTTTATGCGGGCCTTATTAAAAAAGGATTAAATTATTTTAGTAAATACATTCAATTAATTCCAATAATTTTTTCCATTAACATCTTAGAAGATTTCACAAAACTCCTATTGCTTATTTTTTGGACTTTTAGAAATACGTTATCGATTTATTAATACTTTTTGTTCTTGGTTTTCTTGTAAGTATATCACTAAATACTTCTATATCCCAATACACCCAATGTTAAGTAGTTTCCAAAAAGCATAATCCATAAAACACAATATATATACTGGTCATACGTTGTAACTCAAAATATCCAAATTTGTATAATTCCTTCCATGATACTCCAATCACCGATCATGATTCGATCCAAATTTTTTGCATTATCTCAATATGTTTATGTAAAAGCAACGAGCATTCTTTGGTTGGATTATATATATTTTTTGTACAAATAATGATTATTTAAGATATTTATTTATTTAATAAATTATTATTATTTTAAAGATTATTTAAAATATTAAATATATCATCAATTTTTTTAAATAAATAAATATAGTATTATAATTTTAACTAAAATAAAATTAGTTCCCAACTTAATCTGTTCAAGGAGAGACCCAACCCCACTTTTGCCTGTGACTAGTCCACCATCCTTGTAAGTGTCAAGTTGTAGAGAAACGTATTTTCCTATCATAAATCACAATCCCAAGAAAATCAAAATTTGATATTTCTCAAACATCTTTGTATTAGGTCAAAGATTTTCTATTTAGACTTTAGAGTACTACATAGATTTTCTATTTAGACATTAGAATACAAGCCAGTCAAGCGGATCAAGTCTTTCAAGTTGATCAAGCTTCCCAAGCTGAAGCTACAAGCCAGATTGATCAGAGCCAAATGAAGCCAAGACGGTACAGAAACTTTTAAATATTTATCTTGAACAATAATTCTCGGTCAGAACGGGGCACGACAGCCTTCAAATTCTCAATGTCATGTTCCAATTTTACCGTACCAATGTATATGTTACAAATAGTGACAAATAAGTTGAAAATAAAATTCAATTTTTAAGTAATTAATTACAAACTTCGACCTTAGCGTCATTTATCGTTGCGAGTTATGAGCTTATACGCAGCTACAAACTGAGACCTCAGCGTCGTTTTTCGCTGCGAGCTTTAGTCGGAAAGTCTGAGTTGCATTCTGTTTCTTTTTCGAAATGATAGTTTTCTCTGGAAAACAGGTATTGCTGGATGCTCATCTTTGTCTTTTCTTCTTCTTCTTTGTTCGTTTCGATTCAGATTTTCAGAACACGAAAAACGTCTCTTTTTTTCCTTTTTTTTCAATATTGCAACTAATCGGTTTTTTTCCATCCAACTATACACAAAAACAACGATTCACGTCAAGAGGCTTCTCGCCTAAAAGACGCATACTTTGAATTTTTTTCTTCAGAACTATGGCGCGATACTGTTAATCTCTGTGATTCATTTTTCTTAGAGGAAATAGTATTGGTACAGTTTCATGAGTAAACCATAATTGTCACACCAGAAATCAGAGATCAAAAACCATAGGGTAAGTGTAAACTAGAATGGTCACATAAAACAAAAATCAGAAATCAAATTGTCTGAGAACAGAAAACAGCGTAGTAGGTAATTCCATTAGTAAGCAATACCTTTCTCTGATACCATGTCAACTATTGTGTTTTTTTGATAATTATAAGATATATTTCATATTTTTTCTGTTATGATATTTCTGTACAAATGTATAGTATTTGTATACAAAGGAAACAGAAAAGAAACAAATTATAACATTATTAATTTCCACTATTATTCTTGTCTGTTACATTGGTGTTGATTATCTATCACAATTTACTGCATTGTTGTCTGCCATACTACTCACATTCCAACACGGACATCTTAAACTACTTACGAATCAACTCTCACTTGTAAAAATTAATGTAAATGTGAGTGTTCAACATTTGCGAAATGACTAGCCAAATGTGAAATTTACCGGAAGACATTAGTATCATGAGAGCAAAATAATACTGTGTAGTGTGCATTGTGCAGGGTGCACAATATATATTTCTTTATAATGTAAAAAAATAAAATAAAATATTAAAAATAAAACATTTAAAATAGTCGTCCTCCAATGTGAAAGAAAAGTTTTTATTTATTTATCTAAATTATACTTTATTGGAATAGGATTATAGGAATATACACTCATGCTATGGCCGATTCATTCATTTATTTACATTTTTGCTTTGTAGATTTGACGATTCTAATACTAAACAGGTTTTTACCCTTTATCTTCTTTTTTTATTGCTTTAAAAATTAATTAAGGAAGGAAGATTATGTTATATAAAACTATAAAGAAGGGAAAATTAGTTGTATAAAAGTTTTTTTATTTTTTCCACGGGTTTTTTAATCGAAAATGAATGATTCCATTAGGAAACAGTGTACAAAGACAAATAATGATATTTAGAATGAAATAATTTTATATGCATCAAACTATTTTATATATTAAGTGATAGTGTAAGTATTAAATTGAATGTAAAATTATAAATGTGTGATGTTGATGTAATTATGGATATAAAAAAATTATTTTTTAAGATTTGTATCTAAGTTTTGAGTTATTTTTTTGGGTAAGAAATTTTGTATCACCATACTAATAATACTTTTTTACTTTTATGTATACTATATATATATATATATAAATCAATCATTATAAAATTTTGGATAAAATTATACATATATTTTAAAGTAATGATTACTATTATCATTAATTATTTTATTAATTATTAGTAATTAAAATATTGACAATATCTACGTTACAATTATTTATCTTTTTTATTATACAAGATTATTTATCTTAAATAACATAAATAATTATCATTTTTTGATTAATTAATTTATGTTTTAGTTTTTATCAATTAATTATTATAAATTAAGTAATAAATTATTATTAATTAAAATTTGACAATTTTAGAGATTATGATTGCTTATATTTTTTATAAAATGTTATTTATCTTAAATAACATAAACAATTATATTCTTTCTGGTTAATTATCTTATGTTTTATTTTTTATTAATTAAGGAATACATCATTAGTACTTAAAATATTGATACTTATATAGATTAAAATTATTTATATTTTTTATGCAAATTTATTTATCTTAAGGAAAATAAACATTATTAATTTTTTGGTTAATTATCTTGATTTTTATTTTATTATCATTTAAGTAATATAAATTATGTAATAAATATTAGTAACTATACCATTAAAAAATTTCTAGATTATAGTTATTTTTTTATATAATGTCATTTATCTTAAACAATATAAATATTTTTTTATTAATTATCTTAAATATTATTTTTTATTTATTAAAAAATTAGCACATACAAAACAGGTAAACTTATGAAAACTAAAGAGAGGTGCATGTAACTAGTTGTCTAGTTATTAAAGCTCTCTCATGCCACTTCAAATTAGGAAATTATGTATTGGAATAATACCTCTTATAGTTTAATAAAAAAATGTAAAAACAATATGGATTAATAAATTTATAAATATGAGCTTTTCGTACATAAAATAATAACAATACAATCATGACAAACTTCTATGTATAAATTACTTGAATTGGATGCATTAGGGATGATAATGAGTAGAGTCTCTGAAAAAACAGTGAAGTGTTTACCTTGTATTCGAGTGCTAAGGGTTGTGCAACCTTGCTTCTTAGGGTATAATCTTCGAAATTCTCACCTAATCATGAAAATGAATATATATCAACAATAACTATTAACTAACATGGAGATCTGAATGATAACATGTGTGAATGTTATCACATTTAGAGAAGTTATTTATTATTAATGAATTACGTGATGATATGATAATAAAATTTATGATTATTTAATGCAAATATTTTTTTTAATTGATGTCACAACTTAAAATTAATTCCTTTTTAAGTTCTAAGAATTTTTCGGAACTATGTCATATAAATTCCCAACCATGAGAATGAAAAACCTAGGTTGATTCATCATGGAGTGATCGGATTAAAAAAGGAAATTATGAAAATCTTGGGAGATGAAAACTGAAATAGATTGATGGTAAATAAACACAAAAATAACATACCTTATAACTAACTCATATATTTTTAATATTTTATTTGAATTTTGGTTGGATTGGATGCATTATTTTTTCTTTTTTCCCTTATAGTTTTTTTTAATAATAACAAACTCTGTTGATGAATAAAATATTAAATATTTAATTTTATTATATGTTTAAGAGTCTAATTATAGTTAGGGTGTCAAGTGTTACATTCCCTTTAAATACATATAATTGTATTATTTTATTTAAAATGGGTCTAATTATAGTTAGGGTTTCAAGTCTTACATTCCCTGTAAATATAACTGTATTATTTTATTTTAAATCAATTAGAACAATCATTATTATAATATGTGATTTTAGTCTCGAGTTTTTAGCCTCGTTTCTTTTAAAAACAGAGGCCATAGGTGTTTGGCCAGAGTTTGATAAAAATTGAGACTATAGGGTATATATATAGTCTCAGTTTTTTCAATAACTGTGACTATAAGTTAAATTACAAAAAATATTTAAATATATATAAATAAATTTATATAGACATAATTATTAAATAACTGGGATTATAATTAAAATGATAGAGCTTTTAATATTAAAATAATGTATCATTTATTTTAAAAAAATACAAAAATTACTTTACAAGTTTTTTATTTTTCTCCATTATTAATTTAATTTAATGTATTTTTATTTTTTATATAATATATATATATATATATGTGTCAAATTTATTCACTCTTTTTTTCTCCCTCCTTTTTCCCTCTCTTTTTTCACTTTTTTTTCTTCAAAATTTTCTAATTAATATAGTTTCATTCAATGCGATGTCGTGCGCCCTAAGTAATATATATATATCATACTATTAATATATTAACAATCCATTCTCGAGCCAAATTAAGTTTACTCTAGCATCCTAGCCAAATCGCGAGTCGTTCATCCCTCTCACCGAGCAGCTCCTCCTTTCCAACACCTCTCTCGATTTACAGGAGCTACTTTCCTTGGCCTCTCTTCTTCTTTTCTCTCGGTTTCTTTTCTGTTCATATTCCCCTGTTCGCACCTCGTCGGTCGACCATTTGTAGTGTCGTCACTCACGACTAAGCTCCGAATAAGTGTGATACCCTCAATTTTTACAATATCAATTCATATATGTGTTGATTCTTAGTGGATTAGTTCTGCACATAATACATTTTAGTTAGTGTTATTTATTTCATGTATGAATCTATATTTCTTAGGATGTATAATGAGTCATTTTTTAAGATTAGATAGTGTTATACAAATCCATCTCATGATATCTGATAATTGTCTATGCATATTTTTTTCATTGTATTGCATAAGAACATATTTGTAACATTTTTAGGGATTTAAGAACTGACTATTATTACTGAGTTTAGATTTTATAAATATATTTATATACATGCCGATGAACCAATACAAATTTTTATTTGCTGAAAAGTTAGTGGATTTGTTGTAGTTTAAATTTCACCTTTTAATTTATAGAATATATTTTGATTTATTTATTTTTAATATTTGAATGAATCAATTGTAATTATGATATTTTCGAAAATATATTTATATTCTTAATTTAAGAGATTAAACTAGAAATCTCCATAGATATCATTTTCAAACTATATATAACATAATTTAGATAATAAACTAGAAATCTCCGTTGATCATTTATTAAGGATAAATATCATTTCCAAAGTATATATATCATAATCAGTACCATAATGCTTAGGATTTAGGTATAAATAAAAGACAACAGCTTCATCCAACTAGGAACGTTATCTTTGTCATCATCATCATGCATTATTTTCATCTCCTGAAACTTCAATTATTTCTCAACTACTCGGAAGAGGTATTTTTAATTTAATAAAATTTGATACGGAAAATAAGTGGAATAATAAGAGGATGGTAAGAGAGGAAAGAAACTATAAAAATTTCAATAATAAAGCGAAAGAAAAATACAAATGCAAGAACTTACACTCTTTCAATCACCATGGAAGGAGCTCGTTTCCTCTGATAAGTTAGGTTCAACGCAGAGGATTTTCTCTCTTTAAGTTGTAGTGAGATCGTTATTGAAATTCAATTTGGGCGCTGAACGATATTAACATTGAAGATTGATTATTCAATGCGAGACTTTTATCACTTTTTTCCTTTCTTTTTTTCCCTTTTTTAAGTTGGATTTAATTTTTCTGTAGAAGAGGTATACATTATTTAACTCATTAATTAGTTAAAATTTAATATTTTATTAAATTTTAAGCCTACTTTGTTACCAACAAAAAAACCAATTTCATATACATATAACCAAATTAGTGAGTTTCTTAAGCATGTTAAATTTCTTATAGTCGTATACTCATTTGTATTTTTGGTTAATGATCTTAATGTTAAAGTTCCAATGGAAGTTCAAATCTTAAACAATAAATTGCCTATTTTTCTATCGGTTGAGTGTATAAAACAATTTTACACAAAGGTAAAGATTGGCTATTCAGTTGTCAAATTGTGGATACAGTTAGTTTATTTGATTTTAATTTATTTTTAATTTTATGATACGTTAAAAATTATCACTTGATATTTTTTTATTGTATTCTTTGTCATTAATTTTATTAATGATTTCAATTTTTTATTAATCAAAATAGGTGGTTAATTAGCTAACAATATATATATATATATATATATGTGTGTGTGTGTGTGTGTACATTACGCTTGCACGGACCCTTCGTCTATATCTCTATTATGCGTAATTGATATAGGTATTAATAAATAATAATGTTGTTGTTGTTATTGATATGAGTAGTACTAAATAATAATGTTGTTGTTGTTATTGATATGGGTATTGTCCAACGCTTGCAAGGACCCTTCGTCTGGATCTCTATTATTCCTAAATAATAATGTTGTTGATGTTATTGATATGGCTAGTACTAAATAATAACGTTGTTGTTGTTATTGATATGGGTATTACAGATTTTGTTGAATTGTCTCTTAATTTTTCGTTTTATACCGAGTATCATAAATTTACTTAGAGGCTAGATAAGCATTCCATGATTGTCACTCTTGAACAGGTTGAAGAACTACTTATTATGAATCATTTGTTGTATATGCAGGAACATATATAGATTGAATAACTTATTGTGTAAATCTGAGGTATTGCTTATATTCATGTAATCAGGATGTTGGTATGTTCATATATAGTAAATGTTTATATTCACAAGTACTATCCCATGGTGTCATTTATTATAGACATTTTTATGATATTATAATAATGATATAACCTATATATTAAGAATAAATAAGTAGAGAGGACTCTTGTGTTCTGTATGTTGTATATGTAAGATTATATTCATGAAAAATGGATGTTAATATACTTATACTAGATGCTATTTTTTATATGAGAAAATTAATGCATGCTGCCAAGGACAAAGATTCTGAAGAATAGCATTATTACAATGGGATTTACTCTTTTTCAGATTAATTTAGATTGTAGACAATATGATTAGTTAGCAGCCTTAAAGTTTGGATATTTGCATGGGCCACCTAGCACTTGGGAGATATATATCCGTGGTCAAGTTGTACTCATTTATTTTGCCTTTTGTAGCTTTCGAACCCGGTACCTAGCCCTTAGGTACCATATTAGGAAACGAGCTACTACTATCTGGATCAACTGGTCCAAATGGTACTAGCTTCTAAAAACCTGAGGTACTTAAAGGTTAGGTCCCAGGTTCGAGACTAGGGAAGGGAAAGGGTGAAAGGATTGAGTTACATGATGAACATAGATCTGTGAGCCCACCCAGATATCCTTTAATGTGCGAGTAATATGAATTTCAACCATGTTTAAAGTATATATATATAATGCTAGATGTCCAAAGTTGTAATTAATTTTGAACTGAGAAAGTAGTTTGTTGAATTGATAAGCATATGGTTTTCAATTCTATAAAGGATGAAGTGTTTAGATTAAAGATATTGTCTAGTTAAACTTAAAAAATGTGTTCTTAATTTTATTTTATTTTTGAAAAATATACTACATAACGAAGAAATTAACTTGAGAATTTATCTAAAATAATACCTTTAAAATTCAAAACAACAAAAATAATATTCTTATCTTGAATAAGATGTGTATGAATTAGTCTAAAAATGTTGTTATTTTTGTTATAAGTTTTATGCGTGTTAGTTTTGTAATTTTTTTAAATTAACTTTTCATCTAATTTTTTGTTAAATATAAAAAAATAGTATATATGTCACATAAATGTATATATGTAAAAAAAGATTGTTAAATAAATTTTTAATTGTTTAATATCCAAAATCATATATTAAGTTATGAAAATTTTATTTAAATTTGATAAAAATAATTTGTTAAATTTTTTAATTAATTTTCATTAAAACATTAACTTTTTATGTATATTTCTATCGAAAAGTATAAACATGTACGTAACATATATGCTATTCCATTATATTTAATGAAAATTAATATTATTCTTACTAGACACATTTTTCATAAATAAAAAACTTAAAAACATATTTTTAAAATTAGGGATTAAAGTCATGTTTCTCTTATATAAATATTAGCATGAAAATACAAGAGGTAATATGAATCAATAATATTTTGAGCAAACAATATTAATGTGATTTAAATATAAAACATGAAACGAAATAACATTATATCTTATCATCATATCATTAGGAAAATCAGAATACAAATATATTACTTGGATTGTGGTGTACAAGTTTGGACATTTAACATTTTTTAATTAAAATGGAGAGGAAAGAGGACATGTTACTCATTTTCTATAGAATTAATATGTTATTCTTACCTATTTATCTAAAACTTACTTAATTAATGGAATTATTTTCTTACTATACAAATGTGGAACTACTTTTTTTTCTTCCCTCAATATATCACTATGCTAATGTTTTCATGGATGTGTCCTAAATTGGTATTGTTTATGGTGTGTTTCTTCAATCACAAACATACTTCTAATTGCGGAATTTGGTCAATTATATATTAACTGTCTACTCCGAGAAGTTGGCAAAAAGGAAAATAATACCATTTTCTTAATTACACTACTCGATCTTATTTTGAAATCAAAATCTCATAAGTTCTATCTCATTGTTATATTAATTTTATTTAATATCTTGTTTGAAAACATTGCAACTAATATTATATATTACTACTCGTGGTAAAAGTGTTTATTATTAAGGAAGGCATGGAACCTTTTTTTAACTCTTAATAGAAAAAATTTTAAATGTAATATTTATATAATTATAAAAAAATTATGTATATAAAATGAAACTATATCTCTCTTGAATTTTAATTTTTATATTTTTACCATTTAAAAACTCATTACAAACTCAATATTTGATCATATTTACATTCAATTTTGATAAATATAACATCTTTTTTTAATAAAAAGAGAATATTAAATGAAAAATAATTAATAATATATTTTTATTATATATTTTTTAATAAAAAGAGAATATTAAATGAAAAATAATTAATAATATATTTTTATTATATATATAATAACCTATCGAGTATGAATGTTAAATCCTTCGATGTTCATAAGTTTAAGCGGAATCTTTGAGGGTTATTTGTAATGAAAAAATTATCCTAGAGATAGATATCATTTGAACATTTTGATACGTAGTTTTTGTAAGACACATATAAATCACTCGATTTTTTAAATTTGTATCAAACCATGAATGAATAAAGGCATGAGAGAAAAGTATATCAACTTGTAATTGTAAGGCCCCAATTCTTGATTGGAGGGGACACCAAAGGCCTCATTCCTTCCATCCCTTGGATAGATAGAGGGGGAGGGTAGAGTTTTTGGTTTTTTCATATTGTTAAGGAGTTGAACAATGAAAATAGATGGCGAGTGCCTGATCAAACTGATCTGGTTTCACTTTTATTCTTGGATAGTTGTAGATTTACAACTACTAATGTTCTCAAAATTCCATAATTACCCTTGTTCAATTTCTCTAGTATTTTATCAACATAATAACATTGATTTAGAATGAGACCGCTTGATATCCTTGATATCATAATTCCCAAAATTACATCAACAGTCCCCATGTCTTTCATATCAAATTTTAAAGTCAACATAGACTTAGTAGATTTTATCATTTGATCATTACTACCCACAATTAGCATGTCATCAATATAAAAATATAAGATAACATAACCATCTTCTTTGTCCTTGACATATACATATTTATCACATTCATTGATTTTAAAGCCATTTGTCTTTATGACATTATCAAACTTTTCATGCCATTGTTTTGGTGCTTGTTTCAAGCCATATAAAGACTTCACCAATTTACATACCTTTCATTCTTTCCCTAGGTATGAAAAGCCCTTGGATTGGTCTATGTAGATTTCTTCATCTAACTCTCCATTTAGAAATATTGTTTTTACATCTATTTGATGTATTTCAAGATTTCGTAAAGTTGCGATAGCAATTATCATCCTTATAGATGTTATTCTCGTCATAGGAGAATAAGTATCAAAATAATCAAGGTCGTGTCATTGTTTGTATCCCTTAATTAAAAGCATGGCCTTGTACTTATCAATTTATCCATCTGATTTACGTTTTCTTGTGAAAATTCACTTAAACCCTAGTATTTTACTACTTTGAGGTAAATCAACTAGTTTCCAAGTGTGATTTTTCATAATGGACTCAATTTCACTATTAATGGCTTCTTACCATTGAGGTCCTTCAGAAGAATTCATAGCCTCTTCATAGGTTTGAGGTTCACTTTCTAGTCAATAGGTCAAAAAAATTGACCATTAGATGTTTCTGTCCTAGCCCTCTTGCTACGTTTGAATTCAACCTTAACCTCATATTCAGGTTCTTTGTTTTGAAAATCTTCATTCATAGTCTCATGCGTTCGTTTAGACAAACTTGATTATCCTTGAGATTTACCTGAAATACATGTTCAAAGAATGATGCATTCCTTGATTCTATTTTCGTGTTTTTGTATATGATTGGGATATTTGACTCATGCACAAGAAACTAATAAGTATTATTATTATGTGCATATCCAATTAAGATGCAATATATTACTTTTAGACCTATCTTCACCTTCTTAGTTATATGTACAATTACTTTTGCATGACACCTCACACTCGTAATTTTTATAGAAAGGTATCATTTATTTAAAAGGTAGTTAGCTGACAAGATAACTTCCCCCACAAGTTTTATGGCAACCTAGAACTTAATAACATTGCATTCATCATTTTTTTCAAGATAACGGAAAATTAAAAATTAAAACTGAAAATTGAATTTTTTATTCAAATTTTTTAACAAAAGACATATAAGTCACTCAAGTTTTAATATTGGTATACAATAATCACATAATTTTATATTTATGTGACTAAAATATATAAATTTTAAAAATTGAATAACTTATGTGTTAATTAAAAAAATTACATGATTAAAAGTTTTTAAAAATATTATGTCCGTCATTTCTAGGCTATATTAGGGGATAAGCTTCTAGAATATTTTTTTGTTCCCGAAATATTAATTTTTAATTAATATAATTTATTTTATGATATATGCTATACATGTTCACTAATATTCTAGTATGCAGGGAGAAAAGGTCAAATTCACATTAAAAATATATAGTGCATTAGAGGGCTAAAGTGAGTTTCCCGCGTGCTTAATATGTTTGACTATTGCTATACGTAGTTAGATATTGGACTGAGTCAAAGTTAATACTTGCTATACACGGTTAGATAAGGGAGTCAGTCAAAGTTAACTTTTATATATAGATCCTTATAGTAAAATAGTAAAGGCATTGTAATTTTTCAGAAAATACCTACTTCAAATTCTTAAAAATAAAAAAAAAACTTTAAAAAAATAATTAAATGAAAATTAGAAGCTGTAAACAACAAATATACTTAATTTAAAGTAATGATATGAAACTATTGAACAACATTAAATAAGGGTACATGGAAAAACAATCCTTGGACAGGATGGATTTCCCTCTGCGTTTTCTCAATCTTATTGGCATATATGCATCTAATTAGGCATTTTGATGGGTTACAGGCAATTAAATCTTTTTTCAGGTTCAACACTTTTGTCTAATATTGCTGTTAATTATACTTTTATTAAATTGGTACCAAAAATTGATAACCCTATTGTTTTATTCCATAAGCTTTTGCTCAACTTTGTATATATAAGATCATTGCTAAACTCCTTGCTAGCTGACAGGATAAGGAAAGCACTTCATTCGATTATTTTCTTAAACCAAAGTGTTTTTTTTTCTTCCCCTGGCTGTTTAATTACAGATAATATTCTTATCGTACATGCATGAGCTTTTTTGTTCCACTTGAAGTCAAGAAGGAAAGGCAAACATTGTTATTTAAATTTGAAACTTAGTATGAATAAGGCTTGCTTACGATAGAGTAGAATGGTGTTTTTAATTTGGACAGAAATTTACTTCTGGGATTATGTCTTGTATTTCCACAGTTACTTATTTAATTACTGGTATTAAACGATGAGATTGTTGGTTATGACAGAAATGATGTTTCAAACTGGAAATTAATTAAGAAGGGTTACATCAACATGATCCTCTATAACCCTAGCTATTTGTTTTTAATTTGTGGGTTTGTTTGGTCATGCAAGCTGAGCAAAGACAATTAATCCAAGATTTGAAAACTAGTACTACATGATCAAGTCCCCTCAATTTCTCATTTATTCTTTATAGATGAGATGATTCTTTGATCTTTTGTAAAGCTACAAGGGTTGATATTGATGAGGTGGAGAATATTATTCTTGCTACTTATGATTGCGCTTTCCATTTACTTGAGCTACTGAGCTTGATAGCCGAATTGTTCTGGTTATGTTTATGAGATCGTAGTGATATTACCCTTGTGGGTTTGTTTGGTCTTGGTCCACTGCCTCGCTCTCAGGTTTGTCATGCATGTTTGAAGTGAGGACCTTAATTTGTGGTGAAACGAGTTGAGACAATAATGGAATTAGTCCTGGGGAGTTTTATTATCTGCTGTGATGAGGACAGAGTAGGACTGTGGACATCAAGAGAAGAATAGGTAGTTTGGAAGAGTGTGGGTCCCTTCAACCTCAATCAATATCATATGATGTCCTTGAATTCAAAGTTGAATGAATTTTATATTTTACCTACAATCCAAAATTGAGATTCTTCTTTTTTGTGGAAAAGAATAATCATTAGAATACGAAAAAAGATATATATATATTTTTTTCAGCCAGTTATTATTATCATTATTTTTCTTGTAAGTTATTAATTTATTACTTAATTACCAGATTCAAATGTGAAATATGCACCGTTTGATCCACGAACATTGATTAAATGTCGTTTGGAAAAGGAATTTTGTGACCACGGTCTAGAACTTTGTCTAGAACTTTCTTCAATACCTGAAATTTTTTGAAGAGAATTTTAATTGAATAATTATTCACACTATATTATTTATAATTTAAATTAAAAAATTTAAAATGATTTTTTGGATATCCAATTCTAAATTTTCAATTTTGAACTTTTTTTTTGATAAAAAAAATTATTAAATTTTGACTGTATAATCATTTCGAATAAAATTAAGTATGATTGATTTGTTAAATTTTAATATCAATAAATAAAAATTTAATTTCAAAAGTAACTTTTTTGAATTTGAAAATTTAGTTAAATTTCAAAACTAATTTCTAAAATCTAAAAATTATAGAAATTAAAAATAAATTACCTAATTACAAATTGAAATGGGTATCAAATGAGTTTTAAATTAATTGATATATATTAAAGATTATTATTCTTACTAAAAAATTCTCTCTTTTAATTACCGAAAGCTATTTTGTCCAAATTAACAAATTAAATTAAAAAGCTTTCCTTCCGAAAATTAATATAAAGTAAACATCGTATATTTTAGCTCAGAAAACCAAATATAGAAATGAAAGCATCGGAATCTTTTATAATTAGCTATGAACAAAAACAAGATTTAAAACTGAGGGAATTTAACAAACGAAAAAAAAAAAACCTCAAACACACATATTACCAAAACAAAAACAAAAGTTTGTTGTTTTGGTTGAAATCTGACCTAAGTGCTATGACAGACAAATAAGGAAGATAGACAGAGAGGAAACACAAAAGTACTGGTAATATGAATAATATATAGTAGGAGAAAAACATGCCTATAGCTTTAGCTTTAGGTTGCAATATTGATTTCTGGGTACACAATTATATAATAAATAAGATTTCATATAAAATAAATAAAAAAAAGTATTTCTCTCTATTATAAACAGACTTAAAATGAGATTTGGAGTGAATTTAAACAAGTAAATGCACAAAAGAAAAATTGTTAATTAATTTAAAGTAAATAGAATAAAAAAAATCTGTAGAACTTATAATTTACCCTTTTAATGAAATTTAAGCAAGCAAAAGTATCACAAGAATATCCGGATAGAAATTTTGAGTTTCATAAAACCTATACAAATTTTTTTTTTTAATTTTTGGTCAATGACCAAACATATATATACCTATTAAATTATCTAATAAATTTAGAAATTTTTATAATTAAAAAATGATTCTTTATTAATTTTTGTCTAGAGTATTTGGTTAGGGTGCTTAAAGTCTTAACATTTTATAAATAGAGTTTAATAAAAAGTCATAAATAAGTAATATCACTAGAAATATTAATCTAAAAATTTTTAATTTTTAATTAATTTATCTATCTTAATTTCTATCTAATATAAAAAAAAAATTTCTGGTGAGGAATTTTAATTTTACAAAAGCTTTTGAGCAAAGGTCCAAAGCGGAATGATAAAGTCTTACAAATTCATCTATATGATGAAGTTTACGACGTTATTTATGTATAAAAAAAACTTGGATGTCAAAAGTTTCTTGTCCCTATGAGTCTATAAAACCCACTAGCTAAATCCTTCATCAAGACTAACTAAGGGAGAAAAAAAGACTTATTGTTCCTTTTTATGACTACAAATTTTATTTGAAAAATCATAAATGATAAAGTTAATAATTTACAAAGGAATATCCGCAAATTTATGCAATTATATTTACTATTTGATGCATGACTTCAAACAATGAAAAAAATTCGAAAAAATGAAGGAAGGATATAATTCTTGTGGCTCATAAAATTGATATTAGGGCATTACACTAATTGGTACGAGACTTGCAATTTGTACCGATCTATTACACTAAACGTCTCCATTTTCTTACTGTTTCATATCTCCAAAAAACACAAAACGGGACCTGCAATTCTGTCCCTATTGTTAAAGCACCTATTTATTCCTCCTCTTCCTCTCTAAAATCTCCTTTCTCTTTCCTTTTTCCATGCAAATTAATATCCATTTCGTAATTAAGCTGATTTCATACAAGAGCTAGTGATACTCTCTGTCTTGCTTAATTTATATAAACTGATCTTACTACTCTATTTTGAATATATATATATATATGCAGGCCATCTTGAATTGCAATGGAATCAAGGGAGTCTCCATCCAATATTAACGTCGTTCAAATCATCAATATCCATGTAGACGACATTAACGTCGTTTTGGCGGCTTTCAATCAACAAAATAACACCTCGCCTCCGTTCCCATCCCCACCAACTAGATCACACTTACACTCACGCCATTCCATTCTTAATTACATAATTTCAATACTCATTGGTTTGATTCAAATCAAACTTGTTGGAAATCAACACTCTATTTTTGAAACACACTCTATTCTTGTTGGCATATCTATGGCTGCTATACTTTCATATTGCACTGTCTATATTGCTAAGCCACACCTTCCCAATCTGTCTCGTCCATTACAACTCATGTCCATGCTATCTGCTTCCACTTCAGTTGCTTCACTTGTTTCTATTCTCTTTCATCCCATAAATTGGGAACTACTTGTGTCCTGCTTAGTCTCTATCTTTTTTCTGTTTACAATCCCCATCCTGTTTTGGAAACTATTAATCCTAGATATATTTATTACTATTCTCAACTCACTTGATCCAAGGAGACATCGACCCCCATCTTTGCCTATTTCTATGCCACGAATATCCGCATAAGCATCTCACAACTCCGGCCAAACATATGTTTTAAGGTATCTTCTTCTTCTTCTTCTTCTTCTTCTTCTTCTTTAAATGAAATATTTATTCAAAGCTAAATATTTTTAATGACTGAGATCCTCTCCTGCTTCTTCTCCTTCTCCTTCTCCTTCTCCTTCTCCTTCTTCTTCTAAGAGCCGATCCTTGTTAAGCATTTTGCCTATTAAATATTTATTGAAAGCTAAATATTTTTAATGAATGAGATTTAAAGCTCATCAAAGTTTACAAGCCAAAAATGTTAAGATCTGCTCCTTTTTAAATTTTGTAATCATGTTCTGCTGGCTTCTATGCTGTTTTCAGTTAATACACAGATGACTTCTCAAGGAACGTATGTTTTGTAAGTATGAAATAATTTACCATTTTTATTTTTATTTTTTCCTTCGGTTTACCTCATTTAATAAATATTGGTGTTAATTCACGAAGAATATATGGAATGAATAAAAAAAGAATCGAATATATTATCTTATTAATCATATACTAAAACATGTGGTCTGTCTTGACAATATTTCAATTATATTTGAAAATTTATACTTTTATTTATGTTGAATTTTTATTTTTTACCTAACTGAATGAAATTTTCTTAAATTTGATTAATATAAATAGCGAAGAAAAACATGCTATGTTCAGATTAAGTATCCTTGTGGTTCACATTTTGAGATAGTATTAATATAAATAACGAAGAAAATCTCAATGCTATCTATCTATAGGCCAAGGGGACCATAATGTTATTAATATAAGTATCCTCGTTTGATATTAAATGGGTACGTTGGCCCACCATATCACTCACGTCCTCAGCAACTCGAATAATTAAAGTTTAATTTTTTTTCCAGTTATTTCCTTACCTTTTTCTGTCTGTCCAAATATATCTAGTATTTATGATAGAAATAAAAATAAAAATTAATTGATTATGTATATGTTTATATTTTATTTTATCCTAGGTTAGAAATGAAATAAAATTTATTCTTTAAAAAGAATTAATAACAATTCTATTATACTTATTTTATTTTCATATTTATTTTTATTATAATTTTATCTTTAATTTTAAAGATATTTAAATTATATGAAAATAATAATTAATAATCGAATGTTATTTTATAAATAATATGAAACCAAAAAAATTATCAAAAATACTTTTCTTGTTTTAAAATTTTTTATAAAATTAAATAATATTTTTAAGTAATAATTATTTAAAAAATAAATAATTTTAACAATATATTTTATTTTAATAATAATTTAGAAAAATAAATAATATGAAATAATATTTTTAAGTAATAATTATTTAAAATAATAATAATTTTAATATTATATTTTATTTTAATAAATATTATAAATAATATGTTTTCATAGGAAAAAAAGTGTATAATATGAAATTGTTATTAGATTAATAGATTTTAGTATTTGTGCTAAAATTTAATCAGTGAATTCTTTGTTACTAAAAATATGAATTCTTGTTTTTTTATCTCACAGCTCAGAATGTCTGACACTTTGTAAATGCGTGGGAGTTGTGTTTTATTATTAATATAAGAAAAATAAATAGATAAATATTATTATCACAAATAATATTATTATTACAATTAATATAATAATTAATTGTAAGTTGAAAAAAATATATCTTATAATTTTAACAAATAATTATCTCATATATTAATTATAATTATAGTTAAACATGTAATATATATAAAAAATTATCTTCATATAATTAGTGATCTCTTTGTTACAGTAATAATTTTCAGTGTAAAATGGGCACAGCAGAATCAATCTCATGTGTCCATTGTATATATTACAAATTAAACGTGTATTTTATTGATCCAGATGTGCTTCTCTAAAGAAGAAATAATTATAATTATACGAAAATGTTTCTTCACCCTAAAAAATTATAAATTTATTTCTCCTATTGTTTAATATTTCCTTGAATATGAACGTAAATATTCTATAATGATTCAAGTTTTAAAATATATCGAAAATATAGACATCTTTTTTAATATGCTTAAATAATATAATATGCACAAACCTAATTTCTTTACCTATCAAAAACTTTGAATTCAAGAAGTCATAGTAAACATGACAAAATTAAAGGCGAATGAAACTTAAATCATATATAATTGGCAACACGCTTAAAATTTATATTACATTTATAACTTCGTAGAAATCAACATCCTTTGAAATTTGACTATATATTTTTTTTCTATAAATTGTCTATATATTTTTGTACAGATTAATCTCATAATTATTATATAATTTATTTAAGATATTTATTTATTTATCAATTAAATAATAAGTTATTAATATTTCAAATATTAATTATTATTTAAAGATTATTTAAAATATTTAATGTATACTAACCTTTTGACTGACCACCATCCTAGTAACCACTATGACACTACTTGCTAAGATATATTAGTTAAAGACTCATATGTAGACTGTTGTACGTGCAAAGCCGTACGAAAACGCATATTCCCATCTCAAATTACGGATTTGGTATTAATATTCTAAAGGCTTTATATAGATATCTTTTTATCTTTTTAAATAGTAACTAACTTTTTACATAAAAAAAATTTAGTACTTTTTTATAAATGATTTTTCTTTTTGATATTTAATTAAAGTTTAAAAATTTTGTTAATTTTTGAAAAATTTAATTCTTAATGTATTAATAATACAAATATTTTCAGTTAATTATTAATAAAAAATATTTTCATCTTTATTTTTATTAGTTAATTATAAAAAATATTTTCAACATATTTCAATAAAATTATTATAATATTATGATTTTTAATACTTAATTATATTTTTTTAAAGGAAATTATTAAATAATTTTACTTTGTTGTAACTTTTTACATAAAGTTTGAATCTAATCTTTAATTAAAAAATCATTTTTTAACTATAATTAATTTATTAAAGAAAAAAAATACTTAATTAAAAAATAAAAAAGACATTTTTGAGTGAAAAATTAATTATGTTAAAAAATTATTAATATTTAAATTAAAATATTAAAATATTAATTAAAGAGGTACCATTGCCTTAAATTACTAACTAACAAAATCAAAATTTGATATGTCTCAAAATTTGATAAATTAAAGATATATTAAAGACATTACTCACATTTTATATATCTGCAGATGACCCAAAATTATGTTGTAAGATGTAGTGATGTTAAAACTACAAAATTCATCAAAATTATATCTCCTTCCAATGAGATTGGTAAGTGAATGGTCTCCATTGACATTGTTACGTTGCATTTAAATCCAACTAATAGAATTTGTTGTTGGGTAATCTCCTTAAGGTCTATGTTCATATCTAGTAAAGCAGATAAGTACAATAAGTCAAATGAACTGTCATTGTCAACTAGTAGTCAACTTACTTCACAATAGACAATTTTTACAATGATAACCAAAGGGTCGTCGTGGAGAGGTATGCGTTCTCGATCCTCAAAGGTGATACGATAAATAGCCCCATATAGTCTCGTAGACTAGTCATCCTGTATCTTGAGCCTTTTGGGCATATCTTTTCCTAGAATTATTGTTATAGCCAACCATCGTAGGTCCACTATGTATAATATGTACTATTCACACATCCCTTGACAGAGTATGATGGGTCCTATTTGCTTCCTTATGAGTTGGGTTTGTAGGCTTCCTTACCCTTTGGTTAGAGTTATTGCCCCTTTTGGTTTTCCTATTGAGGATTCCCAGTTTTGTCGACAATACCTCTTAGGTATCCTTCTGAGAGCAAATATTCAATCTCTCACTTCAAGTGTCGATAATATTTAGTCTAATGCCCTGTGTCTTTATGGAATTCACAATACTTGTTGAGGTTTCTGAGTAGGGCCCTCATAATAGGAGGCCAATTGACATTGTTGAGGCATTCCATTCATCGCACTACCTTTGCCAATGTAACTCATAGGGGTGGACCTCTAAAAGGAGATAAAGCATGGCCCCAAGTCCCCGATTTTATTTGTGTTTCTGTTGGCTAGCCCTTTTGTTGGATCTCATTTCTCACTCCATATTTACAAACTTTTGGGTTTCTTCATAAATGGCATCCAAATAGCATGGGGTGGTTTTTGTCAACTCAATAAAGAGTCTAGTATCATGCTTTATTCCCTTTCGAAAGGCTTCGATAGCTATGGAATCATAACATTAGTTAATCTCCATATTTTTCATTTTAAATCTCCTCATTTAAGCCTTAATCGTCTTATCTTCTTCTTGAATTACTGAGAATAAGTGATGAAATTCCTTTCTGATAGGTTTATTACAAGCATAATTGATGTATTACAGAACGGTTTTGATGCTATTGTTTTCCTGGTTATGTGTCATTTTATTTTACATTGACCATTTTGTCATTTCTTTATAAGTTTGTTATTTGTTGTCTTATATGTAACAGAATTGCTTTAATTTTTCTATTTGAATAGTTGAATGAGAAGAAAAGGGCACAATATATTTTTCCCCTAACAAACTATTGACTCTGGCAACTGAGTTTCATTATTCACATGACTTCTACACAACTCTTTAGAGATATTACAAACAAACAAAAAAATGAACGGTTATCCATGTTTATTATCATAAATGAAAATTTATTTTAAATTTATATTTATTTAATAAGATATTATAATTTTATTTTATTTAAAAAAAAAATAGATTTTGTTATAATTTAACATCTAATATACAGTGGTCTACTATGTATAATTTAATCTTTTGTAAAGTTACAAGGGTTGATATTGATGATGTGAAGAATATTCTTGCTACTTATAATTATAATGGGGTTGTTTTTGGACATGAAGTTAATTATCAAAAATCCTCCTTGTTTTTTAGTACCAATATGTGCCATGTAATGTCGATCTCTCGTTCGACCTCTATCTCGACATGGAATGATCCCTAAACGTGAAGAAACTTTCAAGGAGATAAATTATGTAAATATAAGGTATTATTTTTTTGGTAGAAAAAGTTCATGCTGATTTTAATTAACCTTTTCCTTTTTATACATATTTTTGATAACTAAAAATAATTGAAACAAACCACTACTTCTTAAGGAAATGCAGACTGAAATTGAAATTATGGGAAATGTGACCTATCACCAAGGCCACTACTAAAAACACTAGCATAGTCACAACATCAAAGGCATGATCTATGACTAATTGAATTTGAAAGCATCTACGAAATAAAATAAGTTTGTTGAATTTAGGATGGCACGTAACAATCCACCCCCTTTAAAATTGGCCTTGCCCACAAGGTTGTTAGGGAGCGGCGTCTGCTTTGTCCAATTCTTCTGACATAGCCTCTGCCAATTTTAAGTGATTTTTGAGATGCTTCTTGACTAGTGAGACATGTACCACAATGTGAACTTTACTTCCTTAAGGTAAGAGCAGTTTGTATACAACAGGTCCTATACGCTCAATAATTTGGTAGGGTCTATAATAATTTGTTTTTATAATATAATAAATATTATAAAAACAATATTCTATCTCTATCCATAGTATTTTCACTATTTTTAAATGGATGAACTTCAAAATTACAACTAATTAGATAAAATTGAGTTAATCAATTATCCTTATAAAAGATATGAAGATTTATAAATTTTATGATGTTTTAAAAGTAAGAGAGAGAACTTTATTTATAACCCAAAATATAACACACACATTCATTACTAATTAATGTGTAACTTTTTCAATTTATAGTTATATAGTACTTAAGATGGAGAGCTTGATAGCCAAATTGTTCTGATTATGTTTACGAGACTATAGTGATATGACCCTCGTGGGTTTGGTCTTGGTCCACTAGATGTCAGGTTTGTCCGGTCATCCAATACATACAAATTTATATTAGTGTCATACACTTAAAACTTAAAACCATTTGTTCATATTATTCTAATTAAATTGTGTATTTAAATAAAATAATATGTTTGAAAAAGTGAAATATTGAGTAATTTATCTATTTTATTTTATTTTATTAATAATAGATCATCATTAATCTATGTAATGTGTTAGAAACTCAGGAGGAGAAAGAAATAACCTGTAATGGACCTGTAATCGTGGGATCTTCTGCCCAATCAGCATCAGAGAATGCACGAAGTACTAAAGGAGACTGAGTTGAGTAGAAAAGGCCATGAAAGATAGTGTCTTTCAAGTATCATAGAATACGTAGAACAACATCATAATGAGTCGATAGTGGAGCATACAGATACTGGCTCACCTGATGAACAACATAAGAAATGTCTGGACGAGTAACTATAAGATAAACTAAGTTGCCAACCAATAGTCTGTAAAGATAGGGATTAGACAATGGTTGCCCCTCCGATGGTGTCAGATGCGCATTAAGTTCAACTTGAGTGTCAACAGTCTTACTGTCAGTGAGACCAGCTTGAGTAATATAAAGACCATCTATGGAAAGAGTGATCTTAAGACCCAAGAAATAGCTTAGATGTCCAAGGTCTTTCATCTCAAACTACTGACTAAGAAAATCCTTGAGTTCTTGAATGCCACTGAGGTCATCACCAGTTATGATCATATCATCCACATAAAGAAGAAGCAAAATAGTGCCTTTATCATTGTGACGAAGAAATAAGGCAGAAACATAAGGACTAGCAGTGTAACCCAAGTGAAGGATGGTGGAGCTGAACTTGGCAAACCATGCTCGTGGAGCTTATTTAAGGCCATAAAGTGCACGTCGAAGGTGACAAACCTTATTTGTTTCAACAGAAAGGCCAGGATGAGGTTGCATATAGACTTCTTCATGCAGATCCCCATTAAGGAATGCATTTTTAACATCCATCTGAAAAAGGTCCCATTCACTAGCATCGACAACAGCTAAAAGGGTATGAACTGAGGAAATACGGGCAACTAGAGCAAAAGTCTATTCATAATCAATCCCATACTCTTGTGTAAAACCTCTTGCTACAAGACGAGCCTTGTATCGATCGATGGACCCATCAGAGTGAGTCTTGATCTTATAGATCCACTTACTACCAACCACAGACTAACTAGGAGGAAGAGTAACCAGATCCCAAGTATGGTTTTTGGTTAATGCATCAATTTATTCTTTCATTGCAATCTACCAAAAAAGGTTAGTAGATGCCTCACGATAGGTATGGGGCTAAGGGAGTGTAGCAAGGGTAGTGTAACAATAATAGTCAAGTAAATGTGTAGAAATAGATCTTACCCGGGTTGACTGGCAAGGTGGAATGTCTTGTGGAGGATCTTCAGGCAGGGCAAGAGTAGGGGACCTATGTTCAAGGTGGGGTAGCACATTATCAACTTGTTCTTCTACAACCTGTCTAGGATAATCATAAAAAATATCTGAAGATTGAATAGTTAAGTCCAATGGTGGATTAGGAGTATCTGTAGAAGGAACACAAGACTCATTTGGAAATATTTCTAAAACATTTGAATTAGTTAGGGAAGAACGAAAGTGAGAAAGTTCAACAAATAAGCGATGTTCCCAAAAGATAACATTTCGGGAAACATGAAGGCGATGTGAGACATGATCATAACATCGATACCCTTTTTGAGTTTCACCATAACCAAGAAAACAACAAAGTCTAGATCGAGGCTCAAGTTTGTTGTGTTCATGAGGCTGAAGAAGAACGAAACAGGCAGATCCGAAAGAGCAAAGGTAATGATAGTTAGGAGATGACCCAAAAAGGTGCTCATACGGAGTCTGATTATGAATGATATCGCTTGGAATGCGATTAATGGCATGAAAAGCATGAAGAGTGGCTTTACCCCAAAATGGGGCAGGAACTTTGGCAGAAAGAAGAAGAGCACGAACAGTGTCAAGAATATGACAAAGTTTTCTTTCGGCTCGTCCATTTTGTTGAGAGGTTCCTGGACAGGTTAGATGATGTATAGTGCCACAGGAGTGTAAGAGAGCTTGAAAAGCATTTGGAGTATATTCAAGAGAATTATCAGATCGAAAGTTTTTGATATGTTTGGAGAATTGTGTTTCAACCATTTTTGCAAAGTTACTGTATATTTGTAAGATCTCAGAACGAAATTTCATTGAAAAAATCCAACTATAACGAGAATAATTATCAATAAAAACAACAAAATATCGAGATCTACCAATACTAGTAACATGAGACGGTCCCCAAACATCAGAATAAATTAACTCAAAAATACTATTAGAGATAGATTTACTATTATTTAAAGGTAAAGTTGGTTATTTTCCTAACTGGCATGAAGTACAATCAAAATTGTCTTTGGAAACAGAACCCAATAGACCTTTAGAAGCTAACTTTTGTACCCGAGTGGATGGGACATGACCAAGACGAGAATTCCAAAGTGCAAGAGAAGGTAAGGAAGAAACTGCAACAGTTGCAGCAGCAACAGAGGCAGGAGTAACAGGTGGAAGATGATGATTGTTTACGGGAAACATACGCCCAACCCTAGGACCGGTCCCAAGCTCTTGCCCCATCCTCGGATCCTACACAATACACCCAGAATAGTAAAAAATAAGGCGATATCCTAGTTCAGCTAATTTTTCCACAGAGCATAAATTATAGGTTAGGTGATGTATATGGAAAACCCGAGGAACAGAGAGTGTTGATAATTGTATTTTATATAGTTGTTTTCATCGATTTTATTAATGATAATTGCTATGTTTTTTACATTTTTGTTTAATTTTAGTTAAATAAATTAATATTTACCTTTTATGTGTTAAGAAATACATTTTTAATAAAATTAAATAATTTGTATCGAAAATGTACTTAATTCATATTTATGTCCACAAATATAATTTCAAATAATATAGTTCTTAATTACAATTTATAAAAATTGAAAGTATAATTTAAATTAAATTTGGACTTAATTATAATTATTAAAAGTTAAAA
Source organism: Hippophae rhamnoides (assembly GCA_033030585.1). Lineage (NCBI taxonomy): Eukaryota > Viridiplantae > Streptophyta > Magnoliopsida > Rosales > Elaeagnaceae > Hippophae > Hippophae rhamnoides. Next base: position 2,761,036 of record CM065431.1, read on the forward strand.
ATTTTAATTTAAAATTAGTAAAGGGCTTAACTGTAATTTAAGAAAGTTGAAAATGTAATTTGAATTAAATTTGTGGGTCAAAATACAATTAATTGAAGAAACAACCAGATGCGCGCGTTTCAAGCACACCCGACCAGGGAGAGTGGATGCAGGATACTATTAATCACGCGGCTCGGTGCTCTGAGTGGGGCCCACCTACCGCGCAGGCCGGATTGCAAGTGGGACCCATATGTCTGACGCGTTGCAGCCGTTGTTCCCCACCATTGCGCGCCCTGTTTCCCTGCGGTCGATCCATGTGCGCCCGGTTTTTTCACCCACCAGAATCTGCCACGTGTCCCACTTTCTCTATCAGCCAATAAGTTTATGACACGTGTCCAGTTTCGGTGAACGCAAAAGCGCAGAATCCCGAACGCGTATCAGGAGTTGTCTCCCACATTTATCTCACCGCAATCCGGTGCGGCAATTCTCCGTGAGCCCGTCCTTGCTCTCCTATTATTTGCTGCCACTTGTCCCACCGATCTATTCAGCGAATCAAACGCTGACACGTGGCATGCACAATGATTTAACAAAAATGCAGAAACGGCTCCTTGTCCCACGCGTAAATTAAAATAAGGTTTCGACTTTCGCGTGGGCGCAGATTTTAAGGAGAATGTCGGGTTTTATTTTCGATAAAAAATTGTTACGCGTTTTGTTATTTTTATATTTCTGATGTATTTTTTTGGCTATAAATAGTGGATGTTATGTTAGAGTAAAGGAGTTTTTCGAGTTAAAGTTTTTCGAGTAGGGTTTTTGTTAGTTTTAGTTTTCATAAGTTTTTATTTTTTGGAGAGTTTGGAGTTTGTAATTTTTGTAGTATTTGTGTGTTGGTTGCAGAACACACAGAAGCCATTTTTTGGCTTTTGTTGTGTTCTGCGTGTGCCAAATATTAATGATATAAAATGTTTTAATTTTCCTTCTTCTTCATCTTTTTTTCTGCAATTGTTGTATTTTAATTTTTATTTTATGAAGTAATTTAATTTTTCTAGGGTTGCATTTGATTCAAATTTATGAAGTTTTGATTTTCATTATTTTTGATAGATTTATGAGACGTTTGATTTGTTCGTTTTATCTTGCGCTTAATACTTTTTGATTATTTACAAATTTTATTAAAACGATTTGTGGCATAAAAATAAACTTGAGAAAGGCATTTTTGTGTATATTGCTCGTAGATAAAATGACATGTATGATGAAGGATAGGAATATACCTTAATTGTATGTGTGACCATTTGAGAACTTAGAACTTAATGAATCTTGGTGAATTTAATTCTCATAGAGATATAGTGAATTAATTTAACGAGGTGTGTTTATACGGAGCTCGGAAGAGATGTATGAATAAAAATAGAAGTTTTCGGTTGACAAATTAAATGTACTAAAAAATATAAATCAAAAGAAAATAACATGATTTGAGTGGATTAATTTGGTGAAAAATTGCAATCCTAGATTTCTTTTATTTTCTTATTACCTTTGTTTTAAATCAACGATTATTTTGGATAAAATCAGAGAGATACAATTTTATTACTCAACAAACTATAATAACAAATTCTCGTGGGAATGATACTTTACTTACAAATCTTTATTATTTGTGACCGTGTATGCTTAAGCGTTTTTATGTTCTCTTTTTAAGACAACAATTTTTTGGCGCTGTTGCCGAGGATTTGTTTTACTATTTTCATTATTGATATTAATACCAATCAATTTGATTTTAATTCAAAAATATATATATGTTTATTTTTCTTGTTTTATTAATGTTTACATTTTTCAGTAAGTTGAGCATCTGTTGAGCATGCCCAAATTGTATCACAAAGGTCAATTTGGTCCCAAAGGAAGCGAAGCTGATCAAAGTAGTCATTGATAGATTGCCCTGGTTCTTGTTGGAGTTGATGCAATTCAACTATTAGTTGATATTTCATGGATCCATGAGTAGTGGAGTACCTTTTAGTCAACATATCCTATGCTGATTTGGCATCATCAAAGCTGCCCAACAGATTGGAGATGGAGGGAATGGAAGTATTCCCAATCCATGTGAGGATCATGTGATTGTGACTATCCCATTCAATCACGCGACGAAAGAAAATAGCATCTTCTTCACTTGCTTCTTTAACAGGAATAATAATTGCACCTGTACAATAATGCCATAGCATACGACCCTTAAGAAAACTGCGCATAACTTGAGACCATGACAAGTAATTCTTGGTCCCCTCCAATATAGTACTAATAGGGCAAGAAACAAAATCATCCTTTTTATCCATTTAAAACACAATATGCAAAAAACGGACTGCAAAAATGAGGTCTACGTGAAAAACTGGGTAGGGTGGACTTGTATTAAAAAAGTCAATGGTCAACGGTCAGTGCTGTCAGGGTCAATAGTCAGTGCGGTCACCAGTCAACGGTCAGCGCGGTCACCGGTCAGGCCGGTGCCAATCTGCGGGGGCTTTGTGACGTCAGCTACCTGTGATGATGACACCATCCCTAGGTAAGTCACTGATGACGTCACGGGATAAGAGCGCGACGTGGGTAGCAAGTGGATCTGATGCGTTGTTCCTGTTGGTTGCGCGTGCGAGTGCGTGAGTAGGAATTAGGTTGCAATTCTCCCACGGTTGTGTAGATCTGGTCGATCCGATCACAATGGTATCTGGATAAAAATTATCAGAGCAAGATGCACGGCAACGGCGGTGATTGGAGTGATCTTTGTAGTGCAAAACTCCTTAACAACGGCGACTGTAGGTTCGGATCCTAAAGACAACTGGTGAAAGACGTTTGAGGTTCAACGGTGAGTGGTTGCAGCGGCTATTGTGACAACAGAAGCTATAAGGGTTGATTAGCACCATAAAAGATAAAACTGCTAGAAAGATAATAGTAGTGGCTCTGATACCATGTTAGAAACTCAAGCCTAACTCAACCCAATAAGATCTTTATGTGTTTGGACCTAATTGGGCTTTACCACAGTCTCACCGTGGTGCTAATGTCCACCTTTGTCCATCGTGTGGAGGGGGACTGTTAAGTATCCTTGTCCCACATCGACTAGGAACAAGGCATCAAAACTGCTTATAAGTTTGGACAACCCTTAACTCAATGAAATCTTATTAGGTTGAGTTAAGCGTGAGTTTTTTCCGGCCAGTTATTATTATCATTATTTTTTTAAGTTATTTATATAAAATTCTAAAGACTATTATAAAAGTGACTCTCTATTAACAACACTCATTTCACATGCAGCTTTACTAACTATATTTATTTTCTTAAATTATAAATATTTTGAAATTCCGTTAACTCTAGAGAATATTAATAATTAAGAATATTGAATATTGAATATTACACTATTAATTATATATATATTTTTGAACCTATCTATTAAGTTACATAATTATTTTATATTTAAAAATATAAATATACTGTAAATGTGAAGATAATAACATCTAATTGCTACTCACCCATTAGAACAACTTTTCTTATAACAAGGGTATTAAATTTCAATTTGGAGTACTTACCAAGAAATATAAGTATCACAAGAACATGGAGTTAGAAATTTTGAGTTTCATACATAAAACCTATACAATTTTTTTTATTTTTAGTTTTGGTAGTTATTGACCAAACATACCTACTAAATTATCTAATAAATTTTGAAATTTTTATAATTAAAAAATCATCCTTTATTAATTCTTTGTCAAGAATATTTGATTAGGGGGTTTGCTTAAAGTCTTACGATTTTATAATTAAAAAATGATCCTTTATTAATTCTTTGTAAATGAAAATTTTAACTTTAATATTGTAAAATATATATTATTTTTCTTATAATATAAAATAATATATTCTTTTATAGAGAACATATGTTTCTTTTATAAAATATATGTTATATTTTGTTATAAGAATTTTTTTAAAACGGGATTTAAAATGAAATTACATAATAAGTTGATTATATATACATTAAAGGGAAAAATATTAAAATAAAAAATAATTTTATAAATAGAAAGTTCGGCAAACTTTATGTGCAATGTGCAAGGAACCTGCTATCTAGAGTACCAACGTGCATACTTTTCTTCAGTGATGGTGGAACCTAATTAAAAGGGTCTTTAATTTGTAGGGTCCATCTGAACATCACTTGTTTCGAGCATCTATTTATTCATCTTCTTCCTCTCTCATATCCATTATCTTTTCTTTTTTCATTTCCTAAGCTTCCTGCATCAACTCATTTGAAGGTAACATTAACAAATTGTTGCTGATTTCTTAGAAGATATATACAGTGATGCTGTTTCTAGCTTAATTCATATAAACTTATTCTGTTTTGAAATGTGTGTAGGATTTGCAATGGAATCAGGGGAGAATCATCTTCACTACAACAACCACAATTGGCAAGTAGATGCCATTAACGTCGTTTTGGTTTTCAATCAACAAAATAACACCTCGTCTCCGTCCCCACCAAGGAAGTCGCACACACAATACTATTCCATTTTTAATTTCATAATCCTTGTACTCCTTGGTTTTCTTCAAATCAAGTTTGTTGGAAATCAAAACTCCGTTTTTGAAAAACACTCTATTCTTGTTGGCATATCTATGGCTGCTATACTTTCATATTGCACTGTCTATATTGCTCAGCCACACTTTCCCGATCTTTCTCGTCTATTACAATTAATGTCCATGCTATCTGCTTCCACTTCAGTTCCTTCACTTGTCTCTATTCTCTTTCATCCCATAAATTGGGAACTACTTGTGTCCTACTTAGTCTCTCTCTTTTTTATGTTAACAATCTCCATCCTCTTATGGAAACGATTCCCAGATTATGGAAGACACCCACCCCAACCTTTGCCTGTTACTATGCCACGAATATCAGCATAATCATCTCACAACTCCAAACATATGTTTTAAGGTATCTTCTTCTTCTTCTTTAAATGAAATATTTATTCAACGTTAAATATTTTGAATGACTTTATAAAAAATAGATTTATTGATCATTAAAAAACGAATGTTTACAAACTATTTATATAAAAAAAAGTAAAATTATAATAATTAAAAACAAACACAATTATGCATAAACATATTCTTGAATAACCTCTTCTTTCCCACCAAGCTGTTGGTGACTGCTTCCAGCTGGTGTGTTGGTTGTCCCCAGTTAGATTTCGAGTTCTTTAACATTCTCTCTCAAGTTGGAATATATGTTAACTATTCCTAACTTGTTAAGTAAACTCGAGAACTGTGAAAAACTCGGAGATTTGGTAAATATATCTACTGGTTGCTCTAATATATAGATATGATAAGTTTTGATCATTCCAGCTTAAATCTTTTCTCTTACTAGATGACAATCGATCTCTATGTGTTTGGTTCGCTCATGAAACACTGGATTTGATGCAATGTGAAAGGTTGTTTGATTGTCACAATATAACTTGGTTGGTTGGGTGTGTTTGATACCCAAATCATCCAAAATGTATCGTAACCAGGTTACTTCGTAACATGTTGCTACCATAGAGCGGTATTCTGCCTCTACACTTGATTGTGAGACCGTATTTTGTTCCTTAATCTTCCAATAAATTAGTGAGTTTCTAAGAAACATACAATATCTTATGGTTGATCGTCGTATGTCTGTGCATTTTGCCAAATCTGCATCACAGAAAGCATTTAGTTGTAATGAACTAGTTGTTGAGAAAATGAGACTTTACCCTGGTGTGTTTTTGACATATCGTAGCACTCGTTAAGCTGCTTCCAAATGTGATTTTCGTGGTTTATCCATATATTGACTGAGAATGTGCACGACATACACTAAGTCGGGCCTTGTGATGGTCAAGTATATTAATCTCCCAACAAGTCTTCGATAGGATGTGGGATTACTTATGAATTCCCCTTCAATCTTGCTGAGGAATAAATTTTATTCCATAGGTGAATTGGCAGATTTCGCACCAAGATAACCCATGTCCTCCAATATTTCAAGTGCATACTTGCATTGTGATAGAGTAATTTCCTTCTTGGAACATGAAACTTTTATACCCAAAAAATACTTTAATTCACCAAGATATTTTAGCTTGAATTGTCTCATGAGATAATTCTTAGTTTCTTCAATGTCTTGTATATTGTTTCCTATTATAATTATATCATCTACATAGACAAGAAGAGTAGAGAAGGAATTACCACTAGTTCGGACGAACAATGAGTGATAATACTTGGATTGGTTAAAACCAATTAGCTTAAGTGTTGTTGATAGCTTGATGAACCACTGTCGTGATGCTTGTTTGAGTCCATACAAAGATTTATGTAGCTTACATACTCGTGTTTCCCCCTTTTGTCTGAATCCAGGTGGAAGGGACATGTAGAAATCTTCATGAAGATCACCATAGAGAAAAGCATTGTTGACATCAATTTGTCGAAGATGCCAATTTTGAATACCAGCAACGGCAAGGAGAATCCGAACAGTGACAAGTTTAGCTATTGGTGCAAAAGTTTCTTGGTAGTCAAAACCTTCAATCTGACTATATCCTTTGGCCACTAATCGAGCCTTGTATCGTTCCACAGAGCCATCAGGATTATACTTGATTTTGTAGACCCATTTACAACCAACTAGTTTCTTGTTTGGAGGAAGCTGTTGAAGCATCCAAGTGCCATTAGTTTCAAAGGCATCTAGTTCTTGTTTCATGGCAAGCCGCCATTTCTGATCATTGAAATCTTTAACAAATGTGGTTGGTTCCCTGAGAATGGAAATAGAAGTAGCAAAGGCATGATGTGCAGGTGATAATTGGTCATAGGTAAGTACATGAGATTAATAATGAGAAGTACCTTTGTCTTTGGAAGATGCTGAGTGAGACGAAGGGAAGGACCGAGAAGGTAAGGAAGCTTCTACATGATATTTTTGAAGGTAGCTAGGAACATTGGTGGATCGACGAAGCCTATGTGTGACTGGTGTTGGAGAAGTTATGTGTGGTGGAGAAGTTGATGATGATGTTTCTGAAGATGAATTTTGAAGATGAAGAGTGTCTGAGTTGATTGTTGGAAGGACAGATGATGTATGATCAAGTGATATATTTGGATTGGTTGATTGACGAATGTTGGGTATGTCATCATAAATAGTATCTTCTGATGGAGGAAATAGAGTTGGAGTGTTGACAGCGGAAGTGAAATAAGGAAATACATGTTCATGAAAGATAACATCACGAGACACTAAAGTCTTACTTGTTTCTAGATTGTAGACACGATAACCTTTTATCCCAGATGGATACCCAATGAATATGCATTTATGTGACCTAGCATCAAACTTGGTGAGTCGATCATGATGTCCAGACACAAAGCAAAGGGAACCAAAAACACAAAGATGTTCATACCTAGGAGTTTTGTGAAAAAGGACTTCCAATGGTGTTTTACCCTTGAGAACAGGTGTTGGAGTACGATTTATGAGGTATGTGGCTGTAAGAATGGCATCTCCCCAGAATTGTTTAGGAAGATTGGCTTGGAAGAGCAATGAACGAGCGACATTGAGAAGATGACGATGTTTGCGTTCAGCAACACCATTTTGTTGAGGGGTAGAGACACAACTAGTTTGATGAAGGATTCCCTTGGTAGAAAACAACTGGGTCATAGAAAATTCTGTTTCATTGTCACTACGAATAATTTTAACTCTGGATGAAAATTGTGTTTCAACAAGATTGATGAAGGTGGTAAGAAATATGCGTGTATCAGATTTAGCATGTAAGAGATAGACACATGTGCATCTTGAGTAGTCATCAACAATAGTGAGAAAATAACGTGCTCTATTAAGTGCTGGAATGTGATAACCACCCCAAATATCGACATGAATCATTTCAAAAGGTACTTTTGTATTGATGGAACTTAAAGGAAATGGATTACGTGTTTGCTTAGCTAATGAAAAAATAGAACAATCACTAATGGAACAAAAAGGTGTATTGATGGAAAAAGAAATTACACGCAAACTGTTATTAAATAAATGACTAAGTCGTTGATACCATAAATGAGAGTTGGTGGAAACAGTGTTTGAAACGGAGAAACATCCAGCCTTTTCAGAAATAGTCAGGTAGTAGAGTCCTACTTTCTCAATTCCCATCCCAATCGTCTTCCCTGAGCATTTGTCCTGAACAAAGCACATACTATTAGTGAAGGTGACATGAAATAATGAGGTTTGAGTTAGTTTGGCTACTGAAACTAAGTTTAATTTGAAGGAGGGAACACACAAGACATTATGGAGTATGAAATTATTTGAGAAATGTACAGTGCCAATATGTGTGACACGGGCAAGAGAATGATCAGGTAAATGCACATGTCGATTAGTGACTGGAATGCTGGAGCTTATAAGGTTTTGGGAACAGACTATGTGATCAGTTGCCCTTGTATCAAAAATCCAACGGGTTTCTGAATGGAAAACAGTTGCACATAATGTGTTACCTGAAGAAGTAGTCACTTGACTTTCCATGCTACCTGATTTGGATTGATTGAGAAGTGTAAGGAGCTCTTGATATTGGGCAGATGTAAGGTTGTGGAATGGTGTCTTTGTGTCGGAGCAGCTTTCCTGAAAGTCAGTATAATGAGCTTTGGAAGGGAAGCCATAACTTATATTTCTCTTATCTTGAATTGCTCCTTTCTTCTGACACATGTTGATGTCATGTCCATTCAAACCACAAAAATTACATGAGACGCTTTCGATAGTTTTCAAAATTATGTCTATTGAGACCACAAAAATCACATTTGAGGTGACTTTGGCAATTCTCAGAATTATGGCCTATATTGTTGCATCGATTGTACTTGAGATGTGGATTCTTTGGTGGGTAATTTTTGTGAGGATATTATGGACGACTATCTCTGGCAACAAGTGCGGCAGCTTCTGGCATCCTTCCCATGCTTTGCGTGGAGACAACTCTTTGCTTTTCATCTTGAACAATAAGTGAATATACCTTATTTACTGTAGGTAATGGTTCCATAAGCAAGATTTGTCCACGTGCTGATGTGTAAACATTGTTAAGCCCCATGAGAAATTTTATGGTTCGCTGTTTTTGTTGATATTCTTGTAGTTCCCTTCCGACATTTCCTCCACAATGTGGAAGAAGACATAGTGCATCACGACTATCCTACAAGCTTTTCAATTTGGTATAGTATTCTCCAATGCTTACACCTTCTTGTATGCAATCATGAATCTCTTGCTCAATGTGGAATAGGTGCATGCTGTTGGTGTGCGAAAAATGTTCCTTTAATTCTTCACATAGCTCATATGTAGTATCACCATACATGACACTTTCTGCAATTTTGGGTGATATAGTGTTGAGGATCCATCCTTTGACAAGAATGTTGCAGCGAGTCCATTGTTTTATTTCTGTTTCAACGTTTGTTGATGGCCTTTTGATTGTGACGTCAATGAATCCTTCTTTGTTTTTGGTTATTAGAGCCATGAGCATTGCATGACTCCAAATGTGATAGTTTTCTTGGTTTAAGGATTGAGCTACGAGAACCATGCCTGGTTGGTCTGAGTGGTGTAGATATAATGAATGGCTAGGGTCATCATACCATTTTGGTAAAGTAGGGTTGGTATTGGTAGCTATAGACATTATTTTTTGAATAAATTCGAAAGTACGGGATAGGTTTAAGTGTGTTTTAGACAATAATGATTATTTATGAAATAAATAATGGACTGAAATATGCTTTATCTTATAGAAAATGAGTTAAGGATTACAAAATCGAAAATTTCAGCCATAGAACTGGTCGAAAAGTGGGTGAACCAACGGTTGGAGTGGCTGGAATGGCGGCTGCAGCAGTGGAACCCTGAACCGGATGAAGATCGAATCGGACCGGACCGGACCGGATGAAAGACCGAACCGGGTGAACGACGCATCGTTTGCTTCAGCGGCGCGCGAACGACGTGTCGTTGGAGTCATCTTCCTCAGCAGCTGGCGCGTGTTGGCGCGTGTGTCTCCAGTGAGGCGTGTGGAACGTCGGTGAGTTTAAACAAGGCGCGTGTGAGCGCGTGGAGAGGTATTTTGGCTTGATTTTAATTGCAGATTGCTCGGATGAATCTGAATAATATGATGGGATGAAATTGAAATTATTTTGTGAATCGAAATTGGTTTTGAAAAAAAAAACAGATTGGGGAAAAATGGGAAAAAAATTTCTATGATTTGAATTTTCTAGGAATTGTTTCCTAAGCTTTGATACCATGTAAGAAATGGATTTATTGATGATAAATAAACGAATGTTTACAACCTATTTATACAAACAAAAACAAAATTGTAATAATTAAAAATAAACACAATTATAAAGATGTATGTTCTTGGAAAGTCTATCCTTCCCTACCAAGCTGTTTGTGGTTGCTTCCGACTGTTGTATTAGTTATCACCAGTTGAATCTCATGTTATTTAACAAATGTAATCTTTATATTTAAATTTTCAAATATATCACAACACCGTTCAATAAAACAATAAAACAAATAAAATGGTTGAAATCTAATATTATTTTTATAAGTAATCTATACATATCAATATAAAGTCAAAATTAGGTTGTGTAAGAGTACCTCGTTGTACATACGTGTTAACACAACATAATTATATATATATATATATATAAATAATAATTATTAATTTTATAGAAAGTTATACGTATAATATGATAGAATAGTGATGGGAATACTTACTGAACGAACTCATTAAAATGTGATAGGTAGTGTTGCATTAATTAAATTGTATGAAAAAATATTATGAAAATTATATAATATAATAATACTTTTTAAATTTATAATAATAATAAATAGGATTTGACTATTGATATTTTAATATTAAATGAGTTTAATAAATCAGAATTTAACTTAATGATATTTAATTAAATTATGTTACATAATAAATTTTTAAAAGGATTTTTTTATAATAAAATAAGTAAGTTATATACAAGATATTATTTTTTTATTTTCGAGTTTTAAGAAATATTATAATTATCAATTCCAAAGCATTTTTCAATCATATATGTGGCACCACGTGTAAGACTATCATCAGTAACAACAAGAATCCTTTTTTTTTTTAACAATATTCTAATAGTAACGAAAAGTGGATATTAACAAGGGGAGATACAGGTCATTCTACAATACAGATGCTGCAACATGGATACTAATTTTGTAACCATTAGATTTTAATGAATATATCTAAACAATTAAATTAAGGAAAAACTAATAATATAGGAACAAATTTTCCGAAAATTTATAATATAATTTAAATTATATCTATCTTATAATGAATATCATTTATCAATCTATATAACCATTTCACACATTATTTTTCTAAGCAATTTAGGAGGAAAAAAAAAGAGAAGTTATTTTCTTAGCGTAATAATTCAAAAAGACATCTTTTGCTATACATAAACTATATTACTCTAATTAATGTGAAAATATTTGATTAGACATACTTCATATTTAAATATTTTTCTATACATACTTAATGTTTTTTTCCTATAATAGAATTAAATACTTTTGTTCAAAGTAATTTATAATTTTGGTGTGATTTAATTGATATATTATTTTAAAAAAGATTTTATGTATGCATGTGAAATTAATCTTATCTTTTTACAAATTTCATGTGCTGAAACTATTATTAATTCTAAAAGATTTAAGTTTATAGGTATATGTTATTTTAAATCCATACTTATTAAAATTTTATTAATTGGATAAATAGATCACTAAAAATGATATAATTATCAAACATATGAAGCGACTATTTGGAATTATTTTCTTTAGTTGACAGTTTTGAAATTATATATCTATCCAAGCTTTCAAGCTTATTGCTAGTAATATATATATATATATATATATATATATATATATATATATATATATATATATATCTTTTAATTAGATGAATATCAAGATTTTATTTTTATGTTATTTTATTTTAATAAATAATTGTTAATCTTTATAATGTATTATTTAATTAATAAATTAAGATTTTAAAGTTAAAAAAGAACTTTTTTTTTATGTAGAGAATATAAAAAAATAAAATTATGAAACATAAATAAATATTTTTGGTAACAATCAAGTATAAATTTTCTTGTCTCAACTCACTTACGGATTCTGGTAGGTCATCCTTTTTGGATAGCATACAAAGCCCTAGTCCCACTAAGCCCTAGTCCCACTCTCAACAAAGGTGTCATCGTGTTTAATCTGTGGCTAGCATGTGTACCTTATTTTACTTTTTACTTCTTGTTAATATAATGGCCCAAAACTTAAGCACGAGTACATTTGCATTAACCTAATTTTTCTCCCAATCTCCCTTATATATATAAAGCAGTTCCGTGAAGAAAGAAAGACTGCAGAGAAAGTTGCTAACTGAACAAACAGAGAGCAGAGAGAATAAAAGAAAAGAAAAACTACAGAGAGTTGAAGATATAGCACCTGTAGCAATTGGGAAGAAGAAGAAGCTGTTTTTCTTCCATAGTTTCATGTCCTTGCTGCTGCCAATTATATTCAATCTCATTTGTACGGTAATATTTGATTTAATAGCAAGTTTGTTAATTTATCTTGCTATATATATTACCAGTAAATTAGAGGGGATATTTTGTGGGTTGATTTTAGATTTTGGTATAATTTGTGAAGCTCTCTGGAAATTGGTGTTTGTATCTCCATTTTGATTATTAGTGGATTTTCCTCGGTGTGTCGTCGTCAGTGGAGTAGACTTTTCATATTGAAAAGTTGAACCACTTAAATCATTGTGTGCCATTTAATTTTTTACTGTTTATTACTTTTGCTGTTACCCATTATTATTAATTTGTGCAACCAAAATTGGACCTGATATTCGCTTCCGTAAGTGCCAATTCTTTAACACTTCTCACTAAAAAATTATAAATTTCTTTCTCATATTGTTTAATATCTCTCTCAACATGAACGTAAAGATTCAGGTTTTAAAATATAGACTCTTGAGATAACTTCTTCAATCGATAATATAGGGCCTCTTTTTTAATATGCTTCCATACTATGCTAATTTCTTTACCTATCAAAAACTTTGAATTCAAAAAGTCATGGTAAACATGACAAAATTAAAGGGCGAATGAAACTTAATCCTATACAATTTGCAAAACACTTAAAATTTATATTACATTTATAACTTCATAGAATTAAGGTACTTTGAAATTTAATTATATATATTAATGTCATATTAATATTTCTATTTTTAGGAATAATAGAGCATTAAATTGTTATGCAAAATTTTAATTGCTCTGTTTTTTGTTTTAGAAATAAAAATTACCATTATTCACCATTTTTTTCAAATATAACCCAAGAAAAAAATAAAATAATGTTAAACATTCTCTAAACGACTATTCTATGTATATATGTAATAGGTAATACCCGTACACAGAGCTATTATGAGGATTGCTATGTGAATTGAACAAGAGAGCTTCAGCTAAGAATGCTATAATTACTATAAAGAGCCTAATTTTGCTACTAGGAGTTATGTTATAACAAAATATATAAAATGTTATAATAAATTAAGGGTTATTTTTTCGCCTACAATTAAATTCAAAATAAGATATATATAATATTTAATTTTGATATTAAATGTAGACTTATATTGTGTTACTTCTCTTCAAATCATAAACGGTTTGAAAATATGTTAATATATTATTTTTATATTATTATAATCAATAAATTAAATTTTTATTACAACTAAATCTCGTTGAGTTGCTATGGTTATTTGCGTATATTTAAGTTATATAAAAGATAAATGTATAGAATTATTAAGAAGATGGGATAGTCGCGATGCACTATGTCCTCTTACATGTTATGGAGGAAATGCCAGAAGGAAACTACAAGAATATCAATAAAAGCAACGAACCATAAAGTTCCTTATGGGACTTAACACGGTTTATACATCAGCACGTGGACAAATCTTGCTCATGGAACTTTTATCTACAATAAATAAGGTATATTCACGCATTTTTCAAGATGAAAAGCAGAGAACTGTCTCCACGTAAACCATAGGAAGGATACCAGAAGCTACAACACTTGTTGGCAGGGATAGTGGTCCACAATATTCTTACAATAATTACCCACCAAGAAACCCGCATCTCAAGTGCCACGTAAACCATAGGAAAGATGACAGAAGCTACAACACTTGTTGGCAGGGATAGTGATCCACAATATTCTTACAATAATTATCCACCAAGAAACCCGCATCTCAAGTGCAATCGATGCAACAATAAAGACCATAATTCTGATAATTATCAAAGTCACATCAAATGTGATTTTTGTGGTCTCAATGAACACAATTTTAAAAGCTGTCGAAAGTGACTCAAAAGTTATTTCTATGTTTTGAATGGACATGATATCAACATGTGTCGAAAAAAAAATTCAAGATAAGAAAAATACAAGTTATGACTTTCCCTTCAAAAAAAAAATTCAAGATAAGAAAAATACAAGTTATGACTTTCCCTTCAAAACTTACTTTAATGACTTTAAATAGATTAAAAGAACTTACTTTAAAGCTAATTTTGATGTGAGTGATAAATTTGATTAATATAAATAGCGAAGAAAAACATGAAATATTTAGATTAAGTATCCTTATGGGTCACATTTTGAGATATTGGCACCACCATATTATTAATATAAATAGCGAAGAAACATCCAAAACAATCTCAATGCTATCTAAAGGCGAAGGGGACAGAAACATGCGCTATATGTTAAAATTAAGTATCCTCATTTGATATTAAATGGTTCATATTTTTAGATATTGGCCCACCATATCATTGACGTCTTTTCATATGAAATCTTTTTCTTCGCCCTTTTCCTCAATTTTTTTCCAGGTATTTCCTAACCTTTTCTGTCTGACCAAATATATCTAATATTTGTAATTAATTTCATATATTTTTACATTTAATTTTATTATAATTTAAGAATTAAATAGAATATATTCTTAAAATAAAAGAAATAATAATTTCATCACACCTTTGTTAATTTTTATTCCATTTCATATTAATTTTAATTTTAATTTTACCCTTAATTTTAATTTTGAAGACATATAAATTATATGAAAAAATAATTAATAATTAGATGTTATTTTATAAATAATATGAAACCAAAAAATTATCAAAAATGTTTTTTCTTGTTTTTAACTTTTTATAAAATTAAATAATATTTTTAAGTAATAATTATTTTAATAATAATTTAGAATAATAAATAATATTAAATAATATTTTTAAGTAATAATTATTTAGAAAAATAATAATTTTAACATTATATTTTATTTTAATAATAATTTAGAAAAAATATAATAATTGTAATAATATATTTTACTTTCTTTTCTAGTTATAGATAAAATATTATAATATTGATTTCTTTTTTTTAATTTAATGATCAAATCAAATAATGTAATCAAAAGAAACATTGAAATAGTATTATTTGTGAAGTGATAGGGTTATTTTGTTTAAAGAAGAAAAAAAGCATTAATACAATTCATCAAATGGTGGAGATTTTAAATCCTAGCCATTAATTATTGAAACTATCCGGCAAAACTTTAAAGGTTTTTATGGATATATCGATCCGGAATTGGCCCATATACATGGTGTAATTTGTAGTTGTGTTTGTTATTTTGTACCCTATTATGTTATGTTTTCTTAGGCAAAAAAGTGTATAATACGGAAGTGTTATTAGATTAATAGATTTTAGTATTTGTTACTAAAAATATGAATTCTTGTTTTTTTATCTCACAGCTCAGAATGTCTGACACTTTGTAAATGGGTGGGAGTTGTGTTTTATTATTAATATAAGAAAAATAAATAGATAAATATTATTATCACAAATAATATTATTATTACAATTAATATAATAATTAATTGTAACTTGAAAAAAATATATCTTATAATTTTAACAAATAATTATCTCATATATTAATTATAGTTATAGTTAAACATGTAATATATATAAAAAATTATCTTCATATAATTAGTGATCTCTTTGTTACAGTAATAATTTTCAGTGTAAAATGGGCACAGCAGAATCAATCTCATGTGTCCATTGTATATATTACAAATTAAACGTGTATTTTATTGATCCAGATGTGCTTCTCTAAAGAAGAAATAATTATAATTATACGAAAATGTTTCTTCACGTTTCCATTATCAATAAAAATTCAACACTTAAAATCGAATCTACTGCATTATACCTGAAATTGACGCTATTTACGTAACATAATTTCTATTTACATCTGAAATCGACGCTATCCACGTAATATATCGTCGGTTGATACGTGAAACCGACGCTACATACGTGGATAAATTCTTTTTCTTTTTTCTTCCATAGATAGAAACTATTCCAATTGTTACACAACTCTCAAAAACCTAAAAACTTCTTCACCTCTCCTCCACTCTTTCCCATTTTCCGGCCACCTGTGACTACCATTTCCAGCATCGGTTAGTGGGTTTTCTTACTCTCTAATTAATCTTTTAAATTCCCTATTTTTTGAGCAAAATATTCAAAAAAATTATACTCATTTCTCACTTATAAAACACAATTTTTTCTTCTTTTTTTTTTCATTTTGTAACTTCATTTACTTTTTTAAGTATTTCTATTAATTTTATGCACTTATTATTCATATTTTTTAAGAATATGATAATCTTGAATAAAATTAAACAAAATCATGGTAATTTTTCTGCTATTAATTAATATTTTATTTTTTAAATATTTGTATTATTTGAATTATTTGTTAAATTGATTTTGAATTTTTTTTGCTCGAATACAAGTTTTTATTTGAATATAATAAAAAATTAATAAATTTAAAAAAAAATCAATTTACGTGTTGAAACTAATTTCATACTTTTTGTAGCAATGATACATGAAATACTAGTATGAACGTGTAGAATCTAGCTAGAAAGTTTGACATTATATTATTTTTTGTGGAGTTATTTATTTAAAAAAAAGGTTAATAATAGGTGTTTATTTTTAGAAAAAGGAGGCATTTTATTTAATTATAACGAAACTGCTACATGATTAGAAGCATCGAACGAAGTCAAATCGATTCATCTTCCATGTAAGTTACATGAATATCACAAATAAGGCTAAAATTGGGCGTTGAAGGCAGCGGAGCAAGTCACCCTGCATACCCAATAAATCACAGCTAGCCACCAAAATCTCCAACTGCAAATTAATATTTCACAGTTTCAAACATACATTCCTTCAAAAGTCATCTGTTGTATTAACTGAAAATGACATAGAATCCAATTAAATTTTTTTGCATAATAAATACACATGAACCAAAATGATTAACAAGGATCGGCTCCAAAAAAAAAGAAAAAAAGAAAAGAAGAAGAAGAAGAAGAAGGATGATCATTAAGCTTACCTTTCAAACATATGATTGGAGTTGTGATGCGTATATGGATGTTGGCCGCACAATAAGAGGCAAAGGTGGGGGCAAGTGTCTCCCATGGGAATAGTTTTCATAATATGATGGGGATTGTAAACAGAAGAAACACAGAGACTGAAAAGGAGACAAGTAGTTCCCATTTTATGGGAGTAAAAAGAATAAAGATAAGTGAAATAACTTGTTGGCACGTGAGTAATATGCCATACAACAAGTAAACATCATTGTAGGAATTATGTCAGATAATCAACAGATAAGAATAATAATAGAAATTAATATTGTTATAATTTTTTACTTTTCGTTTCTTTTTGTATACAAATAGAATACATTTGTACAGAAAATATCATAACAGAAAATAATATGAAAGATACATGATAATTATCAGAGAATATTTTGACATGGTATCAGAGCAAGTTATTGTTGTTTTCTGGTCTCCTACCGAACTGATTTCTCATTTCTAATTTATCCTGATTTCTGGTTTCTTTCTTGATTTCTGATTTCTGATTTATCCTGATTTCTGATTTCTCTTGGTTTCTGATTTCTGGTTTCTGGTTTATTTGTTTAAACCGATCAGTTACAATACTTGGAAAAAAAATACCACTCACCAGTGCTGCGACCATCTAGTATCAAGATGGCCATTTCTGCTCAGCGTCAGTTGTAGCTGTTGGCTGACTGGAGTCGCAACCGTATAGCCAAAGCAGCGTAGAAGAACATCGCGTCATAGATATGGAGGACCAGGTGGAGGGCTGACTCTGCTCTGCGAAATGCGAAAATAAAATAAAAAATTAGGACAAACGAAAATGGAAGACGCTGTTTCTTTATAGCAGCAACAGACGAAGAAGAAGAAGAAGAAAGCAGCAGATGAAGAGCGCTGCTTTAGAAGGGCTGCGCGGATGGGAAGCTATTTTTAGGGTTACAGTTTTACAATTGTCCCTGTGCGTGTGGCTGGTCGGAGCCCTAGGTTTATCTGCAGCTTGTGGGAAGAAAACGCCACCGAGGTTGTGGGAAGAAAACTCCACAGAGACTGTGGGAAGAAAACGCCATAGAGGCTGCGTGAAGAAAGGGATGCGCTGAGGAAGAAGAAGAAGTTGCGCTGAGGAAGAAGAAGAAGCTGCGCGATTTTTGAAAAAAAAATTTAGGGTTAGGAGAAGAAGCTGCGCGATTATGAAAAAGGAGGTTTAGGAAAAAAAATTAGATTTCATGGCAGAATCTAGAGATTTAACCACCAATTTCATATTGGAAGATTTGACGACGAAAATGACGGAAGTTCTAACTAGAGCTCAGACCGTCTCACAACCTCCGCTACCTGAAGCGTCGACTGCCCCATTAGTATCAAGTTGGGAGGATCCAACTATGCCTTGTGGTCCCAGGTGGTAGAGATGTATATCTCTGGAAAAGAAAAACTGGGATATATTAATGGGGATTTTCCTCAACCTGTTGAAACAGATCCCTCATTTAGGAGATGGCGTACTGAAAATGCCATTGTTAAAGAATAGTTGATCAATACGATAGACCCCTCATTGATTGCAAATTTTATTCGATTCCCAACTGCAAAACAAGTTTGGGATTCTGCTGCTACCACCTTCTATGATGGGACAGACACGTCTCAAGTGTATGATCTTCGCCATCGAGTTACTCGTATGAAGCAGGCGGGTGGATCCATTGAAAAATACTACAATGACCTTCAAGGGTTATGGCGAGAAATTGATTTTATTCGTCCTAATCCAATGGAGTATGCAAATGACATACAAAAATACAACTCCATCGTACAGGAAGATCGGGTGTATACCTTCCTTGATGGACTTGATGACAGACTCGACAAAACTCAAAGTGATGTGCTTCAAATTAAACCATTCCCTACGGTGGAACAAGCCTATGGATTCATACGTAGGGAAGAAGTTCGGAAGACCGTGATGATCACGGGTATAGATATGACACCCAAAGCAGTTATGGCTTTTAAAGGGGTCAAGGGACACCATAATGTGATGTCACCAAAAACAGGAACCTCTTTGGGTAGCAAGAAATCCTTGGGAAATCCACCATCTCTTGACATGAAATGTGGCCATTGCGGAAACTCTAAACACACCCGTGAAAACTGCTTCAAACTCCATGGGTATCCAGAATGGTGGAATGATCTTCAAGCACGGAAGAAACGGGACACCACTGGATGAGCAGTTGTGGCTACCAATAATGCCTCACTATCCCTTATTTCTCAGGCCAAATCTTCCCAGGATCCAGGTATTTCAAGTAAAGCATTTCACATCTCGAATCGTAGTGATAAACAGGATTGGATTCTGGACTTTGGAGCTACAAATCACATGACATTTGACCCAAACGATCTCTCCAATACAACCCAGCCAAGATGGAGCTGTGTTGCCAATGCAAATGGGGTCATTTATCCAGTTACAGGAGTTGGAAGAGTGACCTTATCTCCTTCATTATCATTATCTAATACTTTGCTTGTACCCTCTCTGTCAAACCAACTAATGTCTGTAAGTCAGGTCACTTCAGACCTTAACTGTGTAGTATTGATGTATTCTACTTTTTGCCTTCTACAGGATATTCTCACCAAGGAGATCATTGGGCTTGGTACTAGGAGAGGAGGGCTATATTATATGGATGATCTCAGTTCAGGAAGAGCCAATCACATGCAACATACTGTTGGTAACAAGGAACGAAAGATTTGGCTATGTCATCATAGATTTGGGCATCCATCATTCGAGTATTTAAAGCACCTACTCCCGAGTTTATTTTCAAATATCACACATTCAGATTTCAAATGTGATACTTGTATCCTAGCAAAAAGTCATAGGGGGTCTTATCCTATGAGCATGAATAAAAGTATGACTCATTTTGCTTTGGTACATTCTGATGTTTGGGGACCTTCCCCGATCATTACGTCATCGGGTCATCGTTGATTTGTTATTTTTGTTGATGATTGTACATGAATGACATGGCTTTACCTTCTCAAACATAAAGATGAAGTATTTGCTACATTTCACCTGTTTCACACCATGATTCAGACACAATTTTCTGAAAAAATTAAGATACTTAGGTCTGATAATGGAGGGGAGTATGTTAATCAACAATTCCAGACATACTTGGACAATCATGGTATTTGATAACTGTATTTTATATAGTTGTTTTCATCGATTTTAGTAATGATAATTACTATGTTCTATTAATATTTAGTTAATTTGTGTTAAATAATTTAATATTTTCCTTTTATGTGCTAAAAATACATTTTTAATAAAATTAAATAATTTGTATCGAAAATGTACTTAATTTCATATTTTTGTCCGCAAATATAATTTATGATAATATAAGTTTCTTAATTACAATTTATAAAAATCAAAAATATAATTTAAATTAAATTTGGGCTTAATTATAATTATTAAAAGTTTAAAAATTTAATTTAAAATTAGCAAAGGGCTTAACTGTAATTTAAGAAAGTGCAAAATGTAATTTGAAATATATTTGTGGGTGAAAATATAATTAATAAAAGTTTAATTTTCGCGTAGGAGAGATGAAGGCCGCTACTAGATTCCAAACGCGTAACGTGACCGTCTGATCAAAGGATCAACGGATCGGTCGCGCGTGTTCATCAAGCTTACCGAGGAGAAGTGGGCTCGTGAGATATTCCTTCGCGCGGCTCGGCGTGCCAGTGGGCCCCACGTGTCGCGCAGGCCGGCGTTAGAGTGGGCCCCACATGTCGGCTACGCAGATTCCCCCGAGGCCATCGCTGACCGTTGGATCTCTTGAATGGTCCAGATTGAAGCGCGTGGAACTAAGTTGTCGCGCACTAAACCGTTCGTGTAGCAATCTTGTGTGACGCGGGTTATGGTAGCAGCGTGCATCCTCAGTTTTTACCGAATAAGAATCTATCACGTGTCCCACTAATATTTAAGCGAATCATATTCCGACACGTGGTATGTTATCATGAGCACGACCGCACTGAATCAACCCCCGTTTCCAACCGTTGCCTCTCTTTCTAAGGCCCCAATCCCGTACATTCTGCGTGCGCCCGTTCTTTTCAGCGAATTAGATGTGGCCACGTGTCCCACTAAATTTTTCAACAAATGAGATCACGACACGTGGCAGATCATATTGAAAGCAAAATCAGAAGCGCGCGCCGTGTCTCCACTCAATTTAAAATAATATATTTTTTTGTCGTAACGGTTTGTCCCCCACGCGTTTTATTTTTGTTTTCGATACAAATATAATACGCGTGTCTGCGTAATTAAAAAATATGTATTATTTTTGGATGTATTTTTTTAGCTATAAATAGGAGATAGTTTTTAGTTTTTGAGGAGTTTTTTTTAGTTTAGAATTTCTGTATTGTTCGGTTTTGGACTGCAGAACACGCAGAAGCCATTTTTTGGCTTTTGTTGTGTTCTACGTGTGCCAAATATTTTCTTTTCTTGATGTTTTAATTTTCCTTATTCTTCATCTTATTTTTCTGAATCTGTTGTAATTTTAATTTTAATTTTATGAAGTAATTTAATTTTTCTAGGGTTGCATTTGATCTAAATTTATGAAGCTTTAATTTTAATTATTTTTTGTTTATAGATTTATAAGACGTTCGATTTGTTCGTTCTATTTTGTGCTTAATGCTTTTTGATTATTTACGAATTTTATCAAAACGATTTTTGGCATAAAAATAAACTTGAGAAATACATTTTTGTGTATATTGCTCGTAAATAGAATGACATGTATGATGAAGGATAGGAATATACCCTAATTATATGTGTGTCCATTTGAGAACTTAGAACTTAATGAATCTTATTAAATTTAATTCTCATAGAGATATAGTGAATTAATTTAACAAGGTGTGTTTGTACGGAGCTCGGAAGAGATGTATGAATAAAAAAGAAGTTTTCGGTTGACAAATTAAATGTACTAAAAAATATAAATCCAAAGAAAATAATATGATTGGAGTGGATTAGTTTGGTGAAAAATTGCAATCCTAGAGTTCTCTTATTTTATTTTTAAACCTTTTTGTTAAATCAACGATTGTTTTGGATAAAATCAGAGAGATACAATTTTAGTACTCAACAAACTATAGTAACAAATCCTCGTGGGAACGATACTCTACTTACACATCTTTATTACGTGTGTGTGTGAAATCTTTTCAAATTTCATCACATGCAATCCAGATCAGTTTATATAAATATAAAATCAAACAAATTATCATGAAATCACAAATCTCATAGTCTATTTTTCATTTCTCTCTCCACTAATGTAGACAAACACAGAACACCAAATCAATAGGACTTTATTAAGCTTGTAATGTATGGCTTAGGGGTAAAGGTCGGATGAAGGATAATATTTAGCTTAAAACTTTTCCCGAGCATAACATTTCAGGATTGAAAAAGATAATTCTATCATCGTAATAATTACAACCCAATTTGGGAATTATCATCACATACAATAATCATATTTGTTTTTCATTTATGCTTTTTTTTTATTTCCTTTTTTTTCAGAATCTGTTTTTTCTTTTACGCTTTTTTTCTCACTTTTTTTATATCCTTCAACATTTACTAACAATTGTAACATGTTAGTGGAATAAGAACAATAGGTATATCTACACACACATATATATACTTTTTAGATAGGCTTTTGTAATGAGATATATATATATATATATATATATATATATATATATATATATATATATAAACTTTGAAGCTCAAAAGGGGTATACTATGGATAATGCATGTAAAGGTAGATAGAAAGGCTCAAACGATCCAAAGATGGCCTAAATCATTTTTTTAGTTAAATGTTATCTATAATTTCGCCTCGAGAGAAAATCAAACAAATTCTAAGAATTGTGACACCACAAATATCAATCGAATTCCATACTCATATAAACCTTCTCTAAATTATCGTAGCAACTCAAAAATCAAGACTAGTGCTCGTAAATATTTATCTTTGTAAAAATGAAACATACGTAAAAAATATTCATCGCTTAGACAATATTCAAAATTTTCAAGGAGATATGCATCATTTAAATCGAAGAAACAAAAATATATCACTATTCATAGCATATTATCTTCAATCAACCAAACAAACAAACAAAAAAATTTCACAAGCAATAACATCTAGAAAGTATTTCAACTTAGTTCAGTATATACAGTATTCTCCATGAAACCTCGTGTTCACAAACCCCACAATAGAATGGGACTACGGAGAGGAAGAGTCGGCATATTTTAGAAACGGCTCGGGCCTTACTAATCGGTGCACATATGCCTAATAAATACTGGAGTGATGCTATTACTACAGCTGTGTATCTACTGAATCTTATGCCCACAAAAACCTTACAATTTCAAACTCCATTAAAGGTGTTATCTGATCATCTTCCCTTGCCTACTATTTTGATGCTTCCGCCCCGAATTTTTGGATGTGTTGCTTTTGTCCACCTCCATAAAAATCAACGAACTAAGTTGGATCTATGTGCTGTCCGATGTGTATTTTTGGGGTATGGTGTACAAAAAAAGGGTTATCGATGTTATGATCCAATTACTAAAAGCATCTATACTACCATGGATGTCACTTTCCTCGAATCAGAATGGTTTTTCCCATCACTGGTATCCAATTACACTCTTCAGGAGGAGAGTTATGGTGAAGAATGAAATTGGCTTGATGTTGAAATATTAGACACTAGTCCAACATACTCGTATCGTGCCAATAATATGGAGGAGCCAGTATCTAGACCCGAGCTTGAACTTCCAAGAACTGAAGCTGAAGTAGTAATTGAATCTCCCGAAGATGAAGTGGTTGATGTACCCCCCCCATTCTCTAGTACCCAATGATCCTCATGTTGAGAACACTCCTGAGGTAAGCTATCCTATCACACCTTTACAAACTAATGCTATAGATACATCTGTTGGTTATGTTTTACCTTTCAGACACAATCGAGGTAAACCTCCAAATCGATACTCCCCAGAAAGAGAAGAACGACAACCCAAGTATCCAATAGCAAATTATGTATCTACTCAAAGGTTATCAGAACCTATCAGGGCATTTTCACAAACACTCTCCTCGTGTCAAATTCCGAGTAGCATTAAAGAAGTCTTATCTGATCCAAAATGGGCTCAAGCTATAAAAAAGGAATTTGAGGCATTGCAGAAGAATAACACATGGGTGTTAAGCGAGTTGCCTCAAGGGAGGAAGATGGTAGGATGCAAGTGGATTTTCTCCATTAAGTATAAAGCAGATGGGTTAGTTGATCGATACAAGGCAAGGCTTGTAGCAAAAGGATATACACAGAAACATGGGATAGATTATCAAGAAACCTTCTCACCTGTGGCTAAACTAAAAACTGTGAGAGTTTTGTTATCTCTTGCAGCAAATTTAGATTGGCCATTGCACCAACTTGACGTGAAGAATGCCTTCCTTCATGGTGACCTTGAAGAAGAGATTTACATGGATATCCCACCAGGATATACTGTTACATCAGGAAAAGAAACTGCATGTAGATTACAACGAGCATTGTATGGACTAAAACAATCACCTCGAGCGTGGTTTGGTAGGTTGAGTTCAGCAATGAAGAAATATGGGTTCCAACAAAGCAACTCTGATCATACTCTTTTCCTAAAACATCGATCAGGGAAGATAACAGCCCTTGTAGTCTATGTAGACGACATGATCATTACAGGGGATGATAAAGAAGAAATCTCTAAGCTTCAAGAACAATTGTCAAATGAGTTCGAAATGAAGAACTTGGGAGGGCTCAAATACTTCTTAAGTATTGAGGTAACAAGATTAAAACAAGGCATATGTCTTTCCCAAAGGAAATATACTCTGGACCTACTAGCAGAGGCAGGACTACTAGATTGTAAACCTGTCGATATTCCAATGGTTCAAAACTATAAACTCGGAGAATATGTGGACCAAGTACCAGCAGATAAACAGAGATATCAACGGTTAGTAGATAAACTCATATATTTATCTCATACTCAACCTGATATTGCTTATGCGGTGAGTGTCGTGAGTCAATTCATGCACTGCCCAAGTGAAGACCATATGGATGCGGTCATGCGAATACTTCGTTACTTAAAATCCTCCCCTAGGAAAGGACTTATGTTTTCAAAGAATGGTCAATTAGAAGTCCTTGGATATACAGATTCAGACTGGGCAGGGAATATAAAGGATAGGAAATCTACTGCTGGGTACTTTACTTTTGTGGGGGAAAACCTGGTTACATGGAGGAGCAAGAAGTAAAATGTAGTTGCCTTATCCAGTGCTGAAGTTGAATTTCGAGGAATGGTCAAGGGAATATGTGAGCTCCTTTGGTTAAAAAACTTCTAACTGAGATTGGTGTTGCTCCTAAGTCTGAAATGAACTTATTTTGTGATAACAAAGCAGCCATTGCCATCTCTCACAATCCAGTTCAACATGATCGCACGAAGCACGTTGAAGTGGATCGAAACTTCATCAAACAGAATCTTGAAGAAAAGATTATTAAGCTTCCATTTGTTAAATCAGAAGATCAATTAACTGATATACTCACAAAATCTGTGTCTTCAAGGAACTTCTACAACTCACTTGACAAGTTGGGCATAAGAGACATATATGCACTAACTTGAGAAGGAGTGTTGGCATGTGAGTAATATGGCAGACAACAAGGAAACATCAATGCAGGAATTATGGCAGATAATCAGCAGACAAGAATAATAATGGAAATTAATATTGTTATAATTTGTTTACTTTTCGTTTCTTTTTGTATACAAATAGAATACATTTGTACAAAAAATATCAGAACATAAAATAATATGAAAGATACATGATAATTATTAGAGAATATTTTGAAATAAATGAAGTAGAAGCATATGACAAGGACATGAGATGTAATGCACGAGAAAGATTGGGAAAGAGTGGCCGAATAATATAGATAGTAATATATGTAAGTATAGAAACCACAGAGATGATTGCAAGAACGTAGTGTGTCTCAAAAATAGAGTGTTGATTTCCAACAAGTTTGATTTGAATCAAACCAATGAGTACAGAAATTATGAAATTAAAAATGGAATGGGGTGTGTGTGATTTACATGGCAGGGACGGAGACGAGATGTTATTTTGTTGATTGAAAACCAAAATGATGTTAATGGTGTCTACTTGCCAATTGACGTTAACGACGTTAATGGACTGAGACTCTCTTGATTCCATAGCAAAATAGAGTTAGTTTATATATTAATTAAGATAGATATATAGAGGGAATTTATTATTAATGTTACCTTCAAAGAATTGAGAGAAAACTAAAGTTTCCAAGCAACAAGCGATATATATATATATATATATATATATATATATATATATATATATATATATATATATATATATAGGAGATGTGGGGGAGAGAGTTTATGTTGGATGAAATATGTAGATATTCTAGTATTTAGAGTTGAATGAGATTCATATTCTCTTTTCTTCCTATTATTAATCATATTTAGTATGATTCCTATCCATTCTCTTTATAGATTAATAAATATGTGTACGTAGTCTATGTACTTTATTAGCATCGATATTAATCTTTTACTATTCATCGTTCCCTGTGTTTTTGAGTGATACCTTCAAATTATCAAAAGCTTACTCATTTAATCAAAAAAGAAACATGTAGACAAAATTTTTAAGAATGTTTTAATTTTTAAATTTGTTTGTTATTATTCTTAATCTTTTTTCTTTTTGTTTTTTTCTTTCTCTCTTTCTCACTACTATCCTTGACTTTAAGGTTTAGGTTTTTGTGTTCAGAGCCAAGATCATCGTGAATATGTGTGTAAGCTACGGAAAGCACTCTACGGATTGAAACAAGCACCTAGGGCATGGTATGATAAGATTGTTGAATTTCTAACACAAAGTGGTTATTCAGTAATACCTGCAGATTCCAGCTTATTTGTTAAAGCTAATGAAGGAAATCTAGCTATTGTGCTAGTGTATGTGGATGACTTAATCATAACTGGTGATAATGAGGTAGAAATTTTTCGAACAAAAGAGAATTTGTCAATTTGTTTCCAGATGAAAGAACTTCGCTAGCTCAAGCACTTCCTTGGTTTAGAGGTTGATCGCACACAAGAAGGAATATTTATTTGTCAGCAAAAATATTCCAAAGATTTGATAAAGTGGTTCGGAATGCTTGAATACAAACCAATTTCGACGCTGATGGAGCCAAATGCCAACATGTGTGCACATGAAAAAAAGATTTGGAAGATGCGACAATGTATCAAAAATTGGTAGGCAGTCTGATCTACTTAACCTTAACTCGGCCTGACATTTCTTATGCAGTTAGTGTAATGAATCAGTACATGCAAAATCCAAAGAAATCACATTTGGAAGCAGTTCGACAAATATTGAGATATGTGAAGAGTACAATTGACTATGATCTTTTGTACAAGAAAGGTGGAGACAACAAGTTAGTTGGTTACTACGATGCTGACTATGCAGGAGATCATGACACTAGGAGATCAACAACTGGGTATGTGTTTAAGCTTGGTTCTGAAACAATTTCTTGGTGTAGCAAGAGATAGCCGACAGTATCATTATCAACCACTGAAGCTGAATATCGAGCAACGGTAATGGCAGCTTAAGAGTGTACATAGTTGATACAGCTAATGAATAATCTACATCAACTAGTAGATTATGCAGTATTGTTGTACTGTGACAATCAATCGGCAATTTGTTTGACAAAGAATCCGATTTTTCATGCAAGAACTAAGCATGTTGAAGTACATTATCACTTTATCAGAGAAAATGTTCTATAAGAAGAAATAAAAATGAAACAAATCAAGACAGATGATCAAGTTGCGGACTTGTTCACAAAAAGCTTAAGCGTTGGCAAGTTCGAAATGTTTCACCGTCAGTTTGACACAATAAAAATAGTGAGAGTTGGTGTTGAGGAGGAGTGTTGAAAATCAACACCAACATAATAATTAAATATGTAGAGAAATAAATGAAGTAGTTGAAGAAGTAGAGAAATAAATGAAGTGGTTGAAGGTTGTAGCATATATATTTAACTTCATTGAGATATATTTAAATTTATATTAATAGAATGGTTATTATTACATTCTATTTTGTTGATGTCTTAGCATATATATTATTAAAAGTTAAAAATTATAAAAAATATTTTTATATATTTATTATACATTAATTAAAATTAATAATAAATATATTATAAAAATAATGATATAAATGTGATAATAATATCATCAGAGGAATTTTTTTTTCCTTCTTTCAACCAAACATTAAAATTGGCAAAATAGGAACAATAAATTGAACAGAGAGGGGCTTAGATCTGCAATAAATGGCAATTCTTTTCTTTTTCTTTTTTACGCTAAGATTTATGTCCACCAACACATGCTATTTATTATTAGAAAATTGAAAAGAAATTTTTTTATATCATAAATTATGTAGTAGGATAATTAATATAATAAATATTTATTAATTAAAATAATATAATTTATTTTTATAATATGTAATTATTTATTATATGATAAAAACTTATAACATAAAAAAAATTAAATTTATCTGTCACTATTTGTGATACAAACGCATTAATTGGTACATTAAAATGGAACATGACACTGGTCCTTTGAAGGCAGCAGTGCACAGTTCAGACAGAGAAAAAATTTGGAAATATTCTTGTAACTTTAAAAGGAAGAAATTTGAGCTGTGAGATAATAAAAAAAATTGCATCAAATAATCTTAATTTTACCATTCTCAATTACTGTAATTCAGATCTACATGGTAGTTAATAGTTAATGTTGATGAATGAGGATACATAATACATGAAAAAATTGTCAAAAACTTCGTAAAATTGCCTCCCTATTTTTTTTAAAATATATTTGTTATTAACTCTACTGTTTAATCGTTAAAATATTGCTTTATTAAATTTAGTCACTAACATTTTAATTTTCATAAATTAGATATAAAATCAACTAAATTTGTTAAATTTAATAAATTTAAAAAATTATTTTAATACATTTATTGATATTTGAATATAATTTTTTTTACTTTTAAAATGTATACAGTGATAACTAAGGTTTCTTTTAAAATAATATTTATATATGATGTTAGATATATCACGTGTAAAGCGGTGTGTAAACCTAATGATTTGGATTATCTTGCTTGTGTAAAACACATTGTATGGATCACCTTTTATGTGATTTCTTGACACTGTTTGAATTTTTTTGAAATATTATTTTCATATACCGATTTCATGACGTGTACACCGAGATAAAGCGACGTGGTGTCTTTTCACGTTTCTACTCTACATTTGTATGAGGGGTATATAACTCTAGTAAATATGATAGTTAGGATAACAAATTGATTTAGATAAACTAATTATAGTTATAAAATATTATGTTTAGATCGAAAATGATAATTTGAACAAAATATCTATTAATGTAATATTGATATTTATCTCTTATATATTTATATATAATTTATTGATGAAATAAATAAAGAATCTGAGTATTAATTTATCTACTTAATCTCATTATAACTCCTAATATATTATCATTTCTCCGAACATGAGATTAGGTGGATTTTAAAATCGTTAAATTGCTTCTACATATATTAAAGATGTACTTTAAAGTTATGAAAATATCTATATAATAAAAATAATATACATATTAGTAATTTCAACGAAATATTCAATATTCAACCCAAATATAGCCGTAACGTCTCGGTTCACTTGATGGCCAATTCTAATTACATTTCTCAAAGTCTTGAAATGCATACCCTAATATTTAAAATTATTAAAGATACATATTTTAAAGGTATGCATTTGGAGAATTTTGTAGGATATTTATTACTAGAATTTCCCTTATATGATTGAACAATCCATAAAGTTCTTAGAACCCAACCCGTGCTCTAGTTTGGTTTCTGCCCCGTCACTTCGAGTTTTGTCCACACTTATTTCATATTCTTCATCATGTAGCTTTCAAAAAATAAAATTAAAAAAAATAAAGCAAGCATCGTATAGCCTACAACACTGAGTAAACTTTAGAAATGTCTTTTATGTCATTGAAATTCATTTAGGGACAAACTTTTTGAACTTCATTGGAAAAATATTTGACAAATAAGAAAACAACTTTGAATACAATTTTTATATATATATATATATCCTCGGTCAAATTTACAGTGACAAACTTTGTATATTCTACTTGAATGCGTGATACATTTTTTTTTACAAGGCATGAGCTACTAATTAAATTTCACCACAAATACCAAAATTTGTTAATCTAATAACACTTTCATATTATATTTTCTTTCTTTCTTTATAAGAAAACATAAAGGGTACAACAGAAACAAATTACAATTTATATATTATTAGATTAATTTCATACATCATACATTATCCTCAAAAAGTAGTTCCAATCAACAGATAGTATTATTAAGCTTAATAAATACATAGTCATCAAATAAGTATGTATAATTACAAGATAATTGTATTACAAAGATAAATGTTTAATGATTACCTCCTCTCTATATCTTAAAGAGATAAAAACTCAATAGTTATCTTTTAATTATCTTTAAAAGATAATTAAAAAGATAATTAATGATATATATTTACAAAACAAGAACAATTCAATCGTATTCTAACAAGTTAACCATCGCGTTAATTATACGTTCAAACAATTATAATAAGTTAAACTTTAAATATAACTTGAATCTCATAACAAAAAATTACAACTAAAATAATCACTTTTTATATAATATTATGAAATTATTGACTCATCACAACTTTATCGTACAGTTGTTAACTTAAATATTAAAGAGTTGAATATCAACTTTACAAAATAATTAGATATCATAACAGTTTATTCATCTAGTAGATACACTAATGAAAATCTTATTTAATGATTAAAAACGATATGAACGTATACTTTAACATAAGTGACTTAATACTTTGGGGGTACTGTAGCTATAGAGCAACCCAGGCGTTTTATAGTACTATATAGTAAGATGCACGTTGAAGTTATATTCAATTCGTAATAACATGCTGTCGATAACGTGTATTTATATTATAGTTTCTGTACTTATTATTATCGGATTTTTTAAATGTTATTTTAAAAGTTTTCATATTTTTAAAAGTTATCAATTTAGTAAAAAAAAAATAATTTTTATGCATAAAATAAAATATTTTTCTGATTATTTGGTCAAAAATAATTTTTAAAAGTTATCAATTATGTTTATAAAAACTAAGATTATTTAATGCAATTTTTGTCTCATAAATGCGCAATTATGGGAAAGCAAAATTCTCGTGGATAAAATGTCTAACCTTTCAATGTTTGCAACCCAATCAGGAAGCTTCCTAATTACAATATTTCTCTGTCTGAACTGGGCACTGCAGCCTTCAAAGGACCAGTGTTTATGCTGGTACATTATTGTAATAACTTGAAGGCTGGTACTGGTACATTATTGTAATAATAACTTTAATTTATTACAATAATGTACCAGTTAGTGCATTTATTATGTCACAAATAATGTACCAGTTAGTGCATTTATTATGTCACAAATAGTGACAGATAAATTTAATTTTTTTTTTGATGTTATAAGTTATTATTATATAATAAATAATTATATATTATAAAAATAAATTATATTATTTTAATTAATATATATTTATTATATTAATTATCCTACGACATAATTTATGATATAAAAAAATTTCTTTTCAATTTTCTAATTCTCAGCAAACAACTCACCTGTACCAACGTGAATGTTACTTGGACCCGCGCTGCATGTGTTGGTGGACATAAATCTCGGCATAAAAAAGAAAAGAAAAAGAAAAATAACGATATTTTGTGCAAATAGTGTAATAGTAAAAAGAAAAAATAGAAAAGTAATTTAGTTTAAAAATAGATAAATTATAACTTTAAACTTGAAAGTGAATTTTTAGTCCATTTTATTCAATAAAAAAATATGTAACTAGTATTTTGTAAAACATAAAAAATTATTAATATCTTATAAATTTATAATTAATTTTAAATACATAAATCTATTTTATCATATTATATATTAAAAATTTTAATTTAAAAAATAAAAAATAAATATAAATTTATAAATATATTAAAAATGATAATTATTTATAATTAAAATATTCATTAATTTTATACAATAATAATAACACTAAAATATAATTATTTATAATTAAAAAATTATTTACAAATATCCTATGATATTAATTGAATATCACAATACTTTATAATTTTTAGTTTTTTATAACTTCAAAAATTATTATAAAATTGTTTGATTAAAATGTTAATAATTTTTCATAAAAATTATTGTAACTATTTAGTAAAGTTTTTAATAATTTAAAATTTTGTAATTATTTTATAATTTATTATTATTATTTTAAGTTAATTTATAATAAAATTTTGATAAGTTATTTGTTATAAA
Source organism: Hippophae rhamnoides (assembly GCA_033030585.1). Classification (NCBI taxonomy): domain Eukaryota; kingdom Viridiplantae; phylum Streptophyta; class Magnoliopsida; order Rosales; family Elaeagnaceae; genus Hippophae; species Hippophae rhamnoides. The sequence goes on from CM065431.1 coordinate 2,793,780, forward strand.
AAATTATATATTTATTATTAAATATATTTTTGTATTATACATATATAAATTATTTTTTATTAATTCAAAATTTTATTTTTATTTATTATTTATTAAAGATTTTACAATTTTTTTATTTATTATAAAAATAAATTATTACATTTTTTTCGACATAATCCACTTGCAAATATATTTTTTTTTATTTAGGAAAAGAGGATATTTTTTTGTTTTGAAAAGAAGAGAGATAAGATAAAAGTGTGTTGGTGAATTAGAAAAAGAAGCAGAAGAAGAAAATGGGTGAGGAATTATCGGTTACTTGATTAGAAGGTTGTAATTTGATTATTTTTAAACTAAATTAAGAATGAGCTTCTTTTTTTAAATATTTCATTTCACCCGATTATTTTAAACAAAATCCCAAAAAGAAAAGAATTATCATTTATTGCATATCCAAGCCCCTATCTGTTCAATTTACTGTTCTTATTTTGGCGATTTTAATGTTTGGTTGAAAGAAGGAAAAAAAATTCCTCTCATGATATTATTATCACATTTATATTATTATTTTTAAAATATATTTATTATTATTTTTATATATTATTTAAAATAATTTTAATTAATTTATAATAAATATATTAAATACAAAAGAATATTTTTTATAATTTTTAACTTTAATAATATATATGCTATGAAAATAATAAAATAGGATGTAGTAATAACCAAAAGAATTTAAATATTTTTAATTAAAATTTAATTTGATAATATAATTTAATAATCAATTAATGTTATATTCTATTTGTGTATTGTTATTTTTGTGTACTACAAACTAGAGGTGTCCAAAAATCGGGTCGAATTGGTTTAAATTGAAAAACTGGTCCGGATCGGACCGAATTGATTTAAACCAAAAAATTGGTTTGGATCGGACCAAATTGAGTAGTTTCTTAATTGAAACGGTCCGATCTGTATTAAGTAAAATTGATTTTAAAACGGTCTTGTCTGGTTATAAAAAATTATAAACTGGTCGGATCAGACCGGATCAGTTTTATTAAATAAATAATTTTTTATATAAACCGGTCGTGTAAAGGGGTTTAAATATATTTTTTGTCATGAAAATCATGAACAAAAATCACGAAATAGGTATGTGCTCTATTGGTAGTAGTTTTTTCCTGAGTTTATTAATCATATCTCATGTTTTTCCTGAATAAACTGAATAGTAAGTTTGAACTCTGAAATCTGAATGGTAGGTCATGTTTTTTTGTTAGTCTGAAGTCTGAACACTTTTTTCATGTATAAAAAGTGTTCTCAAGTTTTCGAGGAAGCTGGATATGGGTTATATTTATGCATTAATTGAAGGAGAATTTCAAGAAATACAACCTATCAAGAATCTTGATACACAGTTTGCCCTTTAAATGGAATTTTATTTATTTGGAGTTATTTTATTTGATATTTATTTATAAAATTAAAGCAGATATCATAAATTGGGTGGCCCATAATTTGGCACGTTGATGACTTACTTTAATTATGTATTTTTTTTACTTTTTTTTAATATAAATATCTATAAATAAAATGCTATTTATTTGATATAAATAGTATATTAAGAATTGTCTTCATTCCAAGTGTGAGAGTAATTGATCATTGCATATGACCATACACGTGAATTGAAAATGAAAACTTGAACAACAAACCTATCAATATAGTTGCAAGTATCAGTGTACTACTCTATGAAATTAATTGGATGAGGGCTACCGTAGCAAAGTGGTATTTTGAAAGTCCAAACAAGTAGCGTTGAGTGTCAATTATTATATAATATTATCTAATAAGGAATATTTGCAGCACATATGTTCATAACCGATGAAACTTGTCAAATTGACTTATAATAGGATTACATATAGTAAAAATTTATTACTATCAATCATAATTGTTAGGACACAATTTCATATCTAAATATAATTAGATATGTTTATCGAATAACGTATTATCATATCGTTTATAATTATAACAAATTTATAATATATAATATTGTTTCATTATATATACACACACGTTCTAGGTAGTATTTTAGTGACTTATGTTCAAATTATGGCCATGTAAAAATTTGTGCGTGTAGCCTTTTATTTAAAAAGAATATTAACAATTAACCTCAAAAAAATTTACAAAGAGAAATACTATTAGTTGTAATTATTTTGGCACATGGCCAACATATCAAGACCTTATTTTGTAAATATACACGATACAAATTAATAAAATGTTAGATAATGTTTTGTCTTGTTTATATCATAATCTGTCTGTTTTACTCTAATTAGTTATTTTAGTTTTGAAATGATTTTTGATTAAGTACAAAAGGTAATATTTTAATATATTAAGAATATGTACTAATCTATATTCTATATATAGGTGATGATTTACATGAGTTTGTTGGACCAAGTCAATTTTCAAACTTTACTATGTCTATGAGTGAAGACATTCCAAGTCAATTTTCAAACTTTACTATGTCTATGAGTGAAGACATTGAACCTGAAATTCATCCGAATGAAATGAAAAAGCCACCATAGAATTTAAATGACTCGTCTTCAAAAAGAGGAATATAAGTCAGTAATGTTCACCTCGATAATAAATCTGATACGAAGAAACCAAAAAATTTTAGGTTAGAAATATGGAATCATTTTTCATATATTTTACCCTATGATGTGGAAAATCCTATAGCTACATGTCATTATTGTAAAAAAGGTTATGTTGCTCAACCCACAAGGAATGGAACTACTTCAATGATATATCACTTCAAAAATTTATGTAAGAATATTCCTAAAGAAGTAGATAAAGGACAAAAGATGTTAAGTTTTCAAACACAAAAATGAGGGATTATTATTGATGAATTGTCTTTTAAGTTTGTTGAGGGTGAGGGATTTAAAGATTTTATAGCTGAAATTAGTCCTAAGTTTCATTTGCCATCTCGTCAAACAATTTCTAGAGATGTGTTTCAACTTTATTTAGATGAGAAAAAAAGTTTGAGGAACTTTTTTCATAAGTGAAAGGCAAAGAGTTTGTCTTACTAGTGATTGTTGGACTTCAATTCAAAATATTAATTATATTTGTCTAACCACTCATTATATTGACAAAGATTGGAAATTACAAAAGAGAATTATAAAATTTTATCAAGTTGAGAATCATAAAGGTGATACAATTGAGAGAGTGATAGAACATAGTTTGCGTGATTGAGGTATATGTAAGGTATTCACCATAACACTTGATAATGCTTCCTCAAATGATATTGTTGTGTCATACTTGAGAAGGAAGCTAAAAAATTGGAATGATGGACTTCTTATGAGTGGAGAGTTCTTTCATGTGCGATGTTGTGCTCACATTTTGAATTTGATTGTAAGAGAAGGACTTAAAGATCTTCATAGTACTATTATGAGTATTTGTTGCACTGTGAGATATGTTAGATCCTCTCCTTTGAGATTACAAAAGTTTAAAATGTGTTCTATTAAGGAAAATATTGAGTCCAAAGAAAGTGTCGTGCTAGACGTGCCTACAAGATGGAACTCCACATATCTAATGTTAAAATCTTCTTTAGATTTTCAAAAAGCATTTGATCATCTTGAAGAAGAGGAAGGAACAAACTTTATTTCTTATTTTCATAAGGAGCGATCGAATGTTAGGCCTCCAACATTAGATGATTGGAAGAATACTAGTGTTTTTGTCAAGTTTTTGAAGACTTTTTATGACTTTACTTTAGCATTCAGTGCATCTTTATGTACCACATCAAATTTATATTTTACAAAACTACATAACATTCAATCTCAAATACTTACATTGTGTGGCTCTAATGACTTGTTGTTGAAAAATATGGTTACTATCATGAAAAAAAAATTTGAGAAGTATTGGGGAAATGTAGATAAGACTAATAAGATGTTGTATGTTACATTTGTACTTGATCCAAGGTACTGATGCGCAATTTTCGCAAGTGTACGAATTGTTCAAGTAATAAAGTGTACAAAAGTACGGATATCGAACCCACAAGGAATGGCGTTACTAAGTACTGAAATTGACTAATCCTAATTTTATTTGAAAACCGAATTATTAAATTTGTTTAAGAAGTAAATTAATTTAAAATTAAACGCAAATAACAAAATTTAATGTTATTCACAAATGATTAAAAATGCTAAGGCATTTGATTTCGCTAAATCAATTCAATCCAATTTCAAGTCATATTATATAAGAATCAAAGTTAGAAGTGATGGTTGAAAAACCTAAACTTATCTAATACTCTCTCTCGAGTTATATTAGAATTACTTATCTATGCAAACCAACTATATTTCTATGAAGATTTAATCACAAACAAGCACATTACGATTTATGGAATTTCTAGAATGACCACATACATCATGCATTAGGTGTCAAACTCGCATTCAACATACGGTATTTATCACAAGAATCATTCATTACACATCTCCTCTCGGTCTCAATATAATTCAACAAATCATCTAAATCTTGATGAGAAATTTAAAAGCATTAAGCATGGAAATAAATACTCAACTTGAAAACAATGAATTCATATTACGATAACAAAAGAAATCAGATTTTCTTGATTCAACTACATCATAGCCTTAGCAAAAACAAATTAGTTCATAACAAAAATAAGAATAAACATATTTGATAACTGTATTTTATAGAGTTATTTTCATCAATTTTAGTAATGATAATTGCTATGTTCTTTTCATATTTAGTTAATTTTTTGTTAAATAAATTAATATTTTCCTTTTATGTGCTAAAAATACATTTTTAATAAAATTAAATAATTTGTATCGAAAATGTACTTAATTTCATATTTCTGTCCACAAATATAATTTCAAATAATATTGTTCTTAATTATAATTTATAAAAATCGAAAATATAATTTAAATTGAATTTGGGCTTAATTATAATTATTAAAAGTTTAAAAATTTAATTTAAAATTAGCAAAGGGCTTAACTGTAATTTAAGAAAGTTCAAAATGTAATTTGAAATATATTTGTAGGTGAAAACATAATTAATAGAAGTTATTTTTCTTCGCAGGAGAGAAGTTCCACGCGTCAACATCCACGCGTACAACGTGCTCCATCCGATCAAAGCATAAACGGTCAAGATTGGTACGTGTAGTTCAAGCCCGACCAAAGCAAATGCGTGCAGACTCTGCGCTTTCAAATGGCTCGGCGTCCGAGTGGGGCCCACCTGCCGCGCAGGCCGGCGTGCAAGTGGGACCCACGTGTCTGACGCATTACAGCCGCTGTTCCCCACCATCGCGTGCCATATTTCCCTGCGGTTGACCCAAGTGCGCCCGGTTATTCCACGAACCAGAGTTTGCCATGTGTTACACTTAATATGTCAGCAAATTATATTCCGACACGTGGCATGTTACCATGTGCGCGACCGCACTGAATCAACCTCCGTTTGTTGCCGTTGCCGCTCTTTTCTCGGCGCCCCAATCCCGGGCTTCTGTTCTGCGTGCGCCCGTTCCTTTCAACGAATGAGATGGGGCCACGTGTCCCACTATTTGTTTCAGCGAATCAGACTCTGACACGTGGCATGCACTTTGATTTTAAAAAATGCAGAAACGGCACCTGTCTACGCGTAATTTTTAATTTTTTCAATATCGAATTTCAAAACGTGTCGAAATTAGTTTCGAGGGAATATTTTTTTACGCGTTTCTGAAAACAAAAAAATAAAATAAAAAAATATAATATTTCTGATGTATTTTTTTAGCTATAAATAGGTGATATTATGATAGAGTTTAGGAGTTTTTTGGAGTGTTTAAGTTTTTGGTTTAGAATTTCTGTAGTGTTTGGGGCTGGACGGTGGAACACGCAGAAGCCATTTTTGGCTTCTGTTGTGTTCTACATGTGCCAAATATTTTCGTTTCTTGATGTTTTAATTTTCCTTATTCTTCATCTTATTTTTCTGAATCTGTTGTAATTTTAATTTTAATTTTAATTTTATGAAGTAATTTAATTTTTCTAGGGTTGCATTTGATCTAAATTTATGAAGCTTTGATTTTAATTATTTTTTTTATAGATTTATAAGACGTTCGATTTGTTCACTCTATTTTGTGCTTAATGCTTTTTGGTTATTTACGAATCTTATCAAAACAATCCGTGGCACATAAATAAACTTAGAAGAGCCATTTTTGTGTGTATTGCTCGTAAATAGAATGATATGTATAATGAAGAATAGGAATATACCCTAATTGTATGTGTGGCCTTTTGAAAACTTAAAACGTAATGAATCTTGGTGAATTTAATTCTCATAGAGATATAGTGAATTAATTTAACGAGGTGTGTCCATACGGAGCTCGGAAGAGATGTATGAATAAAAATATAAGTTTTCGGATGACAAATTAAATGTACTAAACAAATATAAATCAAAAGAAAATAGCACGAATTGAGTGGATTAGTTTGGTGAAAAATTTCAATCCTAGATTTCTTTTATTTTCTTTTATTACCTTTTTGTTAAATCAACGATTGTTTTGGATAAAATCAGAAAGATACAATTTTAGTACTCAACAAACTATAGTAACAAATCTCCGTGGGAACGATACTCTACTTACAAATTTTATTACTTGTGACCGTGTATACTTACACGTTTTTATGTGTGTTGTAAAACACACAACAATATTCTCAATTGAATCCATGAATAACAAATCTGAATAAAATGCAAAAAATAAAAGCTAAGGAGAAGAGATGAAAAATTCTTGAAGATGAAGACTTGGTAGCAACAATGGTAATGATCCTTCGAGCTTCTTCAAACTTCCTCTCCAAAATTTCCTTTTCTTCTCCAAAAATGACTCAGATATGTTCTCTCTGTCGTCGCCTCTTTCTCCATCTTATAGTATATATAGATCTAGGGTTTTGGGGACAATTTTGGAACAAAACAACAAAAACAATTGTGTTTTCGAACGAAACTCGCCGGCGGTGACATTATTCTCGCCGCGGCGAGATTTCTGGAAAAGTTACAGTTTTGGTTATGCTAATTCTCGCCATCGGCGAGATTATGTTGGCCGACAGCGAGATGAATTTGCTAAAATCCGTGCTCTCGGGAAGATTTTTTCCGTGAGAATTTCCCCGACGGCGAGAATATTATGGCCGGCGGCGGGATTTCTAAATTTTGAAACTTTATTTTCTTTTTATTTTCACTCAATCCCGATCATTATACTTTGTCCAAAACTTCTCCAAAATCATGATTTTACCTGAAATTGCACTTTAAACAGGAAATACCCGTGAAATGACATTTGTGGATTAAATAATCAAATAAACACAATTTTCACACTAATATCAACATTTAAATCATAACAAAAATGCAATAATTTGACTCTTATCAGGTACAAATTATAGTATTTGGAATTCTTATTTGAAGAGATTTATGATTTAGAAATTGTTCAAAAATTAAGAGATAATGTCAAAATACTTTTATGGATATATTCAAAGCTTATTATATGTTAGTGCATGGAAAAGATTTTCAATCTAATGTAACTCGATCATAAGATGTAATAGGAAAGATTCCTTTATTTGAGGAAGCAAGAAAGTTGAAATTTCTTAAACACTTATAGGAGAAAAATAGTTTGGAGTTTAAGACCGAGGTTCATAAATATTTGAACACCCCATGTGAAAATGTCATGTTGGATAAGTTTGATATATTGAAATGGTGGAAGGAAAATTCTTTTAGGTTTCCTATCATCTCTCTCATTACACGTGATGTGTTAGTAATTCAAGTTTCAACTGTTGCATCATAATCAACTTTTAGCACATGATGGTGCATTCTTGATCCATTTAGGAGTTCTATGAATCCTAAAATGGTAGAGACATTTGTATGTAGTCAAAATTGGTTCCGTTCTTCCATTAATAATGACTATGTTCTCTTACCAGAATACAATGATGACCTAGAGATTTATGAATATGTTGATTTTTTTTATTATAGAGTTCATTAAAGATATTACAATGAACATTGATGATTAATAATGGGTAAGTTTTAAATATTATTATCTAATGATATATTGTTTTTGATTGTGAGTTTGAATGTTTGTATATGTTTAAGAATTCTGTGTAAATGAGATATTTGGAATTTATTTCTTCATGTCTAATCTTTTTTTGATTTTAGATTTTGATAACATCTTATGTATTTATTTATGTATTTAACAATAATATCTATTTATATATGATGATAAATGAGCATCACATTTGATTGTATCATATTAAACTGAATCATATTTATGTATTATTAATTGTTCAAAATCGTTAACCAAACCGGACCAAACCGTTCGGTTATAACATTTTGGATAGCCAAATCGTCTGATCCAATCCGATTTCAACTATATGAACGGTCTAGTTTGGTTAAAATTTTTTTAGGCAAAATCAGATCGGACCGGACCATGAATACCCCTACTACAAACCATATTTCTCAATAACAATATCCTGACAAAAAAATCGTGAGATTGAAAATATGATACAGTCTAATTTTTGTCTGTTGAGGTACATATATTTCTACCTAATAAATTTGTTCAATCACAAATAATGGAAAATGGTATATCATTATTTTTATTAAATATAATAATATAAATTATTATTTACATATGATAAATAATAATTGATTATATATTATTTAAATTGATGTTGCATCTAATGTTTTCTTCTAACAATCATCATATTTTCAATGCATGTGTCGTTGACAAACTCATTAGTAGTTTATCAACTCTGCAAAAAGTCAATGGTCAAAAGTGGTCAACGGTAAACGATTATGTCAACTACAATCAACGGCAATCGATGATGTCAGTAGAAGTGATGATGATGTCAACCTTAGGTGGCGTGCCATTGATGACATCATAGGAACTGAGGGTGGCGCGTGAGGAAGATATGTGGTTCCTCTATGCGGCGTATGCAGACTCTGATGGTTACCGGACTTTCACGGTTGTGTAGATCGGGGTGAGCCGATCACTGTGGTACCTACAAAAAGGTTATGAGAGCAAGATGCATGACAAAGATGATGATTGTAATGATCTGTGTGGTATGGGACTTCTCAACGACGATGACTACAGGCCGGGAACCTAAGGACAACGGCTGAAAGACATCGGAAGTTCAATGGTGAGTGGTTGCAACGAATTTTGAGATGATGGAAACGATAAGAGTTGAGTAACACCATAAGAGATAAGTTTACTAAAACAAAGTTAGAGCAGTGACTTTGATACCATGTTAGAAATATTGAATGATTGTATTATATTTCGTATCTTAAGAAATATATATGGTACCTTTATATAGGAGTTATAAGTAAACTATATGTACCTAAAACCTATAATATGATATACATTAACACATAATACATATACAAATTTTTTTTAAAAACATTTTGGCTAATGACCAAACATACGTAATAAATTATTAAACAAATCTTGAAATTTTGATAACTAAAAAAGTAATTCTTTTTTAATCTGTCGAGTGTATTTGGTTAGGGTGCTTAAAGTCTTACTATTTTATAAATAGAGTTTCATAATAAGTCATAAATAAATAAGATCACTAAATATGATCGATCTCATTGCTACAAAATGAGGTATTTTAATCGTTGTGTAAAGTCGGTTTTTGAAAAAAATCGACTTATAATGAATTTAAAGTCGGTACGGTATAAAACTAACGCTATCCACGTTGGACGTAGCGTCGGTTGACGTGTAGAATCGACACTATCCACGTGGGTAGCGTCGGTTCGGCACATCAACTGACGATACGTCCTATTTTTTAAATTAAATACAATTAAAATTGATTATTATTTTATTTGACTCTTTAAAATATAAATTTAATAAAAATAATATCATTTTACATGTAAAATCGGTTCACGCGATGAACCGACTTTACATTTTAAGTCGCTAAATTTAATGCTTAATAGTGTCTAAAAATTTCAAGTTTCTCTTAAGTTAATTAATTTCTCATAAAGTTTTTTAATTTCCGTGAAACCTATAAAAGAAAATATGATTTGATTAAGAAAATTAAGATTTGTACTATCTGATGCACATGTGAGATGGCTGGTATATATATACACCTCACAGTCACAGAAAATGGTTGACACAGTAGCCCTACCCAAACACCCAAACTTTAATTACTACTTTGCTCTTCGCTTTTGGTGACGTTGAGATTGCTATTTTTTTTCCTTTCTATTTTTCTTTAACTAGAATGAAAATATTTCTTTAATATTAAAACAAGAATACTTAAAAGGTACAAGATAGAGAAATTTTAATTAGTAATATAATAAATTTTCTATCTAGAATAAAATATAATACTAAGCACAACACATAACAACCTTATAAAACTATATAAGAAAAACACTTTTAATATAATAAAATACTATAAACAACCAAAAAAATAAAAAATAAAAAACATGTGGTTTATTACAACAATATTAAGACTTACTTTGTAACGATTTTAATTAATTAAAAAATTAAAATTTATAATAAAACATTGGCATTGTGTAGGAAGATATTGATTTAATGTGGAGAGGTTTACCACTTAACACTTATATTTTATATAGTGGTAAAGCTTATCATGATAAAGAAATATCTTTCCAAATAAATGGTAACATTTACCTTATAAACGATTTTGGTAAAAAATAAAATCTAACAAGTACATACTAGTTTATTAAATCACACACTAATATTCATGTCAATAAGTACGGTTTGGATTGGTTTGTGTCTGTTCAAATTAATTAAATTCTAATCTAAATTGAATTTAATTCGTATCATAAATTGCCAACTTCAATATAAACTAAAAAAATTTAAGTTAGATCAAACTAGTTCGATTTGGACTAAAATTTTATTTTTATGTTTTAATGGATATTTTAACCTTATTTAACCCAACGTTGATTTACAATATTTTAAATTTTGTTATAATTTTTAATCTAATTAGAATATATAATAAAAAAATTGAACCAAATTCAATACATTCTAACTAAGTTAAACATATAAATAACAATTGTTTTTACAAATTGTTACAAAATTAAGAAATAAGAAGTTTCTAATTCATAAATATATTTGGAAACAACTAAACGAATCACAACCAAAAATTAAAGTTATTGAATATTTTAAACTTAAATTTTAATTATAACATAATATATTTAAAAATGTATCTAAGAAGGATAAAATTATAAGCTACTTTGAGAGATACATAAATAAATCAATAAACTCATAAAAATATTTTATACGAAATAATTTATGAATTCAAAAAAACTATATCAGATCTTATTTTTAAATAAAATTATTAAATGCTTATATAATTAATTTAAAAATATTGTATAATTCTTATCTATAAGTGAATAGTCAATATATCAAGATAAAAAATTTTATAATAAAAATAATAAAAAATATGCTTTTTAATAATATAAATTAGTTGATGCAATTTATAAAAAATAGTAATAGTAATATATAAAATAATTTTAATTATTTTTTATTTTTGTATTGTTAGATTGATCCTAATATAACATTAATTTTAATTTAATCTTAATTTTTTTTAGTGTCATGCTGATATGAATTATGTTGTATCGATGTATTTTTAATTTAGTTCAGTTTTAACAATTTAAGTACAGTATAAAATTTACATTGGTACCCTTACTAGTATATAATATTTTCTTAAGATTCTGTACTATTCAAATGATATGATAATGTCAGAGAGTATGGTAACCTGTCAATTCACGATAATAAGAGACGTGTGACTTTATGAATAAAGGACTATGCCGCAAGGCTTATTATGTGTTCTCATTTGCCAAGAATGATTTATAACTTCTGTCTCTCACCACGACCATAGATCATATCTACAAATAATTATATGCACCTAATTGAGAATGGTATCATGTTTAAAAAAAATCATAAATATTGTTTAAAAAAAATAGGGAGGCAATTTTACGAAGTTTTTGACAATTTTTTCATGTATTATGTATCCTCATTCATCAACATTAACTATTAATTACCATGTAGATCTGAATGACAGTAATTGAGAATGGTATCATGTTTATAAAAATTAAGATTATTTGATGCAATTTTTTTTATTATCTCACAGCTCAAATTTCTTCCTTTTAAAGTTACAAGAATATTTCCAAATTTTTTCTCTGTCTGAACTGTGCACTGCTGCCTTCAAAGGACCAGTGTCATGTTCCATTTTAATGTACCAATTAATGCGTTTGTATCACAAATAGTGACAGATAAATTTAATTTTTTTTATGTTATAAGTTTTTATCATATAATAAATAATTACATATTATAAAAATAAATTATATTATTTTAATTAATAAAGCAATATTTTAACGATTAAACAGTAGAGTTAATAACAAATATTGTTTAAAAAAATAGGGAGGCAATTTTATGAAGTTTTTGACAATTTTTTCATGTATTATGTATCCTCATTCATGAACATTAACTATTAACTACCATGTAGATCTGAATTACAGTAATTGAGAATGGTATCATGTTTATAAAAATTAAGATTATTTGATGCAATTTTTTTTATTATCTCACGTTGTTGTGATTGATTAAAAATAATATTAGATTTGTTGGTCAAAATACGAGTTGATTAATTTAAAAAAAATTATAAAATATGGTTTATCATATTATCAAAAATGGTGCCTAAATTTGTTTGAATAAAGAATAGGAAAATTAAGTAATTTAATTTTGTTGAATGAAAAAATTTTGGCATATTGAATTGGAACTTAAAGGCTAAAAAAATAACTTAATTTCTTCATTATTAATTATCCTAAAAATAGAAAAAAACTTATATAAGAAGTTTTTTAATGAGATAATTTTGTAGAAAAATCTCTCACTCACTCATGTAATTGTTCGTCTTTTGGGTGTGTGAGAAAATCATTGAAAGTGTGGTTATAACAATTTTTCATATAGTAAATTTTTTCTCTTGTTATCTTTTGACAACGAAAGTAGTTTTTCTCTAATTTGGATTTTTCATTATAATTTTTGTGTTGTGTATTTTCTATTTGTCTGTTATTTGATATTCTGTTAAGGAGTCAGATAAATTTAATTTTTTTGTGTTATAAGTTATTATTATATAATAAATAATTATATATTATAAAAATAAATTATATTATTTTAATTAATAGATATTTATTATATTAATTATCCTACAACATAATTTATGATATAAAAAAATTTCTTTTCAATTTTATAATTCTCAGCAAACAACTCACAGGTACCAACGTGAATGTTACTTGGACCCGCGCTGCATGTTACAGGTACCAAAGGGATTTTGTGCACATATAATATAATAGTTAAAAAAGAAGACAGAAATGTAATTTAGTTTAAAAATAATTAAATTATAACTTTAAATTCAAAACTCAATTTTTAGTCCATTTTATTCAAAAAAAAAAAAATAACCAGTATTTTTGGCAAAACATATTTATTATAAATATAAAAAAAATATTAATATCTTATAAATTTATAATTAATTTTAAATATATAAATCTATTTTATCATATCATACATTAAAAATTTTATTTTAAAAAATAAAATATAAATATAAATTTATACATATATTAAAAATGATAGTTATTTATAATTAAATTATTCATTAATTTTATACAATAATAATAACACTAAAATATAATTATTTATAATTAAAAAATTATTTACAAATATTCTATGATATTAATTAAATATCACAATACTTTATAATTTTCAGTTTTTTAGAACTTCAAAAATTATTATAAAATTATTTGATTAAAATGTTAATAATTTTTCATAAAACTTATTGTAACTATTTAGTAAAATTTTTAATAATTTAAAATTTTGTAATTATTTTATAATTTATTATTATTATTTTAAGTTAATTTATAATAAAATTTTGATAAGTTATTTGTTATAAAAAGTTATATATTTATTATTAAATATATTTTTTGTATTATATAAATATAAATTATTTTTATTATTTTTTATTAATTCAAAATTTTATTTATTATTTATTATTTATTAAAGATTTTATAATTTTTTTATTTATAATAAAAATAAATTATTAATTTTTTTTCCACATGTTTTATGTTTTTTTTTTTGTTTTGAAAACAAGGATATTTTGTTTTTGTTTTGAAAAGAAGAAAGGCAAGAAAAAAGTGGAATGGGGAATTAGAAAAGAAAACAGAAGAAGAAGAAAATGGGTGAGGAATTATCGATTACTTTATTAAAAAGTTATAATTTGATTATTTTTAAACTAAATTAAGAATGAGTCTTATTTTAAACTATTTCATTTCACCTTATTATTTTAGACAAAATCTTAAAAAGAAAAGAATTACCATTTATTGCATATCCAAGCCCCCATCTGTTCAATTTGTTCCTATTTTAGTGATTTTAATGTTTGGTTGAAAGAAGGAAAAAACAAATTCCTCTTAAGTTATTATTATCCCATTTATATTATTATTTTTATAATATATTTATTATTAATTTTATATATTATTTTAAACAATTTTAATTAATATATTAAATACAAAAGAATATTTTTTATAATTTTTAACTTTAATAATATATATGCTATGAAAACAATAAAATAAGATACAGTAATAACCATTCATTGATATATATCTCAACGAATTTAAATATTTTTAATTAAAATTTAATTTGATAATATAATCTAAATAATCAATTAATTTTATTTTCCATTTGTGTGTTGTTATTTCTGCGTACTACAAACCATATTTCTCAATAACGGTATTCCTGTACTCATTGGTTTGATTGTTGGATATCAACACTCTATTTTTGAAACACACTACGTTCTTGTAATTGTCTCTGTGGGTTCTATACTTACATATATCACTGTCTATTTGTCCTTGTCATTTGCTTATATTTCTGTTATTTCGCGATATGTTTTGTACACAATATTTTCTGATGATGATATAATTTTTCATATATGATTTTGGAAAAGTCTTTTTGTTGAAGACTTTTGTTAAAAGTCTAGACGAACTCTATTAGGAGGTTCGGATATAATCTTTCTTATATCTATTTTTAAATTTGAAGGAAAACACAACAATTATTTTCATAATTCCCTTTTATAGGTACTAGTTAGAAAAATACACTTCTTCCCACATGTGACGTAAGATATTGATGTCATTTTTTTATCATCATCAAAAAGGGGATGCACTTCTCCTTATTTTTACTAACAGAGAACAATTGTTAGAATCTTGAACCACCACGTGTTGTGGTGTCTTTTAGCTCTTTGATACTTAAGAAAGTTCGAG
This sequence comes from Hippophae rhamnoides, assembly GCA_033030585.1. Lineage (NCBI taxonomy): Eukaryota > Viridiplantae > Streptophyta > Magnoliopsida > Rosales > Elaeagnaceae > Hippophae > Hippophae rhamnoides. The sequence goes on from CM065431.1 coordinate 2,808,984, forward strand.
TAATGACGATAATGGAGGATACTGGATTCTCACTTTGTGATTTATGGTGAAAAAGTAGAGACATATAGATATTATAGATTTAATTATGTATAAGTGTAGTTATAAGCTTATAAACTTTTTGTGTGAATATGAGTATATATATTAGGAATAAGATATACTTGATGTTGATCACTTACCAGTAAAGATAAAATTTTATTTAAGATGTGATTTATATCTCTATAATTATCCTTTTCGAATAATTAGAAGATAATTATCTTTATGGACATTTATTCAATAATTATATTCACCTACTTACCTAACATTAATTGGATTAGTTCGTAAGTTATATCGTTAAATAGATCCATTTATATTATGTTACATAATATTGATTTATTTTAGACCCTATGATTACAACATGATTGATAAGGATTATCGAAGATGACAAGCATGGTATTGTAAATAATATAAGATACTTTCATGCACATAAGGAAAAAAGTTAATACCAAATGGATGTAGAAAGAAAAGAGAAAGTAGTTTATTTTATTTAGAGTTTTTTTTTTTGTTAATAAAGTCACGTATGAAAACTTTATGAACTATTCTAGGGATTTTTCAACTATAAATAACTAGGCACTATGCTTGTATAAGACATTCTAGAAAATAATCAAGTTAATAATATTAAAGAAGTTTTCTTCTTTCTTTTTTTCCCTTGTTCCTAATTTTTAGAAATAACTCATTTTTCTTCCGTTTGGAAGTTAAAGTCTTATTATTCGTGAGATAGAACAATATCTTAGGCTAGTCATACAATAAAGTTGCTAGAATGCTCGTCTAAAGATAGAAAACATAGCCAGACTTGTCCAATTCTATATTTGCTAGAGTGCTTGCCTAAATAATAGTTTCCTTGTGTTTGTTTCATAACTCAAATACGAGGGCATCTTGCCAAACAATGAGTCTGGTTAGTCTAAACTTTGCTCATATTTTTCTTATTTTCTAAGTGCTTTTGTATTATTGTTACATTCATGCTTCCGTCCTACGTCAGGTGATATCAGAGCTAAGTTTAGCTTGGGAGAATGGAGCATAATCAAGTGACGCGAGAAGAATATCAACAATTTCGAGAAGAGATTTGGCACCAAATTGAGGAGTTTACTATAGTCGTTGTTCAATTGACAAATAATGAAAATAGGCCTCAAGTCCAAGCCCAAGAAGTAGAGGGTGCACATGGAGATAAGATCGAGCCAATATTTCCCATAAGACAAGTTGAAGGATTTCTCCTAAGGAGACTTATTGATCCAACATCCCCCAGAAGACATGTTGCCCTCACTGATAGTTCTAGTGATGAATATTTAGAAGAAGAATATTTTATAGGTCGAGCCAGAGGAGGACGTCATCAAAAAGACCAAAAACTACAAGTTTATTGTCTCAAAATTAACCTTCCTATTTTCTACGGCAACATAAATATGGAGGATTTTTTTGATTGGATCTAAGAGGTGGAATGGTTCTTTGATGTTATGGGCATTCTAGAGGAGAAACAAGTCAAGTTAGTATCCTACTTACTCAAAAGAGGAGCTTCAATATGGTGAGACAAACTCCAAAAAAATAGATCAAGACAAAGGAAAGCTCCGACCATAATATGGCCTTGAATGAAGCGATACCTAATGCGTTTTCTTCTTCCCTCTAATTATGAGAAAATATTATTTCAATAATATCAAAATTGCAAACAAGTGTATCGTTCAATTCAAGAGTATACCATATAATTATATTTATCTACTTGAAATAATTTGGCAGAATATAAAGCACAACAATTTGCACGCAATATTGGTGCACTTCGTCTACCAATACAAGATTAAGTATCCTTGCATCTAGTATGGACAATCGCTAATGCCTATAACATAGCACTCAAAGTGGAGATGCAATTGGGCAAGACAAGTTTAAGTACAAGATCATAACGTCCATCAAGGCCTTCAGTTGAAACAACTAGGCCAACATATAACAAAGGAAAAACACTTGTGGATGACACATCAAAAACAAAGAAAACTCAATTAGAGGAAAACACCACTCGTAATCCTCCACAAAACCCATACGGATGCCCAACACCATAAAATGTTATAGATATGGACAAGTGGGTCATCATTCTAACAAATGCCCAAAGAGAGGAGCGGTCAACTTGGTAGAGCAAGACTATGATGATCATGAGGAAGAACTAGAATATGATGACTATAAAGGTGCTAAGTTTGATGAAGTGGATTAAGGAGAACATGTTAATTGTGTTTTTCTTTGACTCATCTTATCACTAAAGTAAGAAACATAAAGGTACAATATCTTTCGCACTCTTTATTTAATCGATAATAAACTATATGATGTAATTATCGATAGCAAAAGTAGCAAAAATATTGTTTCTAAAGCTCTTATTAAGGCACTCAAATTAAAAATCGAACAATACCCATTACCATATTGAATTGGATGGATCAAAAAAGGAGCAGAAATAGAAGTAAAGTGTTTATGTCGAATCCCATTCTCCATTGGAAAATCATGCAAGGATGAAGTTGTATGCGATGTTATTGATATGGATGCATGTCACATACTGTTGGGGAGACCATGGCAATACAACATAAATACAACCGAAAAAGAAAGAGATAACATTTATATATTCCATTGGGGAGAAAAATGATTGCATTAGCTCCTTTATTGGCAAAAGAAGATGCCAAATTTCTAAAGTGGAAGGAAAAGCATTCCTTGCTATATCTTGAGCATTATTCTTTGCAAAAGTAAAATAGAGTAAAGAGATATTTTCCTTGGTAGTCAAAGAAAAATCCATGTAAACTTAAATCATTTATGCCCATGTACAAACAATCCTTGATTAATTTGAAGAAATCATGCACGAAGAACTGCCAATTAGGCTACCACCAATGAGAGGTATCCAATACCACATTGTTTTCATTCCAAGAGAAAGCCTTTCCAACCTTCCTCATTACCATCTGAGTCTAAAAGAGAGTAAAATTCTCCATTAAAAGGTTAAGAAGTTAATAAGCAAAGGGATGATTCAAGAAAGCATGAGTCCATGTGCAATACCAGCATTACTAGTTCCAAAGAAGGATGAAGATTGGTGTATGTGTGTACACATTCGAGCTATCAACAAGATAACAATAAAATATAGGTTTCCATTATCACATCTTAAAGACATGATTGATATGCTTTCTAGAGCAGCCATATTCTCAAAAATTGACCACGTGTTGAAGTCATACATTGGTAAGTTTGTAGTTGTTTACTTTGATGACATCCTAATTTATACTCGAACACAAGAAGAACATTTGGAGCACTTGAAGAAGGTACTCACTATTTTGACAAAAAATAAGATGTACCTTAATTTGAAGAAATGTATCTTCTTGACCAATAAATTGGTATTCTTGGGTTTTGTTATCACTGCCAATGGAATTGAAGCTAATGAGGAGAAAATACGTGCAATTTAAGATTTTCCAACTCACAAAACCATAACTGAAGTTCAAAGCTTCTATGGGTTAGCAACCTTCTACCGAGGGTTTATTAAGAATTTTAGCACTATTTCTGCCCCAATTACCGAATGTCTAAAGAAGGAAAGTTCAATGGGGGAAGAAGTTGAAAAAGGTTTTCAGTTATTGAAAGAGAAGCTAACTTGTACACTAGTGTTAGCATTTCCAAACTTTGATAAGATCTTTCAAGTGAAGTGTGATGCCTCAGTAGTAGGAATTAGAGTTATTCTATATCAAGAAGAGAGACCAATGGCTTACTTTAGTAAAAAGCTCAACGAAGCACGATGAAAATGGATTACATATGAACTGGAATTCTATGCAATATTTTGCACTATGAAATACTAGGAATATTATTTCATTCCAAAGGGAGTTCGTTTCCTTCAAGGCTTAGTTTGATAGTTCATAAACTTCAATGCCTCATTATCAGTGAGCAAAAGGAACTCCTTTTGGATGAGATAATATTCCCAATATTTCAAAGTGTGAAATACTGTATAGAGCTCATATTCATATATAGTCCACTTTTCTTGTACTTCGTTAAGCTTTTCACTAAAATAAGCCACTGGTCGACCTTCTTGAGATAAAACAGCTCCCATTCTTACTGCCGAGGCATCACACTCCACTTGAAAGATCTTATCAAAGTCTGACAGTGCTAAGACTGGTACATAAGTCAACTTCTTTTTCAGTAACTGGAAACCTTTTTTAGCTTCTTCTACCCAGTTGAACTTTCCTTTCTTTAGGCATTCGATAATTAAGGCAATAATAGTGTTGAAATTCTTGATAAACCTTCGGTAAAAGGTTGCTAACCCATTGAAGCTTCGAACTTCAATTAAGGTTGCATATACTTTCTATTCAGTAACTTCAATTCCATTGGCCGTGATAACAAAACCTAGGAATACCAATTTATTGGTCAAGAAGCTATATTTCTTCAAATTAAGGTACAACTTATGTTCCTTCAAAATGGTGAATACCTTCATCAAGTGCTCCAAATGTTCTTCTTGTGTTCGACTATAAATTGGGATGTCCTTAAAGTAAGCAACTACAAACTTACCAATGTATGACTTCAAGATGTGGTTCATAAGTCACATGAATGTGTTGGGTGCATTTGATAATCCAAAAAACATCACTAATCACTTGTACAATCTTTCTTTTGTCTTGAACGTCGTCTTCCACTCATCTCCAAGTGTTCTTCGAATATGGTGATATCCATTATGTAGGTCAATTATTGAGAATATGGATGCTACAGAGAGTATATGAAGCATGTCATCAAGATGTGGTATTGAAATGCTGTATTTTATTGTTATCTTGTTGATAGCTCGACTGTCCATACATATACACCAATCTCTATCCTTTATTGGAACTAGTAAGGCTGGTACTGCATATAGACTCATGTTTTCTTAAATCATTCCTTTTCTAATTAACTTCTTAACCTTTTGATGGATAATTTCACTCTCTTTTAGACTTAGACAGTAATGAGAAAGCTTAGGAAGGCTTGCTCCTGGAATGAGATCAATATGATGTTGGATACCTCTCATTAGTGGTACCTAAACATGGCTTCTTCTTGGACTACCAAGGCAAATATCTCTTTGCTCTATTTTATTTCTGCAAATAATAATGTTCGAGATATTGCAAGGATTGATTTTCCCTCCACTTTAAAAGCTTTGACATCTTCTTTTGCCAATAAAGGAGCCAATGCAATCTTTTTTTCTCCCCAATAGAATGTACTAATGTTATATCTACCATTATGGGTTGCATTTACATCGTTTTGTCATGGTCTCCCCAATAGTATGTGACATTCATATCAATAATATCGTATATAAAATTATCCTTGTATGATTTTCCAATGAGATCAGGATTCGACATGTACAATTTACTTTTATTTCTCTTCCTTTTTTGATTCATCCAATTCAATATGGTAATGGGTGTGGTTCATTTTTTAATCCACAAGAGCTTTAGAAACAATATTTTTTCTAGTTTTTCCATTGATAATTACATTACATAATTTATTATTGATTAAGCATTAAGTACTAAAGGTATTGTACCTTTGTGTGTCTTATTTTGGTGACAAAAGGAGTCAACAAACAACACAATCAACATGTTCTCCTTCATCCACTTCAGCAAACTAGGCACATTTATAGTCATCATATTTTGGTTCTTCCTTATGATCATCATATTGTTGCTCCACCGGTTGAATGATCCTTTCTTTGGGCATTGGTTAGAATGATGATCCACTTGTCCACATATATAACATTTTTCTAGTGCTGAGCGTTCATAAGGGTTCTCTGGTGAATCATGAGCAGTTTTTTCCTCTAATTGAGTTTGCTTTGTTTTTGATATACCATCCTCAGTTTCTTTTCCTTTGTTATATGTTGGCCTAATTGTTTCAATTGATGGCCTTGGTGTACCTTATGATCTTTTGCTTTAATTTGTCCTGTCCAACTGCATCTCCACTTTGAGTGTCATATTATAGGCATCAGTGATTGTCTATAATGGATGCAAGGATATTAGATCTTGTATTGGTAGATAAAGTTCACCAATATAGCGTGCAACTTGTTGTGCTTTAGATTCTACCAAATTATTTCGAGTAGATAAATGGTGAAATTCTGTAATATACTCTTGAACTGAATGATTCCCTTATTTACAATTTTGAAATTGTTGAAATAATTTTTCTCATTATGAGAGGGAAGAAACATATGTATTAGGTATTACTTCATTCGAGGCCATTATTGATCTGAGCTTTCCGTTATCTTAATCTATTTTTTTTGGAGATGGTCTTACCATGTTAAAGCTCATCATTTGAGTTGGTAGGTTACTAACTTGACTTATTTTTCCTCTGGAATGCCCATAATATCAAAGAACCATTCCACCTCTTAGATTCAATTAAGAAAATACTTCATATTCATGTTACTATAGAAAATAAGAAGGTCAATTTTGAGACAATAATCTTATGGTTCTTAGTCTCTTTGATGACATCCTCCTTTGGCTCGACCTCCGAAACGTTCTTCTTCTAAATCTTCATTACTATAACAATTAGTGAGGGCAACATGTCTTTTTGGGAGTATTGGATCAAGAAGTCTCCCTAGGAGAAATCCTTCAACTTGTCTTCTAGGAAGTATTCGCTCGATCCTATCTCCATGTGCACCCTCTACTTCCTAGACTTAGACTTAAGGCATTTTTTCATTATTATTCAGTTGAACAACACCTACAATAAGCTCCTCTATTTGGTGCTGAATCTCTTCACGAAATTATTGATATTCTTCCCACGTCACTTGACTATGTTCCATTCTCCCAAGCTAAACTTAGCTCTGATACCACCTAACGCAGGACGAAAGCACGAATGCACCAATAATATGAAAGTACTTAGAAAATAAGAAAAATATGAGCAAAGGTTAGATTAGCCCAATACTAAAAAAATGAGTATTTAAGTCGATATGTAAAGTTGAGTTTTGGAAAAAATCGACTTATAATGAATTTAAAGTCAGTTCGGTGTAGAACCGATGCTATCCACATAGGATGTAGCGTCAGTTGACGTGTCGAACCGATGCTAAACATAAACGTAGCGTCGATTCCAAGTGTCAACCGACACTACACTACGTCCACGTGTAGCATCAGTTTGACACGTCAACCGACTCTACTGCGCTACGCTATGTATTGACAGGTCAATTGACGCTACACGTGGACGTAGCGTCGGTTGAAATGGTGAATCGATGCTATCCACGTAGTGTAGCGTTGGTTGACACCTGGAATAGACGCTACGTCTACATGTAGCGTCGGTTCGACACGTCAACCGACGCTACATCCTACGTGGATAGCGGGTTGACACCTAGAAACGACACTATCCACGTAGCATAACGTCAGTTAACACGTGAAACCGAGGCTACATATGTGGTTAAATTCTTTTCTCTTCTTTCTTCCCCAAACAGAAACTATTCTAAGCGCTTCATAACTCTCAAAACATAAAACCTCATCCACTTCTCCTCCACTCTTTCTCATTTTTCAACCCCCTATGACTACCTATTTTAGCGCCGGTTAGTGAGTTTTCTTCCTCTCTAACTAATCTTTTAGATCCTCTATTTTTTTGAGCAAAATACTTCAAAAATTTATACCCATTTCTCACTTACAAAACACAATTTTTTCTTCATTTTCTTCATTTTGTCACTTCATTTACTTTTGTAAGTATTTCTATTAATTTTACGCACTTATTATTCATATTTTTTTCTTGTTATTATGTGTTATTATTTATGTGTATAAATTTTTATATTATATATGTAGGTTTGTATTATAACATGAGGAGAAGAATATGATGATCTTGAATAACATAGAACAACACTATGGTACATTTTTTGCTATTAATTAATATTTTATTTTTCAAATATTTATATTATTTAAACTATTTGTTAAACTGATTTTGGTTTTTTTTCTGCTATTATGTAGTGATAAAATACAAGTTTTAATTTAAGTGTAATAGAAAATGAGTAAATTTTGTAAAAAAAAAAAATTAAAGTCGGTTCACCACGTGAACCGACTTTAAATTTTAAGTCATTTCATTTAAAGTCGGTTCGTTGAACCGACTTTAATATCCCTTTTTTAAGGAGTGGTGAGACTTATTTTCTGACAAGAGATCCCTGTATTTGTGTTATCAAACAAACACAAGGAAATTATTAACTAGACAAGTATTTTAGAAAATCTAAAATAAGATAAATTTAACTATGTTGTCTATCTTTAAACAAGTACTCTAACAATTCTAAAGTATGATTAACTTAAAAATATTTTCTTATCTTATAAATAGACAAGAGGACTTGTAGTTAATAAAGTTTTCATACGGGATTCAAATAATACAAAAAAAACTCTAAATAAAATAAATTACTTTATCTTTTCTTCCTATATTCATTTGGTATTAACCAAATGACAACCTGCAATTCCTTATCGACAAAGGGCTTGTACTGAAAGATGAGGAGTTACCGAGGTGTGCTGCTCGACAATCAAATTGTTTGAAAAAGAACTAGAAACAGTCTGAAAATTCTCAAATATCTGAAACCATTCCTATTACAATTCCTGAGTACTCAGTTTGATTTTGTATTTTTGAATAAAAAAGGGTGAGGAGGCGAGCCAAACAATGTCCCAGCAGCAGCCATGAAAATCATATCATCATGGAACACTCGAGGACTTTGTTAGAAAGAATGCTCAGCAAGCTTTAAGAAGAGTGGTAAATGAAGTTAATCCAGACTGTATTTGGTTAATTGAACCCAAGTCCTTAAGTGATCACATTCTAAATCTAGCTTCAACTTTAGGATTTAGAATTATTTATGTTTGTGTTACTGTTAATTATGGTGGAGTGTATGCTTTGTTGGCATGTGAGTAATATGGCAGAAAACAAGGAAACATAAATCCAGGAATTATGGCAGATAATCAGCAGACAAGAATAATAATGGAAATTAATATTGTTATAATTTGTTTACTTTTCGTTTCTTTTTGTATACAAATAGAATACATTTGTACAAAAAATATCAGAACAGAAATAATATGAAATATACATGATAATTATCAGAGAAATACAATATTTTGACATGGTATCAGAGCAAGTTATTCACGACCAATGGAACTTCTGTGATAATTGTGTACCGATTTCGGTTTTCTGATTTGGGATTTGTTTCTGTACAGATTTTTGTTTTCTACTGCAAATTTACATTTCTGTGATTTACATTTCCAGTGATTTTTTGATTTACGGTTTACACCTTACCCTGCGAATCGATTTACGAGGTGACCATTTTGGTTTGCAGTGTTCTCGACACTGGGTCGGCTTATGTAGTCGTTCTGACTTACTCTTTGAGACCGTACCGGTCTAATTGGTTTGGCTCCACTCTTTGCCTCGCGGTGTGGCCGGTTCCACCATCGGTTTCTTGTTTGGAAAAAGAAACGAACAACGATAACGACGATTTCTCGTTGGCGTGAAATTATCGCGGTTCTCTACGCATCAACCTATATTTTTGTGGTTTGTCTCTATGCGATTGTGGGTAACCATCTTGTGTGGAAACAGAAGAAGGAAGCTGCCTGCGAGGAACGTGAAGAAAAGCCGTGTTGAGGAATGCAGTAGAAGAAGCGGCGTTAAGGAACGCAGTAAAAGAAGCTGCGTTGAGGAAGAAGAAGCTGCGTTGAGGAAGAAGAAGCTGCGCTGAGGAAGAAGAAGAGGCTGCGCTGAGGAAGAAGCTGCGCGATTTTTGGGAAAAAAAAATTTTAGGGTTAGGAGAAGAAGCTGCGCGAATATGAAAAATGAGGTTTAAGGTTACAAATTTTTTCTATATATAGTGTACGAAGTGTAAAAAAAACATTTAGATTTCATGGCAGAATCTAGAGATTTAACCACCAATTTCATATTGGAAGATTTAACGACGAAAATGACGGAAGTTCTAACCAGGCTCGGGCGTCTCCTGACCTCCTCTGGCCGAAGCGTCGGCGCCCCATTAGTATCAAGTTGGGAGGATCACCGACATGCCTTGTGGTCCCGGTGGTGGAGATGTATGTCTCCTCGGCAAAGACAAGCCGGGATATATTAATGGGGATTTTTCCTCGGCCGATGAAACCGACCCACAAATTCGGAGATGGCGCGAAAATGCCATTGTTAAAGGATGGTTGATCGATTCGATGGACCCTGCTCCTTGATTGCAAATTTTATTCGATTCTCAACTGCGAAACAAGTTTGGGATTCTGCTGCTACCACCTTCTATGATGGGACAGACACGTCTCAAGTGTATGATCTTCGCCATCGAGTTACTCGTATGAAGCAAGCGGGTAGATCTATTGAAAAATACTACAATGACGCCCGAGGGTTGTGGCGAGAAATTGATTTCCGTCGTCCTAATCCAATGGAGTGTGCAAATGACATACAAAAATACAACTCCATCGTACGGGAAGATCAGTGTATACCTTCCTTGATGGACTTGATGACGGACACAAAACTCGAAGTGATGTGCTTCAGAATCAAACCATTCCTACCGGTGGAAAAAAAAGCCTGTGGATTAAATACGTAGGGAAGAAGTCCCAGGAGAAAGACCGTGATGATCACGGGTATAGATACAACACCGGAGCTTATGGCTTTTAAAGAAGGGGTCGAGGACACCATAATCCGATGCCACCAAAAATAGGAACCTCTTTGGGTAGCAAGAAATCCTCGGAAATCACCATCTCTTGACATGAAATGTGGCCCATTACGGAAACTCCAAACACACCCGTGAAAAGCCTTCAAACTCCATGGGTATCTAGAATTGTGGAATGATCTTCAAGCACGGAAGAAACGGAACACCACCGGGCGAGCAATCATGGCTACCAATAATGCCTCACTATCCGCACTCCTCGGTGCCGAATCTTCCCGGGATCTAGGTATTTCAAGTAAAGCATTTCATATCTCTACTCGTAGTGATAAAGAGGATTGGATTGGACTGCGGAGCTACGGATCACATGACATTTGACCCAAATGATCTCTCCCAATACAACCGGCTTGAGACGGAGCCGTGTTGCCAATGCAAATGGGGTCACTTATCCGATTACGGGGAGCCGGAACGGTGACACTTATCTCCTTCATTATAATTATCTAATACTTTGCTTGTACCCTCACCTGTCCAAACCGATTAATGTGCGTAAGTCGAGGTCAACGTACCTTATCACGTAGTATTGATGTATTCTACTTTTTGCCTTCTACGGGATATTCTCACCAAGGAGAGATCATTGGGCGTGGTACTAGGAGAGGAGGGCTATATTATGTGGATGACCTCGGTTCGGGAAGAGCTAATCACATCTGACATCGTTGGTAACAAGGAAGCAGCATTTGGCTATGTCATCGTGAGATTTGGGCATCCATCATTCGGGTATTTAAAGCACCTACTCCCAGGTTTATTTTCAAATATAACACATTCGATTTCAAATGTGATACGTGTATCCTAGCAAACGTCATGGGGCATCTTATCCTATGAGCGTGAATAAAAGTATGACTCCTTTTGCTTTGGTACATTCTATTGTTTAGGGGACCTTCCCCGGTCGTTACGTCGGTCATCGCCGGGTTTGTTATTTTTGTTGATGATTGTACACGAATGACATGACTTTACCTTACTCAAATATAAAGATGAAGTATTTGCTACATTTCCTGTTTCACACCATGATTCAGACACAATTTTCGAAAAAATTAAGATACTTAGGTCGATAATGGAGGGAGCATGTTAATCGACAATTAGGACATACTTGGACAACCGTGGTATTCTCCGTGAAACCTCGTGTTCTGAAACCCACAATAGAATGGGATCATGGAGAGGAAGAATCGGCATATTTTAGAAACGGCTCGGCGCACTAATCGGTGCACGTATGCCTAATAAATGTTTTGGAGTGATGCTATTACTACATTTGTGTATCTCGAATCGTATGCGCCCACAAAACCTTACAATTTCAAACTCCATTAAAGGTGTTATCGATCATCTTCCTTGCCTACTATTTTGATGCTTCCGCCCGAATTTTTGGATGTGTTGCTTTTGTCCACCTCCCATAAAAAATCAACGAACTAAGTTGGATCCATGTCTTTGTCCAATGTGTATTCTTGGGGTATGGTGTACAAAAAAGGGTTACCGATGTTATGATCCAATTACTAAAAGAATCTATACTACCATGGATGTCACTTTCCTCGAATCAGAATGGTTTTTCCCATCACCGGTATCCAATTACACTCTTCAGGAGGAGAGTTATGGTGAAGAACGAAATTGGCTTGATGTTGAAATATTAGACACTAATCCAACATACTCGGATCGTGTCAATAATATGGAGGAGCCGATGTCTGAACCCGAGCTTGAACTTCCAAGAACCGAAGTAGTAATTGAATCTCCCGAAGATGAAGTGGTTGATGTACCCCTCCATTCTCTAGTACCCAATGATCCTCCTGCTGAGAACACTCCTGAGGTAAGCTATCCTATCACACCTTTACAAACTAATGCTATAGATACATCTGTTGGTTATGTTTTACCTTTCAGACACAATCGAGGTAAACCTCCAAATCGATACTCTCCAAAAAGAGAAGAACGACAACCCAAGTATCTAATAGCAAATTATGTATCTACTCAAAGGTTATCAGAACCTATCAGGGAATTTGCACAAACACTCTCCTCGTGTCAAATTCCGAGTAGCATTGAAGAAGCCTTATCTGATCCAAAATGGGCTCAAGCTATAAAAGAGGAATTTGAGGCATTACAGAAGAATAACACATGGGTGTTAAGCGAGTTGCCTCAAGGGAGGAAGATGGTAGGATGCAAGTGGATTTTCTCCATTAAGTATAAAGCAGATGGGTTAGTTGATCGATACAAGGTGAGGCTTGTAGCAAAAGGATATACACGAAACACTTGTGGGATAGATTATCAAGAAACCTTCTCACCGTGGCTAAACTAAAAACCGTGAGAGTTTTGTTATCTCTTGCAGAAATTTAGATTGGCCATTGCACCAACTTGACGTGAAGAATGCCTTCCTTCACGGTGACCTTGAAGAAGAGATTTACATGGATATCCCACCAGGATATCTGTTACATCGGAAAAGAAACGCATGTAGATTACAACGAGCATTGTATGGACTAAAATAATCACCTCGAGCGTGGTTTGGTAGGTTGAGTTCGGCAATGAAGAAATATGGTTTCCAACAAAGCAACTCGATCATACTCTTTTCCTAAAACATCGATCGGGGAAGATAACGTACTTATAGTCTATGTAGACGACATGATCATTACGGGGATGATAAAGAAGAAATCTCTAAGCTTCAAGAACAATTGTCAAATGAGTTTGAAATGAAGAACTTGGGAGGGCTCAAATACTTGTTAGGTATTGAGGTAACAAGATCAAAACAAGGCATATGTCTTTCCCAAAGGAAATATACTGACGGACTACTAGGCGGCGGGATTCCTAGATTGTAAACTGTCGATATTCCAATGGTTCAAAATCATAAACTCGGAGAATATGTGGACCAAGTACCGGCGGATAAACGAGAGATATCAACGGTTAGTAGGTAAACCCATATATTTATCTCGTACTCGACCGATATTGCTTATGCGGTGAGTGTCGTGAGTCAATTCACGTACCTTGCCCAGTGAAGACCATATGGATGCGGTCGTGCGTATGCTTCGTTACTTAAAATCCTCCCCGGGAAAGGACTTATGTTTTCAAATAATGGTCAATTGGAAGTCCTTGGATATCTGATTCGGGGGCGGGGAATATGAAGGATAGGAAATCTCTTCTTGGGTACTTTACTTTTGTGAGGCAACCTTGTTACATGGAGGAGCGAAAGCAAAATGTAGTTGCCTTATCCAAGTCTTGTGAATTTCGAGGAATGGTCGAGGAATATGTGAGCTCCTTTGGTTGAAAAAACTTCTAACCGAGATTGGTGTTGCTCCTAAGTCCGAAATGAACTTATTTTGTGATAACAAAGCGACCATTGCCATCTCTCACAATCCAAGTTCAACATGATCGTACGAAGCACGTTGAAGTGGATCTAACTTCCTCAAACAGAATCTTGAAGAAAAGATTATTAAGCTTCTATTTGTTAAATCAGAAGATCAATTGGTTGATATACTCACAAAATCTGTGTCTGCAAGGAACTTCTACAACTCACTTGACAAGTTGGGCATAAGAGACATATATGCACCAACTTGAGGAGGAGCGTTGGCATGTGAGTAATATGGCAGAAAACAAGGAAACATAAATCCAGGAATTATGGCAGATAATCAGCAGACAAGAATAATAATGGAAATTAATATTGTTATAATTTGTTTACTTTTCGTTTCTTTTTGTATACAAATAGAATACATTTGTACAGAAAATATCAGAACAGAAATAATATGAAATATACATGATAATTAATAGAAAAATACAATATTTTGACATGCTTTACTTTGGGTAAAGGGTTTAGTAGTTCAAATTTTTGAAAAGTAAGATAGATTGCTAGCCTCAGATTTTTTTTGTGTAATGAATTGTAATGGTGAGAACATCGTTCAATCAGGTTCAAAGAGTAATTGGTTAGCTTGTTTAGTATATATTACTCTCTTTGTTAAAACGAGAGCTTTATTTTGGACGTATATAAATGGTGTTACCACTACATATAATGGATCATGAATTACAATCGGAGATTTTAATAAAAAAATTGGAACCTTATTCAGAACAAAATGGAGGAAAACATGTAAATATTTTTAAGAGTTACTTGAGGGATTCTATGAATGCCTTTCGAGTCACGGTACTTGGAGCCTCTTGTTATGCATACATTTGGAGAAACAAGAGCTTGGGTCTAATATTATCAGGAAAAGATTGGAAATAAGTGTTTGCAGTCCTGATTGGTTATTGTTGTATCCTATGACTAATGTTATCAACAAACATTTTTCTATCTCAGATCATTACCCAATTATTACTCAAGTACGTAAAAGGGTAATCACAAAGGCTTGGACCTTACAAGTTTATGGCTTAGCTTCCCTGAGACTATGTAAGAAAGTATCACTAACAGCAAGAAAATTAAAACTCTGAACAAACACGAAATTAGTTTTTGTCATGAAAATATCCAAAGGCTGCAATCTAAGTTGAGTAAGTTACAGCAAAGTCATAATGATGATTATTCTCATCTGAAGCATCAGAAAGTGTAAGAATTACTCAGTGAACAGATAATTAGATAAGAAATTATAAGAATAAACCTGTAAAATAGTTCATTTCCGAAGGATTAGAAAGTAGAAGATAGAGAAAGGAGTAGTACGAGTTGAGGTGTGAAAGGGTGTTCGGAGTATTTTACAGGGCTGGGAATGGATGGGGAAAGAGTTTATATTATTTTATTATGGAAAGAGTATTTTATTTTTTATTTTTATATAAAAAATTATATTATATTATAATTAGATAAATTTAATAATATTTTATTATTATTATTATTATTATTATTTTTATTATTATTATTATTATTATTATTATTATTTATAATTTATGATAAATAGGTTAAAAACAATTGTGGTTGACGTGTTCCACCTGCGAGCACCACACGTTGTTTTGAATAAATTAACCAAAACACCCTTGACAAAACATAATTTCAAAGGTCATAATAGGTTTTCGAACAAATTCACTGCTCTATATTATGTTCGCGTTTAGCGTTCACAGATTCAAAGGACTTTTCTCTACTTCATAAAATTTTCTCTACAACATCATCGACTTTCCCCAAATTTTTCCAATATTCCCACGGATATATATATATATATACCTCAGTATGCATTTTACTCTTCCACATTTTTCTCCATATTACTCCCCGTCTCTCATTTGAATTTATTTTGAAGGTAAACAACATCAATTTTCGACTGATCATTTCTTATAATTAATAACTTCTATTGATATTATCTCTTGCTTAATTAATTAACTTATATGTAGTTTCTCTGTTTTGAAATGTGCAGTAGAACATCTTGATCCATCTTCATCAATGGAAAATTCTCATCCCCACCACCACTTCTACTACAACAACAACAACTACTTAATTCAAATACAAGTAGATATTCATCCAATTTATGGCGTTATAATTTTCAATCAACAAGATAACACAAGGCAGTCACAGTCACAGTTCCATTCTATTATCAAATTTATAATTCCTGTACTCGTCAACCTAATTCAAATCAAAGGTTCGGGAAATTCCGATTCTGTTTTTCAAACACACTCTGTTCTTGTTGTGATTTGTATAACCTCCATACTTTTGTATTGCGCTTTCTCTATTGCTCAACCACACTTTCTACCTCTTTCTCGTGCATTACAACTCATGTCCAATCTCTTTGCTTCCATTTCAGTTGCTTCACTTGTCTTCCTTCTCTTTCCTCCCATAAATTGGGAACTAATTATGTCTTACTTATTTTCTCTCTTTCTTCTTACAAATATCCCTATCCTTTTATGGAAATTAGTTCCCAAATTAATTTGTTCAAGGAGAGAACCCACCCCACTTTTGCCTGTCACTAATTGAAGAAATCAATATTTGAATAAATAATTACAAGAGAAAATCAATATTTTCTGAATATATTTTCTTAATTTGTATCGGATATTTACATTGTTTATATAGACAAATATCAATTACTATTTTACCAACTATCATGATTGAATTGTATGGTTTACAGCATTCTTGGTAGGCGCCGTGTATATTGGAAAAAATATTTAGCGTCGATACAATGTTTGTTGAATTGTGTTACAGTGTTTGTTGAAGTTGAAGGTGAAGATGTATGATGGAATAATTATGAAACTACCGGTTGTACGTGCAAGTAGTAGAAAAAAAGTGTTTTTGTTATTTGTCATAATATTAACGTTGTAGGATCGAGAGTACTGGTTGATGTCTGAATGTACTTATTTTAAGTTTGGTTATAACATGTCTGTATATAGTAAGTAATAATCTTACAGAGTGTTGATGCAGTAATTGTATAACATCCATGTTATTGGATTTTGTGTGTTTGTGGTTATGACTGAATTCTATATTTAGTTTGCAGAATAAAGTTATTATAATACTTATTATAAAGTCTAAGTCATGCTATTACAATTATAGACTTATAGTATTGGTAATAGGAATTGGTTGGTTCCGTTTTTGGAACATTATTTTTACGTCTCATCCAATTATTTATTAGAGCTGTTTTTAAAATAATCTTAGACATTTAAAATATTCTCATCAAAGGATTAGATAGTATGTAAAAATAATATATAATTATATATTATGTATTATGTATATTAGGGGTGTCCATGGTTCGATCCGGTCCGGTTTTTCCTAAAAAAAATCTAACCGGACCGAACCGTTCATATTATTAGAACCGGACCGAACCGTTCATATTATTAGAATCGGATCGGATTGGACCGTTTGAAATGGTTTTAAAAAATAAAAATCGGACCGGACCGTTTGACTTATAAAATCGTTCGGTCCAGTTTAATTTCCGATTTGGTTCGATTTTTTTATAATTTAATGAATAATAATGTGAAATTTTTAATATATTATTAAACCGGTCCGGTCCGGTTTGAACGGTTTAAAATTAATACAAATCGAACCGGATCGTTTGATTAGTAAAACCGTTCGGTTTTGTCCGGTCCAATCCGGTTTTACGGTTTGATCCGATCCAATCCGGTTTTTGGACACCCTAATGTATATTGTGTATTATTTTATATGTATACTGTGTAGATTTTTTACATTCATTTGAGAATTGTCGGAGATTTGATACTTTTTATAAAATAAAATTAAACTTTAATCTCATTAATTTTAAGTAGAGTTATTTTGTATCATAAATTTGAAAAAAAAGTATAATTTAATCTTAAAAATTCAAAAAAACAGGACTTATATATATCATTTTTGAAATTAAAATATATACTTTTAAAATTATAAAATTAAAATACACTAGTTAAAAATTACTTTATCAATGCAACCATCCAAAGTTAATTCCCTTCTCCCTTTATTATAAGAATTCAATATCAATGATATTTACATGTTTGAAAATATTATATTTAAGTAAAAAATTAATATGTTTGTAATAATTTAAATTTTCATTATCATAATAATAATTTATTAATAAATTAATTAAAAAATAATTTATTAATAATAATTTTATTTAACATTATTTTTATTGTATAATTAATTATAAAAATATTATAAATAATATTATCCAAAATTATTTGTAATAAATATAATTAATAAAAAATATACACGCTACTTATTATAGTAATAGAAAAACTATTTATTAGTTTCAAAGCTAATAATTCAGGTCAATCAAAATAGAAATATTGGTTTAAAAATAAATAAAATATATTTTTGCTATCTATTATAGTCTCTCGCTTGTAATTGGTATGAAAATAAATAATTACTCAGAGAAATAAATAGTTTCTCAGTCTGAAGTGCGCACTGCAGGTGTTTGTGCAAATAAGTATCTAACACCTAATTAAGAAAAAACCCTTTTCTTAATTTTTTTAAGATAGCAATACCCTTATTATTTTTAAAAATTAATAATTTAATCTCAAACTAAATTGTTAAGTGAGTTATATTAGATTTTATAATTTATAAAAATTAATTAATTTAATTTAATTTACATTAATTTATTATAATTTAGTATATTTATCTATATATGAAATTAATTTAGTATATTTTTATTCCCCTTTACAAAAACAAAAGATTTTTTAATAGTGAAATTAATAAGTTCTAATACTTTTTATAATTAAAATTTATGTCGATTGTATTAAACCTTTAAAGCATGTAAAACATTCAATAAATAATTTTACTTTTTATTAAAAAATGGTATATATTCTTCAAACACAAACACTACTTTAATTAATTCTTAATCATTCAACAGAAACTCTAAAATATTGATAATTTTTTATATAATATTATTTATTGTAAGTGGCAATAATAATAATTATTATTTTGGTTAATTGTTATCTTATTTCTTATAATTTCCATTTGTTTAAAATAATACATGCTGAAATACACAAACAAACTATGTATTTTTTTGCTCTCTTTTTATTTTTGCTTACATTGGCGTTTTAGTTTCATCAGGTATTCTCTTGTTTTTTATTTTTTTTAATTGCGCACACTTCTACGAAACTGAGATAATAAATTTTCTTCCCTTTTAAACTAAATTGCTTAACATTTTTCGTGCATAATTATGACATATTCTCTTCAAATTTTATATAACACATTTATTTAGATTTTGTTTTCATTTTTTTTTGTAGAAGATTAATTTTGTAAGTGTCGAAAAATAATATTTAATAATTTTAAATTCTACAATTATCAAAAATATTACAATTATTTCACTATTTCACTAACTCAGTATCATCCAATAACAAAGGTACTTCTCATTCTTTATCTCATGTACTTACCTATGACCAATTATCACCTACACATCGTGTATTTGTTACTTCTATTT
This sequence comes from Hippophae rhamnoides, assembly GCA_033030585.1. Lineage (NCBI taxonomy): Eukaryota > Viridiplantae > Streptophyta > Magnoliopsida > Rosales > Elaeagnaceae > Hippophae > Hippophae rhamnoides. Next base: position 2,828,373 of record CM065431.1, read on the forward strand.
CTATTCTCAGGGAACCAACCACGTTTATTGAAGCTTTCAACGATCCAAAATGACGACTTATCATGAAACAAGAACTGACTGTTCTTAAAACTAATGACACTTGGAAACTTCAATAGCTTCCTCCAAACAAGAAACCAGTTGTTGTAAATTGGTCTACAAAATCAAGTATAATCCTGATGGCTCTGTGAAATGATACAAGGCTCGGTTAGTGGCCAAAGGATACAGTCAGATTGAAGGTTTTGACTATTAAGAAACTTTTGTACCAGTAGCCAAACTTGTCACTGTTCGGCTTCTTCTTACTGTCGATGCTATTCAAAATTGGCATATTAAACAACTCGTTGTCAACAATGCTTTTCTCTATAGTGATCTTCATGAAAATGTCTACATGTCCCTTCTACCTGGATTCGGACGAAAGGGGGAAACACGAGTATGTAAGCTACACAAATCTTTATATGGACTCAAACAAGCCTCAATACAATGATTCATCGAGCTATCAACAACACTTAAGCTAGCTGGTTTTAACCAATTCAAGTATGATCACTCACTGTTCTTTCGAACCCATGATAATTCCTTCTCTACTCTTCTTGTCTATTTAGACAATATAATCATAACATGAAACAATGTACAAGACATTGAAGAAACTAAGAATCATCTCACGAGACAATTCAAGCTTAAAGATCTCGGTGAATTAAAGTATTTTTTGGGCATAGAAGTTTCACATTCCAGGAAGGGAATTGTTATGTCACAACGCAAGTACGCATTTGAAATATTGGAGGACATGGGTTATCTTGGTGCCAAATTCGCTAATTCACCTATGGAACAAAATTTATCCCTCAGCAAGGTTGAAGGGGAATTCATCAGTAATCTCACATCCTATCGAAGACTTGTTGGGAGATTAATACACTTGACCATCACAAGGCCCGACTTAGTGTATGTCGTACACATTCTCAGTCAATATATGGATAAACCACGTTAACCACATTTGGAAGCAGCTCAACGAGTGCTATGATATGTCATGAACACACTAGGGCAATGTCTTTTTTTCTCAACAACTAGTTCATTACAACTAAATGCTTTCTGTGATGCAGATTGGGCAAAATGCACAGATACACGACGATCAACCATAGGATATTGTATGTTTCTTGGAAACTTGCTAATTTCTTGGAAGACTAAGAAACAAAATATAGTCTCACGATCAAGTGCAGAAGTAGAATACCGCTCTATGGCAGCAGCATGTTGCGAAGTAACTTGGCTACGATACATTTTGGATGATTTGGATATCAAACACTCCCAACCAACTAAGTTATATTATGACAATCAAGCAGCCCTTCACATTGCATCAAATCTAGTGTTTCATGAGCGAACCAAACACATAGAGATCGATTGCCATCTAGTAAGAGAAAAGATTCAAGCTAGAATGATCAAAACTTATTATATCTCTACATTAGAATAATCAAGAGATATATTTACCAAATCCCTGAGTTTTCCATAGTTCTCAAGCTAGGAATAATTAACATATATTACAACTTGAAGGGAAATATTAAAGAACTTGAGATACAACTGGTGACAACCAACACAACAGCTGGAAGCAACCACCAACAGCTTGGTGTGAAATGATAGGTTGTCCAAAAATATGCTTCTTCATAATTGTGTTTATTTTTAATTATTATAATTTTGTTTTTCTTTTATATAAATAGGTTGTAAACATTCGTTTATTTATCATCAATAAAACTATTTCTTACAGTTTTCATTATGTTTATTTCTTTATTTATTTTTAAATTTTAATTACTTTGATAATCATTTAAAATGTGGTATATATTTTCAAGTATTTTATATGTAAATATTATTTTTTTAATTAAATTTTTTAAATAACAATATGCAAATAAAATATATTATTTGTATTATTTTTTTTATTTATAGGTTTTGTTTTGTTAAATGATTTTCAAGTTATAAAATTGTAGAGTTAACCTCCCCAAGTCGACTTGTAAGTACAATTGAAAATTGATTTTTGAAGGTTATATATTTGTTAAAGTTCTGATTTTTTTTAAAACTTTTAAAATAAACACGATTAATAAAATATACAAATAATAAACCAAATTGGTGACATGCTCCCTAAATGTGGTGTATAACACTGTATACAATCAAATATAGTACAATATATTTGTTACGTGCCTTTCTGATAAAAAAATAGTTTTATATTGCGTAAGACATTTTTTCTTGAAATCCAAGGGAAAAAAAAGAATCATTGTTTTATAGACTTTTCTTCAATAATTATCACATTTATCAAAGGAAAAAAAGTTAATAGTTGAGATTTATACCGTGTAAGATCACAATGGAAATCAAAGGGAGAAAAAAATAAAATAGTTTATTTTATTAATTATAAAGTAAATACACAAATATATTATCAAAATTTTATACTTATATAATTTATACTAATAAATTAAATTTTATTTCATATTAACATTGAACTATCATCCATATATGCTGTTAAAATAAAAACAAAACCTATAAATTTTTAAATTCACTGCTTATGGTCTTACACATCAAACTTAAAATAAATAATAGTCTAAAGATAATTTCTGATTTATTCTCATCTCATTTTCTTCTGATCATACCATTCATTAATAAGCATACTCCACAAGCATATAAGCTATCATGAAAGCAGTGATGACCTCATGTTTAATGTTAGATGCTAAATTTTAAATGTAAAAGGAACTAACATCTTTTGATATTATTTTATATTTTATATTGATAGAGTCAATATAATTTTCATTTATTTTTATTAAATCGTCAATATAATTAATTTTGTAGTACACCATTGAAGTCTAAATTATTTTTGTTTGTTTCGTACTTTGTATTCTTTTTGTCTTTTTTATTCTATTAGAATTTGTATGGCTTAACCCATAAGCAGCCCGTCCTAGCCATCCAAGCCACAACTGCACCTTTGGTTGGCCCTCCACAATGTTCACACCCCTTTTTGGGTCGTTTTTTTCCTTTTTCTTTTTCCCTATTTTCTAATATCTTTTCACTTGCCAAATATTATTATTATACGTAAATAATGTTATAAATCACTTGATTACATAAAATTATTGTTATTGTAATATTGTAAATTATTTTTATTAAATATTAAATTTTATATTTAATTTGTAATTATTATTATTTTTAATTCATTTTTTTAACAAACACTAATATTAACTACAAATATTGTTATAAATTATTAATTTATGTAGAAAAATATTTAAAAATATTCTAAGATATTTTTCTCAAATATCTTTTTCATTAAATCTGAATTTTTTATTCTATTCTAAGTTTTTAATATAGTTTGTGTAATTCTATACATTGGTTGTTGTTTTTTCGTACCTTAGAGCTACCATACAAGTATATAATATTAATAGATATTTAAAACTAGTGTAATAAGTATGTAATATTTTGATATTTGATTAAGATAACAAATTTTATTATGATTGATATTTTTTTATTATCTATGATATCATATATATGTCTGCATAATATAATAAAATCAATTTTATATTGAGATGACAACTATATTTTAATGAACAAGTATTAAATGCAACAATCAAGGCTTTCTAAAGAATAGTTAGAAGGATTTGATTTTTTCATAGAATATATAAGTAGAAATCCGAAGGATTAGGATGTGATTCTATGCTTTTGTATTAAGTCCAACAATTTAATTTTTTTTCCTAAAAAGAACACAAAGAGAGTATCTAGTTTGTAAATATATTTTAACAAGTTATAATGATTAGTTTTTTTACATAGAAGAAATGAATGATAATCAACTAAATTTTTATTTATAATTAATAAATATCAACTAAATTTTTTATTTATATATAGAAAATAAATAAAGGTGATCTAGTATGTACGTGAGTTATAGAATATTATTAATTAAAAATGGTATAAATTATTAAGTATTAGAATTAATTGTGCGGCTAAGAAAAAATAAATAAATAAAATAAAAAAATAGTATCGGATTGGTGTCTAAACTGTTAATTTTTAAATCGACTTATTTTATCTCAAATTATTTATTATAAAGTGGATAATGTCTTGTACGGATAAACAAAATAACCACAAGAACCATCAATAGGTCGCACGAACCCTATGTTAATATCTAATTGGATCTTGCTCGTTAGGTCACAAGGTCTTGTTGCTTAGGTCGCTTGATACAAATTATATCCAAGGTCCTCTAACCAAAATTGAATCCCTTGTTTAACCATATACGAGATGCTAGAGAAACATCAGGTCCTCTATATAAGCAAGATGCATCAAGTTGTTAGGGTCGAATACCTACTACATGCAGGATACCAAACATTAACTCACTTATTCCCTAAACTTTGAGAAGTTAAGAGATTATTCTAGAATTAAATGTTAGACCTTTCAACTTCTTCACTAACTCCTAAAAACTGCTCCATTTTCCCTTTCCATAATAGGTCTTTTATAAGTAGTAATTTTTTTTTACCATTTACTACTTTTCATTTCTAACAACCAAATTTTCTTTAGAAAATCTCAACCCGATGTAAGACTTTTCAGATCATAATTCTACATATCTAGTCCATTAGGCTAATACTTTATTGGAAAATCAGTTCGTTTTCGTTGCACCTTACTAGTCATATCAGTTCGTCTGATACTTTTCGACCGCTCAACAATTGACTTGTAAACTCTTAAAGTCATTTGCTAGGTAATTTCTTCTCATACTTTACTTTTTAAAATGTATTCTGATAAAGGAAAAACATAGCCCACTTGACATCTTCCAAGGATGTCCCCTTATAACATACTAAATGTGTTCCTCTAAGGATAGGAACACTCCGAGATCCTTCTTGGGATTCAGTTCGTACACAACCAATTTCAAAACAAGCTAAAAAATCTCTTAAAATTCTAACAGTTCGTGACAAAGGACTAGTAAAACTAATGGTGCACCAACCAAGTCGAGTGTCATGGCTCTCCTCATTTCCTTTATGTCGCATCCAGACTTCTATTCGTTTTTATAAGGGCTTGTTCCAATAATCAGAATCCCAATGACCACAATCGCTAAGATACCTCGTCCAAAAAAGACATGTACACCAAAAGTGAATCCACCTATCTAACCAAAGACAAACATCTGATTGAAAAAAATACTCAATGAACTAGATGCCCACGATCTTATGCAAATACGACTTGAGTAAAAAATTTCACCCCATGTTGAAATGTGCTAATACCTCACCACCTCTATGATGCCAATAACTCTTTTGTGGGGTGGTGGTTCATCCACTTGGTGCCTTTAAGATAGGACTTAGGTGCCAATTTATAAGAATGGTGTCTCATGTTCTTAATACGTTCGACATCAACCCCGTCCAAGTCAATCATCACCATATATATATTTGATGAAAATGCTTATATATTGATAGCCGTTGTTCTTAGTTCTTTAACCTCTAAACCAAGTCTATATGTACTATCGAAATCTTATCCATAATATATGGAAGTTTAAGCAATTTTTTGATGAGATTATTTCACTTATAAATCAATTTGATTATGCTTTTAGTTATTTGAATCTCTAAAAATTATAATTGTATAGCACATGAAATAATCCAATGTTCTTTATTAAATTATAAGGAGTTTAACTTTAATATAAAAATAGGAAAAAATGTTAGCGGTTTCTTTTCTTTAAATAAAAATATTATTTAATTTCTTAATTTAAAAAAGATGTTTATTAGTTATTTTACTTATAAAAATGTGTATTAGTCGTTTTATTTAAAAAAAATGAATTTATTAATTATTTTACTTATAAGAAATCACAAAATATTTTTATTGATAAAAATATTTAAATAAATATCGGTGATGATATTTTTGTTATTTATCCCACCTATCGAACCAAAAAAAAATTACAAACAAGATATTTTGGTCATTTCATATATTAAATAATGAAATAATTGTGATATCTCTAATAATTTTATTTTTATTTTAAATAAATTTAAAATTAATAAATATTATTTTTTGACATCATTTTTATAAATAAAAGGGCTAAATGTCCTCTTTTCAAAACTAGGGGATTAAATAATATGTTTTGTATAAGTAAAAAAAATACCAAAATTAATATTTTTCTAAAAAAATGTGAATAAATAAGTTATATAAAATTTGAAGAGAATATGTTATAATTACGCATGAAAAAAGTTTTTATGATTGATATAATTTTGATATTTGATTGAAATTACAAATGTTATTATGATTGATATTTATTTATCATGTATGATATCATATATATGTCTGTATAATATAATAAAATTATTTTTATATTAAAATATCAATTATAACACTTAGGGTTTTTAAGTCTAAACCAAAGCAAAAGAGACGTAAACACTTTCGAAACCCTAAAAGCTCCAAAAGATAACCAAAGACTCAAGAGGTATATAAAAGGATAAGCTCTGATGCCAAATTGTTTAGAATCACACTCTGTCTCACAGAATTGTTAAGAACTCTCATAACATAGTTTAACAATTCACACAGAAATATAAGCATAAAAAAATATATGTTAAAAATAGATAAAGTTTGTGGCAAGTAGATTTACATGATTTAGATACTAACGCTCTAATCCACGTGAACAAGAGTAAAACAATCCACGAAAAGAATTAAAGTTATAAGTTACATAACTAACACAATACAATCAATGCACATGAATAAACACACCCATTTGACACTAAAATCTCAAGATCATACTCACACACTTAACTTTTCACAAGAAAAACCAAGGATTTGCCTAAGAACCAAAAAATGCTAAAATTCAGAGACAAACCAAATGAATGCAAAGAGAATAGGAAAAAAGAGTGACGAATGGACCTAAAGAGATAAGATAGACTATAATTATTACATCAAATCTACTTACAATAAGGCTATGGGCTAAAAAGCCCAATTGAATGGGTTGGCAAAATAGCTAAGCACAAATCCAATTCACATTGCATATTAGCCTAGATTTAAAGAAATATTAATAAGGTTACTTTAATACCCTCTACAACAAATAACAACTTATCCCTACATAATTCAATACTCACTTTAACTTAGATTGAGAGATCCCAATATAATATGGGTTATTTCGAATACATCCATAAAAAAACCTAATATTATATACTTAAAAGTTTTGATGGATAGTTTCAATAATTGACCAATGGTATGTCATAGTTCCACAAATGTTGTGTTTCAAACACATTCAGTTCTCCCGAATAGAATATAATAATAAAATACACTCACTAGTCACTTTTCAATATTGTTATTTATTTTTTCGTTACAAAGAATCATACTTGAACGTTATGACAGTAGTAACAATCGGAGTACAAGATTCTTTAAACTTAATATTCTTAAAATAATTAATATATTTTGTTATAATAATAATAAAAATAATTAATATATTTTGTTATAATAATAATTAAAATAATTGTGATAATATTATCAAATTTATGTACTATAAAATATATTAACTATTTTTTATAGTAGTATTTGGTCTTTTGTAAGCATAAGAGTATATTTTAAAAGTTTCATTAGATTAATTAATTTTGAAGTTTGTCGTGAAATTTAATTAGTAGCTTCTTCGTTAAAAAAACGTATCATACATTCAAGTAGAATACATAAAGTTTATCTATGTAAATTTTACAGAGGAAAAAATTGTATCCTAAATTATGTTTAATTACAAGTTAGAGGCAAATGAAACTTATCTTAAATAATAAGCAAAATAATTGAAATAAAACTTGATATATAAATTTATTTATATTTACCACGAACAACGTACCCTCGAATTGAATTATATATAATTGAAATTTTATAAATATTTAGACAAATTATTTATTATTGTCATTAACTCATAATTATTTATAATTTATTTAAAATATTTATTTATTTATCAATTAAATAATAAATTATTAATATTTTAAAATATTGATAATTATTTTAAAGACTATTTAAAATATTAGATGTATTTTAAATTATTTTAAAATAATAATAACAAAAATAATAATTTTATTTAAAATAAAATTAATAATAATTATTTTTAATATTTTAATAAATTATATGCAATACACATATTTATTTTTTATTATTAGCGTGTATATATACTGTTGGATTATTTTCTAATTACGTGGACTAGTTTAATTATTTGAAATTTAGGTAAATCAATATCAAATATTTATAAATTATTTGTTTTGAGTTCATTTGATTAATGATTTTCATTCTTAATACATTCAATTATTTAATATAATTTATTTTATTGGTTAAAATTAGTAATATTATTGTTAAGAAGATAATCCTTTTAGATATTCTAGTAATTATATTGATTAATATATTTATTTATGTTAATCATTGTTTGAACTTTGTTAGCATTTATAATAGGTAATTGTCCTTTGGGATTTAGAGCAATAGACATTTGATATTTAAAAAAAAATGTGAAAAATGTGGTTTCTTTTTTATCCAAGTAGAGATTTATTATATAATTGATTTCAAAATATCCCCTTATAATTAGGATTTTATAGTTAATAAGATAATTAATTACGAATTAAGATAGGGATTTATCATTCTTATATGGGAATTATATCTCTTATATATAAGCGTATTCTTTATTATAATAAACGTTGGATTAGGGAAGCACAAATATTACATATTATACATATGCCTCCTATCTTGCCAAATAAGAAGTGAGGGAACCAGATTATTAACTCCAATATTAGCGGCTACCTTTTATTATTATATTATATAAATTAATAACAATTATAATGATAGCAAATCTGGCTCCCTCACTTCTTATTGGAGTGAGGGAAGCTTTTTTCTCTCTTGTCAATTTTCTGTTTTATATAAATTAACAAAAAAAAACGTGCCTTACACGTGTTTTGTTTTACTTATTTTATAATTTTGTTTGGTTAATTTTAAGAATTTATTTGAAATAAAATATAAAAAGTTAAATTTCTTATATTTGCGTATTTTTGACGTCCAAAAAAGATCGTTTTTATTGTTTGACTTCTCATAATTCAAAAAAAAAAAAAAATACGATTAGCAAAGCTAACGTCAAACTTCAAACAGAGTGAGTCAAACAAATATCATAACTTAACAACGAAGATTAGAATCTACGGTAACAGATGTGATATTTCCATCTCACCTTTATATATATTTCCAACCATGCGTATCAATTATGACACATAACTAATAATCAGAAATCGATATTTAGTGTAACATACCATGCGTATCAGTTATGACGAAAAAGAAATATTAATTTTAATAAATCATAAGATTAAATTGATGATTATGAATTTTTGTAAGAATTTCAAGTAGAGTAAGTTGATGGCAGTGACAAAAAGATGAGTGCAAGAACTTTAGATTAAAATTTCTAGAAAAACACAAGTATTACATATTTGATCTCCCGAATAGTATGTGACATCCATATCAACGATATCGTGTACAACTTTATCTTTGTATGATTTTTCAACGAGATTAGGATTTGACATGTACAATTTACTTCTATTTCTCTTCCTTTTTTGATCCATCTAATTCGATATGGAATGGGTGTTGTTCATTTTTTAATCCATAAGAGCTTTAGATATAATATTTTTGCTACTTTTATCATTGATAATTATATCACATAATTTATTATTGATTAAGCATTAAGTGCGAAAGATATTGTTCTTTTGTGTGTCTTATTTTGGTGACAAAAGAGGTCAACGAACAACACAATTAACACGTTCTCCTTCATCCACTTCAGCATACTCGACACTTTTATAGTCATCATATTTTGATTCTTCCTTATGATCATCATAGTGTTGCTCCACCGGTTGACTGCTCCTTTCTTTGAGCATTGGTTAGAATGATAATCCACTTGTCCACATATGTAACATTTTTCTATTGTTAAGCGTTCATAAGAGTTCTGTGGTGAATTACGAGCAATTTTTTCCTCTAATTAATTTGCTTTGTTTTTGATGTGCCATCCTGAGTTGCTTTTATTTTGTTATATGTTGGCCTAATTGTTTCAATTGATGGCCTTGGGGGACCTTATGATCTTGTGATTTAACTTGTCTTGCCCAATTGCATCTCCACTTTGAGTGTCATGTTATAGGCATTAGTGACTGTCCATAATGGATGCAAGGATACTGGATCTTATATTGGTAGACGGAGTTCACCAATATAGCGTGCAACTTGTTGTGCTTTAGATTCTATCAAATTATTTCGAGTAGATAAATCTTGAAATTCTATAATATATTCTTAAACTGAATGATTCCCTTGTTTGCAATTTTGAAATTGTTGAAATAATTTTTCTCATAATTAGTGGGAAGAAACATATGTATTAGGTATCACTTCATTCGAGACCATGTTTTGATATAAGCTTTCCGTTGTCTTAATCTATTTTTTTGGAGATGGTCTCACCATGTTGAAGCTCCTCATTTGAGTTGGTAGGTTACTAGCTTGACTTATTTTTTCTCTGGAATACCCATAATATCAAAGAACCATTCCACCTCTTAGATCCAATTAATAAAATTCTTCATATTCATGTTACTATAGAAAATAAGAAGGTCAATTTTGAGACAATAATCTTGTGGTTCTTGGTCTCTTTGATGACGTCCTCCTCTGGCACGACCTCTGAAACATTCTCTTTCTAAATCTTCATCACTATAACAGTCAGTGAGGGCAACATGTCTTCTTAGGGGTGTTGGATCAAGAAGTCACCCTAGGAGAAATCCTACAAATTGTCTTCTGGGAAGTATTAGCTCGATCATATCTCCATGTGCACCCTCTACTTCTTAGGCTTGGATTTAGGCATATTTTCATTATTATTCAGTTAAACAACGCTTGCAATAAGCTTCTCTATTTGGTGTCGAATCTCTTCACGAAATTATTGATATTCTTCTCATGTGACTTGATTATGTTTCATTCTCCCAAACCAAACTTAGCTCTAATACCACCTGAAGCAGGACATAACCTAGTTATGTTGTCTATCTTTAGATGAGTACTCTAACAACTCTAAAATATGATTAACCTAAAAATATTTTTCTATCTTACGAATAAGAGAACTTATAGTTAATAAAGTTTTCACATGAGATTCTATTACGTTTTCTTTTCTTTCCATATCCATTTGGTATTAACCACAATTACAAATTGCAATTCCTTATGTACAAAGGGGTTGTACCGAAAGATGAGGAGTTACCGAGGTGTGCTGCTCGACAATCAAATTGTTTGAAAAAGAACTAGAAACAATCTGAAAAATTCTCAGAAATCTGAAACCATTCCTATTACAATTCTTGAGAACTCAGTTTTATTTTTTATTTTTGAATAAAAAAGGGTGAGGAGGCGAGCCAAACAATGTCCCAGCAGCAGCCATGAAAATCATATCATCATGGAACACTCGAGGACTTTGTTAGAAAGAATGCTCAACAAGCTTTAAGAAGAATGGTAAATGAAGTTAATCCAGACTTGCAAAGCCTTTTCACCGACATGCCCTAAGCGCATGTGCCACAGGCGGGAAGAATCATTTGCCTTTTCTTCAGAACTACTTGAGACAGCTGCCCTTCCTGTAACTGTACACCCATCTAGGAAATACAAGTTTGCCTTACGAGTACCCTTCATTGCTACAAATGCACCTCGTACAACTTTCAAGACTCCATTTTCCAATGTTACCTTGTAACCATCAGAATCTAGAACACCTAAAGAAATAAGGTTTTTCTTTAGGTCAGGAATATACCTTACATTTATAAGTCATCTGATTGTACCATCGTGCATCTTTAGTCGTATTGTTCCGATCCCTTTTGTCTGACAGGCATTGTCGTTGCCCATAAGCACAACTCCTACATCGAGCTCTTCAAAACTCGAAAACCAATGTCTGTTTGGACACATATGATAAGAACATCCAGAATCAAGAATCCACTTATCTGAGTAGGTTTTTGATGATGAAACTGAAAAGGCTGATTCTTCATCTTCATCGGCCTTCTGTGCAACATTTGCATTTGACTTGTCCTTGTTTGGACAATCTTTCTTCCAGTGCCCTTTCTGGTGACAATAGGCACACTCGTCCTTCGCAGGACGTCTTCTGGATGACTCTCCTCTAGACTTTGATCTGGATTTCCCCCTATTATTTGATCCGCCAGATTTTTTGTTGTTAGTCCTACCTCTGGCTGCCGTCAATGCTTCTGATATTGAGTCTCTGTGATCATGTTGATCCTTCTTCCGGTACTCGTTATTTACCAAAGCATTTGAAACATCTACGAACTTAACCTCATCATTTCCATATAACAGGGTTGTGGTTAAATGCTCATAGCTCTCAGGTAATGAATTCAACAACAACAAAGCTTTATCTTCATCGATAATTTCAACATCTAAATTTTACAGATCGGCCAAAATTTTATTGAAATTATCTAAGTGCTTAATCATAGGGGTACCTTTATTGTATTGGAAACGGAAAAGTTTCTTCTTCAAGTAGAGTCTGTTCTCAATACTTTTCGTCATGTACTTGTCCTCTAGTTTCTTCCAAAGAACTGCGGCTACATTCTCTTTCATGACAAAGTACTTTTGATCTTTTCCTAAGCACAGTCGAATTGTGCCACAAGCTTGTCGGTTTACATAATTCTAATCTTCATTTGAATAATCTACTGGCCTGGTCTCCAAGGCTATATTAGATCCTTCTCGAAATAATAGATCTAATACCTCACATTGCCACATGCCAAAGTTATTGGTGCCGTCGAATTTCACCACCTCAAACTTTGCGTTGGACAATATAGTTCTTCGAGTAGAACAACTTGGCTTGCCATAAATTCTATGGTCAACTTTTTCACCTTCTTCGATCTCTCTTTTATCATCCATGAGTACAAATACATAACATAAATTTTGCACTTACAACTTAAAACAATATTTTTCCAAATTTTATACCTTATTTGAAAAAAGGAGTCCGTAGTTGAATTCAGAATAGTCCAATTAGCTAGGAATAGATCCAACTCAGTTGAAAACAGATGAAAAACAGACCAACTCGGTCCAAATATCACTAGTGATTGAGTCGACTCGGTCCAACTCAGTGAGTTGACTTAGTTGCTGGCAACATCACTCCGGTAGCTTCTGGCGGTGATTCCGACTTTCGATTTGATTTATTCTTTCATCGTTGCGTTTGTCTCGTCGAGAGCTTCGTTTTGATATATAATACTACTATATTTGGATTTGATACCAATTTTTTGTGGGCAGAAGCAATAAATAGCGATATATGAATATATCAAAGCGATAAAATGAACACCCAGAATTTACGTGGTTCGGCAATTCGCCTAGGTCCACGGGAGGCAACAAATATTATTTGAACTAAGTAGGAAATATAAAGAATACAGATATAAATTTCCTCACTAATAATATCTCTCAAGTGTTTCCCCAAACTTATAGAAAGCTCTCAAACTCACAAGTATTTTATCTCTTTAAGTTTGCTAATGCTCTATTTGATTTTTCTAATTTTTGCCTTGTTCTTTAATGCATGAACTCTGCCCTATTTATAGATGAAGTAAGGCTCCCTTTCCCTAAATTGTGCCATAATTTAAGCCTTAAATTAGGCCACTAATTTCCTTAAATTATGCCATTAATTTCCTTAAATCATGCCACAAATTAGGCCATAAATTAGGCCACTAATTTCCCTAAATTATGCCACTAATTCGTTACTTTTAGAGCCAATATTCAACAATTCTAAATCCAGCTGCAACTTTGGGATTTAGAATTATTTATGTTTGTGCTACTGTTATTTATGGTGGAGTGTATGCTTTACTTTTGGAAAAGGGGTTTGTAGTTCAAATTTTTGAAAAGTAAGATAGATTGTTAGCCTTAAATTTTTCTTTGTGTAATGAATTGTAATTGTTAGAACGTAGTATATTTCAACTAGATTGAAACAGTAATTGATTAATGTTGAATTCAACAAACACTGCACCGACGCCAAACATTTTTTCCAATATACACGGTGCCTACTAAGCAGTTGTAAACCATGCAATTCAATCATGTTGGTTGGTGAAATAGTAATTGATATTTGTCTATATAAACAATGTAAATATCCGATACAAATTAAGAAAATATACTTAGAAAACATTGATTTTCTCTTCTGATTATTTCTTCAAATATTAATTTCTTCAAATATTGATTTCTTCATAGTATCAGAGCCAAGTCGTTGCTTTATAGAAATTTGAAACTCTTCTTCTCTAAAACAGAGATTTCTTTCTCTGAAAATATTTATTCTCATGAAAAAAAAATCTCACTCAAACACCCTTACAAATATTAATTACAAACATCATTTTTGAAGCGGTATTTGTCCCACCTAATTTTACCAGATTATTCTAAACACAATTGTAAACATTTTGGTAAAAATAGAGTAGCAGAAAAGTGAAACACGCGCCCCCACGCGCCGCCTGAAGTGAAAGAAACATTTTTCACACGCTCCACGCGCCTTCACGCGCCGTCTGGAGGTTGAAGACGATGACGTATCATTCGGTTCGACGCGGCTCGGTTGGGCGAGGCTTGGTTCACTTCGGCTCGATTTGGCGCAACTCCGTTTGAGGGCATAGTCGGCCCGCATCGGTTTGGCTCAGGTTGGTTCAACCAGCGGTTCGGTCTGAACCCGGTTTTCTCAGTTTTTCCATTTTTGGCAGGTTTGGTCCCTTTTAAAGGTCTGAACCAGGTGTTTTTTCCGGTTCTGGATTTCTAAAACCGGTCCGGTTCAATTTTTCATGTTTTTAAAATAATTTTTACCTGGTTTTGTGGTTTTTTATCCGGTTTAGTGCATTGGTTTTAATAAAAAAAGGAAAAAAAATCAGTTCTAAAATTATTACACCATTTTCTAGTTTGTTTACCATAATATCATGACAGAGGGTATAATTTCATTACCTATGGAGCAATCAACTCCAATTGTTATACAATCGGTTCAGTCTGAAGGTGTGTTTAATGCTGGAATTGTTCTTACTGAGAATAATTATGATGTTTGGTTTCAAATAATGGAAATGCATATTGCAGAGAGAGAAAAACTCTCTTATATTCATGACAAAAATTTGCAACCAGAAAAAACATCAAACAATTTAACAAGTGGTATGTAGAAAATCAAAAAGTGAAGAGATGGATCCTTATGTCAATGAGTCCAGAAATCATGAACTGATATTTACGCATACCTACTGCTCTTGAAATTTGGGGTGCTTTGGCAAAAGCATTTTATGATGGAAGTGACGAATTACAGGTATTTGTCTTAGACCAAAAAGCATTTACTTCCAGACAAAATGAAAAATCACTTTCAGAGTATTATGGAGAGTTTACTGAAATTTTCCAAGAGCTAGACCATCGTGATAAGGTGGTCATGAAAGACCCTAATGATCTAATATCATATCAAGAGTCTGTTGAAAGACTAAGGATACATATTTTTCTTGCTGGATTAGATGATGAATTTGAGTAGGTTCATGGAGAAAATTTGCGAAAAGAAACTATCCCAGATTTAGAAGGTTGTTATTCCTTGATTCGACGGGAGGTAGTACGTCGAATCTCATTGAAGGAAAAATCTGGAGACATTGACGCTTCCGCCATGATTTCTAAAAATCGTTCTTTTTCCAATCAGTAAGAATGAAGGGTGACTGATAAATCATCATTTAAATGTACCCATTGTCATCAAACGGGTCATACTAAAGAACGATGTTTTGAACTTGTGGGATATTCTGACTGGTGGGATCACAACCATGACTCTCGGAAGAAAAATCTACGACAGATGTCTACTACCACCATTGCTGAAACAACAAAAGATCATGTCGTAAACTCCTCAGCAAATGTTGGTAAGATACTTAAAACTTTTTCTCATGTTTTTAATAATACATAGATAATTGATTCAGGTGCAACTGATCATATGACATTCAATTCTAGACAAATCTCAAAACCATCCTTACACAAAACTGTTTGCATTGCCAATGGTAACACAACCCCAGTCATTGGGGAAAGATCTTTGTCTCTCACTAGTACTAGTTGTTCCCTCTTTAGAGTATAACCTTATATCTATTTCTCAAATAACCATTGCTTTATCTTGTTTTTTTTATTTTTTGGCCTGACTTTTGTGTGTTCAAGGACATTCAAACAAAGCAAACGATTAGTCGTGGTGTTAGGCAAGGAAACCTGTATTATTTGGACTTGGATTCAACAAATCATGCATTGGTAGCAACTGGATCTAAAAAGGATGAATCAAATATATGGCTATGGCATAGGAGATTGGGTCATGCTTCTTTTGGATATTTAAAGAAATTATTTCCAAGTTTATTTTTGAGCTTCAATCTTTCTACTTTAAAATGTGATGACTGTGAACTAGAAAAAAGTCATCGTTCCTCATAAACGTATTTAAACCTTAAATAAAAGTCTATTTCCATTTATGGTTATACATTCTGATGTATGGGGTCCTTCCAAAGTCTCTACTTTGGGAGGATCACGTTGGTTTGTTATATTTATTGATGATTTTAGTAGAATGACTTGGTTCTGTTTAATGAAATATAAAAGTGAGATAAACGTATTATTTAGAAAATTTTATAAAATGGTTCGTACTCAATATAAAACACAGATTCAAGTTCTACGAAGTGACAATGGAGGAGAATATAAAAGTTCTAAGCTTCAAGAATATCTTAAAACAGAAGGGATTATTCATCAAACTACTTGTGTTGATACACCTCAACAAAACGGAGTTGCAGAAAGAAAAAAATCGACACTTGTTGGAAGTGCTCCGTGCCTCATTGATCGAAGCTAATATGTCATTATCTTATTGGGGGGAAGCAATTACTTCTGCTGCATATTTGATCAATCGGGTACCTTTCAGTCCCATTAACTTCCAAACACCACTACAAGCCATCACTGAAGCAATTGTTGCACCAAGTGTTTCCAATTTACCTCATCATGTCTTTGGTTGTGTGGCATTTGTACACCTACATAAATAACAACGTAGCAAGTTGGATCCATGAGCAATACGTTGTGTTTTTATGGGATATACCATACAACAAAAAGGGTATCGTTGTTATCATCCTCCTACAAAACAAATGATTACCACCATGGATGTTATTTTTCATGAAGATACAATGTACTCCCCTTGAAATTCAGACCCTTACATATAAATTTTTTCCTTATGAAGAAAGACAAATTATATGTGAGGAAAATACAAATAACTTGAATTCAGATGGTAATAACTCTCAATATAGAAAAGACTCAAGGGAAATGGAATCAAGTCCTCATCAACTTCAAGATCATCAAGCAAGTTCCTTACTACCACAAAGTGAGTACGAGTTTCCTTCTCCACAAGTTGCTGATATACCTAACCAATCGTTTGTTGAGAATGTTCCAACTACTGAACCAGCCAGAAAAATACTTCCATCACGTCCTAACAGAGGTATTCCTAAAGCCATGTATAAACTTAAGATTTCTAGTAAAGTTAAATATCCCATGAGTAACTATATGTCTAAACATCGTTTGTCAAAATCAAATGTATCATTTGTGAATCAATTATCTACTGTATCTATTCCTAATAGTGTGCAGGAAGCTTTAGCTGACCCAAAATGGAAAGATGCTATGAATGAAGAACTAAGATCCTTAGAAATAAATAGAACTTGGGAACTTGTCGATCGTCCACCAACAAAGAAAATTGTTGGATTTCGATGGATTTTTTCAGTAAAGTATCAAGCAGATGGTTCCTTAAAATATTTTCTTGGGATTGAGGTTTCTCGATCAAAAGAAGGAATCTTCTTATCTCAAAGAAAGTATGCCTTAGATTTATTAAAAGAAACTGGTATATCGGCATGTCAACTAGCTAATACACCAGTACAGGAAGGATTAAAGTTATGTATCAAGGTTGATCAAGTTCCAACAAATAAAGAAAGATACCAAAGACTTGTTGGAAGGTTGATGTATTTGGCACACACAAGACTAGATCTTGCCTATGCTTTAAGTATTGTTAGCCAATTTATGCATAATCCTGGAGAACAACATATGAATGCAGTTATTCGTATTTTGAGGTATTTAAAGTTTGCTCCTGGAAAATGAGTATTGTTTACTAAAAACTCAGAGTTCCAAAGAATAGAAGTATATACTGATGTTGATTGGGCTGGATCAAAAAATGATAGGCGATCTACATCAGACTACTTCACTTTTATAGGGGGAAACCTTGTAACATGGAGAAGTAAGAAACAACATGTTATTGCCGCTCAAGTCACAGAGTGAATACGTAGGCATGGCACTTGGGCTTTGTGAGGCCTTGTGGTTACAATCTCTCTTGAAAGATTTGGGATATCCTTCTAAAGAATCAATTAAGTTATTTTGTGAAAATAAAGCAGCATGTGATATTGCTCATAATCCAGTTCAACACGATCGTACAAAACATGTTGAAGTTGATCGGTTCTTTACTAAGGAAAAGTGAGAAAAAAATTCATTGGAATTGTCAAAAATTAAGTCAGAAGATCAATTGGCTGACATCCTTACTAAAGCAGTCTCATATCGAGCATTCACAGAAGTTTCAGTCAAGTTGGGCATGAAAGACATCTATGCACCAACTTGAGGGGGAGTGTTGAATTCAACAAGCACTGCAACACAATTCAACAAACACTGCACCGATGTCAAACATTTTTTCCAATATACACGGCGCCTACCAAGTAGCTGTAAACCATGCAATTCAATCATGGTGGTTGGTGAAATAATAATTGATATTTATTTATATAAATAATGTAAATATCCGATACAAATTAATAAAATATGCTCAGAAAACATTGATTTTCTCTTCTGATTATTTCTTCAAATATTGATTTTTTCAACATTGATTTTCTCATTATTTCTTCAAATATTGATTTTTTCAATTAACTTGTTTAGTATATATTCCTCTCTTTGTTAAAACGAGAGCTTTATTTTGGACGTATATAAATGGTGTTACCACTACATATAATGGATCATGAATTACAATCGGAGATTTTAATAAGATTTTTGGAACCTTATTCAGAACAAAATGGAGGAAAACATGTAAATATTTTTAAGAGTTACTTAAGGGATTTTATGAATGCCTTTCGAGTCATGGTACTTGGAGCCTCTTGTTATGCATACATTTGGAGAAACAAGAGCTTGGGTCTAATATTATCAGGAAAAGATTGGAAATAAGTGTTTGCAGTCCTGATTGGTTATTGTTGTATCCTATGACTAATGTTATCAACAAACATTTTTCTATCTCAGATCATTACCCAATTATTACTCAAGTACGTAAAAGGGTAATCACAAAGGCTTGGACCTTACAAGTTTATGGCTTAGCTTCCCTGAGACTATGTAAGAAAGTATCACTAACAGCAAGAAAATTAAAACTCTGAACAAACACGAAATTAGTTTTTGTCATGAAAATATCCAAAGGCTGGAATCTAAGTTGAGTAAGTTACAGCAAAGTCATAATGATGATTATTCTCAGCTGAAGCATCAGAACGTGTAAGAATAACTCAGTGAACAGATAATTAGATAAGAAATTATATATGTTTGATTATCTTACTCGTGCATTAAAACTCATGTTCATGTTCTCTGCTTCCATTTCAGTTACTGTACTTGAATTCATTCTCTTTCCTCCCAAAAAGTGGGAACTAATTCTGTCCTACTTATTCAATGGGTTTCTTTTAATAATAATCCCTATCTTGTTATGGAAAAGTATATACGATTCCCAAATATATTTATTGCTATTCTCAACTCTGTCCAAGGAGACACCTCACCTCACCTTTGCCTGTTACTATGACAACCTCCACATAAGCATCACAACTCCTATCATATGTTTGAAAGGTAAGCTTAATGAACAGAGCTTTTATAAAAAAGAAAATTTGCATATTTAATTTTTATCACATGTTGACAATGCTAAGGATATTAACGTGAATAATTTAGATTATTTTTATATTTGATTTAATTATTAATTTAAAATTAAATGTAAAATATTCTAATAGTATTTCATAAAAATACACGAGAATATTTTACTTTTTTCACACATTGAATAATCCGTTATTATTTTTTTCTTTTTTACCTCATTTTAAAATAAAAAAATTATTTTTTAATTTTATTTCAATTATAATTTTATAAATTTTATTTAATATTTATTATTATTTTGATTATATTTCTCAAATAAATATATTAATAAACATGACTTTGATGTACCACTTTATGTGTCATTAATGATTAAAATACATTGATACAATGTCCACTTTTTAGGCAATAAACACCTATTTTTAACCATTTTTATTTTTCAAGTATTAAAATTATATAATATAACATATAAAAAACAAGACAATAGTTGGATATTTTTTTTGTTCAAATAATGAACTGACTTTTATTTTTATATCTTGTTGAGTTGGTTCACGTGTATTTATTAGATTCAACATTTTTAATTGATTTTACGGCCTTTTTTTATCATTTAGGCTCTCTTTTAAAATTAGAAATTTTAATAATTTTAAATTAATTTTGATTATTTTATTTATTTTTATTTCTTCTTTTGTTCAAATATATATAATTTTAATATAAGTAAGATTCAATTTGATGTTTTTTCTCCATTTCCAAAAACAAAAGAAAAAAATTATTAAGAAATGGTTAAAATATTTAAAAAAAAATGATTAATAAGATGGTTAAAATGCATTAATTTTAAGAAATGTGACTGATATATCATATTTTTGAAAGTAAAGTGGCCAAAAACATGTTATCCATTTTAAAAAAAATTGAAAAAGTTTGGATACGAATTAATTTACTTAT
Source organism: Hippophae rhamnoides (assembly GCA_033030585.1). Classification (NCBI taxonomy): domain Eukaryota; kingdom Viridiplantae; phylum Streptophyta; class Magnoliopsida; order Rosales; family Elaeagnaceae; genus Hippophae; species Hippophae rhamnoides. Next base: position 2,849,097 of record CM065431.1, read on the forward strand.
GTATATAAGTTAATTTTAAAATAAGATACCAAATTCATTACTAGTTTATTTCTATATGTTCACACATTGTCATTTTTGAAGATTGTTATGTACGTTGAGTTGAAAAATAGCTTCAGCCTTGGGAGTTACTTTACAGCTCTAGTACTCGAAAGTATTAAGTATATAAATTATTGGTCGTAATATACACCTATATGTTCCCTTGGAAGGAAAAAAAAAATTGTATAGTGTGAAAGTGATATTAGATGATTTTGTGATTGACGTGAAATATGTGTCACCCATTCAAGTAGAATTCAAATCAGCCCACAGCAAATTGGAAATGAAAGTTACATAGCGCCCACCGAAATAATATCTCCTTAAAGCTCCCAAGTTTCTGCCAAAAGGAAAAGCAAATGAAATTATATTTATATTTTTAAGTAATCAATATTAAAACATTGAGTTATTTTTAATCTCTTTAAAAAATGAATTTTTAATCAAATATTTGATTTCTAATATATTTTCATTTTCATTAAATATTTTTTAAATAATAAATAAATTCTTATAAATTTTGTATCTAAAAAATATTTCTTTAATCTGTTCGATTGGTTTAATGTTTATTTATCATGTTAAACCTTTAAATTGCCTTCTTTGCCTACAGGTGACTTTTGAAGGAACGTATGTGTGAGAAAGTGTGGAATATGGTTTTGTGTATGTATACAATAGGACATACTTATGCAGAGTGCTATTCTTATGATTGGTATTTGGGTTGAACAAGAGCTTCAACTGTGGATGCTATTATTACTATAAAATGCCTAATTTTGCTATTGGGAATTGCTCTACAGATCTAGTACTCCAAAGTATTAAGTCACTTATGTTACTATATATGAAGTATATAAACTGCTGTTTGTAGTTTTTTTATACCCCTATATGTTTTCTTAGAAAAATATAGTCTATAATACAAAAGTATTATTAGACTCATAGGTTTTGGTGTTTGTAGGTTACATGATGTGTGTGTATGAATTATTTTTGTGAATGCAGTAAATATGAAAAAGATATGATATAACATCATGTATTTTATCTAGGAGTAAAAAAATGTTGAATTTTTGGACTTAATCTAAAGTATAACTGATATAATTATTTTATTATTATACAAAAGTTTTTATTTAAAAGAAAATAAATTTTTAATTTTGGATAATTGTTAAAAGACCTGTTAAGTCAGTTATATTATTTTTCTATCTTTAAGTGAATGTCCAGGAGAACATATTGGAAGAAAAAAGAAACATTTTTTAAATGTCTAAGATTATTTCAAAAACAGCTGTATTAAATAATAAGATGAGATTTCATCGTAATGTCCCAAAGAGGGACCAACCAATTGCTATTACCAATACTTATTCTTGTAGTAGCATACAGTTACTACAATGACTGCATTAACACACAAAATCCGACATGTTTATGACCAAACTTAACAAAGAGTACATTCAGACATCAACCAGTACTCTGTTTTTTTTTTTAATAGGTCTCGATTCTACAACGTTAATATTATGACATATACCAAGACACTTTTTTCTACGACTTACACGTACAACCAGTAGTGTCATAATTATTCCATCATACATCTTCACCTTCAACTTCATTCCAATAATACTATTAATAGGATTCTGCTGGATTAGTGACAGGCAAAAGTAGGGTGGGTTTTCTCCTTGAACAAATTAATTTGGGAACTAATTTCCATAAAAGGATAGGGATATTTGTAAGAAGAAAGAGAGAAAATAAGTAAGACATAATTAGTTCCCAATTTATGGGAGGAAAGAGAATGAAGACAAGTGAAGCAACTGAAATGGAAGCAAAGAGATTGGACGTGAGTTGTAATGCACGAGAAAGAGGTAGAAAGTGTGGTTGAGCAATAGAGAAAGCGCAATACAAAAGTATGGAGGTTATACAAATCACAACAAGAACAGAATGTGTTTGAAAAACAGAATCGGAATTTCCAGAACCTTTGATTTGAATTAGGTTGACGAGTACAGGAATTATAAATTTGATAATAGAATGGTACTGTGACTGCCTTGTGTTATCTTGTTGATTGAAAATCATAACGCCATAAATTGGGTGAACATCTGCTTGTATTTGAATTAAGTTGTTGTTGTTGTTGTAGTAGTAGTAGAAGTGGTGGTGGGGATGAGAATTTTCCATTGATGAAGATGGATCAAGATGTTCTACTGCACATTTCAAAACAGAGAAACTACATATAAGTTAATTAATTAAGCAAGAGATAATATCAATAGATGTTATTAATTATAAGAAATGATCAGCCGAAAATTGATGCTGTTAACACCTTCAAAATAACTTCTAAAGAGAAACAGAGAGTGATATGTTTCGGTTTCAATGCGAGAAATTTTATATATAGGGAGTGATATATATTATCCAGACAGGAAGTGATTCTTTGTAAAGAGAGACACTTTCTATTTTTCTAAAAGCAATAAAGCAATTCACGTTCGTAAATGTTACTGTAAACTCCACTATCTCCGTCGTTTAATTTAAAAATATGATTAATTAAGTTAAAATTTTATAAAAAAATTTAAGAATAAAAAATAATTATATATTTTTTTAATAAATAAAAAAAAAACTGTGAAGACTAAATTTTGTTAAAAAAATATAATTTATTTGTTTTATATATCTCAACTATTTATATATAAAATTATAATAAATTGTATAAAAAATGGAGACCATCCTGTTTCGTTACTATAAAGTATACAAACTTCTTGTTTCTAGTTGTATTTGTTATTTGTACCCCCACCAATATGTTTTCTTAGGAGAAAAAGAAAAAGAAAAAGAAAAATATAAAAAGAAAAATATAAAAAGTGTTATAAAAGACTTTAATTTGTAATTTCTCTATTGTATTTGGTATTTGTACCCCCAACAATTGGTGGAGGTACAAATAACATATTGGTGGGGTACAAATAACAAATACAATAGAGAAATTACAAATTAATAAATAAAATTATTATGTTTTACTGGCACATTTTTTTTTTATACAACAGAGAAGCTACAAATTAAAGTCTTTTATAACACTTTTTATATTTTTCTTTTTCTTTTTCTCCTAAGAAAACATATTGTTAAAATATTCTAATCTACCTAATCACGCTAAGAGTACATTTTTGGATACAATTACATGTCTAAATTATATCAAATTATGGGAAACTAAAAAAAAAAAAAACATCTCATAATTATTCAATCTCAGGTATGTCGATCCTATAAGTAATTAATTTAAATAATTTAATTTTATAATTATTATATTGAATATAATAGTATCAGTGGGTCATCACTTTAATGGAAAGGAAACAAAATTAAAGAAATATTAGGATAAAGAGGTTCCTTGGAGCTGCAATTGTTGCTAAATAAAGGGTGATATTCTTGAACTAGATCGTGACACTTGTGTTGAGACACCATCCAACTCTGCCTTTCATTGATGCAACAACATTTGGATAAATTAATTATCGATTGCTATTATAGTCAATAAAATCCACTTGTTTCTCCTCTTTATAAATAAATATTTTAATTTTATAATTTATAAATTAAATATTTATAATCTCATAAATTATAAAAATTAATTACTATAATTATTCATTTTTAATATTTTTAATAAATTAAAAATATTATTAATACTTATTTTTTAATATTAAGAAATAAGGGTACCAATAAAAACCAATTTTTAAGAAATAAAGAACCTAAAATGTAATAAATAAATTTTTATATTAATATATATCATATTTAAAATAATTAAATTGAATTTTATTTATATTTATTTATATATTTTTTTATTTTATTTAAAAATATGTATTAATAAATAAAAAAATTAAAATTAAAATCAATATTTTATTATAATAAGAATTATATTAACATTTAATTTATTTAAAATAAATATATATTTAAATAAATGTTAAAATATGATTAAATTGCAAAAAAATCACTATCTTAATCATAACTGAGAATTGTTATTCCAATGGATTCAAAACTATTACAAGATATTTATGATTATTAATATATTCGTTCTCAGCTCCTATTTTTACATGGCAGCTCTTACATGCTCTTATGGCAGTCATGTAAATTATGTTAATATTAACATTTAATTTTAACTCTTCCTTAGTAATTAGATTAAAGTGATAAAATCTAGTATATTTCATATAATAATAAAAAAAATTAATGTATATTTTATTATATAATACTAGTATTTTTTCAAATAAAAATCCTTTTTTTTAATGAATAATTATTGCATTATTGAGATCCAAAGCTCCAATCTTTTTATCTTAAAAAAATAAAAAAATAATAAAAAAAGAAAGAATAAGAAGCAGCTCTCATCATTCACAGTACACTAACTTCCTACTTCAATCTCTCCTCTTCAAAACAGATATCCTTCTTTAATTGCTATCTCACATCTTTCTCTCCAAAATCACAACAAAAACTTAGTATTTTTATTTCTCCATTCAATCTTTACTTTTCTGGGTAACTTCAATACATCTCATTTTCACAGTAACTTTAATTTATTTATTTATGTTAAAATAAAATGAAAAAAAATATGATTCAACAATATATAATTATTTAAAAAAATCTTAATATTGTTATATAAATTTATATGTTATTGAATTCATGTTATTGAATAGGGTATAAAATGTGTAAAATATGTAAAAAAGAAAAAAAATTAAAATAAGTTTACACATTTAACCAATTTTAATTTTTTTTACTTAAAGTCTGTTTTAGTGGAATTTAATGATTATTTTTGTAGTAATATTGGTGTATTTTTTTTTAATGAATAATAATTGCATTATTGAGATCCGAAGCTCCAATCTTTATCTTAAAAAAAAAAAAAATAGCTCTCATCATTCACGCTGACTTCCCACTTCAATCTCTCCTCTTAAAACAGATATCCCTTCTTTAATTCCTCTCTCACATCTTTCTTTCCAAATTCACAACAAAAGCTTCGTCCTTTTATTTCTCCATTCAATCTTTACTTTTCTGGGCAACTTCAATACTTGTTTTCTCTTTACAATTCCACTTTACTCTCTTGAAAGCTTCAATGGCTGCAGAGAACGCTTTGAAATCAAGAGAGGTCTCAACGATGATCAAACAAGGTTTCATATCAGACCCAACAATCTCATTCTCACCATCAAGATCTATTTCCAAATTCTACTCTCCCTTATCCTCACCGATCAAATCTCTATCTTCTCCTCCACCCTCGATCTCTGCTTCAACCCAATCTCAGACTCAGGCTCTCAATCTCCCGAGTCAGACCCAGAACCAGACTCAGACTCAGATTCAGAGTCAAACCCTGTATGAGATGATGTCCGATGAGCAAAAGCGAGAGTCTAAGCTCTCTGAGGACAAACGACGCAAAGTTCAAGAAAGGGTCTTGAAGGTCTTAACCGACTCGCCGTTTAGAAAACTCAATCGAGGAGGATATCAAAGTGATGTGAGGCTCACGGTGGTTGCTAGAGATGGGTTTAGAGTTTCAATGGATGTTCATAAGAGTGTTTTGGGTTCTAAGAGTCGATTCTTTGCAGAGAAGCTTAGACGTGAACGTGGGTTTTCTCATTCTGTGGAGATTAGTGATTGTGATGATGTGGATGTGTATGTAGAAACTGTTGTGTTGATGTATTGTGAGGATTTGAAGAAGAAGTTGATTGGTGAAGATGTGTCCAAGGTTCTGGGTTTGCTTAAGGTATTTATATGCATAGTCTTGCTTGATTTTTTGGATTTGTTTTGGGTTTGTCTTTACTCTATCTTTGTTAAGTTAGAAATTATGGTTAATGACTTGAATTTTGAGAGATATTGGTGTTATTTGCATATTGATTTTTTTGTTTGTTTGTTAGTTTGAGCATAGTTGTGGACAATTGATAATGATAATTTGTGCTTCCCGACCGAAAGTGCTTTCAGGGTTTAAATTGTGCAAATTTTAATCCTGAAAGCACTTGTGGTAAATTTTTGTCACTTCGATTCATAAGTTCCTTTTTTACTGTCCTAAAGTGCTTTCGTAGAGCCTTAAAAGTAGAAGCAAACTAACCTCAAGTATTGCATAAAGCTTTCTTGAGTAAAGGTCTTTTCTATATGAAAAAATGATGCATTGCCAATTCTCTTTTCCAAACACATGCATTATGCAGTTGCTTGCCCAATGTTCAATTCGCTTTTCTTTATGAAGTCAAATTTGGTGGATGGCTTTGTATTGAGAAATTGATATGAAATTGCTTATTTTCAGCTGTGGAAAATGTGGTTTTGATTTTACAAATTTTGATTTCTTTTCAAACTAATGTGATTCTGGATATATTCTTTTAGTTGCAGTGAAGATCTGTTAACATTTTTCAAATAAGAGGTACTTGGAGTTGGAAGATGTAATAGAAGAGGATAAATAGCTCGAAGTTAATTTTATAATGGGTTAAAAGCTAATTCATGGATTGCTGACATTAAGTCTCTCATCTTTCACATATCTGCCCACTTTTCAGATAGGGTCATGAATTTTTTTTAAGTTCGGGCCCTAAATAGTGCGTTTTTAGAGATTTGGCCAAAAATATAAAAAAAAAATCCCAAAATCAGCTATAATCTGGGTACAGCCTATACAAAATTGTATATATCTTGAGCATAAGTCATGTATAGTATATACTACTTGGTATGTACTTGCAGAAAAGTGTGATTTTGGGCTAATTTTTGCCAAAACTCAAAACACATGCGATTTTGGGGGACCAGTATAAACTTGTTCTGTTTGAAATATAGATGGGCTGCTGAAATTTGTATACCACAAGTCTACAACTATATCAGATGGTAGAAACTGCTCCTTTTAGTCTAACAAAGCTACGGCTATGCTTTATTTCCTCAGCAACTCAGCTTTAGCAAATTATCTATAATAATAATGACTTATTGTAGGTAGCTGCAGCTTTAATGTTTGATGAAGGAATTATGTCATGCTTGGAGTATTTGGAGGCTGTTCCGTGGTGTGAGGACGAAGAAGAGAAAGTGGTATCTCATCTCAGTCAACTTCAGCTTGACGAGTCAGTCGATAAACTTCTGCTTAGAGTGTCATGTGAACCTTCCACTTCATCAAGATCTGATGATGTTTTCCTAACATTGGTTACCAGTGTTCTTCAAGCAAAAGATGAAAAAGCCCGACGCGAACTGAGAGCTTTGATATCTAAATTACTTAGAGAAGATACACCATATCATAGTAACAGGGCTGAGATCTCTAAGGATACACTATACCATATCTGTCACAAATGCCTTACTTCTCTCATTTTATGCTTGTCTGAAGCTACATGTGTGGATGACAGTAGGCGGGATCGAGGAGTTTTGATGGGAGAGATTACCCGAGAGGTTGACAACATGCAATGGATTGTTGATATTCTTGTACAACAAAAGAAGGGTGATGAATTTGTGAATTTATGGGCAGAGCAAAAGGAGCTTGTGAATCTCCATTCGAAGATTCCTATTATGTATCGACACGAAATTAGTAGAATAACTGCTCAATTGTGTGTTGACATTGGTAGAGGACATATCTTGGTCCCAAAAGAGACCCGGTATTTGTTTCTTTCTACATGGCTCGAAGCTCTTTACGAAGATTTTGGTTGGATGAAAAGGGCAAGTAGATCTGTTGATAAGAAACTAGTGGAAGAAGGATTGGGTAGAACAATCCTTACTCTACCAATGCCTCAGCAACAATCTATTATGCTAAATTGGTTCGAAAGGTTTCTTCATAAAGGAGACGATTGTCCTAACATTCAGAGGGCATTTGAGGTATGGTGGAGAAGAGCTTTCATTAGAGGGTGTGTGTCTGAGCCAGATAATTCTCAGTTGCAATTAGCTCTTTGTGATTATACCAACTAAAATGCAGACCAAGTTCAAGAAATGTAAAATGGTTATTGAATCACGTGTACATAGGAAGTTAAGATTTTGTGGGCAGCATTTTCTGTAATTTTTCTGAAGTGTCTCCAGTTCCCCTGTGTTTTTAATTTGGAAATTGTATAGATGAAGAGTATTGTAGGGGAATGAAAATTTTGATCAATCAAAATAATGCCTTCTAGATGAAGAGTTGCGTGGTAAAGAGTAAAGACCAAGGCTTCGATTGCCGCCATAACTGCCTTGAGAGGTGGCTCAATAAGTCAAATAAAATGGCAAATACTGTTTGAAGGGGTTAAGTAGAACTGTGGAGGGCTTTAGGTATAATTTTTGCTCATATCTTCTTTCTTCTTTGATGTGGCAATTCTTGAGAATAGTCTGTTGATTATATATCAAAGTGAATCGTAACAAAAGAAATTTAGCTCTCTTCCGAAATTACTTTTTTCTAATGATAGTGAATTTACTGGTCTTTTAATATTTGTTTATATTTATGTGATTCTTTGTCATGTTTAATTACCCGAGTATGTAATATAGAGCAGTTTCCTTTTTAAGTCCCTTATTTAATACTTTAATTTTTTATTCCTAATTATTTGACACTCACAATTGATACTCATTTAAACAACTTTAACAATAATATTCATGTTCTAAAACTTTTGAATATATCATGATTTGTCATCGTTTTTAACAAAAAATTATCTTAACCTGTGTTTAAATTGGTTCTATCATTGATTATAATTAAATATTCAAGTCATCTAGAAGTTAGATTTCAACCCTGTTAAAACTATCATTTCTTTGTAGTATTGAATCAAAAATGAAATAACCCTAAAAAACATTGATTTATATATATTTTTAAGAGTGTTTATAAATCGGATCGTACTAGATCAAATCGTAAAATTGAACCGGATAGGATCGGATCGAACGGTTTTACAAATCAAATGATCCGATCCGATTTGTATTGATTTTAATACCGGTCGAATTGAATCGGATCGATTTAATAATATATTAAAAATTTTACATTATTTCTTATTAAATGTGTAAAAAAATTAGAAAATAAACTTAATCGAAATGTTTTATAAATTAAATGGTTTAATTTAATTTGTATTAATTAAAACCATTTTAAATATTCTGATTTGATTAAAAAAATTTAACCAAAACCTAACCCGTGTACACCACCCCTATTCTTATGTTTGTGAGTGAAAAGGAATCGGGGGTTATAAATAAAAGTGCTTTCTTTACCTTAACGAAAAGCAAATCAACCTCCCAAAAAATCGCACTATATAGGGTATGAGTGAAAGTCAAGGGAACTCCATAACTTTGTAGTTAAAGCACTGGCTCATAATATATAATTATATAAAGCTGAAGAATATTCACTTTTTGACCTCCTAAGCAAAGAATTTTTTATATATTTTATAAATTAAATACAATTATATATATATATATGTGTGTGTTATATTTTATGGGATCAAGAAAGAAGAACAACCATGAACAATAACTTTAGAGGAATTTCATTATGTATAATATTGTTTGTTTCTCTCGCTGGAGGAGAAATCATTACTGCCAGAAACAAGGTAACCAAGAAACTTTTTAATTTTAAGTATTTACATATATATATATATAGTAATATTACGTTAATATATTTAAAATTTATAACAATAAAATAACACATCTAGTTGTTTTTAGTGTTTAATAGGTATTATATAATTGCTATTTTTCAACAAAATTTCATTTTTATTTGTAACGGACGTCTGTATTAATATGGTTAGAATATATGGGAAAAGAAAAGGAAAATAACAAATTATAATATTTGGGTTTGGATCTTCTTCATGTGATTCGGGAGAAATGGTTTTGAAAGTTTAATAAACCAATGTGCTTTTAATGAAACTTAACTCAGTTCCGTTTTACTCATGTTTACCTACAAAATTAATATTTAAGAAATTAGGGTCCATATAAATATTAGGATTCAGTAACTTAATTCCCAAGTCCTTTTCTAAATTAAACTCCTAAAAAATAAATAAAAAATTTATTTCAAAATTAATATTTATCAACTATTGTCTATAATATATAATTTTATTACAATGTATATTTAACTGTATTATTTTTTAACCATTATATAATTTTATTACACATACTGTATTATTCTAAAACAAACATAAAGAAAAATCAAATTATATATTTTACATTATCTACGACGTTATAATAAATATGACTCTTACAATCTTATTTTATACATTTCAAAAAAAAAAATTCTTATCTAATATTTATATGCTATTTTTCCTGTTTTTATTTTTTAAATGTATAATCATAAAAAGAATTGAGAATAAAATTACTATAGACTTCATTTTTTACTAAAGATAATTTTTACTCATAATAACTCACACATAATTTACATTATACTAAATATTATGATAAATAATTATTATTTTTAATAAATAAAATTTCTCTTTTAGTGAAGAAGTAGTAACCAACAAAATATAATTCTATAAAAAACAGGTAAAGGAAAGAGTACACAATTGACAAATTTTCTCACGAAAAAGAAAATAAAATAAAAAAATTAATAATAATTAAATATATATTAAAATTATGTCTTAATCATAATTTTATAAATAAATATTAGTATTCTTTTTTTTAATAAATACCGGTACATTTCGAATTAAATGTTCAATTAAATTTTTGACTAAAAATTTTTAATAATAATTAGATATATATCAAAATTATGTTTTTTTAATTTTTTGAAATAAATATATGATTTTTTAATAACATGATTTTTTTTACAAATAATATATAAATATTTTTTAATAACATGACATGAATTTTTATAAAGAAGAAAATAATTTGGTATAAATAAAATGTAACACCTTCTTGCGTACCAATATCATTCCGATCTATTAAAAATATAAATAATTTAAGATGATAAATTTATAAATATCATGAATTAAATGAAAATCCATCTTATTTAATATCTCGAATATAATTACAATAATTTCAGTTTTTCTACAAGTACGTTAAATTGAATGTTATTTTTTTAAACAAAAAAGGTTTATGTGCGTATTGAAAGCGACAATCGCTTGAAAGTTTTGAATCAAGCTCTCAACTAGCAGTGCCAGCGAAACTTAATTATTCTATCATTTTTATTTAGATTTTTAATTTTTTAAATAATATATATAAATTTTATTTTATTTCATTTTTTTCATAATTTTTTTAAAAAATTAATGTACATAAAAAAATAAAATTTATACATATTATTTAAAAAATAATATAAATGAAAACAAAAATATAATTAAAAATGTTACTAGTATTATTTATAACAGAACAGATATCATTGTTATTTTTAAACTGGTAGATTTTTTAAGAGTTTAAAAGAAATACAAGTGAAAGGTATTTATAATTTAGGTGTATTACACTACAAATCATTTATTATTATGTAAGGAATTTTTTTTAATTTTTTTAGTAGTTTCGGTTAGTTAGTTTCTTTTGAAAATGATTGTAACAAAATAAATGAATAATTTATTTATTTTACTTTTATTTTTCTTAAATATTTTAATTATCATTGTGATATTAATTTTATATATTGTTTTTAAAAATAGATAATAATAATTTATGATAAAAAAACAATATTGATTATAAAATTAATAAAAAAAATTGATTATTTATCTTTATATTATCACTTTTTCGTAACAAAATAACTAAACTGTTAATAAAAAAATAACTAAATTGTTACAAAAATAACAAATGAATAAAACTTATCTAACTATCATAATTAAATAGGGTGTAAAACAAATCGGTCTAACACGACATGACACAACTCGTTAAATACTCAATTTGTTGGTTCATCGTATCTTCGTGATAGAATACTATAAATATTAAGTATGGTATGATTACAATCTCTTAATTCAAAATTAAATTATAGTTAAATATATATAATTATATTGATATTTTATCAAATGTGCATCTAATATAATAGAAAGATTTAATGTTGTATCTAGAAGGTAGGAAATTCAAACACACTATCAAACATAACGATTTTATATTTTGAAATGGCTGATACATTTTACATTTTGAAAACAAATTGCAGGAAAATTGTACGTACACAATAACCCTTGAAACAACATGCACAAAAGGAGCTGAAACCTCAAATCATATAAGCTTAAGATTTGGGGATATAAATTCCAATGATATTTTGGTTAAACATCTAAACTCCAAACATGTAAGAAAGTTAGATCCTTTGTACCCACAAGTTCTCGATGATGTGCCTAGAAAACCATTTCAAGCTTGTACGGTTGATCAATTTCAAGTGAAGGGTCAATGTGTGGACTCAACCATTTGCTATCTATATCTCAAATTGGCTGGATCTGATGATTGGAGACCTGGTTTTGCACAAGTCAGTGTTTTGGAAAGGACTCATCTTAGCTCTCGTTACTTCTATTTTCGTAGGTACTTACCTAGACATGTTTGGCATGGTTTGGATATATGTGATAAAGAGGTCACCTCTTTCGGGATCAAGTACAAGAGGAAAATATATTAGGAAAAAAGAAAAAAAATAATAACAAAAAGTTTATAAGATTCATAATATTTCAATTTTAAATGATTAACTCAATCATATTTATGATCTTTATAAATCTTATCAAAATTTTATTTATAATTAATGTGTAATTTTTATTTTTTTTAATACAAAATAGTATTTGTATAAAACCTAATGAAAAATAACATTAATGGAGGTGTATGTTAGAGGAGAACAATACATTTTTATAACTTAAATTTTTGTTTTAATATCTAGTTTAAATCAAATAATTTAATTTAAATTATCCTTGAATTTATAATAAATTTTAATAATAATTTGAGTAAGTTAACGGTATTAATTATCATTGATTATTATTAAAATTAATCGAAATATATATTAATAATTTAAATTAAAAAATCTGACATCTCAATTAATGAATGAAAATTAAATAGATTATTATTAAAATTAATCGAAATATAAATCAATAATTTAAATTAAAAAATCTTACATCTCAATTAATGAATGAAAATTAAATAAAATACTAAAATATGAATTGAGATCGTTAAAAAGTACTGAACCGAAATGGCCGTAGAGTCACTGTGTCATTTGAATATTACTTATCCTCCATGATCCCAGAAAGTCAGCTTTGGGTTGAAGTGTTTATATATTTCTCTGAACTAATCCAAATTAAGATATGTTTGCTTATTGTTTTAGGGATAGTAAAATCACTTATGTTAATGTAATATATGCTTTTGAGGGAAACGGAAAATTTACAGAAGTGCAAAATTAATGTAACTTACAATATTTAGGATATGAAGTAATGTTAATTAATTTCTTTTATACCGGCTAACAATTAGGCAAGTAGTATTGATGATCGATATGTATGTATATTGCATCTTCCTTAGGAAAAACTTGGTTTCCTGGTCATTTAGTAAGCAAAAAGTTATTACTCACTCTGATGCCGAGGTTGAATATTGTGCTCTTGTTTTGGCTTGCTCTAAAACCATATGGCTTGAATCTCTTATTCAAGAATTGCACCACGGGCTACCTCACACTTCTAGCCTTCTATGTGACAACATGAGTGCTAAGCATCTCTCAGTTAACCTTATCCAACATGTTCGCATGAAGCATGTTGAGTTGGATTGAAATTTCTTGTATGATCAAGTGAATATAGACACTTCAAATATCCAATACACTCCAACGAAGGATTAACTCAATGATGCCCTAAAGAAACCATTACTTGAAGCTAGATTTTGCTCTTTAAGTGCCAAATTGACGGTGGTTCCTCCACCTTCAGTTTGACGGGAAAAGGAGTGTTACACATACATTATTATCATATGCCTTAGCATATGCTAGTCTTTTTCTTCATTTTTTGTTACAATTTATGTTATATAGTTCACACTGCATATACATATTTTTAGATATTTTCATGTGAGATTTTGCATGATCATCAAGTCTTCTAAGTGTATAAATATTCTACTCCTCTTAATTGATCAATACAATTCAATTTACATTCATTCACTTTTTTCTCTCTTCTTCGCATCTACACTCCATCTTCATTTCATATTATTTATAAGTGAATTTATTAATTACTTATTAAATTGTTAATTATGAATTATATGATTTTGTCACTTTTAATATAATAAAAATAATTACACTACACAAAATAAATATTCATGAAAAATGTATTTATTAGATAAAGATGTTAGTATTTATTAGTGTAAATCACTAACAAAAAAAAATATTTAAAGAATATATTTATTATATAAATATTTAATATTTATTACCGTTAAAAAGGGTGGTATTTGATTAACTACCAAATATGCCTCTTTTTATATATAAAAAATATAGATAACTCGTCTATAATAATTTGATATAATTTATCATTTAATTTAAGATTTTTCGTATGTATAATAATACACTTGTAATTGATATAATTTATCATTTAATTAAAGATTTTTCGTATGTATAATAATATACTTGTGAGATCAGGAAACATTTTTGTCACTTTAATTCAATAAATGGTTTGTTAAAGGAAAAAACAAAAAAAAAATAGAAAACATAACCCACTCGAAACACTCAATAGACACTAAGAGTATCCAACCAAATAAATGTTTAAACAATTATGTTTTAATTCTTTTTTTACATTTCAATATGTTTTTCTATATTAAAGAGTTTAAATATAAATTAATATGCAGTAACTTTAAATATATAAGGTTTTTGTTTTTAAATAAGAAACCAAAAGTAGAGTTGTTTTGTTTTTATAATGAGTAGTAAACTTGTAGGATATTAATAGTCCATGGGTGAAAAAAGATGTACAAATATTTTAAAAATATATTTATTAAATAATCATGTGAAAATTAAATTAAATTGATATTTTTTTAAATGAGGATATAAAATATCACTAGAAAAATATAGATAAAAAATAATACTAAAAATAAAATCATATTAATACAAAAATAACAAACTCGTGTTTAAGCTTGTCGTTTGTATTAGCTAAAGACCTGAAATAATCCTGAACGAAAATACCCAGCAGGAAAGAGAATAGTTGCAAGGTGATTACATTGAAATCAATATTTTTTAAGGGATATATATATAATTATAAAAACATCTTCAAGATTTCTAAATAAGATGTTGTATGATATTGATATAATTTAATTATTATTTTACTTTTAATTTTCTTTAAAAAAACATATTTTTTTATGTTATAAAATATGCGTACCATATTTTTAAATATGTAAAAAATATATATACAAGGTTTGTAGACTCAGCAAATATATCCTAACTTTTTGTTGGCACTGTTTTATTAATCAAACATTATATAGAAGCAACTAAAGGTTCGTGGGAAAGAATAGAATTGAAAAAAGAATGCTATGATGCATAATTTTCATCTATTTTCGTATCAAGATAATTTAGACTTTATGTGTTAATATTATCTAAAAAAATTAAATTATTTATATAATTTTTAAAATAATTATAATATATAACATGATATAAAAGATATGAGTATAAAAAACAAGAAGAATGAAATTAAACATAAAATTAAATTTGGAATTTACATTTATACCTCTCGTTTCTATGTACAACTAATTTAAATTTCTTTTTTTATGTCTTATACACTGTACACTATACACTATACACTGAGATTAATGGTGGTAATTTATATAATAGTTTAAATGATTGAATCGAAATTAAATTGAAAAACTTAAATCAAATTAAATTCGGACTAGTTTAAATAATTAGAAAAAAATCGAGTTAAATTCGAGCCAACTTATTAGCTCAAAATCAAATTAAAAATGTTATAATTTTATGTTACATATCTAATATGTTATAGACGATATTAAACTTAAAATTTGTGAAATCTGAAATACGATATAGATTGTTTTGAATCTTAATGTCTGAATAATAATATAATATGACGTTATCAATATGTTTTTTTTGTAATTAATTAATTATTATAATATTATTTCTCTCATTTTTATTGTTTTATATAATAATGTTTATACTAATGAGATTTAATATCATTAAAAATATTTTTTAATTTATAAAAAAGTTTATTTAACTAAAACAAACATGTAATAAATAATTTATACTATGATAGATCAACCTATTTAAGTTTAGTTTGAATTTAGATTCACTTTTAATAACTCAAATTAAATTAAATTTAAATTAACTTAATTCGGATAGTTACAAATAGATACCCATATTCTATGATTGATTAGCACCAAAAGATAAAATAAAAATAAAAATATATATATGTGTTGAGTTTTGAAAGATAAAATTGATAACCAGCCTAGAAGTTTTCCTTGTGAAAATGGAAGCGGGTTGATGTATTTAGGCTGAATTCATGGCAAAGCTCCTTCAATGATTTGGTTAGTGCAGGACTTCCACAGTAGAAAACACCTGCAATTAAAACCCATAATATAAAATTAAAAGGGCAATAAACAATATTTTACATACACAATGGTCAATAATGCCTGAGTGATTAAGCGTACGTTTGTTACTGTTTTTGAGAATCTGAAAAGCACTTATAAAAATAAAAAGTGATTCAGGATCAAACTTAAAAAATTTCTAAAAAGAGTGTTTATATGAGCTTCTTCTTGAAAGCGCTTTCTTTTCAAACCGCTTCTTCTAAAATAGCTTATAATAGAAGAACAAGCAAATGAGACCTAAAAGTGGGTACGTTTGTTTTAATTAAAATTTATTTTATTCAAAAGCAATTGCAGGAGAAAATACTTTCGGAAAGGGGGGTATAATTTTTCTTATATCAGGAAGCACAAAATGACTTGTCATTCATGAGCCTTGAAAATACTTCTCACAAATTTATTTATTTTTAGTTCAGAAGCACTATTAATAAAGAGGGAAAAAAAAACGAACACATAATGCAGATGATAAAATTGGCTTACCTATTCTAGAAGATTCATTGGCACTTGCTAAATCTGAAAACACCTTTCTCCAATTGGGTCTAGCAAAATGTGTCATTATCTGTCATTGACAATAACAAGAATGCTTAGTTATTATAATTGACTTGCTTAATTGTTTTGTATTTAAAATACCTTGCTTTCTGAGACAATATCAACACCATTCTTTGCATGCTGTAATTTTTGTATCATAGCAATAAGTGCAGACCTTGCATCTCCTTCTTCATAAACACTAGTCAAGTAATTATGCATTTCTATAATATGCTGCAATAAATAAAAAAAAGAGCAAAAACCTTTTAGATTAGTTCGTTTAAATAAAGAAAGCAATATAGCCACTTTCCTAAACAGACGGATTCTATAGATTTGTCGAAAACGTCCCAAACTGCACGTATATGTGTAGCATAGCATGTATATGAGTCTCATTACTCATGTACAACCATGTACATTGCGAAAACCTATTATTCTGAAACATTTTTAACTTAAACTCTCGAAGCCAGCAATTTTGAGCCCTTAAAACTGTTTTTTCTTTTAGATTGAAAGACTCACATTGTGGTCATGATCTGCTATATCATCCATGACACCTTTGAACCATTCAAAAGATCCTTGTTCTCTTGTAACCCAATAAAAGTGTGCTCTTTCTGGATACTTTTTACGTGAGCTCGAAGAATGACCGCCCGCAAAGTGCTGTGTAGTTTCAATCTTTTCGAGTAAATCCACATGTTTTAGGCAATACATATTCAATAAAATGTTACATTTGTGTATATTGACATACAGCAGTATCATGGTGATCATGTAGTCTGATGTTGTTCAATAGATCTTTTAGAATGCTGATGAATGGAGTTGCTCCAATACCAAGACCTATAAGCAAGAGTGTGTCATACTTCCTATAATTCTGAGCTGGTGCTCCATAAGGTCCCTTGATTAGAATCCTTGGGTATCTGTCAAAATAGAGATGTGTCATCATGTGTAATCTGTTATGATTGATTAAAAATAATATTAGGTTTGTTAGTCAAAATAAGAGGTGCCTAATTTAGAAGAAAATTCATGGAAGGTGGCTTACCATATTGTCAAAGATGGAGGTGCCTAACCTTATTTGAATAAAGAATAGGAAAATTAGGTAGTCTAATTTTGTTGAATGAAGAAATGTTTGGCATATGAAATGAGAACTTGAAGGCTATAAATATGGCTTCATTTCTTCATTGTTAATCATCCCAAAAATAGAGAAAAACTTGTATGAGAAGTTCTTGAGTGAGAGAATTTTGTGGGAAAATTCTCTTGGGCTTGTAATTGCTCTTGTCTTTTGGGTGTGTGAGAAAATTACTGAGAGTGTGGTTGTAACAATTTTCACATAGTGAATTTTTCTCTGGTTGTCTTTTGACAACGAAAGTAGCTTTTCTCTAATTTGGAGTTTCCACTATAATTCTTGTGTTGTGTATTATTTATTTCTCTGTTATTTGATATTCTGCTAAGGAAGATCCTGGGAAGAAGAATTTGTAATTATACCATTTTATCCAAATTTCCTAACAACTGGTATCAGAGCCAATTTCAAAGAAAGAAGGAGAAATGTCAGGAGTCAAGATTGACATTGAGAAATTTGATGGGAGAATCAATTTTGGCTTGTGACAAGTACAAGTCAAAGATTTGTTGATCCAATATGGGTTGCACAAGGCGTTAAAGGGAAACCACTCTTGTTACCGTATTGAGTCCAAGAAACCAATATAAGTGATGAAGATTGGGAAGATCTTGATCTAAGAGCTGCAAGTGCAATTCGGCTTTGTTTGGCCAAAAATATTCTTGCAAATGTGCATAGAATATCTATGGCCAAAGAACTCTGGGAAAAGCTTGAAGAATTGTATCAGGCAAAAGGCGTTTCAAATCGGGTGTATTTGAAAGAAAAGTTTCATACTTTGCGTATGAATGAAGGAACTATTATGTCTGACCATCTAAGTGTTCTCAATAGTATTGTCTCTGAACTGGAAACCATTGGAGTTAAACTTGATGATGAAGATATAGCTTTAAGGCTCATCTGGTTTCTTCCATCTTCTTATAATCACATGAAACCTATCTTGATTCATGGATTGGAGAATATAATTTTTTCAGAAGTTACTAGCAAGTTGTTTTCTGAAGAAAAAAAGGCTGAGTGGTGGAAGAAATGTTTCGCCTGAAAACTCAGCATTGGTAGCTGACAACCGAAAGAAAAACAATTTCATAAAAAAGAAGATAGTGTGTTGGGAGTGTGGACAATCTGGGCACCTCAAAAGAAATTGTCCAAAGGGTGGAGCTGATTTGACAAGAAGCTCAAATACCGACGGTGACGCTAATAGTATGTCTGTTTTCAAAGACTATAGTGATGCTCTTTGAAAAGAGCGTGTACATCCTCATGGCATGCCGCTAGTCTCTAAATATTGCCATGAAAGAGGGTGTGTTACTGGTAACGGGTCCACAAGTTTGCACACGGGCATTGGCTTGGTATAGATGCAAGGTGTGTGGTGGAAAGGATGTCAATGGCTGATGAACTCTCGGGAAAACCAAGTGTGAGAGTTGCACCATAAATTTCAGCAAGTTTTTTTTTTCGACATGAGCCGATGTGAAATTCTTAGAATTGGTGATTAATTCTAAGTGGGTGTACTCTTTATGGTGGAGTATGATAATTCTCGGTGTAGAGAATTATGACTGTTGGAATAGACAGTGTTGTAGTGGTAACCATGTTTATTTTTAATCAAGGTGGAGATTGTTATGATTGATTAAAAATAATATTAGGTTTGTTAGTCAAAATAGGAGGTGCCTAATTTAGAAGAAAATTCATGGAAGGTGGCTTACCATATTGTCAAAGATGGAGGTGCCTAACCTTGTTTGAATAAAGAATAGGAAAATTAGATAGTCTAATTTTGTTGAATGAAGAAATGTTTGACATATGAAATGAGAACTTGAAGGCTATAAATATGGCTTCATTTCTTCATTGTTAATCATCCCAAAAATAGAGAAAAGCTTGTATGAGAAGTTCTTGAGTGAGAGAATTTTGTGGGAAAACTCTCTTGGGTTTGTAATTGCTCTTGTCTTTTGGGTGTTTAAGAAAATTACTGAGAGTGTGGTTGTAACAATTTTCACATAGTGAATTTTTCTCTGGTTGTCTTTTGACAACGAAAGTAGTTTTTCTCTAATTTGGAGTTTCCACTATAATTCTTGTGTTGTGTATTATCTATTTCTCTGTTATTTGATATTCTGCTAAGGAAGATCTTGGGAGGGAGAATTTGTGATTATACCATTTTATCCAAATTTCCTAACATAATCATCAGCTAATCAACTCTTCTTTAAGTTCTTCTCGTTATAAATATTTCAAAAACTTTGTCTCAAATTCTACTCACCCTGATTCAAATGGATCATAATTTGAAATGACTTTGGTTTCCAATCTGACAAGCATTCCATGTTTTGCTTTTGTATTTCCAGAATCACATACCTGCATTGATTCTTTGAAATAGTTTATGGAGATGTTCAACTACTTGGCTCACTAAATGGCTTGTTTTTGAAAGTTTGAATGAAAATGACTCAAAATCAAGTACATGCTCATGTACAAAGTGAAAAATTGTGATTTTGAGTCAATTTTCGCTCGAACTCAAAAAGGGCCTCCAATCATGTTCAAGAGTAACTATAAGACTACAAGATCAATGAATTATTAGAATAACATTATAGTAATTTTAATGCAATTTTTACATATGTTACATCGCTATAATAATATCATCTTACCTTCTCAAATATATTTCTAAGTTCCGTGGTCCAATCACCTAAGGTTCTAATATGAATACTTAAATAGTCATCTCCTGGTGCAGAAGTGATTGAAAAGGGATGCCTGAAGCAAAATATAATTGAATTGTATAAGTTTAAAGCAACTTTTTTTTTAATTTATACCCTAAATAGTAAGTATAAGTTGTGCATAATTGAATCGGCTCTAATATATAGCGCGTGCATAAGTTATGTTTATATACTTTACATAATGTACTTAGTGGATATAATAGATATAAACTAGATATGTAAAACATATGTGCATGCTATATATAAGCTAACTTTTCATTTTAGAGATAAAAACATTATATACAATATATATACATCCTATTTTGAGGCTTCAAATCTTTTGATTTTCATATCTTAATTATAAGAAGTAAATATATGGTGTATAAATACCATTCAAAGTTGGAAATATCTGGACACTTAACAAAAAGATACATTCCACTTTTGTACTTGAATCCTTGGGGTTTGCTCATGTATAGTGCTAGGACATTTCCTGTGTATATTACACCCTGAAAATGTTCAATGAATATGATAAGTTCTATAAAGTTCTTTAATGAAATTTAAGAGTTCTCCGTAAAAAGATTATTGTACACTAACTTTAATAATTTTGACACGGTGATTGCTTTCATTGATTATTGAATAAGTTCTTTCAGTAGCATAGAATAGGACTGGAACAATGATATACATCCATGTCTGCAAAAGAAAAATATGATTGAATAGTTCAACATTAAACAAATATGGTGATGGGATTGAAAGAATGTTTAGAGTATTTTTATTTATGTTTATGTTAAAAGTAGATTTTAGTCAAAAGTGATTTGAGAAGAGAGTATTTTCATAAATAATCATATTATTTTGTGTTTCTTAACAGAAGCACAAAATATGATTTTTAAGTTACTGAAACACTCAAAAAAATATTTCAATTTGGTAAGGAAGATTTTCTTCAATGAGAAGTGTTTTTAGCGAGTCTCAAAAGCAAAAACCTTCATACTCTTAATGTCTCTTTGCTTTTACTTTTGATATCTAGCAGAATGTGCATATAACTGAAAAAACACTATTAAATAAGATAGGAAAATTTTCCATAAGTGATTTCAGTATTTAGAAAGCACTTTTATGCTTCTTGATAGAAGCACAATTTATGTACTTCTTCCAAAAAATACTTCTAATACAAGCATAAGTAAACAAACGTTAAAGAGTTATATAAGTCATACCGTTTTGCTTTCCCAATCCTTGGCAAGAAACAAAAAGTAGCCATGTATTATGAAAAGGAAGTAGACAAAAACCAGCAAATGGTGAGCATACCAAAAGGCATTGAACCCTGCCAAATGATGCAAAGGCCATGGTAACTTGATTACACTTTTTCTGAATGAGTGTAAAGCCAAAGTGAAGGCAAACCCCATTATCAACACCATCAAAATTCCGGTCACCCCCGGTATACTTATAATCAAATCCATGTAACTCGGCTTCTTGAAATGAAAATTCGACCCAAGAATTTTGATAAATTTCTTTTTAGGGCATAAAAGTATCCTCGGAAAATCACAAACTAAATGCATCATTATGTGCACCAAAGTCCCAATTGTTATTCCTAGTGCTATTAACTTATGGAAACTAATGTTATCATCAAAAGGAAAAATATAACCTAGAAATGTTGATCTAAGTCTTGTAAGAGTTCTTCTACAAACTGGAATGAGTACAAGAGCCATATTGAACTTGAGAGTCTCAGCAGCCCCTTTTGCATAGCAAAGACACTTACCCATTATCTTATATGCTCCTCTTTTCTCATATTGGTGGAACTTCCATGTGAAAAGGACAAAGTTTATGACTACCCATAATGAGATAACCCATACTTTCTTCCAATTTTCATGTACATATTCTAGAGTTTTATGAAGAAATCTACTTAGAGGTTTTCTATATCTTCTAGGAATCATAGCTTTAGTGAGATTTGTTGTACTCTGTGAACTGGTCTCTTCAGAACTCACCATTTCTCTTAGTAGAGTTTCTAGTTGCCACATCTATTACAAATTGAAATGAACTTAGTAATATGACATATTGACATGTGTCAAAACAGAGATTTAAAAGGGTTGATGAGTAGTATTCATTTACCTCTATATAACCAAGATGATCAGGATCTAGCTTTTCCATAATCAAAGTTGCATATAAAGCTGCTTGTTGTTTGAGATTTGCTAGCTTGTTTGCAGAAGCACTCAAAACTACAATCTTTTCCATTAAAATAGTTAGAAACTAGCTTAATTGATTGCAAAAAGTGGAGGCAAAGAAAAGAAAAGAGAGAGAGAGAAGAGCTCTTTAGGTTCTCTTTTGCTCACCTCCTTTACCTCATCCTCTGATAGCTTCCCATCTCCATTTTTGTCACACCTAAATAACATGCCACACAAAAGCAATTAGTCTTAAGGTCTGTTTGCTTCTGATTTAGGCCAAATGTTGCAACAGGCTACTAATTATTGTAATTGGAGTATTTAGGTACAATAACTAATTTTTGCGAGCAGTCCATAAAATGACATCACAAAAACAAAACAAATTGAAGGGTAATTTTTATATTTTTCTTCATTTTTTCTATTTTTTAAAAAGTTTAAAAAACTGCTTCAACAATTATTCATGTTAAAACTTTATTTGTCAAATGCATTTGAAAAAATAAAAAATAACTACTGGATCCAACCACTGCTTTGTCCTTATACAGCTAGTTTTTTTAAAATAAGTAAAATGACATATCATAAATTACTAGTGGATGTAAGTGTTCAAATTGCAAAAGCTAATCAACCATCCTAGTTTTAAACTTTGCAAAACTGCTCTGGTAGTAAAAAAAACTTCCAGACCAAATGAAATTTTTTTCAATCATAAATACTTTCGGTGCTCTAAAATCAATTTTAGTAGAAGCAATTGTTAGTACAAAACTACAAATCATCTATAAATAAGGAGATTTTATTACATGTCAAAGAAAATCTGAAGCCGGGATTCCATATCTTCATGTGTCATATCTTCCCAAAAACACCTTAATTCACCCAAAGTTATCCCATTTACAGGAATCCACTTTCTTCTCCTAGACAATGTATCAAACAGTTCACTTGCAAAATCTTTCGACTCCCCTCCCATGCCTACCAAAACACCAAAATTTCAAGCTCTCTCTTCAACTTTGTATCACATTTCAAAACACAAGAGAATGCCAATAACAAAAATTACAAAAATAATAATAATTAAAAAAAAATCAAAAGTACTTTACCAATGCAGAATCCAAATTTGTCTCTACTGAGCCTCCCATCCTTTGAATTTTGATAAAAGCGCTTCTCAATAGATTTCCAAGCATCAGCTTCTTTCCCCGCCATCGCCTTATCGAGAAACCTCAAACTATTGATCCCTTTATGAGCTCCTGAATGTGATCTTTCAATTCTTGGTGTTGTAAGCTGATTCATCATAGACTCATTAATAGTAGTCATTACTTTCTTTACAATTCTACTGTTTCTTTTAAAATATTTCTCATTGGAAACTTCGTTGGTTATGTCTTTTGATTCATCATTCATAGCCAAATCTTGTAATTGATCAATTTGAATGCTTTCTAACATCCATCTTGATGAACTTGAATTATCTTTGCCTTTACATTCTGATAAGTTCATTGTCAAAATGTATTTTAACACAGATCAATAATCTTTTATTCTTTGTTAATTAGAATTAAAGATTGATGATCTGGGTAGAGGAGATTTTCAGAGAAAGATCTGAATGGGTCAAATTGGGTTGAAAGAGGGAAGAGTTTTTGTTGAAAATTTAGTTGGTTTAATTATTTGTCTAATATTAGAGCATACAATGTTGTTATATTAGTACAAGAACCTTTTTGTTTGAGTTAACTAGAAGACAAATCTGAAATAGGTATTAGTTTTTTTCTTTTTTTTTTCATATTATTTTTTGTATTGCAACTTGTAGGAACTTTTTTCTTCCTCCTTTTTTTTTCAATTCAGATTCTAATCATAGGTGTGTTATTTTGTTTCATTATATATAGTGCATTTCTACTCTCTTTTTGTTTTTTTATCCTTGTTTTTCTTTGATTTTTTATCTTAACCTTTTATTTTATATCTAAGTATTTAATAAATTTATAATTATTAATATATTATATTTTTAAAATAATATTTAAATTATTTAACATTTAAAATTATATACACAGATTAAGTAATAATAAACAAAGATATGAAAAATATAAAGGGAGAATCCAAACTCTTTTTTGTCGATGTAGTTGTTGAGGCTTATTGTCGTTTGTATCTGTCGTATGAAAAGCCCATGTTAGCTAAAAATAAGTTATTGTCTTTTCAGCAAAAATTAATAAATAATGAATGAAAATAATGAAAGAAAAAGGAAAATGACAGAAATGTTATTATCTGTATTGTGTTCCTTACCCCACGTTTGGTTGGAGGGAATGGAATGGAATCAGAATCGATTCCTTCCATTTTGTGTGTTTGGTTGGACGGAATGGAGGATGGAATGGAATCAGATTACTAAAAGAGAAGGAATCACAATTCCTTCTCACCACCTTGGTAATCATAATTCCATTCCCATCTAAACTTTTTTTTTCCAATTTTACCCTCACTTAAAATATAACCTTAAACTCAAATCCCAAATTCTCAAACCCAAAATTCCAAAACCCTAAACCCTAAACCCTAAATCCAAAATTTCAAAACCCAAAACCCTAAATCCCTAAACCCCAAATCCCTAAACCCTAAACCTTAAAACATAAATCCCAAAACCCTAAAACATAAATCCCAAAACCCTAAACCACTAAACCACTAAACCCCAATTTCAAATCATAAAACCCGAAACCCCAAATCCACTAAACCCTAAACCTAAAACCCTAAATCCCTAAACCCAAAATTCTTAAACCCTAAACCTTAAAACATAAATCCCAAAACCCTAAACCCTAAACCCCAAATTCCAAATCCTAAAACCCTAAACCCCAAATCCCTAAACCCTAAACCTTAAAACATAAATCCCAAAACCCAAAACCCTAAAACATAATATATTTTAATAATATATTTATTTTTAATTAAGTAATAATTATTTAGAAAAATAATGATTTCAATAATATATTTTGTTTGACGAAAAAATAGTAATTAAATGACACTATTTGAACTTTACAGCATGTAGGGGTATTAAGGTCATTTACAGCTTTTTTCATTCCATTCCAATGGCAAACCAAACACTGTAATCCTAATTCCGAGCTTGATTCCAGTGGTCGAACCAAACAAAATTGTTTCCTTTCCATTCCATTCCATTCCCATTCCCATTCCCATTCCCATTCCCATTCCGATTCCATTCCACGAACCAAACGCCACCTTAGTGCGTTTATGGTTTTTTCACTATCTACTTTGAAATAGATGCTACTAGACCATTGAAGGTTTCGGTGTTGTATTTAGGGAAAAAAAAATTGTGAACTCGCTTTCAGTTTGATTTTTATCCGATAAAATTTAAAAATATGTATGATTTTTAGTGAAAACCGAACATGAAACAACTAGTACTGTTCATGTACGGTTATACTGATAACCGTACCCACCTGTGCCATAAATTAATTATATTTATTTAATTAATTTATATATTTATTAAATTAATTTATATATTTATTAAATTAAATTATATATTAATTAATAATTATGGTTTATTAAAAAATTCTTTTAAAAATTTTGGAAAAACATTTTTTTGTATTTTTTAATAACTACTTCGAATCGTTACCTATAAGAAAAAATCCGTCATCAAATCATAACGATTTTCAAACGATTTTAGGTACAGATTTTATAATTTGATGTGATGATAATTATATAAAAAATCATGCCTATTTGTATCCGTGCCCATTCTTAGTTGCATTATTCATGTGATTTTTAAAAATGTGCACCTTAGTATAATATCTTATAAGACAAGTAGTTCTAATCCATTAGCTTTCAAAACTTTCAATACAAGTACAATTTTATATAATAAAAAAAATTCTAGTAATAAAATTAGAATTTAATTAAAATAATAAAAATATTTTAAAAAAGAAATTTTTTTCTTTCTATTAATTTCATGCAAAAATCACCACGACAAGTTAATTATTTTTATAAATTCATTGCCAACTAGATTGGCTACAATCGTCACTGTTAATTTTCTCTGAATTTTTAAAAAATAGCCATAAAATTGATTTTTTAGTTTAATGTCTAATGTTATATTTATATATTAAAAAGAAGAAACTAGTTGTTACTAACTAATTATTCTCAACACTCTCCTTCAAGTTAGGCGTGTAGATATCAGTCAATCCTGACTTGCTTAAATTTTATTTAAATGATTTCGGATCTAAACCTTTGGTGAAGATGTCTGTCAATTATTTTTCAATTCTTACAAATGGAGCTTCAATTTCTTTTGCTTGATTTTTTCTCGAATGGAGTGACAATCCACTTCGATGTGTTTTGTTATCTCATGAAGCACCAGATTGGATGCTATATGTTTTGCGATAACTTCTTCATGGGTTCTTGAATTTTAATTCTGATATCCAAAAGAAGTTGTTTGATCCAAGTTAGCTCACTTGAGGTTAATGCCATGGCTCGATATTCTACATCAGCGCTTGATCGTGTCACAACATTTTGTTTCTTGCTTTTCTATGTGACTAAATTTCCACCTACAAACAGGCAAAAACCATTGGTTGATTTTCTATCAAAACTACCGGCCCAATCTGCATAAGAGAAGCCACACACTTTGTTAGAATTATTACGTTTTATGAGAATTCATTTATTGGGTGTCCCTTTTAAATATTTTAAAATTCTATGTATAACCTCTAAATCTGGTGTTCTAGGTGCATGCATAAATTTATTAATTTGGCTTACCGAAAAGGAAATGTTTGGTCGGATTACCGATAAATAAATTAATTTTATTACAAATCTTTGAAATTGACTTATGTCTTCTAAAAGTTCATCATCCTCAATATTTAATTTGCATTTACTATTTATTAGTATAGTTATTGGTTTACTCCTTAATTTACTAATTTCTTTCAATAGGTCAAGTGTATATTTTCTTTGTGAAATAAAGAGTCCCTTGGATGAATGTGTTATTTTTATTTCTAGAAAATATTTTTAATAAACCTAAGTCTTTGTTATCAAAATTCTCCTTTAATTACATTTTTACTTTTTTAATTTCTTCCGTATTATTTCTGGTAATTATTATGTCATTTACATATACTAGAATTATGGTTGTGAAGGTACCATAATTTTTGGAAAATAATGAGTGATCGGTATTACTAATTTTAAAATCACAAGAAATTAAATAAGAGCTTAATTTTCCATACCATGCTCGTAGAGATTGCTTTAGTCTGTAAATGGATTTTTTTAACCTACACACTAGGTTAGAATTGTTTTCTTTTTTATGACCAAGTGAAAGCGTCATATATACCTCTTCTTCGAGCGTTCCTTAGAGAAAAGCATTATTAACATCCATTTGAGGTAAGGTCCAATTTTGGTTTATTGCTATAGAAAATAAAATCCTAACGATATTCATTTTGGCCATGGGTGTAAATGTTTCTTGATAATCTACACCGTAGGTTTGAGTGTAACATTTTGCCACTAATCGTGCTTTGTACCTTTCAATAGTACTATCACTATTAAACTTAATCTTATAGACCCATTTGCATCCTACAGGTTTCTTTCCTTTGGATAGTTGTATGACTACCCATGTTTCGTTTTTTTCGAGTGCTCTAAGTTCTTCTTCCATTGCTTTGCACCATACCAATTGACATATTGCTTCCTCATAGTTATTTGGCTCATTTTCTTTGGAAATTCAAGTCAAATAAGTCTTATATTAGGATGTAACATTTTTATAAGACAAATAATTTTGGATAGGATATTTTACCTCATATGTTACAAAATCTTGTAATCTAGTTGTAGGTTGTGGAGTTTGATTAAACCTTCTCAATTGTATTATTTCGATAATATCATCTTATCCCTCACTTTGAGAAGTTTCTTCCTTTTCATTCTCATTGATTATTTCATTTTCATTTACTACTACCATATTTCCTTCTCGAGAGTAAAAAAATGGAAATGTAAATTAATTTGGTTTCTCTTGATTATTAGTCTCATTTTCTAGTGTTTTGTAATGTAGCTCATTTTCTTGGAATGTCACATCTCTTGAAATGTAATGTTTTTTGTTAATCGAATCATAACATTTATAACCATTTTTTTGAGATAAATACACCAAGAAAATAGCTTTGATTAATGTATAATTTAACTTGTGTTGTTTATCTTTATGCACATAACATGTACATACAAATACCCTTAAATGACAGATGTTAAGTTTTTCTTGTTTGAAGATTTATAGTGTGTTTTTGAAATTCAAATTGATACTTGACAATCTACTAATTAAATATGTTACGTACATACAAATATCCTTAAATGACAGTTGTTAAGTTTTTCTTGTTAGAGGATTTATAGTGTGTTTTTGAAATTCAAATTGACATTTAACAATCTATTAATTAAATACGATACGGTGAAAAAGACACATTAGAATGAAGAGAAAAAGAAGAGATCTAAGGCAAAGAAATTTTTTTTAATTTATTTATTTGATTTAAATTATAATTTAATATTTTTTATTATTTTAATTAAATTTTTGTTTTATTAATTTAAAATAAATTTCAATCTTACCCCTAGCATTTTTTCTTTCTTTTCTTTTTTTGCAAAATTGTACTTAAATCACACTTAGTTAGTAGACTAAACTTGTTCAAGTAATAAGTTAAGAGAACAAATTATCTTTTAAAATAGTTACACTACATTTCTTTGACTATTAATCCATTGAAGGCCTAGGTTAATTCACAAAAGTAATTCTTTTCATTTCAAGTTGGAATGAGTTCATAAAGAGTTCTAACGATAACAGTCATTTTTCTCCCATTTCAAGCTATACTTATAAATCATATTAAAAAAAAATTGATCTAAAAAAAGTTGAATTGAGTTCTCAGCTTATCAAACATAATTAATTGAATATTAAATGATTAATTACGTTTTATATTCACGATGTATGAGATAATTTATAAAAATACAAAACGTTTATTTTGTTACAATTATACTCACAACGTATGAATAACGATAAAAATATGCTTAATTTTAGACATAATTATATATACGTTGTGGATATAATTATAACTTTAAAAATAAATGTTATTAGATATGTTTTTATTACGAACATAATTACAATAAAATAAATATTTTAAATGTTTTTATAAATTTTGTCATATATTATGAATATAAAAAGTAATTAATCTTATTATAAAAATAAGATAAACTATTTATCTGAACATACGTTAACACAGTTGAGTTCTCATTTGAACACTTTTTCATTCACAAAACATTATAGAGAACATTTTTGTTTAACTTTTCAAAAAGTAAAATAATTATGGGAAATGAAGGCCTATCAAAGGTTGTTAGCAGATGAAATGTTTGCTTGGAAACAAAGAATGGAACCATACTATTTCTGAAGGATGTCAGGCATATTCTATATATGCGCCTAAATTTAATCTCTATATGCAAACTTGCAAATGAAGAATATTGCAGCTCCTTTATTTATGACAAATGGAAACTTACAAAAGGCTTCTTAATAGTGGTTAAAGGTGAGAAGTATACAACTCTGTATATAATGCAAGTGAAGCTCTCCACCGATATAGTAAATTTTGTGGAGAAAGACAATGTAGTTGAATTATGGCATAGGAAACTCAGTCACATGGGTGAAAAAGGTATGACAAGTCTAGCCAGGAAGAACATATTGCCTGGAATGGAAGAAGTGTATTTGGAGAAATGTGTTGATTGTCTAATAGGAAAGCTAAAAAGAGTTGCTTTCAAGAATTCCCCTCCTTTTAGAATGAATAATATTTTAGATCTGATTCACTCATATTTATACGGACCAATGTCAAAGTCACTTAGTGGTGCTAAATACTTTGTGACGTTCATTGATGGTCATTCAAGGAAGACGTGGGTATATCTTTTGAAGACAAAAGATTAGGTACTAGATGTATTCAAAGAATTTCATATCTCAATTGAGAAACAGACTTGGAAAAAGCTTAAGTACATTTGGACAGACAATGGTGTAGAATACACAGGACCTTTTCATGCTTACTACAAAAAGCATGGTATTCGGCATCAAATGACACCTCCAAAGACACCGTAGTTGAATAGCTTAGCTATGAGAATGAACAAAACATTGATAAAGAGAGATAGATGTCTACTCTCACATGCAAAGTTGCCTAAAAATTTCTAGGGTGAATTCATACTCACAGTTGCACATGTGTTGAATTTTTCACCCTGTACTCCTCTCAAGATAGATATTCTAGATAAAGTGTGGTCAAGAAATGATGTTTCCTCTGATCGTCTGTGGGTGTTTGGCTGCAAAGCATTTGTTCATATCCCCAAGGATGAGAGATTCAAACTTGATGACAAGACAAGGTAGTATAAAAAGACTTGGTAGGAGCCATGATGATATATTTGTTGAAGATGAGACCATTGAAGATAATGTCAAAATGAAAAAAGGATGTTTCTAATTCTAATGGTGATTCATCATAATTAGAATTAATTCCTCCAATATCAGTGTCAAGACAAGTTGGATATGAAGACCAAGTTTATCCACATAATGAAGATAATGCTCCCATAGAAGTTGGTTCTAAAGATGAGAGAGATGATGATATTAATTATCCAACACCAACATATATGGCTTCTCCTGGTCCACTAAAAAAAAGTGATAGACTGAGACGACCCTCTACCACATATCCTCTAATTGAGTATGTAACTTTCAATGATGAGGGAGAACCTGAGAGTTCTGAAGAATCCATGGATGATGAATTCAAACAAAAATAGATTAAAGTCATGCAATATGAGATAAGTCCTTGCATGAGAACAAAAAAATTTAACAGATGAAGCTGCCCAAAAGGAAGAGGGCTTTGAAAAATAAATGGGTGTTCAGGGTGAAGCATGAAGAACATAGTTCCAGTTTGCGATATAAAGCCAGACTGGTTGTCAAGGGATTCATCCAAAGAAAAGGAGTTGACTTTGACGAGATTTTCTCACTTATTGTGAAAATGACATCCATTTGTATTGTGTTGGGGTTAGCAATAAGTCTTGACCTGAAGGATGAGAAAATAGATGTTAAAACTATCTTTCTATATGATAACTTGGAATAAGAGATATACATGAAGCAGCAAGAGGGTTTCAAGCAAGCAAAAGGGAAAAATGATTATGTTCAAAAATTGAAGAAAAGCCTCTATAGCTTAAAACGTGCACTAAGACAATGGTACAAGAAGTTTGAGTCTGTTATGGGAGAGCAAGGCTACAAAAATACTACTTCAGATCATTGTGCTTTTGTGCATAAATTTTTAGATGATAATTTCATTATTATTTTGCTCTATGTAGATGATATGTTGATTGTTGGTCAAAATATTTCCAGAATCAATAACTTGAAAAGGCAGTTGAGTAAGTCTTTTTCATAAAAGAATTGAGGCCAATAAGGCAAATTCTTGACATAAGTATTATTAGAGACAGAGACGCTAAGAAATTTTTAAATCCAAACAATCTCATAAATAGTTAAACCCAAAGTTCTAAACTCAGCTTCTATGGAAGATCTTGATACCACCTTTTACTTACGGGAAGTTCATAAAATCAAATAGTGAAAAATGTATATACAATACCCTCTCGTGGACTTCCTATCATCATGACATAAGGCCTAGTTAGCATCATTATAACCTATGAGAGTAAGATGCTTGGAATGATAAAATATCATACCATAGTGAAGAGTTCCTTTGGAATACCTCAAAAGCCTCTTTACAGCCACCTAGTGAATGTCAGTAGATGAATGAAGAATTTGTAGAGATGAAGTAAGTGTTGATGTGTTTGAAGCTTCTATGATCTTTTGTGATAACATAAGTACTAACTATCTTGCTAAACATCTTAGTTATCATGCTAGGACAAAATATATAAAGTTAAACTTCCATTTCCTAAGAGAAAATTGATGGTTGGCTTACAACATATTAAGTATACCCAATGTATAAACAAATAGCGGACATAATAACTAAGGTCGTAGGAAGAATCATAATTTTTTAGTTGGGGACTAAGCTCTCGGCTATACAGAAACCTTGAGCTTATGAGAGGGTGTTGAGAATATTGTTAATGTTATATTGTGCTTATAACCACACACATATACTCTGAGCCTTGTGCTCATCTCACACGCACTCATACTACCTAAATAACTTTATAAATACCCCATGTACACCAATTGTTTTCTATTGAATAAGATGATCACATTTATCTTTATTTTCTCTTCTTTACTTTATTTTGTTAATTTATGTTTATCTTTTACTCTCAAAGTAAGCCATAATATGCATTTTAATTCTTCAAATTTAAAAAGATGTTTTTTAGTCTCTCAACTTTGAGAAAAATAACCAATTAAAGATAAATAATATTATTTTAATAATATTTATATTAAAATATTATTCTTTCATGTCAAGTGATTAAAACTCAATCTTTTAATAATGAAAAAGTGATAATTAATATGAAATAAATTTTATAAAATATTTTTTAATATTTGGTTATTATTACTGTTTGTATTTAAATATTTTATTGATTTTTTAAAAATAAAAATATATATTTAAATAATTTTTTCTTAGAACAGTTTTATTAATTATTTTTCCTTCAATAAATTTTATACTAAATTTCACTTTTATCCTTATTAATGGCTTACGTTTTAATAATTTGATAATAAAAAAATAATATTTTAATAAAATAATAATGTTATTTGTTCTTATTGATCTATTTTCTTAAATTTAAGAGTTAGAAAATACTTTTTATAATCTCACATATTAAATAACTTCATAATCTCGAAGATTTCTATAGCCCCTTCTCCCTATTAAATAAGGGTAATAATATGGCGACAATAATAATTTATTAGTAACAATTTTATTCAATAGTAATCACACTAAAATATAATTAATATTAAAGATAAAATAAATATTTTATACGCTTTTATTGCTACAATAAAAAAAATTATTATGAAAATATCATTACCTTTAAATAATTAGAAAGTTATTATTAGGTGAAAATAATTATGAAGTATTTAAAAGTCTTAAATAACAAAGAGTTTAATTATGCAATACAATAAAATTTTAACAAGTAAATATATTTATCATTTCAAAAGGAAAATATTAGCTTTAGATTTATAAATATTTTGACATGTCATCTAAACTCTCATTGTAAGACTATATTTCACAATTTTAAATACATATTAATGTATTCTCGATATCATTAATATCTTAAAATTTGAATCATTATTTATATTTATGAAATCATTTTTATCCATATTTTAAGAAATCGAACAATACGAAAGAATGCACCTTAAAATTATTATAATTTTGTTGTAATATTTTCAATTTTAATTATTTAGTAACATAAATATGCATTGTCTTATATTAAAACTAATTTAATAAATTTATATTTATAATTGAAAATCACAAAACAAATGCAAATATTTGCATTTCACTAGTAGTATATAATTTTTTTCTTTTATTTTAAGAAAATAGTTCTTTTGCGTATGTTTAGTGGTGTATAAATTGTATATGAAATTTTTAAAGTTATATGCGTATATATATGCGCAAAAAAATAGAGGGTTATATGCTCTAGTAACCTTATATTTATCAAAAATATAATTTGGATCCTACCACTTGATATTTAATGTTAATAGTCAAAAAGAACCCTCTCATATATATATAACAAGACTAAATCATGCAACTATTATTAAGAAACCATACTTGATCATATTTGTATGATTATTTTGACCCAACCTACTTTGCATTCAGATCCGACCTATTACCACCTGAGCATATCCATCAAATTTCTTCAACCATTTTTTCTCTCATTACACAATTACAACACTATTCATTGCATTATTATTATCATTGGATGGTTTGTTTGTCACCACTTCATTGTCCACGTCACTTTCATCATCATCATCGTAGACATCATAACCATCTCTATAATGATCTTCATTTTGATTCTGATTCATTAGATTGTGATATTTCATAGTTAAATCCTTATTGTTATTTTCTTATCGTGGAGACAACCATTGTTGCTTAGGTCTCACCATTATCGATATTGAATTGATATCTGATATGTTAAATAAGGATTTTGGTTTTCAGTTAAACATATGTCAAACTCTTTTGTGTTCAATTTAACATATGTCTAATTATATGTATTTATTAATGAATCTAGTTTTTTGTCATGTTAATTTATTTTAATTATTTCACTCACGATGAAACATGACCATTGTGGAAGAATTTGATATAGAATTGATATCACGTGTAAAATGAGGTCTTTTGTTTTTAGTTGGATCTATGTCAAACTCTATTGTGTCTAGTTGGACATATGTCCAACTGTAGTTTAGTTTTATATCATATTAATTTATTTTAATTACTTTAGGATCAAACATGATAATTGTGGAAGAATTTGATATGAAACTGATATCATCTACGTAAAATGAGGTCTTTGGTTTTCAATTAAACATATGTCTAAATTTATTATATTCAATTAGACATATATTTAACTGTGTATATTTACTAATGAATTTAATTTTCTATCAAATTAATTTATTTTAATTATTTCTCTCATAATCAAACATGAAAATTATGGAAGGA
The DNA here is from genome assembly GCA_033030585.1 of Hippophae rhamnoides. Lineage (NCBI taxonomy): Eukaryota > Viridiplantae > Streptophyta > Magnoliopsida > Rosales > Elaeagnaceae > Hippophae > Hippophae rhamnoides. Next base: position 2,884,318 of record CM065431.1, read on the forward strand.
TTTAACGTATATCATGTAACATATTAGAAAAAATTATGATAAAAAACTATGAGAAACAAATTTGAACTATGTATAATTTAATTCATGTATATATACTACCTATGTATGTTGACTACAAATGTTTTGTTCACTACTTCTTTTTATATGGTCTTGTGAATTATTTTTACACATTAATTATGTGTTTGGTATACGTGTCCTAAGAATATACTTGTTTATTTGACTGGCATATTAAGAATCTATTTTATATGAGTCTTAAAATAAGTAAACTTTTTACGATGGGTTAAAATTAATACATAATTAAACTATGTGCATTAGGCTTCAATTTAGATAATAGTTGTACCATCATGTTATATATAGTGTACTCAAGGTGAAAATTTTAACCATAATTCCTCTATTTTCATTGGAAACAAGGCAAATGCTGAACATCATAATCATTTTGTATTTGCACAACAACATTTGATAAGGAACAACATTTTCACAACAACATTTGATGCAAATGCATTTTATAAGGAACATAATCAAATATAAGTAAGAAAATTTCAATACATAATCTATAGACCTATGGAAAAAATATTACATTTCTTATTCATATGTGTTTGAAAATTAAATATGAAAGATAGCTCACAAAGTTCTAAAATGAAAAATTCTATTAAATAACCCTTAGCACTAGTTAAAGCATAAGAAAAGAGGTTGATATTGGACTGTAATGTAAAAACCACAATTTTAGGGTTTTTATCGTGAGCAACTATCAAACTAGACCTCGTCGACAAAAGTAGAGCTTGTTCGATGCTTGGAAAATAAGATGTTAACATCATCGTTAGTTGAAGTCGTTACCATCATTGTCGTCGAAGTAGTTACTATTTGTGAGAAGAATGTAGATTACGATTGAACATTTGAAGAAGATAAAATGATCTCATTTGAGTTAATATTTTCATAAATGCTAATATAAATATAATAAGAAAAGACATGAAATTCTGAAGAAGAAAAAATACAAGTGAGGGATCATAATAGAATACAAGTATTGCATGGGTTCTATTTCAACTTATTTTTAAAAAATAGAATGAATATGGAAATTTTCTTATAAAAAATGTAGATGAGTTTTAAAGACCCAATGACTCACCTAACCCAGCCCATTAATAATACCTGGGCTGGCCCATTTAGACCAGGACTTACACAACGGTCTCCACCTTCAGTCACTTACAAAGTCACCTTCTCTGTCCGTCTCTTTCTCTCTATCTCTCTCTAACATCAAAACTCTTAGTCTTTCCCACTCTCTTTCGTCTTTCTTTCTACCTCTGCGCACAAGCTTTCTCTTTTTCATTCGTTGCCTCTCTATCTCTGCCCATTTTAGTCTTTTTCCTTCCCATCATCTTCTTCTTCAAATCAGACGGTCCATTCCTTTCCACGTCACCACCGTCTTCTTCATCCCCCACCTTCCCTGTGGACTTGCTCTTTCCCACTACTATATATATATCTATCATATTATCGCATTAACCGCCTTGCCCTAGCTTCTAGGGTTTCTCCGATTCATCCAAAGTAAAATTTTCTCTATTTTTCTTCTCTGATCCTTTTTTCTTATTGCTTTTGGCTTTGCGTTTTGTTTGTTGATTTCGCTGTTGGAGGAGTTTGTGTTTATTCTGGTTAATGAGGTACTTTGAATTAAATTATGATCTTTTTTTATTATTATTCTATACAATATTTTCTACGTGTGCTGTAAATTTGGTTTTCTATGTCTCTTTTTGTGTAAATAACGACTTCTTGTGGAGAATTTGATTTTTGTATTTGTTTTTTTGGAATTTTCTTTGGAATTAGGGATTGATTTGCGTTGGCTCATGTCATGATTGGAAATTTTGGAATTCGGTAAGCTTGGGGGTGGTGTGGATTATACTGTGGAATTTGGTGATTCTTTTGTTATGCTTCATGGCGATCGAAAAGAATAACTTTAAGGTTACGAGGTTTGATTCTGAACTTTCGCCTAGTAGTAGGAGGAGTTTGTCAAGTGATGCAGATGAGTTTCAACGGCATAGCTTTGCTGTTGAATCTGATGATGATAATGATGGATTTGATGATGCTGATTCGGGGGCCGGGTCTGATGACTTTGATTTGTTGGAATTGGGAGAGACTGGTGTAGAGTTTTGCCAAGTTGGGAACCAGACTTGTAGCATTCCTTTTGAGCTTTATGATCTTTCAGGGCTTGAAGATATTTTGTCATTGGATGTTTGGAATGAAGTATTGACTGATGAGGAACGGTTCAGCCTCACTAAGTATCTTCCTGACATGGACCAAGAGACATATATGATCACTTTGAAAGGTCTCTTAACTGGTGATAACTTCCATTTTGGGTGCCCAATTAAGTTGTTGTTTGAAATGTTGAAAGGAGGTCTATGTGAGCCAAGGGTTGCTTTGTACCGGGAGGGATTAAATTTCTTTCAGAAAAGGGAACACTACCATCTCCTAAAGAAGTATCAAAATAACATGGTTAGTAATCTTTGTCAGGCTAGGGATGCTTGGCTAAATTGTAAGGGTTACAGTATTGATGAGAAACTCCGTTTGTTGAATATTGTGAAAAGCCAGAAGATTTTGATGTGTGAAAAGATGGATGATATGGTGTTTGATTCATCAGAAAGAGAGTCTTATGAAGGGGTGCGAGGCAGCAGGATCAAAGATAGGAAACTTGTGCAGAAGATGGGTCATCACTCTCCATACTCGGTTGATTCAAATTTGGATTTTCCTTCACGTGGACGGTCATTGGCTTTGGAATCAGCAAAGTATGGAAAGCAGAATACAAAAGGTACATTGAAGTTGGGTGGATCAAAGCATCTTGCTACAGAAAAGGACCTTGGCAGACATTCTTTTGTTTACCAGGGTTTAGATATTAATTCTAGCCCATATAATGCAGGTATGTTGCCTCGGGCTAATAACACAGCAGGATATGAGTCTGGGGCAGTCCACACAATGAGGGGTCAAATGAGAAGTGGTGATAACGCTGAAGAAACATATGGATCTGGCCTCCAGCATGATCGGGTTGGAATGAAGGATAACTCTAGGATTTTGAAACCAGGGAGAAATCATGAACTTTTGAGAGGCAATGAACTAACTTCTGACAGTTTAATGGGTGTGCCTCTTTCTTCAAAAACTGATTTTCGAGGCCATGGTAGGAAAAAGAATGGAAATTTTTTGTCAGAGACGAAGGTTGTTACTGCAAAGCCTCCTAATGTGAGAGCTGTCTATGGTTTTCCCCAAAAGACCAAGTATCCTGAAAATGTTTCAGAATTTCAAGGTGGGAAGCAGATGAAGTCTTTGAAAAGCAGACATTTGCAGCATGCACTAGGAGGAAATAGAGTTGACTCAGCTGATCACGCCGAACTATATTGGCATAATAACAGTGAGGGGGAAGCTTTTTCCACTGATTCACCCCATATATCTGATGATTGGAGCATCAGAAACAAGAAGTGGAAGACAGAGAGGGATTCTCCTGAACTGAGTTACAAGTCATATAGAGCTTCCTCCCCACAGATAAGTGAGAGATTATTGCCTTCTGAATATAGAACAAGAACCTTTGAAGACAAGATTCGAGGAAACTTTTTACATAATGGTGGACCTAACATGAAAAAAATGGGAGGAAATAAGCCATTCAGCAAAAATGAAGAAACAGAATCAGACTCATCTGAGCATTCAGATGATGATGATGAAGAAAACAATCCTGTGTTAAGGAGTAGGATGGCTTATCCCAGTGGTGTTGCGGAACCTCCTCGTTCTTTATTGAAGACTCAGCAGGGTGCTAAAAAGGTCAATTTTGTTAAGAAAGATTCAAGAGGGAATACACGAATCCTTGATGGAGTTCCATTCTCCTCTAAAAGGATAGGCATCCCTCATGACTCAAAACTGAAACAGAAAGGTAAGATGCGAGACAGCAGTCCATTTCTGGAATCATCCAGAGTTTTTGAAGATGGATATTTCTCAGGCCTGGGTAAACTTGGCAATGACAACACTGATGATGATGACATTGGTGATGATCGTGCTTACAAACTGGGCAAGAATGGCCGATTGTCAGGGGAACCTGGCGAGAGATCACACAGGAACTCATTGAAGGCCTATTCTGCTGATGTAAAACAGATTAAGGATGTTGTTCGTAAGAACTCTGTTCCAAGGCTGCATCAGCTGCAGGATTATGTTGTTGATGAGCAAGATGATTCTCTTCCTGCTCGGTTTCCAGTACATGATAGCAGGCAGGGTAGACTTGGGAAGAAAGGTCAGAACCTTGAATCAAATGCAGACGATGGCCGTGAAAGATCTGATGCTTCACTACTAATATGTAACTTGGCCACAAGGAAGCGGAAAGGCAAGGGGAATGTGGTGGACATGGATAAATCATATGAAGGTAGTGACTTACAGTCTAACCACCTGCAGCAAATTGATGATTCCAATACCCCAAAGAAGAAGGCAAAGAGGAAAGTTGAAGCTGACACGAGAACCCCTGATATGGAAGCTCCAGAGCCACCCGCTCCAGAGAAAGCCATAACAGATATGGAGCCGGAAACTAAGCCTCAGAAAAAGTCCTTTACTTTGATCACACCAACTGTTCTTACAAGCTTTTCATTTTCTGTTATGCATCTTTTTTCAGCAGTTCGGTTGGCAATGATAACCCCACTTCCAGATGATACTTTAGAGGCCAGCAAGGCGATGGATGAGTGCAAGGAAAAGGAAGATGGTAGCATCAATGTGGTCTCTCCTGGCGAGAAGCTTGTGGCCAATAATTCACATTGTTATGGGGGAGTGAGTGTTCCTATAAGTATTCAGGAAATTGTTAACCGCGTGAGATCTAAACCTTTAGATCCTTCCATTCTTGAGACTCAAGAGCCACTTCAGGACTTGGTAAGGGGAGTTTTGAAGATATTTTCGTCAAAGACTGCCCCTTTAGGGGCAAAGGGTTGGAAGGCACTTGCAGTCTATGAAAAATCAGCAAAAAGTTGGTCATGGCTAGGTCCAGTTTCTCATAGTTCATCTGATCACGATACCATTGAGGAGGTTGCATCACCTGAAGCTTGGGGTCTTCCTCACAAAATGCTTGTCAAGTTGGTTGATTCATTTGCTAATTGGCTGAAAAATGGGCAAGAGACCCTTCAACAGATTGGAAGTCTTCCTGCACCTCCTTTGCAACTGATGCAGCTCAACCTGGATGAGAAAGAAAGGTTCCGGGACCTTAGAGCTCAAAAGAGTCTGAATACTATTAGTCCAAGCTCTGAAGAAGTAAGAGCTTATTTCCGCAAAGAAGAGGTTCTTAGGTATTCAATTCCTGACAGGGCCTTCTCTTACACAGCAGCTGATGGTAAGAAATCCATTGTTGCTCCCTTGAGACGGTGTGGTGGTAAGCCAACATCAAAAGCCCGAGACCACTTCATGCTGAAACGTGATCGACCACCACATGTTACAATACTTTGTCTTGTACGAGATGCAGCTGCCAGATTGCCTGGAAATATTGGTACAAGAGCGGATGTTTGTACTTTGATTAGAGATTCTCAGTATATTGTTGAGGATGTTTCTGATGCCCAAGTTAATCAAGTTGTGAGTGGAGCCCTGGACCGTTTGCATTATGAACGTGATCCTTGTGTTCAATTTGATGGGGAAAGGAAGTTATGGGTTTATTTACATAGAGAAAGAGAAGAGGAGGATTTTGAGGATGATGGTACTTCCTCTACTAAAAAATGGAAGAGGCAGAAAAAAGATACTCCAGAGCAGGCTGATCAAGGTATAGGAATGGCTGCTTATCCAGGGAACGGGGAAAAACCAGGATATGATTTGTGTTCTGATCTCAATGCAGAGCCATCATGTGCTGATGATGAAAAGGGAATGGAACTTGGATATGATGATGCAAGACAAGATGTGAATGATGACAACATCCAAGGGTCTGAACAGGGTGACATGCACGATCATCCAGAAGTTTGGGAGTCTCTTGGCTTAAATGCTTCACATGAGAACAAAATGTTGTGTCAGGAAAATTCGACAAATGAAGATTTTGATGATGAAACATTTGGTAGAGAAAGGACTGTGGGGCTCATAAGTGCAAGCTTATTATGAGGGAAGTCTTAAGGTATTTTCTGTGACATTCTGCTTTTTCTTGAATGATATAGTCGATAGATTTCCAGAGTGAAAGTACGCATGTGCCTTCTCTAATCTGTTTTTGAACTTCCCTTTTTATTGTCAATGTGTTATTTGGATGTAATTGCATATCAGTAGGTTAGAAGTTTAGATGACATTCAGTGAAAATACATGCTGGTTATTGCATGAACCACAATTTAAACTGGTTTGCAGATGTTACAATCCCCCCCCCCCCCCCCCCCAAAAAAAAAAAAATGGAACAGTTCAAGATCCTTGCCTATCAACCTTCTCTTCTTTTTTTCCTGGCTGGTTGTAATTGGTTTACATCGTTATAGTTGGTCGAATTGAAATAGAATTTCTCTGAATTAAATGATAAGAAAAAACCCATTAGATTCACTTGTTCGTTATTCACCATGAGACCTTTGATCAAAAGATTCAGTGTTTTTGTTGTACTTTGTCATTCCCCCTTCCTTTCAATGCATTTGCCCCCCCCCACCCCCACACCCCCCGGCGGGCGGCGGTTTGTGAGTCAACTTCGATGTGAAGAAGATTACTATAATGTCATATTATTGCCATCATACCTGCCTTTATTATTATTATTATATTTGGCTCTGATTAGTTGCTGCAGACTTCTTACAAAGTAAAATAATATGTTTTGCAGGCTACAATGTCCAGCTTCATCAGATTTCTTCAAATTTTCCTGGTTTAAGTATGTGTAGTAATATAAAAGATGAGATGTACGTTCTTGATGTGCAAGATCCGGTATATGTAGATGTAAATTGATTCTATTTGGAAATGCATAATATAAAGTTGAATCCTAAAAATTTCAGATCCAACACGTACATTAATCACACATAAATTATTTAACATTGTGCATTCCTTAAATATTAACCTCTCTCTCTCTCTCTCTCTCTCATAACTGGTTCAGATTATAGAAGAAAAAATAGTTTGGTGGTTCAGATTATACAAAATTGTTGTTGCAAATAAAAAAAGAAAAAAAAAGTTATTAAAAGAATCAGCAAAAAGGAGCATGAGATGTATGTTATTGTTTTGCCATATTACATATTATGTAGGGATTTACCATGTTTGATCTAAATCCCGAATGTCGTCTAGTAGTTAAGCCTTGGTGGAATAGTAACTCTGTTTTTCACGACCGTAAGATGGCAATACGTGGCCCAATCATTTCATTTTACAGCAAAGTATGTGAAGCAAGTTTGCAAGCTCACAACCCTATCCCTTTTTTCTTCTATGATAATTTAAGAATTGATATTTTTAGAGTACAAAACACACAGTAAATATATATTTTATTTTATAATTTAATATTTTAGATTTGTTTAAAAATTAAAGTATTGATTTGACGTTAACAAAATATATTCCGGAAATAAAGAGACCCTAATTTTATTAGATGCACAACTATTATAACAGCCTTATTGTGATATAAAGCAAAAAAAAATTTATAAAAAGAGATAATTATCAATTGATGGTTTCTTTACTGGAACTGATTTATTAGAGAGTAAGTTTAACATAAAATGGAATCAAAGGTGTTGAAGTAAATAGTATCATAATTATATCACAATAATTATATCATAATTCTTATTAGATACAATTATATTTATTAATAATATTATGTTATATTAGTTGTGATTTATTATAAATTTAAGATAAATAATTTTTTTTTCTTATAATAATAAGAGAGTTTCATATGACCATTAAGCATCGGCAAAGTCTTGTTTGGGTAATGCAAAATCTGACTCGACCCTACCTCTTGACACTTGAACAAAAAATCCCAGAAAATCAAAGTAGTCTTCAATGGATCCAAAATGTCAATTTTTTCCTCATGTATGAAAACGTAAATTCTATTCAGGAACCGCAGTTTAACCCAATTCTATTCGGATTATTGGTTCAAACCACTGACCTATGCATAATGCTCAAACCAAAATCAAAATCACTTAAATCAATTTAATTCAACTAGCAGTCAATTTAATTCGGTTCAAATCTGACCCGACCCGACCCATCGCCATCCTCGAACATCAATTCTACAGTACACATAAAACAATTCATTAATCTAACCCAAAAAAGCTGGAACTTCATAGTGAACTGAAGTTCACCAATAAGATACAAACAGATAAAAAAATCTATAACGTATTACTCCAACCAATATATTTTCTCTAATTTTCTTTTTCCAAAATATGAATAATGTAACCAAGCGACAAACATATTTTGACCCATATACTATGTACATCCCATTATCACTACCCTCATTTTTGTCTCAGTTAATAGCAGTGAGAGGAACTCTAGAAGAATCTCTTGCTGATTGGGCAGCCTCTAAAGCTCCTGCAATGTGCTTAACATCTCCGTTTGCATGCTTAGCAGATTTTGAATCCCAAAAGGACTTCAACAATTCCTCAAATGCAGGGGTCCTCAGCTCTTCTATAGACACAGCACTGGGTATGTTGAATGGTCTCTTTTTTGGGGTAGAACAAGATGGTTCATCCACCTGATCATAATAACACCAAGGTTTTAAATTCTTTAAAAAAACTGAATAGACGAAAAAGGAAAATATAAAGGTAAAAAAGAATGTGTTTTAGGCTAAAGTACCAATTTAGTCCCATCTTTTAATTCCACTAATTAAGTCCAAAATCTTTTAACTTGATCAAGTTTGTCCATAAAATTTTCAAACTTTGAACTACTATTGGCCAATTTGGTCAAGACTAAATTGGTCCAAAGTTGAAAGATGAATGAGTAGATTGATCTAGTAAATTAATCAAATTAAAAGGTTTAGACTAAATTGGTCGGAGCTGATACTGTGAAGGACCAAAACATTTTCTTCGGCCTATGGCATCCTCTCATTCGTAGCTTACCACATATTCGTTGAGAAGACATTTTCCTGCATTTTCAGTAATGTCTACAATCTTGTGGTGGTGACCACCCTTCAGGTCTCTCAAATCCCCACAGCAAGGACCAATCATTGAGTTCAAACTCCCACATGCATCACGATCAAGTTGCAATGAATCTGAAAGTTTTCATCATTTGGCAAAACTTTATTTCACGAGAAAAAATAAAAACCTAGGAAATTCACCCAAGTATAGTGCATCTGAAAATAGATACTAACGGTCAACAGAGGAAATAATATCCTTGTTTGCAAGATCTGCATTTTCAAGCGCAGCTGACAAAGCACTAGAAAACCCAGCACGTAGGACTTGGTTGGCTTCCATCCCTCGCCTAACAAGAAAAAAAGCAAATGAATAATCTTCATTTAAAAAAAAGAAAATTAGCCAAGAAGGAAGCATGCATACCTGACAATGGAATCCACCGAAGCCACATTGCTTTTTCCGAGAGCAAGCAAAGATTCTTGAGCATTTTTCCATTGTTGTGCACCTGTTTTTGCCTTCTTCAAACTGAAAGTTTTGTTCGAGTTGAGTTAAGGAAATGAGCTGAAAAGAATAATCTATATACAAAAACAACCCCCATGAGGAAGTTTCATACCAATTCTGAACAACCTCCTCCAGGTCTTTCTTTCCACACTCTACACCTGTGGTATCCTCCAGGTAGTTTGATTCAGTTTTTTCCATGTGGACCTCCCACTTAACCTTTATAGAAGAAGTAGATTCTTGCATAGTTGACATCTCTTCCTGCAGTTTGTTGGTTCTACTTGTTGCACTCTCGCGAAGATCACCTACAGCTAGTTGTACCTAAATAGAGAAGCACAATGTTAGTATAGTACTTCGGGATTAAGAGAAAGTTGAAACAGACATTACATATTTATGTAGAAGAAATTTAGTAATTAGCGTGAGTCAAAGAAAAAATAGATACCAGCTTTTTCTTCCTAGCACTTGAACTAGCTAGCAGCTCAGCCACTTTTGCTAACAATTGTCTCTCTTCATTGGCTGCACATTCCTACAAGAACACAACAAAAACAAATTTAACATCTCAATGTAAATCTTGATCCTTTAGTTTAGATCAAGCCAAGCACCTCAAACTTCTTCTCAAATTCTGACAACTTCTGATCATTTATAGTTTGAGCTTCTTTTACAATATTGGTGAGATTGGATGCATGGATATCTAGAGTTTTGAAGAAATCCAAAGTAATTTTAGAAACTGAACGAGCAGTTTCAACTGCCCTTGCATGCGCCTGGATCCAACAAGATAGCAGTTTCTCAAAATGTTAATAGAGTCTAAAAATCACTCTTAAAGAAAACTACTAGATCATAGACACTATAATCAGTTACAAACCTCACGCTGTTGTTGTGCATATGCAGAGAGCTTATCTTCTTGCATGTGAAGATTACATTGAAGATCATTAATTAAAGCATCAGCTTCTGAAGCAATTCTTTTGAAGAGCTGAAACAAATAGATAAAGTTAAAAAGAGAAGAGAAGGATTGAAGACCGGAGATAAATAGATAGATAGATAGAAAGAGAGAGAGATGCTTACATCCTCCACTGTAGAAGAATGCTTAGAAACTTCAGAATTTAGATCGACAAATGTTGACTGAGAATTTCCTTCAAGCTCTCCAGTAATATCATCCAATGCCTTAATACCAGTACCATACATACTTTTCAACTTTCCAAGTTTTCCACGTAGCTCTTCAGTAGCCTTAAAGTTCAAACCAAAAATTATGTTGAGTCTGGTAAATATAATCAGAAATTACTTCAGTAAATTAATTAGTATCTTACTTCTGTCTTCGTTGTTACAAAAGAGTGCATATCTACTTCCATACTTTTCAGTTGCTGCTCCTGTTGAGTGACAGAAACTGCCACAGTCTTATGGAGGATTTCAAGCTGTTGAGTTAACTGGGACTGGAATTGCTGGATAAGAATTCTGTTTCCATCTTCAATTTTTTCCTGGCGCTCTATGGAAACAACACAATCAAATTCATCAGTGACTTCGAAATAAAATGTTGTAAAAGTAATGTAAGACTGAATTTATATATACGAACCAATTTTGGCAAATAAACAGGACACATCTGATGCAGCATTTTCTAGTTCTGCACGAAGCTCAAATGCACGCTCAACAAGTGCTTTCTCTGAAAATTGACCGTGATAGATAATAAGTAATTAAATGATATGCAAGTGTAGGATATGTAACACATGAGAAAGACCCCCACAAATCTAGTGCCAACAAGCAACTGTTATAATTTGCACAAAGCACTCTACATCATAGTCAGTATAGCAGATAACAAGAGAGGTAGCTGAAAGTCTGAAACACATGATGTTTAGCTCACCGGATTTCAATAGATGAGATATCAAAAACTCCCTCTCTTTAATTGTTGCATTTGCTTGTCTATGTTTCTCCTCAAGATCAAAAAGAACTTGCTCAGTTTCCTCGAGCTTTTCCTGAAAAACAAAGCATAAATTTGCGAGTGATGCAATTGAATGTGTGAGTGAAGGATACCAAAAAGCATGTGGATTAACTAAACAACAGAAAGTAAAGCAACTAAATATATGGTACCTCTGTATTTTCAAGTTTCTGACTTAGCTCTGTTGTCAAGAGCTGTTGAGCATCGTAAAGTTCTTGAAGCTCCATTGTTTTCTGCTACATGTTAAGCAAAAGGCTTAATCTAATTTAATTCAACATAGGAACTTAGAGAGAAAATTAGACAAACAAAATCTTGATGGGAATACCTTGTCTTTGGAGTCAGAATCAAGTTCCAACCGCTCTATCTTTTCAGTCATTGCCTAACGTGAATGAAATAAAGATAAGAATAATGTGAATAACAATAGACAATGAAACTCAGATGGAAAAAAATTGGACCTTCTTTTCTGCCTCTTCCTGAAGATAACGATCTCTTGGAATGTATATTCCATTCTTCTCTCTTGCAGCATACACCTCTAATGGAACATAAAGAAAGGAAATATCAAATTAAAGTACAGAAGCGACAATAAAATTTCTTTTTACGTATAAGATGTGGGGCAGAGAGAGAGAGCATATAGTGGAAGCAGTAAGAACCTTGCTTGAGCCTGTCAATTTCAGCATACAAATCCTTGATCATGGCAGACTTCATCATCTTCTGATTGATCTGAAGAGTGATTAACAGCAGAACATGAGGACAAAAGGAAAGAATAAATCTTCTTTCATAGCATCATTAGCAAGAGCAAAGATAAGAAAGACAACAGAAACTGAAATTGAACGTGTCCTCTATCTGACATTTTACTGACCTCTGGTTTGTTCTTTATGTTTTTAGCACGGTGAGCATAATCAAGGGTGCTGAGCGTTTCTTCCAGACAATGAATGGACGGAGATATTGTGGCAATTATGCATGTTTTTGTTTTCCCTCCCAATGAATCCCTTAACAATCTTGTTAGTTTGCTATCCCTGATGGAGCCCAAAAACATAGTTATTAAACTGCCATCAAGATCTTATTTAAGAAAGGTCATACTCCACACCTGTAAGGAATGTGGCCAGAGTGCTCAACCAGTGCATTAATAACACGGCCAAGGGTAAGTAAGCTTTTATTTATCTCTCCAGCTTCCCTCGCTCTGCCCTGCAATTAAAGCATTTCATCAACCAAATGCAGGAGCTGAATTTTTAAGGTTTGAGACTTGAAGTAAATTCCTGCTTTAAACACAGTTGATACATGTGTATTAAGATTCTTTCAGAAAGAAGCAGTCAATGTATGCATTCTATACCTCTCTGGCACCAGAACGAGAAATGTTTTCAGAACCAGCAAGGTCCACTAGATTCAGCTTTCCACATTTGATCATCTCTTCACCCTCAGGTGTACATTCTTTGATGTGAATTGTGATTGAAAATATCGAGTGAGAACGACTACTTTGTTTGTTAAGGAGAGTCTCGGCTGTACGCCTTTTGGCAGAACCTTTCTCCAAAATTTTGTATATTTCATTTGCAGTGCTGACTATCTCTTCTTCCAAACCTCTTACAAAAACACCCCCTTTTCCATCCTCCATAAGAGCAATGGGTTTTTTGGATTTATCATCTATAAACTTTGCAGTTTCCTCTGAGGCCAAGAGATCTGTAATCTCTTCATTATACAACTCCAAAAATGTAACTTTCATGTTGTATTCAGCACTCTGGGCTTCTAATATATCAAATATTTGTTTAACTGCTCTAGGGATAACACCCGCATCACTAGGAAATTCTCCATTCTATAAAATAGGCAAGAGAATGCAAAAACCAATCAGAATACTTCTAATAAGTTGATCTCCTCATCCAAACAAAAATGATGATTAAAATTATGATACATCAGAAAGCAGCAAATATTACAAAGCAAAGTCATTAATTTGAAAAAGTGGAACCTTTTTTCTTGCTCCACCTTCCATTGTGTAGGTTTTCCCAGTTCCTGTCTGACCATAAGCAAAAATAGTGCAGTTGTAGCCCTCAAGCACTTCATTTACAATCGGAGAAACAGCATGGTCATACAATTCCTTCTGTTGAGATACCGGACCAAAGACCTATACCACATTGTTGAATTTGATCATAAAATTTTCGGGAGAAACAATGGCATAACAAATAAGATAAGCATAGTTCTCTTTGCCTAGCAAGAAAGGTCAGGAAAACCCCTTGAGTTTTTTTCTGCTTAGAAGACCCACAATTGCACAACCATCATTGTCCAAACACTTACTTGCTAACCAAACAGAAAATTATGAGAGAAATAAAGTAAATTAATAAAAAATCTCTTAAAAATACCTTGTCAAATCCAAAGGTTCTGTCAATCTGCTTGTTAGCTATATTCTGAATTGCAGAAACCTCCCTTCTGTTCTCATTACAAGTAATCACCACAGGAGTATGTATTCTCAACTCATCTTCACTCAGAGGCCTACATAAGACTTAGTCAGCACTTCATTGACCTTAAAACAAACTCAACGGGTCCTATCTCACCCAATTTGAACTCCAACTCACCTGCAACGAACAATGACCTGCACATTGACACCCTTGTCTTTATCATGCTTGCTACTCGAATTTGAATCCCCAGCTCGCAGATCTCGAACAGACTTGTCACTAGACCGTGGGGTTTGGGATGGTGAAAGTGTTACCAATCCTCCTCTTCTCACCTGGGACTGTGAGGATTCCATGGCCTTATCTTCGTTTTAATCTCAGAACTTTCTTAATCAAATCTGAAACCAGTAAAATTCCCAAATCATAATCTGAATATGTATATATACATATATGCATCAATTTAACCTAAATCCTCGTCAAAATAAGCAATACTTCCGTCTATGATTTCCCAAGGAAGAAAGGATGAGAAAGGCAAGGGTAAAAAAAAAAACTAATTTTTCAAATATGATTCAGATTGCAATTTAAGTAGATTGATTTGAATAAAATAAATAAATAAACAAAAATATAACACAGCTCCATTAGCTCTGTAAAATCCAAGGTTTTTTTAACCGACTCAGCGCTCGAAATTTGAACTCAACCAATCAAACCAGTACCAAGTATTAGCCACTGTAACTAAATCCATTTTCGCAATTCAAAACCAAAGATCTAACCTTTAAACCGAGCTATTAACCAAGAAAACAATGAACGATCAAACAAGGCATTAAGAAGAAGAAGAAGAGAGCACAATATAAACTAGAACAACAAAAATAAAATAAATCAAACATATTTCATCATAAATGGAAAGAAAAAAAAACACAGAGTGACAAACACAAATAGATGGAAATTTCAGCGTTGGATCGAAAATGACCGATCGAAATCAAAATGTCAGAGATTTAAAAAAAAAAAAAAACTCTTACCAACAAGTTCAAAAGCTGGGTTTGGAGAATGTGCTAATGAAAAAACAGAGAAATGAGATACAGAATAGATAATCTGACAACAATGGCGACGATGAATCGATGATTCTTAGAGAGAAATTACTTGACGACAGTGTAATTTTATTATTAATTTTCCATTTTTACAGGATGTTTAAATATTTATATAATAACTGCAGATAGTGAGAGCTGGGAGAGACCGAGCTTGTGTGTGAGAGAAGATATGGAAAATCGTGTGAGCGCGTGTTTGTCTATGATTTTACCAATATAAACTTTTTCCGAAATAAATAATCTAATCAAATTAAGCAATTTTTTTTTAAAAATGAAAAACACATATAACAATCAATTAATTATATGTTAAATGCATAGTTGCTATAAATCTCATCCGTTGATTTTAAATTCAATTTCAAATCAAATTAAATATTTTTTTATAGTTAATTTTATTGTTTTTTTCATTTCAAATCACGTATTAAAATTATACTAAATATTATTTGATAAAAAATATATCATAGAAATCTTGATCTAGTTATTCTAATTTCTTTAAAAATATATCATAGACATCTTGATATAGTTCTTTTAATCTCTCTCTTTCAAAAAAAAAAAAAACCTTGGATAAATTAAAAATTCAAATTCAAATTTTAAGAGTATTTAGTTTAAAGAATCTAAAACTATAATTTTTTATCAAAAATTTATTTACAAACAATATATCCTAAAATTAAGAAAAAATCTTAACATCTTATATTTTATCTATATGTTTATTTAAAAATATTTAACTTTATTACAAATTAAATTATTTAAAAAAACTTTAAAACTTACATTATATTCAAATCAACATTAAATGAATCATGATAATAAATATTAGAGAAATAAAAAAAATAAACCTCGTGACCTAGGTAATTTTTTTCTTTCTAAAATGTGTTTACAAAAATAAAATATTTATTTTATAGTTCATTTAAAAATTTAAAATTATAAAAAATAAAAATATATTAATTAATATATATATTATATAAATATAATAAAATTAAAATATTTTATAATAAAAGTAGTTCGGTTAAATTTTTTTGTTATTTTAATAAAATAAAAATATTTAACCAACTCTACTATATCAATTTTTTAAATTTAAGAATTTTGATCAATCAATTTATAAAAAAATGTATGTTTTGTTTATTCTTAAATTCGGGTGGTTAGATGATTTTTTTTTTAAAAAAAGCCCAATAGATGGTTACTTATATTTTTTTTCTTTTTAATAAAATTATTTTATGATATATTTAAATTTAAATTGATAATTTTGTCAGCCGTATATTATGATATGTTTATAATAAGTTTTTCTTTTAGATTTCAATCTATATATGACATTATTGTTAGAGTTTTTATTGTAGTTTAAAAATTAAAGATTTATAGTCACCAATTATTATTATTATTATTGATCCTAAAAAGTGAAAAATAATGTGAAAATATCACTTTCTATACGATAAATATATTATGATAATTGAATGTATGTTTATTTTATTATTTTGTGTTGTAATTATTTTTAATTAAAAAAACTTATTTTTTCTAAAAAAACTTTTGTAAAGTATTAATCTAAAAAAAGGAAAAGCATTTTTTTATTTCAATTTGAAATAATTCAATCCACCCTCACAATAAAAATAATCCCTGATAATAAAAGTCTCAAACATTTTATTCATTTGAATTTGTCCAACTTGAAAGGAAAATGCATTTTTGAACGCGTGTGTTCGAAACTTTAAGTCTCTCAACTAGTTTTAACTAGTGCATGTAGTTTTGGTTACTTTTAAGTCTCTCAATTGCATTACCAATTTTAACTAGTATATGTGATTTTAATTAATTTTTAATTTCTATGAAAAGAAAAAATTAGGAAATTTTTTTTTAATTATATTACCAGTTTTAACTAATATATGAAGTTTTATTTTATCTTAATTTATGTGAAAAAAAATGGAAAAATAAACATTACTTGTATAAAAAATTAGTTTTTGCTTAATTTGATTTTATTATAAAAAAAAAGGACGGCAAAGGGACTGTTGGAGTTGACGGCGTCCAAAGGATCCGTTTCTTGATCATAAATTATGACCGTTGTAAACCGACAAAAGATAAAAAGTTAAGATTATGGTTATTATTATTATTATTTTTCGGAGAGATTGAAATTGAATTGGGGTTGGGTACGACTAATTTCTTATTTTAAAAATATTTTTTAAAAAATAATTTAATTTAACTTAAAATAATTATAAAAATATATATTTAATCGTATAAAACAAAAAATAATAAACCTTTTATTTTTAAAAAAAATTGATAAATTTATTATTTTCTCCTACCAATTTAAATGTGTATTTTATTTCAAATTTTTTAAATATATTTTAGAAAAACAACTGTTGTATTTTTACTAAAATAAAGCATTAATAATAAAATTTTATATAATTTTGATATTAATTTATATCATATAAAAAAATTAATTCTTCTCAGAGATTCAACTTCCAAGTATTATTTCACTTTGATTTTTCATATATTCTTGAATTAATACTTTGAGACAGTTTCACGCCACAGAGCGGACCCTGGAGGAGTTCTACCACAGGGTCAAAATTATAAAAGAGAGACCAACTCGTGAGGACTAGAAACATTCCGGTGTACGAGCCAGAGGACGTGAACCGCACAATAGATAAACTTTTAGTAAGGGTATAGATAATGGGTGCGGTTGGTTGATCAAAACCCTTCTCCAAGGGTGGATGCGTAAGTTTTTTTAGGTGATGTTTGGTTGGAAAGAATGAAAAGAAATCAGAATTAATTTCTTATATTTGTGTGTTTGGTTGGATTAAATGAAAGGTACATAATGAAATTGATTACTACATGATTCTATTCCCAATCTCAATTTTTTTTTCAATTTTACCCTCAATCTAAATATAACCCTAACTCAAATCCAAAACTCAAATCACTAAACCCTAAATCTTAAATCTCAAAACCTAAAATCTTAAAATCTTAAACCCTAAACCCTAAATCCCAAAACACTAACCCTAAACCCCAAAATCTTAAACCTAAAAACCTAAAGCCTCAAACCCTAAATCCTAAATCCTAAACCCAAATGCTAAATCCCAAAAACCTAAACCCCAAATTCCAAATCCTAAAACCCTAAACCCTAAATCCAAAATCCTAAATTCTAAAACCCTACACCCTATTTAGAAAAATAATAATTTTAATAATATTTTTTCTTTTTAATTAAATAATAATTATTTAGAAAAATAATGATTTTAATAATGTATTTTATCTGACGAAAAAATAGTAATTAAATGATGTTATTTGAACTTTACTAAATGTAGGGATATTAAGGTAATTTATAATTTTTTTATTCTATTCCAGTAACAAATCAAACATTGTAATCCTCATTCCGAACTTGATTCTAATAGTCAAATCAACAAACATTGTTTCCTTTCCATTCCATTCCATTCTCCTTCCCATTCCGATTTCGATTATATTCTACAAACTAAACACCACCTTAAATGATTACTTGCGGTAACGAAATCGAGCTCGGTTTTTATTATTATTATTATTATTTTATCTCATAAGTTTCTTACTTTTTAAGTGTCTGTTACTTTACTTCCTAGTTTATTAAAACATGCATTTTAAACATCTTATTTATTTTTAAGATATATAAAAATTTATTTTAAATTAATTATAATTTAAATATATAAATATAATGTACGATAATAAATAAGAAGCATATTTTTTATTAATAAAAATAATTAAGATTTTTTAATTTTTGAGTAAAAAATATATTTTTATATTGGTAAATTTATTATTTTTTATGATATTAAGTCACTTTTATATATTTAGATAATAATAAAATTAAAATAAATAAGAGACATTTATTACATTATTTTTAAAAAGTAAAATTTAGGTGTACCTCTTCAAAATCTAAGTACTCTTATTAATAAGTGACGGTGACTTGACATATAATTTCATACAATATATGAAAAAAATTGTACATGCAGATATATATTTATGTATTTCGGTAGATATTAAATTGAAAAAATTAATGAAATTTAATGATTGAAATTAATTTAAAAATCTAAATACTTAAAGATTATAAATAAAGCTTGCATCTTCTATAAATTATAACAAAACTTATAAATGAAAAAAATGGTTTTAATAATCGTATTATTATAAGTAAAAATATATACTTTAATTTCATGATTCATAGGTGAAGTATTTATAATCTTGTTATTATGAAAATTTAGTATTTTTAGTGTAAAAATAATCCTCTAGATGAGACCAAAAATACTATATTTTTGAATAATTATGAAACTAAAATATTATATTTTTAATGATTATTGGACTTAAAGTATTTATTTTTAGTAAGTATGAAACTAAATGTTTACATTTTTTATAATAATAAGGCTACAATATTTAATTTAAAAATTATAAAATTAAAATATTCATTAAAATATTAAGATTTATAATGTCTCCCAACCATATATAAACATAACATATAATTATGATTTTTTTTCAAAATGTATTTACCATATTGATATGTCAATAAAGAATGAACTTCATGTTATGAATAAAATTCTATTAAATTATAATTTCTTTAAATAATAACTCATAAAGTTAAAAAAATAAATAAAAAAAATTCATTGGAATTGAAGATACAAATAGACTCTAATTACATAATTAATTTAAATATGTAAATATATTATAACACAAGCATCATTCTAGATCGTTTCGACGTTAACATTTACTTATCTTTTATTTAATGACTTTTATGTTTGCTTAGATTACAAAAAAAAATATTAATGTTTTTAACTAACTTCATTAATTCTATGATCTTGTACTCAAAGTATAATCATATTAAAACGAATAAAACAACGTATCTATATACAAGATGAGATAAAAAGAAATACTTAAACAATAACGAAAACATGCTAGAAAGTCGTACTATTCAAAATCTATCTAAAGAAAGATCATCTTAAATTTAGATGAAAAAAAGTTTTATGGATTATTACAAAAATATATTAATGTATTCCATCAACTTCATTTACTACATAATCTTGGATTTTAAAATATCATATCCCATTAATAAAATAAAAACATGCCAAAAAGTTGTCCTAGAGAAGAAATCTATCAAAAAAATGTCACCTTAGATGAAAAAACACCAACTTCATAGATTGTTATACAAATATATTATTATCTTCAATCATCTTTATTAATTTTATAATCTTAGACTCTAAATTATCATCATCTCTAATGAAAAAAATAGTAATTTTGTATTGAAGATTAGATCTAAATAAAAAAAAGTATCTAAATAATAATGAAAAAAACATGCTAAAAAGTCGTATTAGACAAATTTTATACGAAAAAATGTTATCTTAATTTGGACCTAGATGAAAAAAAACATAATTATAATTAATTTTATTTAACAAAAATAAACATAAAGAAAACTTAATTGGAGAGATAACCAACTTCGGTAGCTTAATACATCTTCTTTTGGTAATCAAAATCTAATATATAAAGATAAAAAAATAGATAAGATGGTTAGGGTTTAGAAAGAATATAAATTTAGTTATTTTTGTTTTATTAAAAATATAATTTTAAAAATAAAAAATTAAAATTTTGTATTATTAATTGCACATATATTATTAAAATATCAAAAGTGCAACATAAATATAAAAATAGATGATATTTATTTTTGGTTACAATAATAAAAAATGAGCTAGTTGAATTAGAATTTTTTTAGGATGACACAAGATATTTACAACTTATTAGAGACAATAATAGTTTATATTTAAGCCAAAGGAACATTTTTGTATAACATGTTTGAATTTTTAAAACATAAGAATTTCTCCCATTTTTATTTATTTTTGGATAAAACATAAGAACTTCTCCATTATTATTTTTTTGGTAAAACATAAGAACTTTTCCATGTTTTGCTAATTAATATGGTTCAGTAGATTTTTTTATTTTTATTTTGGTAAATGGTTAAATAGAATTTATGTCAAACATAAAATGTTGTGTAATAATATTTTCATATAAGTAATTTATTGTTTTTGTTAGAAATATTTAATGTTTATATTTTATTTTTTATTTTAATGAATATATATGGTGTATTTATATAAGAGATACAAGTAAACTAGTTGTGACTAAAGCCTATAACATGTATATCTATTAATAGATATGATATACATTAATAACTCTCTCAAACTCAAGGTAGATGTGAGACCAACTTGAGGTTGTCTCTGATCAACGATGATGTTAGTTGCATGTGATGGGTGATGTTAGTAGAAGGGGATGATGACATCAGCCCTAGGTGACGCGGTAGTATGACATCATTGATGATGTCACAGGACCTGAGTGTGGCGTGTGAGGTGCGCGAAACTAACACACTACCTCTATTAGCGGCGTGTGAGGGCCCGTGCAGGCTCCGATGCTTGCTAGATTTCCACGATTGTATAGATTTGAGTGAGCCGATCACAGTGGTACCTACAAAAATGTTATCGGAGCAAGATGCATGGACGATACAGTGATTGCAATGGTCTGTGTGGTGCGAGACTCCTAAACGAAGATAGATGCAGGCTTGGAACCTAAGGACAACGATTGAGAGACGTCAGAGGTTCAACGGTGATTGATTGTAGCAGTTATTGTGACGGCAGAAACGATAAGATGGAGTAACACAAGAAGACACAAGACTGCTAAAAGAAATATTAGAGCAGTGGTTCTGATAACATGTTAAAAATACTTAATGATTGTATTATATTATGTATTTTAAAGAATATACATGGTAATTTTACATAGAAAATAGTAAATTATATATTCCTAAAACCTATAATATGTATATCTATTAACAGATTTGATATGTATTATATATTAACATTTTTCAACATAATTTTCAACTAATAATATATATTGACGGTTTGAACATTAGCCATTAGGATTACATTCTTATTTCACACAAAGTGTTGGAAATAAGCTTTGAGTCATTTTTTTTTCTTGTTAGGTGGAGCTTGATTATTTTAAGATATGAATTTAGCTATTAGGAACCAAATTTCTTCTTAAGCTAGCTTTTCCTATAGTTTTCTTCCTTAAAAAACAATATATATATATATATAAGTTATTCTTTTTTTAACCAACACCAATATTCCCCAAAAAAATTCTAAGGGGGAAGTAATAATCCAAAAGAAGTGACAATCTTATGGTATTTATTTTTGTTTCTACATATTTTCTATAATTATCTTAAAATTGACACTTATGGTTTAAATTGAAATTTGTATAGCATGACATAACATAGACAAATTATATATATATATATATCATCCCATTTTGAATTTTTTTCAAAATCAAATATTTTATGAAAGAGGAGGGGTCATATTTTATGGCTAATTGATTGATCATATCCTTTTTGGTGTACCTACCTCTTCATCAAAAAAAATATATATTTTGCTTTACACTCTTCATATAATTTTAGCTAAATAAAAATTTGCAGTTATCACACAACCTAATCATGGATATGTTGCACTCTTATCATTTGTATGTGAAAGAGAAACTATGGCAAACCAAAATTCCATAATAACTTTCCTCGTAAAATTATTACCTGAATTTATGGTATAAAATAAAACCAAATTAATGTGACTGTTGGACATTTGGTCTGGGCTTCCCACTTAAATGCAGACAAGCTTAAAAACATTATTTTTCTAGTTTAATCAATGAACAATCAGCAAAACCTTTTTCTATTTTATTTTCCCTCAAATATTTATAAAAAAGTTCCCGTAATTAACTTATTTTTATAATTTATGGAAACATTTTAATATGATATCCTTTTTAAATAAGTAATCATTCACATTATTTTTGCTGCCTTTATGTATACATAAATAAATATAGGATGAAACTAAATATTAAAAATAAAGGGATAAAAGGGGAAAATGAAATGTTAATAACGATCAATCTAAAGAAGACATGGTGGGGTTTGTATATGGTGGCAAAGTTAGCCCACTGGAATCTTGATAAAGAGTGATGTGAGGAGTCACATGGAGTTGGTGCCAAATATTTGAACTTTTTGATTATACTAGTTTTGGCTTATACACATATTATTCAAATTTAATAAATATATAATAATATTAATTATTGAATATAAACTTTTAAATTGTTTTTATTATTATTGAAAAAATATATTAAAATACTTTATAGAGTGGTATGAAGAAATACTCATAAATAAATAAATAATTATTTTATTATTTTAATAATAAATAAATATATAATAGTAGAATCTAAAATATAATATAAATATGAGTTATTTATTATGATATT
This sequence comes from Hippophae rhamnoides, assembly GCA_033030585.1. NCBI lineage: Eukaryota > Viridiplantae > Streptophyta > Magnoliopsida > Rosales > Elaeagnaceae > Hippophae > Hippophae rhamnoides. Next base: position 2,907,425 of record CM065431.1, read on the forward strand.
AGCAATAATTAGATAAATTTATTTAATAAATAAATCATATATAATAAAACAATATATGAATTTATTTAATTAATATTTTTATTATATAAGAAGTTTATCTTACATGATAGATATAACTTTATTATATTAACTAACTATTTTTTTAATTGATACGAGATATGATATGATATCAACAAAAAAATTATAAGTTTCATAAAAATATGATCTATTCATAATTAAATTAATCGAACTCTCGTTAAATGGGTAATTTTTAACTGTATAAATTATCACTATTAATGTAATAAAAATAATTACATCATATACATTGTTTAGGACTTTCTATATTTTCTTTCGGTATAATCGAATAACAATTTTATTATTAACAAACATAAATCTTGAATAATCTAAAATTATGACTTTTAGATTTAATTAATTTATTACATTATTGTTTAAAAATGTAAGAACTAAATTAGAAATTATTAGATCTTTTGTTAATCTTTAACCTAAATATTCAATCATAATTGTAATTAAAAATCGTAACTAATTCGATCACAATAATTAAGAATTTCATAACAAACTCATGATTTAGCAATAAACACATACATGCAATAAATTAGTTAATTACTTTAATTTATAAGAGGTAAGATTTTGACATTCAAATATAGTATTAAACACATCAAAAATTTAAAAATTAAAACTAAAATAATTCATAATATTAAATTAATTAATTTATAATATATGGTTTGAAATTTTTCCACAATTACAGTGAATTAATTAGTTAGATATAGAATTATCAAATCAATAAGAATAAGTAAATAATTGATAATAAATAAAAGAGAAGAAAAAAAAACAATAATCTGTTTTTTTTAATTAGTAAGTGGAGCCAAATAAATCAATTCACTAATCTTCATTCTTATTCTTGTAATATTGTATCAAATTTTAATTTTCTCTCAATTTTTGTGTAATTATATTACTGTGTTGATGTAATCGGTGTTGTTTTGTGTATTTATATGAAAAAATTAAGTTTTTGAGTTCAGATTAAATTAGGATCGTTGGATTATGTAAAATGGATGTAGATTTACTGTGTCACATGTCAAAGACAGAAAATTGTGTCAACAAGGTCAAAAAGGTGTTAGGAAAGCGATATCCATGTATGTAGAAGACGATGAGGAACACGTACCTTACATAACGCTATGTGAGATGAAAGGTGAGGAACACACATATCTGGTGCGAATCTGGAAGGAAAGGCCATAACGAGATGAACAATAGGTCACCACATGTCATATCAAGTTGGCTAACACATGGCATATGGAGCATTGCATGGTGGGTTCATTTTTAAGTTCATCCATGAACTTTTTTTTCTAAATTAATTCATCTGATCTTACAAATTTTAAAAAAAATCATAAAAAAATTATATTTTTTTCTATACATACAAAGTAAATAATTTTAATACATTAAAATAAAATAATATGTATAAATGTAAAAGAGTTGATATTAAAATACGTATAAAATATCACTTTTTAATATGATTTTAATAAATAAATCTAAAATAACATTGAATTATTTATATTTAAAGATAAATATGTATTTGGTTTTTAGTATTGATTTTAGAAAATATTAACTAATATTAAATTGTTATAGCATTTATATTATTAATTTAAATTATTTTATAATTAAAATAATTGATTAAATGCTTTTAGCAAGATCACATCATTGATGTGTGTTTCTATATATAGGGTGATTGGATAATCCCATGAAATTACCCAAAAATATATATTATTCATTTTTATTTAAACACTTTGAAATTGAATCTCATTTTTATTCAAACACTTAGCTCATTTCTTTGGTGGGAAATCCTAACCGTCATTTTCTTCTTCTTTATTAAAAAAGGAGTTCGTTCCTTTCATGTAAAAGTTTTACCTTCAATGCATAAATATTTATTTATTATTGGCTTGGAATAAGTATAATAATATTTACTCTGTTATGATTTATTTTAATTTATATAGATTTAGATTTAATATGAAAATTTCTTTAATTAAATCTAATTTAGATTAACTTTTAAGTATGTTTTATTATGTTTTGAGAATTTTTTTTCCATATCTAAATCTAAATCTACTATTTACTTTTGGAATTTCATTTATGCTAAAAAATTAAAAAACTCAAATTATCAAATTATCAAATATCAAATTTTGTTAAAAATTTATCATATATTATCAATTAAAGTAACTAAATTTGTATTGAAGCCATAAATAGACGAAGAAGATTGCTAGAAAAAATTTACACATTGTGCTATAAATTTGTTGTTATAGTTTTTGTGATAATTTGATGTATTTTTAATTTTTTTAATTAAAATGTTACTGTTAAAGTTTTATTTTGAATCAATAAAACTTATTTTTCTCAAAAAATCATAATTATATTTTAAAAGTTTATAAGATTAAAGTTCATTTGTTTTTTAAAAAATATTTACATACGAGGATGTTCACTAATATATAGAGGGAATTAAGTTACAAGCAATAATTATCTCTCTTATTTACTTAAAAAATAAGATAACCTCACAAACTGAAAATGTTTATATGATACATGTTATCAATAACTTCAATTATATTCAATAAATAGTAATTAAATTAATTATACTAATAATAATATATTTATAATATATAATAGTGCTTTTCACAATAATATAAGTTATTGATTTTTCACCAACTTAACTACGACAGGAGAGTCCTGAATTATATTGCTAGAACAAAAAAATTGAATCTTATTTTTCCTAATTAATTTCTTTAAAAACAATTATTTTTACACTCAAAAGGTATTTTAATAAATCAATTATTATTATTATTTCAATTCACAATAAAATAAATACACCAAATCAGAAGTAATTTAGTTAGAATTCCTTCTATCCCTTTTTTATTCATCTTTTTTGTAATTTCTTTACATTTCATTACTAATTAATAAATATGACTTATAATTTTTGTAAAACATAAACACTTCAGGGTACTAATTAATTAGCACTTTTTGTTTAAATGTTAAAACTTACTATTTGAAATTAGGATGTAACAACCACTTGTATTAGTTTTAAAATAAATTATTAAATACTCATAGCACACATATAGATAAATGATTTTTTTTAGCTTATAATTGTGATTATTAAAAATATGTTATTGTATTATAAAATAATTATCATAATAAATTAATTTATTAAAGCAAAATTTACAAAAAGCTTAATTTCATTTCTATATATCTAATTTTATTGTCATTCTTTCGTAAGGTAAGCATCTTCAAATAAAGTGCATGTTTCCATTCAACCAATCAAGTTGATTTTACTGACTCGTCGTCAATCAATTTCCCTTCCCCTCTATCTCTTCTCCTTTTCTTTTATTTCTATTGTGGCATTGTTTGTTGCATTTGGAATGTTTATTGCCGAATTCATTTTTTTTTTATTTTGTATTCATCCGGCCGGTCACTTTTATATCATTAGAAATAGACAGATAAATCGATTATATAATATGAGAATTTCAAAACTTTTAAATTAATTACTTTATGTAAATGTATAAAAGAATTGTTTTATATAAACATTAATAATATCTTAAAATTATCAAAATATATATATGAAAAGTAAATACCAAAGAGATGTGAATGAAAAATATTCAATCAAATTATAAATAATTCTCTTTGTCTCATTAAATATTCATCTCTTTTGAAATAATTAATATATTAATTTTATATTTTATTAATTTAAAATATTATATCATCTTATACTTTAAAAATAATAAATAATTTTATTATCTCATTTTTATAAATATGTAAACTAGTTTTGATACTGATTTGATATTTAATATGATATCAATTAATTTTATTAACATGTAACAACATCATTATGCTTTTAACAATTCTCAAATTCAATACATTTATTATAATATAGATGAATTTTAAATACAATAATGTGTTTATTTAGGACATCCAAATGAAAGTCTCCAAATTTACAACCTAAAACTCATAGCGATGATATTTGAGTTAAAGAAATTACTTTAAATTTTGATTTAGTTGTTTCTTTTATCTTCAAATAACATATTAAAATAAATAGATGATTGAAGCTTGGTATTTTTCTTAAAAACAAGTTAATTTAGTTAAGAAATAATAATAATATTTTAAATGACATAATCCAATATAAATAGAATTTCATAAAATAAATTATCAAACAAAGAACAACAAAATGTTTTAATTAAACAAGTGAGCTTTCATCACTCTTCTCATTGCACTATTCTTAAGTATCTAAATTCAAATATTTTAAATTATATGAATGACAATTACAATCAAATTCGTAAAACTATATGAGATCAAAACTTACTCTACACATTGAAAATATAGTTTCATTAAGAAAATAATAGACATATTAAAAAGACTTACATTATTTAATTTATATTCGTACAAAATTATAATCAAATAAAGGGAAATAAACACTTATACCGATATATTATATATGAATAATTACAATAATTTTTAAATACATATTAAAATAATAGAAGAATTAATCAAAACCCAAATCATAATACAATTAATAATACAATCTCAAGTTACACTATAAATCTTCTTTAACACCAATCCACATACATCCAAAATCAGAGGGATAAGATAGAATCACAATGTTGAAATAATCTAATAAATTAAAGTTCTGATAAATAAAATAAGATCTTAGAAAAAAAATAATTTTTACTAAATTAATTATTCAAACTCATTAAATTAATATGAAAAGTACGAGGTAGTGAGATACAGGTAGATAGCAAGGGATGAAAAAAGGAAAGAAAAAAAAAGCCTAAATTAAATTAAAGAGAGTAAAAGAGTATGTGATATGTCGTTGTCAATTTATTGGAGAAGCTTACGATATCTTAATCTAACTATAGGTTCAAACTTTCATATGTATTCTTACTTCACTCCATCCATGGATATGTAATTCAAAGAATTACTAAGGGTGCCAAAAATTATCATGTCTAGCTAGTGCATGAAAAAAGGATTAATTTCTTCCTTTTAAAATTAAAGATTTAACATGATAAAAAATGAATATTGTGAAAAATCTTTAGAGAAAACCACATGATATGCGGCTTTCTAACAAACTCTATTCCGTTTTTGTCTTTAATTTATTATAGTAAATAATTATGAATAACTAAATTATCCATTTAAATTATCACCTATTTCGTCTCATGTATCTAATCTCTATATTCCATATCACTCACCTATTCAGACCAAACCATGTCAGGGCACTAAGAAATAAATTTAAAGTTATAATAAAACCTTTTAACAAGAGTATCACAAAACATAACATAAACTCAAATAAAAAAGAAAGAAAAAATACTTTCCAAAAAAAAAAGGTAAAAGTTAAAAGAATGATATAAGAAAGAGTAAATCAGTAAATCTTTCTTATAGGTAAAATTTTTCAAATTAGAGAAAATTATCCAATTTTTGAAAGTATAACAGTTTTAATTAGAAGAGTTCACCAAATCAAATATAAGTTCAGAAATGATTAAAAATCTTTCTCTATTTTCTAAGGTGGTGTTTGGTTCGTGGAATGGAATCGGAATCGAAATGAAAAGGAAATAATGTTGTTTGGTTTGACCACTGAAATCAAGTTCGGAATCAGGATTACAGTGTTTAGTTTGCCACTAGAATGTAATGAAAAAGCTATAAATTACCTTAATATCCCTACATTCAGTAAAGTTCAAATAATATCGTTTAATTACTATTTTTTCGTCACACAAAATACATTAATGAAATCATTATTTTTCTAAATAATTATTATTTAATTAAAAATAAATATATTATTAAAAAATTTATTTTTCTAAATAGGATTTAGGGTTTTAAGGTTTGTAATTTGAGATTTAGGGTTTAGAGATTTAGGATTTAGGGTGTAAGGTTTAGGGTTATATTTGTGGGTTAAGATTTAGGGTTAAATTTATTATTTTTCTAAAAAGGGTTTAGGGTTTTAAAATTTAGGGTTTAGGGTTTAGGATTTTAGGATTTGGAATTTAGGGTTTAGGGATTTGAGGTTTATGGGTTTAGGGTTTAGGGTTTTGGGATTTAGGTTTTAGGGTTTTGTGTTTAAAGATTTGAGGTTTTGTGATTTAGGTTTTAGGGTTTAGGTTTAGGGTCTCGGCGTTTGGGATTTGAGGTTTATGGTTTTAGTTTTTGGGTTTGGAGATTTAGGATTTGAGTTTAGGGTTATATTTGTGGTGAGGGTAAAATTGAAAAAAAAGTTTAGATAGGAATGGAATCATGATTACCAAAGGGATAGAATGAATTGTGATTCCTTTTATTTTAATAATCGATTACATTCCACCCCATTCCGTCCAAGTAAACACACAAAATGGAAGGAATCAATTTTGATTCCATTCCATTCTCTCTAACCAAACATGTGGTAAATATATAAAGCTATCTTTCATCTCCTAATTATCTTTATTAACTCTGCATCTACATCTATTTTATACTCAAAATCACATCCTCCTCTACCATGATAAGAAAGAAAAAGAAATTAACAAATATTAAGTTCACATGCAAATGCTAAGACTGAACACAAAAAATTAGTCATATAAAAAATCTAAAAAAAAATATCAAGTAAATTGAAGCATAAATCAATCAACTCTCTAAGAATAATATATTTTTCTTAAGAAAATTGTTAATTTATCCCTTTACCAAACCCTTGTCTACAAAAATGAAAGAAAATAAAACAAAAACATCAAGGGAAATGCTAAAAAGAAAAGAGAGAAAATCTCCAAAGTTAAAACAAAAAATATTCAAATAAAATAGAATGTCAAATTAATACTGAGTACAAGAGAGCAACTCCATCTTTTAAATTAGAGTAAAGAAAAAAAATAAGGGAGAAAAAAATAAAAAAAATCATCAAATAAAATATATAAAATAAATCACACGTGAAACTCCTTCTTATATAAGAATAATATATTAATAGATAAAAAAATATATAAAATTTTCAAATAAACATAGATCTAACAAGTCTCATTTATATATATATATATATTATAATGGATTGAATAATAATTTTTGATGTTCTCTTAAAAAATAAAAAAATAAAAATGAAAGTAATAAGATAAAAGTAAAGTCATCTTCATTTAACCATCACTTGTCTCATCATTTTGTTTTGGGTAAAAGTTATAAAAAAATGCCAAACAAATGGCAAGAATATTTATTATAGAAGCACTTTTTTTATTTATTTAAGAAAATAACTAAAATAAAAAATAAGAAGGTAGATGATATATATATATATATTATTTTCTATTAATAAATAATGTTATAAAATGAATAAATAATGTTATAAAATTATTAAAAACAAAATAAAACAAAATAAATAAAAAGCTAAAAACTCTTTTTTATATATTAATAGATATATAATGTTTTCTTGAATTAGAGTAGTCATTGTAGTTTTTTGTTTTTTTAAAATAAAAGGCTTCATAAATTCATTTGAAATGGAAGATAAATATCATATGTGCATACTGTCATAAGCAATATTTTGAGTTGTTTTGGCGTCAATAATGGTATTATTTATCTCCATTAATGGATTTTTATTACCATAATACTATTATCTTTATTAATTTTATATATTTTATTACCATAAAATCATAATTTTTAATTAATAAAATAATATATCTACCTATAACTAATATTAGGTATACTAATAAAATCGTACCAAAAAACGAAAATATGCTTAAATCACACTAGAATAAATCTATGTAAAAATATGCTACCTTAAATTTAAGATCTAAATGAAAACATTATAATTGTGGTTGATTTTATCATATTATAATGAAAATAAAAGAAATAAATACATGTGAGAGCAGGGATGAGCAATTTAACAATAAATAGTTGAAATTGTGATTAATTGTATAAATTTGATAATTTTTCTTAAAATAACCGTAATTGATAAAAAGTGAGGTGAGATATTTATTGCAATATCAAAATTAAATATATATTAATATTATTATATATATATATAATTATATAAAAAATATTTTTAATAATAAAACACACAATACTTGTAATAATTAGATAAAATTTTATTTATTCTTACTTTTATATATTTTATTTTACTTAAAAATATGTGTTAAATTAGTTAAAAAAATAAAAATTAATGTTAATATTATAAATACCTATAAGAATAAAGAATTTGAGAATAAGAATTATTTTATGATTTAATTTTTTAAAATTAAATATTTTTTTAAATAAATTTTAAAAAATAAAAAATATGATTAAATCATAAAAAAAACTAATGATTCATAATTATTAAAATATATTAAAAATTAATATAAAATAATTATAATTATTAGTATAATCTCGTCTCAATAAGTTTTTATGTGAGAGAGCCGTTATATATATAAAGGAAGACTTCCTAAAAAAAAATCTAAAAAGGGTACTTTTTATTACTAGTGGTAAGATGGGATATTAATACTAGAAACAATGAAAACTTAATTCTAAAAAATCAGGGGATATTAATCCCATCTTAACACTAGTAATTAATAATAGAGATTTTTTTTTCATTGAAAAAATTAGGAACTGCTGACAAATCCAAGCTTCAATTGGAAATAATGGGAATAAATAATCTGTTAATGTTTTGTGGATAAGATTATTATTTTTTTGCTCGAAACATAAATTCAAACTATTCCCATTATTATTCGACAGAGAAAAAAACAAAACAATATATATTTTCAAAAAAATGTTAATTCTTTTGCAAAAGTATTACCTATTTTTATAGAAAGAATCCATATATCCACCCCCAAATACAAACAGATTACGATAAAATTTATCCTCTTAATTTTATTTTAATAATAAATTTAAATTACATTAAATATTATTTTATTAAAATATAAATAAATAAATTTGAAAAGGAGACCTGAATAGCTTGATTTTTAATGCACTGATTTATGTTTCTTCTAAGGGTTGTGTTGGATTTCTATATTCACAAATATAGTTTCCTATATTAATCGCTTGATTGATTATAAGTTATCATTAATTGAAATACATAGTTCATTTTTTTTAATGAAATGAATTCAACTTTAGTTGATCCAAGTAAAAATCTTCGGGAAGATCTTTTTATTTAAGTCTTAAAAAAAACATTTTTAAATTCATTCGAATAGATAAAATAATTTTTTTATCTAATTTTTTTGTTAAATATAATAAAATAGTATGTGTAATACATGCATATTTTTATTTTTAGATAGACATATATCTAATTAATTAATTTTCAATTAAAAAATTAATCAAATTTTTAACAGCTATTTCGATCAAACTTAAATTAAATTTTTATTATTTAATATGTGATTTTGAATATTAGATAATAAAATATTTGTTTAATTTTAAAATAATTTTTTTTCTTAAAAAAATTGAATACTTTTTGAATTAAATATTAATTTTTTTATGGATATACATATCGAAAAATATAAACGTACATGCAACCTATATATTATTTCATTATATTTAACGAAAAATACGTTGAAAAGTTAAATTTATCCTTATTTGACACTTTTTTAACAAACAAAAATAAACAAAAATAAATAATAATACTTTTTCTAAATAAAAGAATTACACAACACGTTTAATTTAAATAAATTAACCATTTAAACATTTTACTCATCATGTAATATAGGGATTAGTTGATAGGTATTGTTGTTAGATTTTAAATAATATTATTTACTCTATTTGATTTTAAAAAAATAAATTATTATTTTAATAATATCATTTAATTAATCATTTCAATAAAGTAATACAAATTTCATTTAACTGACTAAACAGTAACCCTTTTTATCTGTAATATTATATACTTACAGCTCAATCTCCATCTCCAACAGTGGACATGTAGACAAACAAAACCATGTGAGAGTCTGAACTAGCTATCCAAATTTATATGTTTCTCAGCTTTTATTCTTCTTCTTTTTAATTCTCAGCTTTATTCTTCCACAAGGACCACGTTCTTATTATTTGATAAAAAGTTTTTATTTTTTTTTATTTATTTTTTATTTTTTATCAAATAATAAGAACAAGTATGAAATATGAAGTGTTACTTTGGACACACTCCAAATTCCACATACGTATGCTTTACTTCAATTCCCAAGTTATTTCTTTTCGGTTGATGACTGATAGTTGAATATTACTGTTCAAAGTGGCTTCCATTCTTTTTAGTTCCAACCTAATTTTCTAAATATTCGACTATTTAATCTCTAAAATTAAAATTTTATCATCTTAGTTCTTAATATTTTAAATTGAATATTCCTCCTATATGATGATTGTAAAAAAAAATTATATTTTGTTGTTGGTATTTACTATCTTTAAATTCTAAATTTAATTTATAAGAGAGATGTTACAAAATTATATAAAATAATATAATATAATATTTTAATTTATTTTATTTTAAAACTCTACTTCAAAATACAAATTTTATAAATAAAAAAATTACCATTATTATATATGTATGTAAAAGTTTTACAATGATATTGTACATGTAAAAATTTGAAAGAAAAAAAAATGTAAATAATACATCAAAATACATTATGAAATATAAATAATTTAAATTAAATTATAAATATTAATATAAATCAGTATTATTTTGTAAGTTTGATATTTATTTTAGGAAAAAGATAAACAATTTCATTATTTTTAACTAAATTATATTTTAATTTTTTTATCTATTAGACGAGAAAATACAATTTAATACCTTTACAAAAAGATAATAGAAATAAATTTTATAAAAATAATAGATTTATTTTGTTTACTTCCCTAAAAAGAAAAAAAAAATAAGACAACGTAAATCTATTATCTTTATAAATTAGATTTTTATGATATTTTTTTAAAAATAAGACAATTATATTATCTCATATAATAATTACGTGTTTAAAATATAGTTTTAGATTATAATTTCTCCTTTATTTTATATTCATACTAATCTTACCGGATCAATTACGTGGGTATTAATAAAAAGTTCCAATCCCTCTTTAAAGGGTCAAGATGTGTCTATTAGTGTCTTTACGTGTAGGTCATGGGTCATGTAAGCTTTCAAGTAATGCAAAGAACTGGAACTATTTCTTCTTCTTCTTTTTTTTTTGGTAAATAAGAATTGGAAGTATTTTGTAAACTGACTTTTGTACAAAGTTCTTGATTGCCTGCAGTCCTGCATATGATGTAGGTCCTGTTGGTATCATATCTGTGAAGGTAGTTGAATTCTAAAACCGACGAAAGCAACAGAAAACAGAGAAAAAAAAGAAGAACTATTCCGACATCTGTATTCTCTAGTCTTGCTTTAGAAGAAGTTAATTTCAGTTCACACTTGTCTCATCTAGTGTTATTGTTTATAAGAATCTTTCTTCTTCCTATTTAAATCATATAATTAAATTACACTAAATAACATCTCATCTAAACAAAAGTTCACACAAGTAGGCCAGTTAAAAGACCAGTTTTCTCTAACTGACTAAATGCTTTCAAGTTAGATATAGAATTTTGTCTAGAAATCATTTATAATATCTCAAAATTGTATAAAATATAGTTGATAATTCTTTCGATAATAAGTTTTTAAAATGAATAATTTATCAATAACTTTTAACATGATATTAAAATTGTATGTTATGTGATCAAGATTAATTAACCTTAATTATTAAATTTTAATTATTTGTCATGAATAGTACATAAAACCGATATTTATAAGAGAGTGATAAATGTATAAAAATATAATTGAATATTTTTTCAATAACTTAAACTTTTGGAAGAATTGTTTTCCTAACAAATTATAACAATATCATTTAAATAAATGTGTAACCATAAAAATAACATTCATTATGTTTAATACATATATTTTTACTAAAAAAAATCAACCTAAATATTTCACGATAAACGTCGACTAATTGGATGCAGTTCAAATTAACATCTGATAAATTAAACTCATTCAATTTAACCCACTTTAATATTATTGAAACATTATTTCTAAAATATTATTAGAGCTATTTTTAAAAACATTTAATTAATAAATTATATACATAATTTTTAAATTGCTCTAGGAAAAATATTAATGGCCTATTCTTAAAATTATAAACTTTAAGAAATTATTTAATGTAATTTCACATTTCCTTTTAATCTATTTAAGAGAAACATATCTACTTTGGTCTCTCCACACCAATCCTCTGTCATTGATTGAATCCCATGTTATCTCTTCTCTTGTTAATTGGTCTCATTCATATCATGAGTCCTCAACAATTTATTAGCCTTGGTTTTATTTTGATAACCATTTGAATTTATTTTTCTACCTTTGAAAGTGAAATGAGAATTATGTGTAACCACTTCTAATATATATATATATATATATTCTTCTTTTTCCTTCTTTCAAAATTAAGTTCCCTTCGGTTTACGTTCCATTCTTTGTTGTAACACATGACTTGTTAAGGGAACCTATGTCCGCAAGGCCCAAATATCTGAGACGAAAATAGTAAAGACCATAAAAGAGGCCCAAATAATAGACCAAAATAATAAAGGCCCAAATAGGAATAGAAATTTTATTTATTGAGTTATCATGATGTTAAGGTTATTTTTATTAATATTACAATAATAGAATATTATTTATTTATAATATTTTTATAATTAATTAGGATATTAGTATTATTATTTTTAGAAAAAATTATTATTAATAAATATTTTCTATTAACATTTATGGTTGTAATAATATTGATATCATGTCCAAATAAATGATAGTATACCTATTTGTTTTGTTTAATATGTGTTTTATTGTTTTTTTTAAATAATAAAAATAAATTCTTAAAACTTATACTTATAAAAATAAACCACTTATTAAAAATTTATATACTTTTACTATTAAAGAAATATGATACATTATTTTACATTTAATACCGTTTAAATTTAATTACGATCATTTAAATCCGTTTACTATTAAATTTTATTTAATTAAATATCGTTCAATATTATTAAAATGTTATTTTTAATATTATAAGTATATTTTTTTGTATTTTTTTTCCTTAATAAATTGTGTCTGTTGTTATTTTCTTTTTCTTAATGTTCTAAATTTATAAATAACGACTTTAAGTAACGATGGCTTGAAAAAACCCAATTAATCGAAGAACAATGGGTAACATGTAACATGGGGAGTTGTTAACTATAAACATTTAAAATTGCTTACTATATAGTATTAGATTTTAGAAACCAGTTTTCGTTTTGATGCTTTTGTAATCGGATTTTATAACAAGATTCTATAACAAATTGTTGCCCACATTGTTCGGTCTCCAATTCTTTGGTGTGATCCTAATTTTTGTTTTAACCTGAAATAAAAGCTCTTTTATAGTTCACAAATTTTGTCTCCCTCGTTATTATTTTTTAAATAAAAATAACATATTTAAAATTTATAATAACAAAAATAACATATCTTATATTAAACATAACTCAATAACTCAATAAGTATTTAGATTCGTTTAATATTTATAATTTTTTATTATCTTAAAAAAGAGTTAAAATTAACATTGTTTTGTTAATATTCGTTAAAAAAGCTAATCCAAAATTTTAGCTATGAATAATCCTTATAAAATATAAAAAGCAAGTTATATCCAAAAATGAAGTAAAAATCGATCATTTTCTTAAATTACAATTTATAAGTGAGTTAAGTAGTCGATCAAGCAGGTAGTTGTGAATCAAACTCTTGACTACTAATTTCAATCTTCACTTTAATATCCAAATCAGAAATGGCTCAATAGAGAAATGTGATTCCCAAATTAAACACATACTTAATTTATCCGTTCAACTTTTAGTGTATAATTATATTTACACAATTCAAATTATGATAATGTATAATATTTTGACTCCTTTTTTTTTATTTTCATTTCTTGTCACCATTCTATTACGAAAAGTTAAAAAGTTAGACCCATGAAACACTCTTCTAAGATATTATTTTATTTGTGACAATTTTAATTTGTAATTATGTATATTATAAAATATCAAATTTTTTTTTTTGGTTTCAAACAAGGAAGTAATGGTCATCACGTTTAATCTATATTTTATTTTATTTTCCCTATAAACAACCACGGACACTTGAATTAGGTGTTAACTTTTTTATATCACTAATTCTTTTCAGGTCAGTCAATATTTAGTGGTTAGAATTCGAATCCATTTTTTAAACCTCATTCTCAATAGAATTTTAAAATACAGAGAATAAACAAGTAAGCAAAGATAAGCAATCTCTTTTGATTAAAAAAGAAAAAAGATGATCTTAAAAAATTAAAAAAATAACAATTTAAAACTTAAAATAATAAAAATAACATCTAATAATAATAAACAGAATCTAAATTGTATTAATAAATATAAATATATGTATTTTAATTTATACTCGTTCAATTAAACATTATTTAATATAAAATATTATGTTTTGATATTTTTTAACGGTAACACGTATAAGTCGCATATGATTACAAATATTATTTTGTATAGTCATAGGTTTTATTTGATAAACCTTTTAATATAACAAGTTGCGAATAATTTTGGTAACACAACTACCGCACTACGTACGACAAAGGCACAAAACCATATAAATCAATTCCGATTATTAATTTGCTTCTAATTTACTACACACTATATAAGTGCACCTAAAAGTTCCCCAGTATCATTCATAGCCACAAGTTTATTATCACTATCTTTCAATATACAACAATGGCTTTGTCAAAGCTTTTCATAGTTCTTTTCTTCCTTCAAGCACTCTTCAATTTTCACATTTCAATCCAAGCCTCCCCTTCAAATTCAGAACTCTTTAGAGAATACATAGGAGCTGAGTTCAAAAACGTCAAATTTTCAGATGTACCCATTAACCCAAAAGTTGAATTTCACTTCATTTTATCTTTTGCTATTGACTCTGATTCCTCAGGTTCATCCACAAATGGAAAATTCAACATCTTTTGGGACACTAATAATCTCAGCCCTTCTCAAGTTTCTTCCACCAAAAAACAACATTCTAATGTAAAAGTGGCTTTAAGTTTGGGAGGAGATAGTGTAGGAAACGCCTTTGCTTATTTCAATCCTTCATCTATAGAATCATGGGTTTTTAATGCTGTTTCTTCACTCACAAGTATTATAAAACAGTACAATTTAGATGGGATTGATATTGATTATGAGCATTTTAAAGCTGACCCAAATACCTTTGCTGAGTGTATTGGGAGGCTTATAAAGACCTTAAAGCTAAACAGAGTCATCAAATTTGCTTCTATAGCTCCATTTGATGATGATCAAGTTCAGAGTCACTACTTGACTTTGTGGAAAAGTTATGGTCATTTAATTGACTATGTGAACTTTCAATTTTATGCATATGATAAGGTAACTTCAGTGTCTCAGTTTATAGAATATTTTAAGACTCAAAGCTCTAATTATAAAGGTGGAAAGGTATTAGCAAGTTTTACTAGTGGTGGAAGTGGAGGATTATCACCAGAGAACGGTTTCTTTACTGCTTGTCAAAGGCTTAGAAGTCAGAAACTTCTTGGTGGAATCTTTGTTTGGTCTGCTGATGATTCTAAGGCTAATGGTTTTCGTTATGAGAAGCAATCACAAGCCCTTTTAGCAAAACCTCACTAGAAGTCTAGAACGATGTTCAATATAAATCTTATATGTTATTCAGATGTATCAAATTTATGGTAATGTTTTATGCCTATGTTGAGACTCTTTTGTTGATCTTGTTTGTGTAGTGAATGAAATTTTATTATCTAATGAGAAAAATGTTCCTCCTTATCTCCAGTTAAAGACATCAGAGAAAAAAGGGGAAACAAAATAGAAAAGAAGATACAAATCATAGTTATCTCAAAAATACCCAATAATTATCAAAGATATTAAATGGTATACAACAAAATATGAAAAATTAGAAGTCAATATGAACAGATGTATCTTTTAGTTTTGTGATTAGATTTCTTCTACTTTAGTTTACATGTCCTTTTATTGGTCTATCTTTTCAAACTAGTGGGAATGCATGCAAAGAAATAGGGTAAACCAAAAATGGTAAACTACAAGTATACCCTACCCTCCATTTATGTATTGTATCAGATTAGTTAAGAAAGATACATCTTAAATACACACCACTATCAATTGAGAAAATTATAACCAATAACAAAAAATTACAGCCAAACTTTACCTTGAAAAATAAGTAAACAGTTTAAACATGCCCTCGTGCCACTTCCAAGCTTGATATAGATTGTCCCTTAGCAAGTCACATGTACTGCCCATAAGTCTTAATAGGATCTCTTCTCTCAACCCTTTTCTTCATCATCTCACCCCACCTCGAAAACACATTCGAAACTTCAAATTTACCAGCAAACTTCATCTTTTGAGCGAACTCCTCTAGTATGTCAAGTTTTCCAGCTCTAGAAAAATCGGCTGCAAATTTGTTGTGATCAAGCTGAGGAGCTTTCATTCCTTTTTCTAACATTTCCTCTAAATATTGACAAGCTTCTCTCAAGCTTCCTTGACTTATAAGACTTCCAATGAGAACAATATAGGAATTATCATCAGGGCAACATCCCTTCTGTATCATCTCATCCCACACTGCACATCCCATTTCGTAACTTCTTGTTTGGAAGTAAGACTTCATTAACATGTTATAAGTATGTATTGACGGTTCAATACCATTCTGTATCATCCTCTTGTATATCCTTGTTCCATCCTCTGGCATTTGTTGACTTGTCGTCAATTTGATTAGTGCATTGTACATCTTGGTCCAACTAATGTGTGTCAGCAGCAAAGGAAAAAAAAAAAGATAGGAAACATTCAAAGGTGATGGTGTCGAAAGAAAAAAAAAAAGTTTAAAAGTTTCTGCTATTTGTCTCTATATATTCATGCGTGAAGAATAGAGTTTTTGACTTTATAAAGCCTTTGCTTCAATCTCAAAATTTATAGAACAGAAGTAGAGAAAAAGAAAATAGAGAGAGTTTTGAGAGAAAAAATTAAGAGAGCCAATTTATAAAGTTTTATCCACAAATTGAAGATACATATTTATTATAATTTTGTGAGAGATCCACCTAAAGGTGAAGTGTGTAATCACATCTTGTTATAGTGGAAGTTTAAGTGGCCTACGGGTCCCGTAGTTGTTACTTTCATTTATGAAGGTTTTTCCACACTAAAATCTTGGTGTTATTTTGTTCTATTTTGATTTAGAAAATTATCTTGGGTGTGTGAAATTTATTTCTTTACAACCATCTATTTTTCCCAATAAAGTGGTATCAGAGCCAAGTTATTTTTAGTAAGAGACTGTACACATATACAGTACTATTCATAGATACTATTTGGCGGGTACTATTTATCGTCAGAAAAGTACCAAGTTTGGCAAAACCTGTTGACTAACAATTTAAATAGAGGAGAGCACAGTTAATATGATAAAGTTGGCTGCATTTAATTATGCAATTTGGAAACCAAAGATGAAGGATCTTTTATACATTAAAGATCTATGGAAGCCAATTATAATGCCGAAGGAGAAAGAAGTAACCGGTGCAGACATTGAATGGGTCGTTCTGAACCGAAAGTGTGCTGCTCAAATTAGACAATAGATCGACAAGAGCATTTTTCAAAATTTTGCTAATGAACACGATGCTTACGTTTTTTGGCAAAAGTTGGAGAAAATGTATGCGAGGAAAACCACATAAAATAAAGCTAATCTGATGCGACAATTAGTCAATTTGAAATATAAAGACGGAATCAGCGTATCAGAACATATAAGTGAGTTTCAAGGCATTGTAGATCAACTCAACTCTATGAAGATAACTGTAGATGATGAGCTACAAGCGTTATTGATGTTGAGTTCTCTACCAAAAAGTTGGGATACTCTAGTTGTATCAGTTAGCAACTCAGCACCTGATGGCAAGCTTACCATGGATATGGTAAAAGATAGAATATTAAATGAAGAGTCTCGACGAAAAGATGAAGGATATACTCCTGACACTGAAGCGCTTGTTGATGAGTGCTCAAAAAGCACTAAAATAACCATGATTTTATGCAAATTAATTGATTAAAAATATATATATTTATATGTTTTATCATATATTTATATAAATTTGTCTTTTTCGAAATCACGAGTATTTTTATTGTTTTTCAGGTATTTTGGCTTAAAAATGCAACTTAAAGACTCAAAGAGGAATACTGGAAGCAATACATCACAAATATATTAATAAATAAATGCGTAAAGGTCGACAAATATGGAAAAATTGGACAAAATGGGTCAAAAATGTCAAAAATGTCAAAAAGTAGGAAAACGCGCCGCTTCTAAGACCTAGCTCGCCTAAAATCGCTACATGGCATCGTTTCACGCGTCGAGCTGCGCGAACGACAAATTTCAAATAAGACGCCGTTAGCTGACCACCACCGCCCAACGCTTTTCACCCCATTTTTCACGTGCAGAATTTCTATGGCGTCATTGATGACCTCAAAGATTTCCATTACACGTTTTTAATTTTTTAATATTTTTTTTAACATTTTTTTACTCATTTTTTCTCTTCATCCTCACCTATAAATACCCCCCTTCCCTTCACTTCAAAACTCACTTCTCTCTTCTTTCTTTCTCTCTATTTCTTAGTTTTTAGTTTTTTTTTAGTTTTTCTTATGTTCTAGCTAGTTTTTCTTATGTCTTAGTTAATTTCTCTTAGTTTTAGAGTTCTTCCCTTTTTAGGGAAGAACTAGTTATGTTTTTGTAATATTTTTGCTTTTTGATTCAATAAATGGGAGTGCAAATTCCGTTTGGAGTTTTTCTAGCAACGGGAATAGCGTCGAAGTTCTATAAGGATTTTATTTTCTTTACAGTTATTTTTATGCTTTATTCTTACATGTTATATTTAATTTGTCTGTGGTTAAATTTAACTGTTCTGTCTGTTTAGTAAACATGATGTAATAATGACGTTGTTATGCTTGCGAAATATTAAATAGGTAAAAATCTCTAAAATGAATTGATTTTATATTAAGAATGTTAAGAGAGAAATATATTATTTTTCATTACAAACTTAAACCTGAAAATTAGATTTTAAGGTTTAGTTATCCTATTCGATTTAGAGTAGTCATTCTTTTATTTGATGCTACAATGGCCCGGTAGTTAGAGTGAAGCTCTATTTCAAAAGTTTTTATAAGAATTATTATCTGAAAATGTATTGATGACATGTTTTCGATAGTGATTTTAAAACTTGAAAGTTAAGACTTCGGATAACTAAATTCTTGCGTTTAATTTGGATACCTCAATAAAGTTTAAAATGTCTAACCCCACCAAAGGTGGCATTTAAATGGTTCATTTTCAATCTCTTAGAAAAAGGAATTAATTTAATTAACCAAATTAGTTATCAACCCCACCCATAGGTGTTAATTGATTTGTTTAGTTAACAAAGAATATCTAACCCCACCAAATGTGGTATTCATAAAAAAAGGGAGAATCAATAAATATCAATTCATATATTTAATAACCTAAATAATACGAGCAAGTATAATTAACTTAGTTATTATATCCATAAATATTCCACTATTTATAAAAGATAAAATTTGCATTAATGTTTATTGAATCTATGTTCAATTTTCTGTAAGTAGATTAAAACACAAAAAACCCAAAATATCGTGACATTATGTTTAGGATTTAATTTCGTTTTTAAAAGTTTGAATAATAAATTAAAAACCACATACATTCCTTCCTTAGATCGACTCGAAAGTATACTTATCATTTTCTACGAAATGATTCGCGGCACTTCATGGTAGTTTTATAAATATAAAACCAAATGATTGGTAGGATCAGCGATCTGGTTTTTGCTCATCAAAGTATTTGGCAATCACGATTCTCGCCATCAAGTTTTTAGCGCCATGTGGATGACTCGTTCTTTGGGATGGCATCAAGTTTTTAGCGTAGATTCTTAAGGAATAAGCGTTTTTAATTTATTTATCAAAAATTTAAAAATTTTTTTGTGCTGTAAATAATTATGATTTTTTTTGTTTTTGTAAAAAAATAAAAAATAAATAAAAAATTTAATCAAATTTCAAATTTTAAATTTCGTAAGAAATAATAAAAAAATAAAAAAATAAATTTTTTTAATAAATTTTAAATAAAAATAAAAATAAATAAAAATAAATAAAAATAAAAATAAAAATAAAAATAAATAAAAAATAAAAAATAAAAAATAAAAAATAAAAAATAAAAAATAAAAAATAAAAAATAAAAAATAAAAAATAAAAAATAAAAAATAAAAAAAATAAAAAAAATAAAAAAAATAAAAAAAATAAAAAAAATAAAAAATAAAAAATAGAAAATAAAAAATAAAAAATAAAAAATAAAAATAATAAAAATAATAAAAAAAATAAAAATAATAAAAAAAATAAAAAATAAATAAAAAAAAATAAAAAATAAAAAATAAAAAATAAAAAAAAAAAAATAAAATTTTAATTTTTTAAGTTTAATTTTTTTTATCATAATTTTAATTTTTCTTTTTTTAAATTATTTTATTTTCTTTTACCTTTTTCAATTTTATTTTATTTTATTATTTTTTAATTTTCTTTCTTTAGCTATATTTTTTTTTCTTCTTGATTTTTATTTTACTTAACTTAGTTTTTTTTTTAAGATTGTTTTTAAAATTAACTTAGGTTTTTACTTAAATTTTCATTAACTTAATTAACTTTTTTTTACTTAACTTAACTGAATTAACTTAGATTTTTTACTTCACTTAACTTAATTAACTTTTTTTTTACTTAACTTAATTAACTTAGATTTTTTACTTCACTTAGCTTAATTAAGTGTTTTTTACTTACTTAATTAACTTAGATTTTTTTAATTCACTTAAATTAATTAACCTTTTCTTTAAACTTAATTAACTTAGATTTTCATTAACTTAAATTTTTATTTAACTTAACTTAATAACATGAAAAGTAAAGATCTAAGGAGTTAAATGCAGGAGACTAGTTCTTGGAAGCCTTTGTGCCACTAGTCTTTCCTGGGAACGTTGTTCTGTCTAGGAGGATGGTTTTTAAGGTGACTTTGCACCACCATTCTTTCTTGGGAGCACTCTTGGTTAATACTGATTATGTTATTTTTTTCTTAAAAAAAAAACAAAACAAAAAAACATAAATTCTAAAACTACCTCCAAAATTTTAAAGTTTTAATTATAATCTAAGGAGTTAGTTGTTTTGTTTGATTTAGGTACAATTGTGTTTTAATGACTTAATTATTTGATTTGTACCTAGATGTGGGTTATCTAAAACTCAAAGTATGCCTTTAGTTTTAAGTACAAAAAGAAATTTGAAAATCAATAGGGCATGACTGAAAAAGTATAGGTAGACAACATTGTCTTACTTGAAGGTTTGATTGACTCAATGATGAGGGGACATTGAGTTTACTTAAAATGCAATCCCCAAGTTACGTCTTGCTAAGACGTTAAACTAAGCGCTGGATGGGAGGCAACCCATCATTTTAGGTAATTTTCTTTTATTTCTTTTATTTACTTAATTTTATTGTTTATTTCATTTTAATTACACGTGAATAATTTTTAAATTGTTAAAACTAAAAATATTTGTTGAGATGTTAGAAGTTCACAGCGATCTGTCTGTATACACTTTAATGATGAATATTATGGATGCACCTGCATTTTCCATTACTACTTGCACTTTTTCAAGAAATAGGTAATCTTTCTTCTCTTTTCTCTTTATCTTTAATTTACAGTTGTTATATTGAAGACAATGTAAGTTCTAGGTTGGGGGTGGTGAAAAGTTACCATGCTTAATTAAAAAAAAAGTTTTAACAATTTAAAAATAAAAAATAAAAAAATATACTTTTTCATTTTTTGTGTGTTTGGTTTTATTTCTATTTTGTGTGATTTAGTAATTTTTGGAATAAAAAAAAATTCACAAAAATTTATCTTTTCTTTAAATCAAATTTAAGTAAATAGTTAAGTCTTTTGTACTGTTAGATTAATTTTTGAAAACATATCATGAAATATTTTGTAATTATTTTTGATAATTAGTTAGTTTTTGTCATAACTAGTATTTCTTGATAAGATGTGGAAATTATATTAAACCCAAAATCGGTGTTTATGAATTTTTTTAGTGGAGACTACCTTTGTGAGATATAATTTGAGCCTAATTTCTTTTATTCAGAGTGAAATATATATTTTTTCTACTCCAAACACATTTCTTATTTATTCAAATTTTTAGATGATCTCTATAGGTATTAGCATTGAATGTATGAATTTTTTTTCTCATCTTAATAGAGTATCATATATTTTTGATTATTATTTTTGCTTAGATTAAATGATTTGAGTAGAAATTGATAGTATATGCTTATATCTCATTTATGCATGACTACTACAAAAACAAAAAGACATATCTGGGGTTACCTAAACCAAGATCAAACAGAAAAGCCACAAAATTAACCACTCACCAAAATCCAAAATATGTACAATCTGTACATGGGTTGACTCTCTAAAAAATACACATATTGAAAAATATCTACAGAAAAAAAAATAGAGAGATAAAAAATAGTATCATCTATATACTATGACCCACGTTGCCTACAAAGTTGTGAGTACAAGCTATTTACAAAAGAAAGATATAGGAAGTAATTCCCTAAAAAGTCATTGCAATTTCTTCATTTGTAAAAAGCATATATCTTGAAATTCTTTCTTAATGAGTTTGATTTATGCATGAAAATAATTTTTATATATGATATCTTTATAATTTATACATTTGATTCCTTTCATGAGATCAATGTTAAAATAACACTTTGAGCCTTTATTCTTTATACATATGCGAACATATTAGTTCATTTCTATACATCAACTCTTTCGCATATAAAATAGTATGAGTGTTTGAACCCATAGGATTCAGTGTTTTGAGAGTATTGACTTGTGAGGAATAGAGTCGAAGCGAATTCTGATTCATGACACTGAAATTGGGTGAAATTAAATTGATACATTTTTGACATGAAATATGAAAATGATTTTTGACTAATTATTATAATAAATCATGATTGTTTAAAGAGATTAAAATAACTTATGCTTGAGATTTTAATTATGATCTTAAAGGAGATTAAATAGTATGAAACATTTTTGTGAGATGTTGTTAATTTGTGATTTTGTTGTAAATTTAATTTTTAAGTTGTTTGTTTTTATTGTTTCTTTTGTTTTTACATTTAGTTTAATGTTTGTGGGTATCATTACTGAAAACCCTCACGAGACTCAAACTCGTCCACTAGGGCAACCTAGGGGTTTAAAGGCTTGTTGCATAGGCTAAATGCAACCGTGTCAATCCACGAAAGTGATTTAGGATAGTTTAATTTTTAGTTTTTATCGCTTCTCTTACTAAGGGACTAGCAAGAAGCTGGTTGGGGGTTATGATGAGTGCTCAAAAAGCATTAAAATAACCATGATTTTATGCAAATTAATTGATTAAAAATATATATATTTATATGTTTTATCATATATTTATATAAATTTGTCTTTTTCGGAATCACGGGTATTTTTATTGTTTTTCAGGTATTTTGGCTTAAAAATGCAATTTAAAGACTCAAAGAGGAATACTGGAAGCAATACATCACAAATATATTAATAAATAAATGCGTAAAGGTCGACAAATATGGAAAAATTGGACAAAATGGGTCAAAAAGGTCAAAAATGTCAAAAACGAGAAAAACGTGCCGCCGCTGCTTCATCCGCGCGCAAAGACTCACCACCCCAAATCATACGCGGGTATCGTTCGCGCGCGTTATCGCGGGTTACTGTTCACGCGCACAAGATCGCGCGGTTATCGTTCATGTGCGCGAGAACTACGCTACGGGGCACCGTTCACGCGCTGCCGAGCCGCGCGGCAATGACAAGCGCGCCACCAGCCCCTCCGCGCGCCAAACGCGTTTTTGCCCCATTTTTCACGTGCAGCCGCCCCCATGATGTCGTGCTGACGTCATTGATGACCTCAGCATTTCCATTACACGTTTTTTAATTTTTTAATATTTTTTTAACATTTTTTTACTCATTTTTTCTCTCAATCCTCACCTATAAATACCCCCCTTCCCTTCACTTCAAAACTCACTTCTCTCTTCTTTCTTTCTCTCTATTTCTTTGTTTTTTGTTTTTTTTAGTTTTTCTTATGTTCTAGCTAGTTTTTCTTATGTCTTAGTTAATTTCTCTTAGTTTTAGAGTTCTTCCCTTTTTAGGGAAGAACTAGTTATGTTTTTGTAATATTTTTGCTTTTTGATTCAATAAATGGGAGTGCAAATTCCGCTTAGAGTTTTTCTAGCAACGGGAATAGCGTCGAAGTTCTGTAAGGATTTTATTTTCTTTACAGTTATTTTTATGCTTTATTCTTACATGTTATATTTAATTTGTCTGTGGTTAAATTTAAGCTGTCTTTATTTGCTTAGTAAACATGATGTAATAATGACGTTGTTATGCTTGCGAAATATTAAATAGGTAAAAATCTCTAAAATGAATTGATTTTATTTTTATTCATGATTTTATATTAAGAATGTTAGAGAGAAATATATTATTTTTCATTACAAACTTAAACATGAAAATTAGATTTTAAGGTTTAGTTATCCGGTCTGATTTAGAGTAGTGCTCTTTTATTTGATGGTACAATCGCCCGGTAGTTAGAGTGAAGCTCTATTTCAAAAGTTTTTATAAGAATTATTATCTGAAAATGTATTGACGACATGTTTTCGGTAGTGATTTTAAAACTTGAAAGTTAGTACTCGGATAACTAAATTCTTAGGTTTAATTTGGATACCTTGAATAAAGTTTAAAATGTCTAACCCCACCAAAGGTGGCATTTAAATGGTTCATTTTCAATCTCTTAGAAAAAGGAATTAATTTAATTAACCAAATTAGTTATCAATCCCACCCATAGGTGTTAATTGATTTGTTTAGTTAACAAAGAATATCTAACCCCACCAAAGGTGGTATTCATAAAAAAAAGGAGAATCAATAAATATCAATTCATATATTTAATAACCTAAATAATACGAGCAAGCATAATTAACTTAGTTATTATATCCATAAATACTCCACTATTTATAAAAGATAAAATTTGCATTAATGTTTATTGAATCTATGTTTAATTTTCTGTAAGTAGATTAAAACACAAAAAACCCAAAATATCGTGACAGGATGTTTAGGATTTAATTTCGTTTTTAAAAGTTTGAATAATAAATTAAAAACCACATACATTCCTTCCTTAAATCGACCTTGGGAGTATACTTATCATTTTCTACGAAATGATTCGTGCACTTGCGAGAGTTTTATAAATATAAAACCAAAGTATTGGCAGGATCGGCGATGCCGGTTTTCGTTCATCAAGTTTTCGTTCATCAAAGTATTTGGTGATCACGATTCTTCTCATCACTTGTCATGCAGAAACAAGGCAAGCAAGAATGCCACGAGAGAAGTAAAAGTAGAAATCCCCGTAACCAAAGTCAACACAGAGGACGATCGAAGTCTAGATCAAGGTATGACAAGAAGTGTCATCATTGCGACAAGCCTGGACACTTCATTCGAGAATGTAGAAGGTTAAAGGCAGAACAATCCAGAAATCAGGAAGCAAAAACCCGAACAAATGACACCACAATTGTCATTGAAGAAGTTGTCATTGTTCGAGATGCTGATTATGTCAATCTTGCATGCCAAGACACTACTTGGGTAGTTGAATCAGGCGCTTCCTATCATGTCACCTCACGAAGGGAATTCTTCTCAACCTACACTCATGGTGATTTTGGACGTGTGAGGATGAGAAATGATGATGCATCAAAAATTGTCGGCATTGGTAATATTAATCTAGAGACTACTTTTGGATGTAGATTACTTCTAAAAAATGCGAGACATATTCCTGATATCCGCCTCACATCTTTAAAAAGTAATTTGCATCCAAGATTAGTTTCTAGATAAATGTTGCCAATGTCGACAATTTTCGATGCATCATCATTTCCCAACCTCACACGTCCAAAATCACCTTGAGTGTAAGCTGAGAAAAATTCTCATCGTAAGGTGACATGATAGGAGAAGCCTGAGTCAACTACCCAAGTAGTGTCTTGATATGCAAGATTGACATAATCAACATCTCGAACAATGACAACTTCTTCAGTGACAGTTGTGGTGTCATTTGTTCGAGTTTCTGCTTCTTGATTTCTAGATTGTTTCGCCTTTAACTTTCTACATTCTCGAATAAAGTATCCGGGCTTGCCGCAGTGGCAACACTTCTTGTCATGCCTTGATCTAGACTTTGACTGTCCTATTTAATGACTTTGGTTACGGGGATTTCTACTTTTACTTCTTCCGTGTTATTCTTGCTTGGCTTGTTTCTCCATGACAAACGCTTTAATGTCAGGAGTATATCCTGTTGGTGTGTGTTGTTGTGGCAGACACCAATGACTCAGTGGAGTAAAACATGGAGCATACAATAATGGTAGTGGATCCATAAAACATGGATATGCAGGAATTATGGTTATTGTTTAATTTTCGTTTTCTTTGTATACATATATCTCAACTATTGTACAGAAACAGATAACAGAAATAATAATGAAATATACTGATAATTATCAGAGAAATACAATATTTTGACATGGTATCAGAGCAGGATATTGCTAATGAACTACCTGCTGATTTATGACGAAACTACCATTTTTTGATTGCTGATTTGCAAATTTGCAGATTTGCTGATTTGTTGATTTCTGATTTCTGATTTCTGAATTCTGATTTCTGGTTTCTGATTTCTGATTTCTGGTGTGGCTACTGATTGTAGCTGCAGTTTTTCGCCTTTTGAGTTCTGATTTCTGGTTTATATTCAGCTCTTGTAGCCGTTTCAAACACCGAACATGTGCAGCTCAGAAATGAAAGCAAGATAGTTATTTCACGTTTATTTGTTCAGAAATTCAATAGAAGATTACGGGTTACACCTTAAAAAAAATATCAGCATACAACTTACAAGGAGTCAAGGGATTCGCAACGAAGAACCATAGAAAGAAGGTCGGACCCATTTGGAAACTGAGTACTCACAGCATCCGTTGGCGCAGTCCCTTGGAAACCAAGTACTCACAGCAACCGTTGATGCAGTTCCTGAGAATAACAGAATAGGTGGTGCTGTGTGGTTGAAACTACCATTTCGAGCAGAGAATGAAGGAAAAAAACCAGTAACAGAGGCAGTTTGCGAGAGGAGAAGAGCTGTTGTGAAGAAGAGCGCCACTGCGAAGAATCTGAGAGAAGAGGAGAAGAAGAGGGCTGCGAGATTTTTGGCTGAGAAGAAATTGCGCGAGTTTAGAACTTCTCTTAGGGTTTGGAACGCGCAGAAGAAGCTGCGCTGAGGAACGCAGACGGAACTGCGCTGAGGAACGCAGGGAAACTGCGCGACTTGGGAAGGAAACTGCGCGACCAATCTGCTGAAATCGCGCAGGAAGAAAGGCGCCGCTGCGAGAGAACGGAAAATTAGGGTTAGGGTTATAAGGGTTTTCTTTTTTTGTCATTTATATAGTAGCTTCGATTTAACTACCAATTTCATGTTGGAAGATTTGACGGCGAAAATGACGGAAGTTTTCACTAGAGCTCAGATCAGCTCACAACCTCCGTCAACTGAAGCGTCGACTGCCCCCATTAGTATCAAGTTGGGAGGATCCAACTATGCCTTGTGGTCCCAGGTGGTGGAGATGTATATCTCTGGCAAAGACAAACTGGGATATATTAATGGGGATTTTCCTCAACCTGTTGAAACCGACCCCTCATTCAGGAGATGGCGCACTGAAAATGCCATTGTTAAAGGATGGTTGATCAATTCGATGGACCCCTCCTTGATTGCAAATTTTATTCGATTCCCAACTGCGAAACAAGTTTGGGATTCTGCTGCTACCACCTTCTATGATGGGACAGACACGTCTCAAGTGTATGATCTTCGCCGTCGAGTTACTCGTATGAAACAGGCGGGTGGATCCATTGAAAAATACTACAATGACCTTCAAGGGTTGTGGCGAGAAATTGATTTCCGTCGTCCTAATCCAATGGAGTGTGCAAATGACATACAAAAATACAACTCCATCGTACAGGAAGATCGAGTGTATACCTTCCTTGATGGACTTGATGACAGACTCGACAAAACTCGAAGTGATGTGCTTCAAATCAAACCATTCCCTACGGTGGAACAAGCCTATGGATTCATACGTAGGGAAGAAGTCCGGCAGACCGTGATGATCACGGGTATAGATACAACACCCGGAGCAGTTATGGCTTTTAAAGGGGTCAAGGGACACCATAATCAGATGCCACCAAAAACAGGAACCTCTTTGGGTAGCAAGAAATCCTCGGGAAATCCACCATCTCTTGACATGAAATGTGGCCATTGCGGAAACTCCAAACACACCCGTGAAAACTGCTTCAAACTCCATGGGTATCCAGAATGGTGGAATGATCTTCAAGCACGGAAGAAACGGGACACCATTGGACGAGCAGCTGTGGCTACCAATAATGCCTCACTATCCCTTACTTCCCAGGCTGAATCTTCCCAGGATCCAGGTATTTCAAGTAAAGCATTTCACATCTCTACTCGTAGTGATAAAGAGGATTGGATTCTGGACTCTGGAGCTACAGATCACATGACATTTGACCCAAACGATCTCTCCAATACAACCCAGCCAAGACGGAGCCGTGTTGCCAATGCAAATGGGGTCACTTATCCAGTTACAGGAGCTGGAACAGTGACCTTATCTCCCTCATTATCATTATCTAATACTTTGCTTGTACCATCTCTGTCAAACCGACTAATGTCTGTAAGTCAGGTCACTTCAGACCTTAACTGTGTAGTATTGATGTATTCTACTTTTTGCCTTCTACAGGATATTCTCACCAAGGAGATCATTGGGCGTGGTACTAGGAGAGGAGGGCTATATTATGTGGATGACCTCAGTTCAGGAAGAGCCAATCACATGCAACATACTGTTGGTAACAAGGAACGACAGATTTGGCTATGTCATCGTAGATTTGGGCATCCATCATTCGGGTATTTAAGGCACCTACTCCCTAGTTTATTTTCAAATATCACACATTTAGATTTCAAATGTGATACTTGTATCCTAGCAAAAAGTCATAGGGCGTATTATCCTATGAGCATGAATAAAAGTATGACTTCTTTTGCTTTGGTACATTCTGATGTTTGGGGACCTTCCCAGGTTATTACGTCATCGGGTCATCGTTAGTTTGTTATTTTTGTTGATGATTGTACACGAATGACATGGCTTTACCTTCTCAAACATAAATATGAAGTATTTGCTACATTTCACCTGTTTCACACCATGATTCAGACACAATTTTCTGAAAAAATTAAGATACTTGGGTCTGATAATGGAGGGGAGTATGTTAATCAACAATTCCGGACATACTTGGACAACCATGGTATTCTCCATGAAACCTCATGTTCACAAACCCCACAATGTAATGGGATCATGGAGAGGAAGAATAAGCATATTTTAGAAACGGCTCGGGCCTTACTAATCGGTGCACATATGCCTAATAAATACTGGAGTGATGCTGTTACTACAGCTGTGTATCTACTGAATCGAATGCCTACAAAGACCTTACAATTTCAGACTCCATTAAAGGTGTTATCTGATCATCTTCCCTTACCTACTATTTTAATGCTTTCGCCCCGAATTTTTGGATGTGTTTCTTTTGTCCACCTCCATAAAAATCAACGAACTAAGTTGGATCCATGTGCTGTCCGATGTGTATTCTTGGGGTATGGTGTACAAAAAAAGGGGTACCGATGTTATGATCCAATTACTAAAAGAAACTATACTACCATGGATGTCACTTTCCTTGAATTAGAATGTTTTTTTCCATCACCGGTATCCAATTACACTCTTCAGGAGGAGAGTTATGGTGAAGAACGAAATTGGCTTGATGTTGAAATATTAGACACTAGTCCAACATACTCGGATCGTGCCAAAAATATGGAGGAGCCCGTATCTAGACCCGAGCTTGAACTTCCAAGAACTGAAGCTGAAGTAGTAATTGAATCTCCAGAAGATGAAGTGGTTGATGTCCCCCTCCATTCTCTAGTACCCAATGATCCTCCTGCTGAGAACACTCCTGAGGTAAGCTATCCTATCACACCTTTACAAACTAATGCTATAGATACACATGTTGGTTATATTTTACCTTTCAGACACAATCGAGGTAAACCTCCAAATCGATACTCCCCAGAAAGAGAAGAACGACAACCCAAGTATCCAATAGCAAATTATGTATCTACTCAAAGGTTATCAGAACCTATCAGGGCATTTGCACAAACACTCTCCTCGTGTCAAATTCCGAGTAGCATTGAAAAAGCCTTATCTGATCCAAAATGGGCTCAAGCTATAAAAGAGGAATTTGAGGCATTGTAGAAGAATAACACATGGATGTTAAGCGAGTTGCCTCAAGGGAGGAAGATGGTAGGATGCAAGTGGATTTTCTCCATTAAGTATAAAGCAGATGGGTTAGTTGATCGTTACAAGGCGAGGCTTGTAGCAAAAGGATATACACAGAAACATGGGATAGATTATCAAGAAACCTTCTCACCTGTGGCTAAACTAAAAACTGTGAGAGTTTTGTTATCTCTTGCAGCAAATTTAGATTGGCCATTGCACCAACTTGACGTGAAGAATGCCTTCCTTCATGGTGACCTTGAAGAAGAGATTTACATGGATATCCCACCAGGATATACTGTTACATCAGGAAACGAAACTGCATGTAGATTACAACGAGCATTGTATGGACTAAAACAATCACCTCGAGCGTGGTTTGGTAGGTTGAGTTCAGCAATGAAGAAATATGGGTTCCAACAAAGCAACTCTGATCATACTCTTTTCCTAAAACATCGATTAGGGAAGATAACAGCCCTTATAGTCTATGTAGACGACATGATCATTACAGGGGATGATAAAGAAG
This sequence comes from Hippophae rhamnoides, assembly GCA_033030585.1. NCBI lineage: Eukaryota > Viridiplantae > Streptophyta > Magnoliopsida > Rosales > Elaeagnaceae > Hippophae > Hippophae rhamnoides. The sequence continues at coordinate 2,938,327 of CM065431.1, forward strand.
AAATCTCTAAGCTTCAAGAACAACTATCAAATGAGTTTGAAATGAAGAACTTGGGAGGGCTCAAATACTTCTTAGGTATTGAGGTAACAAGATCAAAACAAGGCATATGTCTTTCCCAAAGGAAATATACTCTGGACCTACTAAATAGAGAGCGGGACTACTAGATTGTAAACCTGTCGATATTCTAATGGTTCAAAATCATAAACTCAGAGAATATGTGGACCAAGTACCAGCAGATAAACAGAGATATCAACGGTTAGTAGGTAAACTCATATATTTATCTCATACTCGACCTGATATTGCGTATGCTGTGAGTGTCGTGAGTCGATTCGTACCGCCAAGTGAAGACCATATGGATGCGGTCATGCGAATACTTCGTTACTTAAAATCCTCCCCTGGGAAAGGACTTATGTTTTCAAAGAATGGTCAATTGGAAGTCCTTTGATATACATATTCAGACTGGGCAGGGAATATGAAGGATAGGAAATCTATTGCTGGGTACTTTACTTTCGTGGGGGGGCAATCTTGTTACATGGAGAAGCAAGAAGCAAAATGTAGTTGCCTTATCCAGTGCTGAAGTTGAATTTCGAGGAATGGTCAAGGGAATATGTGAGCTCCTTTGGTTGAAAAAACTTCTAACTGAGATTGGTGTTGCTCCTAACTCTGAAATGAACTTATTTTGTGATAACGAAGTAGCCATTGCCATCGCTCACAATCCAGTTCAACATGATCGCACGAAGCACGTTGAAGTGGATCGGAACTTCATCAAACAGAATCTTGAAGAAAAGATTATTAAGCTTCCATTTGTTAAATCAGAAGATCAATTGGCTGATATACTCACAAAATCTGTGTCTGCAAGGAACTTCTACAACTCACTTGACAAGTTGGGCATAAGAGACATATATGCACCAACTTGAGGAGGAGTGTTGGTGTGTGTTGTTGTGGCAGACACCAATGACTCAGTGGAGTAAAACATGGAGCATACAATAATGGTAGTGGATCCATAAAACATGGATATGCAGGAATTATGGTTATTGTTTAATTTTCGTTTTCTTTGTATACATATATCTCAACTATTGTACAGAAACAGATAACAGAAATAATAATGAAATATACTGATAATTATCAGAGAAATACAATATTTTGACATATCCTTCATCTTTTCGTCGAGACTCTTCATTTAACATTCTATCTTTGATCATATCCATGGTAAGCTTGCCGTGAGGAGCTTAGTTGCTAACTGACACAACTATAGTATCCCAAATTTTTGGTAGAGAACTCAGCATCAACAACACTTGTAGCTCGTCATCTACGATCATCTTCATAGAGTTGATTTGATCTACAATGCTTTGGAACTCGCTCATATGTTCTGATACGCTGCTTTCGTCTTTATACTTCAAATTGACTAATCGTCGCATCAAATTAGTTTTATTTTGTGTGGTTGTCCTCGTATACATTTTCTCCAACTTTTGACAAAGAACGTAAGCATCGTATTCATTAGCAAAATTTTGAAAAATACTCTTGTCGATCCATTGTCTGATTTGAGCAGTACACTTTCGGTTCAACACGACCCAATCAACGTCTACATTGGTTATTTTTGGTGTCTTGTCGTAGGTTTTCTCATCCGTCGAAGTTGTAGACACTGATTTCTCCTTCGGCATTATAATTAATTTTTGTAGATCTTTAATGTATAAAAAATCCTCCATCTTTAACTTCTAAATTGTATAATTAAATGCGGTTAATTTTATCATATTATATGTGCTCTCTTCTATTTGAATCGTCGGTCAATAGTTTTAGTGGAACTTGGTAATGAATAGTAATTGATAAACAGTATCTATGTGAACAGTAACATATATGTAAATAGTAATGTATTCGTGATTCCCAAATTAAACACATACTTAATTTATCCGTTCAATTTTTGGTGTATAATTATATTTACACAATTCAAATTATGATCATGTATAATACTTTGACTCCTTTTTTATTTTCATTCGCTATTACTTGCTCACTTTTTTTGTCACCATTCTATTACGAAAAGTTAAAAGTTAGACTCATGAAATACTCGTCTAAGATATTATTTTATTTGTGAAAATTTTAATTTGTAATTATGTATATTATAAAATATCAATATTGTTTTGGTATAAAACAAGGAAGTAATGGTCATCATGTTTAATCTATATTTTTTTCCCTATAAACACCCTACAGACACTTGAATTAGGTGTTAACTTTTTTATATTACTAATTCTTTTCAGGTCAGTCAATATTTAGTGGTTAGAATTCGAATCCATTTTTTAAACCTCATTCTCAATAGAATTTTAAAATACAGAGAATAAACAAGTCAGCAAAGACAAACAATCTTATTTTGATCTAAAAATAATAATAACTTTATAAAATTTATTACAATAAAAATAATATCTAATAACATTAAACATAATCTAAATTAAAAGAGTTTAACATTAACGAGTCTAAATAACCGTATTTTAATTTATATTCGTTTAATTAGATATCATTTAATGTCAAATATTAAGTTTGTTATTTTTTAATAATAAATATATATATAAGTTGTATATAATTAAAAGTATTATTTTTATTCCATAAATTTTTATATTTTTTGGGAACAACCTTTTAATATAACAAGTTGCCAATAATTTTGGTAAAACAACTACCGCACTACGTACGACAAAGGCACAAAACCATATAAATCAATTCCGTTTCTTAATTTGCTTCTAATTGACTACACTATATAAGTGCACCTAAAAGTTCCCAGTATCATTCATAGCCACAAGTTTATTATCACTATCTTTCAATATACAACAATGGCTTTGTCAAAGCTTTTCATAGTTCTTTTCTTCCTTCAAGCACTCTTCAATTTTCACATTTCAATCCAAGCCTCCCCTTCAAATTCAGAACTCTTTAGAGCATACATAGGAGCTCAGTTCAAAAACGTCAAATTTTCAGATGTACCCATTAACCCAAAAGTTGAATTTCACTTCATTTTATCTTTTGCTATTGACTCTGATTCCTCAGGTTCATCCACCAATGGAAAATTCAACATCTTTTGGGACACTAATAATCTCAGACCTTCTCAAGTTTCTTCCACCAAAAAACAACATTCTAATGTAAAAGTGGCTTTAAGTTTGGGAGGAGATAGTGTAGGAAACGCCTTTGCTTATTTCAATCCTTCATCTATAGAATCATGGGTTTTTAATGCTGTTTCTTCACTCACGAGGATTATAAAACAGTACAATTTAGAGGGGATTGATATTGATTATGAGCATTTTAAAGCTGACCCAAATACCTTTGCTGAGTGTATTGGGAGGCTTATAAAGACCTTAAAGCAAAACAGAGTCATCAAATTTGCTTCTATTGCTCCATTTGATGATGATCAAGTTCAGAGTCACTACTTGGCTTTGTGGAAAAGTTATGGTCATTTAATTGACTATGTGAACTTTCAATTTTATGCATATGAAAAGGGAACTTCAGTGTCTCAGTTTATAGAATATTTTAAGACTCAAAGCTCTAATTATAAAGGTGGAAAGGTATTAGCAAGTTTTATTAGTGATGGAAGTAAAGGATTATCACCAGAGAACGGTTTCTTTACTGCTTGTCATAGGCTTAGAAGTCAGAAACTTCTTGGTGGAATATTTGTTTGGTCTGCTGATGATTCTAAGGCTAATGGTTTTCGTTATGAGAAGCAATCACAAGCCCTTTTAGCAAAACCTCACTAGAAGTCTAGAACGATGTTCATTATAAATTTTATGGTAATGTTTTATGCGTATGTTGAGACTCTTTTGTTGATCTTGTTTGTGTAGTGAATGAAATTTTATTATCTAATGAGAAAAATGTTCCTCCTTATCTTCAGTTAAAGACATCAGAGGAAAAAGGGGAAACAAAATAGAAAAGAAGATACAAATCATAGTTCATCTCAAAAATACCAAATAATTCTCAAAGATAATAAATGGTATACAACAAAATATGAAAAATTAGAAGTCAATATGAACAGATGTATCTTTTAGTTTTGTGATTAGATTTCTTCTACCTTAGTTTACATGTCCTTTTATTGGTCTATCTTGTCACACTAGGGGGAATGCATGCAAAGAAATAGGGTAAACCAAAAACGGTAAACCAAGCCTCCATTTATGTATTGTATCAGATTAGTTAAGAAAGATACATCTTAAATACACACCACTATCAATTGAGAAAATTATAACCAATAACCAAAAATTACAGCCAAACTTTACCTTGAAAAATAAGTAAACAGTTTAAACATGCCCTTGTGCCACTTCCAAGCTTGATATAGATTGTCCCTTAGCAAGTCACATGTACTGCCCATAAGTCTTAATAGGATCTCTTCTCTCAACCCTTTTCTTCATCATCTCACCCCACCTCGAAAACACATTTGAAACTTCAAATTTACCAGCAAACTTCATCTTTTGAGCGAACTCCTCTAGTATGTCAAGTTTTCCAGCTCTAGAAAAATCGGCCGCAAATTTGTTGTGATCAAGCTTAGGAGCTTTCATTCCTTTTTCTAACATTTCCTCTAAATATTGACAAGCTTCTCTCAACCTTCCTTGACTTATAAGACCTCCAATGAGAACAGTATAGGAATTATCATCAGGGCAACATCCCTTCTGTATCATCTCATCCCACACTGCACATCCCATTTCGTAACTTCTTGTTTGGAAGTAAGACTTCATTAACATGTTATAAGTATGTATTGACGGTTCAATACCATTCTGTATCATCCTCTTGTATATCCTTGTTCCATCATCTGGCATTTGTTGACTTGTCGTCAATTTGATTAGTGCATTGTAAGTTCGTCCATCAGGAGCGCAACCCTTTTCCTTCATCTCTTTCAACAATTCAAAGGCCATGTCCAACTTCTTTTGATTCCCAAATCCTGTTACCAAACAGGTGTAAATTGCAGCATCTGGCTTCAATCCAGATTCAAGCATTTCATCAAAATACCCAACTGCTTCATCCATCTTTTTCTGCTTGCAAAAATCCTGAATCAAAATTGTATAGCTCCTGACATTAGGCTGAGGCCCCTTGGCCTTCATGACCATAAACATCTTGTTCGCATCAGATCTCCTCTTACACCTTAATAACCCTTCAAGCATAATGTTATGTGCAGCAATATCAGGCTTAAATCCCAGATCAACCATCTCATTCCACAACCTCCCTGCTCCCATCAAATTCCTAATCCTGCACCAACCATTAAGCAGGACTGTATAAGTTTGTAAGTTTGGTGTAAACCTCCCTTTTAACTTCTCAAAAAGTGCTTGAGCATCTTTCCCAAGCTTTGCTCTTCCAAGAGTATCAAGCAAACAATTTATAGTATTCACACTAACTTTAAACCTGTGCTTCTTCATCAACTGAAAAATCCCAACAGCTTTCTTCCTCTCTTTCGCAACAGCAAAAGCTTTAACAGCAATCATAAAAGTGTCCATTGTCAAAAGCCCTTTCTCTCCCATTTCATCTAGCTTAAACACAATGGTCTCAAATTGTCTAGTCTTCCCTAATATACTCATCATTGAGTTATAAGATCTTGAGTCATGGGCATAACCAGGCTTCGATCCAGCCCAACAGAAGAATCGAAAGGAAGGTTTTCTTGCATGTTTGAACCGTTCCAATACATCCACAACCAAATCATGCGACAAACTGATCCCACATTCATCAAGAACAGCTTCCATATTCCTATCCAATATAGACAATTCGTCGAGAACCTTGCAGACCCTGTCAACTTCCTTAGGGTCCGCACCAGATATTTCTACACCGCCTCCATTATTACCATCTCTCTCACCATCATCATAATTCTCAACATCACTTTCAGCATCAGAATAAGTATTATCACTACAGTTCCCAGAAAACAACCTAAAATATCCATCCAAATTGATTCGTTTTCCATGTAAAGAACAGTTGTGTACTAAACGAACTCCCAATTTCGAGTTTCTAAAAATGGGTACTAGCATTTTTTCTTGGAGATTATGGAATGAAGAGGAGTGTGACAAAAGAAGTGGAATTTGACAATGAGGACGATAGAGATCACAAAGAGAATGAGAACGAGGCATACCAGACAGGGACAAAGTGCCACCACAGGGAAAGAAGACCTGCCTTCGCCAAACTCGTCTTTCTCGTACCGTTCCTCGTCCCTGATTGAAAGAGCGTAGCTCGGTAGTGGTGGAGCATCGGCTGAAGTGGCCATTTGAAAGTAATGGGTTGGGCAGAAAATGTGAAAAGCGGCAGAGAAAATGGGAGAGATTAGTGAGTTTACTCATAAACAGATGCATTGCATTTCGATCTCCATGAATGAATTTGGTTAGCTTCAGAGAGTGGACGATTAGCTATTGCTGGTAGCCTGGTAGTGGGCAGAAGAATGGGATTGCTCACTCAACTCCACCAGATGGATTAGAATTGGTAGTCCTCTTGTTGACAACTGTCGGAGAAGTAATGATCTAACGGTTGTTGGCTTCATACCCCTAAAGGCCAAAATAAGTCGAAAATGTTACATGTGATTGGTTAACTGTTTTGTTGATATAACTTCTCATTCCACCTGATAATTTCTTCCTATATAGTAATTGTGTGACCTTGACACGAATATAAAGTAATCTGATATTATATAATATTTTATTTACCTAATAATAATTAAAAAAAAACTTTAGCTTATTTTATAAATGGAAAGAAGAAGTTGTCGTTGCAAATGTTAGTACCATTCAATTCTCAAAACTTTACCTAAAAGTTGAGGATATTGTCTCTCAAAATTAATGTAAACATGTATCTTATATTTAATATAATATAATTTAAATTAAATTTTATGTTTTATATAAATATATTTTGATTTTAAAAATATAAAAATCCATTTGTGTTAAAATAATTAGAGTTTTAAAATTTTTAAACGGATACTTAATAACCTATATATTACTAATTTATATATATATATTGATTTTATATATTTATAATACATATTTTATATATATTTATAATTATTTAATTTTAGTTAAATTTTTATACCAATTGAGAAAGTAAAAAGTTATATTATTTTTTTAATATTTATTTAAAAATAAATTATTTTAACTAATAAAATTTTTAAATTATATTTATTATCAAATTCTAAATAATTTATTCATTATTAAGAGTTAAATTGTACTTAAAAATTTATGATGCAACTTATTAAAATGCTAATATGGATATATTTTAAATTAAATTTTCAATAATTAAAATATTGATATAAATTTAAAATAATTTAAATTCATTTCAAAATCAAAGAAATCTAAACTTAAATCAAATTTATTAAATCCACGTAAATAAATAAGTTGGTATAATATTTATTGACATTTTACAAATTAATTAATATTTTAAATAAAATTATACTAAAATATAACACTATTAACATATAATCATCGATGATATTTTAAAAATTGGATAAAATCAATCATCTTCGTTTATTATTAAATTTTTAAATCATCAAATCTCGAGTCAAAATAATTTTCCCTCCTCTGTCCCTCATGTTTCTTAACTATTAATATTCTAAAATATTAAGTAATAAATTAGAGTTACTAATCGATACTTTAACAAATAAGTAATTTAATTCACTTTTGGGCTCATTTTATCTAAATAATTGGCCACTATTAATTATATGTATGCGGATAACTAGGTAACACATGCAAATGATAAAAAAGACATATTGTAACTAATTATATTGATTAATAAATAAAAATGAAGTAATTTGGTAGGTCAAATAATATTCGATGTTATTCATGCTTTAAGTTAGTTAAATTATTAATTATCAATTAGAAAATTCGACATTTTTATATATCTTTTTTCTTCGAATATTGTTTCACGTCATAATATTAGTATTTTATGAGTTGCTATTTAGGCGTTTATTGCATTTCTTATACCATATTTAGGAAATTAAGTTTTGTTGTATTAAAACATTTATAATATTTTTCATATTTTTGCAATGTTTTGTAATTTTAAAAAATGCATTTTAATATTTAAAAAAGTTATAAAAAATTTCATTGATATTAATAATTTTTCTGTAAACACTTATATTTTAATTCTTATTTGAGGTAAAATAAAAATATAAACACCTTAATGCTTGTATGATAATGATTTTAATTTTAGATTTTTTATTTTTTTAAAGTGATTTTTCAATCATGTATTTTTTGTAATAATTTATGATTTTTATTTTCACATTTTTAAGAAATCACCACCAAAAAAGGTGACTCATAAATCTTTAAAAATAATATTTTTGAATTAGATTTTTTTTATTTTAATCAAATATTTTTTAGAGAATAAATCAAGTCTTATGACTTTTGTATTTATAAGTATTTTTAAAAAATGATTAAAAAATAAATTTATAAATAATAACTAAAAAATTTCTTTATTTTTTAAGTTTTTGAAAAAAAAACACAAAGTATTACGAAATAATTTGTAAATGATTTTTGATTTTTTCTTGAAAATTGTTAAATAAAAATTGTTATAAAATATATTGATAATTATTTTTATAAAAAATCATAAATTATAAAAATAATTGTTTAATCTTAAATTATAAATTATAATCATTATCAAACAAGGGTTAATAATTTCGACGTTGATGTTTTAATAGTCTTGCCAAATATTTTTTGAATAATAATTCTCGTGTATAAAGATGTCTAAATCAACTCCTACAAAAATAACAAAAATATATTCATAAAATTTATAACTATAAAAATAATAATAATCGATTAAATTTGTACATTTTCATCGTAAAAAATATGACATATCATTATATATTATTTAAATTAAATTATAATTATTTTAATATATTTAATATTAAATGTTATCTGGTTAAAAATTATCAAGATATTTAATTAAAGAAAAATATGGATCAAATCAAATAGTTGATTAAAAAGATGTCATAATTATTTTATCTCAATATAAATCCCACACTTAATGTTTTGGAATCAATTTATAAAAATGGTATATGATCTATTATTTAACATGCACAAGTGATCTTAGTCTTCCATGACACAATTTGGAAGACAAACAAATAAGATAACAAGATAATAATATAATTAATCTCGACTTAAAAGTTATTACATTGAGTTTAAACAACCGCTCAATTATACAGTTTTTTAATACAATTATTTTATTCTTAGTCAATATAATCTTATTAAAATTCACCTCTATTTAGAATTCATGCTTCTTAATTAATGAATCTCTCAAGGCTTTTTCATATCTCTAGCATATAAAGTACATTATTTAAAGTTATCTTTTTTTAGAAATCATTCTTAGTATAATTATCTATCACATTTTCAAGTTAGAATTGACTAAATTTAAGTAAAAAATAAATGTCAATATATTCATATATGAACTAACTTAGTAATGTCATTTATCATATACATTTTCATTTCAAAAATACATTAATGTTTTTTTGTTTGTGATATCTAAATTGAGTTAAAATTAAGCTTTAGAATCCAATAATAATTTTGATAATTTAATTTAATATAATTAATTTAAAATTAATTAATTAATTTGAAAAACAATTTACTTGAATCTAATTTGATTCGTATTTCAATTTATACAAAATTCAATAATCCATATCCATAGATTATAAAATTAAGTATTATAAAATTTACTATTTGAAAATACAAAATTTACTTCTTTTTTGAATACAAAATTTATCACTTTTGTTATTTCGAAAAATAAATATTTCATAAATACAAAATTCATTTATTTTGTAAACTACGAAAACTAGTAAATACAAAATTTGTTATTTCTCAAAAACGAAATATCCATCTTTAGTGAAAAAAAAATTACAAATTTTTACAAGTATAAAATTTACTTATTTCAAAACACAAAATCAAGTAATTTATCAAATGCAAAGTTTTACCATTTCTCAAATATGAATTTACTTATTTCATATGCCAAAATTAAATAATTTATCGTTCATAAAATATGAATTGATATTATTAGAATACACTTCTATTTATAAATTTATATTATTTAATCAATTATACAATTATAGTATTTTTCAGTTACAAACCATAATTCAAAAAATATGAATTGATATTTTAGAAAATATATTCCTGAAATTTTGATATCTCAATACTTAAATTATAAATTAGTTAATCAGCTGCAAATGGTTGTTAACTAACTAAATCTAAATTTCAATAACAATTTTTTTCAAAGCTTTATATCAAGCACACATTAAATCATGCATAGTGAAAATCAAGAATGCATTTTTATGGGATCGGAACTTACTGACTTACTAAAACATGCATGTAATTGTCAAGTATATACCAACTAGCTAGACATATAGCTAATTAAGATGTATAACACTAAGATTGTCAATAACAATCAGTTATACATATAAATTAAAATAGACAATTATATGTTACAACAAGTTAATTATTTTAACATGCACGAGGATTTATTTAGGGTGATATACTAAAGCTATAAAAAAATCTTAAAGTGAGACTTAAATTCGAAAACAAATATTAAAAAAAGAGATTATAACACACATAATTTAATCACTAAATTATCAAATTAATATTCACAAATCATATGACTAAAAAGAAAATAAATTCCAAAGTAAATAATTTGTTTATTAAAAAAACATAAAAGTAAAATTATTTATTACAAGGATAATGGATTAAAACAATGAAAACTTACGGACATGACTTCAAAAGAATTAAGCAGCATTTAATTAATACAACATCATACGTTATTCATCAAACTTGGTTCACAAAAGTTAAAAACCAAACCTACTATTATTGCATAGTAATTCAAAAATGTCACTTGAAGTATTAGAACGGAACAAGAGAGAAATAACATTATTAGAAAATGCCAGTATCAATACTCATTAAAAAAAATACGAACAAAAAGAAATTTAAGTACATGTAAAGATGCTGTAATAATGACTAAAGAGATAAAATTGAATTGCAATTAAAATAAAGTTTTAATAACAGTAAAGTTAAAAAGCGTTAAAGGAAATGATGATAATAATCAATGGGGAAGAAAACTGAAATTAACCCTTAAGTTATAACTGCCAAAAAAAAAAAAAAGAAATACAAGTTAATCCAGATTGTTTAACAATAGAAGCAATACAATTAAAATTTATTAACCATAATTAAGAATTAAATGTTGGCACAGTAGTTAAAAATAAAATGAATTCAACATAGCAGAATAATGACACCGAAAATTTAACATGGTTCACCCTTTAATTTGGGCTAAATCCACGGGACAAACTCTGAAATTATTTCTTCCACTAATAAGATTAATGGGTACAAAGTGAGAGGTAATACAACAAATTGAGATAAACCCAAAATAGTGTCGTACAAGTGTTTCCCAAAACTCACTATTTTGTCACTCCCCTCTTAGAAAAATATCCCAATATTTTTCTAAGATATTCTCTCCCAGCTTTCTCCTGACATTATTTGTCTTCAAAGAAATTGTTCCTTTGGCTTTGCTTAACCTGCTTGTTTGTTGTGTTGATGTTCTATAAGCAAAGACATTTACTGTTATAGGCAAAATTATATCAATGTTAGATACCTACCATTGTGGTTGTACCTACCATTGTGGTTACACCTACCATCTATGGTTGCACACTGCATTTGTGTTTTCTTCCTCTTAAATGTAGGAGGGACTTACAAATCTCCCTCTACGACTACGTAGAGGCTCAGCGATCAGGTAGCTAAACGATAGTATTCAAAATTTTTGTCTCGGGAGAATTTTTGTTAACATGTCGATCCATATTATTTTGTATGGATCTTACTCAGTGTAATAGCTTCTTTTCCATTACATCCATAATCCAGGTGATATCTCACATCAATATGTTTTGATCTCGAATGAAATGAGGCATTCTTTCAAGATGGATAGTACTCGACTATCACAAAATAGCGATAAGCTGTCTTGTTGCAACCCAAGTTCTTTCAAGAACTTTTTCATCCATAGCAACTCTTTACATGCTTGTTGTTGCTATAAACTCTCTTCGGTAGTGGACAATGTAACACATTTTTGTAACTTTGATTGCCGTGACACGACTCACTCACTGCAAATGTAATCGGGTAACCTGAAGTGGATTTTCTAGAATCCACATCACCGGCCAATATCTGCGTCTGTGTATCCAACTAACACGGGTTTATCATTTCCAAAACATAGGCATATTTTGGAAGAACCTCGAAGATACACGAAAATCCATTTCCTTTGTAGCCCGATGTTCCTTTCCGAGATTTGAAAGGAATCTACTCACAAATTCCAAGCGTATGAGTGATATGCGTAGTGTCTGAAACCATGGCATACATTAGACTTCCAAGCTGAAGCATGTGGAACCTCTTCCATCTCTTCCTTATAACATGTACGTAGAAGGGCTACAACTAGAAGTTAGCTTAAAGTGATTAGCAAGAGGGACAACTAATCAACTTTAGCCTTATTCGTATGAAATCTCTAAAGTACTTTCTCAATATACTTCTCTGTGACAACCGTAATTTCTTGGCACCTACATCTCTGCAATAATAGTCGTACCAAGAATGCATTTCTTTGGTCCTAAGTCTTTCATGGAAAAAGACTTACTCAAGCTGTGTTTTCAAGTTGTTGATTAAAGGAAATATTTCGACCAATGATCAACATATCATCCCACATGAGCAAAAGAATAATAAAATCATCATTAGACAATTTACGCACAAAAACACAGTAGTGCAGGTAGTCTTTTTGTAGCCTTACTCCCCATGTAGACTCGAAACTTCTTGTACCATTGTCTTGGTGCTTTTGTTTTAAGTCGTAAAGACTTTTCTTCAATTTGCGGACATAATCTTATTTTCCCACTTTTGGTGAAAACCTACAGTTGCTCCATGTATATCTCTTCTTCCAAGTCACACCATGTAAGAAGGCAGTTTTGACATCCATTTGCTCGACCTCCAGTCAAGACTTGTTGCTAACCCTATCCACGACACGGATGGATGTCATTTTTACAACTGGATAGAAAATCTCGTCAAAGTCAATACCTTTTCTTTAGGCTGAATCCTTTGACAATGACCAATGCGGCTTTGTATCGCGGAATTTTGGAGCGTGTCCGTACGCCCTTTCACCACAGACACCCGTTTATTTTCAAGGCCTTCTTCCACTTTGGGCGACTTCATCAACTCGAAGGTTTTGTTCTCGTACAAGGACTTCATCTCATCTTGCATGGCTTGATCCATTTTGTTTGGATTCGTCATCCATGGCCTCTTCGCTAACTCTCGGGTTCTCCCGTCGGTGAAAGTTACATACTTTCATCGTGGAGGATATGAGATAGAGAGGTCGTCTCGCTCTATCACTTCTTCTTAGTGGAACGGGAGAAGCCACGGTGTTGGTATTGGATAATGAATATCATCGTTTATCTCATCTTGAGGAACCAGCTTACTATGGGGCGTCATCTTCGTCGGGTGGATAAACAGTGTCTTCATCTCTGACTTGTCTTGGCACGATGTTGGAGGAATTAATTCCAAATCGATGAGTCACCATTGGAATTAGGAACATCTTTCTTCATTTTGATAATATCTTGATGGTCTCATTTTCAACAAATACTGACATCACGGCTCACGACAAGTCTCTTTGCAAGCCGGATCGCAAAATCTATAGCCAATTGATCTTGACCACGTAGCCAATAAAAATACACTGTTTGTTTTGGCATCAAGTTTGGATCTCTGCGTCCTTGGGGATATGAACAAATGCTTTGCGACCAAACACTCGCAGATGATCATAGGAAACATCCTTTCACGACCACACTTTATTTGGAACATCCGTCTTGAGAGGAGTACGGGGTGAAAGATTCAACACACATGTGCAACGTGAGTATTGTTTCACCCAAAGTTTTAGGCAACTTTGCATGTGAGAGTAGACATCTAACTCTCTCCGTCAAAGTTCTATTCATCCTACCGACTAAGCCGTTCAAGCTGCGGTGTCTTTGGAGGTATCATCGATGCCGAATTAGAATACCATGCTTTTGCAATAAGCATGGAAAGGTCCTATGTATTCTCCACCGTTTATGACCGTGGGATGCCTTTGACTGCTTTCCGGTCGTCTCTCCAGCGAGGCATGAAATTCTTTAAAGACATCTGAACGCACGATCCGCTTTGTCTTTAGAAGATATAACCACGTCTTCCTTGAATGATCATCAATGAAAGTCCGCAAAGTATTGAGCACCGCTGATGACTTTGACATTGGTCCATACAATCTGAATGAATCAGATCTAAAATATTATTCGTGCGGAAGGAGGAAAGCTCTTGAAAGCGACCATTTTGCTTTCTACGCTAGACAATGAACACATTTCTCTAAATGTACTTCATCCATTCCAGGCGATATCTTAACTTTTTGGCTAGACTTGTCGAAACCTTTTTTCACCAATGTATTTGAGTCTCTTATGCCATAACTCAGTGCGCTATCTTTCTACATGGAATTTCTTGTGTCGATTGGAGAGCTTTGCTTGCATTATATACTGAGTTGTATGCTTACTCACCTCTAGCCCTTTACTAAGGAGCCTTTTGTAAGTTTCCATTTTGTCATAAATGAAGAAGCTACAATATCCTTCATTTGCAAGTTTGCGCCAGAGATCAAATTGAGCGTATCCGGAATATGCGACATCCTTGAGAAATAGTCGGTTCGGTTCTCTGTTTCCAAAGCAAACGTCTCTCTACGCCTATTACCTTTGACGGCCGTTTCCCATTCTAACAACACCAAAACTTCCCAGTGTGTATGATGAGAAAAATTCTCGCAATGTAGCGTGAAGCGTATACTATCAATCCACCCGATTGGTCTCGTGTGATGCAAGATTGATAAAATCTTCATCATCGCGATATTGAACTCGTCTATGGTATTTGTTTGCTCATCATCATTTGATGTCATCCTTCGTTACTTTGCCTTTGTTCGTTTCTTGTTCCTTTTTGAACACCAGAAAAAATTTCTTAATGTAGTACTTTTCCTCTTACAGTGATGGCATTCAACATTGGAAAATTTGTTTGATTTGCCTACTGCTTTCTTACTTGGGTTTTTGTTCTTTGCAGTCTCGCTTCCTGGGCCTACGTGATAAGGGCTTGTGCTTGAATCTATTTCCTTGTTTTGTTTCTCGTATGAGAACAAGGCTTCTACCAACAACTTCAAACTCCATCTTGTCTTTTGCATAAGTCGAGTTGTTGTGATATGATTATATGATGAGGGTAGTGATGCCAACATCCTGACTTTCTCTTCAAATCGCCAAAACTCACGTTAAATCTTGCTAAAGTCGGAAAGCTTCTTTGTTGAAATTGCTAACATCTTTGCGTCGTACTCGCATTATCTTCCTTATCATCGATATAGCTTAACACACAAATAAAATTTATTGGCAAGGTTCTTTGACATGTACACGTTTTAGAGTCTCACGTGTTTCTTTAGCGATCTTGCAATTTTTTGATTCAATATTTTGCAAGACAACATGCGAGAGATTTGAAGCGGATCAGACTAGTTAATCTCATCTATTTCCTCCCATTGTTCCTTGGTGACGGTTCTACCTTCTTTTCTTTTCCCAGCTGACTCACATGGACCTTATTGAATGAGAATATCTTTCATCCTCGCTGCCATAAAGAAAATTATTATTGCCATTAAATTTCTCAATATCTACCTTTTGGCTTGACATTTTTTTTATTTGTGTTTCTTTTTCTATAAATCAATACACCCTGGACCTAATAAAATCTTTTACGATGTGGAAGATGGATCATGCTACAACGGAAGCGTATTAAGAATTTTACTAGACCGGCTCGATACCAGTTGTTGAGCCTGACGGGTAAAGATAAAATGAATTCAACGAGTAGAATAATGACATCGGAAATTTAACGTGGTTCACCGCTTTAATTTGGAGCTAAGTCCACGGGAATGAACTCGAAATTATTTCTTTCACTAATAAGATTAATGGGTACAAAGTGAGAAGCAATACAACAAATTGAGATAAACCCAAAAATAGTGTCCTACGCAAGTGTTTCCCAAAACTCACTATTTTGTCACTCACTTTTAGAAAAATATCCCAATATTTTCTAAGATATTCTCGCTTTCTCCTGACACTATTTTTCTTCAAAATTGTTCCTTTGGCTTTGCTTAACCTTCTCTTCTTGTTTGTTGTGTTGATGTTTCTCTAAGGCAAAGACATTGCATATTTATAGGCAAAATTGTATATCAATGTTAGATGCTTACCTGAATTTGTGGTTGTCACCTCTTATTTGTGGATTCTGCTCTACAAGTATGGTTACCTACCATTTGTGTTTTCTTCCTTTAGGAGGGACTTACATTAACCATTTGTGTTTTCTTCCTTTAGGAGGGACTTACATTAAACAGGCAAAATGTAAAAGAAACTAAAACTAGTAACATTTTTAGCATCTGTAGAAACAAAAAAAAACAAAAAAAAAGTCGAGAGTAAATTTAAGTTGAGGATAAACAAGTTAAATGATATATGCATAAACTTGTTTGTCCGGAAAGAAAATAACATATATAAATAAATATATAAATAAGTTAAGAAAATAAAATGTATTATTTTAAATTAAAAATATAATATTTAAATAATAAAAAATATAAAAATAATAAAACTCATGTATCACGTTTTATTCTTAAGATATTTTTTCTGTTTTTTGTATATGCATAAAAACTCCAAAACATTATTTCTAAATATACAACGATTAACTCGTAATAAACTTACAACATATTTTGTTATCCCAACTAATTGAATGCAAAAATTAATTAAATAAAAGTTAGAAACGTTAAATATTATATTCTGCCTTTTCCTTTCATTAATGCGAAAACCATTTGTCTAGTTAATAGAAGACCAAACGGTCAAAACATTAAAATCGATGGTTAAATCATCATAAAACCGAAACATTTGCAATTTTTAATTAATCGTAGTACACCCTTTTTTCCTTGACGGTTTCACTAAAATCAGTTTTTCATTCATAAAATTTTCCAACAAAATAAAATATGTGAGTCATGCACAAGAAGTTATATTTTTCTCTAAAAAGTTATGTTTATTATATCTTTTAACCTGAAAACAGACATCTAGCTAGAAAAAAGACTATTGCTTATCATAACTTTATCTTAATAGTTGCCTTGCTTCATCACATCGAGTAATCTTCACGTGTATCGCATATATATATATATTCCATTTGTCAACTTACCACTAAATTCTCCGCATGAGTTTTTGAGGGTATGGTTAAAAATCACTATATATAGAGTTACTCAGTGGAAGTGAGGGTTTGATGTTGAAACTTGAAACATGTCAAGTTTTGAAGATAACACTCTTCTAGCTAAAGATAAGCTAGGCATATATATGCAGCTAAAATTGACATATGGAAGTTTTGGTTTTGTGAATTAAGTGGTGTTTTGGGTTTGGTTAGGATATGTGAATTGAAGTGAAAAATAAAGTAGTTTTAGCCAATATAAACCACAAAATTATATACTCATGTGTTGAGCAAAGTTTGGTCATTCAAAAACTTGAGGAGTTACTAGTATCGATGTAAAATGATGTATAAAGTTCTTGACATATCCTGCTGCAAAGTACTTTAATTAGGCTTTTTCTAGCTGGCCCTTCCTTCATAATTTGCTTCATGAGTTCGGCTCCTAACTTGACAAGAGGTGTATAAATTTTTTTTTTCTGTATTTGTGACAATAGAAATAATATCTCTTAGTTTATATATTTTTATTATTAAAAAATATCTAAAACATTTTACACTAAATGCATTCTAGTTAGACATCGTTCAAGTTAAATTTTGATTATTTAGATTCGTTTAAGTTAAATTCCGATCATTTAGGTTCATTTTTCAACTACGTGAAAATTATATTTTTCATGTTTCACAATTGTGTGTATTTCTTTCCCGATAAAACTTACTCCAAAGTTGACTTAGGAGTGTTGAGATAAGATTTTTAAATCACTATTAATAATGAAATAAATTACAAATAATAATTTAAGTAAGGTCACAATCTATAAATTAAAATATATAGTTATAATCATCATCATTATTATTATTAATAGACTAGGAAGTGAATCTCGAATAACACTATTGAGTCAAGTGGGGGCAACTGTTTTGACATTGATGTTGAACCAACTTGAGAAGAAGCCCACAAATCCATATAAGATATTGATGGGGGAAATCTCAATTTGGCTCGTTATCTTTATTCAATAGTATAATAAATTCACCCTTTTCATCTAAATGAAACCCCACATGCATACATGAATAAGGGGAAAAAAAATTAAAACAGAGAGAAATCATTGCTTTTTTCATGGACTATAGCCTATAGGCACGTATTATTGGCTAGTTCTCTCTAGGTTTAACAAGTTGTATACCCAAGATGCTTTTCTTTTCTCCATTACTATCTAACTTATCAAAAGGGCAAGAAAAAAGTGCCAATATTCTTTCTTGTTATTGTTGTACGTTGATGCTTGTGTTGACTTTATATATAGCTCTAATTATAAAGTTCTAAAAGCATCAAAGTGTTTATTAGATGGGAGAGAAGGGAGTTAATAACAATGATTAATATAGCATGAACTTCCAAGTACAATTGGATTGATTAGGGCTTGTAAATTAACTATAACAGCATTTGCATTCATCTTACAACTCAGAGAACAAAATATAATTAGTAATAAAAGCAATGATATGTTTACATCATAATATATGTATTTATCTTTTGTGGATGTATATTCATAGATTAGGAGAGATGCGTGTCATATCTTATTATTAATAAAGAAAATTTTAAGTAAAATATATATTTATATAATTATAGATAAATTTATGTACAAAATAAAATTATGTTTTTTTTTTAATTTTGAAGTTTAGCTTCTTTTTTTTGCTTAAAAATTTATTATAAATTCAATTTTTAACATATTTATACTAAAAAAATACATATAACATCTTTATTCAAAAAGAAACAAGAAATAAATAAATATTTTTATTGTTTTTATAATGCACATCGTGATCTCTAACCTAGATCCACCATGACTCTTTATTTTTATCTCTAACATATTGTCAAAATATGGATTCTTTTATCTATACTTTCTAATATTTTCACTTGTATGTCTTTTCTTTTGCAAATCAATCTCATATACTTGTTTATATTTTTTTCTTTTTTGCAAAGCATGTATAATTTTGTTACCAATGCTGATGTTTGAGCACATTTAGCTAAACATTCAAGTACATACACTATCAGATTGCCTAGGAGATATGTAGTTAGATTTTTTATTGATGTATTTGAAATTGGCATTTGAATAGTCATAAGAATAATAGGCTTGTTTAAATTATCTAAATAGTTAATCCAATGGTGATGGCGTTCATGTAATTTATAAACTTTAGGAAAGTTATTAGAGAACGACTGTGATTCAAACAAAATTGCATTCATTTGTTATTGTTAATGCAATATCCTCCCATAAATATATCTTAATTTTTATTATTTTTCTTGTATATATTTTCCTTGAAATTAAGTTTTTTTAAAAAAATGATGTTAAGGAGAAACATGGTTATCATTTTTATTGGGCTCTCTTTATTGTTTAAATTAAAAACATAAGGGATATATTAATTTTGTAATTAAATTTTGTTACATAATACTCATTCACAATCTTATTTTTACCTCTAATAACACTATAGACAGTCCTCCTTGTTTGACCAATGTACAACCCGTTCCCTTAACGCAAGGGTTCTTGGTATATTATTATATATCACTGTAACAACATTAGAGTGTAATAGGCCTTAGGGCAATAAATGACAATATTCATCATGAATCGCAATATTTGTGGAGTGATTGATATCTTATAAAATTTAAGGACTTCCATGATGGGAAAGTACTAAAAGCATGGCTTCTTGATAGGTTGTGATAAGATGGAAGTTGTTTTATTAAACGACCAAAAACTAAAACATTTTCTATATTATAAATGTTTTCTATAAAATGGTATTTGATATGATTTAAATTTATAATTTAAAATTAAAGTCATAAATATTTACGTGGTAATACATAAAAGTATTGGTGTGATTTAAATAATTCTTTAATTTAGGTCAATTATATGCTTTAATTATAGTAAAAAATATGATTAACTAATTCTACTTGTTTTTTTAAAAAAATATAAAAGTAAAATAATTTTATATTTTATTCATCAAAATGAACTAAATTATAGCTAATAATTAAATAAGTTGATCAATTATGATTACATATGAGTCTAATTCTCTTATATTATTTTCGGTATATGTTTATATATATCATCAATATACGATAAAAATAATTAAAAGTACGAGCTATTATATCAATTTTGATGTATCCTTATATATATCATTAATATCCTATAAATATATTGATAAAAACAATTAAAAACATGGGTCATTGTTTAATAAAATGAATGAATTACTTACTTTACAAATTAATAGTATATACAGGGAGTTTAACTCAGCTATTGTTGTTCTAATTTTGAATCGATTTATACTATTCTTATATTTGAACCTACTTTCCAAGAAGATGCTCTCTAGAGTCTTAGAGAGGTCCCCTTCATTTTGAGATTCAAAATGTGAATCATCAATTCATCACCAAAGCGTAGACTATTACTTCAAAATCTCATTTGATGTATTATTCAATTAAATTTTACCATATTATTTAAAATATATTACCAATGTATAATATTTATAATTTTCCCTAACCCCATAAGTTTGTATTTGTGCTAGGCACACAATTAAACGAATGTTATCTTCAATGAAGATTTATACAACTTTCTCTTGGGAGAAAAATGCATGTAAGAAATAATGTGATTTATATTGAAAAAGTTTAAAAGAATAGATAGGTTATGTTGCAGTTGGTATATAATATTTTTCTCACATTTTAAGTTAAGTTATAAGGTTGAGCTATATATACTAATTATTGTATGATCTAAAATAAATTTGTCAAGTCAAGTCTCACTTCAATGAAGGTATTATTGAAAGATTATAAATAAATTATTAACATTAGGGTCATTCAATATTATTTATGTGTTAAAATTTTATAAATTATCTTTCCTTGTTATATTTATTGGTGTGTGTTGTTGTGGCAGACACCAATAACTAAGTGGAGTAAAACATGGAGCATAAAATAATGGTAGTGGATCCATAAAACATGGATATGCAGGAATTATGGTTATTGTTTAATTTTCGTTTTATACATATATCTCAACTATTGTACAGAAATATAACAGAAAAATATAATGAAATATACTGATAATTATCAGAGAAATACAACATTTGACATGGTATCAGAGCAGGATATTGCTAATGAACTACCTGCTGATTTATGACGAAACTACCATTCTTTGATTGCTGATCTACGCAAATTCTGAGTTGCGATTTTTTGATTTACGATTTCGATTTACGGTTTTACGGTTTACGATTTCTAATTTCCGATCTACGGTGTGGCTACGATTGTAGGCTGGGTTTTCCTTCATGTTTGAGTTCCGATCTCTGGTTTATATTCGACTCTTGTGGCCGTTTCAAACATCGAACATGTGCGGCTCGAGAAATGAAAGCAAGATAGTTATTTCACGTTTATTTGTTCGAGAAATTCAATAGAAGATTACGGGTTACACCTTAAAAAATATATATGTCTGACTTCTGAGTCAAAGTCGAGGATTAACGAAGAACCATTGAAAGAAGGTCGGACCCGAGCAGAGGAAACGAAGTACTCACGTGCCACCGTTGATGCGGTTTACGGTATAACGAGAATAGATGGTCTTGTGTGGTTGAACCTACCATTTCGGCGAGGGCGAAGGAGAAAAGGCATTTGTGAAGAAGAGCGCCCTGCAAAAGAATGCGAGAGAAGAGGAGAAGAAGATGGGCTGCGAGATTTTGGGCGAGAAGAAATGGTGGAACGCGCGGAAGATGATGGTACGAGACGGTGTGAGCTAACGAAGAGCAGATTAGGCGAGAAGAAAGCTGCGTTGAGAAAGCCTTGATGAAGGAAGAAACGGCTTGTTGAGGAAGAAAGAATATGTGCTGAGGAAGAAGGAGGAAGAAGGAGCTGCGAAGGAGGAAGAAGAAGGAGGAAGAAGGAGCTGCGAAAAAATTGAAAAAAAAAATTTTTAGGGTTAGCAGCTGCGCGAATGTGAAAAGGGACGGTTAGGGTTACAAATTTTTCTTTATATAGTGTTGTAAGAATTGTAAAAAAAAAAAAAAAAAAAAAAAAAGGAAAAACGGAAGGAAAAAAATTTTAGATTTCATGGCGGAATCTGAGATTTAACTACCAATTTCATGTTGGAAGATTTGTGGCGAAAATGACGGAAGTTTTCACTAGAGCTCGGATCGACTCCGGACCTACATGTCAGTGAGCGTCGTGCCCATTAGTATCCAAGTTGGGAGGATCCAACTATGCCTTGTGGTCCCAGTGGTGGAGATGTATATCTGCGGCAAAGACAAGCGGGATATATTAATGGGGATTTTCCTCGACTGTTAGGCCAGGCCACTCGTTCGGGAGATGGCGCTCTGAAAATGCCATTGTTAAAGGATGGTTGATCAATTCGATGGACCCCTCCTTGATTGCAAATTTTATTCGATTCCCAGTAAACCCGAAACAAGTTTGGGATTACTGCTTACCACCTTACATGATGGGACGGACACGTCTCGAGTGTATGATCTTGTGGCCGTCGAGTTACTCGTATGAAACGGGCGGGTGGATCCGTTGAAAAATACTACGATGACCTTCGAGGTTGTGGCGAGAAATTGATTTTCGTCGTCCTAATCCAATGGAGTGTGCAAATGACATACAAAAATACAAGCTCCCATCGTACGGGAAGATCAGTGTATACCTTCCTTGATGGACTTGATGAGAACTCGACAAAACTCGAAGTGATGTGCTTGAAATCAAACCATTCCCTACGGTGGAACGAGCTATGGATTCGTCGTCGGGAAGAGGTCGAGCAGGCCGTGATGATCACGAGTGTAGATACGACACCGGAGCGGTTATGACTTTTAAAGGGGTCGAGGACACCGTGTCGAGATCTGCCCCAACGGGAACCTCTTTGGGTAGCAAGAAATCCTCGGGAAATCCACCGTCTCTTGACATGAGAAATGTGGCCATTGCGGAAACTCCAAACACACCGTGAAAAGCTAGCACAAACTCGTGGGTATCAGGAGGCGGTGGAATGATCTTGACACGGAAGAAACGGGACACGCGGACGAGCATTTGTGGCTACAATAATGCCTCGCTATCCCTTACTTCCAAGGCTGAATCTTCCCGGGATCCGAGGTATTTCAAGTAAAGCATTTCACATCTCTACTCGTAGTGATAAAGATGATTGGATTACGGACTGCGGAGGCTACAGATCACGTGACATTTGACCCAAAACGATCTCTCCCAGTACAACCCGGACGAGACGGAGCCAGGTGTCGCCAATGCAAATGGGGTCGCTTATCCGATTACGGGAGGCTGGAACGGTGACCTTATCTCCTCATTATCATTATCTAATACTTTGCTTGTACCATCTCTGCAAGCCAGAGCTAATGTACGTAAGTGTCGGAGTCACTTGAGACCTTTGGTGTGTAGTATTGATGTATTCTACTTTTGCCTTCTACGGGATATTCTCACCAAGGAGATCATTGGGCGTGGTACTAGGAGAGGAGGGCTATATTATGTGGATGACCTCGGTTCGGGAAGAGCCGATCACGTACGACATCTTGTTGGTAACAAGAGAACGACAGTTGGCTATGTCATCGTAGATTTGGGCATCCATCGTTCGGGTATTTAAGGCACCTTTCCACTAGTTTATTTTCAAATATCACACATTCCGATTTCAAATGTGATACTTGTATCTAGCAAAAAGCCATAGGGCGTCTTATCTATGAGCGTGAATAAAAAGTATGACTCGCTTTTGCTTTGGTACATTCGATGTTTGGGGACCTTCCCCGGTTATTACGTCGTGGTCGTCATTGGTTTGTTATTTTTGTTGATGATTGTACACGAATGACATGGCTTTACAACTTCTCAAACATAAAGATGAAGTATTTGCTACATTTCACTGTTTCACACCATGATTCGGACCCGATTTTACGAAAAAATTAAGATACTTAGGTCGATAATGGAGGAGTATGTTGTCGACAATTCGGGACATACTTGGACACCGTGGTATTCTGTGAAACCTCGTGTTCCACAAACCCACATGACAGAATGGGGCTGCGGAGAGGAAGAATAGGCATATTTTAGAAACGGCTCGGGCCTTACTAATCGGTGCACGTATGCCTAATAAATGCGGAGTGATCTTTGTTACTACAGGCTGTGTATCTACTTGAATCGAATGCCCTTGAAGACCTTACAATTTCGGACTCCATTAAAGGTGTTATCCGATCATCTTCCCTTACCTACTATTTTAATGCTTACTTAGAATTTTTGGATGTGTTGCTTTTGTCCACCTCACAAAAATCAACGAACTAAGTTGGATCCATGTGTCTTTGTCCGATGTGTATTCTTGGGGTATGGTGTACAAAAAAAGGGGTACCGATGTTATGATCCAATTACTAAAAGAAACTATACTACCGTGGATGTCACTTTCCTAGAATCGAGAATGTTTTTCCATCGCGGTATCGATTACACTCTTCGGGGAGGAGAGTTATGGTGAAGAAACGAAATTGGCTTGATGTTGAAATATTGGACACTAGTGACGTACTCGGATCTGCCAATAATATGGAGGAGCCGTATCTGACCCAGAGCTTGAACTTCCAGAGCTGAAGCGAAGTAGTAATTGAATCTCCGAGAAGATGAAGTGGTTGATGTACCACTCCACATTCTCCGGTACCCGATGATCCTCTTGAGAACAACCTTTCACTGAGGTAAGCTATCTATCACACGCTTTACAAACTAATGCTATAGATACACTGTTGGTTATGTTTTACCTTTCGAGACACGATCGAGGTAAACCTCCCAGTCGATACTCCCCGAGAAGAGAAGAACGACAACCCAGTATCCAATAGCAAATTATGTATCTACTCAGATTATCGGAACCTATCGGGGCATTCGCCTGAGCACTCTCATCGTGTCCAAATTCCGAGTAGCATTGAAGAAGCCTTATCTGATCCAAAATGGGCTCGAAGCTATAAAAGAGGAATTTGAGGCATTGCGGGAAGAATAACACATGGGTGTTAGCGAGTTGCCTCGAGGAGGAAGATGGTAGGATGCGAAGTGGATTTTCTCGATTAAGTATAAAGCGGATGGGTTAGTTGATCGTTACAAGGCGAGGCTTGTAGCAAAAGGATATACACGAAACATGGGATAGATTATCAAGAAACCTTCTCACGTGGCTAAACTAAAAGCGTGAGAGTTTTGTTATCTCTTTACTGACAAATTTAGATTGGCCGTTGCACCCGACTTGACGTGAAGAATGCCTTCCTTCATGGTGACCTTGAAGAAGAGATCTACGTGGATATCCGCTTTGAGGATATCTTGTTACATCGGGAAAGCAGCTGCATGTAGATTACAACGAGCGTTGTATGGACTAAAAGCAATCACCTCGGCGTGGTTTGGTAGGTTGAGTTCGGCAATGAAGAAATATGGGTTCCAACAAAGCCGGCTACTGATCATACTCTTTTCCTAAAACATCGATTAGGGAAGATAACGTGGCCCTTATAGTCTATGTAGGCGACATGATCATTACGAGGGGATGATAAAGAAGAAATCTCTAGCTTCGAGAACAAGTGTCGAAGGAGTTTGAAATGAAGAACTTGGGAGGGCTCGAATACTTCTTAGGTATTGAGGTAACAAGATCAAAACAAGGCATATGTCTTTCCCCAGAAGGAAATATACCACTGGGCCTCTTAGCGGAGGCGGACTACTAGATTGTAAACACTGTCGATATTCCTGTGGTTCAAAATCATAAACTCGGAGAATATGTGGACCCAGTACCCGTGAGATAAACAAAGATATCAACGGTTGGTAGGAAAAACTCAAGTATATTTATCTCGTACTCGACGATATTGCGTATCTTTGTGAGTGTCGTGAGTCGGTTCGTGCAGCGCCCAGTGAAGACCATATGGATGCGGTCGTACGAATGCTTCGTTGCCAAAATCCTCCCGCAGGAAAGGACTTATGTTTTTCGAAAGAATGGTCGATTGGAAGTCCTTGGATATCTGATTGAGGCGGGGGAATATGAAGGATAGGAAATCTCTTCTGTGTGCTTTACTTTCGTGAGGGGCAATCTTGTTACATGGAGAAGCGAAGCAAAATGTAGTTGCACTTATCCGATCTTGGAAGTGAATTTCGAGGAATGGTCGAGGAATATGTGAGCTCGCTGGTTGAAAAACCTTAGCGAGATCGGGGTTGCTCACACTCTGAAATGAACTTATTTTGTGACAACAAGCGACCCGTTGCCATCGCTCGCGATCCGGTTCAACATGATCGCACGAAGCACGTTGAAGTTGATCGGAACTTCATCAAAACGAGAATCTTGAAGAAAAAGATTATTAAGCTTCCATTTGTTAAATCGAGAAGATCAATTGGGTGATATCTTCACAAAATACGTATGCACGAGGAACTTACACAACTCCTTGACAAGTTGGCGCATAAAGAGACATATATCGCCGGCTTGAGGAGAAGTGTTGGTGTGTGTTGTTGTGGCCCGAGACACGATAACTTCAGTGGAGTAAAACATGGAGCATAAAATAATGGTAGTGGATCCATAAAACATGGATATGCAGGAATTATGGTTATTGTTTAATTTTCGTTTTATACATATATCTCAACTATTGTACAGAAATATAACAGAAAAATATAATGAAATATACTGATAATTATCAGAGAAATACAACATTTGACAATATTTACATCACTTCTAATCTAAATATATAAGTATCTCTACTAAGTATTTTAATCCGATAACATCATTGGTGAAAAATTTAGTTATCAAGTTAATGGGCCTCGAAAAATAACAAGCTTTACAGAAGTTAAATATTCTGGACTAATATGAAAAATGTTCTATTAATTTAATTATTTTTTATGTTATAAGTTGTAGTATCATGATGTGATAATTAATTATAAATTAACTTATAATTAATTATTAAATTAATTTATAATAATTAATATCATAAATAGTTTTTTTCTATAAAATTAGTTGAGCGTTTGTTAATTTAACTTACTTACCTCACTTATGTTTAATGTTTTGAACTTAATTAATTAATTTGTGTAAAATTTCTGAAAAAGATAGAACCATTATTTAATTATCAATATTGCCCACACTTTAGTTATATTGACCCAAATCTCAATTTGGAAATTAAGCACATGGGACAGTAGTTAATGATCAATATTTCAGTAATTATATAGCAATATTAAGGATGATGACAAGGAAAACAAATGTAAAGTATTGGTAAAATTTATATGCATCAAACATGTAATAAATAATATAAAATAAAAGAGTAATTATAAAGTCAATAATCTAAAAAAATTGAATAGACGGTTAAAAAAAGAAAAAAAAAATTAATTAAAAATTAGTTGGTAAAATATGTAGAAGTGAGATTTCTACGTCTATAAATAGAGCAACTCAATAGATATTTTGTATTATCCAATTGAGAAAAAAGACTTTAGTGAGAAAAAATTAAGAATAATTTTTTTGGATGTAATTAGGTTGTGAGTTGTGAGTGTCATAAACACTTTGTATAATTTCTTGTTTTTAGTAAAAAAAAATATATGTAATAGGTATGAAAACGTATACAAAATTGTTTGAAATCTGTTATCAAATTTATATGTTATTTTATTTATTTATTTTTTATTCTATCATAAATCTATTTTATCAAAAAAATTCATAATTTTCAAACGTCAATCATATACGATTATAACTCTTTTAAGGGAATAATTTAATTAATTAAAACCCTTAATTGTATATTAATTAATCTTTCTTTTAATTATGTTTTTATTTATCAGCTCACACGCATATGCAAGTGGTGTGGTGGGACATTGCCTTTGGTTAGTAACTGTAGATAAAATATTCATTATTTTTGAAAATACTGTAATTATATTTTCTATTAATTATATTAATTTTAAAATTTATTTATTTTATATAAAATATAATATATATTTTTTAAAAGTATTAACACTAAAGAGGAATATCATTCATTTAGTGCATACAGCATCATATTTTTTTAAAATAAAAGTTAAAACACTTACAAATTCAAAACTATATGGCATTGGGTACATCAACATTTAAGTAGCACTGATTAATTTCTTAATTGTAAGATATGCAAGTTGGGTAAAGATTTTGATTAGAAATCTGATAAGCAATAATGCTTTAATGAATACATACATATATAGGGTAATAGGACCTCGTTGTAAATCTCCATACCTATCTATGACTTGTTTGTGCTCTAACTCTTCTTTGTGTTGATCAAATTGTGTTATTTGAATATTTACCATAAAAAAAATTGTGTTATTTGAAGTTTTTTAAATACTGGTCATATATATAAAGATGATAACCAAATTACAACATGTAATAGTGTTTCCTGAATTTATATTATTAAAGTGCAGTTTATTTCATTGAACACTTTTACTTTTGTGTCTGATCATGATAAAATCAAAAATCATAGGTACCGACTTATATAAAGTGAAAAAAGAAAGAAGACAAATTTCCTAGATTTTTTTAGGTTTACAAAATTATTGAAACTTTCCCATGTAAACCTTTTTGAGTAAATATAAATAAGTGTTAAAATTTATTAAAATTTTGAAAAAAAAATAATACGATTAAAATTTATAATAATAAAAATATTATTTTAATAATATTAAATGTGTTTTAATTAAATAATATATAAATATCTAAATAACAATTTTTAATATTAAGAATATATAAAGGAGCATTATAAAATATCCCGGGAATATCCAGGGAATCAACATATGAAGTAATAAAGCATGCGTGTAAAAAAAATAAAAAATAAAAAGTGCTCCCCTAATAATTACATACAAGAAAAGGTGACCCACCTTTTCTGTAGAAATAATTCATTTATTTATGAAACATAGATGAAATAGTAACTCTTATTAATTATATATTTATTTAGTATAAATGTTTTCTTTAAAGTATATATATATATATATATATATAAATCAATTACTCTTAAAACAAATAATAATTTCTTTTTATCTTGGATATGTTTTCTTAGACTCTGCTTGTTTATACTTCTTATACTCCATAAAAGTGTTTTTATTAGAAGGAATAAAAAACAAAATTCATCAAAAACATTTCAAAATCTTAAAAGTACATATAATGTGTTGCTTCTTAAAATCAAGTTTTACATAAAAACTTAGGTCACAAAGGTAAAATACAAAATAGGTCAAATCTTAAAAAAGAGAAAGAAAAAAAATATATATATATATATAACGTCATCATCCACATAAGGAATTACACCTTGCTCAAGTCACGTTACTTTCTATTTGATCCTCTTCTCTCTCTCTCAGACTCAGCGCTCTTAAGTACTCCCAAACCTTCACTCTTCCTTCCATAATTCTATTCCTTCCTGTTTTTCATTCTTTCACTCGTTCCTTCACTCCCACGCGCAAATGTACACTCACTTTACTCCCTTTTACTCACGCGCCTCCGAGTCCCCATTAATCCCATCCCTCTCTCCTCCAATGCCTTATTATCCCAACACTTCTCAGTATCATAATCTCTCATGCGAACAAAAAGAACTCGTTCAGAACGACTTTTACGACTCGCTTCCAGAGACTCTGAGTCTGTACAATTCCGAGTCGACGATTACCAATGATTATTGTAGCAGTGGAAGCGGTTGTAGTAGCTATGCTTCTCTGAGTTCGATCGCGAGTCACGATCCACAAACTCAGCGACCGAGTCTGATTCATCGAAGTGTGAGCAGTCATTCTCTGAGTAAGAACTGGACTCATCCGGTTCTTTCTTCAATGGCTTCCGAATTTTTTGACTCCGAAACCGCTCCGGTTAGGAGAGTTTACAGTGCTGGAGATTTGCCGGTCAAAATGTCGATAATAAACTTTATTTTGTTATTTTTACAGTTAATTTATTGTAAATTTAAAAATCATTAAAAATATATTTTTTTTGTTTTTAATATATTTAGTTTATATAAATTAAAATTTATTAAATACACTTTTAATAATTCTTAAATTTAACAAATATATCGTGAAAACATGTCGAAAACTTCGATCCTTGATTTATAGGTATTTTTGTATATCCTCACTCTTCTGTTATAGCAATAGTAGTTATTAACTGTAGCTAAGCTTCATGGATCTCACCGTACACTCAAAACTGCATACCAGTTCTTTTTCTTTATTTTTTTTATGTAATATTATTTTTAGTATATAGATAATTTTTTTATATTTTATATAATAAGGATCTATATTTTTAATCATTTTTAACTTATTGATCATGCATAGAAGAATTCAACTCAATTTTTAAAAAATAACTGTGTTATCATAACTTAAAATTAAATAATTTTTTGTTCATGTATTTTATTTATAAAAATAGGAAACATTTTTTTTAAATTTATAAAATTAATTTGAGAAAAAAATTATAAAATAGTAAATAATCACTAATAATTCTCACTCAAACATTTTTTTTGTTTTTTTTATCTTATCAATTATCATAACCATCGTTATGGATTGAAAATTGTATGTCAAATATTATTATTATTGGTGATTTAATATAATTTAAATGAGATTAATGAAACTAAAATGTGATAACTTAATTCCTTCCCTATTTTCAATTGTTATTTTCATTTATATGTCAATACATGTTCGAGTTACAATTAAGGGTATAGTTTTTTTTTCCACGTCATAAAAAAATTATTATTACTTTTTTTGAAATATTTAAGTTTAGTGAATTAAAAAAATTAAGTTTTTATTTTATTTTATTTTTCAGATGGTTAATATGAGACAACAGAGTTACAGGTCATCAGAAAGCTCGTTAACAAGTGAAAGCAATGCAATCATAGAAGGGATGAGCAAAGCTTGTCGTTATAACCCAGAAGAGAAAAAAGAGAGAATTAAAAGGTATAAGAGCAAGAAAAACCTCAGAAATTTCAACAAGAAAATTAAGGTATATATGTTTTTCATACTTGTTATTCAATATCTCTATCGTATAACACATTTATATATATATATATATATATTAGGGGTATCCAAAAACCGGATTGGATCGGATCAAACCATAAAACCGGACCGGATCGGACCAAACTGAACGGTTTTACTAATCAAACGGTCCGGTCCAGTTTGTATTAATTTTAAACCGTTCAAACCGGACCGGACCGGTTTAATAATATATTAAAAATTTCACATTATTCTTCATTAAATTATAAAAAAATCGAACCAAACCGAGAATTAAACCGGACCGAACAGTTTTATAAGTCAAACGGTCCGGTCCGGTTTTTATTTTTTAAAACCGTTTCAAACGGTCCGATCCGATCCGATCCGGTTAGATTTTTTTAAGAAAAACCGGACCGGACCGGACCGGACCGGACTATGGACACCCTAATATATATATATATATACTTCGTATTTCAAAATTAAATCATAGAGGTGTAAAACCGTTCGGGTATCTGAACCAAAAAAACTGATCGGGTCAGTCCAGCCCGACACGCTAAAAGATGGTCCAAATTCAGCAATTAATGCTAAATTAAGAAATTAATTTTTTTTCTTCTTTTTTTTAGTATTTTTTGGAACATGTCTATATGTTTTAAGCCAATTAACATTTTTTTTTCATTATTAAAAAATTACAATTTATAAAAGACAAAAGGTCAAACGGGTCGGCACACTCAAATCTAATATATCGCACCAAAAAGTAACAAGACGAGCCTTGGACTGAGTTATAATTAGGTAGGGCCTACAATTTGCTCCACTTTACACCTCCAGTAAATTACTTCCACCAATCATATTATGCCTAGTTTAGTGAACATCTTATTTAACTATAATTTGAAGAAAAAAATTACGGATATTATTATAATAATTTTATTAACCACGA
The DNA here is from genome assembly GCA_033030585.1 of Hippophae rhamnoides. Classification (NCBI taxonomy): domain Eukaryota; kingdom Viridiplantae; phylum Streptophyta; class Magnoliopsida; order Rosales; family Elaeagnaceae; genus Hippophae; species Hippophae rhamnoides. Next base: position 2,970,254 of record CM065431.1, read on the forward strand.
TCAAAATATATAAAATATTTATTTTATTATTAATATTAAATAAAATTATTATTGATAAAATATTTTTATATTAATAATAATTTATATTTTGATAATATCACGTAAAATAAAATAAAAAAAAGTAGAAAAAGTACGTTTTACTTATGTAATTGAGTGATACCGAATCACCTCATTTAAGAAGTTCTCTCACGTTGGATTTAAGAAGTTAACCTCGTTTAAGTTATGTTAATTAGTAGTTACATTTAAGAAATTTAATTAAAATTTATAATAATATAAATATTATTTTTTAATATTAAATTATATATTTTTAAATTTAATATATGAATGTTGTTTTCGTTGTTATGTGTTTTATTTTAAGTAATTTTTTATATTTATTTTGTTAAAGAAAAGAAGCATGTTTAGAGGTCATACATTGGTTTTGGTTGATGTCTCAGTATTTTCTTGTTTTAACTATGAATTTAAATGCTTTGGAGTAGTAGGCCATTGAACAACTCTATTTATTTCATAAAAATATTTTTTAATTTGGAGTATAAAATGCATCAAATAATTAGTAGCTTTTGTCTACTTGTATCTCTCCTACTTGAATTTATTTTGTATCTTTTTGTGTCCAAGGAAATACGTGCTTACATACTATTATATTATTAAATGATTAATATATTAATTAATACTTACATTATTATTTTTAATAAAAAGAAAAGGTGATATCTAAACTGAATAGTCTAAATAATTTGAGTATAAGGGTATTATATTAATATATTGATAAGTACTTGCTTACTTTTCAAAGTTATATATATATTTTTCTACTTCTGTTTTGAAATATCTCAAGACTTTCTATGGAGACATGACCTAAATCGAAGATAAATGGTTATATATTCAGAGTGTATAAGCTGTATAATGTTATTTCAAAATACAAACAAATTAAACACTTTCTTCGTATTGGATTTGCAGGTCTTATCAGAAATAGCCTGCTCTAAGTGAAATTCATTACAATATTGAGTGAATTGTTACCTAAAAAAACTTATTTTTGGATTTTTTAGTATGTTTGTAGGAAGACATTGGCAGATAGTCGACCACGCATTAGAGGACGATTCGCAAGGAACGATGAAATAATTGAAAAGAACTCTCAAATTCAGTGGAGCCACATTAATGGAGAGGAAGGTGATGAGGAAGATGACAATTGGGTCAATTTTCTTGATATCTTCTCTTCAAATTTAATCCCATAGTCTAGCTTAACTCTAATTATGGGAAGGTTAGAGTTATTGCCACAACTCAATTTGTTAGCTTCATATTATATTTAATGAGGGTTTTAAAAATTGACAAAAGGGATAGTTTTGTTAATTTAAAACATTAACATTAAATAAAAAAGGTAGAAGAAACAAAACAAGTTGTAGGATATATATTGTTAATTAGTAGATTCACAAGTTTAAAATAATTATTTTGATTGTTTTGAAAGTTTAACTAGCCTCAAAGTAGTTGATGATATATCTACTATGTAATTGTATTTATTAATTCTAGTATTGAAATCAAGTAGATAAATATATTGTGTATTTGATGATTATTTTGATTCTTTAATTTTTTTTCCAAGCAAGTTTGATGAATAAATCAAGCATTATATATACAAAGAAACTCTAACAAATTAAGTCTTTTTATGAAATCAAGTAGATAAATATATCATGTATTTGATGATTATTTTGATTCTTTGATTTTTTTTTTCCTAGTGATTTTTAGTCAAACAAATTTGATGAATAAATCAAGCATTATATATGTACAAAGAAACTCTAACAAATTAAGTCTTTTATGAAATCAAGTAGATAAATATACAGTGTATTTGATGATTATTTTGATTCCTTGCTTTTTTTCTAGTAATTTTTAGTCAAGCAGGTTTGATATGATTTTTAATTTTTATATTTTAAAAGAATCATTATTAAAATACAAAATGATTTATAAATATTTTAAAAAATATATTTTAAAACTAGAATTTCAATTTCTGATTATTTTTTTATTTTCACCATAATAAAATTTTATGATTTTTGTATGTATAAATATCGAAAGAAAATAATAAAAAATTTATTTTTTTTAAAATAAAAAAAATTCTTAATTTTTTGAAAAAAAAAGAAAACTGAAAGCATTAACAAATAATTTATAGTAGATTTTTAATTATTTTTAAAATCACTAAATAAAAATTAATATCTAACATAAATAATCACCAAATAAAAATTAATATAAAATATAATGATAATTTAAAAAAAATAAAAAATTATAAAATCAATTATTTAATAAAAAAAATAAGAATCATAATAGTTATTAATTAGTAAATTACCAACTAAAAAGAGTACAATGATTTACATATAATGATTTGAAAATAAATACCATGAATTATATTATTTTAATTATAATCACAAATATTTAATAATCGTAATTATATACAAGTTTGTTTATATTTAATTAATTTTTTAGTTTTACTTATGATTACGGTTATCGATAAAAATTAAAAATATACATATACATTATATCCTCAATTTTTATGTTAATTTCCATAACAATATTTTGTAAATTCAACATAAATGTTGTTTTCATGTATTAATAAACCCATGTAGATTTTGAAAGTCATAAGGAATAAACTAAAAATCAAGTGTTAATTATATTTATTAAAATCTATAATTATTTATCATCTTTAATTGTATCAAAATAACTAAAGTGTATGTATAAGAATGTATATTTTAATATTACAATATAATATTAAAAAATATATAATGTATTATAAAACGACATAGATTTTTTCTTCTAATAACTCAATCATTTTGTTTTTATATAGTGGAGAATTAAATCAAAATATTTATGGTAATGTTTTAATTATAGTCATTAATAAAAATTGTTTCTAATATATTGTAATTTTTTATCCTAAATTTTTATAATTTTTTGCCACAAAATTTTTGTCTTTAATACTCTTCTTATTTCATCCCAAAATTTAATATTTTGCAAGGACAAAAATCTCATTCTAAATATATTGTAATTTTTTTCCCTTAATAATTTCGATTTTTAAAGACAGAATATTTTAATAAATTTTGGAATAAATTTTTCACCATTTTTTTTTCATTTGCAAGGAAAATTTTTTTGTCTAAAAATTTTGGTGGAAAATTCCTGTATCTTCTCAATAAGTAATTTAAAGTTTGTCCCTGATAATTATTTTGTTACAAAATTTTTGTTCTAATTTTTTTTCATTTCTAATTTTTATTTGTTAAATTTTTAATAATATTATCAAAAACGAATTTCAAATTTTTGTCTCTAATTATGCTATATACCTTCAAGGATTAATTTTATTTTTCGTCAAATTTTTGTCCCAATTATTATTTTTTCTTGTAACGTTGTATCGATTTAATTTGACAATAAAATCATTCTTATACCGTTTTAAGTCATATTTTTAAACCAAATTTTGTTTTATATACAAAACAATTGAAATAAAATTGTAAGTACTATTAGCTAAAGGATCGAGCAAGTATTATTATATATATTATATATGCTTTCATTGGATGTAATTATATATATTCTAAATTTAATGTCGAAACAAAGTATGTCTATTCGAGTACAATGGATTACTATGTCTATTCGTGTACAACGGATTACAAGGGATGCAGATATAGTGGCTGATGGTTTAGCCAAATTTGCTAGTGATAAGTATGTCAAGTGCAAGGGGTGGACTCAATACCTGTTGTGTTTCAAAATGTAATTAATACTGAGCAGCTTAATGATATCTCTTAATTTTAATAAATAAAATTTCTGAAAACCCAAAAAAAAAAAAGTGTATTCAACTAAACAAGAACACACATTATTTGTACTATATATATCACAATTTGTAATAAAAAGAGTCGATATATAATATTGGAATTATATTAAACTACAATGTTTTATATCAATTGATTGATAATAAGATAAGACCCTGATAAGTTGAGAAAGATGAAGACAGCCTCAATGTCATTGTCATTGTTGAGATAAACAGGAAAGAGATAAAATGGGCATGGTGATAATTAAGCAACCATGTCTTGAATAGTGTTGCGATAAACCTAATAAGATTGAGTTACAAAGCACTATCTGACATATAAACACCTTCTTTTCTTTTCTTTTTTGTCGTCTATAAAACATAAAAGTTATTGGTTACTTAACTTACAAAAAAAAAAAACTAATTTGTTGGGATATCTAGTTTCTACTCTATATGTTCATATTATGAGTTTTTTTTAATATTATAAAATATTAAATTATTTTTAACCAAGTTACTAATTTATAAATTATAATAGTAAAAAAATTAAATATATTTACGATTATAAAATAATTAATAGTTAATTTTAATTATAAAATAAAAAATTACATAGAATAATATTCTTAAAACTTATAATAATAAAAATAATATCTTAAATATATTGAATAAGATACAATTAGATTAAATTAAATAATTAATGAATCTAAATGATCGTAATTAACTTAAATAAAATACAATCAATCTACGTTTAATATTAAATGTTATGTTGAGTTTTTTTACATAATAAAAATATATTATTTAGATATAAAAAATATTATTTTTATAATTATATATTTTAAGAATTGTTATTTTTATTTATTTTTAAATAATTTGTTTTGTGTTTAAATGGATGGTAACCCAAATCATTACCATAAGTCATTTTTATAGCAACTATAAGAAGTGGACCACTATTTTGCTTGTTCTCTTACTAATCATTATTGTTAAGACGTAGACAATCACAAGCCAAACTAAACTTTCACTATGTGAATTCTGATTTGTGTTTCTTTATTTGATGTTGGAAAAATCAATTTGATAAAATACAAATTTTTTTCTTGGAAAAACACGTCGTGTATGTATAAATTGTAATGATATATTAATAAAATTTATGATATAATTTATTAATTTTTAAAATTATTTTTATTATTTTTATTTAATTTTTAATAAAATAAAATAATATTAATTTAAATATTTCATTTATATTTAACGAAAATAATGATATAAGTGTAAAAATAAAAATATGATATATGTATATATATAATTATTTATAATAAAAATATTTAATATATATTTAAAATTGTGTTAATTAATATTATAATTTAAATAAATTATATAATATTATACAGATATTAAATAATAAAACTCACTTTACCTGCAGTAATTGTACTTAACATTTGTGTCTCACTTATTATGTTACTATTTTAGGGAGTACGTGTAGTATCGGAGTTTATACATTTTTGGGATTTCTAAGCAACCCACGAGCTAAAAAGCTATATAAACTTACAAAGTAAGGTAATGTTTTCTTTTATTATAATGGAAGGGAAGGGAAGTTCATTGATACTATCCTATATTTATTTTAAAAATAATATTTTAATATTTATTTATTTTTAATAATAATTTATTTATATTATTATAAAAAAATGATTACATACAAATAAATAATTACTTTTTATTTTTTTCATTATTTCAGTTACAATTTATTTAAATTATAATACTTTATTTAATATAATTAAAAAAATAAAAATAAAATGAGTAATTTTATGTAGTCATTTTTTTATAAAATATGATTAAATTATTTTTAAAAAAATAAAAATAAAATTTAAATATCATTTTTATAATAAATAGAATAACCGTGAATACTTTTCTAATAATCGAATAAAATAGAAGTAACATTTGAGGTATTTTTCATTATTTTAGGAAGGAAACGAAAGAATTAATTTTACCAAGTAAAATACTCTTTTTCATCTACCTGCCTATACAATACCTTGCAATGTTGCATTAGTTATCTCTCTTTTTCAATTTTATCACCATTTCTATTCCATTTTCCATTTCAAACATGTCCATATTAATATTAATTTAATTTAATTCTATTGATAATGTTATTATCCTTACATTTTTATTCTATAAATAAAAAATAATTATTGTATTCCTGCTATTATTTGTGCTTATTAACACATTTAGGAAATTAAGTTTTTTTAATACACTTATAAGTTATAACGTGTTATGAGTGTATGAAATTAATTAAGTTTAATTTGTGTCATAATACCTACTTAATTTGTTCATTCATTATTATTACTTAAGAGTATATATTGCTACGATCTATTTATATATATAACGGAAATTGGATATTTAAGTTTTTCTTTTAGACTAAAAATCACCCTTTTGTGTCAGTTTGCTAATTAAAACCGACTTCTAGTAATTTACAATAATAATAATAATAATAATAAAATATATGTATTTAGTATCATCCAACTGGTAGGATAAGACCTAAGACATCTATATCACCTCACTCATTTGGAGGTCATATGAGGAGGTAGTAGTACCCAACTTATAAATAACAACCTATTTCATGGAAACAAGGGATATAGTTAAATTAGAAGATAGTAAATCAGTTCAACGAGCTACGACCTAAAGAATGCAACTCGTTGAATATGACATAATCTTTGGCTACCTCAAACCATTTTCAATGAATTTAGTAGAATGACTTATGTTATTTATAGCCTTGTAACACGAATATGCTCTAATAAACATATATTTAGGATTATCCCATTTAGAAAGAGAAATTAAAGAGATGTTGAAAAATGAGAATTAATTAGACATATTAAGTTCACATACATTTAGGACATATACTCTGTGTTATTTATATGTAAATATACATCGCATCGTATCAAATAATACAATAATAAAAATATAAATTGTTTTAAATTATAGGATTGAGGTAATGATCGATCTTTAGATGCTTCATAGTTGTAAGGATGTTTTGTAAAATTTTACTTCTATGTGCAACCTTGTTTTAAGACTCAAGGATTATGTGCCAAGATTCGGTCACTTCAAGAATCGAGTTCTAGATCATACTTTATGTTCAATTAAACAACCTCAAACCTAACACTCTCTATTATAACGATGACACATATGCTTTTTATACATCTATATATACCTTATTAATATCATTTATATCTCATTAATCTTTCTCTAGAAATCTTAGAGTTCTAGATCATACTTTATGTTCAATTAAACAACCTCAAACCTAACACTCTCTATTATAACGATGACACTTGTATGTTTTTTATACATCTATATATAACTTATTGATATCATTTATATCTCATTAATCTTTCTCTAGAAATTATAACACATTATCAATTCTTTCAACAATATGTATTTTAAATTTAAATACATATCGAATAATATATTAAAATATTATCTATAAATATTATTAAGTTTGCAAAATCTTATTTAATAAAAAATTATAACATAAATTTAAATTTGTAAACAATGCCAGTCAAAATATAAAAATAAAAGATAGATAACAAAAGATAACAATAAAAGACAAAAATATGAGATTATGAGTCTTTAACAATCTTTAATCAAAGCCTATGTTTGATATTAAAGTACCCTATATCACTAATGACATAGAGAGGACGGCGGTGTGTTACCCACTATTTTTCGAAACATACTTATATAAGCACGAAAATTTAATAAATAAATTAAATTAAAACATAAGAAACTTCAAATAAGTTATTTTAATCTTGTGTGAATTTAGCTGCAAATGTGGAAGGATTAATTTATAATGATTAGCCTAAGCAATAAAAGGTAAAATATATACAGGATGTCGACCGTGGCCACAAAATTTCATAAAACACTGGCTACTTATGAAATCGATCGCCTATTAGTTATGAAAAGCAAAAGGACACGTATTCTTTCTAAATAATGACTAAGGTAGGGTTAATTATGAATTATTCACTCATTTTATTAAGTTTGTTGTAAATATTTACATAAAATTTGTTATTTAAAATTTTAAAATTATAAATATATTTGATATTAATATGTTAAAATTTATAAATCTTATGATATATTTCTATCAAATATATTTATAACAAATATAATATAATGAGGTATAAAGCATAATTAATTCACGTGATGACGTGAATTGTTTGATTAAGGATGTAATCAAAAGAAGTTAGTGTATTACAATATACTTATTTAATATTGAATATTATTTTTATTATTATAAATTTTAATATATTATTTTTTTAATTTCTTAAATAATTTTCTTTTAATATTGAATCAAAAATATTTACTTAAATAAAGTATAACTCCACCGGCAGCTAGCACATTAACAATAAATAACTCAAATGGACATTATAAAATATGCGGCGAATATATATATATATTCCTAGAAAATATTAGGATACTCATTTTATCCTCTCTTTTATTTAATATCTTGCATCATGTATTACTTGTAAGTTATTTTTCATATCGTTGTAATCTTTTTTTTTTCTTTACAAGAACATGTTATAGGTTCTATTAAGAATCTTACATGTAAAAGGATACGCAATCTTAGTGATTTGGATCACCTCGCTTGTATAAAGCATATCGTATTGAGTAGTTTGTGTGTTGTGACCTTACACTAATGAACAATAAATTATTTTAACTCTTTTGAAACACTTCTTACACCTAACTACCTAGTTATGTGTAGATGACGAGGTCAAACAATCTAGTGGTGTCTCAAGTTTTTACTCCACGTTTTTGTAAAGGGTGCGTAACACTAGCGATCACTAGGATAACGACCTAATCATTAGGACAATAATCTGATTTTGATAACCTGGTTGTAATTGTAAAATATCATGTTTAAGTCAACTCTAACACCTTGAACAGAACACATATCAATGTAATGGTGACACCTACTTCTTATGTGCTTATATATATCATACTAATTAGATGAATAAATGATTTTAGTATTAGCTTCTCTTTATCATCTCACTACAATCCTTAACACACTAGTATTTGAGACCTTAAATATTTCTAGTCCATAATTAACATTTGAAACCTTACATTATACATCCCTGGAGAAACAGTCCATGTCGTAGGGAAATTCACTTCTTTTACTATGGCAACCCTCAATTCCATCCTGAACTAACGAATAGTCATCATATGTCGCCAATCAGTGCATCACATCGTGGCCTAGGGTATGATCCCACACGACATGTGGCCGGTGATGGTACATAACCAGTAGTCCATGATTGCGCTACCAGAACAACTAGGATGGTTCCACGTATAACTAGTTTTGTTATTTACAATTCTTAAAGAATATTCCGTGACAAAAATGCCAAGTTAGAGATTCTTTAAAAATAAGTGGCAGAATTACAATAAGAGTTTATTAGATCTCAAGATGCTAATAAGAAACTCAAATCAAGGTTAATATATGATGATTATTTAGAGGTTGAAAGCTTATTCAAGATTGTTGCCCAACCTGTAAGGGTAAGCCGGCCAACAAGATCAAAGCATGCTTCACAAGATCCCAACCAATATCGGCCTAGCATAATTGATAAATTGTGTATACTCACGACTCCAATTCCCAATCCAGCTTTAGAACCCATATACACGATCATGTCTACTCACCGACATCCGGCACAAAATACATCTTAACAATTACCAAGGCATACAAGTTTAGGGAACACTGCACCTTATAGGTGTCAAGTACTACTTGGACCTTCCAGTAGTACCCTTGATTATAAATTTAAAGAAATTGAATAGAAAATAGAAGTAAAGATGAATGTTCGATTTAATGGTCAAGAAAAACTACGACTTTAGAGCAATATCAAAATGGTGTGTGGCCAGTTATCGACGTCAACTTTTTTTGATGATATTGAGTTAAAGATGCCACCCCTTATGTTTTTTGCCCCAAAGTGTCATGCCTATAGGGGGACAAAAGACTCGGTGGCCAATGTCAATCACTTTAAAATGGTTATACCTATTGTGAGCATCCCGAAAAACAAGAAGGAAGCCATGTATTGTAAGTTATTCATTGTCACCTTCTAGGAGATGGCACAACAATGTTTTATTGAATTACCTTCCAAGAGTGTAAAAAGCTTTGACACATTGATAAAAAATATTTGTCACTAACTACGTATGTAATAAGCCAATTTGAAAAGAGTCACACCATTTATTTTCAATTGTGTAGGAGGATAGTGAGACTATCAAAACTTACATGAGGAGGTTTAAGACGAAAAGGATGAAAATTTCACAATGTCCAGACTTCATTACTATTGAGGCTTTCCGCATGGGAATCAAACGGAACAAAAGCCTATTCATTGAATTGACTAAGACCAGTTTACAATCCCTGGATATGGTCTATAAGAAGGAACAAAAGTTCATCAACATGAAAAGAGAGTTAAAGTCTATAAAGGGTTTGTTAAGTAAAACTACACACAAGCTTATCTCTACTAAAAGTGAAGAAAAGAAGAAGCCTTATGAGGATAGACATTTTAATCCTCCTCATTTCAAACTAGTGGTCACACCCAATGGAAGGCCTAGAACATGGGGGAAAGTGTTATCTCCTTTCAGAAGTCCCTCATTATATGTGTCGTTGGCTGAGGTGACACAATACATAGAGTTCATCAATCACGTAAACTAGCTACAAGCTATGAAAGTTTCGCTTAGGGACCCCAAAACGTATTGTGCTTTCCATGAAGACACATGTCATTGGACCAATTATTGCAAATACCTTAAGTGAGAAATCAAACATCTATTATCAAAGAACATTTGGGAGATTTGGTTTATAGGAATGAGGGTCCAAAATGAGGGAATAGAGAGCTAAAAAATCTTCTTAACCAAAGATATTTTATTCCTCCAAACTTTGTTCTTCGAGACAACAACAACCATAATCAACATTTCCAAGGTGATGTGTTCGTAATTCACACCATACATAATGGACTGACTATGTTAGGTTACTTTAGTAATTCAAAGAAGAGGTATGCATGGGAAGCTAGGGATACGCATTGCCTCACCTATAGCTTGATATGAGAAGGACCTATCTTTCCTATTATTTTCAAGGGATGAGAAGTGATATCATCTCACGATGATCCTTTGGTCATCACAGTCAAGATTGCACATTATGAGGTATACAAAATTTTGGTTCATAATGGTAACTCTTTTGATTTGTTGTATTTGACCACATTGTTGGAAAAATAAATATACCCCAAAGAAATCACACAATAGTAGATGTCACTTGTGGGTTTCAATGGTAGTGTGTCCATGTTGATAGGGACTATACGTATGCTAGTTTCTATGGAAGGAGTGATCATCCTTACAAATTTTGTAGTGTTAAACATCCCTACTTCTTACAATGCAATATTGGATATACCATGGATCCATAATATGAGAGTGGTTCCCTCAAATTATCATCAACTCATTAAGTATCCCATGGTTGATGGAATAAGAGAAATAAGAGGAGAACAGGATGAGACAAGGACTTGCTACAATTCTACCATGAAAGGGGCTTTATTCCCTGTATTAAAGTTGGAACTAAAGAATGGACATTGTTTGAACCTGAGGGTTGTGCAATTAGTAAGAAGTCGAATCATGGTAGTTACTACGAAAGATTATGAAATAATATTCATAGGGGAACCAGGAGAAGACAAGTCTTTAAAAATTAGTTCTAAACTCACCCATAAGTTAAGAGCTACTCTAATTGAGTTCTTGAAAGGAAATGAAGACCTTTTTGCATGGAATATATGCCATGCATCAATCTGGCTATAATTTCTCAAGAGTTAAATGTTACCACACCAAGAAACTAGTTCAAGAACGGAAGATGAGATTCACTCGAGATAAAAATGATATAATGAAGAAGAAGTTTAACTCCTTAAAAAGTATAGGTTGAGTTTTTGAAGTTGACTATCCAACATGGTTGTCGAACGTTGTATTGGAGAACAAGGCAAAAAGAGATTAGAGAATGTGTGTTGACCTTACAAGCCTTAATATCGTTAAGCCAAAGAATTTCTTTTCTTTTTTCAAACATTACATAACTATTCGTTGCCATAGTTGATTTTGAAATGATGAACTTCATAGACGTATACTCAAGATACCATCAGATCTAAATACACCATATAGATTAAGCAAAAATGGCTTTTATCATGGAAGAAGGCACATATTGTTATACTAGGATGACTTTTGGTTTAAAGAATGTAGAAGATACCTAATAATGGCTACTCAACAAAATGTTTGAAGGTCAGATCGGTCGAAACATGGAAGTTTTTGTTCACAACATAATAGTTAAAACAAAAATGGGCTAAAGACCACCTCTTAGATTTGGTAAAAGTCTTTACCATAATAAGAGGTTATCAAATACGACTTAATCCTAAAAAAAAATTGGATTTTTCTCGAGAAATTTCATAGGTTAATTAGTGTCTTCCAAAGGGATAGAAGACAACCTCAACAAAATTTGGCTATGGTGAACATGAGATCTCTATATTGTATTAAATAGATTCAAGAACTAAATAGGTGCATAATTGTGTTAAGTCATTTCATTTCCAAGTGTACAGAGAAGTGTTTTTCATTTTTTCAGTTGTTAAAGAAAAATAAGGAATATGTGTGGAATTTAGAATGTGAATAAGCCTTTCAATCCATTAAAGAATACTTAGGGAAGATGCCTCTTTTAGCCAATCCTACTATTAGTAAGGTGTTACATATGTAGATGGCCTTCATGGATAAAGTGGATAATATTGTATTGATGTTCAATAGAGTGGAGGATAACATCCTATATACTATGTGAGCCATTTCATGACGTGAGCACAACAATAATATCCTTCATTGGATAAGGCAACATTTACAGTAAGAATGGCCGCAAAGAAACTCAAGCATTATTTCGGAGCATGTAAGATATTTGTCCTCATGTCTTGTCCCATTAAGAATATTTTGAGAAAGCTATACCAATCTAGTTGTCCCTCTCAAATAGCTATTGAATTGAGAGAGTTTGAGATACATTATAAACCCCTATCAGCGATCAAGTGATCGAATTTTGTCAATTTTATTACTGAATAGACTCAAGAGTCCACACCTAAGCTAAAAGCTCGGGTGATAGTTCTAATAAAAATGTACCAACTCTGGGTCTATAGAATGCATATGTAGATGGCGTAAGTAATTCAAGGAGATTGGGGTTGGAATCATTATAATCACTCCTATTAAAGGCTTAATAGAGCAATTGTTGCATCACTTTTCATGCAACTAACAATGTTACAGAGTATGAAGCATTACTTTTGACTTTAAACCAATTTAAGTCCTTGAAAGATAAAAGGGTAATCATCCACTATGACTCACGACTTGTAATAAATCAAGTCAATGATAAGTTTGAGGCTAATAGAGAAATGATGAAGCTTTATCTATATGATGTGAAGAAAGAAATTGTAAATTTTGAGGCATTTGAGATCAAACAAATACCAAGAAGAGGGAACACGTATATAGACTCCTAAGATACTTTCGCATCTATTATCAACTTGGAATTAAAAAGGTTCATTACCATGTCATGCCTATCAAGGCCACCATAATAGAGGAAGGGAATAAGGATAAGAATCAAACGAGTACCAAATCCTCAACACACACTTTATGATTAACTCCATACCTAGATTATCTCGTTCAAGAAACTCTACCCACTAACAAGGATGAGACATGCAAAAATATAACAAAGTCAAGGAATTACACCATTTTCTAAGGAGTATTCTATCAAAAAAATTATGGTTGACAATGTAGAGCTCATTTAAGAGGTAAAGCTATTTTTCAAAAAATCATCAACCAGGGTTATTATTAGCCTACAACTCAAAAGGATTGAATCAACCATGCTAAAAAATGTGACATATACCAAAGACATGCTAATATTCCATATTAACTAGCTAGTCAGCCCATGGTTATTCCAAAAGTAGGGTATGGATATCAATTTCCTATTAGCTCTTGCTCTAGGATAACAAAAAACTTCAATAGTTACGATTGATTATTTTTTCAAATGGATAGAGGCTGAACCATTTGCGAGAATTTAAGAAAATGGCATATGCAAGTTTATTTGGTAGAATATAATGTGTAGGTATGGTTTACTTCGTGAGTTGATCACAGATAATGGTTGCGTTTGGTTTCCTTTGTAAAGAGATGAGGATTAAGTTATCACATTCAACTACTTATAAACCACAAGCCAATGGTTAGGTAGAATTATTAAACAAAACCCTTATCAACATATTACAAAAGCACTTGAAAGGAGTGAAAGGCAAATGAGTCGATAAATTATCCAGTATTTTTTAGCCAATAAGAACGACTCCAAGAATGACAACAGACAAAAGTCCATTTTCTTTAGTATATGACACAAAAGTAGTAATCCTATTAGAGATACAAGAACCTACCTTTCGATAGAAAATAAAACAAAAGGATAATTACTATCTTAAATGTTTATTTTTATTATAATATAAATAAATATATATTTTTTAATATTGTAATAAAATAAATATATATTTTTTTACTTAAAGTTAAAAATAAAATTAAATAAATGAATGAATTATTTATGGATTTGAGTGTTTAAATTTTAACAATGAGTTATTTACATTTAGACCTAATTTCCATACAAGATACAACTCAATAATTCATTACTAAAACAAAAACAACTTATGTTTAACATTTTGAACTAGAAATAGAATACTAGACCTTGCCTATCGACCCAAAAAAAAGAAGATGAACATAATAAAGGCAACTTATATAGGACTGATCACATAGTATATAAAGTATAAAATAACTACTGACATATTCGAACCCACATTTAAGAAAATATATGCATGCAATTTAACCACCTCAATTGGAAGGAGGCATACAATCACAAAATGCTGAGATATCCCATGCTTTTGAGTTACAGCCTCATTTCGCCTTAAGAACAGATTTGGTTAAAAAATAATCTTGAGATCACCATGAAAATTGTTACTCTTAATTGTAAAGTTTTATTGAAACAAATATTAGAGCTGGAAAAAACTGGAGTACCCTCGACCATCTTACAAATGCCGAGCAACAAAAATAATAAAACAAAACTGTTGCTAGTATTCTTCTTAAAAGGGGTAGGACTCAACATGCGCTTGTGAGGAAATAAAAAAGCTTCATGAGGAGCCTTCCCTTTCACTTTGGATTTCCCTGAATTCAGTAAACATCAACTTGATTTTTCACCAGAAGCAATACCTACTTCTAACATATGGAATAGTCTTAAAGTTCATCTGGATAGAATAATCCAAATCTACACTTTGAAATAGTCATAAAAGTTTCTATATATATAATAGCAGTTGGAACATAATATGAAGAAAATCTGTATTATGTTTCTACATTATGAACAATTTATACCCAATTGTACAGTTTTACTACTATTTCTACACCTATATTGCAACTTCAGTATATTGCTTGTTATACATTTGGGCAAAAAGAAAGAATATAAGGAGAAATGTATTTTGTTGAAAGTGGGTATATTAGGGCAATTTTATAAAAATATATATACATAATATGATATTTTTATACCTTTTTTTAATTTTATGTTAGATATTCGTTATAATACCTTTTTCAAGCTTATGATCTTCCACTGGCACCTTCAACTGCTCATGACTTACAGATGAAGAATCACTACTGACTTGGACAATGGCATCGGAAGCCAGTATAGAAATCTGTTCTATGAGTACAACTGGTTCATCTACACATGGTCCCTTTCCAGTAGCATCTTCATGAAAAGGTGATTCACCCAACAGTGAAGATGTATCCTCTTGATTTTTCATATCTACACCGTTTGAGTCTTCATCCATAGGATCACCCTTGGTTCCTACTTCATCAGATTTGAAACTACTTTCCTCCTCATTATGAGTCGGAAGTAATCCGTCTTTTGATGCAGTGAAAGTCTCTATTTCAGAAGCAGCATCTACAGCAGAATATTTTAAACTCCCTACCTCTTCATTATGAGCAGAAAGTTCTCTATCATTAGACAAATTAGACATCTCTACTTTAGAATCATCATTTAAAGAAGAATCTAATGCTGTGAATGATGTTTGACATGTTATATCCTCATTTGGTATTTCATGTAAGTCAGAAATTTTTACACATTCCTGTGATTGCATATCACTAACTTCTGTTTGAGTCAAGTTTATGGTTGTATCCAAGTTGTATAGATAATTCGGTCCGGTCTCTGTGGATCCCTGAGCAGCCCCGTTTCGCAAAACATTCACAAAAGCATGTTTAGTATCAGAAGGGCGACATAACTCCTGGGAACTTTGGATACTGAAGGTATGATAATTAGATGGAACACCACATAATATTGGAGTTTGACCAGCCATGGAAAGATCAATTATGTCAAGTGATTCTTGATTACTTTCAGATGAAATAGACAATTCGACTACATCCGTTGAAGCAATCTTCTTAACCCTATCTGCTAACTTGGACATATCCTGGTCTCTAGATATCAAATCCTTGATTTGAAAACAATTTGGTGGCATGTTATTTACAGCTGAAGTAAAATCAATGGCTTTCACAGTTTTAGCTACTTCTCTGGATGCAATTGAGGATTTTAATGTGTTGGGAAAAATAGATGGTTTTAAAGAAATAAATTCCACACACTAAGGATGATTTTTCAAATCAAAATAGAATAAAAATGACACTAAGATTTTAGCGTGAAAAAACCTTTCAAAATGAAAGTAACAACCACGGGACCCGTAGACCACTTAAACTTCCACTATAATAAGATGAGATTACATACTTCACCTTCAGGTGGATCTCTAACAAAAATACAATAAATATATATCTTCAATTTGTGGATAAAACTTCACAAATTGGTCTCTTAATTTCTCTCTCAAAATCTCTATCAGAAAACTCTCTGTTTCCTTCCCTTTTCTTCCGCTTCTGATATGTTAATTTGAGATTGAAACTAAGTCTTTATAAAGCCAAAAATTCCATCCTTCTCTCCAGATTATACGGAGAGATTTTTGACCTTTTTTTCTTTTTTCTTCTTTTTCTTTTCTTTTTTTCTTCTTTTCTTTCGGTGCCAGAGTGTTTCTTTACCTTTTTCTTCTTCCTTTTTTTTTCTTTGTCGCTTGCCCACATCGGTTGGACCAACATAATGAAATAATTGATTAATCTAAAAAAAAGTTGGAATAAGATTCCTATTTCACCATAGTTATCTTAAAGATTTTATGAACGAATTGGGGGTTGTAGACTTAGGTTGTTTGAGTGAGAAATACATATGGAGTAACACACACAAAAAAAGTAAACTTGTAAAGAAAATATTGGATAGAGTTATTGCAAATCCTGGTTATAAACTATCCAAATGCTACATTTATAAATAAACCTTCTCTAACCATAGAGCTATCATTGTAACTTTTCAAACAATAAAGGTTAACTCCACGTCCTTTTAGATTTTTATAAATTTGGTGTAGAGATGATACTTGTAAAAAAGTGCTACATTAAGTATGGAGCAGTTGTGTCATTGGGAATTCTTCAATAAAATTGTGCAAAAAGATTAAAAAAATACTACTAAACATCTAAAGATACAAAACAAAAACCATTTTGGATATTGTAAGGAAAGAATAAAAGAAGTGGAAAATAACATTGCTTAGACTCAACAGAACGAATGTCCTTCAGAAGAATCACATTGAAAACTTACACATTTATAAATGAAGAATAATTGTTTAGACACGAATCAATATGGAGACAAAATTCAAGAGAGATCTGGATCAAAAGAATGTTATTCAAAATTCTTCCATCTTTCAACACTCTTCAAAAGAATACAAAAAATATTGTGTTTGATAAATTAAACCATAATTATCCTTTTAAAGGAAAATAATAAATCTACCAAAATCTCACATTACATACCTATTAGCCTATTTATATTAGCCTATGCAATGTATCCTACAAAATAGTCTCAAAGTTATTATTTAATAGATTATAAGACTTTTATGCGTCTTTGATTTCTCTTCACCAATCAGCTTTTGTTCAAATAGATGGATAGGCAAACATTTAATAGCATAAGGGATTGTTCATACTGTGAAGAAAAAGAGAGAAAAATGAACATTTATGGGTATAAGATAGATATGAACAAAATTTATGATAAAATAGAATGAAATTTAATAATTAATGAAAATAATTAATTTTCATGATAAAATCTGTAACATAATCCACCAATATTTATCAACTATTTCTTTTTTCATCTTGTTAAATAATTCTCATTATGGTTATATTAAACCTATTATAGATTTAAAATAAGGAGATCTTTTCAAATTTTACGTGATATTAAAGTTTCTGGAAATGCTACAACCATAAGTCATATGTTGTATGCAGATGATATACTTTCTTTTGTTGAGAAAATCAAACGAAAGCTAACATTGTACTGCAAATCATGTAGCACTATGGATTAATGTTCGGTCAAAATTTAAACTTAAATAAATTTTGGTTATTCTTCTTAAGAAATGCTACCTCAACTTTTAAAAATGATATTTTGTCTCAATTGTTAAATATAAATAATAATTTATCTTAATTGTTAAATATAACCATAACTAAAAGAAATATCACTTACTTAGAATTCCACTTTTTATTTAGAAAAACAAACACAAGGGAGTTTCAAAAGATATTGGATAATATTGTAGCAAGAAAAGAGGGTTGGTAAGCAAAGTTCCTTTCGCATGCTGGAAAAGCCACACTTATTAGGTAAATTCTTCAATATATTTCAATTTATATTTGTTAGAAACTCAGGCCTAACTCTCCCTAATAAGATCTCATTAAGTTAAGGGTTGCCTAAGCTTATAAACAGCTTTGCTACTTTGTTTCTAGTCGATGTGGGACAAGGATACTTAACAGTCTCCTTCCACACGGTTGACAAAATGTGGACATTAGCGCCACGGTAAAACTGTGGTAGATCTCAAGGTCCAAGCACATAGAGACTAGGCCCAGCTCTGATATCATGTTAGAAACTCGGGTCTAACTCAACCCAATAAAATCTCATTAAATTAAAGGTTACCCAAGTTTATAAGCAACTTTACTGCTTTGTTCCTAATCGATATAGGACAAGGATACTTAACAAAATTATAAGTACTTTTAAGCTATCAAATTCTATTTATGATAAAGTTGATATTCTTATAAAGAAATTATTGTGAAGATCTGATGTAAAAAAATCTCATTACTATGCATTCAAGAAATGAAATACTCTATGCCTTTCTCAAGAACCGGGTGGCTTAGGATTTAAAAGTTTTAAAGAACAAAATATGGCCTTGTTATCTAAACAAAGTTTGGAATCCAGTATCAAGTGTGGATATATAAGTTATGGACTCGGATTTTTAAAAGTAAGTATTGTAAACAAGTGCATTTCTTACAAGTTAATTTCTCTAACAATGATTCATTTGTCTAGAAAGATATTTGTAGTACAAGAAAACTTTTAAATAAATAAATGTGTTATTCAATTAGTAGTAGTATTGATATTAACTTTTAAAATGATTCTTACATACTTGGTACGACATATTTTTAACCACAATCCAATCCAGATATGGAGTGATATTCGGGAACTTATTTGTTGTAGATCTTGCAAATGATATACATGGTTGGAACTAGCAACTACGATAGATTGTTTATACATTTATCTATCAATTTTATTAATAAATTTAGAATCTAAATTTTAATTTATTTATCGAATAAAATGTTTGGAGTTCCAAATAAATGGAATAATTTATCATTTAAAACTACTTACAAACTTACATTTAGCAATGTTATAACTAAGACTCATCAACACTTCTGGAAAGTCTTTGAAAATTAAGTTATATGAAATATTTAAAGTGTGTTTTACGGAGAAATATAAAGAATATTTTAACTATCAAACATAATATTAAAAAGTTCACTATAGATTTTTTAGATGGTAAATGTACTCGTTGTTTTCAAGAATTAGAAACTTTTAAACATTTAGAAATGTAATTTATTTCATGGATTATGGTAAAGTTGGTAGACATGTATTGTTTTAAACAAATTCAATAACTTAGAATAATGTGAATACATGTTCGTTATTTTGAATCCTTCACATGGACCGATAAAACATAAAAATATTATAAAAGTTTTATATTAATAATAACTCTCACTGTGATAACAATTTGGAACATAGTGAACAATTATTATCCTTAATAACATCCAACCAAATTTTTATAAATTATTAATGAGATTATAAAACAAAAAAATAAGATTAATTTAGAGTGAAAAGAAAAAAATGATATCTAAGAACCTCAAATTACTAGGATAGTACTAAAAAAAATGACAAAAACATCTATATGGTTGGATTAAGTTTAATTTTAATGCATCGATATAAAATAAAAATTATTCCTTAATAGTTACAGTAAGATATGATTTTGACAATATACTCATAATTTGATGCAAATTAATAAATATTATAAATCTAAAACAAAAAAAAGTTAAAGTTTTGATTTTAATTATATGTCTACGATTAACCGTTAAACTTTATAAAATTATAACAGATGTTGATTGATTGAACTTGTTTTGTTACTATAATAATAATGTTAATAATCAAGCTTATTGAAATTCAAATTATTATTTAGATAAATCTTTTATTTTATTATAAACCTTTATAGATTTTCAATTTTATGGTTAATAAGATAATGAAACTATAGAGTTTATAAAATTGCTCAATAACCTTTACAAAATAGTAAAGATAGAATCTTTCAAATTATTGATATTTTAATCACTATCTAAAATATAATTAATGAAAAGTCTTGTAAACAGTTGTAATATTAATATTAATATTACTATAATTTTCACCCAATTTTTTAAAAGAAATAATTTTAAATGTTAAAAATGCTCTTCTTCCAACTAAAATTTTAAATTATTATAATTTTTTGAAAAATATATTAATATAAGAATTTAGGTGTCAAAATGACACGCGGGCGACAACTAGTATAAACTAATAATATGGGTAGCTCGTGGCTATCCAACCCTAGCTCTGACGTTCTCTCTCTCTCGATAAGCCACCAACAACAATTCCAGTTTGCCAAGGGAGGTCGACGTGTGTAAGGCCTGAGCTACGTTCTCTATAGCCCCAACGCCTAACTTCTGCATCTGTAAGTATCTGAACCCTTATTTCCATTTACAATAATTCCACTTCTTTTGGTTATTGAATCTTCGGAATTGTAGTTGTGAAATTTATTTCTCTGTAATTGTTGGGAATTTTTTTGGCAGACCAGGTGTTTGTTGAATTTCTCTTGTGATTTCCACAGGCTTTTAGTTGGCCTCTTTCTTTTTCTTTTTAATTACTTTAAAAAAAATTAATTTTGAGATCATCAGTCAAATGAGTTGCTAATATCCCAATTTAGCCACGGATTAAAATAGTAAACTTTGTTCCTGGTATGTTTTTGACCTGTTTAGAGACATGGTTTTGATGTATACTTTGCTCTAAATATGTGGTTTATGTATATAAACTATACTAGTATTTGCTGAGGATACTCTCTTATTTCTTATATTCCTAATTTTCCTTATTATTAAATGGAATTTTTTTATTCAAATTTCTCCCATTTAATACATTCTTTAATTGCTTTATTTGAAGATAGGTTTGGTTTTTGGATCTAAACTCTTGAAAGCAATAAGAAAGGGGGAGAAGCAGAGAATAAAACAAAATAATGGTTGAAGATAAGAAGAGGACTAGGGTTAAGCCCAATATACTTGTGACAGGAACCCCAGGCACTGGCAAGACAACCACATCGTCTGCTCTAGCCGAGGCTACCCACCTTCGCCACATCAACGTTGGTGATTTGGTTAGAGAGAAGAACCTTCATGATGGTTGGGATAACCAACTTGACTGTTTCATCATTAATGAAGATCTTGTAAGCATCCCTAAAACTCGATAAAATCTAATATATCACCCTGTTGTATGTCCCCTCATGTTAGTAATATTTGTTGATTCCGTTCCTACTTACATTTTTTTCCTTCATTTTTTATAAAAATGGAAGCTAATATGAATAAGTTTCAACACGTGCAATGTCCTCTCCTAAAACTCTACTCCTAACCATCTTATACTTTTTATTCGTCGATTAGTTAAAAGAAAATTTCTATTCATTACCATTTTAGGTGTGTGATGAGCTTGAGGATTTGATGGAACAAGGAGGAAACATAGTGGACTATCATGGGTGTGATTTCTTTCCAGAGCGTTGGTTTGATCTTGTAATTGTGCTTCAGACTGACAACACTGTTTTGTATGATCGCCTGCACAATAGGTGAACCACATTGTTCTTGCTCTCTCTCATTGCACAATTGGTCTTTTTTCCTTGGGGAACATTACATCAATAATGATTTGGGTTGTGTTTGTGTTGTTGATTTACAGAGGGTATTCGGAGGCAAAGCTATCAAATAATATAGAGTGTGAAATATTTCAGATGCTACTTGAGGAGGCAAAAGAAAGCTACAATGAAGAGATTGTGTTGCCACTCAAGAGCAATAACATTGAAGACATTACTGAGAATGTGGCTACTTTGACTGATTGGGTTAACAATTGGCACCCAACTTCTAAGTAGTTAGGCACAACTCTTAAATTAATGTATTTTTTTGCATTTAAGAGATGATTGTTTGGCTTTCTTTCTTTTTCTTTTTTTTCAGTGAAGAAGAAGAAACTCTTTTTTTATGCGAAATAGAGTAATGAATGGGATATAATAGTAAGTGATGGATTCGATGAACTACCGATCACGCATTGTCATTGCCATGTGATAAATGTAATGTTTGATCATTCTTCCAACACTTAATTTTAAGTTAGTTTATCAATAATTTCTATCATGGTCTTGTATAGTGCATAAAGTGGTGAGTGATAGATATATAAAAGTAGGATTGATTATTCTCTAAATAACTTAGTAACTTAAGATTTTAAGAGTTAGAGTTTTCCACCTGACACCATGTATATAGATTGTAGCAAGTATTAAAATATATGAAAAGTTTGTAATTTTGAAGTGTGACAAGGTTAAGGAATTAGATTAAGAGATGATAATATTGGTATTATATTAAACTATAAGTTTTATATCAATTGAATAATTATAAGATATGATCCTGAATAGTTGAGAAAGATGAATAGAATGTCAATGTCACTGTTGAGAGTTGGTTCAACTCGTTAGAGCTCAACTCATCTTTAAATGAGTTGTAGTTCATTTCAACTCATTTAATTGTTAAATGAGTTGTGCTCATTTATATGTAAGTTAAATCAAGTAATTTATCGATAATTCGTGTAATTCTTGAGTTTTAGAATTATATTTTTAATTTTAAAATATTTTGAAAGAAAAAATGTTTTGATAATCAATTTATAGTTTCAATTTTAAAAAGTAGAAATTTAAAATTAGATATCACTTGTTTGATAATTGATTCATAATTTTTAATTTTTAATCTTTTAAGCTTAGTTACAATGGATTTAACATAACTTTCTATACAAAATTTGAAATTTGAAATTTGAAATAGTAAAAAAAAATTTAAACTAAAGTTTTAGAATTTTTTAATGGTATATGAAATAATTTATAATATTTTTTTAGGTAATATCATTTATATTTCAAAAATGTTCTACCGATTTCGAATAATCATTAGTAAAATAAGCATAATTTCTATAAAAACTTGAAATCACAACCCATAAAATTTATTAGAAATTAGACTTCTAGAGATTTCTAATGACATGCAAAATAATTTTATGAATTAGTACAATCTATGTTTTAAAAATGAGAAAAATATTTTTTTAAATCTAAACAATCATTATCAAAATGTGCGTAACTTTCTATAGAAAATTCAAAATCACAAATCTTAAAATTTCTTTGAAACTAAACTTTTAGATATTTTTAATGATATATAAAATGAGTCAAAATATTTTATGAATTAGTACATTTTATATTTCAAAAATATTTAATAGAATATGAACAAATTCAATAAAATGATCATAAATTCTCTAAAAAAACTCATAAATTTTAAATGTAATATTTCTTCTAAAATAGACTATTTTTTCCAATGATATATAGATTTAATTATAAATTATTGTAAATAATTACAATTTAATTTTAAAATATGAATCAATAATCATTTATTTAATCTCAATTATATTGTATATATTTTTAAATTATTATTTGTCTTATAACTTTATATTTATTAGAATATCTTAATATAAAATTAATTTAATTTTTTATTTTATTTTCAAAATATCAGTTGTTACTTTTTATATTTATTAATTTGACTAATATTAACATTCTTGTCAATTTTATAGCAATAATTAATAATACTATTTTAATAACTTTTTTTTATTTTCTATCTTATTTGTTAAATTTTTAATGTAACCTATATTTATCAAATGAATTCAATATATTAACTTTAAAAATAAGAGTGAATAGTTAGTTTAATATCTCTAAATAAATTTAATATTAAATTACAAGAACTAGTGTACATGTAATCACCTATTTTATTTACCAAAAAATATAAATATTTTTTGCTTTTTTCTTTTGTAAATAAAACTTGGTTACTTAACTAAAAAAACCTAATATTTAAATCATGACTAATTTATGATTGTGGGGATTGTTTGATTAAAGATGAAAACTAGAAGTTACTTGTTACGATTTGTATTCGTTCAATATTATTAAAATATTGTTTTTATTATTATAAATTTTAAGTTTAATTTTTGGTAATTTTATAACTAATTTTTCTTCTTTTTTGTTTTTATATCGAATCAAAAATGTTTATTTGAATAAACTATAACTTAAATATACATTTTAAAATGCGTGGGAAATATAACTAGAAAATATTAGGATACATATTTTATCAACTCAAATTATTGTGAATATTTTCTTCTTTTTCTTTTTGGTTTTACACCATAAGTAAAAATTAAGTCTGGTTTGACTTTTTTTTTCTTGAAGATGATTAGAAGTGATTTTAAGATAAATATTTAAAGCTTTGACATAAAATTATTAGTAATTTTAAAGGTGACACACATAGATTATTGAAATATTTAGATTTATTTGTGTGTAATTTATTTTACTTGCTTTGAAAAATAGACACCATAATAATAACAGTGCACTCCACTTACATGTATTAATTATTTTTTAATTTAAAAAAGTATATAAAAAGAGAAACATAAAAAATAAATATCTTTCTCAACTGCTTAAGGCTCTAACGTAATAAGTATGTAATTTCTCTCTTATTTTAAAAGCACTACTATTCTAAATTTTGAAAGTAATTATAAATATCATTTGAAGTGTTTTTTTTTCATTTAAATTTTAACTAAAGTGAGTTATTTCGAAATGGACCTAATTTCCATATAACCTAATAGCTGATTATTGAGACACTTTAATATTTTGAACTTGAAATAGAATAATAGAACTTGCCTATCGAAGTATATATATATATATCGTGAATCAAGGTTGTGAAGTTTATTTATTTATTTTTATAATAAAGATATAAAATATCATTTAAAGAATAAAAAAAAATTTAAAAACGATTCTAATTTATCCATCCGAATTCAACAATAAATTAAAAAATAATCTAAAATTAGTTATCAGTGAGACATCCTAAAGGTTGTGAAGTTACTAACATTATGATCAACCAAAAAAAAAGTTACTATAACGTTAATTAATAACACATTTTCAACCAAAATAGAAGAAGAAAAATCCAACATAACAATGGCAACTTATTTAGGACTCACATAGGATATAAAGTATAAACTAAAGAGAGATATCCAAACATTTAAAAGAATGCATGCGGAGGTATCCCAAGCTTTCGAGTTACAACCTCATCTCGCCTTAAGAACAAATGGTAAGAAATAACCTTAAGATCACCATAAATAACTGTTACTCTTAATTGTAAAGTTTTATTGGAACAAATATTATATTAGAGCTGGAAAAATAAAAACTGGACTACCCTTGACCATTTTATAAATGCCAAGCAACAAAAATACTAAAACAAAACTGTTGCACGATTACATAGAATTAATGCTGATTTTTCTTTCGCTTTTGCTTTTGCTTTTGCCAGTCTTCTTAAAAAGTGTAGGACTCAACAAGCGCTTGTGAGGAAATAAGAAAGCTTGATGAGGAGCCTTGCCTTTCACTTTGGATTTCCATGATGCACATTTGACAAAGGTCACTTGATGAAATCCAGTATCAGCTTTTTCAAGCTTATTATCTTCCACTGGCACCTCCAATTGCTCATGATTTACAACTGAAGAAACACTACATTCTTGGACCATGGCATCGGATGCCTGCATACAAATCTGTTCTGCGAGTACAACTGGTTCATCTGCTCGTTCCCCAAATGGTCCTTTTCCAGTAGCATCCTCTTGAAAAGATGAATCACCAAACAATGAAGATGTATGTCCTTGATTTTTCATATCTATACCGTTTGAGTCTTCATCCATAGGATCACCATTGGTTACTATTTCATCAGATTTGAAACTAGTTTCCTCCGTATTATGAGCCACAAATTCTCCATCTTTTGATGAAGTGAAAGTCTCCATTTCAGAAGCAGCATCTACAACAGAACATTTTAAACTCCCTACCTCTTCATTATGAGCAGAAAGTTCTCTATATTTAGACAAATTGGACATCTCTACTTTAGAATCCTCATTTGAAGAAGCATCTAATGCTGTGTATGATGTTTGACATGTTACATCCTTATTTGGTATTTCATGTAAGTCAGAAATTTTGATAGAGTCATGAGATTGCATATTACCAACTTCTGTTTCAGTCAAGTTTACCATTGTATCCAAGTTGTAGGGAAAATTTGCTCCGATCTCTGTGGTTGTCTCAGCAGCCCCGTTTTGAAAAACATCCACAAAAGCATGTCTAGTATCAGACGGGAGACTTACCTCCTGTGAACTTTGGAAACTGAAGGTATGATAGTTAGATAGAACACCACATAATGGAGTTTGACCGGCCTTAGAAAGATCAATTATTTCAAGTGATTCTTGATTACTTTCAGATGAAATAGGCAATTCAACTGCATCGACCGAAGCAATCGTCTTAACACTATCTCCTAACTTGGACACATCCCCGTCTCCAGATATCAAATCCTTGATTTGAAAACGATTTGATGGCATGTTATTTACAGCCGAAGTAAAATCAATGGCTTTCACAGTTTTGGCTACTTCTCTGGATGCAGCAAGAGACTCTGCAAGATCATCTAGTGACAAATCACCTTCACCACTGGAAATGGGATCCCATTCAAACAAGTCACTGGGCCATGGTTTGTTGGAATCAACTTGCTCTCCGGAAGATATTATTTCAACTTTGATGGCCTCTTTAAAAAATTGTTTTTTCCTCAAAGCCTTGGTTATAAGAGTCCTACAACAAGGCACTTACTTTAAAACTTTGGCAAAGCAAACATCAAATCTATATGGCTGTGAGCTTTGTGGAAATAATCATACCTACAATTTTTGGACAGAGCTGCTTTTGCTTGTTCTGTGGAAAGCCCAAGCAAAAATGATAAGTTTGCAACATCAAGTGGCCCTCTTAATTCATAGACAGTATGAGC
Source organism: Hippophae rhamnoides (assembly GCA_033030585.1). NCBI lineage: Eukaryota > Viridiplantae > Streptophyta > Magnoliopsida > Rosales > Elaeagnaceae > Hippophae > Hippophae rhamnoides. Next base: position 2,997,555 of record CM065431.1, read on the forward strand.
AGCACTAGAAATTATTAGACTCTTTCCACGGGTCCAATCTACCAGCAACTGAAAGTGGAGACAGTACAATGCACAAAATATCAGTAGAAACACCAACCCTAATCAAAGATAAACAATTCAAAATATTCTAAACACAATGGACAACATTTATCAACTGCATATCTATTCAATATTTACGAATAAATTATGAATTCACCATCAATGGGTATCCAATCTAAAAATCATCAAAAATATATTTTCACTCAAAATTTACCTTTGCATTCGATATGGTTTGTCTCCTAGCTTGAATATCAGTAATGAGATTAGAGTATGTAATTTCAAAAAATACTCCACGCTGCATATTTAACCAATTAAAATATTACATAAAATATTTTTAACAATATTTGAGATTAACATAAAGGAAGAATGAGAATCAAAACCTGAATAGCAGCCTTAACCATCGGCATCTTCAACCGAAAAGGTAATTTCTTTGAGAAATCAATGGTAATCAAATCTACCTACATGGACCAAACAAAAGAAATTCCTCGTTAAGTTTTCATTTTCTCAACTCACTAAAGCAACTAAATAAATTATTTCAAAAACATTAGATAAAAGTCATGAAAAAGAAAAACCCACTATTGAAAGTACAGACCTCCAATTTCTCACAAGCCAGGTCAAAGACACTTTGGTTCATGGGCCTTATGGAGACCAAATCATAGGACTTTATAATGGGGTTGCCAGAATTGAGAGCCTGAGCCATAGAGGGACTATCTCCACAAAAGGTGAGGCGAGTGTACTGCCGGAAAAGGGAGGAGCGTGTAACACCAAGAAGGTCACGATGGAAATAGACAGAGGAGGCAAGAGCAGGGGCAAGCTTCAGCAGAGAGGAAAGAGGGAGAGGGGCTATGGAGCAACGGTCACGATCAGACATCACACCATTGATCATTCGGTTGTATGCAACCCCTGAGTAGCCAATCTCCATGGCAAGGGTCACAAGCTTTATACGATTTGTCTTATCAGATGGTGTGGCCTCAACATAGGGTAGATTAAGGTCAAAAAAGCTCATAACTATGAATTCAAGAGATATAATTGTTATAAAAGTGTGGAGTGCACGTATAATGTAAGGGTTAAATGAGTGGGGTAGAAGAGAAACACAATGCTGTCTTTATGTGAATTTTTACTTCCCAAATGTCTCTGCATGAGAATTGTATGATTAAAATTAAATAAGCTTAAATCAAATTATCTTTTAAAAACAATAAAGATGTCAGTGTGAACTCCAATTTGGTTGCAACAAAAAAAGATGAAAGAAAACGTTTTTGGTAGAAAGAAATCCGCATGATGTATTACACTCTTGGAGGACAATCGAACATTCCATTAAGTTCATGCTTTAATCAGACAATTTAATTGAAGCTCGGCCCCTTTTCACCAAAAATTAACAAAGGAAGAGGGCTGCATTTTTGTTATGAATATCAAAAACAAACCTTTAGGCAAGCAAATTGTACAATTTTAAAGGATAGTATTATAAATTAAGAGAGGTGGATAATATATCATCACCATCTTAAGTACCTGAGAATGTTGGTATATCATATCATACTAAGAAAACTGAAAGTTGTACCTTGACTGAGAGGAATGGGTTAAGACTTGATAGTCCAATGTTCAAGAAATTTAGGATCTATTTGGATGTGCTTCTCTTATGAGTAGTTTCAAGAGATGCAATTAGATGTTCGAAATAAAATTGCTAAATGTGGTTTTTAGTGGTATTCTAGTAATTATATTAAAAAGTAGCATACAAGCTAAACTATTTCTATCAAAACGAAGTTTTCTTACTCCTACTAAAAGGACTAATAATTTTAAAAGCACTTCACTTGTTAATTGCTAGACACCAATAAAAATAACTTTGTCCATTTGAAAGCATCTTCATCCACCAAAATAAAAAAACAACTTTTCTAAACGGACCTTAGATGAAAAAATTAGGTTTATCTTAAACCCTCAAGATACACAGAAGTTTACTATATAAGAATCCTTCCCCGTATAAAATCGATCAAGCGTTTTGTCAGACAACTTAAATTCAATAATAATATTTGAACCTAATCATATTGCAATTCATATTTAATATGCAGAAGAAAGAAATTCCAGAATTAAGCTGTGATTACTGAGCCTAAAACAAAAATCAAAATAAATTATTACAATAAAAAAAGATTAGATAAAAAAAAAGACCCTGTTGTATCTGTATGAACAGTCATGGCAATGAACAAATATAACAAGTTAATAAACGTTAAACACAGCAACCAAACCTGAGAGCAACCACGGCCGTCAACTACCGATTAGGTACACCGACGAGGGAGGAGCTGAAGAGGAGAGACACGAGCCACGCGTCTCCAACTACGACGTCTGGTCTGGCCACCGGCGATAGAGAGGAGATGGGAACGTAGACCTTGATCGGCGCCGTCAGGGTTGGCCTAGTCTGAATCGAGAAGAAGAGGGAAGGGACAGGGCCTGGCGCTAGTATCTGAGACGATAAATCCGTTGGGTTCTTTCTTACTCTTTTTTTTATTTTTTCTTCCGTATCTTTAAAACAAATAAAAATTTATAATTTATATTTATCTAATATATTTTAGCTATTATAAAAAAATCTAAAAAATTATTTTATTTTAAATATCATTTAAATTAAACTATATTAATTTAAATATGTTTAATATTAAATAGTCTCCGATTAAATCCCTTTAATATTATTACATGTTATTTATAGTGTTATAAACTTTGATTTCGTTATTTTTTTATAATTTTCTTTTTTATAACATCGAAGGTAACTAAAATTTTATAATTATTTAATTAATCATTTAGTAAAAACAATTATAAACAAAGGTTGCAATAATTTTATTATTATATATAAATAAGTATTTTAATTTTTAAATTAGATAGTTATAATTTTATTATTTATGAAAATTATGTACTGCATTGTAAAAATTACAGAGTATAAATTCTTTTTATAATAATTATATTATTACGAGTGCTTATTATTTATAATAAAATGAATAAAAACACAGAGGATGTATGTAACAGTTAGAGGAGACATGTATTCTCATCTCAACTTTCGATAAATGGATTTTTAGTTATAATATTTATAAAATTTTAAACAAATTAATGTATAAAATATAATTGTTTATCATTAAAATTTTTAAGCTTTTAAAACTCAATAAAATGAGCATTTTTTTTATAAATACGTGCTATTAAATGCGTGAGTACAATCTTATGTATTATAATTATAATAAATATACCTGAAGTACGACTATCTAAAATTATGATAATTTTTTCAAATTTATTTGATAGACTTGATAACAAACTTAAAAAAAATTGCATACAAATATTTTATCCACGAAGATAGCCAAAACTTATAACTCTTATAATAATTATAGGACTTAAAAGACTCAATATTCATTATAAATTCATAATAAACGAGTCCAATTATAAAAGCTTCAACTTTTAATAGTTGTTGTAATATTACATATAAATAATACATTAATATAATTTTTAAACAATATAACACACTCTATTTATATACTATAATATAATGTCGTAGAAATTAAAATGAAGGAGTGTGTTTAAACAAAAAAGATTAAAGAGTTTAAATAGAAAATAATCAATAAAACTCAAATAGATTAATAATAAACATTTAACCTGTTAAATATATAAATTATCATGGAGTTTTTTTTATAGATAAAATGGTACTTGGGTTATGTTTAGTTAGGAGTAGTATAAATGATAATTAGAATAATTTATATATTTATATATTTATATATTTATATATTTGATTTAACAATTAATTTTGAATGAAATGCAAAATATTTTAAAAGTATTAGAAATTTTTATTCTTTTTACATCCCTCAAAATAGCTATAATAATTTATAATTGTATAATTGTATAATTGTTTATTATTATTATTATTTTATCTTATTTAAATCTTTTATTTTAATTCATTTATAATTTTACTTTAATATTTATTATTATTTTTATTATAATCAAACAAAAAATTAATAATAAATTAATAATATTTTCAATTGATTCGATTCTTTCCTTTTTATTAAACAAATAAAACATAACTAAAAACAAAAAAAATGTAAACTTATATCATTAGAATACTAACTTAATCAATGTTGGGTATCATCCACGTGTCATTTACTCGACTCTTACAACCTGATTCACCACGTTAATGAAGACAACGTGGCATGCACATCCATCAACCCATTCTCGAGTTCAAACATATAGCAACTTGAGGTTTGCGACCTAAGGTTTACGATATGGTATTATTTGGCAATCAACTTATACGAACCGGAAGTAGTGACCATTTCGAATAGAGCACATACTATAATAATAATGACACATGTATAGTATGTAACTATATATACTCCATTATGAGTAATAAAAGGATTTGAACATTTTTAATATTTGTTTTCTCTTTAATATCTCTCTAAAATTTCTACCATACAAGCAATTCTTTAAACAATTGTTATTCATCGGGTCTTAAATCTTATTTGTCATAAGTATTTGAGATCTTACATTTTATATCAAAGGAGAATTAGCATGTGTCATAGAAAAAATCACTCATGTCGTCATGACTTGCATTCACACACATCCCAAATCCGAGAACAATCCTACTCATCCCATTCTTGAGTTCGATCTAAACGATCACACATATCTTTTCTCACCTATAATCATCTCACGTCATGGGATAGGATATGACCCTCAATGACTTGTAACCCATGAGGCATGACCTAAAGTAACTAGAACGATTCCACATAAAGTAAGTTTAAATAGTCATAAATATAAAAGCCCACCTTTTTCAAGAGATGTCAATATGGAGATATTACAATAGCAAGTAATAGGATTACAATAAGCTTTCGTTAAGTCAAAAAATCATAGCAAGGAACTCAGGTCACTTTTGAGGCAAGACAATTACGAAGAGGCTAAAATTTATGTTTAGACGGTAACTTCATCCCTAAAACCGTACCACCCGGTAAGATCTAAACAAACTTCTTATCAATCAATGAGATATCCTTACACACATCATCCTAATTATACCTTTGAACGTCTTGTACATACTACTCTAACTCAAGAATAGTGCAGATATCCAACCAATGCCCAACACAAACATCCTATCAACATTTACCTAAGTCATATCATCAAATTTGAAGTCATTGAGGTGAATAGATAGGATTTAAGGTGTGGAGGTTTCTCTAATTTTCTTCTTCTTCGAGGCCTTAGTAAAGGGTGACAAAGTTGATGAGCTAGGGACACTTGACTGATCAATTAGAGGGGAAGAACCTCTATAAGCTCCTCACCTAGGCAAACAAAGCCCTTAGTTTGTAAAGGTGATGTGATGGAAACCCTTAGATATGTTGGCTCTAGGTTGCGTATAATAGATTTGTTTATCAAGTCTTATAAAACCACAATTGTATAGTCCATACCTATAAAAAAAATAAACAATACATACCTCTAAAAAAACACATCATTAAATTATGATTCAGTTCATTAAAGATTTAAACTCTCTACAAAGAAACAATCTGTGTAATCATTATTATAGTCCCTTCATGCACCATATTCCCTAAAGCGATTTGAAGCAAGGATATTTTTATAGGACCTTTTATTGATATTTTGGAGCTCAATTATCCTTGTCTTTTCTTTATTATAGGGACCTAATTTATTGATTGGCTCGCTCGCACGAGGTTGATTGTATTGAAGCTATGGTTCCACGAGCTGCGAACTAGGAATTCCACCTTTACACCTCAAATATCTTCTATAATGTAGAAATATTTATTCTTCCAACTTGAGGCACTATCGAGAAGTTTTAAATACATCTTGTGCCCAATTAAAGGTATTACATGTACCTTATTTCTTCTTCCATTAGATCCACCTCATGTTCCTCAACAAAATGAAGAGGCACAAGAGATTCCGCCATCCATTTTAATTGAATTGAACGAAGTTGATGTCAAAAGTATGTAAGACACGAGCTATTATTCTCGGAGAAGGACACCTCATTTCTACTTTGAAAGTTGCAGAGTGGATTACCCATCATCCCACGGTAGGATCATCTACGTCATAGAGATGGCATAGGGCAAGCATTATTCTAACCCGAGTTATAATACTGTATTCTCTATGTATCTGGGTCAAGTCATCCATGTATTTTAAAAATTGATGTTTTTCTTTGGTCTTATGTGTGGGCTCGCTCTTAGGATCTTGTTTTTTTCTTACGATGTTCCACCTTCATCGTATTCACTTGAATTTTAAGTATAAGTACTGGACCTTGTGACAATGAAGTCGAGGCGAGACGTGAGCTAGATGAAAAAGGGAAAGCCAAGATAGTCTCTAACTGAGGTACTCCTAATTTCCTTACCATGACTTGTCACAGTGTTTGATGGTTGCTCGGAGCTATGGGGATCCATCTGTGAACGGATAGAATCCAACGAAGACTCACGAGATGTCCCTATCCTAAGGGGAATACTTTTGGTATGACCTGAAAGAGTGTCTTATAGGACGTCTAATGAACTACCTTTTTTCCCTTGTAAGTTAAAGACATTATTAAAAAGCATATAAAGGGGAGAATTTACCTATAAAATAACTAGAGAACGAGCTGGTAGAAAGTTAAAAAGTAGCCTAAAAGTATTATAAAGTCTAAAATTACTAGTAAGTAGTAGCAAAATCATATTGAATTTCAAACAAAGTTGTATTATAACGATTTGGACCTACAAATGTGCGATCTAAGATAATTATTAGTGGGCTCAGATTCTTAGAGAGAAATTTTGGGTAAGTTAAAAGGATATGATAAATTGTAAAAAATGAACTATTTATAAGAGGGTTAAAAGAAGTTAAAATATCATTGGAGTTATTTTGATCGAGGGAATTTAGGGGTTTTACCTAGTACGTGGATAATCCTTTAATTTTTTAAAAATTAAGAGAATATGAGAGTTAATGTTTTGTATCATTCACACGTCATATACTCGACTACTATGACATGATTCACCCTACTAGTAAAGATAACGAGGCGTGCACATCCACCAACTCGTTTTCGAGCTATTTGGTCTATGGAAGTCTATTTCCTATAGTCTCATATAGGCCAAACATTTCGCGACGTAAGGTTTGCGACGTAAGGTTTATGACATGCTAGTAAAGGATTGTGGTAGCTTTGGCACCATGCGATCTAGTATCCACAATCTTATGGTTAAGATCCAATAATTTGGTAATCAACTTATACGACATAGGAGTAATGATCTTCTCATCATTTCTAATTTTATTATGTAAAAATTAGCTTTGACATTTCGAACATAACAATTGTTATTGTAATAGTGACATATGTCTAGTATGTAATTATATGTATCTTCTTATTATCAATAATAAAGGATCTAAATATTTTAAACATTTATCTTTTCTCTAATATCTATCTAAAACCCATAATATACAAACAACTAGGGGTGTCCAAAAATCGATCGGGATCGGACTGGACCGAACGATTTTACAAATCAAACGATCTGGTATGGTTTAAACCGTTCGAACTGAACCGGACTGGTTTAATAAATATATTAGAATTTTCACATTATTTTTCATTAAAGATGTCAAAAAAACCGAACCAAACCAGAAACCGAATCAGGCTGAACGATTTTATAAATCAAACGGTCCGGTTTGATTTTATAATAATAAAAACCGTTTCAAACGGTTCGGTCTAATTTGATCCGAGTAATATAAACGGTCCGATCCGATCCGATATTTTTTCCCAAAACCAGACCGGACCGTTGAATACCCCTACAAACAACCATAAAATTATTTAAGATTACATGAATTATAAAAATTAAATTGTAAAAATGCACTTAACTATAAAATATATGACTAAGAATACTTCAAATAAAAGATTTAATATAATAGATATTTATATTTTATTCATCATAATAATATATATATTATAAAAATTAAAATAATACAGTATTTAAGTTTTAACAATAAATATTAATATTAATAATAAATTAATATTTTTATTTAAAATATATATCTTTATCAGTCCCCGAGACTTCTCCTTCCACATTTTCACGTTTGCTTTCAAAGGATCCACTCGTCGACTGATTTTTCGAAATGTAAATACGAAGCGCGAACAACACCGCGCGTATTCAGAAAACGCAAAAACGAAAATTAAAAGAAAGAAACGCTTAAAAACACAAACTTATCATTCCATGTCACCTATCCGTGCCTACAATACTCCTCAAAGTCCATTGTCCATCACAAACAATCAACGGTTCAAAACACAAACCAAGAACTTCATGCCGATCGACTATAATTAAAGCAAACACAGGCCTCCATTATAAATACTACCAAAACGACATCCTACACATGCACTACTTTGAAATACAATCCATCAATCTTTTTCATTCCTTCCTCTTTTAACAAGCCAGAGGTCATTATTATTATTATTATTTTTTCTTTTTTCATCCATTAATTTATGTTCTTTTCAATTAAAGGATTTAAATTTTCTAATGATTTCTTTTTGTGTTCAGATTATTGATAATTCAGGTGATTAACCATGTCGGGACGTGGAAAAGGAGGCAAGGGTTTGGGAAAGGGAGGAGCAAAACGTCACCGCAAGGTACTCCGAGATAACATTCAAGGAATTACTAAACCAGCGATTCGTCGTCTTGCACGTAGAGGTGGAGTGAAGCGTATTAGTGGTCTGATATACGAAGAAACTCGTGGTGTTCTCAAGATCTTTTTGGAGAACGTCATTCGTGATGCCGTTACTTATACAGAGCACGCGAGGAGGAAAACCGTCACGGCGATGGATGTCGTTTATGCTTTGAAGAGGCAAGGTAGGACTCTCTATGGTTTCGGTGGTTAGAGAATTGGAGCTTCAAAGTCTTGCTGTCAAGAATATTACGGAAAGATTTTGTGGATTGTGGTGGATACTTGGATCTCAATTGGGTTGTTTGGATTTTCTTTTGTAAATTAGGGTGCCACCTGATATTTTGAATTGTTATGGTAATGATTTTAAACTCTGAATTGTAGTCCTATCGCAATTCAATGAATCTTTCTCTTCTCTGCTACTTCCACTTTTATAGTTCGATTATTTTTTCTTGTCAATGATGCTCTGGTAATTCAATTAAAGAATTGTAGTCCTATCGCAATTCAATTTCAATTCTCATGTCGGTTTTATGATAAGAGAGGATTTCGTTGCCCTAATGAGATTATATTAGAAGCAGAAACTTCGAATTGTAACTTTATTTTAACCCATTGAACCTTTATGGTTTGCCCTGCAAATTTATGGGAACTAATGTCTCCAAAATCAAACTACAATGCCTCTTATTATCTACTTCACAATCATTTTTCATTGTTATTGGCCTTTTTTTTTCATTGAAAAATATGAGTGTTGTCATTTTCATCACGTTGTAAATATGATTAGAATTTAGTCCGTTCATTTTAACAATGACGTTTTTATTATAATTGTCTTTACTCCAGATATATGAATAATGCTTTTAATTATAATATAATCTAATTGTTAGTAAATGTTATGCAATTAAAAAAGCATACTTAAATTGTTATAATACTATATATGTTTTAATACATTTAATAAAGGATATCTTTCAATAATCTGAACACGAATTATTCAATTAAAAAAGCATACTTGAATTATTTGGTGCTTCTTAGAAATTCTAAGTCCAATTAAAATTCATCTTGCGGATAATATTTGGAACTTACACGATTTTATCAAGAGCTTGTATCTTGAATCTTCTCATCCTAAGAACACTTCATCTACTTCATGTTTTACTTCATCCGAGACTAATACTCATTGGTGTTCTCAGTTCAAGAAAGGTATTAGTGGATTACATGTTTGTCAGATTTGTGACAAAATTGGTCATTAAGGATCACATTGCTTTGTTCTTTGTGATTTGCTCAATAGAACCTACAAACATGACAAAATTTTCTCTTCTTCTTCAACTAGTTACACTGCTAATGTAAGAAGTGCTAATGCACGTGACATTACTTGGCTTTTGTACATTGGTACTAGTCACCATTTGTCTTATAGTTCTTCTAATGTGCCCCAATCCACCCTATACACTAGTCATGAGGAAGTTTCTCTAAGTAATAGCAATATCTTACCTATTCATTGCATAGAACATGGTTTTTTGTCCACTTCATGATAAGTATTTTCTTACCTTAAAACAGATCTTTCATACTTTACATGCTACATCTAACTTATTATCCGTGTACAATTTATGTGCTAATAATAAAATATTTATGAAGTTTTATGTTGGTTTTTTTTTATCAAGGATATTTTAACAAGAAAGATTCTCATTTGAGGGGAAACTAGAGGAAGTTTTTATCGTTTGACTAATACTATTAGTGCATTTGACACTAATTATTATCCTTTTATACAAGTTGTTTTATTAAATTAGTGGTATTTCATACTTAGTCATTCCTTTTATACCACATTTTCTTTTATTATAAATAAAAATATTCTAGATGTATATTCTTCTATCGAACATCATTTATGTGAGCATTGACAAACATTTAAATCTCATGAACTACCTTTTTCTTTTAGAAATGCGAAAAGTATAGCCATTTTTTATTTGTTTTATACTTAGATTTGTGGTGTTCATTTGAAGTTTCTTGTAATAGTGAAAACTACCTTTTTGTAAATTGTAGATGATTTTAATCTTTTTACTTTGCTTTTTAAGTTGAAATCTAAGGATTAAACATTGTTTTTTAAATCTTTGTTATTATGGTGAAGGTTTAGTTTCAAGTTTGTATTAGATGTATACATACACATGCAAGTGGTGAGTTTGATGTGTTCAAAATTTTTCTTTAAGACTTAGATATTTTGTACAAATTTTTTTATCCTTGTACGTTTGAGTAAAGTAACTGTAGTATTATTGATAAAGGTTTAGCCATGCTTCATTAGATATCTCTGCCACTCAACTTTTGGTCAAATTCCACGAGTACAACTATATATCTTATGAATCACATGCCTTGTAAGGTACTTAATGGTTTATCATATCAAAAATCTATCACATGTGATACACTTAATACATTTGGTACTCAATATTATCCTTGCCTATGAACTTATTATTCCAAAAAACTACAATATTATCCTTGCCTAAGAACTTATTATTCCAAAAAACTAAAATGTAGATTTGTAGCATATACCTTCACTTGTCATGCAACTTAACAACGTGTGTATATGTGTTTAAATTTCAAGGGTGTTTGTATATCAGTAGACATGTGATTTTCAATGAACATATCTTTTTTTTAAGTCCGACGAGTTGTTTCTATCACCTAACCAATATACTCCTTCCATTTTGCTCTTACCTAGCACTATTTGCATAGTATCTGTACCTCCAACTCTTTCTTTTATTTTCCTTGCCCTTTCTTTACATATTCTATCTGTCTCATTTAAGTTTGTTTCTTTATCAATTTATGTATCTTTTTCTTCAAACTCTTTAAATATATCTTTTGTTTCATAATCTCTAGTGTCCTTTAATTCTATGGCTATTGTTTTTTCTACCATTGTTATTGTTACTCTTGATGATTCCACACCTACCAATTTTCATCTTATGTCAAATTAGGTATTAAACACCCAAAGTATATAATGCTTGTGTAGATGCTTTATTAGCTTCTAAATCATAAATAATACCTCTTAAAATTATTGAATGAAAAAATTCTATACGAAAGGAACATAATGCCTTAGTTAATAATGGCATATGGGTTTTGTGCCATTACCTTATGGCCAAAAGGCCATCAGATGCAAAATGTTTTTTTTTCGTGTAAAGCTGTTAAGTTCGTGATTGTTGGACATTTCCACAAGTAGACTTATTACACTTAACTAGCTTCAGAAAGTTGGGGTTGATTTTTATGAAACTTTCAATCCTGTTATGAAACCATCAACTATTAGAATGGTTGTACATTTAGCTTTCACTTATGATTGGGAGCTCAGACGAATGGATGTCTGTAATGCTTTTTTCAATGGAGATTTAGAAAAAACACTCTACACAAGACAGCCATCGGAATTGGATAAAGGTAATGGGTTTGTTTGCAAGATAAAAAAGTCTATTTATAGCTTTAAATAGACTTCACGAGCCTAGTATCATAAGTTAAGCACATGTTTGGTATCTTGTGACTTTGTTCACTCAAAATCTGACGTGAATTTGTTCAAGATATTTGGTTCCCATATTTTGTTAGTATTGGTGTATATGGATAATATTATCATCATATGCAACTCTTCCAAAAATATTAATGATCTAGTTACTTAATACCTAATTTTCTCTTAATGGTTTGGGTAAACTTAATTTCTTTTTAGGTATTTAGGTTTCTTATTCCAAGTTAGGGATTCATTTGAGCCAACAAAAGTATACTCGTAACTTGATTGCTAAGTGCAATCTTCAAGACATTAAACATGTAGATACCCTTATGACATATGGAAAGCTTATTAGCAAGTATGATGGTATTGTGCTTGAAGATCCTTCAAGATATAGAAGTATTGTTCGCACTTTACATTACTTTACATTTACAAGGCTTACAATATTTTTTGTTATTAGCAGGTTATGTTAATTTATGACTCAACTTTCATATTACCATTGGATTACTCTTAAGGTTAATCTAATATGTTAATAGTATTCTTTAACATGAGTTTCTTACGACTCCTTTAACTATTATGGATTTGGTGGCTTTTCGTGACGTTGATTAAGTAAGTTGCACTGATGATCAGAAAAAACACAAATTTTTGGTGATAATGTGATTTTTTGGAAGTGTTTTAAACAAAAAATTAAATGCTCACTTTTCCACCAATTTTGAGTACCGTTACCTTTATGCTATTATTAAAGTATTATAGTTAAAATATCTTCTTTTAAGAGTTGCATGTCTAATTAATCTTTAAGCCTTTGGTTTGTGACAACTTAAGTGCCAAATACCTCGCACAAAACCTCATTCTTCATGCTCATACCAAACACATTGGGATTGATCATCATTTTCTCGGAGATCATGTTATGAAGGGGGTCTTGCTCATATGTCTTCACAAGATCAATTAGTTTATTTGCTCATCGAACCGCTCGTCACTGTCCAATTTCAAAGTTTAAGTGCCAAGTTGATGGCCTTGCTACAACCACCAATTTGAGGTCGGCTATTGGAGTGAGTGAGTGAGTTATTTAGTTACTATTTTGTGAAGTCTCTGTAAGGCTGTTAGTAGCTATACTAATAATCTGTAATACTTACAATATGGTTAAAATGTAGTCTATAAATACATTCAGTGATCACAACGTAATTTCGTTATGTGATTTTAAGTTATCATCCCGCATAGCTTACGCTAATCCAATCCAATCAGTAACTAACACTACTCCAGATACATTGTACGTTTTTTTCATGTCAGATTTGTATAGCCAGGGAGATAGAGGTTGTATAACGTTAATGGATTTAGTGAAATTTACCAATTACTTGAAACTACAAAGGAAGTACAATGAGTATGATGGCTTAACTGATATGCAACCTAGCAATAATACAGTTGTTTTCAATGAAATCTTTAATCAGGTCCAGGTTTTTTCCAAAGTGGCAATTTTCACTAGTTTCAAACAATCAAGGTTTACAATATGGTCCGATTGATGTTATTTTTCCTAATGTGAAGTCTATCCGTAGATATCAACGCAAGTGCTCATTCAACTTTACGCTTTGAAACTTTGCTTGCTCTGGCAGTCCTCAATCCACTTGTACACCTTCCGACAAATTTGAGAACCTCATCGATTAGTATAACTGGAAGAGCAACAGCCAACACTAAGAGCCATTCGTTTAGACTAAGAGGGACAATGTTGAATACTTGAGCAAGGAACGGCACGTAGAGAATCATAAAATGCAAGCCAAAGGAGACAGACATGGCCAGAAGAAGCCATGGGTTAACCCATGGTGGCATGGACAACAGGCTTCCATCCTCAGATAGGGCATTTAGTGAGTTGAACATTTCGATGGAAACCAAAACGGATAGTGAGAGAGTCGAAGCTTTGATTTTACCGGACTGGAAGTATTCGCATGGGTTGACATCAAATCTGAATACCTGTGATCCTGCTGTGAAGGGAGATACTGAAAACCCATTCCATGAGGAGCATTGACCCCAGTTTGCAAGCTGAGAGTATGTCACAAGTGTATGGCCATCTCCACTCAAGTCAATTCCCAAAAATGAGGAATGTGTGTACCATATGATAAACACACCAACTGTTGCTAACCCAACATAGAGCCCGATGACCTACAAGAAAGATTAATTCAGTGTCTTGAGGAAGATGTATAAAGCAAATTCAAAAACAGAGTCTACATTAGATCATTGGAAATGAAACTAAGTTGTTCTACCAGGTAACGAAATAAAATCCAAGCGGTGATTAAGGAGTCATCGCTTCTCCTAGGAGGTTTTTTCATAATATCTTTGTCTGGAGGGTTGAATCCCAAAGCTGTTGCTGGGGGTCCATCAGTAACAAGGTTGACCCAGAGAAGCTGAACAGGAATCATGCCTTCTGGAATACCCAATGCAGCTGTTAGAAATATCGAAGCTACTTCACCAATATTTGAGGAAATCATGTACCTAGAGATAAATTTGGGAAGAAGAGTAAGATAACAGCAAAAACATCACCCCAAATTTATTTCAAATAGAGGAAACTTAAGACCATTGTAAGGTCTAAAATATGGCACGAACATCTTATATCAATATTTTTTATCAGACATTAAACTGTTAAAGTGAAAGATCGGCAAGGGATAACAGTGTAAATTACTGACAATATAACTATAATGTATCTTGAAATGCCTAGCATATTTTTTCTTTAGCTGGGCTAGATGGAGCACTGGTAGTGTATGGATGACCCACTTTCAGATCCTTGAACCATAATTCAATGAATAGGGAGAGTATGGCTCCTGGAAACACTATAACGCAGCCAAAGTTCACAATTAAAAGGACTAAATTAGGCCAAATGGTATTTTGACATTATACCTCTAAAGGTTAGGGGTTTTGAGTTCTAAACCTGGCCATTCAATTAAAATCAAGGCTTAGCTGGAGAACATCCAAACCTGATAAAAGCCTTCATGTTGTTGTATATAGATCTTCCTTCACCAACAGCAGCAACTATACTGCTGAAATTATCATCTGCTAGCACCATGTCAGAGGCTTCCTTTGCAACCTGTAATTATGAGACAACATTTAATAGTCTTGTCTAGAATGACATGTTAGTGGCAAATTTTACTCCTAAAATATGACTTACAAGAGGAAAGACACCAATGCAACTAACAATTTTTTTTTCTTTCTGAAAGATAACTAGATAAGGGGCTAAGGTCACTGAAAAAGCTTATAGTAGTACGTTTGGAACCCCCATTATGTATATACATAAAAAGTAAAAAATTGTTATGCTAGTTTCAACATGACTATCCTCCACGTAATGCACTACCACAATGACAAAAATCTACATAGGAACAAGTAATATATGTAGCTTGACAAAATAGTCAAGCAGCATCTTCAAGGAAAAATTTCAAAACGAAACGGTATAAGATGCCTTTATTACAAGGGTATTTAAAAACACAAATGTATAACTGCAAGCTGCTAGGTCTGTCTCACAAAATCATTCAAGATATTCATTATGTTCACGGTGAAGAAAAAGAAAAGAGCATCAGAATAAATTAATATAAAAAAAAAAACAGCACCTCTGTCCCAGCTATTCCCATTGCAATCCCTATGTCAGCCAACTTTAGTGCAGGTGCATCATTTACTCCATCGCCAGTCATAGCAACTACTTCACCATCTCCTTTAAGTAATTTCACTATCTCTTGCTTATGCTTTGGTTCAGCTCTGGAAAACAAAAGCCCTCCACTTTGTCTCAAATGATTCTTCTGATCAGAATGATCCATGAAGTGCCTTCCTGTTAAGCTTCTCAAACTAATATCTTCATGAGGTCCAAAAACACCTATTTCTCGGCAAATTGCTTCAGCTGTGTTCTTGTTGTCACCGGTAATTACAATTACACGGATTCCAGCAGCTTTGCAGTCCTTAATTGCTTGTGAAACCTCTTTCCTTGGAGGGTCCTGAAATCCAGTGACAATAAAGCCGGAACATGCAATTTTATCATAAAAAAAAATGATAGAAATGATAAAATCAGAAACAGAGGTCAGCAGGAAACACACACACAGTGACCACTTACCCTTAACCCAACCATTCCAACAAATATAAGTCGACTCTCAATTGAAGAATAATTCGAATGGTCGAGTAAAAATTCATGAGCTGGATGGTCTTCATCACCATTATATGTTTCAAACTCTGGCAGATCTTCCTTGTAGGCAAAGCCTAAACAACGTAATGCACTTGTTGATATTTCATGAAGTCTTTCTAAGATAAGATTCCTTGAATTTTGGTCCAAATTAATGACAGTGCCATCTAACAGCTGAATCGATGAGCTCCTTTCCAATAAATTTTCAACAGCACCCTACCATAGTTAGCGAATAAAACAGAAGATGAGCCATAAACATCATTTGACAAATGACAGAATGAATACAATGAAACTCAAAAGTACTCAAACGTATAGTGCATCTCAGAAAATAAATTCACAAGTTCCACATGGGAAGAAAAGTTAGACAAGGGCAAATAAAGAAATTATTTGCAATATCTAAAAGATGAACATTATACAAATAAGTAAAAACCAGTGAAATTAATATCCAAAAATCTTGCCAGAGTATTTTAGAAGGCACAAATAGTAGGCTCTGGGCACTGTAAGGCATCTGACTTTACAAAAAGGTCATGGCATGGATGGTAATTAAAAAGTAAAAGCGTAGAAAGAAAGAGTTCAAATAGGTTCACTTCTAGGATAGAGAGAAATATACCTTGACCAGTAAGGATTTTTTTCCTGATCTAGAATTAACAATGACTCCCATGGATTTACGATCGCGATCAAACTCGAGAGTCGCAATTCGATGCTCAACATTATTCCATATATAAGAGCAACCTAAACAAGCATAGAGTTACAAGGGTAAAGTAGTTTGACAACCAAGTATGAAGATACAAAACAAAAGATGATATAAAACAGGAACTTACGTAGTACATGGCCACCATCAGAAGTAGAATAAGAATCCAATCCTTCAGGCAGTCCCATCTTTTCAACAAGAACCTGAAAAAGGTAAAGACAAAGCTAAAATCAGGATACACAGCTGTAGCACCATGGTACTAATGATAGCTAAGGATTTCCAAGTGACCTGATAAATAATGTGTAATCAAGAAATAGCTTTAACTAAGTAGCAGAATCGAACAATAGTTTGCTCAATTTACAAAAAAAGGAAAACCATAAATGAAAACGTCCAGGTTCTTGGAGCTTTATTGAATGGTTTGTGAAGGATCAGGTGTGGAAGCCAAAAATTAACTCTTTAACTAATAAAGCAAACAAGATAGTTTTATCACCTTCAATGCTGCTTCAGTGGGCAAGCCACTGGCAACATAATGGTTCCCAGACCATTCAACACCAGCATCATTACACACAGCCGCAATCTTTGCAATCGTTTGAAGATTTACATCCATTTGTCCCACTGGCCATCCCTGTATTTTTCCATCAAAAGGATCATATGTAGTCCCTTCGACATTAAAAGGCCGATGAGTACCAGCGCTTTTACCAATTGCAACAAGCTTTGCAGCAGCCATCTGATTAGTAGTCAAAGTACCAGTCTTATCGGAACAAATCACTGTTGTACAACCCAGAGTCTCAACACTAGGCAACTTGCGGACAAGTGCATTATTTTGAGCCATCTTCCTAGTACCGAGAGCCAAGCAGGTAGTGATAACTGCCGGCAAACCCTCTGGAATGGCTGCCACAGCCAATGCCACAGCGATCTCAAAGTAATAAGTACATTTCTCAAATGAAAACTTAAAATTTGTTGGCCACCCATCAACATATTCCCAATTGAGGAAGTACTTGACATTAATAAGCCAAACCAAAACACAAACGGCTCCAATTATCATAGTCAAAACCTCCCCAAACTCATTCAGTTTCTTCTTCAATGGGGTATCTTGCTCATTTTCTGATGCCTCCTGAATCTGAGAATGCACCTTTCCTATCTCTGTATTCATCCCAGTTTGAGTAACCAAACAAATACAATTCCCATTTACCACAGTAGTCCCAGCAAAAACCATACATTTCTTCCCTTGAATATCCGAATTTTCGGCAACAGCCTTAACAGTCTTGCCCATAGCTTCACTCTCACCAGTCAGTGACCCCTGTTCAATCCTAAGCGTTGAACTAACCAACCTCAAAACCCTCATATCCGCAGGTACCTTATCACCAACTCTCAACTCCACAATATCACCCGGAACAAGCTCTTTCGCAGGCAAATTCGAAACCTTTTTACCATCACGAATCACAGTAGCTTGCTCCGATTGAATTTCCTTTAAAGCCTCTAATGCCTTCTCAGCATTACTCTCTTGCCAAATTCCAACAATAGCATTCACAATCAAAATCAAGAAAATCACAAGAGGCTCAACAAAAGCCGTGATCTCCATCTCGCCGCCTTCCTCTCCATCATACCAAGCAAGAACAAACGAAATTACAGCAGCCACAAGTAAAATCCTCACCAAAGTATCACTAAACTGTTCTAATATCAGCTTAAAGATTGAAGTACCTTCATGCTTTTCCAGTTCATTCAATCCATATATCTTTTTTCGATCTTCAACTACTTTAGACGATAATCCAACTTCGCGATTCACCTTAAATTTCTCTTCGCATTCACGTACGTCTTTCGACCACGCTGGGAACACCTCTTCTTCGTTCTCATGATTTTGCTTCTCTTTCTCCATCGAAGACAATACTCCTCTCAGAAATCAATGAAAATCAAGAAACAAAACATGAAGCCCTAGCCTCCTCTTTGGCTACCGAGAATAACTAGAAGTCAAAGAGAATGAAACAAAAAATATCACAAAGAATCGATTTTAATCTAAATGAAAGTTCTGGAATTTGACTCCCCCAGAAAGTCTGAAAGTCGATTGTTTTCTGAAAAAGAGAGACTGATTAGACCAAGCTTGTTTATTTATTTATTTATTTTTCCTTGCAAGATCCTTTTTTTTCATTAAAATAATAATAATAATAATAATATATTTTGGTCCTATTACATCTTATATTTTTTTATTTTATAAAAGAGTATAAATAAGTTAAATTTCCTATTTGATGTGTTTTTAATGAAGAGTATATGTTAATTTAATAAAATAAAAAAATATACACCTTTTTACAACTATATAAATATGCAGTTGTAAAAACATGTGTAAATATATAATAGATATATGGATTTATTTTAATAAAAAATAATTATTTTATCTTTCTTAACTCATTTTTAATAGATAAAATTAAATTTATATTTAATGTAAAAGAAATAAAATACTCAATGTAATATAAACAAATAAATTAATATGTAGCATTTTAGTGAAATAAGAAACTACTCAAAAGCTTCTCTTTTTTTAACATTGGTATGTATAAAAATATATTATAGTTATAATTTATTTGATAATATTTTATTTAATATAATTATATAATTATAATTATAATTATAAATAATACTATATTATGTTATTTAAAATTAATCTTAAATTTTTTATATAAATAAATTTATATATATTAAATTGTTTTATTTATATAATTCTTACATAATAATTTTTTATTTAATATAATTATATTTATTGATATTACTATCTTAAATTTATTTTAAATTTTAAATTTTAAATATAAATTATACTATATATATATATATATAATTATTGTATTTATAATTAAAATTTAACGGAGGATTAAAAATCAATTAAGAAGTTATATTTATTTCATAGAAATATGTAGCACTAATTCATCTACTTTATTAAGCATTAAGCACTTAGCCAACTCTTGTCGACGTAATTCGGCGTATGATTGGAGCGGTAACGTATACGGTTGAGTCGGGGTGACAACACATATGTTGTTGCTTTGTGGCACGTGGCAAGTAGAGTAAGGTTGATTATTATTTTTTTATTTTGTGTAAATCGTATAAAATTAATTTCGGATTTATTTCGCATATTCTGTTGGAGTGATCCTATTTATATTTCTTTCTATATATTGTCTTCTCTCTCTTTAAATCTTCTTTTTAATTGTTGGATTTTTGTTTTTTTTTAATAAATAACGATATTAAATTGTTAGTATTACAATATTAATTTATTAATAATAATTTTATATAATTATAATTATATTAAGATATAATTAATATTAAAATAAAATAAAAAATTATATTTTTTATTGTTGAATTTTTATTTTATAATATAAAAACAATTATAATAATATTATTTCATTTTTTTAAAATATTTATTAATTTAGAGCAATGTTTTACTTGAAATACTTTTAAATATGAAATCACTTTAAATTATATTTTACAATAAAAAAATTATAGTATTTTTAAGTGTCTTGAGGTACCATATTAAAGCATTTTAAGTGCTCCTATTATTTTTTTTTCAAAGAAATAAAACTCTTACTTTTAGGAAAACGCTACTTTCCTATTTCATTAATCTCTTTATAAAATCATTAATTGTCAATTTTATTACTTTTATCATACCATTATAAATAATATTAGAACTCTTTTAGTAATTACAATAATATAAGCACTTATAATCTTGTTGTCAAATAGTTACAAGTGTTTAATATTTTTTTCTAAATGCAAAGATTACTTCTTCGTAAAATAGCTTTAATGAAACCCTATCTCTTAAATTACATAATATTTGATATAATTTGAAATTTGAAGCTTGCAACAAGATAAAATCTATTATATTAATAAATTATTTGCAATTAAAGTGTAAATTTTTAAATATTTTATTAATAAATTAAAATTAATTGAATTATTTTATACCTAATAATATTTTATGTAATTAATAAATGTTACTTGAAAAAAGGCACTCTTTTCTTCAAACAAATAAATGGACCACAGCTAAGTTGGAAATTGAATGAGAATAATCTCCCATGGATCTTTAGCTTTTTATATCACATGGAACTAATTAAAGGCTAAAGCTTCGCCATTAAGCAACATAATTTCATAATCACCCTAAAATAACAAATATATCAATGAATTATGGAAAAAATTGTAAATATATTTTAATTGAATGATAAAAATAATATAATTATCAATATAAATTTTTTATGTTATTGATATAAATCTATTATCAAATTTTATATTAATAGTTAATTAAGTCTACCATCAAATAACCCTTTATTAATTGTAAGAATTTATCATTTAAAATATAACATTATGATATATTTATAACATATGTTTAAATATTATTTTTATTATTCGATAAAATTAAATGATATATTTATAATTTTTATGATGATTTTATTATATATTTATTAATTTATCTTATCCAATATCATAAAATAAACCTTATAAAATAAAAAATATTCTGAAACTTTTATATATAAAATTATTAAACAAAATATCGTGGAATAATTTTTTTAATCTTTTAATCGATAAATATCAAAATATATATAATAAATATTTTTATGATAATTATTTAATAATTTTACTATATATTAATTTTTTTGAATAATTATTGTAATTAGTGTTATAATTCATATAGTACATACTTATACTTTTAATAAGAGGATCGGATCAATTTATTTAAAAATAAATCGATACATTTGTATCTATTATATTATATTATATTATATTATATTATATTATATTTATGTATGATTAATTTTTAGATGATGATTATAATAATAATAATAATAATAATAATAATAATAATAATAATAATAATAATAATAATAATAATAATAATAATTAAAACTCATATGTGTTGTAAACTTATTTATTATCTTTTATCAATTTATACATAAAAAACTTTGATATAGTAGATTTTGATAGTTATTTTTTCAGCATGTGATAACATGGATGTCCTTATTCATTTTTTTAACTTTAGTTTTTAGTGTTTTCTTTTATAACTTTTTTAGTTAAGTTTTGTTTTTAATATTTTGATTTTTTATATAATAACAAATATTTATATATTTTATAAATTATTATATTTGATAATTTTATAATGTATAGCATTTAATAATTTTATTGTATTTAGATTTGATAGTTTTATTGTATTTAGATTTAATAGTTTTAATCTAATAAAAGTTGTTACACTTTTTGTTATTGATGATTCAAGTTGTTATTACTTACGCATTTAATTAAAATCGAATCCAATAAATTCATTTAAAAGTAGATAATATAAGTATTAAATATTTTTGTAATAATAATAACTAAAAAAATAATCAAATGATATTTATATTAAAATAATTATTTTTATTCTAAATTATGTCATAACATATAAAAATAATAATCAATTAATATATATTATGTTTAGTTAAAAATAAACACAAATGACTAACACAACATTAATCTAATCTCCATAGATAAATTATTATTTATATCAAATAACAATCTAAGTTAAATAATTTATTATCTAACATACAAAAAAAATTAACATAAATTAACGAGGCTAACGATGTACATCAACATAAAATTATGTAATCGTTTTATTAATATTATAATTTTTATTTATATTATATAAAATAAGTAGCAAATTTGGAAATATAATATTTACCATTAGAACAATTTTTAGTTACCAGATTTAAATTTTACTCTCTATTTATTACAAATTTAGATTCATATATTAAGAAATAAATATTCATCTTATTAAATATGTTATTATGTTTTATTATCCATTAAAATATAAATTATATCTTATTAAATATCTTATTATGTTTTATTATCCATTCAAATATAAATTAAACCAAACTAGTGCCAACAAAACTAGAACTAAAAAAAATGACCATATAACTTGTCGCGTACATTTTGTCAGTACAGGATGCTCTCTATTTGCAATATTTCTAACAATACTTCCCAATTAGGTTCAATTAGTTTAAGAGGTATAAATATTTTTTTGAAAAATTAAAAAATATAAATAAATATTTAAAACTTATAATAAATAAAATAATATTTTAATTATATTAAATATGATGTAATTAGTTTAAAAGGTATAAATATTTTAATTTATTTTAAATAAAAAAATGTAAGAAATATATATAATGAAATATTATTATTGTTTTCGTTTCTTTTATAAGTAATTTATATTTTTTATCAAACAATTATTGTATCAATTTATAATAATACGACAAAAGCAATTAGTTCCACAGAAAATACAGAATTCAAAAAGTTTAAAAGGATGTCATTTGTCTTTTATTAGAACGTCTGCTTGACAGAATTTAAAACAGCTGATAATGAACAAGTAATTTCTAATATATCATTTTCATGTTTTTTGTTTTTTATTTTTTCAATGTTATTTTGTTAGAATTAACAACTCTAAATTTACTAATATTAGATTCAAACAAGTAAATAAACTACTTGTATTATACTCACTATAACACTTTTCAAATTCAACTCACAAATTGAAGATAAATCTGGCTCGAAAAAGAAAATTCTTAACTTCAGCTTAAGAATCTGGCTTATTTGTTTTTGATGTAATGATTAAGCCGAAAATCTGAGGTGAGGTATTTATAGTCATAAATGCAATCTCAATGAAATATAAAATTAAGAAATAATCCTGCAAATCTTATCTATGACCTTCTACATTTTCTGACAACCAATGAAAAACGTTTATTTCTACAATCTTGTTATTTCATTTATTTCTATGACCTTCAATTCGTTTAATTTATTCTCTACCTCTTTAATTATTATTTTGGTGTTGATTTTCAACCAACTGCTCCTCCAAACAAACTACCATTTATTTTTTCATGTCAGTGATGGCAAAACATTTCCGAACTTGCCGTGACTTAGCTTTTTGTGAACAAGTTTGCAACTTGATTATCTGTCTTGATTTGTCTCATTTCAATTTCTTCTTGTAGAACCTTTTCTCGATAAAGTGATAGTGTATTTCAACATGTTGATTAACTTGCATGAAGAAGCCGGATTATCTGCGAAGCAATTGCTTAAGGGACGAATACGTCGAGTGAACTAACTCGATGGTTCTTTTGCTTTAAACTTGATTCCTCGTATGGCAATTGGTGAGCTTTACCATATTGGCACCACTGCACCTGACCGGGTAATGCGTACGTGCGTCTAGTTGAGGAAGCCGCTTTAAGCATCGACTTAACTACCCGTCGCAAGCTTGGAATAAAGTAACGTGACCTAACCGCGTATCATAAATTTCTTTGTCTCATTTCTTCTTATCTTGTCTACATATGCGGTCCTGGCGACATTACATAAACCGATTCAATGGTTGTCCTCTCAATTGTAGGTGTTTAGAGATTTTGAGATCACGATACCTTCGTCTTGAGGGACGAACAAGACATAATAGCACGATGATGTTAAGCCGAGCCACAGCGGATAGCAAATTTTTCTTCATTCCTGGGACATGATAAACATCTTGAAGTTGTATTTGGTTAGTACTATATCGATGCGTAACTATGCGTCTTACCGATGTGGTATCGGTAACCCTGAGTTGTCGGTATCGCACTACGACCTCTCCCTGTTCGGTCGTGCTTTCCAACTTTTGTTTATCACGTCATATGATTTGAAGCGACGAATCTACGATCCAGGTCATTCTTGTAGTCAATCTGTTTGATGTTATTCTTTGTAAGAGCTAATTCTTCTTCCTACGTAGCGAATAATGCTTGGCATCCCGACCATCTTGTTATGCTCGCTTGGGCCGGAAGTACGTATTGCTTTCAACGGGCCTTTTCTTACTCCGACAATCTTTTCAGCTGTAACCCGTCTTTCCGGTTGTAACATTCATAGTCAAATTTTCTATTGTTATTGCATTCTTCCAAGCTCCCACCAGGCCGAAAGCCTCTCTTTCCTTGAGGAATTTTTCCTTTATCGCCATCATTTTTATATCCATTTCCATTGTCTGCAGCTTGAAAGTGCCTTTGCTTTTGCTAGTGTAGCGCTTAACTTCTTCGCCGATTGGACTCATGTTTTGCTTAGCCATAGCTTAATGAAGCTATGATTCTCGAACTCGATAAGAGATGGTTGTGTCGGCCATCCTTGTATGTGATAACAAACCCTCGATATTCGAATGCGAGCCATGAATAATTATTCTCTTTATCCTCGTTTCCACTGATAGGAGCTTTTGGATCTAACTACGAAATATCACGGTATAATGATTTTACCTTGTGAAAGTATTGGGAAATCGTCATTGTCGCGTTAGCCATCGATAGTAACTCATTCTCCGAAGTTGCAATCTTGTATCATTCTTCTTTGAAAAGAAGCGTAACAAGAGTGTCCCATTACTTCGCTTTGGTGTTTTTGCATCCCGAATATGCTCCAACATTTCTTCTTCGATTGTGGTGTGAAAAGCGAACATCGCTTTGCCTACTTTAATTTTCCCCTTCCGCGAATCGTTTGCATCTTCCAGCATTGGTTGTGTAACCGTCACCACTGACAACCTTCCAAAGTCTTGACCTTGTAGATAAGACTCAATACATGTTGCCCATTGTGTTATAGTTTTTGTTGTTGAGCTTGATTCCTCACGACTACTTGAAGATCACCCGTAGTGTCGTGAACTTTGATTATACCGAACAAGCTTGACTAATAAACTTGCAGTACTGCCAAACTCCTTCATTTCGAGATAACTCAGCCAAAACGATCCCGCCGTCATAACTCTTATACCAATTGTTAGAATGAAACAGCTCTAAATTTATCAATATTAGATCCAAACAAGTAAACAAACTACGTATTATACTCATATAACACCTTTCTTCAAAAATGACTCACAAATTGAAGAGAAATACAAACACTGAAAGCTCTTAACTCAACTTCGCCAAACTAAGAATACAAAGACTTATTTGTTTTTGATGGAATGATTAAACGAATGCAAGGTAGAAATTTATGGTCATAGCGTACGTATCTACAATACTGTGTATGAATATAAAAGCAGAAATAATCATGCGTGATACAAATCTTATCTACTGCAACTTATTTTCTACCAATGACCACTTATTTATTCTATTATGTCTTACGTTTATTTTTCTGACCTTGGCCATTTCATTTATTTCTCTACCTCTTCAACCATTTCATTTATTTCTCTATCTCTTTAATTATTATTTTGGTGTTGATTTTCAACATATTTATTAGTGCTTGAATTTTTATGTTTTTTTTTTTTCAAATTTAAACTTTTTTTTCCCGCTATTACAAACATACTCTAAGTTTTTCAATGGTTAAAACATGTCTTCAATGTATTATTCTATGATGTACATATATTTTTTTCTCAATTTTATAGGAAGTTTAATTAAATCATACATCTATCCTAAATTCCATTAACAAAGTTTAATTAAATCGCATATGTTTATTAACGGAATTGACAAAAATGGGTGGAACAAGTAACAAATATGTTAGATACATATTTTTAATTGAAAATATTGATGATGATATTGTAAACACTCCAATTAGTTGAAAAGAAAGAAAGAAATAAAAAAATTTCCCTAAAAAGGGATAATTTTGGGATGGAAATTTCTTCATTGAAAAAATTCGAGGATAAAAATGTTTGAAAAATTAAATTCACGAGGATCAAATTGTAATGTATTACATGCATGATTAGAGACCGATGGTATAAATATTTTCTATTTTTAAATGATTTAATTATGTACATAATTTCATTTTTAATATTATTTAAAAAATATTTTTTGTTATAAAAAAAATTTGTGATTCATATTTTAGACATACAAAAACATATATTTTTTATGTTACGAAAAAAATAAGGATGCATAGTAGAAATCAAAAATAAAATTTCATTTATGAAAATAATTTATTGTTATATAATTAATTAAACAATAAATCAATATAATTCACTAATTAATTATTATTCAATGTTAAAAACACTTACAACAACCTTAATAATAACCAAAACTAGAATTACTTTTAATTTATTTATGTTAAAATAAAGCGGAACAAATTACCAACACTATATAATAATAATGGATTTAATTCATTCCACATATTTTGAACAACCTCTCAAAAACATATATAACAAAAAATACTATTAATTTTATAAGTTGTAACATCTCAAAAACAACTCTTCCACAAAACTCTCTCTAACTTTCATCCATAAATACATAAACTGTGCAAACCATCAAAAACTCACACAACATATGGCCTTCATACCGGGCTACATAGAAGATGATATCAAAACGACAAATGTTGTAGAGAACCACCAAGATCAAACGAAATCCGACCAAAACGAGTACTTGAAAACTTTCCAAGATAAGGAGCCCTATTTTGTGCACTCTGAAGGATTTGATGATAAACATCCTAAAGATGGTATAAAATGTAGGCAAATGTATTTGAGAAGCTACACATTTAATAAAAAAGAGGGTTTTGTTGAGAAAACAACGAATTGTTTTGGGAGGTTAATAAGGCCTAAGTTTGGTAATAGATTGAAAAGAACAAAAGGTAAACGCCTTAGGGTTAAGAAGTTGAAGAGGAAGAACAAGAACAAGAACAAGTGTTGTTGTCCGAGGCTTGATGGGGTTAAGGACGCAGCTAAGACAACTTTGTTGTCTATTTTTTGCCGTATGGTTTGTTGGATGAAGAAAGCTGAACATCAAGCTTCATCACATTCCCGGTGATTTCTTTTATGAAAAATTTATTATTCAAGCGTGTAAAATAGGAAAAATGAAGTGAAAAGGAAGAAGAAGAAGAAGAAGCTAATATCTTCATTTTCTATCTGTTTCTATTTTTTAATCATATCTTCTTCTTCTTTTTCCTTTTGTATTTGCTATTGGTTCCTCTTCTTATTCTTAGTATACTTGTATTAGTTTAATTGCAAAACCATATGTAATTTATTGAATTTTATTTCTTAATAAAATTATATGGTGATCAATAGTACTATATATATATATATATATATATATATATATTCTTTATATTTTTTGTGTTCTTTTCTGAGGTTTTGGAATTGATTATACTATTATTCATATCAAAACAAGTTAAATATCACATATACTATGACATATGTTAATTTTGTGTCAGTGCGTTAATTAATTTTTCTGCCCTTTCATTGGCTGAATTTTCATGCTTTTTTTAATTTATTTGATAACATAATTTCTTCGTAAATAAAATTTTATTTTTAATCTTCTCCATGCGGTACACGTATGTTTTTTTATTGGTATATCATAAAAAAATATGTTTTTTCATGTTTAAAAATACAGTGTATATATGTTTTTTTATATAACGTAAAAAAAACATTTTTTTTAAAGAGATGGTTAAAAATAAAATCATGTACTTACGAAAGGTTTATTTTTTATTTTTTGTTTTGTTAAAATGTTCCTTGGATTAATTCCAAGCTTATAGGTTTATTCTCCTGCTTTCATTCTTTTATAAATACTAAAAATAGAGAAGAGAAAAATAATAATATGTAATATCTAAGTAACTAGAATTCTTAACCAAAAGTAGAACTTTTATTGCAAAAATAGACAAATCTAACAAACTTTTAGTTAGTTTTGAATTGGTACAATAATTATAAATCTTATTCAGTTTTGTGTGAATAAACAAAATATTAGTTTTTATCTTATTTTTAAAAGTGTAAATTGAGATGCAATGTTAACTAAATTTATGATATAATTTATTAATTTTTTAAAACACATCATCTTGTTTAACTTAATTTTTAATAAGATGAAATAATAATGAAATATTACTAAATGAGATATCTCATTTATCATTAATGAACCTAAATGAGATAAGTAAGAACACAAAAATAATTAAAAAAAATATGATAAATGATAGTTTATAATTTAAGTTTAATAAAAAAAATAATAAAATGTATATTTAAAATTATGCTTATTAGGATTACAATTTAAATAAGATGAGATGATATTTAAATGAAATAAGATAATATAATACAAGAGACACTAAATGAAACATAAGATAAGACGAAAAAACCCGCCTTATTTAACGGTAGTAACCATAACGAAGGTTAACGAAATGAAAACAAAGTAACGAAATGAAACTCTTACCTTGTAGTGAAAGTAACCATAATTGATGGAGGTTAATTAGGTCATTTTCTGATTTAATGGTTGCTCTCAATTATCTCTTAATGATTTAAGCAAAAGTGGTATACCATGGTGAGTTTGTGGATGTGATTTATAAGTTTGGTATAATATGAGTTGGTTAATTAAGATAAAGTGTTTTGGTTTCTATTGCCAAGTGTCACACTTTGTTAAGATTTGGCTACTTAGAAAAAGATGCCACATGGATCGAAATAGCCGTTTGGTTTTATTCTCTAGTCCTTTCTTTTGTTTTTTTCTGAATCTGTTTATTACTTGTCATGAACCCATATATAATATGGATCAGCCAAACAAGTTCTCATCATAATGTTGTCCTTTCCTTGATTTTATTATTATTATTATTTTTTTCTTTCTTGAGAACTTTGTAATGAACTTAAGTTCTTGTGAGTGGAACATTCGCCAATAGCACGCAAAATCCATGGGGGACAATTTTTGAAGTATCAAAGGAATGTTTTATCTTGTGGTAATGGAGATTCCCAATCCTATATACTCTTGAACAGTGGCGGACTCATAATTTTGGTTTAGATTGATTAAATTTTAGATATCAAATATTGAATATAATATCCATAAATTAAAAACAACTAGATATATATCAATAATATAAAATTTATTTTAACATATTAAAAGTTTAAAGATCAAATCTCATTTACAAGTATCTTAGTTGATCATTATAAAAAATCTAAAAATTATTATAGACATAATTCATATTTATTTATAATTAATATTTTCAATGTAAAATAAGTCATTATTATTGTTTTATTCATAAACCCATTTGTATCCTAAGGATTTCTTTTCGTCAGGTAGTTGTACGATTATCTATGTTTTATTTTTTTTAAGTGCTATAAGTTCT
Source organism: Hippophae rhamnoides (assembly GCA_033030585.1). Lineage (NCBI taxonomy): Eukaryota > Viridiplantae > Streptophyta > Magnoliopsida > Rosales > Elaeagnaceae > Hippophae > Hippophae rhamnoides. Next base: position 3,027,462 of record CM065431.1, read on the forward strand.
TCTTCCATTACTTTGCATCATACCAGTTGACCTATTACTTCCTCATAATTATTTGGCTCATTTTCTTTGAAAATTGAGGTCAAATAAGTCCTATATTGTGGTGTAATATTTTCATAAGATAAATAATTTTGGATATAATATTTTAGATCATACATCTTATAAAAACTTTGAATACAATTATTACAATTATGATCATTTTTTTGAAGAAATCTATCATCTATTAATAGTTAATAAAAAATAGTATTTTAACGTAAAGAAGTTTTATGAATTAAAATAATACGTGTTAAAAAATCATTATTAATGTTAATTCTTGTGTTTTAAAAATTTTCGAATCAAAATAATTTAAATAATTATTATATTTTATAGATTTAAGAAAAAATACTCTACAATTATTTATTAAAAAATTAGTTTTTGATACAAGATAAAAGTAGTAACTTTTTAACTCTCAATTATATAAAAAATAAATATAATTTATTTTTTAAGTGTTATGAATTTATTTTTATATTTTATTATAAATAAAAATTATAATTTATACATAAATTAAAGATTAATAAATTATTTTAGATAAAATATTATTCACTATCCAACCAAACCTAACCTACTATATAACTACGCCGTTGCTCTTGAATATGGTTCGAATTCCCGTTCACATTTAGTGAGTTTGTCGTATATCTCTTTGGGTTGTACCGATTGAATGGGAGGGGGGTAATTTGCAAGTCAAATAAGGCTTACCTACCAGCTCATTTCTTTAAGAATACCATAACCTGACGCTCCCAATTTATTTATTTTAATTTGAGTAAAAATTTACTTAAAATTGTGAATTTTCATTATGTATATGTCAAATCAAGTCATATACAAGATGTGTCAAATAATATCATACATAATAACTTAGTTTATAGATTACTCGTATACATGTTTCACATATATTATACTTTTAATTTTAATATATTTTTTCTATCCAAACATTAAAATTGACATCTCAAAAATGACTTTTTAAAAATCATATTTTTCATCACGTATTCATTAGTATAAACTAACATCCCAAACCCAGATAACAATTCAATTTACCTATTTTAACCGAACTCTAAATAATAATTCCCACCATTTTTTAACAATTTTTTAAAAAAATATTTAAAAAAATCAATAAAAAGTAAGATAATTAAAAAAATATGTTATTGAAACAGTAATAAAGGAATGTAATTTTGTTTAAACATTAGGAGCTCTATAATAATTTTTCCTAAAATTTATAAATAACGAACATCACTAGCACCATTAAATTAACCATTTAGATTTAAACAAGAACATGATGACTATGCAAACACCAATTCCATATACGAAAAATATAAGTACATATCTACGCTTTGATTATAATTTTCCACTAAAGTGTTAATTCATCACAATTTGAGATGAATTTAATTACAATCCAATTGTACTTGGAAGTTAGTGTCGTATTGTTCATGATTATTACTTTCCACCTACCCCATCTAAATAATTTGATGCTTTTATAACCTTATGATTAGAGCTATATATAAAGTCAACACAAGCATTAACTTACAACACACTTTTTTCTTACTTTTGATAAGTTAGATATTGATAGAGAAAAGCAAAGCATCTTGGGTATCCCTATAGAGAACTAGCCAATAATACATACCTATAGGCTATATAGTCCATGTCTCCATGATAAAAAGTAATGATTTCTCTATTTTTTTCCTTCAAAATCTAAATTTCTCTTTGCAATTGATATTGAAAACTAGTTATTCATGTGGGGTTTCATTAGATGAAAAAGGTGAATTTATACTGGTGAGTAAACTAGTTAAACACATGTCATGTAAAAGGGTTCTAAATCAATTATGATTTGAGAAGAAAGTGGTTAAAGAAAAAAAGGCACAGTTTGTACTTCTATTAGGAAGCATGAATAGTTTTTTTTTTCCAAAAAGTGTTTTTATAAAAGTCTTAAAAACATAAACAAACATACCCTAGTTCTAAATTCCATAGGGGAGAGGAGTTTGAATTCGAGTTGGGGACCTAAGCCTCAGTACCACCCATTAAACATGTTAACCACGTTGACCACAGATGGAGATGGACAGTCATGCATATATACTTGATACTAAAAGACATGCGCATTGACTCTAGAGCAACTAACCAGAAGCACTTTGTAGTTGTCAAACACTAGGGATGAGTATAATTTAATTTTGCTTATGGCATGGTCCTTGTTCTATATAGAGTATAAAATCATACTATACACAAGTGAGAGTTATGAGAATTTATGTATAATATGCTCAATATGTACTGTCGATAATAATAATAAATAATAACACATGATACATTGACGAGTGCTCGTAGCTTAAAATTTGGAATGCAAAATAAATACCAACACCACCCTTTCTACACAACAAAGACCTCAACATGCCTAACAAAATACAAACAAAAACTTCACACAGATGTGATTTAGACATCCCATAGAGGATGAATAACCAAAGGACATAGAAGCAGCCTCTCTAAGTTTGTTCATCCACAGAAAAAACAAACCATAGTAAAAAATAGGGTGAGGAACGTGGTGATCCTGTTCTTTTAGAGAAGTGCACTTTAATCATGTACTCATCGACACAATGTCAAAAGGTGCACTTTAATCATGTGATGAATTCGCTCTCATACCCAGAAGTATAGGACCACTAACACCCTTTACTCCTATAAAATACAAGAAATAGACATGCCATTTTACCTAATGAAGATGAGTGTAACAAGCAGATCTATATCCCACAATCTGAAGAAAGAAAAAAGGGGTTACAGACTTACGGGTCTGAACTAAGTCCATGTTGATCAGAGGACAAACAACAGAAGTATTTATCTAAATAGAAGCTGAACCCGTGAATCGATTGCCTATTCCGTGTTCAACAGGTCACCTACCCACTGACTTCACCAGCTCAGAGAACCCCTTACTCATAGAAACCCCTGAAAGATCATCCACATCCACGCTTGACATTTCAAGTCCAGAAACAGTAGCATCAGCATTGTTGAAATTGTTGACTTGTGGTGCTAACTCGCCGATCAGATTAGTACTGTTTTCTTCAGCATCAACTTGATTAACCGCCTCTTGAAGCTGAAGAACATACTCCAAATTCCACAATACATCTCCCATAGAAGGCCTATCAACACCAAAATCTGCCAAGCATTTCTCAGCTGTTTCTCCAAACTTCTGAAGAGAATCAGGTATAATTTTTCCCAAAAGGTTTGGATCCATGATCTGATCCAACTGCCCTTTCTTCTGCCATTTCATTGCCCATTCAGCTAAGTTAACCATTTCCCTCGGAAGAGTCGGATCTATAACGGGTCTAGCACAAAGAACTTCAAACAATACTACCCCGAATGAGTAAACATCAGATTTTTCAGTCAATTGTTGCCTCCTGAAATATTCAGGATCAAGGTAACCAAAACTCCCTTTCACTGCTGTACTCACATGAGTCTGATCAATTTCAGGACCTGTTTTAGAAAGTCCAAAGTCAGCAACTTTTGACAAGAAATTTTTGTCAAGTAATATATTCGCAGACTTCACATCACGGTGAATAACTGCTTTTGCATATCCAGTATGGAGATAGTGGAGTCCTCTGGCTGCACCAATACATATTTCAAGTCTCTGCATCCAACTCATACTTTCAAGATCAGAGCCATATAGGTGACTCTTAAGTGTCCCATTTTCCATATATTCATAAACTAAAATCATCTCATTATTTTCGTCGCAATAGCCAATGAGAGAAACCAAATGACGGTGGCGGAACTGAGACAACATCTCGATTTCAGTTTGGAACTCTGCAAGTCCTTGTTGGGACTTTGGATTTCCTCTCTTTACAGCAACTTTAGTACCATCATTCAGTTCTCCCTTGTAAACCTTCCCAAACCCACCAATGCCAATAACCCAACTCTCATCAAAATTGTTTGTAGCCTCGAAAATTGCTGCAAAGGGTATACGATAGCCATAGTTAAACGCAGCACTAAAAGTAGTTCCAGTAGAGTATTTACTTCCCATTGTGTGAGATTTGTCTCCATTAATAGAGAATGGAAACCACGTCTTCGAGTGACCCTGGAAAACCAACTGTCTTCTCTTTTTGCACATAACAAAGAAAATAATAGCTAACATCAATGCAAAAAGTGCCCCGACGCTTGCACCTACTATGACTCCAATATTTTTCTTTGAAGTTGAACCTCCAAGAACACCTCCTCCACTTAAGCTTCCCTCAGAATTGTTCATTTTCATAATCTCCAGCCCATTTAAAATAGCATTAGGAAAAACATCATGTAACATGGAAGGTCCAATGCCAACACTAAGTTTACTACTAACATCAGATGCTGTCACAAAATCCATGTAATATGCAGCACCCAAAATGTTATTTGACACAGTACTAAGATCAAGGTCATTAACAACTTGCCAAGAGTTGATGAAAACATCAAAGTAGAGCTGGTTGAGACCTTTACTTACAATGTCACAGAAGTGAAGTCGAATAAGGTAATTAAACCCTGGATCCACTTTGAATTCCCATGTTACATTAAATTTGCTGTTAGGATCCCATTGTGAGTTCATCTTTGTGGCAGTACCATAGACTGTCTTCGGAGCAATATCAGGGGCTGCCATACCTGCAGCATACTTAACTGCTGCAAGATTCGAGACACTAGTGGCAAGATTCTTGTTTACTAGAAAACTTTGATCGGGAACCCAAGTTCGCCAAAGGGTATCATTCTCAAATGTGACTCTTGGCCCACCCATGTTCACCCTCCAAACTGTCTCCAATGCCTGATACGACAATCCTTGGAACTTTTCGGCTGGATTAACAGGGGCAGCGTCATCTGTAATGAGCCAATCGGGCACTGAAACAACTTCTATGGCATTAATGAATGCGAATGAATTGCTCGAAGGATTAAAGGTGACAGCAAGGTTATCTGAGGTGACATTTACTGAAAATTCTTTAAAAGTAGTGCTATTAACACTGAAACCACTCAAAAGGACATGATCTTGGGTTAACACATCAAAGGAAGCCATACTCATTTTGTAACTATCATAATTGAACGGGAAGAAATAAAGGCGGATCCAATGTCTACCTTGCTGGTGGATTGGCAAAGTATACTTAGAAGATCCAGTAAAAACTCTAGCTGTCTGATAAAGCTGTGAATCGTCAGAAGAGGTTGTTGATTTCAAAGGGGTAATAGCAAGAACACTTTTGGGGGTTGAAAGAAACTTCGAAGCAAGTTTATCAGATATAAAAACCCTATTATTACCCACTGAAGTATTAGATGGTGCTCCACAGTTAATGAGGTAATTATCTAGAGGATTAAATCCACCAGAAAAGCATGCCAAACAAAACATTGACGTAATCCAGATGAAAAATTCAAGCTTTCTACAACCCATTATCGCAAAAATTGAAATTTATCAAGAAACAGAGAAATGGGATTTATTTGAATTTGCTTGAAACTGAAACTAACGGTTCTTACACAGCCAGAGCAAAACACAAACTTACATTTACCAATCAAAAACACTACTATAACCCAAAACCCATTTAGTGAATCTTATCAGGAATCAGACAGATGTCACCTTTAAGATCATGCGAGCTATAACAGATCCAATAGAGAGAGACCCAGATGTCTAATACATAAGCCAAGAATGAAGAATTCAAATATGCCCTTTTTGAGGTGGAGAAACAGTTCAATTGAAGATGAGCAGGTGGCACCCGGAACCAATTACCCTTTTTCATAAATCTGGAATGATACAAAGCTGTTATCAACTTGATGACAACCTCGGATAGATATTGAGATACCGACAGGTCTATAGATTTTTCTGTGATAATAAAGCAAAGAAATAATGTAGTTTAAACTAGTGGAGAACAGAGTAAAAGGGTCTATTTAACCTGATTGAAAAAAGAAGAAAAACCTGTCAAAGTTCTGCTTTGGGAAGAGTGAACCACATTACCTCAGTAGCTCAGTGTTTTTTTTTTTCTTTTTTTCCTTTGTCAGAAGGGGGGAAACTCATTATCTCGGTTGCTTGAATCCTATATCCCCCTGTGAAAACTGGAACAAAAATAAATAAATAAAAGGACAATAAAAATGTGAAGAAAGATTTATGAAGAGGGCTTACAGTTTACTGTTTTTTTAATCGATAAATACCTCACTAAAATGTTGCTTTTTTGTTTATGTAATGGTTGGTTTACAATTACAGCGGTTTTAATGGCTGCTAAAAGGTTGAAAACCTGAAAGTGAATGAATCATTGAATGTACATTTATGAAGAGGGCTTACAGTTTACTGTTTACTCTTCTTTTTTTCTTCCAAACCATAGATACCTCAATAAAATGCTGCTTCTTTGTTTTTATAATAATAATAATAATAATAATAATATAACACTAATTTTTATTATTAACGAAATAAAAATATAAAAAATATTTATTTTATTTATACTTTGATATTATTATTATTAATAAATTATTATTAGAATAATATTAATATAAAAAAATGCTGCATCTTTGTTTTAATAATAATAAATATTTTACAATTAAGATTAACTATACGTTAATAACTTACTAAATAATTTATAAAAATATTTAAAATATTTAATTTATTATAATTATATCATAAATAATAATAAAAATATGTTTAATTTTAAAAAATATATTTTTTTATATATTTCTATAATTATTATATAATTATATAAAATAAACATTTTAAATATTTTTATAAATTATCAAATGATAATTAACCCTTACAATTACAGCGGTTTTAGTGGCCTCAGAAAAGGTTGAAACCCAAAACACTGAACCTGAATGAATCACTAGTAATCTTCTATATTGGGTGGCAATTGTTTTTTTTTTTTTTTGGTAAATATATTGGTCGCTTGTAGTTATATATATATTAATAAATAAATAAAATATTTTTATAATTACTTGGTATTATTCATGTAACAATTACACGACTTTAACGTTATGATAAAAATATTTTATGCATTATCGTTTGAAAATAACGGATTGATGTGATCCAAAAATCAAGACCTAATGACCAAGATTTTATTCGAGTAAAAACGATCTCATGTTAACTATAAAAATGACCCCTAGGAAAGTTCCTAGGTTCCACATCTTAAAAAAGTGCATGACCAGATTGGAAACACTAAGGTTAATTCGCAAGAGAGTGAGCACAAAATGTAGTTTCCTTCTTGAGATTAGATTGGTGTTCTGGGTATAAGATCAAAAAGAATGCTTTGTATTTCAAGTGAGATGCTCAAGAGAAAAGAAAAGAGAGGAAGAATCGACGAGGAAAGTGAAAGGAAAAGAGGTGCTTTGGATCGAGAGTAATCTCTATTAGATAGGCAAAAATAGGGGAAAAAAAGAGCAAAGGGCTTCTTGCTCAATACATCTCTTTTCAACTGAGAAACAAAACAAATTCGTTACATTTTTAGTAAAATAGTGAAGGATATTCCATTAGTAATGAAAAAAGGAGTCGATGGGATAGCGTATATGTTGTTTAAATAAAATCACATATTTATATAATAGAACTTAAGCAAATAACTTATTATTATTTTAAGTTAACACTATTACTTATTTGAGAAACTCGTTAAATAATATGTAAAAATATATTTTTTAATAAATTAATTGTATTCTTGAAACTTGTATTCAAAATATCTACTTATAACCTAAATAATTATTCACTGTATATTATGTATAACTTCTTATTATAAGAATAAAAGATATTAGCTTATTATAAACATTTTATATATGTCTTCGTAAATTATTATAATTTTTAACACATTAAATTTTCTACGAACAATAATAAATATATTTTTTATAATTATAATTATTATATTAAAAATTAATTTCATATTACTACCTTTATCATTATTTAATCATGGTGAAAGTCGGTAACATTAAAGTACCATACCCTTAGGATGGGCACCAAGAAGAAAATGAATAATTTTTGATATAATTATTTTTAAATTGAAGTATAAAATCTATATTTAAAAATGACCTAAAATCATTACAATTTAGTGATTGCTTTTATTCCCTTGACGGACATAACGGATAATAAATAATACTCAGAATTAAAATTATTTTAATAAATATAATATATATTGGTTATATGTATGAATAAATATCAATATAATTATATCGATTGCAAAATTAATGTTTGAATAATATACCCATTTTTAAAATTTATAGAAAAAATTAACCGGATAACTGCTAATATTTCTTTAATATAAAAATTAATATAAAGTGTTTTTAATTTTTTGAAGAACTTTTTTATGTAATCTGAGAACAACAACTTTTTAAAAGGAGCAACAGTTATTTCTAAGAAAATTAATTGGTTAAGATCTCTATATGTTTCGTATCACTTCTCTCTCATATTTATTCAAATCTTGAGACAAATTAAAATAACATAAATATGCAAATTAATTGAGTAATGAAATATGACACTGAAAATAATGTTTTTAAGTATCTTTCTTCGTCAACAAAATATACTTTTACTATTTATATTTTAAGGTGTATATATATATATAACTTTATGATTCTTAAAAAATAATTTTTTAACTCTATATTTTTTAGTATATATTTAAGTTCTTTAATTTTTTTTATAAATTTCAAATAGTCTATTTTAAGATTGAATTTGTAATAACAATAAAAGAATTAAAGTAAAAAAAAAATAATACTAACCCTGCAATTATGTTGTTTGATATTAATCACATGGATGGCGTTTATGGTTTCTTGCAACTTTTCAAAGTGTGTTGTTTTGTACGAAATTTAGGTACAGCTGCCAACATTTAAGACCACCAGTAATAATATATGTTTACACAAAAAACTTTTAACAGAAGATAATTTTTTTTTAGTAGAGCTGCCTCTGTTATAATTTTTACCCATAATTTAATTCTTTAATTTATAAGTGATATAATTATATTATTTTAATATTTATTAAAATGATATCTTTTTATAATTAATTAGTCTATTTTTTTAAAGAAATAGAAATAAAAGACAGTACTTTTTATCTAACTTAATTAAAGATACCTCTAAAAAATCAAGCAGCTCATCTCTTCATTTAAGTCTTTATTTTAGCAACCATTTGAAATGTAAAATTAATAATAATAATAATAATAGTAATAATAATAATAGTAATAATAATAATGTATAAAAAATTATAATAATGCCTAATGTCTATGCTCAAATGGCTAATTTTGGCAACCTCCATGTCATTATGGTACACCAAGTAACCAATTTTGATTTGGGTGATGATTATGGAATTGAATTTGAGGACAAAACATCAAATATATTGCATGCTTTTTATTTAGGCCCCAAAAGAAATTTAAGCATAATTTCTCTTCCTTTTTCGATAAAGTATTATTTTTCTTTTAAAATAAATCTTTCCGGAACATTTCTAACCCTTTATATTATTTTATATAAAAAATTATATTAATTTTTTATTATTCTTTAACCATGACGTCAAATATTACACTAGAATATTTTTGTTTTATAAAATATAATATTTTTTATATTTTTTCGATTATTATATTTAATTAACCAAATAATTATATATTATTATTAATTAATTAATAATAATTAATTTAAAAATTATATTATTAGAAAAAATTAAAAATTTACCAAATAAAATATTATATTTATTAAATGAATTAGATATTATATTTGATTAAAAAATATGTATAGATATTAATTCAATAAATTAATATATTCATCTTATAAATATTTAATTAATACATTTTAAAATGCAATGTAATTATATACATAATTTTTTATAGTCATTTTTAGGACTGATTAAATAACTTGATCAATCTATTTAAATTGAGAAATTCGATCCGACTTATCAAATTAAATTGATAGATTTTATAATCTGTTGTATTCGATTTAGATTTAATTACTATTAAATTATAAATAAATGATATTTTATTTTATAATATATTATATTTAAATATTATGTATAACATAATTATATTATATTATTATTTTAACTTAAAAAATAAATATAAATATTTATAATATTTTAATAATTTTGCATATATTTTTTGATTTTTTTAATTATGATTATAAATAATAATATTTGTTACAAAAATATCAATTTAAAATTTTAATTTGTATATATCATGTTTTATATATGTGACAATAATTTAAAAATAAATTTTAATATCAATATGAATTTATCAGATTGTTTCAAAAATTTGATTTGATTAAATAGTTAAAAAATTAAGAAAAAAATTAGAATAAAATGTGTACCATTCTAACATTTAATAATATATTTATTATAATCATTATAACTTACTAGTAAAAAATATAAGAAAAAAAACGTGTTTAAAACTCGTAATTACGAAAATAACATATTTTATGTTTAAAACATATATTTTTATTATTAAAAAAAATCTGATATATTATTTCGTATTATATATTATTTAAATTAAATTATGATTATTTATATTTATTAAATATTAAATGATCGATTAGATTTTATTTTTAATATTATTAAAGTATTATTTTTAATATTATAAATTTTATATACGTTACCTTTTCTAAGTTTTCGAAATTTGTTTTGTTTATACAGGAATGCCAAATTCATAACTGTAGTCCTTAGCTCATTAATCCGAAAAAATCTTTATATATAATGAGATACAAGTATGTATTAGAATGAAGTTATTTTGATTTTTTTTATCTCTATATTGAAAGAAGAAATATAACAAAAATAAAGCACTGTTAACAATTAATATTAATAAAAAACACTGAGAGGTTCTCAAATCAATTGGTAAGGAAGGAGGCCCACAAAATTCACGTGTAGTCTTCGCCGCGTAGAAATATTTCTCTCTCTCCCCCCCCATCGAATTTCTTGCATTATACCCACTACCAAAAGAGCGCTTATCTCAACCTCTATTTTATTTTCCGATTTAGGGCACTCGAAACTCGCTCATTGACTCGGAGCCAAAACCTCCCCAGCTCACTCTGATCTTCTCTCTGAGGTAATTTCTCTTCCTCTTGGCGATTTTACACTCACTATTATCAACTCTGAGTCTTTTATGACTCGTTCTGTGTTCGATCTCTACTCTGTTTGAGCTCCGAATTAGATCGTTGTTTTAGGTATCTCTTTATTGACATCAGTGATCTTTAAGTGTTATTATCATTTTCATCATCTTCTTTTATTTTAGTTTACAAAAGGATCGAAAGTATGCGCTTCCATTTCTTGGGTTTCCTAGAAAACGTGCCTTTTACAGTTATTTGCTACTGCGGTATCGAAGGAAATGAGGAACTTAGTTAGATTTAATTTGGACTGTTGAAATATGAATTCTGAACATAAAACAAACTCAATTGTTAATTTCTGGCGTTTTTTCCCCGTTTTGCTTAAATTCACGAATGGGATTAGTTAGCTGAAAATTTCGATTGATATCAGTTATGCTTTATGTGCGGGGCATTTTATGCTCTCAGTGTTAGCTATTTTCTTCCACATATTTTGAAGAAATTTTAGACCAAGAAGGAAATCTTATAGTTTTATGCATTTCATGTTGAGTATCATATTTATGCAATTCAAATTATGGTTTCACTGGATATGTTTGACTGTTGCAATGTGAGGGTTTGGCCATAACACTGGGTATAGTTAGTCTCTTACTTGGATGCCCACTAGCTTCGTTAATCTTTATCCCACAAATTTTCGTGTGGTCTCTTTGTAGTTATCTCATAGCAATGTTGTCCTTTTCAGGCTTTTGGTTGATTGTTACCAGAGAAGTATTTTCAAATTGTTCATCCTTTCACTCCCAAAACAAGAAAAGGGTTATTTCCCAGCAACGAATTATCTTTTGCATGACATTTTGATGCTCGTGCAATGTCGGGTTTACTTAATGTATTGCTTCTCATCTTTTTGTTGAAGTTGCATGATTTAGTCATGCACATTTACCTCTTTTTGCCACCTCTTTGGATAAATGCCATACCTTTTTAATTGTTTTTACATTTTAAACTCATGAGTCTGTCCATGACTATAATTTATAATCTCTATAATTTTCTGTACTCTCTTAAAATTACAAGATTGCATTTTATTACTCGCTTGCTCTTATAAGACCTGTAGTATTGAATTTAATTTGAGCTAAATTATTGAAGTTTCCTATTTATTGAAATATGATATATGTTAAATGAATGGATGGTGTCTTCAATCAGTAGTCATGGATTATTTAGTACTGTTGCTTATAAAAAATGAATTATTTATTTTTGTTTGATTTATGGTATTCATTTAATTACATATATGCTTAATGTAGACAGACGTTGGATGAACATGCATGGCTAGTTTGATATGAAAACTGTGATAATTTTGAAATGCAGCAAGTGTTAGTTCCCAGAATACTTTGTAACTAGTTTTTGAAAAGTGTATACCCTGAGCGGAGGTTGCATCCTTTGTTTTTACACATCTGTAGGATCTACAATGTTGTTTACAACAGTTGTTAACTTTATTATCAAACAGTATGTACAATTCATTATGGTCTGGATGTATGATATTTTACATGCATTTATTCTGGGACATGATAAATCTATTTATGGAGAAAAGTGACGAGCTTTTGGTGGCAGTCTTCTCTAAATGGGTCAGCATCAAATATTCCTGACAGCACAGGACGATCTTTCACCACTTCTTTTTCAGGCCAGTCTGGCACAGCCTCTCCTGTTTTTCATCACGCTGGTGAGTACAGTTTGCTTCCCTCTTATTTATGTGGTATTTATAATTCCCAAAATTGAAGGCATCTTTTGGCAGGATCAATTCAAGCGCTGCACAACCTGCATGGTAGCTATAATGTTCCCAACATGCCAGGTACACTAACATCAAGAAATTCAACATTAAACAATGTTTCATCTGGTGGGGTTCAACAGCCTACTGGAAGCCTTTCAAGTGGTCGTTTTGCTTCAAATAATTTGCCAGTTGCTCTCTCACAGGTATGCAATATATGCAAAACACACTGAGCCTGCGGATATTCCAAGCTACAGATTTTTCCTGCCCTCCTTTTAGCATTGTACTGTGTGAGTGTATATATTTGCAGTGTAATGTTTTTGAAGCGTTGGACAATTTTCTTAAATAATTTTCTGCTTCTAATAATTTTTTTATCTCAGTAGAAATGCGGCATTTCTTTTGATACTTCTCTTACTCATTCATGCACTTACTTTGTCCTCAATGCATTTTTTGTTTTATTAATTGCATATTGCAGTTATTACATGGAAGCTCCCATGGACATTCAGGAGTCTCAAATAGAGGAGGTATAAGTGTTGTTGGAAATCCTGGATTTAGTAGTAACACGAATGGAGTTGGTGGTTCTATTCCTGGGATTCTCCCAACCTCAGCAGCAATTGGTAGCCGGAATGCTGTTCCAGGATTGGGAGTATCCCCAATGTTGGGAAATGCAGGTCCTCGGATTACAAGTTCCGTGGGCAACATGGTTGGCAGCGGCAACATTGGAAGGAGTATAGGCTCTGGTGGAGGCTTATCAGTGCCTGGTCTTGCTTCCCGGATGAATTTAGGGGCAAATAGTGGATCTGGAAGTTTGAGCATGCAAGGTCAAAATAGATTGATGAGTGGAGTGCTTCCTCAAGGTATGTTCCCATGAACAGCTGGTTATAGTGTGCTCTATGATGGCCTCTGTAGTGAGGAAGTGTTATGCTGGAATTATTTTCATTCATAGGTTACAGTATATATATGGTTGCGAGAGGAAAATAGAACCAAGTCTTGTACTTTTTGCTTCGGTTGCTTCGGTTGCTGTTTCCCAAATAACTCATATGGGGTTATTTGTTTTAGTTTTCAGCATTAAATAATCTACTAAGAACTTATATTACTCTTGTACTACCTGGCGTGTGGTGGTTATTTTATGAATTTACTTCTTCCTTCTTTTTTCCCTAAACTATTACTTTTTCAAACAAGCTTGGGATTGCAAAAGAAGTAAACTTGTGACTGTTCCATAAACTATCATAATATACGGCTAAAGTTTTATTAATTTCTCAATGGATAGGATATTTTCTGATGACTAACAACATTTTTATGATCAAGTGTTATTTTCACTGATCATGAATTCTGTTATTTTTGTTTCCGATGTTAACATTTCCATTTTTTCCTATTAAATATGTGTATCTTTATTGATAATTGTGTTGAGTATATGTGGTAGACTTGCTGCCATCCTGTTATTATGGTCATTATGAGATTTTAAGACGGTAAAAAGAACTTGGATATCTTAGCAAGCGTATAAATCCTTTCAATGATAATTGATGGGCAAGAGGATTCTAAATTCTTTCTATTGTTATTGGTTTCATTTCTGTCATAATGAGATTTAAAGAGGAGAGAAAGAAATAGAAAAACTTGGGATGTCTTTGTGCATAAACCTTTTAATGATTGGTGGGAGGATGCTAAATCTATTATATAGCCATCTCTTAGAACATGAAAAATTACCCATGTACGTTTTCCAATGGGTTTTTCAGCAGTTCATGATTGTTGTTGGTATTTGTTTTACTGGCATAACTTTCTTATTGTGTGTAATGTTTTGATACTTTGTATCTATTGGTTATCAAGTCTGCATATTTATGTAGATAACATTTTCTGGAATCAGGGTCTCCACAGGTAATTTCTATGCTAGGAAATTCTTATCATACTGCTGGAGGTCCACTTTCTCAAAGTCATGTCCAATCAATGAATAACTTAAATTCTATGGGTATGTTAAATGATGTAAACTCAAATGACAGTACACCTTTTGACATCAATGACTTCCCTCAGTTGTCAAGCCGACCTAATTCTGCTGGAGGACCTCAAGGGCAACTGGGTAAGCAGGGAAATATATGAGATTTTGCTTGTAAATAACATATCTTATCTGCCACGGGAAGGATAATGTTGAGTAATATCCCAGGTTCACTTCGAAAACAAGGCCTTGGTGTTAGTCCTATTGTTCAACAGAACCAGGAGTTCAGTATCCAAAATGAAGATTTTCCAGCATTACCTGGCTTTAAAGGTGCGAGTTGTTCCTTTGGGCGCATGGCCTATTGCTAATTTTATGTTTACTAGTACTTGTAGTGCTTTCAACTTAATTAATTCAAATGGAGCGATTAAGGTCTTTTGTGTATTTACCATATTTTTAGATCCTATACAGGTGGTAATTCTGATTATGGAATGGATATGCACCAAAAAGACCAACTTCATGACAATAGCATGTCAATGATGCAGTCACAACACTTCTCGGTGGGTCTTAATGTAATATTTTTACTTGTTATTACTTGTGCATGGTGTCTTATGAATTCACTCTTATAATTTCATGTATTGCCCAGATGGGAAGATCTGCTGGATTCAACTTGGGTGGATCATATTCTTCTCATCGGCCCCAGCAGCAACAGCAACATGCTCAATCAGTCAATAATAGTGGTGTTTCCTTTTCACCTGGGAACAATCAAGATCTTCTTCATTTACACGGCTCAGATATGTTTCCATCTTCGCATTCTACATATCACTCCCAGGTAAGATGATCCGGCCCTTTAATTTCTCTCTTTTTCTCCCCCACCCAAAAAAGAAGTAAAAGACAGTCTGAAAGGCTTCTTATTAAGGAGTGATAATTTTTTATGATTAGAGAAGAAAAGGTTTAGTTTAGAATTGGATATTCTTTTTCTATATAAATTATTTCGAATTTTAAATAGAATTTTTTAATAAATATAAAAATAGAATAAGAATATAGAATATAGAAATAGAATTCTAAAAGAAATATTTTTTTTCTTTTTTATTTAGGGCTATACGGATTCAAACCATAGACCTTCTCGGTAAAACAGATCAAACTGATTATTATCAAAATGATTTGAACTGTTTCAAAGACCCAACATGCATTTTTTTGGCATTGGGCTCTTTCGTTAATCGATAGAAATATCTAAACAGAGTTGACCATACCACCAATTAAATTTATATAAAGTATTTGGTTTGGTTTGAATTGTCATGACTTATATAGAAAACATTAAAACAATTGGAAAAACTTTCATAATAATTTCTTTCACCTGGTTTGTGTCTATCATCTTTCTTTCAGGCAAATGGACCTCCTGGAATTGGTCTAAGACCCCTGAATTCCCCAAATACAGTTTCTGGTATGGGTTCTTATGATCAGCTAATGCAGCAGTATCAACAACACCAGAACCAGTCCCAGTCTCACTTCCGACTGCAACAAATGTCATCTGTAAATCAGACGTTTAAGGATCAGGGAGTAAAATCCATGCAAGCAGCACAATCTGCAACAGATCCATTTGGCTTGCTTGGTTTGTTAAGTGTGATAAGAATGAGTGATCCTGATCTGACATCACTTGCACTTGGAATTGATCTGACCACCCTTGGATTAAATTTGAATTCAAATGAAAACCTTCACAAGACATTTGGTTCCCCATGGTCAGATGAACCAGCTAAGAACGACCCAGAATTTAGTGTTCCACAGTGCTATCACACCAAACAACCACCTGCTCTACACGTGAGCTGTTTCTATATCATAATATTTCTGTTGTGTTCTGAGTGCTTATATGCTTAGATCTCTTGCTGATTCTCTTTCTGATTTTGCAGCAAGGTTACTTTGCCAAATTCACAGTAGAGACATTGTTTTATATATTTTACAGGTGTTTATCTCTGGAGAAACTTCATTGTTTTTTGTCCAAGTGCTTTTAAGACTAACTTGTATACTAAATTTACTTTCCCTTTTGTAGCATGCCTAGAGATGAAGCTCAGTTATATGCTGCAAATGAACTGTAAGCTTGTTCCATTTATTGTGCTTAATGACCAATTAGTACCGAACTTTTGTCACTCCATCGAGTTAGTCCCATAGATAATTTTGACCAATTCAGTACCAATTTTTCTTTTCTTTTCAATTTGACTAATATGTTATCTAACTTATTTAATATGACTAATGTACTTTATAAATAGTACATAATATATAGATTGATCAAATTGAAAAAAATTTGCAGTATTAGATTAGCCAAAATGGAAACGTTGAGTACCAAATGGGAGAATCAAATTGGTCAAATTAGAGAAGTTGGGGTACAAAATTGAAATTAGAGAAGTTAGGTGGGTACTAAATTGGTCAAATTGGAGAAGTTGAGGTACAGAATTTATATTAGAGAAGTTAGGTGGGTACCAAATTGGTCAAATTAGTTTTTTTGGCTAATTCGGGTCACAAAAGTTGGCTTACCAAATTGGTCATTTAGCCTATTATCTATATGCCCGTCCTTTTCTCTAATATTGGATTATCTAAGAATTGATTGTTTGTGCTCAATATATAGCAGTATCAAATCAAGGAATTGTTTCCTTTTGTGCTAATATCCACACGAACCCTTGATTGACAGTTATAATAGAGGCTGGTTTTATCACAAGGAGCATCGGTTATGGTTTATACGAGTTCCCAATGTAGAGCCCCTTGTTAAGACGAATACATACGAGAGAGCATCCTATCACTGTTTTGATCCAAACACATTTGAATCGATTCGAAAGGTTTAGATTGATTGAAAGTGTTTTATTTTAATTAATAGTCTAATTTTGACGTCATTTTAGTTCTCTAAAGTGAACCTACTATTTGGATGCAGGATAATTTTGTGCTTCACTATGAAATGTTGGAAAAGAGACCGGTTCTACCTCAACATTGACGTTATTATGCTATTTAGAATGTAAAGCATCAGTTGTACGGAATACCATTCATTAGAACATCAATCAGTTTGCATTATCAATTGTATTTTTCCATATTATGATGTTAAGCAAGTCTTGTCAATCTTGTTGCAATTGAGCTTTTGTCTTTCATGCTTTGACTTGGGAAACATAGAATGATAGGTCAGAATTATGCTTGACATGCCTAACATATCAAATGCTAAATGGAATGAATAACTAGTGTCTAGTGTCTATGCATAACATAGAACTGTAGTGTATGGGGAGAAAAGGTCATAGTATGGAGGTGTACTTTATTTCATTTGTTATTCAAAAGTGTAGCGTAAGTCCTCTATTTCTTGAAAGAATTTGTTATTCAAAGGTGTAGCGTAAGTCCTCTATTTCTTGAAACAAAAGTGCCGTGTCCCAAATTTGAGTTGTAATACAAATGATGTGATGGTAAGAATAGTTTGGTATTGTATTAAATGGAAATCTATCACAAGTAATATATTTGTATATCATATAGTATTCTTCTTCAAAAGTTTCATTAGTATGAGTTGCAAAAAAATTGATCATAAAACACCATATGACTGGCATTGACGTCCAAGTGGATTGCAGGGACTAGAATAAAAATTTCCAAGTGGTTCGCTGTTGAAGGATTTTCATTTTTAGCCCCCTCTCTACATTTTTCTTTATATACCTCCCTATTTTTCTTTATATACAGGTCAGTTATCAAAATGATAAAATCTTCACTTTATGAACCTTTAGATTGTCACTGTGGAAGGCAATCAAAGGTCAAGCTAAAAGAATCAAACTTGAGAAAAATTTGATTTGGAAATTGTTTATTGATTTATTGTGTCAAAAGCAGAGAATGGAGCAAAAATATTCCATTCAATTAGATTAGGGTAAAGGATTAGTTGGGCAGGGTATTTATTAATAACCTTCTCCACGTTTGATTTAACGACTTAAAAGTACATGCATAATACATTGCACGTTAGTTGTTTTACTTCTTTTAAATTTTTTTTTATCAATATCTATAATATAGTGGAAATAAAAAAAAGGAAATTAAATCTCTAAACGTCAAAATTAATTGTTAAAAGTAAATTCATTAATCACAATAAGTTTTTAATCAAATTGAGATTCATTTATATAAAAACTCTTCTACAATTTTTTTTTTTAAATTAAGCTAAGTTTTAAAACGGTGCTTAATGTGTGCAATATATTCTTTTAATCAAGTTTGAACAAAAACTTAGAGATATGATATTTATTAAGAAAGTACACTTTTCAATATTATAGGAGTTTAAGGTTAAATTTTATTCACAAAAATGTAATAGCTTTTATTTGATATAATTTAATAAACTTAATTATACTTATCAATTGTATTATATCTTATCATTTATATTACATGTAAGATTTGAAATAAATAGAATTTTCAATGTAAAATACACAGGCTGAAACGTTATTTCAAAACATTATATTATGTAAATTCTATATTTTGAAGCCTCAAATCCTCACCTCTCCCTATGTAATATCACTTTAAGTTATAGAATGATTGCTCAAATGTCTGCACGAAACAATTAAAATTAAAAAAAAAGTTCGTAGGTGAATTACAAAAAGGTGGGTGACGGCCCAAATTTTTAATCAGAATAATTTAATACTTTTATTTTTAGAAAGTGATAACACAATAAAAAATAAACAATTTTTTATTTTATTTTTAATTTCTCATATTATTTTAATTATTATTAAGATATCGATTTTATAAATTATCTTTATTAATTGACAATCAAATTGATAAAAAAAATTAAAAATTAAAAATTAGCACTTATATTGTCATTTTTTTATCACGAAATGACTAGAATGCTAAAAAAAATAAACTAAAACATTCTAATTAATATAACTAATGAATGCCAGATGCATTTATCTCATTAAAAAAGAAAAAGATCACATCTATAAGTTCAACATGATTGCGACATGAAAACAATCAAGAATGAAAAAAGTAGTTTTAGACAAATCAGATATCTCATTCTCAATGCTAACTTGGCAGTTGGTACTATTCTGATTATCACCCAGTCTACAATTTTGAAGTTCATTCGTAGAACTGAGCTCCTACAGCTCACTAGAAAAACAACATTTTACATGCTAAAACAAAAATGAAACACTAAATGACTGATTTTGTATTGTAATGTCCAACCATATGTCTACTCTTCAACATATGCTCCATAGATTCGGAGGCATATCGATGCAGACTAATGTATCTTCAAGGAAAAAGAGAAACTGTATCTAATTTCTAACATAAGCTTCTTTCTGTATGCATCTCATTCCTTTACAAGTCATGATTGAGGGACACCTGAAACCAGACTTTTAAGTACAGGCATTTGTTTATCCAAAATCTCTCTTTTGCTGGAAATTTTATCAGATGTAGGGTCTTCTTCCTGAGCCAAATGGTAAAAGATTCTATGAAAGTAAATAGGGTGATTTTGTCTGCTTTCGCAAATGAGAAACAATCTCGTTGAGATGAAGGGACATATAACATTGGAAATTTTGAAAATTGTTTTGGCTTCCAAAGCCAAAGACTTATTTAAATACTCCTCGTTAGAAGTACAACCTAAGAATTGCATGAACCTTAGATTTCTGGATAAAATAACAGGGGCATGTTTCCAAATTATAGAAATCAAACAAGGATATATCTCTACTCACATTGCCAGTTGCTGCAGATAGTAGTGCTAAGAAGGTCACAGTGGCGGCTTGATAATCTGTTAGAATGTTGTAGGCTGAATCTTCCAGCTTATCCTGAACGTTGTATATCGTATTAGAACTGGAGATACAACATTGAAAATTTGAAAACTAAACATACACATGAATTGAAGAATATAACACAATTTTCACTAGTATAAATATACTTTGACCACTACGAGCATTTTGACAAGAGAGAGCTATATCATCTCTCGATGCCTACAATTTTAGTATTCTACAATATAAATTAAATTTGTTTGGATAGTTCTCTCCCTTAGAAATAGTCTTTCTTCAATTTTATAGGATAAATATGAAAATTCCCTAATATTTTATACAGAGAATAAGAACTACCCTAATCTGGGTTCCAAGTTTGACTCTGCAGTATATTTTCAATATATACAACCTAGTAAGGGTTCCCAACTTGCCAGATCGTAGGAGAGGGTGAGATTCAAGACCCCCTCCCCATTCTCCGTACATGATTTATAATTTATCTTTATCTCTACTTAAAATCATTATGGGAACATATCAAGGATCCCAAATGAAAAACGAGATCTGTATAATATTTTAGATATTTCTTTCTTTTAGAATTTTTTTATTTTTATTATAAAGGAAAAATTATAATAGAAGTAAGTTAATAATAAATATTTTGTAATAAAAAAATAAAATTTTAAGCTAATAAAGAATTAAAAATAAATATTTATGTGAAAGGGAGAAAAGTAAAATATGTAACAATAAATACACAATATTTTTATATTAAATAATATTATAAAATTTTATTATAAACTAATTTGAAATAATTACAATAAATTATAAAATAATTATAAGATTTTAGATTTTTAGAATTTAAATAAATAGTTTAAATAATTTTAATAAAAGAGAAATTATTGATGTTTTAGTAAAATAAAAATATAACTTAAAGGAGAAATATTAAACATATAATGTAATACTTCTGATTAATTTGAGATTAAATTTAATTAAATTTATAAAAATATTAAATTTTTATGTAATTATTAAAACAGGGAATGTAATTTTGGATAACAATGCAGGAAATATAATCTTCATTTTTGCCCCGTATCATATTATAAAATACAAATCCTTATTTTCCGTTCCTCGTTCCCCATTTTGTTGTCCTTATTATTGTCTTCAGCCAAATAATCCCCACAAGAATTTGCCCATCTTAATTCGAGCAGTCCATTCCATTCTCAAAACATATATTTGAACCGTTAATTAATTATTTTTCTCTCCTAGCTAAGGACACAATCTTATGTATTTGGTATAGTGTCCGCGAACTTTAACCATTGAGCTTATTAGGAACTTTGCAACCTTAGCTAGCTATCACCTCAGAATGACAAATTTCTTTCTGCCCCCCCCATTTAAGCATGCTCATAATTTTCTTAGACCTGCAAGCTGCCAGAATCGCTAGTAGACAGGGATGGAACTATGTTGGGGCCAAGGGGCCAAAATATGTGGTATAATAGTCGAAATATCAAAGATGGCTATTAAAAGTGGGGTTTTTTCATAACAGATTAATTTTTTCTTTTGTGTCTTTCAGTTTTACTAGTTGACCTTTTATTAGAAGGGTGAAGGCTTGATACTTCTCTATGAAATACTAGTTAAATTTCTCTACCCCTAACTTATTGTTTGGTCAAATTGAAATTCTATTTTTGTCTATTACTTGTGCACATTTTAGAGGTATGGGTTCAACAATTGTGTGTGCATCATTAAGCGTGTGATCATATATTAGAAAAATATCTATTTATTTCATTTCATACCTCCAATGATTCAGAAGGAAAACAAAAATATCAAAAATTTATAATTACATTTTTATAAGATAATTTTATATTTATAGATTAAAATGTTTTTCATTAGTCACTTGATCCCCTAGAATTCTCATTCTAGTTCCGTAGACAAAGTAGTTCATAAAACTAGGCTAAAGTAAATCCCTACTTGAACCCCAGGGCAAATAAACAAAGAAATTTGTTTACCCAGGTAAGCACAAAAATACCTTAAGCCGATTAATTGCAACAGAAATTGCCCTTCCTGGAGCTTGAAGAGCTTTATGGTGAAGCTATTCACAAGAAAATTCAACCCATTAAATTAAAGGCAGAAGAAATCAAAATAAACATGCTGAATTGATGTATACAATTCATCCATAAACAGCAGACCTGTATATAGAGTAGAGAAACAACTTTAGGCAAAAGGGATACTGGATCTGTTTCAGCAGAAACTTCAGATGCCAAATCCTGAAATGAACAAAACAAATAAGTTGCAACACGTTACCAAAAAAATAATTAGGCATTCTCTATTTAGCTTAAACATATATTGACTACATATAGTTAGAAACACAAACAAAACAGAGGTTTGAAGACAGGACAACAATTTCTTTATTAGCTTATCCATAAAGCTTCAATAAGCAAAAATCATACAGCAAAGAGAAGAAGAGAGAAGAGATAAACAGTTGGATAATATAGATCCAGACAGCTCCAAGGTTCTTTTTATTCCAGAACTACGTCATACAGATAAAGAGTTAGCGGTAAATAAATGATAAATCTGTTAAATAATTCTACTGCAAGTAATACCTTGCGATAGGAATGCAGCAGCGTTCTCTCTAATTTTTTGTCAAGCTTCTTCAAGATCAAACCACTATAAACATCAAAGAAATTATTTTAAGTAGATGCACCGAGTTCCACATTATAGCACATGTTATAGAGTTCAATAGAGCAAATGATTACCTCTCTTCTGCCAGGTCTTTTACTGCAACCATGAATGTCTCTACCCTCTATTATGCAGACATCCAAAATTCAAAGAACATGAGATAAATTCTTAAATAATTATGTGCAAATAAAATATAATGGAAAACTTGTAAAATTCATTCTCCATCCCAATGTGTGTGGGATACCCGAGAATTCTTTATTTTATTTATTTTTTGTTTTAGAGAGAAAAAAAAAAGGAGGACCAGGGATGTCTTTTACAGTTCCAAACCCCGATCATAAAATTCCTATTTTTCCATTAAAGTTAGCATGCAGTTCAAGAATTAATGCTTATTCAATAATACATCCCTAAATGAAAACACAATTAGTTTATGGCAACATGCAACAACTGACCTTTCCTTCCATAGCTTCAGTTACAGCAAGAGCCTTTTTTGAAAGAGATCCAGGGAAACTCTTTGCCTGCAAAATCAAATGGAAGAATAAAAAACTTTGACCAGTATAGTTTATTGAGTGATGCAGTAATCTCATAGACGCATCAAAAAAGTTTCCATAAGATTGTACAATGGAAGTTCTTTCTCCAGAACTAAGTGAAACAGAAATGGAATCCTGAGGCTCCTCAACTTGGACTCCATTCTTCAGTTTGTTGTGAACATCCTAGATCAAAAATATATCAGCATACATAACAAGATCACCAGAGAAAAAACCAAAGATAAAGAAGAAAAGAGTTTAAAGGATACCAAATTATGTAAAAGCATGTCTGAAATAGGCATAGCTGTTGTTCTCAACAAATGACGGTGCAAAATAACCTGCAGATCCCAAACAGTTCCTTTTATAAATTTCATCAACACATCTTATAAACTTATGAACAAATTGTTCTTGAGTTAAGGAGGAACTTACCAAAGTTGGTGGGTCGTCTTCAAACAAATCTAAAGCTTTTTCATAGAGCTGCATGTTTAAGAAAGACTGGTACCAAAGAAAATGGAGAAAATATTTAGCATAAAGAAAAAGAAGACTCCAAAATGATAAGTTTGGGATGAATCCTAAATTCGAAGGAAGTTTACAAGTAGTAAAATGCAATAACAACATGATTAATGCAATTTAAGAATCCACTTTAGGGCATAACCTCATCAAGTTTCCTTTGCAAATTATCAAGCACCCGCTTCATTCTGTCTGCATTTTCTGTAAACACTGCCTTTTTCCTCTCCTTCAAAGCATTCATTAGCATAGGTCTCAGACAATTTGATAGGGATCGAATAACTATTTCAGGATCACCCATACCTACCAGATTAGCAAATGATTTTTTTCAAAAGTGGAAACAAAATAAAAACCCAATCCAGATAATTAGAAATGGAAACAAAATCATAATTAAAAAACCTTGTTCGTCAAAATCAGGAGCCAGGATTGAGATCTTCTGCATCACCCATTCTTCTGATGGAAAATTGAGATTATCCTCTTTGCTTTTACCTGATTCTTTCTTAAGTGCTGCTTTTGGATCTGACACTTGTGAAGGAGCGGTACCCTTGCCTTTTCTCTGACCTTTTTTAGATTTTGTAGGAATGCTTTCCTGGCTATCATGAATACTTTCAGTAGCACTTGCTACTATACTTCCAGCAGATTTACCTCTTTTCTTCCTCGATCCTTTTTCAGTTGACTGCTCGTTGTTACCACTCTCATTTACAGCTTCTTTTTGTACAGTAGACCCAAATGAATCATGTCCAACTATGGTTTCCTGCAAATCACCTGGTGGCATAGCACCAGAAATCCCTGAAACACTCAAGGATTCCATCTCCTTTTCCAGGCGGTCATACAAATCCTAGACAATGCACAAATATACACAAGAATAATCAGGTTGATGAAGCTAGTATATTATCTGCTAGCATCTCTGCATATAGGTGTATATTTTAATAATTTATACTTGTTTCAAGTTCTCAGATGCTAAAAAAAACTAAAGTTATAAAGGGTAGACAAAATCCAAGAAAAGATAGATCCACCTCAACTACATTTCTATTATGAACCACATCTTTGAAACTTGTGGAGTCTCAGAGACTAGGATAATATAATATATAAACATACAAATGAAAGAAAAAAGGGAACATCCTTCAGCATGGAGTCCGATTGAACATCTCTCACCGACTATTTCTCATTTTGTTAGTTGTAATCACTACAATCATGCCTTCCAATCTACTCAATGGCCTAGTATAACAATTGAATAACAAGAAACCACTGTTCGTATATGCATTGTTAGTCTATGCGTTAGTAGACAAGCCAAAATCATTATACATATGCTCAATAGAACACAAGGAGTACAGAAATCATCTATTCAATGCACACACCAGAGAATTGTCAAGATTAGCCACTGCAGCATAATTATAAAGAACATACCTTAATAAAGCCATCACTGAATAGATAGAAATCTCCAAAGATATGTGCCTTACTTGACTGCAAAGCAACATGATATGGTTGAAAACAGATATGAATAGACATTCTGTATGACAACCAGCATGGTACAAGAGTGTCACCTTTAAAGCGGACTGAACAGACGGACATAAGAACAATAATTTGGATGCATCTTCAGAACCAAAGGATGGAGGTAGTACAGAGAGAGAATCAATCCTGCATTGATTTAACCGATTAGACCAGAAATGAACAACCAGCACTCTCTTCCTATAATATCATGTAAGAAGATTAGATCTTAAAATAAGCAATGAAAAGCCTGTCCTAGATGATTTTAAAATGGAGATGGGTTAAGGTTAAAAGTAATAGAACTTATAAGAGCAATCCCTTACCAGCTACCACGTTCAAGAACATCCTCAGTTGCTGCATCAAGCATTCCAATCAACGAGGGATGAACAAATGTAGTAACTAGAACTGTACCCTCAGGATACCTGGACTAAATTGGTATGCACAACCACACATTTTTTGTTAATCAGATAAAAGTCTGATGGCAATCTTTGTAAAGAGATTCACTGACTATAATTTTTACTCTTGAACTCAATAAATATTAAAGCAGTTAAATACCTTCAAGAACTGAATAGGCTGGGGAATACTGAGGTTTTGAAGAACCTCATAACTGATGAAAGAATTCTGCAGCATATCAAAGAAAATCATAAAACAAAGATTATAAATGTCTCAGCCATTTTGCTTTTTCGTTCAGGCATATTGGCATAACTTGGCAAAAAAGTTTTTTTTTTTTTTTGTATGTTTGCTTTTTGGGCTGGCATAATGTTTTTTTTGGGGGTGGTGCAGAAATTGAATGGATTAAGAACAATATATTCCAGAATTCATAAATTTTAGATAGATATTACCATTACACCCACCCAGTATAAACATAGATAACATTTGACTATTCGTTATCATTGACCACGATCATAAATTAAAACTGACGTAAAGAGACTGGAAAAGGAAAAAAAGAAGAAGATAATCACTTGCCAACAGCAGGTCAAACATCAAATAAAAGTACAGGCATGCAACATAACTATAAGGGTATATCTACACCAATTTCAAGACAGTTAGAGGAATAGGTTTCTTTACCTGTGAATAGAAAGAATCAACACATTCCTTTTGAGCATGAGCAAAAACCTATTTGAAATAATTACAAGTGACATTAAAACAGTAAATTCTGCAGTTATAAGTGCAAAGACATGAACCTTAGAGTAACAACAAACAGCAACTACCTTACAGTTTTACTTCAAATGTCCTCTAATTCAAAACAAAGGATTGCAAGTCTAAAACTATCCCTCATTCCAACTTTCTTTTATGTGTGATATCTTCCTCAAAGCTTAGCAATCATAGGACAAAATGTTACACTTGCATCATATGCACCAGTACATGCTCTAAAATCAGTTCAAAAGAAACTACTAAGAAACCAGACATCTAGTTTCTTCAGTGAATATAGAGTTCAGTTACCATTAAGTGATACTTAACTTGTTCTTGTGTCACTTACAGAATAGCTATAGTGGCAACTTGTTGGGTGCCCAGTTGCCCACTAATGCTATATGTTTCCATAAGAAACTAAACATATGATTATTTTAGCATTTTTCAATAACTGAAAACCAGGAGAGTATATTCTTACTTGAGCAAGACAAGTACAATATGTAAGTACTATAAAATATATAAGATATTAAAATCACCTGGAAACTAACAAATGATATAAAAAAATGAAAGAATATGTTAGTTTACAGGTGATGGATCACATACAGTTGGTGTCCAATGAACTCCTGCTCGAAGTGATCCGAGAATCTCTCCTTCCTTCAGAAGCCCATTAAATAAGGATTGGAAAAATGAAGCATCAACAGCCACACCACTTGCACCATCTATTTCTTGCAGTAGTTGCTGTAAAGAACTCCACAGCAAAGACAAATTTGTAGGAACTGTGATACCCCTAGCAGCACCACGAACCATGGAACTCAGTCGAGCAACATACGCAGGAGTATACAATTGCCCACCTTCAAGCCTACCTTTCACCTAAATCCAAGACAATCTTATATAATGTTTATCCTATTATTTTAAAGTTGCAAAGACTAAGCCAAGTAACTTACCAAAGTTCCAAGTCGTGGCTCCAATACAGATGCAATCAATTCTGAACCAACTTGCAATTGCGCAGCAAGTTCTGCCAAAGCAATTTGACTACATTCTTGAAGTCTCTCATTGATTTCCTCAGCTACAGAATCCCAATAACATTGTGATATTATTTCCCCTTGAATTAACATAAGCCCTTGTTCATCATTCACTATCTCTCTAGCTTTCTTCTCAACATGGTACAAATCAACCCCAATATTATCCGCAAGATCAATCAACGAAATACGGCCTATTTTATTTATCTCCGATAGTATTTCATATCTCAGATGCTCCTATCAATTCACACATTCAAAGAAAATAAGCCACAACAAGCAAACAAAATAATCTTAGACTAAATTGAAGTCCTGCGCTTACTTCAGTCAGTAAATTAAACAGAGCAGCAACCAAAAAAATATGAAGTCAATAGTTTTGATTCCAAATAGAAGACTCGGTTATCTAAACCTGGTCAAACTATTTATATTAGAAGAATCGTTTCCAAATATTCAACCTTTTGAGGTAGTAAATTTAGCTTTAGTTTTGATTATAATTTTAGAAACAAAAGTTACAACATTTATTTGATCAAAGAAATAGATTAGATCGTTTTAGCACAAAATGAAAAAGAAAGTGAAAATACATTGCAAGATGTTGAAAGATGAATTAGATTTATTGAAATTATTTTTAAGAAAGAAACAAACGATATAGAGATAGAGACGTACGGGAGTTATATATTCTTTGCCGGAAACGGTGTGGAGAAGATCGAAATCGATGATACGAAGCTCGTGAAGTTTTTGGACCAATTCGACGACGTTTCGATCCGATAGTCTGATGCTAGATTGCACTTGCTGTGCGAACTCGAATTGCCTCTGCAATTCTAGCAATTCGTCGTCCATTTTCACGATCACTGTGTCTCCGGCACAAACTCTTTACTATTCAAGACTCAGAGAGAGAGAGAGAGAGAGAGAGAGTTTTCTATTTATCTTTTTTTATTTTTTATTTTTGTAAGAAAAGTCTTGTAATTAGTTTGCTGGGCTTTGTTACCTTGACAACTGGACTTGATATTTGGATCCGACTAGCCTTCTTTCAAAAGAGTGGGTACGTGGAAGGCAAGATAAATTTGGGCTTAATTTTGGCCCATTAACAATTATCAAAACCAAAACCCAATAGAAGGTTCATTTGTAAGGTGAGTGGAATAGAATGATTAAATCATAGAGCATTTAAATCATAGAGCATTGATATCTCAATTTAAGTATTATAATTTTTGTCAACTTAAGATAATATCTCAACTTAGCTATTAGAATTTAATTTATTTATAAAAATAATTATAATTATTTCAACCAATTAAAATATATTATATCAATTGAAATTCATCTCAAACCGAGATAATTAAAAAAAATTCTTAACTCATATTAACCATTAAATTACTACTTTCTTTTTTTTTTTGAGGAATTTCATGAAGGTTGCAATAGTTGATAAATTTTAATATTACTCCCATCCAAACACATATAATGTAGAATTTTGATGTGATATGATGTATTAATAGAATTATTTTATTTAAAATTGTAGATGTTAATACATTTAAAAATTAAAATATATAAAAGATTCTTAAAATTGAGAAAAGTATTAATTTAAATAAAATCATGGGTGAACTGATTTGTTAGATTGAGTTGATTCAATAGTTGAGATGATTTGTTAAAAATATTTATCTAAATCATTTATACAAGATCATCCACTTGTAATGTTGTATTTACATGTTACTTGCACACAACAGATATCATATGTTACCTTGTATCATTTGAGGAAGAAAAAACAAAAATTTTATAATCATATGAGAACCGGGAAGAATCATTGTCATTTCATTGATTTTTAATTTTTTAATTTTTAGCATATAATTTCCTTTTATTTTTATTAGATCAAATTATATTTAGAATTATTTAAATTTATGAATTAAAATATTAAATTAACCACCTATAATATCAAGTATAAGATTTTTTGATTTATAATTATCTGAGCATGTTTTTCATTCGAAGAGTTGTAAGAATCTTGAACTTTGAATTTTGAATCCAAGTGATGCATTAATGTATAATTATTTTAAAAAATATGTTTTATATTTAATATTATTCATACCGCAAAAATATTTAGTTATTATTTTATTTTAAACAATAAAATATAAATTTTAATTCTCTAATATATTTAATAAATGTTGGGAAAAAACATTTTATTGTCTATTTTATGCATTTACGAAGATAACCTGTTTTTTATTATTACTTGACATAAAATAATACTCTTAACATGGACATCAATTATAGACAATTTTATTTTAAGTCCATGTACTAGTTTATTATTTTACATCTAGTTACATCATAAAAACATCTTTTCTTGTTAGTGTATAAATACAACTATATAAGAGATATTAATTTAGATCATACAAAAATATTTAAAAATATGATGTCTAATCATTTAGCTTTTGTGTTAGATAAAATTAAGATAAATATATATTCCATAGGTGGAGCATATGTATATTCAAGCTTTTTTTATTAGGATCTCATAACATAACTTACTTATAATATTAACTTGATTATTGTTTTTAATAATACATTAGCATTAAAGAATTCATATCTTTTTTCAAAACATTGAAATTTAATTTCATATAAATATTTTTATCAAAACTCACAATCCTTTACCAAAGATCACAATTTTCACCAAAAATCATAACTTTTCATCAAAAGTCGCGACCTTACACCAAGAGTTATAATTTTTATCAAGGCTATGAAACATTTCACCAAGAATCACAACTTTCTATCAAGAATCATGACTTTCCACCAAGAGTTATGACCATTTACAAATAGTTGTGGATTTTCACCGAGAGTCATAATCCTTCAAGAGTCACGATCCTTCACCAAGAGTTACGACTCTTCATCAAGAATTAATACTTATTAATAGTCAACTTTTCAAGAATGAACATTTCACTAAAAGTCATGACCATTTACTAACAATCAATATCTTTTACTAAGAGTCATGACTTTTCACCAAACATACTCTTCACCAAGGATAACATTTCATCAAATCATGATTTTTATCAAAGTTCAAGATTCTTTAACATGTCATTAATTTTTATGATATATTATCAAGAATTACGACTTAACCAATAGTCATGACAATTTACGACATGCAAGTTACACGTATACTATGCACTAATTGTAATATAAAAAATTACTTTATAATTTTGAATAATTTTCATATGACTTAGATCTCGTGCATAGATTCAAATATATTATCTAAATAAATACATAATTTATTTATATTTTTATAATCAAAACCAAGTTCGACATCAAATAAATTATATGCATATTTTAAATTCAAAGCTATGAAGAGCCAAAATATAAGCATATATATATATATAAACATTTTATTGATGGATATTTTCGTATTCATAATTATGCTTCATAAATAAAATATTAAGAAATTTAAAAAATTCTTATTATTTGTAAGGACCATTACAAATAATAACGTCTTCAATTGTGATACTGTAAAATCATATTAAATACTATAATTTTTGGTTTTAGTTTTAAGTTACGATTTTAAGTCGTTGTTCTTAAGACGCTATTTCCCTCCACCAATTCGACGATGCATTAGAGTTCATCAAATATGATTCCAATATACAATAAAGTCTCTTATTATCTGTTGTGTGCATTCACTAAGATAATTTAAGAATATTTTTGACTTTGAAGAACATTCAAGATAATTAATGTTTTAAATCTATAATATTTAAAACATTAGTTTCATGCATATATAAATAATGGTC
The DNA here is from genome assembly GCA_033030585.1 of Hippophae rhamnoides. Classification (NCBI taxonomy): domain Eukaryota; kingdom Viridiplantae; phylum Streptophyta; class Magnoliopsida; order Rosales; family Elaeagnaceae; genus Hippophae; species Hippophae rhamnoides. The sequence continues at coordinate 3,058,885 of CM065431.1, forward strand.
AAAAGTATTAAAAAACACCCATCTTTCTTTCTTCAATTTCACATTGTTATTCTCTACAACTTCACTTACAAATTACTTAAATAAAAAGACTATTTATATATTACTATACAATTATTTACGAAAGTTTCATAGGTTATACTTTTTTTCAAAATTGACGTTTTTTTGAAACCAATGCAATTATTCACAAATAATTATAATTATTTTAAAAAATATTATAATCTTTTAGTATTTAATTTTTAAAAGTTATAAATATTTAGTATATCTTTTATCAAAAATATATATATATATATATATTAAATTATTGTAAATTTTTATGTAAATGTTATAACAATTTCTTTTAAAAAGATGTACTAAATTTGAAACAAATGCTCAACAATAAATTTTATCAATCTAATAAAAAAGTAGGAATATGACTTTTAAATAAAAATTTGACAATCTATGTATACATTTTATGAGCATTTGACAGTCTGTTTATTTCGTACAATTTTTTCCACTTTTATTTCAGCTCAATTGGACGTTATTATTATTCTACTTCTTTTTCCTTTTCATATTAGTCAGAGATTTTTCCATATTTAGATAGATATACAATTCTACTAGTTAGAATATATTAAAAAAAACAAAATATCACTTTATAAAAATAAATAATCTTTATTGTTTAAAAAAACATAACTTCTTATTTTATATTAAACGTTTTTTAATTAAATATTATTTAATTTAAATTATAATTATTTAGATTGAAGAACGTTAAAAAGATATTTAATTAAATTTTATTTAATATTATTAAAGTATTATTTTTATAATTATAAATTTTTAAAATATTCAATTTTTTCTTCTTTCTAAATAAGGATGCACACTTACGTTATTACACACGTATGTTAGACTTAGACTGAATTTAAACTCACGTTCTTCACATTCTTTCTATTCACAAATCATATATACAATTATGCTCGAAGATAATTTATATATTAGTGGTCTACATTGCTAAAGCCAAACTATATCCATTCTACGTGACATTTTCTCATTGGTTGGTATATATTAAACATGATTTCACGCGGACCGACAATGGCTCGTGGACAAATACGTTGGGATTTCTTTTCATAACAAACGCGTATGAGTTGACATCAAAAAGAAAAAAAAATTATGTATAAAAAGAAATGAGAAAAATAATAAATAAATTAGGGGTAAAGAAAGGAAAGAAATAAGTAAATAATTGGAAGAAAAATTAATAAATTAGAATATATTTTATTGTATTTAAAAAATAAATACAATATTATTCATAAAATTAATAAATAATAATTTAAATAATTAAATATAAATAAATAAATAAATAATATCTTAATTATGATATAAAAATCTCAACATAGAATTTAAATAATCATTACCTCTTTATTTACATAATATTTCAAGTGGAGTTTCCACTTGTAATACTACCAAGTCTTAAAGTCAATAATTGTACCACTCCCCCACTATCTATTTCAAATCGTCAAATTGTCCTAATTTACTTTAATTTGCTAACAAACCAAAGTCAGCTAAACATGTCTTGTCTTTCTCATCTCTAGACTCTTATTTTCATACCCCCACTGGTTTTATCAACATTTTGTAAATTCAAGATAACTTATGTGTTTAATATAACTATGTAAATGCACAAAAAATGCTTTTGAATCAAATAAAAGTTAATTTGTCTCAAGTGCTTTTATAACTAATAAAAACCGTTTTGCACTTCATAACAGAAACATAAATTGTGTGTTTCTCTTTCTGAAACTACTTTTTAACAAAAACTCAAGCAAACAAACCCTCGTATGCTTTGGACATGGTCAAGAGCTTTTAACATGCTTTACTAGAAAGTAAAGTTACCATCTTTTTACCAAAAAAATGGTAGGTTTCTATAATATGAAATTATTATATGAGATCCTAGTGTATGTTGACCAAGAAAGGCCTATAATTAATTCATCATAAAATATACATTAAGGAAAGGGTAAAGATTCTCATACTCCAGGTGCCTAAACGAAATTTGGCAGAGGGAAGAGTTTCAAATTGCATACATTTTCTTATACTCATTGTTAATAAACTCAGAATCTGACATAATTGACAAAGTGCGTGAGGCAGTTCTTGTTCCGCTGTCCATAGACGTTTTTCTTATGTTTCTTCTATTTGAAGCCTCCAACCGATGTCTGATTACCCAATAACACATGGTCCCAAGAGTAGTCCCCATTATAACAGTTCCTACAATAGTAACTCCAATAGCCAACCATTTATGTTTCTCTCCGACAACAACAAAAGACAGAGCCAAATATGCAACAGAAACAAGCACACAAGCCAACCACATTAGCTTGTTTATAACTGACATCATTTGTTTCTTTGCTTTACTTTCAATAGCCACAACTGAAGTTTGAACCACCACAACAGCTAGAGATATAAAGAGTGCAATAGCATCAAATATGAAGAAGATCATAAAAGGTAATTTTGGAGCTATATTGGCTTCCCCAAGTGACATTCCAGGAGGAATAAGATTTTCATCATCAACAAATTGGCCAGGGACAGTGAAAATAGCAGCAAAAGCAACAGTCGCAATTAAGACAGCCACAACAGTTGTAGAGTTTATTGCATTGTTTAGACCTTCCACATGCATCTTGTTCAGACGTTTGGCTATGCCTTGAACACGGCGTCTTGTTTGACGGGTATGTTCTAATTGGTAGTGCACTTCATGCTTTATATCACTTACTGTTTGTTTCAACTCTCTAGCTGGGTTTGCAGATGGTTGTTTTATGGCTTTAGCACTCTGCACTCCATGTTCTCGTAGAATTACTAAGACGTCTGCATTCCCGGTTTTCTCTGCAGTGTCAATGGCAGTTTCCCCGGATCTATTAATAGCTTTTGTGTTGGTTTCTTTTTGACCAAGTAGCATCCTGACTATCTGCACGGTTAGAAACAACCATTAGGTTAAGAGAATTCCCTTCGAATCGCATCAATGTTTCATTTAATTCAAATTCATAGTTCTATTCTTAAAGTTTCCAACTTTAAGTTAAATTTATGTGATATGTAGAAACTTGATTGAAACAAAATACTAGACATTATAAGTTCATATAATCACTTCAAAATTACCTGAGCTCTACCCTTTCTTGTAGCTATGTGCAATGCTGTATTGCCTTTATTATCAACAATATTGATCAATAGAGGCTCTGGCTTAATCACAGCCTCAACCACCTCAAGACTTTGTCCTTTCACTGCCATGTGAAGTGCTGTTTGCCCTTTTTTATCAATTCTAGCAACAATAGTAGGCTCTTTCTCCACAAGATCTTTGACAACCTGCAAATGTCCATTTCGTGCCGCAGAATGCAAGGCAGTTTTTCCATTGCTTCTGGCAATGGTGGCCAAGCTACTTCCTGCTTCCAATAGAAATCTCACTACCTCAGTATGCCCTTGTGTTGCAGCAGTGTGCAAAGCAGTGGTGCTTGATAGATCAACAGTCATTGTCACTTCTGGATGAGCCTCCACAAGGACTCTCAGAACATCTGCAAAATGGAAATACCACAATCTCAAAAATGTGAGAATTGCTCTAAATACACACTTTTTAGCTAAAACATGACTTTTCCGCATATTAACAAGTATAATTCCTTGATTGTACAACTGTACAACTAGGTATAAAGTGGTTACATAAGAAAATTCTCATGTTGTTGCTAGATTGTGGGCACTCAGAGTAAATCAACCCCTGGCAAACAATGAAAATAAAATTGAAAATTGATGTAGTTACAATAGTGTGACAAACCTAAATCTCCTTGTTTAGCAGCAATATGGAAGGCATCAAAACCATTTTTAGCTTTGATTCCAGCATCAGCAAGGTCATAGTAGTTTATCATCTCCCTAACTAAATCAACATAACCATATTCAGCAGCAACATATAGGGCTGTTTCACCAGACTGATTTTGCTTGGCCAATAGTTCTTTCAATTCAATTTCAGGGGTCCCAGTAAGGATTTCTGTGACGACAGTTATGTTTCCTGCTCTTGCCGCCGAATGCAACTGAGTATCTTCCCGTTTTCCGGTCAATTGTTTCGTCATCTTTTTCAGGGGAGCAGTTTCCTGCCCTGTCTGTGCCTGCCCTGCTTGTTCCTCCATTGGAATAAGCTTCAGAAAATCTCTCTTCTTGTCAAGCAATTTAGCCAATCAACGATTCAGGAAGAATCTTTTTTTTTCCAGAAAAACCCCAAATAAAGTTCCTCATTATTCATCAACAAAAATCATCATTTCTTCAATCACTCAAAAAAGAATTTTTTTTTTAGAATAATCCTGAAATTCAAAGAAAGCAAAAGCTTTAAGTACAATTTTCTTCCTTGTCTGCCTCACACGTGTCCTTCAATCCAAATCAATGCACTGCTTCAAAACAACAACGTTCTGGGTCAGTCCTTTTCACATACACCCAACTCGCATATCCTAAGAAGCTATCTACTCCCTATACTTACAAGGCAATACAACTTCAATAATCCATCCAACTACTACAATAGAGTACTCAACAAACTAGACAAACCAATTAAAAAAATAATGACAAGTTTGCAATTAAAGAGTAAGAGAAGAAGAAAATAGGAGAGAGAGAGATCTTTACCTGGTTTGAAAAGGACTTTTTATTTCTTCTCCTCCATTGAGCACAAACGAAACCACATAATTCAGGGAAAGTTTCTAGATGACCAAGAAATCACCAAAACACTCCATGATGAATTTGGTGGATATATTTATATGGAAGAAGAACGGAATAATAATTGTATTATGGAATATAAGCCAAAAATATACAATAAACTCACATGTGCAATGCACTTTTTGTGAATCTAAATCACAATCAGAGAGCTAATATTACAGAACCCATTTAACCAAAAAAGGTCTTTTTATAAAAGTAACAATGATGACAAAAGTTAGGGAAGGATTTGTCAATAGAGAAATGTTTAGGGAAGAAAAAAGAAGAGAAAAGGGTGCCCTGAAAGGGTGTGAAAAACCACTGAAAGAGAGGATAATAACTAACAAGAAATAGACACAAATTAAATTAACTTACTCATGAAAGAAGTTTGAGCCTTACAGCTATAGGAGAGTGACATGGATAATTTAAATATCTCTTTTATTATACAAAAAGAAAGAAAAAAAAATCACAAACAAGGGTGATGAGACGACATTATGAGGCTATGAGCCAAACAGCTAAGGAAATATTAGAAACGACGTGCGTTTCTTATCTAAGAAGAAGCAAAAGGTTGCGAACGTACACTTAATATATCATACAGTATCTAAGAATTTAAGTGTATATTTTCATTTAATTATAAAATTAAATTATATTATATAATATAAAAATAATATAATTATGTATAAAAATTTATACAATTCAAAAATATAGATTTAAATCGTATTTATATTCCAAAATTTTTATTATAAAATTATATATCTTTATTTTTATTTCATATTAAACTAAAAATAATATTTTTATATATTTTAAAATGTAATTAAAAATATAAAAATAAAATAAATATTAATTTAAATAAATTTTATAATAAAAAATTATTTTATTAAAATATTTATAATCAATTTTAATTAATTATAAAATTTATCTTTAATATAATATAATTTAATGTAATTATAAAATGCAACGAGTATACCACTACGAGTAACTGGGTAAGGACTAAGGAACGCCTGGCTTTTTCTAGCTTTTAATTATTGTTTTGAATTTTTCTTAAGGAAATTATTGGGGATACGAGAGCATATTAATGGAAATCAATAATAGATCATAAATTTTATTTTGAGATATTAATACTCAGTCAGCTATCACATGATTTTTTATTGCATTAAAAAAAAACCCTACACTTGCATCAATGATATGGAGATTTTTATTGTGAGTTTTTTTAAAATTTTATGCTTTAAGTACATTTCACCTTAATTTCAATTTATACGAGCTACTATATTTATAAGGAAACAAATATTTTTTTTATATATTAATAAATAATTATATAACTATTTTATAAAACCATACCATTTAACACCATTTAATTCCATCAATTACAAAAGTTACAAAAAAAAATAATACACCTTATACAATAAATTTGTGAATATAACACCACATATATGTTTGTTAGATGTTATTACAGACCTAAAAATTATAATATGTAAAATAAAATTTATACAATTATAAAAAAATTTAATATCAACAACGCGTAAGTAATAAGTACGAAACGTAATTAATATTTTATTTAATCAATCTAAAATTTTAATTTAAAATAATTATCTTAAATGTTTTTCACCTTAAATTAATTTTTTTTAATTTTTAAAATATCAAAAATATAAATAAATTTTATAATAAAATTATACCTAAAACTACGTAAAATAAATTAAATATTATTATAAATATGAATTATTTTATTAAAATATTTATTATATAAATTATTATTAAATATTAAATATAATAATTATAATTTAATTTAATTAAAAGTATATTTTTTTAAAAAATATAATAGAATATAGATACTTAATAAAAATATAAATATATAATAAAATGGAGTTATCTTAAATTTAAAAAAAAATTATAAAAAAGCATGTATGACATTAATAAATAATGTTAATAAACTGCATCAAACGTAAGATTTTTTTGGGAGTGGTTTTGGACTAAGACGAAGAAGCCCACGTTGTGAGAGACAGCCACTCCAAGACGAAACCTACTTTCAACAATAAAGGACCCCACCAGTAATCTTTTATAAAAATCCACTTGTTGTGGTCCATTAAAGACGAATAATGATCAACACGACAGAATGAGGAAGAAACGCGCTCTACGTACCACGTTAAGGTTGCGTTTAGTTCGTAAAATTGAATCGAAATTGGAATCGAAATCGGAATAGAAATGAAACAATTTTATTTGATTTAATCACCTAAATCGCTCTAATCGTGATTATAGTGTTTGGTTTCACAAGAATAAATGAAAAAAGCCTATAAATGGCGTATCTTTCCTACACGAAAGTTCAAATAATGTCATTTAATTACTATTTTTTCGTGAGACAAAATATATTATTTAAATCATTATTTTTTTAAATAAGTATTACTTAATTAAAAAGAAATATATTATTAAAATTATTATTTTTCTAAATAAGATTTAGGGTTTTGAGGTTTGGGATATGTGATTTAGGGTTTAGGGATTTAGGATTCGTGCGTTATATTTATAGGTTAAGGTTTAGGGTTAAAATTATTATTTTTCTAAAAATAGTTTAGGGTTTTAGAATTTTGGATTTAGGGTTTAGGGTTTTAGGGTTTTAGGGTTTTAAGGTTTAAGGTTTAGTGGTTTATGGTTTTAAGATTTGAAATTTAGTGGTTAGGGTTTTGGGATTTACGTTTTAGGGTTTTGGGATTTATGTTTTAGGGTTTTTGGGTTTAGAGATTTGGAAATTTGGGGTTTAGGGTTTTAGGTTTAAGGTTTAGGGTTTAGGGTTTTAGGATTTGGAATTGGGGTTTGTGGTTTAGTGTTTTGGGATTTATGTTTTAGGTTTTGGGTTTTAGGATTTATGTTTTTGCCGTTTTGTGGTTTAGGGTTTAGTGATTTGGGATTTGGGGTTTATGGTTTAGGGATTAGGGGTTTAGGGATTAGGGGATTTGGGGATTTGGGGTTTAGGATTTATAGTTTTAGGATTTGGAATTTGGGATTTAAGGTTTAGGGTTTAGGGATTTGGGATTTATGTTTTAGGGTTTTGGGTTTAGGGTTTAAGGTTTAAGGATTTTAGGATTTGGATTTAGGGTTTTGAAATTTTAGGTTTAGGGTTTAGGGTTTTGGAATTTGGGATTTGAATTTAATGTTATATTTTAAGTGAGGGTAAAATTGAAAAAAAAAATTTAGATGAAAATGAAATAATGATTACCAAAGGTGGGAGAATGAATTCTGATAACTTCTCTTTTAGTAATGAGATTCCATTTCGTACTCCATTCCGTCCAACCAAACACACAAAATAGAAGGAATTAATTCTAATTCAATTCCATTCCCTCTAACCAAACGTGGGGTAAGTGATTGCGACCCCAACTGCGGCTCATAAATTAGACTATTAGAGCTTAATTTTATCTACATACTCAAATGTATGAATTTAAAAATAAATAATATTATATATATATTAAATATATTATAATTAATATGATTATTTTTTAATATATATTATTATATTTATGTAAAATATAATATAATATCATTTAAAAAATTAATTACAAATACATCATTTCACACTTAAAAAGATCTAATAAATTTGAAAAATAATACCTATATTTTCCATTGTTATATTTTTAACTTTTTAAATAATATATTTACAACAAAATTGATAAAAATTATGAAATTTAAAGAAATTTGTTATAATAAAACAATAACAAAGATGTATAATCACCTATTTTTTGAAGTTAAATTGTGTTTTTATATTTTTTTAAAAATCTTATGGGTTTTATAATAGTTTTTCCTCTTTATGGTATATATGAATTTTATATACTAAATACATTACAAAGTGAATAATCTAGGGTTTTATAATAATATTTTTTTTTTAGGATACATAAACTTTTATATACTAAATACATAATAATAAAATAAATATTTAATTTAATATTAACTTATAATTTAAATGTTATAATCTTTTATTATATTATTATTAATCCATCGTTATAAACTTAAAATTATAATCATAACTATACATATTTTATTTATTTAATAAAAAATAGATTTTAATATTTTTTAAAAATAAAAATAGATAATTTAATTTATTGCTATAATTCAACACCACACAATTCGAACAACAAAATGTGAAACACTATAAAACAAAATACCCACAACATATTTAATAAATAATAATAATAATAATAAATTTATATAATTATTTTGATAAAAAATATCATATTTTTATATTTTATAAGTTATTTTTTATTAAAATATTAATCATTTTTACAAATCACATAAAATATAAATATAAGCCGACAAGAAACAATCCGATTTATATATTTGCCAGGCACGAATAGCTCCAGCCGCCCCAATAATAAAAACATGTGAATAATTTTCGATAAATATGATTGATTTATCCAAATTAACTCAAAGAATATTTCATTGATTTTAGCAAATCCTACATTTTAAAAAAAAACCAAGCAGAGAATTTGTGCACGTGACCAAAGAATATTCACTCTTTCACATTCAGCTATTTGTATTTCTCTGTTTATTTTTATTAATTAATACTAATTATGGAATTACACACGTGGTGCTTAATATTTTATGCTGAATATCCTGAGTGTAGATTAATCTAACTAAAATGTTAATAATGTCATAAAGATTTAGTCGGGTGATTGGTTCAAAAACGTTGACTTTTTATTTGATGTATATCTAGATGATGGATTAGAATTAAATAAACCAGATTACATGTCATTCATTTCTTTATAAAATAAAAATTTAAATATATTCTTCACAAATTATATTAATTATTTTTATAATAAATTATTATATATATTAAAAACTCAGACCTAACTCAACCCAAAAAGATCTCATTAAGTTAAGGATTCTCTAAACTTATAAGCAGCTTTGGTGTCTTGTTCCTACTCAATATGTGACAAGGATACTTAATGTTCTCCACACAATGGACAAAGCGAACATTAACACTACAGATCGCGATAACTCAATTAGATCCAAACACATAGAGACACCCAACTCTGATACCAAACTCAGGCCTAATTCAATTATTAATTCTATACAAATTATTAATTTAAAATATTACTAAATCATCCTATATTAAAGTAATAAATAATTTGTCTTTTAAAATAAGATAATAATATCATTAACCTAATTGTTTGTAATTAACGTTATTTATTCTTTTGTTTTTATAAATTATGTTAATTAAAAATATAAATTATTATTTAGAATACACATATTTAAGAAAAATAGAGAGATTTGAATTATTCTTCATTTGCTACTTAGTAAATAAGAAAATAACAAAAATAACTTTATTTACGTTAATATTAAAACATTACAACATCTACTTAAAATATTAAAAAGTAGTATTATTTGTCCTCATTTCACACTTTAAAAAGACAAAAGAATTAAAAAGCATATATTATAAATAAATGTGATAAGAATAATTGATAAAATAGAATCATATTAACTTTTCATTTTTATAAAAAATAAAAAAATTAAAAATTAAAATGAGAATAAGATTTTCTTCGCATTTAGCCTTTTTATAATCAATAGATTTTTAAAGTTTTAGTTAGCAAAAACATAATGAAAATAAAGAAATGGGACAATAAACGTTAGTATACGAGGAGAAATATTTGTTTTGAAGCAAATATCAAAATTGTTACTTTTATAAAAAAATCAAAATTATTTTATTAGAAAAAAAAATCTATTAGAAAAAACGAAAAATACTTTTTCATTTATTTTTTATATGATTCAATTATTAAATTTTAGCTCCAATTTTAACTCCTAAAAATAATATACTAGATAGTATTAAGGGAGAATAAAAATGAAACTCAATCTATAAGGTAGGTTAAAAGTAATAAATAAATGAAAAATTATATAAAATATTATCTTTAAAATTTAAAATAATAAAAATAACACCTTTATTTTAAATCGAGAGTTGTATAAAATTTTTAAAAAAAAGTTTATGATTTTATGATTTATAATTAAAATAATATTTTTTTAATAGAATGAAATATGAGTTTTATATACACTTTTGATGAAAACCTAATTTTTCGTAGTTCTTTAAATAGCTGGATGGGAATTCGATTCCTTACTTTTGAAAAGAAAATACGATCTTAGCCATCTTAATACCTTTATTAGAATAAAACCGGTTAAGAAGAAAGTTAAATAGCTGAAGTAAATAATAATAAATAAAAAAATGCATGCCCGCCGATAGTGTAGGTGACCGTTAAGTTTAATAAGTAACTGAGAATTATTAGGTAAAGCTTTTATGAAAAAATTACCCAAAATTAACAATTTTAAGTAATTTTTTTTTGTTAAAATTATTTAGAAATAAGGTTTAATAAAACCTTATCACAATAATTATAAATCTTACTTTAAAATAATTTTGATAAAAAAAATATAATTGCATTCATTCAATATGGTATGACATTAATTCAATATATATAGAAAAACATTATAAAAATATTTAGTATCATGATAAAGTAACGATTTATTATAATAGTGATAAGTATTATTACAGAATGATTTTGGTAAGAAATAAAATTCATGGTAAGTTATTGATCTTATATGAAAAGATATTTTTTAAATGTGAAAAGACAGTGAAAATGTATCCAATAATTCATTTTAATATAAGTTGTTTCAAATCTATCACTTAACTATTAAATATATGATATTTTTAAATAACAATTAACAAGATGATATAAAAAAATAAATGTTATAATCCAATAACATTTCGATAGATTTACTCTTTTTTATAATGAAAATATGAATTGTTATTTAGCATTTAATTGTTTTACTTAATAATTCAATACCGAATGTTTCCAAGACAAAAAACTAAAATTTAGAATAGACTATCTTGTATTATGTTTGGTATTATCCAAACACTAGGTGCTAAATCTTAACGACCTAATATACCTCATTCATATAATGAATGTAACATTCATTTAACAGTTCGTATATTCAACCAGAAGATCAAGATATGAGTATCAATACATAACCTAATTAAACAACCTTATACATTACCCTAATGACCTGGATTACCTTTATATACAAGACCTCAAACAACACTTATATGATAATTTGATTTTATGTAAAACTATTTTATATGTACTAGCTCAAATAAAAGTGTCAACTTATGAAACCTTAAAACTTATTTAATAGATGTTACATATACTTCTTTAATAAGAATGATCTGCTCATTATTAATACTTCATAATTTTATCTAGAATTACTCGGATTCTTATTCTACTAACTTTTTTTCAAATATATTAATTAAGTATTTACAGTATAATAATTAATGTATTTTTTTCATAAAGTATTTTGTAGGTATGACATATGAGAGTTGCATCACGATATCATGTGAGATGAGTATACAAGTTTTTTCATATTCCATATATTATTTACATGTAACTTTGTAAAAAATTGAATTTAAATTAATTTAAAAAAATCGAACTAATCCATTAGTTTAAAATAAAAGATATAATATGTCACACCTTACACCATCTATTATAAATTATTTAAGGAGAGCTAAATGACCAATTTTCAATTCTAAAAGGAATACAAGACACTTTTTCAATTTAAAGAGAACTAATTGACCAATTTTTAATTCTAAAATAATAAAACGATCTTTGCCCAAGAAAAAAAAAGAAGAAGAAGACTAATTGATCACTTTTCGTAAGAAAGACTTTTACGACCTTTTACACTTTAAGACCCTTTCACTAGTTAGTTCACGATCAATAAGATAAAAATTATTGGACGCATTTCTTAATAAAAAAAAGTCATCTTATACCCCTCACGCACTACTCAAATGATTCTCTCTATCCTTTTTCCATCAGTTCAATATAGGGTTACCTTAGTCATGAAAAAGAAAAATCCTCCACCTTGATTTCCTTTGGCTAGAAAAAAATAAAAAATACAAGTTTAAAGGGAACCTCAGTCTCTCTGTTTTGTTTTGTATCGAAAGAAAATTTAAAATCTCAATCACATGGATTGACTTAAAAAAGTAGGACTAACCAAAAAATTATGTGAACGAAATACGTAAAAGAGATCAGTATAAAATTGGTTAAGGAGAAAAAATAGTATATCTTGAGATCAAAATTCAAGACATGATATAAATACTATAAAAACATGAATATTAAGCAATTAAAAGGTGATCTTGTTATTCTTTACTATATTTATGTGACAACAAATATTCTATTTTTTTTTATATATATAATGTCACGTAAACATTATAACAACAAAAACTAACATGCGCAGATGTATTGAGGCACTAGGAAGAGCATACTCCTCTTATTTCTTGAAAAAAAAAAATTAGTGAAAAAGTTATAGAATTATAGATAAATTTATACATAAAATAAATATGCGCTCTCTTTTTAAATTTTAGTTTTTTAAAACTCAAAAACTCACTATAAATTTAACAATTTAAAGATTTATACTCATATATATATATATAAGACAAAAATATACAAAAAAAAATTAATTAACCATAAGGTTGTTTCGTATTAAAAGTCTATTAATTATAAAAAAATATACCAAAAGAACAAAAATTTAAAACATGTCATATTTGTATCATGTAAGAGAGATGATGTATTTTTAAGAGGGATAAAATGATTATTTTAACCTTCAAAATAAAAATTTCTTAAATCTCAACTTTATTTTTCATCCGTATAGTTTAGTTCTCTGAAAATAAGAGTTTTTTTTTAAACATATAGTTTTAATTCGTCTTCATCTTATATAATTTCTAGATTTTTTACAAAAAAAAAACAAAATTGATAAAGGAAGAACATAGTAAAAGTTTAGAGATTTATGTGTGGAAGTTAAAATTACCATTTTGACTCTTTTAAAAATACACGTTTCCTCTCACATAATACAAATCCAACACTTTTAAATTTTTTATATTTTTTTTATAGTTAATAGACTTATAATAACATATTTAATAGTTATCAAATTTTGTATACTTTTTAACTAATGTCCAGTATAACATTTTTATTCAAACAAAAAGCAACCAGTAACAAAAAAAAAAAAAAACAAGTAGTAATATTTTTTACCTTTTTACGTTACCTATTCTTGATTTGAAATCCTAGATCCGCCACAGTCACTTAACACACGTTAACACAAACATGAAACTATATATGGCCAGCCCTATATATCCAACTTTAAACTTATGATTATTTCCCATGGAACAAAAACCCCTACGAATCTTAACAAGCCAATCAAATCAGAGCAAATGAGGGTGAAAAAAATCAAAAGAACCCTAATCTATTAATTAGCTAGTAATTAACAAGCTAGCCAAAGATACTGATTTCATAAACTAAATATAAAATCCTGCAAATATTCCAAACACAAGTACTTCACGTCAAAGGAACAAGGAAAGCTGCAACTATTGCTGGTATGTAAAGTTGTTTATTTTGCTCAACTATATGGCAAGATTGTGCGATATCCCCCTCCATAAAGCACTGTCTTAGTTTATCCTAGGGGTGTTCATCGGATCAAAATCGTTGATTTTACTGTCATTCGATCCGATCCGATCCGACCATCCGCTCGGATTGAAACATCCTAATCCGCAACCGATCCGATCACTTACATCCGCTCAATCCGATCCGTAAACTATTCGGATGACATCCGATCAATCCGATCAATCCGACCAATAAATTTAATTAACTCTATTTTTTATATTTTTAAATAATTTTTTTAAATTTTTACATAAATCATAACATAAAATTATTTGATTTAAAAAAAAACATTAAAAAATTAAATAAATATATATTAATTATTTATATATTTTTAATTTAATAAATATATATAATTAATTTCGGTCGGATCGGATCGGATCGGATGAAACGTAATGAAATCCGCCATCCGATCCGCACTTAACGGATGAAAAAAATCTCCATCCGATCCGACCATCGGATTGGATCGGATCGGATGAAAAATCAACGGATCGGATTGGATTGATCGGATTGATCGGATGATCAGATTTTTTGCACACTCTTAGTTTATCTTGTTGGCTAATATTTCAATACTGCACTGCCTACTATAGAAGGTATTAAAATACTTTATCCTCAAATGGGTGCCTCGTGTACCTGAAATATCGTTTTTACACATAATAATAACCGAAAAATAACTACTCTTTTCATTCTGGGAAAATAAAAGCAGAAAATAATAATTAAAAATTGAAAGGCAGAAAGGAATCTATAAAATGCTTTGAAGAATAAAATAAAATCACTTACGGCTTCTGCACATAACAATTCCTTAAGATGTTGCTGTCATTGTGGTTCGTTGAGATACAGACACATTGAACACGTATTATTTGACTGGTCTTGTTTTGACCATTGACTTGTAAAGATCCCTTTTATAATTTCATATGCATATTTATCACGATCCATGAATTACGAGATAGTCAGACGATTGCCCATTATTTTTAATCATGTGTCACATCACAATTAAATTTACTTAATGTATTTACAAGATATAAAATACTATAAGCCGTTAACATACATGATAACATAAGAAAAGGACCGCTTTTCCTAAAAGTTTGTTTTTAAGAACAATATATTACCAGATACAATTAATATATAAATTTATAAAAGATATTACACAGATACAACTAATATACCTTTTATGATGCATTAACACTCCCCTCAAACAAGATGATATCAATCACGACAACTTGCATAATGAAATATATAACGACTTCTAACTTTCAGAAGATATCCCGCGCTTCTTCAAATGCGAATAAAAATAAAACTAATAAAACAGATCTAACTTCTCTTTATAAAGCCGACGATCAACCTCTACGCGAAGCGATCACGTCAGACCGGATTTTCGCGATATATCAACCACGCCCGATTGTCACAATACATCCGCATAGTATTTTTGAGTTCGAAACCCAAATCTAATAACAAAGTTCTTATCCACAAGAATTCACAAACCCCACGAGCCATACCTCTATATTCTCGCTCTCAAAGACTAGATCGTGCCACCACTTTCTCGCTTCTTACTTTTCCATGAATCAAATTTCCTCCCACAAAGCGTGAAATAACCCGATGTCGACTTTCTATCCGTAATACTTCCTCGCCCAATCAGACCGTGAATCCACAGACTTCAAGAGGATTGTCATTGCTTTATAACATTACTCCCCTTCCCTGAGCCGATTTCAAATACCTTAAAATTCTCAAAACAACATTCATACGGTTCTCACTTGATTCAGGTATAAACCGACTCACCACACTTCATCGCATATGCAACATCCGGGTCTAGTATTTAGCTAAGTAAATCAAACGTCCAACCAATCTCCCGATACACGGCCTCGACCGCCTTGGTATTTCGATCTAGACATCATAAACCACGGCTTTGCTCACCGTGAGTATCAATAGGTTTGCAATCCAACATACCCGTCTCTCATAGCAGATCAATAATGTACTTCCTTTCGACAAAGATATATCCCTTCTTCTTTCCCCCTCGGCTACCTCAATTCCTAAGAAGTACTTTAGTTCACCTAAGTTCTTCATTTCCCGACCCGTAGGCTAGTCAGTTCCTTTTGTAATTTATCCATCTCAATAAGATCATCACCAAAGGATTACCATATCATCAACATAAATGATTGTAGGGCCGTTACCTTCCCTCGCTGATGTTTGACAAACAGAGCGCGGTCCGAACTACTCGTCAGAACCAACCTTTTGCATGAATTGTGAAACCTTCCAAACCAGGCTCGAGGGATCAAGCTGAGGCCATACAAAAACTTCCTCAATTTGCATACAAAATTACCAGAGAATCAACTACATACCCAAAGTAAGACTCACGACACCTCCTGGGCTAATTCTCCACAAGAAACGCATTTGACATCAAACCGCCGAAGGGCCGCTTAGGGTTAGCAAAGAAATGGTGAGCAGTAACCCTAATCGTGTTCATTTTGGCAACAGTGAGCAAAAGTCTCATCGTAATCTACACCATACGTTTCGAGTAAACCCTTTGCTACAAGACGTAGCTTTATACCGATTTACGGATCCATCACCATTATTTTTTATAGTAAACACCCATCGACAACCAATCGCTTTTTTCCTGGACACAAGTTGCTAAGTATCGTTTTTCTTTAACGATCCATCTCTTCATCCATCAGCTTTCCTCCATATTGATCTCCCAACGATCCTCGCACTTTGTTAGGTACCGATACACCGTATATTTGATTCACAAATGATTTGTACGACTTAGATAATCTTTTAAAGGGACATGAAATTGGCTACCGGGTATTTTGATTTTGCATGAATATTTGGTTCATACCTTTTGGTCGACTCGAGTGTATCTATTCGTAACACATACCGTCCAACATTAGACTCAACGTTATTAGTATCAAGAGGCAGACATACCGGCGATGACCTTCAAGCACTGAGTCATTGATCAAGCGGTGAGTAATGCCCGAGGGTACGCCCGTCTTCAATGTCATTTGGTCAGTGAGCCTGTGCTCGGATACTTCAAGCATCCTGCTTTCGCAATGACCGGATTCAATGAAATAGAAGTCTCATCCGTCTCATTGAAACATCGCGACTCACCTAACGCCTCCCATTCACCATGATACGCTTCAAAATATGTATTCTCCCCCCGACGAAAGATGCGAGGAAAAATAACTCATGTCCTCAAAGTTAAGGTAACATCCATAGTAACATAATACTTTCCTCATGGATGAAAGCACTTTGCATTCTTTTTCGATAACTTCCATAACCAACAAACACACATTTAATCGCCCGAGCATCTAATTTAACGTTGATTTTTAGGAACACGCACAAAAACCACACAACCAAATACTCGAAAGGGAAGATTATGAAAGGACGATAAGGATACGTAAGATGCGCAGAATCAAATGGGATTTTTCCGTTAGCGACACTGACGAGACGATTGATCACGAGACGGGCGTGTCGTATAAAGATCACCCCAAAGATATTTTGGCATATAAGCACTAAATAAGAGCAGCACGAGCCATATCAAGTAAATGACGATTTTTTTCTTTCGTACACTCCATTTTGTTCCTAAGCTCATGACAAGTAGTTGGGTGAATAATCCCATTTGTTTTGAAAAATTGTTGAAAAACATGATTAACATATTCCCCCCCATTGTCGTAATCCGAGGATCCGAATGATGCCATTATATTGTCTCTCCGAACAAAGGTATGAAAATTTTGAAAAACAAAAACTTCATCTTTGTTCTAATAAGAGAAATCCACGATAACCTTCAGACACCATCGATAAATGAAACAAAATATCTCATACCCGATATGTTGATTCTTTAGATGGTCCCCAAACATCGAATGAATTAATTCAAAAGGAATAGTACTTTTATTAGAAATACTAGGAGAATAAGTAACACGATGGCTCTCACAAAACACAAGTCTCACAATGCAACACGCCTCACTAACACCAATAAATAAAGTGAGGCATGGTTTTTTTCATAAGACTAAAAGACGGATGCCTCTAAGCGGCGAAATGTGCCACAACCAAATTTCACTTAGCTGTTTATCGGAACTAGAAATCAATGCAAGGTTTCGCCCGTGCTCCCGGTTTCTCCTCCGTAGCTTTCGATCCAAGGAACACCGCCCTCGTATACCCCCGACCAATTATTTCCCCCGGTGTAAGATCCTCGAAAAATCACATACATAGATAAAAGGTTACAAAGCATTTAGACTCAATATTCAATCATGGGGATGATATTGCCGATTTAGATAAGTCGTACATATAAAACATTGCTGAGTCAGAAAGATGGGAGTGATATGAATCGACTTCGTCCTAAGACAGAAAGGCCTCACCATTAGCATTTGTAACATAAGACACTCCATGAGATAACTTATTATTAAAAAGGATTTATCATAAGTCATATGATCGTACGCACCGAATCAATAATCCAAGTATTAGACCCAACAGAGCGAGAAACATTTAAGTGTCATACCAATCTTACCACGACCACTATTTATTCGTAGGATACCTCCACATTCCAAAGGATGATTCTCGTCCATAAGAGTCCTGTTCTTTGACAATTTGCACCGCATGCTTTTGCTTGTAGAACGAGGCAATACGTTGTCGTTTTGGTTTCGCTGTGATATAGTTTCCAACACGTTTCACGGAGATGCCCCCGTTCATCGCACAAGAGCAAGAGAGATCTAGTGATCGGGAAATCCCCGGCGGCCCCGCCGATGAGATGAAATCGAGTTTGGTCACGAGGAAAGCGTGCCTTTGATTTAGCTTGAATCGCTAGGCTGATACTTCAACACGTGTCCGACGAAGACTCTCTTGTCGAGATTCGCTCACGCGATGTACGTAGCGCGTAGTCAAGCTCTAGAGGATCCTCGACATTCAAGCCACCCGCCTTAGCACTATTACGTTTTATATCAAGTGCCTCTTAAGAAAGCATGTACTGCTCAAGCTCCTTCTCCTTCTCGGTACCACAAGATCTTCTCGATTTTTAATTTTGTACGGGCGTTTCGGGTCAATTTCAAACACATACATTTTTCTACTGGGTAAAAAAAAGAGATACTCTGGTCACCATTTTCACGTACGCCAAATAGCTACATTACACGAGTTCGCGAACTTGAATAAAGTCGACTCATTTGTATAAAGATCGCTTAAGGTATTCCACATACCCTCAGCTTCACATTCCTCCACCATTTGTAATATATCATCAAGATCGCTTCTAAATAAAAGATCGACATACGACAAAGCCATCATCATCTTCCCACCGAGTAAAGCTTTTCATATTATCTTCGACCAGGAGCCCTAATTGATCCGTACATGCCCCATCTTATATTCCACGAAGATAAACAGACATAACTTTTTTCCATGTTCTAAAATTTGTACTCATTAAGTTTAGTACCCCGAAAGAACCAATTTCTCGAACTCTTAACGAAAAACTTCAAAATTTGGAACTTCCGCGAATTCTAGAAACTCGATGTTGTCCGAATCTTCCATTGAAACAATAATAACAAGTATATCAGGCTGAATAATAATAATAATAATTTTTTTTTCATGCGTCACGATAAACGGGTCATTGTGCCGACACGTGCTGTGGTCACGAACCGAGCCGAACCGGGCTGTCGGGTCAACCGGGCCAGGTCGGGTCAACCGGGCTGGGGTCACCGAACTAGGTCAGAATCGGCTAGCGGGTGGCCGAACCGGGCTGGGGTCGCGATCGGGTCGGGGCCAGGCTGTTAATGTCGCTTCATCAGAGTCCGTTGGTAATTTTTGTTCTTAATTTCTCCCACCGTGTAATCTTATTTTGTTGCTTCTGAGACTATTCTGAGACTTCTATTTCATTGTTACTGAAAAAAAAAAAACTCAGAAAATGTAAGAAACGCACACTGCGGGTGAATCCGCCACGGGCGCGTGCAGGGCTAAGGCAGTGGTCGAATCGCGCGGTAGGCGCGTGGATGAATCCGCGCGTGCGGCTCGGTCGAATCTGGGCGCAGGGCGTGGGCCGACGGCGAAGTTTAAGAACCGCACACCCAGGTTTTGGCTGACGCCGTGCGTGGTTCCTCATGGGCCGAATCGCGCACGTGGTCACGAGCCGCTTGGGCGGGCTAGAACGTGGTTTCGGGATCATAAGAAGGCTGAATCATACAGGGTCGCAAGTCGACGGTGCGGCTTCGCAGTGGTTGAACGGCGCAGAGCCGCGCGTGAATGACACCGGCAACAAATACGCCCACCGATCGGCTACGGGTGGACAATGACTGCGAATCGCACAAGCTGAAAGCAACAAAGGCGAGAATACTACAAGGCTGGCGCATCTTGACTGGCTATCAAGCTTTATTTCGTAAAACCGGTAAAATATATATATATATATATATATATTACCGGTTTCTGATACCAAATTAAATTTACTTAATGTATTTACAAGATATAAAATACTAAGGTGCAATACATGTATAAATATAGAAGAAAAGGAATCTGCTTTTCCTAAAAGTGTTTTTAAGAAACAATATATTAGTTGCATACAACTAATATACAGCTTATAAAGTATATTAGTTGCATACAACTAATATACCTTTTAGTGATTTATTAACAATCACAAAGAAAATGCTCAGAAGAAAACACAACAAAATGAGTATTTTTTTTAATCTATTCCTTCAATAAGAAAACGGAAGGGAAAAAAAAATTGTCGGATACTATTATTACGTTACAATTTTATCACAATTTCAATTTCAATTGATATATAAATTTTTCATTGGATACAGTTTTCAGAAGCCTATTTGTGAATTTGAGATATACAGCATTTTTCTGATTTCCATAGACTACGTTCAACACATGCCAAACACTATGTAGGGTCAATACACAGACATCAGCCATACAATAGTGAGCCAAGATAATATAACATGCCCTAAGCATCAAGGGAATCATAAATTTTCAAGGTCCATAAGATATAATTGTTGAATATTGGCTCTAAAAGTAATAAATTAGTGGCATAATTTAGGGAAATTAGTGGCCTAATTTGTGGCATGATTTGTGGCATGATTTAAGGAAATTAGTGTCATAATTTAAGGAAATTGGTGGCCTAATTTAAGGCTTAAATTATGGCACACTTTAGTGAAAGGGAACCTTTCTTCATCTATAAATAGGGAAGAGTTCATGCATTGAAGAACAAGGCAAAAATCAGAAAAAATCAGAGAGAGTATAAGCAAACTCAAAGAGAGAAAATACTTGTGAGTTTTGGGAAACACTTGGGAGATACTATTATGGTGAGGAAATCTATATACGTGTATTCTCGTATATTTCCTACTCAATTCAAATAATATCTGCTGCCTCCCATGGACCTAGGCGAATTGCCGAACCACGTAAATTCGTGTGTTCATTTTATCGCTGATATATTCATATACCGCTATTTATTCTTCCGCCCACAACAAATTGGTATCGAGCCAAATATAGCAGTATTATATATCAAATCGAAGCTCTCGACGATACGAACGCAACGGTGAAAGAATCGCTTAAATCGGAAGTCGAATCACCACCGTAAACCGCCGAGTCCCGTCACAAGAATCGAGTCAACTCCCGCCGAGTTAACTCGAGTCAACTCAACAAGTAGTGATATTTGGACCGAGTTGGTCTATTTTTCATCCGTTTTCAAACCGAGTTGGATCTATTCTAGCTAATTGGACCATTCCAAATCCAACTACGGACTCAGCTTTTTCAAATAAGGTATAAAATTTGGAAAAACATTGTTTTTAAGTCAGAAGTGCAAAATTTTCAAGTATCGGTTTGTACTTATGGGCCGATAAAGCGAGAGATCAAGAAGGTGAACAAGTTGACTATAGAATTTATGGCAAACCAAGTTCTACTCGAAGAACTATGTTGTCCAACGCAAAGTTTGAGGTGGAGAAATTAATGACACAAATAACTTTGGCGTGAGTAATGTGAAGTATTAGATCTATCGTTAGAAGGATCAATATAGCCTCGAGACTAGGCCAGGAGATTATTCAAATGAAGATTGGAATTATGTCAACCACAAGCCTTGTGGCACAATTCGACCGTGCTTAGGAAAAATCAAGTACTTTGTCATGAAAGAGAATGTGAACAAGTATTCTCGGAAGAAACTGTAGAACAAATACATGACGGAAAGTATTGAGAACAGACTTACTTGAAGAAGAAACTTTTCCGTTTCCAAAGATAAGAAAGGTACCCCTATGATTGAGCACTTAGATAATTTCAATAAAATTTTGGCCAATATGCAAAATTTAGATATTGAAATTATCGATGAAGATAAAGCTTTATTGTCATTAATTCATTACCCAGAAGCGCATTTAACCACAACCCCGTTATATGGAAAGGATGAGGTTAAGTTCGTAGATGTTTCAAATGCTTTGGTAAATAACGAGGTACCGAAGAAGGATCAACATGATCATTGAGTACTCAATATCGAAGCATTAACTCAATTTTGAGCAGGTAGGACTAACAACAAAAAATATGGCGGATCAAATAATAGGGGGAAATCTAGATCAAAGTCCGCAGGAGAGTCATCCGTAAGACGTCTCCTGCGAAGGGCGAGTGTGCTCTATTGTCACCGAAAGGGCACTGGAAGAAAGATTGTCCAAACAAGGACAAGTCAAATGCAAATGTTACGTAAGGCCACAAGATGAAGAATCGGCCTTTTTCGGTTTCATCATCAAAAATCTACCGAGATAAGTGGATTCTTGATTTTGGATATTCTTATCATACGTGTCCAACAGACATTGGTTTTCGAGTTTTGAAGAGCTCGATGGAAGAGTTGTGCTTATGTGGGCAACGACATAATGCCTCATGACAAAAGCGGATCGGAACAATACGACCAAAGATGCGATGGTACAATCGACGACTTACAAATGTAAGGTATATTTCGACCTAAAGAAAAACCTTATTTCTTTAGGTGTTCTAGATTCTCGATGGTTACAAGGTAACATTGGAAAATGGAGTCTTGAAAGTTGTACGAGGTGCATTTGTAGCAAGAAGAGATTTTCACCGTAAGGCAAACTTGTATTTCCTAGACGGGTGTATAGTTACAGTGAATGGCTGTCTCAAGTAGTTCGAAGAAAAGGCAAATGATTCTTCCTGGTCAGGCACACGCGCTGTGTACGTCGGTGAAAAAAGGCTTTAGGCTTAATGAAGCAGGTCTTTTTGAAAGGTGCCAAGATCGAAAGTTTGATTTCTACGAGCATTGTGTAACGGGAAAACAAACAAGAGTCAAGTTCGCATGCCGCCATTCATCGTACTTTAAGGGATCTCTTGATTATATTCACACGACGTTTGGGGACCTTCCCGAGAATGCTTCACTGGAGGTAAACGTTGGTTTGTGACTTTTATTGATGATTTCTCTAGATATGTCTGGATACACTACGAGTCACATGAAGTTCGATATCTTTCTTAAATGAAGAAAATGATCGAGACTCAGACAGGTAGGAAGATTAAAAGGCTTAGATCTGATAATGGTGGCGAGTATAAATCAGATCCTTTCTTTAAAGTTTGTCAAGATGAAGGGATAATTAGACATTTTTCAGTTCCTCGTACACCACAACATGTAATGGAGTTGAACGAATGAATCGTACTTTGGTTGAGAAAGTTCGATGTATGCTATCTCATTCCAAATTGAGCAAGGCATTTTGGTGAGGCTTGTCATATGCAACTCATAGCAGTCGAATGTACTTCTCATGATCGCATTAGATGGAAAACTCCTAAAGAGGTATGGTCCGACAACCGCACTGCGATTATGATTCATTGCGAATATTTGGATGTCTCCATATTTTCATGTTAGTGAATCCAAATTGGATCCGAGAGCAAAGAAAGCTATTTTTCGAGAACTTTAAGGAAGGAGTTAAAGGATTTCGACTTTGCGTGTGGTGAATCCAAGAAGATCGCCTTAGCCGAGATGTTACATTCGACGAAACTGTCATTACCGAGACAAACAAATTCGTATGGAAAGAGAATGAAAGTCCAAATACTCTTTCTAAGGTGATGCTTGAGACTTCGTGAAGATCCAAAAGATTGCACCCAATTACCGATCACGCTGAAGATGAAATTGATGATCGTTAAGAGATCTCACTGAGGTGGAGGTTCTCTCACCATCACTACCGATTAATCGCCAGGCTCATCTATTGCCTACTCGACCGAGAAGCGGAGATTAGCCTACCAGATACACACGCCGCACGTGGTAGCATTCGCACCTCCAATAATTGACAGATGATGTCCCATGCACTCCTGGCAGAGAAGCTGCAAAAAGGTTGATGGTATGGGAAGGAAAATGGCAATGGATGAAGAGATGAAGTCTCTACATCGACCGACTTGGGAGTTGGTTCAACCTTCCCAAAGGAAAGAAAACGATTGGTTGCAAAAACGGGTCTATGCGCGAAGGAATGTGTTCCTCGGTAAAGACAACATCGGTATACAAAGCCGCAGTATGCAAAAGGCTATGCTCGTAAAGAAGGAATAGACTACAACGAGGTATTCTCACCACAGCATTCATCTATTCTGGATACTATTATGGCTTTCAGCACAGCTTTGATCTCGAGTTAGCTCCAACTCGATGTCAAAAACAGCTTTTCTCCACGGTACTTTGAACGAAGAAATCTACATGTCTCAACCCGATGGCTTCAAAATTCCAGGACGAGAATCGGGTCGTGTCTTGAGCAAGTCAATTTACGGCTTGAAAGCCAATCATCGCGACAACGGTACAAGCGCTTTGATAGCTTCATCAGAGAGCGTATTAATAATAGTCGCTTGATCATCAGGTATACTTTTGGAAACTCCAAGACGGTACCTTCATTTATTTGCTCTTATACGTTGATGATATGTTGATCAGATCTAAGAAAGCGTGGAGATCGACAGATCAAGGCTCATGGTGAGTTCGAATTTGAAATGAAAGATCTTGGAGAAAATTAAGAAAATTTTTGGGATGGAAATCACAAGAGATAGAGTTGCAAGCACCAGTCTGTCGACACGCATCAAGATTCAAGAAAGTACTCAAAGGTTTGACATTGATGAAAAACCAAACCGCAGGTACACCGCTTACTCCTCACTTTCAAGTGCATTAATGTCACCTAGCACCACCGATGAGAAGCAAATGGAACGTGTTCCATATGCAAATGCTGCTGGTGCTCGATGTATGCAATGGTTTGCACCGTACTTGATATTTCCCACGCCGTTAGTATGGTGCATGCATAATCCGGAAAAGGACACCGCAAGCGATGAAGTGGATTTCTATGGTACATCTACGGTAATTGTGGATATTGGTTTGAAGTTTGAGAGAGACAAGACCGAAGGTAAAACACCTAGTTGGATACGTGGATTCTGACTACGCTGGAGATCTGATAAGCGTCGATCTACAACCGGTTATGCGTGTTCACAAATGGCGGTGAGGACCGCTTTGTTGGAGATCAACATTGCGGGCCGACCGTAGCTTTGTCTACACAGAGGCGAGTATACGGCCGTCGCAATGTAGCATCTGTGAAGCTATATGGCTTCTGCCGACTAAGGATTTGGGGTATTCGTAAGAACGCGGAGGTTTTCTCGCATGTACCAAAGTGCCATTTGTTCGCAAAGAACCAAGTTCATCACACGCATGCAAGCACATTGATGTTCGATTTCATTTTGCGTATATGCTTACAAAGCGTGAGTTACAGGATCAAGTTTCAACACTACTTGAACTTGATTAACATCTTCTCGAGCTTAGAGCGCTGAAGTACGCATTCGAGAAGTTATTAACTTTTTCGCTGCCGCGAGATTGTTGAATATTAGGCTTCAAAAGTAACAAATTAATGGCATAATTTAGTGGAAATTGGGTCTAATTTGCAGGGCATGATTGCGGCATGATTTAAGGAAATTAGTGGCATAATTTAAGGAAATTTAGGCCTAATTTAAGGCTTAAATTATGGCACATTTTAGTGAAATGGAACCTTCTTCATCTATAAAGGAAGAGTTCATGATCAAGAACAAGGCAAAAATCGGAAAAAATCGTAGAGAGAGTATAAGCAAACTCAAAGAGAGAAAATACTAGTGAGTTTTAAACACTGGTAGATATTATTAATGAGAAATCAGACCGTATTCTATATTTCCTACTCAGCCAAATAATATCTGTCACGATCCTTGCGACCTAGGCGAATTGTCGAACCACGTAAATTCTGTATGTTCATTTTATCGTTTTGATATATTCATATACCGCTATTTATTGCTTCCGCCCACAACAATAATCACTTCTCCGAAAGCTCATATTTCAAAATTTCAATTCGGGATGACCAAGAAATTCTGAGTCATAGATGTTCGTAAAATAGTTCACTTAGCTTTTCAGTAACAACTCTAATGGATGAAGTAGCAGAGACATAAAAAATATGTCACCAAGGATTAGGGTTATATTTTAATGTGGAGTCGTACGGAATGTCTTCAATGTCACCGCAAATGACCAAAAGTCCAAAATAGAGGCGAGTAGACATGAATAATATATTATTAGTTCATGTCAAGTCACCAGGTAAAGAATAAAAATAATTACATGATTTGTTAGATAAGATTACCAGAAGAGGTATGACCTCTCTTTCTAGTTTTCCCTTTCATTGACTCCACCAACTCCTTGAAGAGCACTTTTGACATGGATCACTATATTACGTGCAGATAATTATTTTATTTTTCTTTTACATTCAATTAGTTATGTACCAATTTGTTAGATGTAATGGCATCGTGAATAAGTCAATATCCACGTAATTTTAATTTCAATTTACATTTTCTTAATAAATAATGGTTTGTTTATTTATTTCTTTTAATTATTAAATATATATATAAAAAAAAGTGAATGATAATTAGCCTGAACTTTTTCTAACAAACTATTCTATCTTATATTTACAAAATTTTATCCCCTTGAGAGCTTCTTCACGTCGGGGATAAAGGTCGAACGAGAACTCGACATTACAGGATACATAACACACTACCTAGGGAATTTTACTTACATTTCTCATTTCACGAAAAAGCAGAAATATTTTTTATTTTATTTCTAGTAAAAAAAAAATTACAATTCAATAGATACATGATATCCCTGGAACTTCAGAAGGGGCAAAAGTTAAAAGGTTATCATTGGTAAAACGATATCATTAAAAGTGGTTACATCTTTTATCCTAAATCTTGATTTTTGTAGTAAAAATTCAGTAGATATATAGAGAATACCTCTATAACAAAATCATGCATAATTTATAGATAACTACCACAGCAAAAAGTTAGTTGATTCTGATAAAAAATTCAATATTCTTAGAAGAGCTTTATGGGGATGTGTTTTCAAATTAAAACTTAATTGTGTATGTACCATTTAGAAGAAATTATCCACACAGAGTTTGGTGCAAGCTTTGACCTCCACAATCATATTTAAATAAACACAGAAGTGCATATGTTCACAGTATAAATCAATATTGTTATGATTGATGAAAATCCCACACTTCAAATTGGGCTTAATTAACAGGGTAGATACTGAACTTATAATTTAGCAATACATATCAAAAACAGATTGATAAGTTTTGTAATCATGCGTTAGCAGATACTAGGTATAGAAGCAGTCTAGTATGAATCTTCTCATTTGTTTGTCCAACTCAAGTACTCACAGAATGGACTGGACTGTAAAGTGCGGCTGAAATCTTCTTCCACACTAGAAACGGTGATCTATCACATATCCTTCTGTGCTTCTATCATCAACTTATAGAGAGCCAATCCACCTTGATGGCAACCAGGCATTCTACATGCCATGTTGTCTACATCAATCTGATAAATAAAGAAATTGGTGAGTACCAAATCCAAATATGGTAGACATTTCAATCATGAACTGTTTATTGTTACAAAGAAATAGATTAAATCCAGCTAAAGACATTTTCTGATTGAATAAGTTACATCTCTCACAACAATCTTAACGCCTACTGGAATATAATACATTTCAAACTAACCATTGAAACTGCATATAGTTGGGTCGACTCATAGCCATCTTGAGCACTAGAATACAATTGTTGAATTTTTTCTGACTCTAGAGTACACTTGATGAAAAACATTGCAGCTGGTCTCATATTTAACTCCCTGCGGGATACACCAATGAAAATTGGCTCACACTGCAATGAGTTTCATGAGTAAACATTAGTAACTTGAAGGCAACAGCAGAATTGTAGCTTTCAAGCATACAGCTCAACTTGGGAGCTATCCATCAAATGTCCCAAGATGGATCACCCAGAAATAGGACAGCCTAACATTGGTAAAGACTAACTCCTTAAGGTATAGAAAGAAAAGTATAACCATTTTCTCCTTTTGTCATAAGGTAGGAAAGGAGACTAATCTGGGAAATCATTATATCAGTGTCCTGTATAGATCACTTTATATTATCATTTAAAAGGTGGATGTATATCAAGCCCCCTTTTTGATCCATGATCACACTAAAAATACCTATTCATTTATCGGTGCATCGAGACATACATTGCAGTTTGAATGTCTCTTTTCAACATATTTATCTTGAGACGTCAGACCCTAAGAACAGTGCTGAAGAATCCGTAAATTTCAAAATGAGAATAACAAACCTCATAATTTCGAAAGTTGAAACTTGTCCTATAAAGGGATGCAATCTCATCATTATTTGGCAAACAACCAAGTAAAAGAGGAAGAAAAATAATCATCTCATGGACTACTACACTGGAAAGTACAATTATTACTGTAAACTTAGGAACATAACTTTTTTATTTCCTATGCATATCGTGATTACAAATAATCATTCACTTCCCTCTCTCAAATGAGAAGTACAGAAACTTGCAGTCAATATACTTGAGGAACTGCCTCAACAACAATAGAGACAAAATGAACTGGTTGGCACATTATGGCATAAATAGGAACAACCACAACAAGAAGGTAAAGATGGTTAACAAGACAATACTGAAAAAAAATCATAACATAAAATGATAAATTGATATTAGCAATGGATAGACTATTACATTTATTCAAAGCATCTATCTCAGAGACAAATAATTGGGTAGGATGATTTAACAACACGAAACTCCCTGTCTTTTACCAACATCATAACTTACTAGGGATGCTGCAGGTACTCCAATCTCTTCAACTACTTCACGAATAATGCTGTCAAACATCTCCTGCGAAACTTTCTTGTTGATAAGTTCTGAGTCCGTACAGTTCTTCCAGTCTTGATGAAATGCTATACCAACTTCCTCAGGCTGTCAACCAATAGAAAGTTAAACTTGAAGTCCATATAACTCACAAATTATCTCAGAGCAGGAGGATCAAAGAAGAATGCAAAACTGCTCATGGCTGCTAGCAATAGAGTAACAAAAAGCTTGAGTTAATAGAATGGATACCATGGTGCATGCTTCCTAGGGACCGTGATTACATCTTCTCAAACAAAATAGGGGAAAAAAAGGCATCCAACACAAATGTGACCAAAGCAACCTTGAATTGCAAAGCTAACAGACTTAGGCCAACATGGTGTACAGGTAAAAGAGGAGGGACACCATGAAGGCTTATAAAGCATAAATGAAAAGAATGTAAAAGGTTCCATTTAGTACCTCTGGATGACCACCTGGGAAGACAAAATGTCCAGGAAATTCCCCGACATCATCACTTCTTTTCAATACGAGTATTCTCTTGTCAGATGTCTCCACAATAGCACCATTACCTAAAGGACTTGCAGTGTGTTGACAACACACAGAGTCATCTAAATTCAAGCTATAGAAAGTCAAAGGACAACATTTGTTCTTGGTAGAAATTCCTAAGATATAAGAGTAGTTTTCCGGTTGAATTTGTTCACCATTACGGCAATATATTACTTTTATTACCATGGTTTCTTTTTCTCTCATGCTGCTCCTACATCTATTTCGATTACAGCCAGCTTCTAGGAGATTAAGTTAACCTACTAGCTTTGTTCTTTTATGGTGCACCAGATATGTTGGTGTGAGGTGTGAGGTGTTGTGCTGTTTTTAGTGTCTTTAGCATCATATGTGTTTCATGTTGCACCCTTTTGCCCACTCTTTGTGTGTTTTTCCCCTTTATCCTTCATTTTTGAGGGGTTTAGGGGGCATCCTTATCCTGAAAAGCCTTGTCTTTTTAATATTTCAAACATGGTATCATACGATAGATCCTTCACCCTAGTCATTGCCCCTTAAACCTCAATCATCAAAACTAAGTTGCAACCATCTTCTCTTTGTTTCTGAACCATGCTATGTCTCTAACGCTGTACCAAATGCCAACTACTATGCTTTTTCTTGCCCCAGAATTAAATAACTACTAGTATTTCCCTAATGATTTTGGGGTTTCCCAACTGTTTGTCTAATGGTAAAAACCACTATATACCCACCAAATAGCTACTCCATAAATGGATTACGTTATAAAGAAAGGTGTACAAATGCAAGTTGCAAGGGGATGCAGAATGGTAAGCTTCTGCATAATATTAAAAACTTTAAAATAGTAAACAAAACAAGGTAGGAAAAGGCAAGAGCAACTAGTGGCAACAAATATCTGAATTAATGAATATATACCTTCTGCTGGAACTAGAAACCGTTCCCAAAAAGGACTGAGGTTTGTCCCAACAAAAGTCCTGCATTGAAAATGGATCATAGATGCCCATAAATTTAAAAAGACCATCATTGAGAAAGAAAATTGTTTAATTTTTGAAAAATTCAGCATCAAACTTGCACATCCAGCACCTTATAGCAGAAAAGCCTACATTTACAGCAAGCTGTTAGAGCTAACAAAGAATAGGACGTTTACATAATTTACGTAATGGAATCAAGGAGTTCTATTATTTTCTGGTATTGAGTATTGACCATAAAGCTTAAAATAATAATGAGGTCCAAAATGTTTATAGTTCCAGTTCTTTCAATTTAAGTTTAGCATCTACCTATGAAAAATCTTAGCTACAGGAAATTACTACTTACTAGAATGTGTCTACACTGTAGACATATAATTTTGAAAAGTGGAACGCTAAACTTATAAAGTTATAGTTTAGAGTTGAAATGACATGTTCATAGTCAGATAATTCAAAACACACAAATTAAAACTCAAGTCTCTCGCACTCAAAGCCACTAGTCATAGAAACATTATAAAGGTACACATTCTCTTTTAAACTTCTAGCTTTCTAAATACCAACAAGATCAAGCTTGAGGAGATTGAAACCGTAAGGTAGCTAAATAGCCTGCTTTCTTTGCGTTTGTGGAAAATATACAGCTTATTCAAGAAGTTAACTCTAACTGATGACAGTGTTTTTAAAAATAACTAATTACTTTAAATGATATTAATTCAAATAGACACATGAATGCTAAACCACAATATTGGTTCTTACAAACAATAATAAGTTACGGTACTATTGAAATAACCTTAATACAGAGAGAGAGAGAGAGAGAGAGAGAGAGAGAGAGAGAGAGAGAGAGAGAGAGAGAGGAACAACCTATAATCTGTCAGACCAATGTGTAGACATACATGACCTTGGTTAGATCCATGTCCATCATGTCCTGCATACTGCAATTCATTTACAAAAAGGATTATAAGGTACAATACGTACATAAAAATAATAAGAAAAAATCTAAGCCAGGTTCTTTGTATATTTTAATCTTATGAATTTTGTTCAAAATGTTTTAAACTTAAACCTACAAGCTTTAGAATGGAATTGACCACCACTTGTGTTAGGGCCTCCAATAAACTAAAGTTCTTATAACTCGTGGGCCTGAATGTTCTGTTTTCGTTTTGACCCTTTAGGGGGATAGTTCTTGCAATCTAAAGCTCCATATTTGCAAATATAATGGAATAACCATCACAGGAATTGAAGCTCAACCCTCCAAGTAGTAAAAGTAATAAAATCGAAATAAACATGCACCAGCAAGATATTAAGCATATAATTGAATAGAATATTTTAGACACGAGTGAGATCCAAAGAAGACACATTTACCCTGAACTTTTGTCCATTGAACAACGATTTACTTCTTTGAGTCCTTTGATCCCATATCTGAAAAAAAAAACAAACAACCAATTAAAAATATGAACGCCAAACTGAAGCACCAGCCCAAAGTTCAGCAATATAATTTAGAAAGTCACTAATAACCCATTGTAACATAACGGGCACAAATATGCAATTGCAAGTTCAGATACTGTAACCTAATTAGCATATTTATTTCAAATTAATTCTAAAAATAACGATAGCATCGAAGATGATCAAGATAATAACATCAGAGAACACTGTTTGGGCGGTAAGAAACTATCACCTCAGAAATGGACTTTTCCAGGTTGGAGTTTGGATGAGGAATCCGATCATATGCTTCACCAAACTTCACAGAAAACTTATTCATCCAACAGAAACAAAAGCAACAAAATCAATACAAAGAATTTGACGATGCAAATGTAAATGAACGAATTAATGAAAGCAGGAGGAAACCTGTGACGGTAAAATGCCGAACGGGCATGACACGAGAAGTTTGAACGCAGGTAGGGAGTCACAGTCAGACTGAGCAGTGGCGCTAGTTTCGGCCTTCTCCATTAATAAGATAACCGCAGAGAAGTTGTTCGATGAAATGTCTCGCAATACCCAAGCAAATCAATTCCTCTATGTTTTTTTAGGAAATCCAATCGCTGCTATCAAGCGCAGTGTT
Source organism: Hippophae rhamnoides (assembly GCA_033030585.1). Classification (NCBI taxonomy): domain Eukaryota; kingdom Viridiplantae; phylum Streptophyta; class Magnoliopsida; order Rosales; family Elaeagnaceae; genus Hippophae; species Hippophae rhamnoides. The sequence continues at coordinate 3,091,643 of CM065431.1, forward strand.
TTTGTCTTGAAAATTATCGATCATACCCTTGAGATTTTATCTTTGTTTAAGAATATCCATAACGTTTATATAAATATCAAAGATGTCACAAACATTAACTATTAATTAATAATATCCCTCAATATTAACGGTCATTAATAAAATCTGTTAAAAGACTTTCTTCTCTTCCTTCTCGATCTGGCTTTCATGCATCTCCAGTATGTATAGACCGTCCACTAAGCTCTCCACCATGGCTTTTAGAGAAGTCCATGATGGTTATTTGTTGAATTTGATTTTGGTTTTTTGTTTTTTTTTCTTATCGGCAAAATAAAATTTCCTCTTCCACGTCTACTTCTTAAGCAAGGAAGATCAACTTTGAACACATACACTTAGGATGTTTCCCTCCTATTAATCCTAGTATAAGTCCCCTTCTACTCACATCTATTTGTTGATTTTTTTATGTATAAAACACAATTTTTTCATTCTTAATGCATTAATATTTCTAAGTGTAAAGTTAGTTAATATAAATCAATAATGCATATATGTATATAGTTAGATATATTTTTTTATGCAAATATGTTTACACACAACACATAGTTGATTTTTGTAGTGTGTATGCTAAGTGGAGCATGCTCACTCGCTGACGTTGTCACTTGTGTTTTTAGTTTGTTTCAAGTGTCGATATTTATAAAAAGTATTCAATAATTTCTGGAACAAAAAAGTGACTTTTAGCACATCGCCACCACTCTCACCACCAACTTTGGCGAGGTAACTAGAAAGGTGATCATCTGAGGCTTTATAAATACCCTCAATTTCTTTTTATTTGGTATCTAGAAAAATGTAATAAAGTTATGTCAAATTAACATATTGTTTTTTGTTTTGTTTTTAGATTACTAATAACTTGAGTGTTGTTCGATACTAATGATTTGTGATTATGTGAACAAAATCTTGTTTGTGAATGGTAAGTATTCATAATGGTGTTTACAAGTAGGTTATATGTGAGCCGTGTGTTGGTTAGGAGTTACTTGGATGCAACTGTTTATTTGTGAAAGGGAGCTAAATTAAGTGCATTGAGTTCTCATATTTTTTATTGTGTGCAATAAGAGATAGGTTGTTTGAGTTTAAGGATGGTCCTCAAGATTGAGAGTTGTCACACTTCTTGATATGTAGTTACTAATCACACCACATTGGGTGGTGTAAGCTTTGGATGAGAGTCAGATTCAAGTGTTGAATCAAGACGTTGCAGAAGCAGCAAGTAAGAGCAACAGTAGAGAGTTAGGATAGAAGTCCTAATTGCTAAAGATAATAGTAGTTTTATTTTCTATTAGAGTTATAACTTGTTTATTGTTTAGTAGATAATTTACTGTTGAGGGGTTGCTTTAAAGAAACTCAAGATGTTACCACATAGATAAGGTTTCTATGTGAGTTTATCTCGTTATATTTGATATTGTGCATGCCTGAGTATATTGATAGAACAATCAAAGTTTAAATGGTTTATGTGTATACATATTGAAGTTTAAACTCTGATTAGAAAACTTTTATTATTTATTACTAGTTTTCTGACTTTTGAATATTGCTTATTTTTTATATTGTTTTCTGTGATTATTTGTTAAGAGTGTATCGCTCCATTGTTTGCTTGTTTGGGTTGAGTCATAATCTTCTTAATCTGATTATGCATCGGGTTTTGGACTCGTTATTTGTAGTCATGCTTGATTAGAATGTGTGTTAGTATAATTTTATTTTTATCTACATGAGAGTTTTTCACAAGTCTCTAAAAAGTTTATATCTCTTTATTTTGGAAGTATAGCAAGTGTTGACTCTTTATTATGCTTTGGTATGTAATATATGATTACATATCGTGTAATATCTGTTATGTTTATGCAATTACTAGCTTGGACAGAAACTTATAAAGCACACCATTATTAGTATATTTATTACAATTTTTTCTTTTTTATTGTAAATTATTTTTATTCTGTGTTGTAATTAGCATGATGTTTTGTAATTCTGTTTTATTAATTGTTCAATTAATATTGTGAAACCTGATTGATCAAATTGATATAGAACTTTTGAAAAGATTACATGGATTAATATTTACATCTCTCATCTAGGTCCCGGTTACCTAAATGAGAATATCATCATATAATTGTTCTTATATACGAGAATCTTCACTTATATTTTTACAAAAATTACGAATTCTAAGTAAATTTTGGAAAATAAACATGGGTTTTGAAAATTCACATATACCAAATTCCATTCCATAATCTCTATCCATTCCATAAAAAAAATAAAATTTAAGAAAAAATGCCTTTTACGATTCTGAAAAGTATAAGTAAAACAAATCACATAAATTTTAAAAGATTAGCATATTTAAAATTTGTTTTGGCATGTCATTCCTTTGTTGTTATGTTATGAAAATTAGATGGATATTTGATATTAATCAATATTTTTGAGTAATCTGTTCTTTGCTATGAATGATTTGTCGATTCTTTCTAAGTGGCTATCTTACCGCATTCCTCATATAATGTTTTCATCTTTGCCCATTTGAAAATTATTTAATTCAGGAGAAATCATTCACAAGATCCTCACTCACAATATCCTCTGTTGCTCTAACCACACTACCTGAAGGAAAACCAACCCAACTCTAATCAAAATCGATACCAAGACGTTGGCCCTTACGTGGGTCAGAGCTAGAGAGACAATGTCGATAATACCAAGAGTACCCATTTATCAGATACAATAAACGTGAAACCCATATGCTAAATGCAGAAATCATTATTTATAGGTTAGGGGTGAAAATCGGTTTGGATTGAGAGAACTTTCATAGCCATTAAGGAAATTATTCTTATACCCTTCAATTGGATGTCACATTTAACTCAATTGACATGCAAGGTATCTATGATATTTTATAGACGTATGTATGTGTGACATGTGTCGAAATAGAGTATATGTTATTTATTTATTTATTTACAACATAGGCTATACATCAAGGAAGGAAAAAAAAAACATACAAATTTAGAATTATTTATTTTTATATTATATAATTATTCATATAAATTTGGTTTTTATAATAAAGATGAAATATTTGATTTAAGAATGAACGAAAAATATAAAATAATATAAAGTTTAGTTTTTAAATACATCAAAATTATAATAAATAAAATAAAATTGATCAACAGTTGTACTATATGATTTACGAGAAACATTGTATTTTTTTGATATTAGTACTTATTTGAGTGGATTGATACAATAATTCTCCAAATCTTTAGATTATTCATTATTAATGCCATTTATTCATTATTTATGTTTTCATCTTGATATTAAAAAATATCAAAGCTGGTTTTAATAAAAGCCATAACTGGCTTTCATCATCGTCTTCAGTTGCTGCCATAGTTTTCATGGTAAAGTTCAAATTCAACAAAAATAAAAAATGAGTTTTTTTTGGCTAAAAGATATGTGAGTAAATTAATTAATATATGAAAACTAATAAGGAATTCAAAGAATAATTTTTTTTTTAAGATTATAGGCAATTAAGGTTTCCATACAAGCACTTGATGTCTTGGCCATGGAAGAAGTTCTGTCAAATTTTGCAATTTTCTTTTACTTTATCTCTTTCTTTCTTAGCTAAACAAACTAAAGTACGAGAAAGAAGAGAATAATATGAACTGATACAACAAAAAACTTTAATGATTATAATACAAACTCTAGGTACGAAGAAGTGAAATAGAACATGTTGTATAAATAATTTCATTTTTAACTCTTTAAAAAAAATTACATTATATAAAAAAAACATATGTATTGTATTTTTTATTATGCAAAAAAACATATATTTTGACATAGACATACATACGTATATATACATATATATATATATAATAAAATAAAACTCTATCCATCGAAAAAGATTATGTAATATAATTAAATCAATTTAAAATAAAACACTCTTCAAATTTTATGAAATTACATTTAGTCCTTTAAAATTGATAATCACACAAATAATACTTTAATTTTATATTTTTTTATTAAAAATAATTCATGTAAATAAATACATTAAATATTGAACTCTAAATAATTAAATTCTATTTATTATTTTTACTATTATAATTTTGTGTTGTTTTTTTAAATTCAAGATCACGTGGCTTGTGATGTTGAAAATATGAAATATTATTCATTATTTTTAAAATATATTTTTTATTAATTATAATATTTTTTTCCTTCTCATATTTAGATTTTTTTTAAAATTACAATAACATAGAATTCCATTTTTTTTAAAGTATTACATTATTGTCCACTCTAAAAACAAAAATATATTAAAAAGTAAATCATTCAATAAGAAAAATGGGTTGGCACTCATAGATTAGGAATGGACAAAAAAATCGTAGGTTTGGTTATCTGAACCGACGGTTCAGTTTTTATTCGATAAATTTTGAAAACAATGACGATTTTGAGTAAAAAATCGAACATGAAACAACGGGTATGATTCGATTACGATTATACTAAAAACTGTACCCGTTCGCAGGTAAAAAACCATCATTGAATCGTAACGATTTTCGGACGATTTTAGAAACATAATTGGTAGATGTACCCGTATCCATCCCTACATACAACACATAGAGCAATCGAATGCCCACCCGAGTCAGTGGATTGGGAGTTGTACGCCAAGCTCTCTGGCAACGTTTTGTGCAATGAGCGCTACCAATAATTTATTACATGAAAAGTTAAGTTTTAAGTGTTTTTAACATGAGATATTATTATTAATGATGCACTAAACTTTATACCAATTAGATTGCTTAAAACTTAATTTAAAAACAATGAATTATTTATTTTTTAAGGTAATTTTTCATAGTTTATTAGTCATTTGTAACAAACAATCGTAATAACTTTAGAATAATATAAAGCTATTTTGACACAATTTTTACATATTTTGGGTGCAGTATATTTAACAGATAAAATATAATTATATTAAATTTTATTATAAATATTCTAGATAATCTTTTATAATAATTTATATATTATAATCTAATAAAATTAGTGATAAATATTTTAATAAAATATTTTTATATAAAATAATATTTAAGTTTTTATATAGTTTTCTTACTTATCAAAATAATTTCATTATAAAAACTTATTTAAATCAATATATAATTTATTTTATAGTTTTTACATTTTAAAAATAAAAAATATATTTTTAATTTGACATATAATAAAAAATCAAGACATACTTTTATAATTTAAATTTCAGATAAATTAAGTAAAATATTTATAATGAATTTGACCTGCAATGATTACTGGTACTGAATTTATATGTAGCCATATCATTTTTATTATGTAAAATAATGTCTCATTTCATAGCTAAAAATATGACTGTATAAAAATTATATAATCACAATATGTTTGGTGCACCGTATTTGATAGACTAAGTATAAGCATATTTGATCGAATTATATTAAATTGTATTATAATTAATTTGTATAATATTTGATGACAAGCTGTATAATATAGTCAGATGAAAGTGATTATAAATATTTTAATAATATATTTTATATTTAAAATAATTTTTATTATAAAATTTATTTAAATTAATATTTGACTTATTTCTATTTTTTATTACATTTTTATAATTAAAAATTTATACATAATTATACCATTTTTTTATTGTATGATAAATTATATTTTCAAAACCAAACACATAACTATATAAAAATTATAATGTTAAGATATTTAATATTGTATAACAAACACATTGTTATAATCTTTAATATTATGTAACAAATATATCCTAAATCACATATACTATGAGTACTAGCGAGAAATACAACAATATCTTGGACTTAACTCAAGGGACAAATGGTAAATAATTAATAATGCAAAGTTTCACAGAAAAACTTATAAATTAAATATTATAATTAAAGTTTTGATAATGAATTTTTTTAACACATAGGTATTAAATTATAATTTTATTAGATTTTGATAAAAATAATACAATTTACGAGCTAACTTTTGCCAAAAATCATAAAATTTTATGTATAGCTTTTAGTAAGTGATAAGAAGCATATATGCCTTAAAACATCCAAGGATATCATACGATCCATTTACAAAATTATAAAATTTATCGGTACAACTTACACTAATTGTCACTTCTAACTATTGAAATTTGTGGAAAGAAGAAATAAAAAGTACTCATTAGCGTTGAGGTTTGTTTATATGTTTAGTGTGGACATAGGTTAATTTTTATTAAAAAAACTTAGTTTTATTTTTATGGAAAACGTTTGAGAAGTCCTCTTGTTTAATAAAAGTAGACCTTAATTCTATTGTTTTACGATATTACATTAATAGTTTCCATTTATTGGTAAATATTATTTGATTAAAGAAAGCCCATTTTCAAATCACGTGTGAAATAAGATGATAAAATAGATATTCCACTTACTTTATTAATTTCCTCTTGTTTAATAATTTGGATGTCTCTTTGTAATTATTATTATTTTTTAAATTTTTATTTCATAATTATTATACATACATTTTGAAACTTTTTAAAATTTTAATAATTTTAATTAAAATTAATTATTTTTAAAATAATAAATAATAAACATAAAACCTTAATCAGAAATTAAAAACTAGAATAATAAAATACTTTAAGAATAGAATTATTAAATCACTATTTTTTTTAATAAAATTATAGATTATATAGAATTATTTTAGTCATATTCTTTCCGAATTTTAATATTTTTAATTAAAATTAATTTTTAAAAAAAATAATAAATAATATATTATATGATATAATTATAAATTATAAATTAAATTTCTAAAACGTTTCAGTTTAAATTATTTAACCGTCTCTTTAATTTATTAGGATAATAAATAATACACATAAAGAGTTAATTTGAATTATTACGAAAGAATTCAGTTAATCTTATTTAATCACCCTTTATAATTTTTTAAATAAAATTAAAATGTCATAGATTGCAATAAGCATTTTGTCATATTTTTTTAAAATTTTAATATAAATTATAATTAACTTTTTTAAAAAGAATTATAATTATAATTTCAAAAACTTCATTTAATATTTTTACTCATATTTTCTTAATTTTCTTTTTATAAAGTTTAAAAATTTATAAATTACATAAAATTATTTTACTCATATTTTTGCAACAGATTAAGGTTTTTAAATAGAAGTGATTATTTATTGAATAATAAATAACATTTATTAAAAACTAGAATTTTAAAATACTTTAATTTTAATTATTTAATCACAATTTCATAACTTTCTTTATATAAAATTAAAATAATTTCATATTATATATATATATTTCAGTCAAAATTCTTATAAATTGTAACGCTCTTAATTAGAATTAATTATTTTAATAATAATAAAAATTTACATTATCACTTAGTTAAAAATAAAAAATGAGAATTAAATTTTTTGACAATTTTAATTATTTAATCATATTCTTTTAACTTTCGTTATAGAATTAAAATAATTAGAAATCTAATATAATTATTTTGATGCATCTTTGATGCTTTCAACTTAATACTAATAATTATTATATATTTAACTTATTAAACAATATGACTCTAACTTTTTTTTAAACTTATTGTGAGTTTATTTATTTTTTATTATATTATTTTTTTCGTATGCCTTAAAATGTATCATTTTTAATGCTATAAAAAGACATATCTTTATTAAATTAATTATGAATTTTTAGTTGTTTCACAATAATTGTAATAGTTTTTGTAATAATTTAATCTACAAAATTTTATATCTTTAAAACTTATACACACACCACGTATTTTTGATGACTATTTATGAAGTATTGATAAAGAAAAATATTTTATTTATTTATTGTAATTGAGTTTTACAATATTACTTTCAAATATTATTTAGATAAAGTAATAAAATATAACTATTTAAAATAAACTATATATTATACGTTTATAAAATTAATAATTATTTTCTATATTTTATTTAATATGCTGTAATATAAATGTACTATCATAGGTAAAAATAAGAGAGAATGATTATAAATGTCATATATTTATTCTAAAAATGATAATTAGATTTTATATTTATTTTTTATAAAAGTTTATTCATTACAAAAAAGTGACTAAATAAGAGAAAATAAATTTTTTATGTTTTTATTTTATTTTTTTTAATTTTTTCAGTTACATTTTAATTAATTTATAACAACCTCAATCTAATATATTTAAAAAATTAAAAATAAAATAAAAATTTTACTTTTGTCTTGATATGATCGTAAAAATATGATTAAATTATTATAAAAAATAAATACAAGATCTAATTTTTTTTAAAAATAAGTAAATAATTCTGTAAATATTTTTCTCAAAAAATAATTTCTTTTTAATTAACAAGTGGAAATTTTCCCGTGCAACCATGCACGTATGACTAGTAAATTGAAATAATTCACTTTATTATTTCGTTCAGTTTACGCAATATAAATTATGAGCTTCACTTTTAAAACAATTCATAGACACAAATAAGATAACAGAGCAAACAAACATTACTAAAAATAAAACAAAGTCCCAAGTATAGAGTTCTCTAAAAGTACAAGCTCAATTGAACTTGCATGTCATAAATTCATAGAAGTAATTTAATTATACATATAATAATAAATCCTTTTACAATCTGGTCTATCCAAGCAAAAAAAATTGACAACCATCATTGTGTCTTCCTTTTACATATTCAACATGTTTTTGAATTCAAAAGCAAATGAATAAGGTAAAATAGAGAAATAATCTTTTTAAATGCCATTAATGAAATAAAGTAGTATGATAAATAAATAAGAACCATAGTATCTCCTTGGATGATTTCTATTTGTCCAAGATATTCACTCATATACGTTATTAACACAATTATATTATTATTAGATGATAGTTCTTAATTCAAGGAATAAAATAAAAAAAATTTAATTTAAGAAGTAAAACAAATAATTCTTAATTCAAGTAGTCAATCTCCTTATACATAGCTATACAATTGTAATGAAAATATGAAAAAAAATTGTAACGAAAACATTAAAAAAATAATACAAACTTTGAGAATTCTTTTATAAAAAGTTATTTTTTTTATTTTTTAACGTATATTTGTATGGTATTTGATTTCTAGTTATAATCAAATAGATTTAAAGAAGAGAAGAAAGAATACGAGAGTGAGAATAAAGAATGTAAACTTATGTTGAAAAAAGAAAAATAAATTAGATGAAAATGGCGATAAAGTAAGCCGAGCACAGTTAATACTGTTCATTTGTGAGAATACAATTTAATGACACACTTACAATTACTAAATAGACATGTGAGAAGTACGTTCCAAAAAAAAAAAAAATGAGCATTTTCGAGTTTGAAATAAGAAATTTAACTTACTTATAATATTTTTTTGTTTTATTTAACTAATATTTGATCCCATTTAAATTATATAATTTTAAAAATATATTATATTATTTTTCTTATTAAAATTTATTATTAATAATCATGTATTTTATTTTTTATTATTTTTATATTCTTACTTGTTTTATTTAAATTGATTATGGATAAATATAATATAATATTTAATATCGTTTTATTATTTTCTTATTTCATTAAAAAATAATTAAAATAAGGTAAGATAAATTACGTATAGGCTAGTTTCTACCGACACGTATAGGCTATTAGTTGAGTCAGCACGTTCGAATCTTACAAATCTAATTACGTTACTTATTAATTCAAATAAAAAATATATATTTTAAGGAACAAGAAAAACTCTTTACAGATTTATTTTATTTTATTTTTTTTTGTTGTTGCGAGATAATGGTTTAAACATTGACTGCCAGCCTCTTTATCTTAATAATTAAAATGATCGGTAATTTTGTATTCATAACACCGTAATTTTATATTTGATATTTTTTTTATTAGAATTTTGAGTTATTATCTTAATGTTAAATTATTTTAAAAAAATACATAATTTATTATTTAATTAAATTTTTTATATATAATAATAATATACTTACATATTTAAAAAATATTTTTAAATAATTGATTAATTTATCGTCTCAAAATAATATCTAAAAATTATTTAATTAATTTATTATCAGAAAATATTTTTTAATACAGTACATATATATGAAATTTTTAATTAAATAATAAATTATATTAAAGTAATATATTTTTTTAAATATAAGTATACATGTTATTTTAAAATTTTTGATAAAAAATACAAAAAAATAAAATTATAATATTAATGAGATAATAAACTCCCTAGGTTTACCAAAATTGCTTTTGTCTTTCTTATATTATTGTTCACTTTTTTCATTTTCAAAGCTCATAATTAGCTTATATATATATATATGTATACACAGAGAGAGAGAGAGAGATAATTGGCAAAAAAGAAAAAGGTAAATTTTTTATAGAGATTATTTAGTTAAAGAAAGGGTTGCAACAATAAAATAGAAAATAAATAATGAAAAATTGAAATTCTTATTTTATGATACTAGGTTGGATAAATACGAAAATTATTTTCATACTATGTTTCATGAAATTATATATTTTATTTTAATAAATAAATATATATTTAATTATATTTGAACTCAAATTATCCTTAAGTAGTATATTATATATCATATTTAACCCTTAATTTATATTTATATTTTAAAAAAATATATAAGAGAAATTAATTAATTATTTAAATTATAAAATTATAAAATCTTAAAATATTTTGTAAATTTATTCTTATTTTTAAATTAATTTATAATAAGATTATATCAAAGTTACTTAATATACATAATTTATGTATTAATTGTTACATACATTTTATTATTTCTCATTTTCATATAAATGTTATTTATTTTTCATCTTTTATTGGCTCGAAGTTTTTTTTTGCGTTACTATCGTAAAATACTTATTATTGTTTTAGTTTTTATTATTATATAATTTTATCTTTATAATAAAAATAAAACAAAATACATTTAAAGTATCACTTAAATCTTTATTTTTAGTCTAAATGTCCCCATTTTCACTAGAGATGTCAATATCTTTTTACAATATTTAAAGTGTGATGAATGATAAATTTTAAATTGAGACGAAAACTAAGGGTTAGTCTTTATCCATTTTGCTATGTTGGCAACACTAAACACACCTTAATAAAAAATATATTTACTTGGATTCTCTTCCAATTTACTCTATTAGCATAGAATGTGTTCCATGTTATTAGGATAGATTCAGGACGAGTCCTAAAAATTTGATATTAGAGCAAGATTTTTGATTCTTTAGACAATAATATTATAGCATTTTTTTCATTTTTTTGATAAAAAAATAATGCTATAGTATGTCAGTGATTGATGAATCTTAATTGTGTGGTTGAAATTTCTTAGATTAGTTAAGTTTAGTAACTTAAAGTTGAAAGAGTATACATTATGAGAATAGAATTTGAGGTATTAAAATTAGGGTGATTAATAGTGTATTGTTTATGATTGTTTTGTTAATTGTGTCTATGAGTTAAATTTGATATATAATCAGAAGATAATTTTATAATTTATGAATAATTTAAATTGATAAAAGTAGTGGAGAATTAGATAGTTGAATAGGCTATAAGGGAAACCTTAGAACAAATGCATAGCTAGTATCATTATGTATTTAGCCATGGTATGTAAATTTTAGAGATAAAATTCTTAAAAATGAGTGAAGAGTTAGAACAAATGCAAGTTTATATTTTTAATGTTATTACGGTTTTATCTTAAATAATATTTATATCATTATTTTTTTAGAATAAAGTGTTACTCTTTTTTCTTGAGAGGACACATTTTTTATAAAAAGAAGAAACAATTCTAAAACATGAGTCACAAGGTCATATGTACTACTTTTAAATCTTTTTATGCATATCTTCTTAGTGTAAGTTTATCTTGTACAAAATAAATAAAAAATAAAGGAAAGAAGAAGAAGGGAAAAAAAGGACAAAGAAGAGAGTGAAAATTAAAGAAATAAGAGGTGAAAGATTATAGAAATTCTAAGTTGAAGTATAAATTGGTAACTATTTAATGTTTATTTTGTAAAAATAGTTAACTAGTGATGTTTTAACTTATAATTTCTATATTCTTCCTCTTCTTATTTATTTCATTTTTTCCTCGTCTCTCTCTCTCTCTCTCTCTCTCTCTGGTCTATTTATTTTAAGTAAGATAAGCTTACACTAACGAGATATGAATAACAAGATTTAAGAATAGGACATATGCCCTGTTGACTCACCTCTTTAAATGCTCTCTTCTTCATTTTATAAGATATGTCTTTTAAAGAAACAAAGAGTTACATGTCATTATAAAAAATAATTAAATAATTAAAAAAATACTGTTATGAGTAAAATCTTACACTATAAATATATATTTGTTTAAAATTGTACTTCTACACAATAATTGTGGTGTTATATTATTTACTGTATAGATAAGATATTATTATTATTTTTTTGCTAAAAACCGTGTAAATAATATATATATATATATATATATATATGTTCTTATGTACACAGTTTTTTTTTCACGAGTTATTACAATATACTCGTGATATTATTATTATATACATATATCATTGTGAAATGAAAAATGTATTAGGAAATTTGGATAAAATGGTATAATCACAAATTCTCCCTCCCAAGATATTCCTTTGAAGAATATCAAAGAACAGAGAAATAGATAATACACACCACAAGAATTATAGTGGAAACTCCAAATTAGAGAAAAAACCACTTTCGTTGTCAAAAGACAACCAGAGAAAAATTCACTATGTGAAAAATTGTTACAACCACACTCTCAGTAATTTTTTCACACATCCAAAAGACAAGAGCAATTATCGCAAATTTCTCTTACATTTAAGATAAGAAGAAAACACAAGTAGTAGGGTAACCACCAATTGCAGTAGGTGACAACCACAATGGTAGGTGTATCTAATATCGATATGCAATTTTTACTATAAATAGGCAATGTCATTTTAGAGAAACATCAACACAACAAACAAGAAGCTAAGCAAAGCTAAAGGAACAATTTCTTTGAAGAAAAATAGTGTTGTGTGAGAAAGTGGGAGAGAATATCTTAGAAAAATATTGGGATATTTTTCTAAAAAGGAGTGACAAAATAAATGTGAGTTTTGGAAACATCAGGTGACACTATTTTGGGTTTATCTCAATTTGTCAGGATAAAACTCTCACTTTGTACCACATTAATCTTATTAGTGGAAAAAATAATTTCGGAGTTTGTCCGTGGACTTAGCCCAAATTAAAGTGAACCACGTTAAATTTCCTGTCATTATTCTACTGTTGAATTCATTTTATCTTTACCCGCCGCGCCCAACAACTGTATCGGGAAATTTGTCTAGTAAAATTCTTAATATGTTCGCTCTGGTTGCAAAGATAGACTCCGATCTTCCACACCGTAAAAGATTTTATTAGGTCCGTGGCGTATTTATTTACGTAAAAGAAACACAAATGGAAAAAAAAAATGTCAAGCCAAAGGTAGATATTGGAGAAATTTAATGGCAATAATAATTTCTCTTTACGGCAAAGCGAGGATGAAAGATATTCTCATTCAATGTAAGGTCCATAAGGCGTCATTGGGAAAAGAAAAGAAGGTAGCAACCGTCACCGAGGAACAATGGGAGGAAATAGATGAGATTGCAATAGTACAATTCGCCTAAATCTTCTCGACAAAGGTGTCTTGCAAAACATTGAATCAAAAAATTAAAGCAAGGCTCGCTAAAGAAACAATGGGAGACTCTAGAAAACGTGTACATGTCAAAGAACCTTGCCAATAAATTTTATTTGTGGAAAGGAGCTATATCGACGAGGAAGGAAGATAATGCGAGCATGACAAGATGTTAGCAATTTCAATAAAGAAGCTTTCTCACTTAACAAGATTTAATGTGAGTTTTCAAGCGATGAAGAGAAAGTCAGATGTTATTGGCATCACTACCTCATCATATAATCATATCACAACAACTCGACTTATGCAAAAGACAAGATGGAGTTTGAAGTCATGTTGTAGAAGCCTTGTTCTCATATGAGAAACAAAACAAGGAAAGAGATTCAAGCACAAGCCCTTATCACGTAGTCTAGAGGAATGAGACCGTACAAAGAACAAAAACCGAGAAGTAAGAGCAGAGGCAAATCAAACAAATTTGCCAATGTTGAATGCCATCATTGTAGAAGAAGCGGTCACATTAAGAAATTTTTTTCGGTGTTCGGCAAACAAGAAACGAACACAGCAGTAACAAAAAAGGACGACAAAGAGCGATGATGTACGAGCAAACAAATACCATATACGAAGTTCAATATCGTTTATGATGAAGATTTTGTCAATCTTGCATCACACGAGACCGATTGGGTGATTGATAGTGGTCTTACGCTCACGCTACATCGCGTAGAATTTTTTTCTCATCATACACACCTGGAAGTTTTGGTGTTGTTAGAACGGGAAACGGGTCTGTCCCACAAAGGTAAGAGGAAGCCGAGACGTTTGCTGGAAACGTAGTAATCCGGAATCCAGACTATTTCTCAAGGATGTCGCATATTCCGATATGCTACCGAATTTGATCTCTACATACGACTTGCAAATGAAGGATATCAGTAGTCTTCCATTTATGACAAATGGAAACTTACAAAAAGGCTCCTTAGTAGTGAAGGTGAGAAGTAGCATACAACTTTGTATATAATGCAAGCGAAACTCTCTACCGACACAAGAATGCCATGAGAAAGATAAAGTGCGCCGAGCTACGGCATAAGAGACCAAATACACTGGGTGAAAAAGGTTTGACAAGTCTAGCCAAAAAGAAGATATCACTGGAATGGATGAAGTACATTTGGAGAAATGTGTTCATTGCTTCAGCGTGAAAGCAAAATAGTGGTTGCTTTCAAGAGCTTCCTCCTTCCAGGACGAATAATATTTTAGATCCGATTCATTCAGATTTACGTGGACCAATGCCAAAGTCACTTGGTGGTGCTCAATACTTTGCGACTTTCATTGATGATAATTCAAGGAAGACGTGGGTATATCTTCTAAAGACAAAGGATCGGCTAGATGTCTTCAAAGAATTTCATGCCTCTGGAGAGACGAAGGAAGCTAAAGGCATCCCAGACAATGGTGGAGAATACATCGGACCTTTCCATGCTTATTGCAAAAGTACGGTATTCGGCATCGATGACACCTCCAAAGACACCCAGCTTGAATGGCTTAGTCGGTAGAATGAATAGAACTTTGATGGAGCAGAGTTAGATGTCTACTCACATTCAAAGTTGCCTAAAACTTTTGGGGTGAAACCATACTCACAACAGGTTACTGTGTTGAATCTTTCACCCTGGTACTCCTCTCAAGATGGATGTTCCAAATAAAGTGTGGTCGTGAAAGGATGTTTCCTATGATCATCTCGCAGTGTTTCGTCAGTAAAGCTTTTGTTCATATCCCCAAGGACGAGAGATCCAAACTCGATGCCAAAAACAAGACAAGCAGTATTTTTATTGGCTACGGTCAAGATCAATTTGGCTATAGATTTTACGATCCAGCTGCAAAGAGACTTGTCGGAGGTGATGCTATATTTGTCAAGATGAGACCATTCAAGATATTATCAAAATGAAGAAAGATGTTCCTAATTCCAATGGTGACTCATCGATTTGGAATTAATTCCTCCAACATCGATTGCGCCAAGACAAGTCGAGATGAAGACCACCAAGTTTATCCACCGACGAAGATGATGCCCCCCATGTGTAAGTTGGTTCAAGATGAGAGAAATGATGATATTCATTATCCAAGACTAACACCTCGCGGCTTCTCCCTGCTCCACCGAGAAGTGATGTAGTCGAGACGACCCTCTATCTCATATCCTCCACGAGTATGTAACTTTCACCGATGTGAGAACTCGAGAGTTATGAAGAGGCCATGGATGACGAATCCAAACAAAAACGGATCGAAGCCATGCAAGATGAGATGAAGTCCTCGTACGAGAACAAAACCTTTCGAGTTGATGAAGCCGCCCAAAGGGAAGAAGGCCTTGAAAATAAATGGGTGTTCAGTGAAGCAAGGACACAGTCTCCAAATCCGCGATACAAAGCCGATTGGTTGTCAAAAGGATTCACCCAAAGAAAAGGTATCGAATTTGACGAGATTTTCTCTCCGCTTGTAAAAATGACATCCATCCGTGTCAGTGCTAGGGTTAGCAGCAAGTCTTGACTTAGTAGGTTGAGCAAATGGATGTCAAAACCGCTTCCTACATGGTGACTTGGAAGAAGAGATATACATGGAGACCGAGGGTTTTTCATCGGTGTGAAAAGAAGATTATGTCTCGCAAATTGAAGAAAAGTCTCTACTTGCTTAAAACAGCATCAAGACAATGGTACAAGAAGTTCGAGTCATATGGGGGGAGCAAGGCTACAAAAAGACTACTTCGACCGTTGTGTTTTGTGCAGTAAATTCTCTAATGATGATTTTATTATTCTTTTTGCTCTACGTGGATGATATATTGATTGTTGGCGAAATATTTCCGTAATCAACAACTTGAAAACGCAATGAGTAAGTCTTTTTCCATGAAATACTTAGGACCATCAAAACGGATTCTTGGCATGACTATTATTGCAGACATGCAGGCGCCAAAAAATTACGGTTGTCACGAGAAGTACATTGAGAAAGTACTTCAGAGATTTCATATGAATAAGGCTAAAGCGATTAGTTGTCCTCTTGCTAATCACTTTAAGCTAAGTTCTAAGCAGATCCCTTCTACGCATGTACAGAGAAGAGGTGGAAGAGGTTCCATACGTCAAAGCTGGAAGTCTAATGTATGCCATGGTTCGTACACGGCCGCATATCACTCATGCAGCTTGGAATTGTGGAGTAGATTCCTTTCAAATCCCGGGAAAGGAACATCGGGCTGCATGAAATGGATTTTCGTGTATCTTTCGAGGTTCTTCCAAAATATGTCTATGTTTTGGAAATTATAAACCCGTGTTAGTTGGATACGTACGCAGATATACGGTGATATGGATTCGAAAAATCCACTTCAAAGTTACTGATTACATTTGCGAGCCGTATGTCGCGGCAATCAAAGTTACAAAAACGTGTGTTGCATTGTCCACTACCGGCAGATTCATAGCAAGAACGGAAGCATGTAAAGAGTTGTTATGGATGAAAAAGTTC
Organism: Hippophae rhamnoides; assembly: GCA_033030585.1. Taxonomy (NCBI): domain Eukaryota; kingdom Viridiplantae; phylum Streptophyta; class Magnoliopsida; order Rosales; family Elaeagnaceae; genus Hippophae; species Hippophae rhamnoides. Next base: position 3,108,763 of record CM065431.1, read on the forward strand.
TTGAAAGAACTCGTTGGGTTACAACAAGACAAGTTATCGCTTATTTTGCTGATAGTCGTAAGGTCTTATCCATCTTGGAAAGAATGCCTCCTTTCATTCGAGATCAAAACATATCACGTGGAGATATCACCGGATTAGGGATGTAATGGAGAAAAGGTTATTACAACTCGGTAAGATCCATACGTAAGAAAATGGATCGACATGTTAACAAAAATTCTCCGAGACAAAATTTTGTACTAATACCGTCATTTAGCTATTTGGATTGGTGGAGCCTCTACGTAATTTATGGGGGAGATTTTCACAGTCCCTCTTACATTTAAGAGGAAGAAAACACAAGTGGTAGAAAGTGCGTAACCACCAATGGTAGGTGCAACCACCAACGGTAGGTGCGACCTCACAATGGTAGTGTACAACCACAATGGTAGGTGTATCTAACATTGATATGCAATTTTGCTATAAATAGGCAATGTCTTTGCCTCATGAAACATCAACACAACAAACAAGTACAGGTTAAGAAAGCCAAATGAACAATTTCCTTTGAAGAAAAATAGTGTTGTGTGAGAAAGTGGGAGAGAATATCTTAGAAAAATATCGGGATATTTTTTTAAAAGGGAGCACAAAATAAATGAAGTTTGGGAAACACTTGTGTGACACTATTTTGGGTTTATCTCAATTTGTTGTATAGCCTCTCACTTTGTACCCATTAATCTTATTAGTGGAAGAAATAATTTCGGAGTTTGTCCCGTGGACTTAGCCCAAATTAAAGGGTGAACCACGTTAAATTTCCGGTGTCATTATTCTACTCTGTTGAATTCATTTTATCTTTACCCGCTGTGCCCAACAACGCACAGCGGGTAAAGAAAATGAATTCAACAATTACAAGCCCAAGAGAATTTTCCCACAAAATTCTCACTCAAGAACTTCTCATACAAGCTTTTCTCTATTTTTGGGATGATTATCAATGAAGAAATGAAACCATATTTATAGCCTTCAAGTTCTCATTTCATATGCCAAACATTTCTTCATTCAACAAAATTAGGCTACCTAATTTTCCTATTCTTTATTCAAACAAGGTTAGGCACCTACATCTTTAACAATATGATAAGCCACATTCCATGAATTTTCTTCTAAATTAGACACTTCCTATTTTGACTAAAAAACATAATATTATTTTTAATCAATCATAACAAAATGGACTAAAACGGGTTAAAAGTTATTGATAGCTTGCTAAGAGTTTTAAAATGGGAACAACAATATTTTTGGAGTTTTAAACGAAATTCATCTCTTAAAAGTCCTATATATGTGTAAAATTTTTACAAATAATTGTAAAAAATATTATGAATAGTAATTGAAGTATATTTTTTTAATAAATTTAACTCAAATTAAATTATAAATTAATATTTGTATAAATTGTACGAGTTTTAACAAGTTGGACTATTCCTATTAAGTGTATAAAATGACAATTTAGTTCTTGTAATTAACATAGTATAGCACTATTTTCAGATGAATTTTCGTTAATATTAGAGTAATTTATATATTTATTAAAATATTAAAATATTATAAAAAAAATTTAAATTACTGTTTTCTATCCAAAATAGAATAACGCTATTAATATATTTTTAAATCTCATTACGATTGAGATATATAGTTGTTGTGAAAGTAAGGATTTTAGTTTTAAAAATGGACAATGATATATAAAATTACTAATTAAGATAATGAATATATGTTAGCTTATTTATGAAATAGTTATTAAATATATGTTATTAAAATTTGTATTATATTTAATGAATGATGTATAAGGATTATATATTTTGATTAATTATAATCGTATACATTTAATCACTATTGATTTTAAGTAAAAAAAAAAATGATATATAACGGGGTTAGGATTAGGATTGTCAAAAGGACTGAGGCGGGTGAAGAATTCATTTCCATTCTTATCTCTAATTTAAAATTATTCTCTAATCTTCGTTTAAAATTCTTGTGATGATATTATATGTGTTCATGATATATTGATTGCTAACGTATTTTATCTCTTAATTAATAATATATTGAAAATTGTTCCATGAAAAAATCCTGTCAGTCAGTGCCTATTATTACTTGCTTGTTAATAGTTATTTATTTTATTTTATTTTATATAACATGTTATATGTCTTAAATTCAAAAAATTAAGTAAAAAAAAAATAAAAAATACAGAATACATGTTCTTGGGTTGGGTGCGGGAAATAAGCATATACTATTTTTTGTTTGATTATATAATGTTGTTAGTTAAGAATTCTAAATCATATTAATAAAAAATTAAAAAAAAAACTAAAAACTTGTTTGTCTCCATAGATAATTATTTCTTAGCATAATAAATATGGTGCATGCATAAATTTATGTATTTTAAACCTTTTTCAATCATATATTATTTTCAATTTGATTATATAACTTTAATTTGTCACAAATCATATCACGTACAAAAGTTTTATAAGTCACAATTTTAAATCATAATAATTTCAATTTCATTAAAGATTTGTTTGTCTGCAATGATTTTCAGGCAAAAACAAAAAAAAAAAATTGTGTTATGGCTGGAGAGGTCTAGAGAATGTAAGAAATTGATAATAAATGCAAGATAAGTTGGCAACTTAAATAGCAGGCACTAGGCAGGCAGGCAGGCAGGCAGGCATTGGTTGTCCATATGTTAATGAAATGTCCATAGTTATGGTGAAAAGGTACTGCTGTTCCATCCCAAAACAGAGAGCTTCACTGGCTTAAAAATTGTTCAATTAAGTTAGTCATGTTACTAAGGAACTACTGTTTTAATCATCTTTAAGAAAATGATCGACAATTAATTAAAAAAAAACTTTATACCACTTACATTACTAAAATAAATACCCAAAAATTTTAAAATTAAATAAATACAATGATATGACATAATAAAATTATATGAAATATCTATTTTATCTATACTGTTAATTATATTAAATAAAATTATTATTAATAAATTATTCTGGTCGATAATAATAATTTATATTATATTAATATCATTACTAGTAAATAATCATATAATTAAATTTTCTGACGGTGAATTCCATTAAAATTTACATTTATAAAAACATTTTGGATTAAAATGCTATTTTGAAAGTTGTAAATTAAAAAAAAAAATCAATAAATGAAAAATGACAAATAAGTTCGTACATGTTATTTGTAATAACACTTGGCCCAATATAATATAATGACATCCAATGAAAAATTGTTAACTCATTTGTCATTGTTATTATTTCTTTTACTAGCACAAATACTCTTAATTTAGCCTAAAGAAAATGGAGAGTGATTTGTAAAGCTACCATGGGATAAATTAAAAATAGTAAATAAGTGAGATTCTAGTCTACAAGCTGAATATTGAATATTATGAAGAAAAAAAATTAATTATTTTAAATTTTAGATGAATTGTAATTGATAAGATGTTGTAATATAACTATTAGATTTTTAGTAAATTATATCTAATGAAAAAATGATAGATACTTAATCGAAATAATAGTATATATTAAGGACACAACATTGCAGTTAAAAGTTTAAAATGCAAAACTAAGTGGAGGAATTGCTAAAACTTATCTGCAAAAATAGAACAAGAAGTACATACTTTCTTATGTTTCTTTCCGGTACAAATAATGCATTACACTTTTCGAACAAAAGAAAAATTAAATATTACATTTATCCTTAAAAATAAAAACATAAAAAATATATAAAAAAGAACACAGAAAAATGAAACAGCACTCTAATAAAAAGAAGCAACACAACTTATTGGGCAATGAAAGTCAACAATGATGAGAACCTTATATAGTATAATTCAAAAAGATTGAAAAAAATATAATAGAGAGTAACCATGTTGTGCTCTTTTTCTAATCAACTAAAAGAAAAAAAAAAGAAAGATATAGTTTACAGGATTTATGTGTACATTTTTTTGAGATTAAAATGTAATTTTTTAAGAACTGAATTGCATTATTTTAGGACCAAATATATATATTTTTGAACTATAACTTTCAAATTGAAAGCTATATAACCAAAACTACGGACCATTGTGGCATTCTTCCAAAATAGGGTGAATACAAGGCATCAAAGTTGTTCAATTTTGACCTATATTCTCTTCAGGAAATTTAAAGGTAAGTGGATCTTCATTTTGTATCCAACCATATTTTTCAAGAAATGGGTTGGCTAAAGAACTTGGTGGGTATTCATTAATATCTTCTTTCCAAACATTTTCATCTTCTAAATCTCTCACAACCTCCCACAAACAGCTGTTACATTTAAACCCAGCACCAAAGCTTATCATCAATATTTTATCACCTTTTTTCAATCTTTTTTTTGCTTCCATATAACCCAAAACATACCAAAGACTACTAGCTGATGTGTTCCCAAATCTGTGCAGAGTCATTCTAGCTGGTTCAAGATCATACTCACTTAGATCAAGACTCATTCCAATTCCATCAATCACAGCTTTTCCACCAGTATGAACACAAAAATGATCAACACCTGTTCTAAAATTCACAATTGGCTTTTTTTCCTCTTTTTTTTTAGACCCATTTTTAATTTTATACAAAACTAAACAACCCATGTATCTAATTAACTCTGTTATAGGTAAAATCTTAGGTGATATAATTTTGAGATTTTCCACAAATGCCCTTGTTGCTGCTTTTGGTAGATTCTTTGCTAGATGAAAACCTAGCCTGCCTTGTTCATCTTCTTGTTGAATACAACAGCCATATGACTCATCTTTAGCACCATGGTGTGTTCTAACCAAACATTTCAATTTCAATAAAGCTTTAGACTTTAATGCCCTTTTGTTTGTTAAAAGTATAGCACAGCCACCAGAACGAAACAAACAATTTGCTAGAATCATAGATCTGTCATTGCCAGTATACCAATTGGGACTTAAAGATTCTGAAGTAACAACTAGAGCATTTATGTTTTTATAAGATTTGAAAATGTGTCTAACAATGTCTATTGAAATAAGACTAGCACTACAACCCATTCCTGAAAGATTAAACACTTTGACATCTTCACGAAGCTTGTAGTGATTTATTATTCTAGCTGATAAAGAAGGTACTGAAGCTAACATTGAGACATTAACAACAAGAACATCAATTTTTGAAGGTGAAAGGTCTGACCTTTGTAAGAGCTTTTTGATACTATCAAAGAAAAACTCCTCCATTTCCAAAATCCCATCTGATAAAGTGGGATTTTCTTCTCTACCTGAAAACATAATTCTTGGAGCATAAGTTTGTTCTCCAATGCCAGAACTAACAATGGCTTTGAGGAGAAATTTGTATTCTAAAAGACCAAGACTTTTGCTTCTTTTGATTATTTCACCACTAAACTCTGTGCTTAGTTTTCTGTCATCTGTTGGCTTGTACAATTGGTAGTCTAAAATGTAACACTCTTTGTCTCTTTTTTCATCAAATTGTTTGAAGAGAATGTAAAGGAAGTAGAAGATTGGAAGAGTGTAGAGTAAAATGAGAAGATCCATGGTAGAGAAGAGAAGATAAATGGGGAGAGATAAGGTTTAAGAGAGAGACAATGAGTAATGGGTTTTTTTGTTTTTTTGGGTTCTAAGGTAAGATTGAGAGGTGTATGAGAAGTAGACTTATTATAGGAATGGTGAAGAGATTTCATGAATGAGTTGTAAAACATGTGAAAAGACTCGGGAGTAGTTCCCACACTCAACCTCCAACAAACAGTTGGTGTGCAACTTTTCTACTATCTTTATTACAATGCAAACTAGGACTCGTATGTAATATTTATTCTCAAAATTAGTTTTGAAAACCAATACCAAATTGCTTACACTGTTAGTAAGTTACCCAATATAGTAGTTCCCTACATTTAAGAAGATGGAGAGTGGTAGATGGAACAACAAAAAAAGTAACAAGTAGTAGAGTAACTTTCCTAATGAGAGAACACTTAACCTTTTACTTTTCCATATACTTGATAAAATCTAAATAAAAAAACCCTTTTAAACAAGAAACAAGTTTAAAAGAGAACAATATTATAGCTTCTAATATTACATGCTTTATAAAATGTGGGTTTCTCTCAACTTTTAGAAAGGAATGATATTCTTAATTCTTGGATATTTTAAGCTATCAATAGAGATTAATGTTATTGTTTGACAATGGTTTAGGGAATATTGGCATGATAGTTATCCCTAGCAATTGAAATTTGGATTGGACTTGGCAAATAAACAATTTTTTCATTCTTTAAAATAATAATTGTGTCATGTAGTATAATATTATATTATTTAAAAAATGAATAATTTTATTATTTTTGAGAATTACTGTGTTGTGTAAATATAATAAGAACAGTGTCCGTAAAAAATAATAAAATTTGTATTACTATACTATTCAATTTGACATGTAATGACATTAATGATTAAGTTAACTAAATTAAATCAATCAATGTCATTTAAAAATTAGGTGAGAAACTCTTTAGTACATTATATCATGAGGTCAAGCTTCGTCCCAATTTCAAACAAGTGTCAACTTTTTCTAAACTAAATAGGATTCCCTTGTATATAATATGTAAGTGATTTATAATCAATAAAAAGGATTTTGCAAAGATAGCAACAGGTGAAGTAAACAAGCAATCCCAAGCAAAAGGAGACAAGAATTGCAATAGTAAACATTGAAAAAGGTATTGACCCTTTTTTTTAATCCTCAAGTCTAGCTTGGACTAAGAAACCTACATCTTTATTGACTACTTTAAGGTGTGTTTATTAATGTATAATTAAAATTAATTGGAATACAAATTAATATGAATTAAAAAAAGAAAAAAATGAATGCAAAATTTATTTTACATTTTTCATGTTTATTAAAAAAAAATGAAAGAAATTGGAATAAATATACTATTTTTTTTAATTTTTAAAGTAATAATAAAAATAAAAAATATTTTGTAATTACATATACCTTAAATTTAGAAACAATGTGAATTACTCTTAAATTTATGAGTTTATTTTTTTTTACCATGTTTTTTGGAATTAATCGAGGAAATAAAAATGACTATTTTCTCTTATTTTCGTTACTCGTTATGGAAATGACACTTTAAATTCTATAAAGAATTAACCAATGAAATAAAAATAACTATTTCCTCATATTCTCGTTCCTCCTCGTGGAAATGGCATTTTCAATTCTGTAGAAGTATATCTATATATAATATAAAGCTTTGTGGTTATTCTTTTTTAGAAAAAAAAATTCTGTATGTTTTAAATTTAAGATATATTATAAATATTATGATGTAACATCACTATAAGTATAAAAATTATACGTAATAATAAAAAATTAAAAATATTGATAAAGTGATAGCCTAGTTTGTAGACTAAATTACATACGAATAACTGTTATAATTTTTGGAATGAATAATTTGAGTATCAGAGTTTTAAATAATATATAATTTTCTATACAAGTTTTAAGTCTCTCGATGCAAAACTACAAGGATGGATCTATTATTAGCGTGATTAAACCAATAAACTAGGTTTGCACTAGTAGAGGTTTATTTTTTATTTTATTTTTTTGAAAAAAATTCAAGTCAGTATAGTATAAATGTGTTTTTATTTATTTATTTATTTATTAAACAATAATTAGTTGGACATATTATTTGAAACCAGACCCATACCATTATATGAATTTATTTATTTCTTTTTATCTTTGAAGACCTAATATTGTCAGCTAAATTATGTATATTAAATTTGGACTTGAACAACACCATAAGGGTAAAGAGCCCCACAATATCGGAAAATTAGCCTTTAGCGTTTGGACCTTCATAAGACGAAAAGTGGATATTAAACTCTCTCTCTCTCTCTCTCTATCTATCTATATATATATATATATATATATACTCATGACGACTTTAGATGAAACCATGGAAAAAAGTATGTTAAGGTTAATAAAAAATCACGAATAAAATAAATTTAACGTGATTTTACAATTTAACCAAATCACATCTAAAGTTTTAATATTTACTAAAATTATTTTTATAACAAATTTTTAATGCATGAACAAAGTAAAGAATCTCTCTATTTATTATTATAGATAGATGTATTTATTTGCGTATAAATATGTTATGATTGATTAAAAATAATATTAGGTTTTTTAGTCAAAATAAGAGGTGTCTAATTTAAAAGAATATTCATGGAAGGTGGTTTATCATATTGTCAAAAATAGAGTTGGCTAACCTTGTATGAATAAAGAATAAGAAAATTAGGTAGTTTAATTTTGTTGAATGAAAAAATGTTTGGCATATAAAATGAGAACTTGAAGGCTATAAATATGGTTTCATTTCTTCATTTTTAATCATCCCAAAAATAGAAAAAAAAAACTTATATGAAAAGTTTTTGAGTGAGAGAATTTTGTAGGAAAATTTTCTTGGGCTTGTAATTACTTTGTATTTTAAATGTGTGAGAAAATCATTGAGAACATGATTGTAACAATTTTCTACGTAGTAAATTTCTTTATTTGATTGTTTTTTGATAACAAAAGTAATTTTTATTCAATTTTGAGTTTCCATTATAATTCTTATATTGTGTATTCTCTATTTCTCTGTTATTTGATATTATGTTAAAGAGTATTTTGGAAAGCATAATTTGTGATTAATTATACCATTTGATCCAAAATTACTAACAAAATAATCTATTTTAATGTAATTATTATTAATATTTTCTTAAAATTATCAAGAGTACACATGTATGGAACTAATTCATATAATTTTTTTTGTTTTTAACTTCTTGACACCAGAATTTTAACTTAATAACTAATACAACTTATATCACACTAATGATATTAAGAATTTATAAAAGATACTCAAATCTATAATCCTTTTATACTAAAAAAATCTCTCTCAAACACGCGAAAACCTAAACAAAATTACCCAAAATTACCAAGAACTTCCTTTCTTGCAGCCTTGCAGTACCAAAATTGGAGGGCTTATATGGATACAAAAATATATAGCAAAACAAATTCAAAAGAATCGCATCTCACTTGGCTTTTAGTTATCGAAAAATCTACACATATATCTCCAATATTACTTGCTCTATGTTCACCCTATTACAAGAAATTAAATCACTTTATACCAGTGTTTGCTAGTTCTCCATATATATAACATTCCCTTAATATATATCACATTTACCTTATGAAATGAAGGGCTGTGAAACTAATAAGTAACATCACATATCTTCGTTAGCCGAGCATTAATTTCTAACATGCATTAAAATTCCTTTTTTTAATACCTATTTTGAGGTATTAATCTTAACTAGTTATATATAAAATGATTAATAAAAATATATAAAATATTTATTTTATTTATAATATTAATTATATTTTATTGTGATAAAGTTATTAACGATGAATTATTATTGTTGTGGTTATAATAAAAATTTATTATAAAAATTTGTTATAATAATTTGTTATAATATAAAAATTGAGCCACTACTAAGAAAAGTGGAAGCAGGTAGAGTTTATGAAAGGCCATCATTCCCCTTACATCTCAATTAAGAAAATTTTAGATACAATTTTATAAAATTATAAATAAATTATATGTATTAAATATACATTGATTTTTAATACTCAAATATTTACTACAAATTCAACATTTAAACATATTTACATGCAAAAAATAGATACTTATCGTTTGAATTATAAAAAAAATATATTAATTTATACTAAAATGAGATAAATAATATTATTTTTTCCTTAAAAATAAGTAATAAAAAGTAACTAATGTTACTTTTTATTGTTTATATGGTATCATTTTTGAGTTCGAATCTTAAAATAATCATCCCAAATAAATATGCATTTTGTTAAAAAAAAAAAAAGATTTCTGAGCCTTTCAGGCTTGCAATTACATTTGTATAAATCATAGTTTATGTCAAAATTAATATTATAACTTAAATTATTTTGAATTTAATTTATTAATCGGTTCCTTGTATTTATGCTTAATAGAAAAGACAACCAAGTAATTTTCATAACCTTGCTATTAACAACAATGACAAATTAATGATCATTTAATTCATAAAAGTGAAGCTATATATTAGAAAGTGAGGAAACCAACCAAATGGTTTTTGAAAATAAAAAAAATACCATGTAAAATTATTTTTAGAGTAGTGTTTCATGTCTTTCACATATGCATTTATATTGGATGTGGTTTAAATCTACATTTTCTTGATACCTACTTTATTTTTTGGTCATAATCTCGATACTTAAATTTGAAATATATGTCATTGAATTACAGGTAATCGATAACATAAAAAGCACAATTAAGTATTATCACGTACACTTGTATTTGATTAAAACTGAAGATTCATTAGTTGTGTTTGATTAAAACTCAACAACAATAAGTTGTTTTCAAAAATCAATAAAATTGCCAATCAAATTTAGTTGTTTAAATGTTAGCAATCCAAATATGAATAGAATTTTATGTGAATCTAACACAAAGATAATGTGGAGAAATTCTCTTATTTTATATAAAATCCCATTTTATATAAATATCAATAATAATTTCTTAAAATTATCACTAACTAATTCATATAAAAGTTTTTATTAAACATGTAATAATTGAATATATAGATAAAGAATCTTCATCTAGCCAGCTAGCCTCTCTCTAATATACATCACCATATTTCACATGTACACCCATCAATTAGCATGACCACACGTCACCAAAGCATTAATTTTGAAAACATGAAAAGTCACTATACAATTAACAACTTCATTATGATACGTCGAAATTGTCCAATTTAAATCATTAATATTACAACTATTTTTTATTAATGATAAATTAATATTAGTAACATTTAATTTGTAATTAACTATATATTACAATTGTTATGAATTCGTAAATTTCGAGAATAAATATAATTTTAAGTATAAACTGAACATGAAACAACATAAAACCATATCTGTTCGTATCCAAAAATAATTTATATATTTAATAAATTAAATTATATTTTTGGTTAACAATCGTCTCGAATCGTTACCCGCAAATAAAAAATTATCTACAAATTGTAATAATTTTTAGACAATTTTAAATACAAATTTTATAATTCAATTCAAAAATAATTATATCAAAAATCATACACGTCCGTCACCATATCCATCCCTATCAACAAGGTTTATGATTCAAACATACATAGTTTATTTGAATATGTGAAATGTTTTGGTTTCAAGTCCCAATTAAGATGTATAAGTAGTATATTATAAATTGTAAAAATATTATTACCAAAAATAAATAATAAGATTAAAATATTGTAACAATTATACAATAAAAAATTTATAAATTATAAATTATTTATTCTATTTATATAAGTAATCATATTTTACTGCATGAATTTCTTGTGGACTGAAATATTGTTTCAATAACATCTTTATATACTAAGGTCATCTCCATCTAATTTTGTAAACTTTTAATGCACGCGACACCAAGCTACCATCGTGTACTTTTAGTTGGCAATTAATGATTTCATTTCGTAGCAGTAACAATGATCAATAACTTCATTTTTTTACATAATATTTTATACTCTTGTCTTATAAATTACAACCGTTAAAATAAAAAAATTAAATAATTATACATACATATACATACATACATATATATATATATATATAAGAATTTCTATATATGCCATTATGCATCAGGGTGGTTGAGGCCTTTGGAGAACAATGATAATTTTTTTAATGATATTATAATTTTTTATCTAATATAAATAATAAATTAAATAAATAAAAATATAAAAGTTAATATTTTTTTTTATAGATTAAATGACTAGGAATTTGAACTTTCTTTTCAACGTAATAAAATTGAGATATTTTTTTAAAAAATTTGAAATAAAATTTAAAATTTAAAATTTTTCTACAAAATTATAAATTTTATTTTTGAAATATGAATAAAACGAACATATAAACTAAATAATTTTGAACTTAAAAAAAAGAAATTGACAGAAAAAAGAGAAGAGAAGCGTACACAAAAAATGTTAAAAGATGTGTTTCTATATTGTTTATTTGTTATTATTTTGCATAACAAATAAATATCGAATAAACATTATGTGTTTTTACCACCTTCATTGTTTCTATAATGTTTATTTGTTATTATTGAGAAAATAAATGAAGATTATTAAAGATTCAAAATATGTTGATTTAGTTATTTAGAAAATATAACAATTTTTCATCAAATAATAAAATTAAGAGTCAATTATTGTTCATATTTCTTAATTTTTGATAATAATATGTAAATTTTTATGTACATATTGTAAAAATATTGTTATCCTAATAATATTTATTTAAATGCATAATTTTTTTTAAATTAATATCTTTTTAAATATTATTTTAATAAATTATTTATTTAAAAAATATATAAAATAGATGTTATAAAAATTAATACCCATAAATTTAAAAATCATATTATAGAAACAAATTTTATAAAAAATTAAAATATAGTTTGAAATAGACACACAGAGAGCGTAAATGATTTAAAAATCTTCGTTATAAAATAAATCTAATTCAAATTATATAATAAAATTTTGATAAAAATTAATATTATAGTAGATAAGTAGTGTTTTTATATCATACTTTTTGGTCTAACATATATATGTAGTTAAAAATAAGACCGATGCTTTGTACTTGGCTTTGGCTACTTTGCATTAATGAAAGATTTTATGTTAAAGAAAGACTGATTATATTTGTCATGATCTTAATATTAGTAAAAAGTTAGATATCCGAAAATAATTAATTTCTACAAATTTTGACAAATATTTGTTTAATTTATAGATTATAATTAAATAAATATTTAATTGATAATAATTTTATAAACTAAAAATCTAACCTACCAATGATAAATTATATACATATTCAACTAAATATGATAATTTATTCGACAAGTTGAATTTTAAGTGTATCATATTAATTAGAGGAGTCAAATTTAATATATTTTAAATTTAATTAAATGATTTTTTAATTGATTTAATTTTAATCGAACAATATTTTCACCTATTAAAACCGAATTAAATACGTGTTTAATTCATAGTAACTAAACAAAATAGTTATCCAATTTCATCCCCAACACGCTGGAGCTAAATTCAACAGGTGTCCAACTCTTTTATACCTCATGGGTATAAAATTTCATTGCATACGAGATCATCCACGTACAGATTCCTCACAATGATGGAATAAGCAGATTCAATGCCAAGTCCAATTCCTAAAGAGCTTTCTTCATCGGCCCTATCCTAAGTTTGAGTAAATCATGTTAACATGTATATATAGCCATACTATTGAACAGAAACAAATAGGCTTATATACTTTGAAACACAGATTGCTATTTCGTACGATGAATACCGCAGCTTGACACAAGTTTTCTCTGTAAGATCAACATAAATTAATATATAAAAAAAACCTACAAACTGGTTTCTTGCTGGTGATACCAATTCTCATTGCCCTCAATGTCCATGTCGTTATCGGAGAAATCAAAGTCTACAATAATGAAATCGAAGAGAGACAAGCTGTTATCATCGTCGTCTGTACCTGTTGCCATTATTGAAGCCAGTTAGGGTAGTTGAGTTTAGGTAGTTGAGAAGATCTACATTGAAAGAGAAGCGATTGAAGATGACGTTGGGGAGAAAGAAAACATGGAGACATACAGTGAGTGATTGATTTCTTGTATTATAGTTTGGTTGACAGTAATATAATAAGAATTGATTTTTTCAAAATTTATTTTTAATTAATTAAAAAGTGAGAATTTATCCCAAATCGATTTTAAAAGAAAAAAAAATCATAATTTTTTTTCGCATAAGGAATCATGATATCATTTATAATTCAATTTTTTCCCCAATTTTACCCTAACATTAAATATAACTTTAAACCAAGTTCTAAACTATAAACCATAAATCTAAAATTCCAAATCACTATCTATAAAAATAATAATTTTAACCTTAAACCTTAATTCACAAATATAACTCTAAACTTCAAATCCCAAAACCTTATTTAGAAAAATAATAATTTTAACCATAAATCTTAAAACTCAAATCCTAAATCTTAAATTCTTATTTAAAGAAATAATAATTTTAACCCTAACCTTAACTCACAAATATAACTGTTAGATATTATTGTTATAAAGCTCCTTAATTTAAGGAGCAAATTAAGGAGCAAAACATGGAACAAAACAAGGAGTAAAACATGGAGCAAAACAAGGAGTAAAACATGGAGCTTAATTCAGAAAGCAATTCAATAACTATTAATTTAAGGAGTAATTCAAGGAGTGAATTTTCCTATAAAATAGATGTGCATCATTGTAATGAATTAACCATCCAAAGTTGTTCATTCCAATCGGAGAGAAAAGCTTAGAGAGAAAAGTTATGGCAGAGAAAATTGAGAGTAATTTTCGGGTGTAATTGGTCAGAGTCATGGAGTGTTGTAAACACCTCAGGTAATTTCTCCCTTTCAAAGAAAAGATCTCAGCAGTCCTAGACGTAAGCAAGATTGGCCGAACTCCGTTATCAAATTTTGTGTTATTTTTCTATCCTCGTTTTATCATAACCGCTTATCGAGAATTTGCGCTATTTCCCAACAACCTGCACGTAGCTATCGTAGCGATTTCTCATTAATTTTCTCGCAAGAAATAGTCGTAAACGATCCGGTAGAAGTCGATGAGTTAGCAGCAACGGCCGCATTAGACGGCAAGGGCGAAACTCGAGAAATTCGATGGCACAGATTTCTGGTTTTGGAAACGCAGATGTAGGATTATCCGTATCAAAGAAATCTATATCAACCTCTCTCAGTGAAGAGGTTACGTGGCATGCTAAGATTGGAATCTTCTAGACGTACAAGCCCTGAGTTATTCGATCGACGTTATCCCGTAATGTCGTTTCAACATAGCAAAGGAAAAGACTACCTACAGGTCTTATAGGCAGCCTCTCTCCAATATGTACGAGGCCATCGCCTCAAACAAAGTGCACTCGACGAGGCGCTGCTCACCTGATGACGAAGGCCGCATCAGCAGCTCAACATCTCAACGAACTCAACACGCTTACAACCCGCCGAGTTCAAGGAAATTGAATTGGCGAAGAAGTACGAGCATTGATACTTTGTCTTCTCTACCGTAGTCGAATGCTACCGTCACGCCGTGTGAGAGCCATCTTAGGAAGCAATAAGTCAAATTCGACGATGTTCGTGATTTGGTTCTCTCAAACAAGAGATCCCACGTAGAGACAGTGAATCGTCAACCTCTTCGCCTTTGCACAGAGTCAAGAGGAAGAAATTCAACCAAAGGAAACGGACGTGGTGTAATCGACTACCGAGGTAGATCAAAGCGACGTGAGGTCCAAATCTAGGAATCCTAATAATTCCCATACCAAGACTATCGAGTGTCGGGAATCATGGAAGAACCGCACTACAAAATCGGCAAGAATGCACCGGCGGACAAACAAGTGAAGGCAGAGACAATGTTATTTCCACCTCAGGAGGAGATGATGCATTGATACGCTTCTTCGAGAGCAAGGAAGAATTCGGTGCTAGACTCCTGAGCATCGCTCCATGCTATCACGTAAAGAATTCTTCGAGAAATATGTCCCCTGAAACCTTGGAAAGGTATATTCAAAGGGCGATGATCAACCACGTGCTATTATTGGCAAAGCGTGTAGCGAAGATTAAGTTAAACGACCGCTTCGGGAGTTCAAGGATGTCGCATATTCCCTCAATCCTCAAGGAACTTAATCTCACCAAGGGCCACAATGGTTGCTACACTACGATCTTCCGCTGGCGATGATTGGAAGATTTCCAAAGCGGTGCAATGACAAATAAGCCGAGGCAAGAAAAGTGGCACTCTTTACATGACAAAGAAGACGCTTGTTCAATCACAATTGTAGTAATGAAACACCAAACCGTGGGCACCAGAGATTAAAGCCACAGCGGAAGCGATGGCAGATTACGACCAAAAGGAAAACTTCCAGGTCTACAAACAGAGAGATACGTACGAAGATTGTATACTTGGAAAGCAAAAGAGAGTCGCCTTTCGACAAGTGGTGTAACCCCAAAGTTAAGGAAAAGCTGCCAGAGCTTATTCACTCGCTTGTTCGGGGACCAACAACCGCCTCATCCATCAAGGGAAACAATACTTCAGTGACTTTCATCGATGATCATTCTCAAGGTACGGGTTTACTTTCAAAGCATAAGTTCTGACATTTCGAGGCTTTCAAGATGGAAAGCTACGTGGAAAATGAGACGGGTTTGAAGATCAAAAAGCTCGGGATCCGATAACGCGTGAATACGAAGACACCAGATTCAAAAATTTTTTCTACGAGTACGGGATCGAATGGAAAGAATCGTGCACAGCACGCCTCAACACAACGGGCGTAGTCGAGCGTATGAACCGAACGTTGATGCAAAGAGCCGGCATTCGGATACAAATGTCATCACCGGCGCTCGCGTAGTCAACACTCGGCATACTTGATCAACCGAGGCCCATCCGTTTCCATTCGATAGAATACCGCAGAGAGGTATGAGAAATGGAAAAGAGGTGAAAACTATCACATCTAAAAGTTTTCTACTGCGGTAAAGCATTTCAGGCATACGCTGATCAAGGTAGGAATAAGCTTGATCCCAAATCCAAGAAATGCACATTCATCTCTACGCATGCGAGATGAGTTTGGCTACCGTATTGGGACGACGAAAGAAGAAAGTTATCCGTAGCAGTAGATGTGATTTTCAACGAAAGTGCGATGTATAAGCGACATGCATAAAATAGACGCCAATGCCCTTGCAGAATGAGTCAAGATTTGCAGATGCAGATGATGTCCCGTATACTTCCCCAACAAGAACCAATTGTAATAAGTCCTCACCAGGAACTTGTCGGACAAAGCAAGACACAACATTCGACACACCACAACCTCTTACTCCAGCCCCGTATCGGTATGTCTTCTCGACCTCACGTGCCTAACAGAGATACAATGAACTATATGTTGTCGATCGACTATGGAGTCCACATGTACGAAGTCTTGTCGACTCGAGATTCCAACAAGTGAGCTTGCTATGAAAGAAGAAATGAAATCTCTCATCTCCAACCGTATTACGGAACTAGCCGAGTTACCATGTGGAAAGAAGGCACTTCACAACAAACGGGTGTACCGGTGAAAGAGGAGTACGATGGTTCCAAGAGATACAAAGCCCGCCTAGTTGTCAAAGGCTTTCAACCGTAAGGAAGGAGTTGACTACACCGACATTTTTGCTCCCGTCATGAAGCCTTAATACTATCGCACGATTGAAATATCAGAGCCATCGAAGATCTTCATCTTGAACAATGTTGGATGCGTAAGACTCGCATTCCTTCACGGAGATTTAGATGAAGAGATATACATGTACCAAATGTAAGGTTTTCGTAAAGAGGGAAGAAGAACATGCTGCGTACTTAAGAAGAGTTTGTATGGCCCGAAACAAGCTCCGAGACAATGGTACGTAAAGTTTGATACCTTCACGACAAGGAAGGTTTCCGTATGCAATGTCGACCATTGTTGCTACTTCAAGAGATATAGGTCCAGCTATATCATTTTACTACTTTATGTCTGATGATATGTTAAGAGCAGTGTTCAGATATGATGATATCGTAAGATCAAGATCAATTGTCAAAGCGAGTTTGACATGAAAGACTTGGGTCCGAAGAAAAAGATTCTTGGAATGCAAATCACAAGAAATAAGAAGAAAGGATCCTTGCGCTTATCTCGTGCAAAAGTACATCAATCGTGTTTTGCATAGATTCAACACGAAGCATGCTGCCGTTGCCAAGTACACACCTCGCTAGTCATTTTCGCTTATCCAAGGATCATCTCGCATTATAGGAAGAGAGAGAATTCATGGCTAAGGTTCCTTATGCCTCACCATTGGAAGTTTGATGCACGCAATGGTCCGCATAAGACCGTACATCGCTAGCAATGAGTTGTTAGCAGATTTATGTCAAATCCAGGGAAAACTCATCGGGAAGAAATGTTGATTTTGAGGTATCTCCGCGAGGCACCAGTAAAAGTGTTTGTACTTTTAGTAAATGAGAGTTAAAAGTACAAGGATACGTAGATGCAGACTTGGGAGGAAGTTCGATCACCGGGGTTACACCACCTGTTATATATTTATCACTTTAACTACAAAAGTATTAGTCAGATGTCACAAATACAGAAATTGTCACTCTATCCACTACAGAGGTCGAGGTACGTAGCAAGAATCAAGCTAGTAAAGAGATGATATGGCTTCAAGGTTTGTTAATTGAGTCGATTCAAACAAGAGAAGAATGTTCTCCGCATAGCGATAGTCAAAGCAATACACTTGGCAAAGAATTCAAAGATTTCATCAGAACCAAACATATCGACTTTCGTTATCACTTCATCGATCTCTATTAGATGATGTGTTAATACCATCGGAGAAGATTCAAGGAGCAAAAATCCACAGATATGTTAACAAAGGTGGTGATTATTGACAAATCAAGTCAGGCTCAACTTCGCCTGGTCTCGCTAGAATAACAAAGACTAGAAAACTCGCCGCATTGATCGAGGTGAAGACAGATTGAATCACTTTCAATGTGGGAGATTGTTAGATATTATTGTTAAAAGCTCCTTAATTTAAGGAGCAAATTAAGGAGCAAAAACATGGAACAAAACAAGGAGTAAAACACGGAGCAAAAACAAGGAGTAAAACACGGAGCCTTAATTTGTGAGCAATTCATGAACCATTAATTTAAGGAGTAATTCAAGGAGTGAATTTTCCTATAAAATGTATGTGTAATTGTAATGAATTAACCATCCAAAGTGTTCATTCCAATCTGAGAGAAAAGCTTAGAGAGAAAAGTTTTTTGTGAGAGAAAATCAGAGTAATTTTCTCGGGTGTAATCAAGTCAAGTGAGTCATGAAAGTTGTAAACACTCTTGCGGTAATTTCTCCCTTTCAAGAAAAGATCTGCAGCAGGTCCGGAGACGTAAGCAAGATTGGCCGAACTCCGTTATCAAATTTTGTGTTATTTTTCTATCCTTGCTTTATCATAAATCTGGCTTATCGGGAATTTGCGTTATTTCCCAACAATAACCCCAAACTCTAAATCCCAAAACCCTAAATACCAAATCACGAATAACAAATCTCAAAACACTAAATCCTATTTTAAAAAAAATAATTTTAATAATATATTTGATTTTAAGTAATAACTATTTTTTAAAAAATAATTTTAATAATGTATTTTATCTGACTAAAAAATAATAATTAAATAATATTATTTAATATTTACTAAATATATGAATATTAAGATAATATACAATATTTTTCATTCAATTTCAATTATAAACTAAATAATGTAATACTGATTCTCTTATTCTTTTTTTTATTCCAGTAATTAAATTAAACAAAACTATTTCTTTTTCATTCTCAATCTCACTCCATTATGTAAACCAAACGTTACATTAAAGTAAAATAGTAAAAAAAAAGGTTCATTATCTTTAATAAAAATGTACTTTAATCCCACACAAATTAAATAAAACAATACAAGTCTGCTATAACAAAAAAGGTCAATGAAGTCCATTTTTTAATACAATGAACTTGTGATGTCCTAGTTTCGAAGAGTATAACAAATTTAACGACACAAAATTATTATTTTATAAAATAAACTTCTATAACCTTCTTTTTTTGTATGTCCACCCAATAGATATAGATTTTAAGTATAAAAGATTTAAACTAACCCTTCATCTTAGATTAAAATTATTAAAAGGTATATATGAGTCTATGTCCTAAAAAAAATTTTAAAAACTTTAATTTATCATTAAAAAGAAGATATAAATGACATAGATATTCATTTGTATCATTTGGTTTCTTAAATTATAAGTGGTGTCATTTAATACTTTTTCTGAATTTATTAAAAACAAATCACATTAATTTTATGTTTTTATATTAAAATATCATTTTCTTTAATAGAAAAACGAATTAATATAAAAAAAACCTCTATTACTATTGGTTTGGTCTAACGGCTTTGTGTTAATTTGGTAGATTTTGCCAGCCAGAAACTAATTGAGGAAAGCCTAAATGAAATGATTTTTTTTGGGACACAAGTCATGATATTTAAGCTCCAAGTATAATCATATCTTCACCAAACTTACTCAAGGAATGTAATTAGCAAGGTGGTCGTATTATAAAGGCCTATAAATATATAAAACCAAAATTAAATTCAAAATAAGGCACCAACGCATGATAAGCAACCAACCCATTCTTCTTCCCTTTTAAACCGAAAACCTACAACTGTCTATCATTTTAAAAATTCTCCTCAGTCTCAACTAACAAAGGACACAAGACTCATTACCAAGGAGTACTTTTCGAGTAATGAAGGGCAAAAAGAGTAGTTCTGAAGCATATTTCTGAGATAAATAAGAAGAGTTTTTTATGGATGCTTTTGAATTGCTTTATACTCAGGCAATAAAGCAATAGAAACTACCCAAATGATCATATTGAAAGCATTTCAACTAAAAAAATATTGATCGGCACACCATAGCAAGATGAACAAAATCATATATGAAAATTCAATCTTTTATATCCTTCTCAAAAGTATTTCTGAACAATAGACTAATAATAGTATGGAAATAGTTGAAGTATCGACTGTGTCATAAGTAGAAAACATTACACCTTGATTGCATACTTCCTCATTGGAAAGTACACTTCCTTCTTTTTCTCCCTTTCTGTCTTCAATGATGCCTAGAAGGAATACAAAACAATAAGCATTTGGAAGGAATAAGCATTAAGGCTTAGAAACAATGTCACAAGATACAAAAAAATTCTTCTGTATAGTTTTCTAAAAATACAATATCATTAAGTCTGTTACGATCAACTTTACATATGCAATGTGTTTGGAAATCGATCAACGAACCAATTTTTATATGTGCGCTAATGTAATAGAAAAGTGAACATTCCAATAGGAGCATTACCATTCTTACCATCAAAGAATTAGCAATAAGCCTTATCCCTGCGGCTAACAAAACTAATGGAATGGAAAGAATGACCAAAGTCAACCCTCAATATCTTGATAATTGTTATTTTCCAACAGAATAATAGCCCATGATAAATATGCATCAAGGAAATTGATTCTAGAAAAAGTGAAAAAGTGCTAAGCAGCTACTGCAAATCAGAATGTGCTCCAAAAACTGAAAGGGTGAGGAGTGCCAAGAGTATTGTAGCTTACATATGTAGAGCGCACAAGTTTTATAGCTTTTTAATGGATCACACAAATCATGTTGCCGGTTATGTTACCAAATTTTTTGAGATATTTCTAAAATAACAATTTTATTAAAGTTATTAGTGTGATAATAAATGACTAGATATAACATTACGAATTTAATCACATAATCAACACTGTTACGAATTAGAACTTGCGAAAGCAAAGATCGGGTCCAATTTTGGTTGCATAAATTAATAATAATGGGTAACGGCAAAATAATCAGCAGTAAGAAAATAAATAGCACACAATGATTTAAGTGGTTCAACTTTTCAATGTGAAAAGTTTACTACACTGACGACGGCACACAAAGGAAAATTCATTAATAATAAAAATGAAGATACAAACACCAATTTTCAGAGCTTCACAAATTATACCAAATTCAAAATCAACCCACAAAATATCCCCTCTAAATTACTGTTAATATATATAGCAAGATAGATTAACAAACTTGCTATTAAATCAAATATTATCGTACAAATGAGAAAATCACCACAAATAGCAGCTAAAATGGACAGTTTGTCCTTGGGCTAATTTCCTATGCTCTCTTAGTCTGTTATGGAGGCAGCCAACCCTCACTTTTCTACATTTTTCTATTCTTGGGATGCTGTACATGTAGAGGTCACAACCAGAAGCCAAACGGTGTTTGCAGAGGACACAAGTGCGAAGAAAGTGAGCAGTTCCAGTAAGATTAGTAGAACTTCTGCTGTTGTTACTGCTTGTTTTCTTCTTTTTTCTTCAGTTGCTATTTTTCTAGTGGCTGTAGCTTCTGAAATCTGTTTTTCCTTTTACACTGTCATACACATGCACACACAAAACAACATATATATATATATATATATATTACAGAAAATCACAGGGTTTTAATAGGTTTTAGGCTAAATTTTTGGGCCAAACAATTAACAAACATATAATATAATTAGTACAATTTTTTATTCAATATTAAAAATATGATTTTAACGTTAATTTTATAAAAGTAACAAAACATACTTTATCCATTAAAAAGTTAGGGTACTTATGTGGTATACTTGGATTCTCACGCACTTCACCCAAACTAAAAAGTAAAAGAAGCTAGTCATGAATTTTAAAATGGATTGTTTCCTAATTGGCTTGACAAGTTTATGTAAAATCCGATAATTCTCAAACCTGTTATAAAGAATAGGAATATAGAGAATATAGCAACTTAAGCCATAATAAAAATAACTAAATGCTGTAATTTCTTCAAAAAATACAGAGGATAAACATCATGCTTCATTATGATGACAATCAACCAAAACCTATATATCTATACGAAGCATACTATAAGACACGTCAGTTTTTCTTAAATGACGAACAAGGAAACACTATCGAAGAACATGACCAAAAAGAACTCTGCACATCATAGCCATACTATAAGCTTTCAAGTAAACATAATCTAGGAACTGGGCTCTTCACATTGTTAAGTTCTTCAATTGAGTTTTACGACAAATAGAAAGCAAATCCCATTATGGGTTTTATCTTGTCTAAAAAATTATAACTTTACGTGGGAATTCAATAAATGGCCGTACCTGATGTTTAGTAAGACGCCTCCTAATGGCCCTGGTCTTCTTTGGACGCAGATCAAGTGGTAAGAACTTCTTGTTCTTGTAAGCCTCCCTTAAAGCAGCCTTTTGCTTTTGAGAAAACACAGTCAAAACCTGAGCAATAGAAAGCCTGACGACCTTGCTACATTTCCACAAAGTAAATAAAAACAAAACAATCAAAATGAATTTTCACAAACATATGGTAGACATATAATAGAAAAAAAGAGAGTGGGTAATATAAGAAGGGCAGAGAACAGTTACATCTTGGAAAGTTTGTTGGGGGCACCACCAGTGACCTTTGCCACTCGGAGGAGAGCAAGCTCTGCTTTGAGATCTTTCAATTGGTTGAGCAACTCTGTCTTCGATTTGTTCCTCAACTCGTGAACTTTGATCCTGGCTTTTATATTCAAGGAAAATAAATACGAATAACCTACAGAGACACTGATTAGTGGAAAAGAGTTTACCGAAAACATGACACAGATTAAAATTAGGATGAACTCACCCATAGCTATGAAGTTGGCTCTATGTCGCCAGGAAATGCAGAAAACGAAACCTTGTTGCTGCCTTGCTGGTGTATGGTATGGCAATGGTTACTGAAAACCCTGAAATAATAACATAAATAGAAAATTAATTTATGGGTTGAAACTTGAAAGGTCGAAATAATATTGCCGTTTAAGTTATCGGGACGATTTGATATTCTTATTTGAGCTAATATTATTGTTTATTAAAAAGATTTTTAAGTTTTTGTTTATAAAAAATGTTATTAAAGGATTATTTAATTTTATTAAAAAATATAATAAAAATATATTTCAAAGATACTAAGTTATTTAAAGAAATTTATTCTACCTTTGATTATTATTTTTATTTTTTCTAATTTTTCGTTTAAATTAACCCTAATAAATTAGATAAATTCTTATATTTTTATATTAGTCAGTCTTTTCTTTAAATGATTTCTAAATATTAAATTAATAAAAAAAATTAAATTAATTTTATTATTTGTTGACTTTCAATACCAACAATAACATGAATATTTAATACTAATAATGATATTTATTATTAAAATATGTAAACATTGTATTTTATATAGTTATTGTTTCAAAAACAATTTTAAAGTGTTTTGCATAACTAAGATTTAATAACAAAGTTTAAGATAAATTATAAGTTATTGGGTATAAAATAAATTTATGCTATATTGTACAATATTGTGACTATATGAACTCAATGAACAATAAACTAGTAAATGAATATAACTATTAGATAAATAATATAAGAGATAGATAGTTCGTAAAAATCCTATAATTATTCGAACTATATAAGTACGAAAAGTTAACTCTCATCCTAAATTTAGTTTATACTCACATGTAAATAATTAACATGAGATAAATCCTTTTTTATATACTTATATTATATCATTCATAAAAATGTTAAGATAAATGGACATGAACACAACATGTTTATAATATCTCTCGTTTTTCACTTTAAACCATAGAAAGATGTTATGATTTCTTCTTTTATTAATAGTAGTCAAATTAATTTAAACATCAAGAGTCAAAGACTATCATACTTGTGGAAGTCTATTAAGTCCTAACAAGTGTTCTTTGTTCTCACGACTACAATAAGAAAAAAATGACCTATTTTATGATGTAGATGAAAAATAACATCAACATAAACTATCAATGTAATCACAAAAATATATCTTCAATATTTTTCATTGATTGGGTTTTTTAATTTGGATTAGAAATGATAGTTAATTGCATGATAAATTATAAGGCTAATGAATAAAAAAATCATATCATTAGAAACAATAATAAATAATATAGTTTATAATGAGATAATGAGATTATCTATATTGATTTTTATAAAAGGTCTTTTTTTTTCTTTTTAATCCCTTGCATAGAAAAGAAAAAAAATTATATAAAAAAATGAAGTGATGATTAGAAACATCAAAATTTGATTTTTTTTCTTAAATATAATTTTATATGTGTTTATATATAATG
Source organism: Hippophae rhamnoides (assembly GCA_033030585.1). Classification (NCBI taxonomy): domain Eukaryota; kingdom Viridiplantae; phylum Streptophyta; class Magnoliopsida; order Rosales; family Elaeagnaceae; genus Hippophae; species Hippophae rhamnoides. The sequence continues at coordinate 3,133,555 of CM065431.1, forward strand.
AACATTGGTTTCATAATTTTTTTAAAAATATATATTTATTATATTATAAAAAATATTTAATACTTAAAAAGAAGATTATTAAAAAATTTTATGATATATACTTTAATTTAATTTTAATCTTAAATGGTAACTTAAGTGCTTTTTTTACAAACGATATGATTCTGTTTTTATTTAATAAACCAATCAATAAATTTGAGCGAGAATAGTATAAGAAGAACGAAGCTCAAAAACAATATAACTCAAAAGAAAATGCCAAATATAAGTCACTAATTCTACTACTTGTTATAAATAAATAAAATTAGCCAAAAGTTACATACACGACCTTAATAAATAATACGAAAGGTTGTACTCGAATCAAATACCTTTGTTTGAAATACTAGTGAATTTTGACCGAACAACACTCACCAAAAATATACACACTTAAAATGCTAGGAAGGGTGATAGTGATTTTTTGAAGAGGGCCTAAAATTATCATGATAATGGGCCTTACAACCTATAATTATCCAATCCATCATTAACAGTTTTTGAAAATCCACTACATGTTTCAAGCCCATTAGAAGGAGATTTATCTATTAGCCCAAACAACACTTTCTTTGTGAGAAGAAATATAGGAAGCCCAACTACAAAAAAAACACGGTTTAATTGACATTAAAAGAGCAACGAAGGATGAAAAAGTTCAAAGTAGAAATAAAGAGGATGTAGCAAAAAAGGTTATTTGTTGTACAACATTAGTGAGAAAACATAATGAATGAGCTTTTAATCAAGGTGAAAGGGTGAAGGTAACCGACCTAAACCTACCCAAAATGAATAATTATGCTAGTTTGGAATTGCCAAGTGTGTGAAATCTCTTACAATTTAACTCAACTACTTCAAGAACTTACACATTCTATTTCCCAAAAATAATGATACTTTTGAAGACTAAGTACAAAATTCAAAATATCCAACACTTGAAACAAGTAGTTTAACTTGTTAAATTGTTATATTTAATGATGTACATTATTGATTCAATATATATAGAATATTAATAACTTCATATGGATGAATATCCTTTATAGAATATTGATGCAATAACAATTTAACGATATTTATGTTTCCTAAATTATTGATGTAATCCCAAAAAAGACGTACTTGATTCTTTAATTATTTATTCCATCATTCTTTTTGTTAGCAGTTCAAAATTTGTTATGTTTTTTATTCATTTTAACTATAATATTTCGTATTCATAAATGTAATTGATTAGAAATTTTTTCTTATCATAAGTCCTATGATACGTATGATATACATACATATGAATATTTTTGAGCAAAAACAATTCCAATTTCAAATTAGAATGATTTACAATACATATCATTACTTATACGTTAATGAAATTTTCAAAGTTTCATTTTGAAAGATCCAAGAAATTCCATGAGGCTTGTATAAAACTTTAGAATCCTTTTTTTACCATTTTAATTGACATAGACCTCAACTATCTATTAGAATAAGGATAATGCATTGTGAATAGTCTAGATAGCTCAATTGGTGGAGTATAAGATTGAAAATCCTCGTGTCACCTGTTCAAATATGGTTCCTAGCATTTCAATCATTTGTTTGAGTATCTATTTTACAAATTCATTGGTATGGGTCGACATACATACATACATACATATATATATATATATATTTTATCTTTATTGATAAAAACTCATGCTTAAAATAACATGAATATAGATATTTGAGCAATTATTTAGAGCACCGATTTTAATGGTAAGCGTATCTTGTTTTTATCATGAATTATTTCCATTGGTTAACAATAATTATAGTTTGGTCGATAGTTATCAGCTCTTTAATTTTCTTTTTTTTCGCATAGAGGACATAAGATAATTAGATGGTATACTATATTTATATGTATGATAGAACTCCTTCTAACAACATATGCATTTGGTTATCATTTTCTATTTGACGATCCATTCATCCAACTCACAGAAGATTATAAATGAATCATTTTTTGAATTTTACTAAAGATTAAGAATAGATGGTATTTCTATAGGACCCATTTTGTTGACATAATTTATCATTATTTTAGCTACTTTAGTAGCTCAACCAATTACTAAATAATCTCGTCTATTCTATTTCCTGATGTTAGCAATGTATAGCGGTAAAATAAGGCTATTTTCTTCTCAATACCTTTTACTTTTTTTTCATCGTGTGTGAATTAGAATTAATTTCATTTTATCTACTTCTATCTATGTGAGGTATAGATACCTAAAAAATAAGATTGGTTAATAGACTCTCTATCATCTCTTCTTTCATCGAATTGTGTTATATTTATTCTTAAGATAACAAGATGTTTAGAAATCATTTATTTTTTCCATCTATTCACTCTTTTGATTTTGAAAAAATATATATTTATCAATATACTACCTTCTTCCACACATTTAGCTCTCCCTTACACCTTGGATTGAGTAATAATTTTTAGATACATCTTGTTTAAAAGTATTTTGACTATATAGTTGAGTAGGGTTTTGGATCCTACTTTAGAAAGTAGGATATTCATCTATCTATGTATATTTATATTCTATATATATAAGAATAATTTAGAAACGATATTCAACCATAAACAATATTCATAAATATTCTATATACGATTTGATTAGTAACAATTAAAAAGATTGATAAATATCGAATAGCCTCAGGATATATAAGGTTACTAAAACAGATTGATGAAGTAGCAATTAATGCAAAAATAGCCAATTGGAAAGCAATAGTCATGTTTCTAATCCTCCAATGTATCAACAAAAAAATTTATACTATTTGGTCTCTTTATCAGCCAAAAAAGTGTAAAAATGTATCATGTGAAGGATTTTATCATGAATCCACCATTGATTCTATCTAATTTATTACTGGCAAGGTTTTTTTATGTTGACAACTTTACAAAAGGATATGTTAGATCACGCATATCTCTAAATATACCTATCTCTATATAGGGGTTACATCACTATATAACATACAACAATAAATTACTCATTTTTTATTGAAATTCATGGATCAACAAAACTTTACCTTACCTAAAATTGTCAGAGTACACTTAACCTTTGGATTCGAAATCACTGTTTATATACTTGGTATTGGCCATAATTTACAAGTATATTTTGTAGTCTTAATAAGATGGAGAATGGTTAAGGATTTATCCTATGTGAGATATCACATTGTTTGAAGAACCCTAGATGTTATCAAAGTAAAGAATTGTCAACAAGGGCATTCTAATGCGTTGTAGATTCTTATCCATGACTTATATCATTTGATGATGTCATGCGAATCGTTAGAAACATGTGAAGTATATGGTTAACTCAATAACCAAAGTTTCTTAAGGGAACTAGGGAAAGCTACCATGAGACAAAATATTTTCCTTCAAAAGAAATTATATTCGAAACTATTATATGTCCAAGGTCCAATATTGAAATAATTTCATAGGTTTTCCTTGATTTTGTCTATGTTAACAAACAATTCAAAATGCCTCGATTTTTTTACAAGTTTGAGTTAAATAGTAATGATTTGAAACACTTCTTTTTACACTATTTCAAAAACCTAAGGACTCAATCCTACTTTAGAAAGTAGGATATTCTATACATTTAAGAATAATCAGAATAATTCAAAATATCCCTTGTGAGTTTCGAGAAGATAACAAGATGTTTAGAAAATCTTTTATTTTTTCAATCCAATCGCTCTTTTGATTTAAAAAAAACTATTTATCAATATATTGTCTTCTTCTATACATTTAGCTCTGCCTTATGCCATGGATTAAGTAACAATAGCCATTGTTACTTCTAGTAACAATAGCCATTGTTACTTCTACCAACATTAATAACACTTGAAACAAAACCTTACTTTATTTCATTTCAAATAATAAGCATGACAAATGCAGACATAAATGGAGCAAGTGAAGGTTATTGTATGTTATAGAGTGATGAAATTGATCTTTCAATTAGGTTGATATCAACATTTTTCATAGAATTTCAAGTTCATGACAGAATGCATGACATGATATGGACTGGGTTTGGGGTATATGCAAATTCTGATAATGAAATTTGAAGATACCAATTAGGAGTGTTGCATTAAAGTCTTCTATTGTGTGATAAGACAATAATAATAGGTAATTTTAATGACATAATTTCTAATACTAAAAAAATTGGAGGAATAATTCGGTCACATGGATTAATGTTAGTGTTTCAAGAATCCGTAGAAAATTCAAATTTGGTGGATTTGGGTTTTGAAGGCTCTGTTGTGACATGGAACAATAAGCGTGGTGGAGTGGCAAATATGAAACAAAGAAGTGATCGAGCCCTAGCTACTTTGGTGTGGGTACATTCATTTTCAAGCTTTTCGGTGAAGCATTTGGATGCTATTGGTTATGATCATAAGGCACTTTGGGTACAATTAAAAAACCCTAACCATAAGTGAAGAAACATGAACGATGATGGGTTGGTATCATGGAATGTGAGGTAGAGGCGAAGGCATGAGAGATGGAATTTTCAAGCTCCATCTATTACAAAATCAAAAGAAAAATTGCTCAATGTCGGGTTAATCTCATCAAATGGAAGGAGGAATCTAACTACAACACTCAAAAAATCTACCATGAGCTTTGGAATAAGATACTTGAACTTGAAAAAAAAAACCTTAATTCTATAGATGAGTATTAAAAGATTACAAAGAACGTGTTTAAAAGAGTAGCTTCATTGGAAGGATAAAACACAAATAGAGTGGTTGTGTGATGTGGATTGCAACATTAAGTTTTTTCATGCTCGAGTCACATGACGATAAAGGGTGGCCATCGATGGGCTAAATGATGATGGTGTGAGATAGGTCATGAACAAAGTTGGGCTGTAGACTGTGGTCATAAATTATTTTACTAATTTGTTTTTTGTGGTGGTAATGGGGAATATAATGCTAGTTTACACTGAGTTTAAGCATAGGTTGAGGAACAAAATAACAAGCTCGTTCGGCTAGTTTTATACGAGAAAATTAGACAAGTAGTGTTCCAAATAAATTCTTCAAAAACACCTACATCTGATAGTATTCGCTCTTTATTTTTCCAAATTTTTTGAAATATTATTAATGTTGATGTGGTATATGAAAATTAAATGTTTTTTTACAATATAATATTATCGTTACTTAAGCTAATTACACTCATACTTTCCTAATACTTAAAGTGGGTTTCCCACGGGTATAATTTAACTCAGGATTTAGAAAGATGATCTCTAATATTATCAGTACTAACCAGAGTGTATTCATTCTACAATGGCTTATCTAAGATAATATCTTTCTGACACATGAGTTGCTCCATTCTCTTAAGTGTAAGAAACACGGTAAATAATAACACTTGCACTCAAGCTAGATAAGTAAAGATACCAAGTGAGTTGAATGGATTATGGCATGTATCTCAACTATTGCTTATTCCTGTGTGGTGAATAGAAAATCCTTTGGGTTATTTTACACCTCAGAAGGGTATTCATCATGATGATACATTGTCACCGTTCTTTTTTTCTTATTTGTACTAAAGGGTTATCTGGCTTGTTACATAAAAAACAACAAACTAATGAATCGTTAATTTTTTACAAGAGCTTCATGTCATAAATAAATTATTTGAGAAATGTCTTCAAGTTGTATAAAGAAGTGTTAGGATAAGTGATCAATTATCAAAAATCTACAATTTTTTTAGGTCCAATACACAAAATATTGAGATTGTTAACTCCATGTGTTTTGATAAATATGTGGGTCTTTTAGCTTTCTATTGGACGTGCAAACATATATTAATTGCACTCTGGACAAGGTGTAAGGAAAGTTAACATTGATAAACAAAGTTGTTATCCCTGTAAGCAAAAGAAGTGATTTTAAAATCAATGGGGTGTACTATGCCCAATTATGCTATAAAGTGTTTTGTACTTCCAGTGGGCTTATGTTTTGATGTAGAGGTTACCTAATAAAAATTATGGTGGGAAACTACAAATACATCTCGAAAAATATACTGATTAAGTACTATATTTTAACTACCTTGTGTTCTTTCAATTGTTTTTACTAACTTAAGTGTTTATCATCCATTTAACGTAGATTCTTAATTTATTTGAGTTTAGATGAGTTTTGTTTGATTTAAATTAGTTCTACTTTAATCGAATAAAAGCTTTAATATAATGAGCATTAATATATAATATTAAAAATGATAAAAATAATATGTTTAGTAATTAAAATACATAGTTTTAAAAAATAAAATAAAAACATATATATATATATATATTAAAAGAACTAAAAGAACTAAAAGAACTCTAAATTTAATTAAATTAAAATTTAAAATTTTAGGTTTTGCATTTAAAGTTTAGGATTCAGTGATTAATAAAAAGATATTATTAATAATTTAATATTTTTTTAGTTTAAAATAAGTATTTTAATATATTTTTATCAAATATTTTGTAAATAATACCTATAATAATCATGAATTCTCATGAATTAATACAAACATTTATTTATATATAATAAATGGTTTTATTTACTTTATTTAGATCAATATTTATTTGAAATATTGTAATTTTTCTTTTAATTTTTTTTATCTAATTAGAATAATTAGACCTAACATTAATTAAATTCATATTTTTTTATATATTTATATTCGATGTGAATAATCAATTAGCAAAAATCGTGGCCCTTTTTAAAATAGTAAAAATAATAATTATAATAAAGTATGCCTATTTGCCGTTTGGGCAAAATTAGGCCCATATTTAGGCTATTTCTTTGAATTCCTTGAAAATCAAGAATATTTTATATTTTTTGTTTTCAAAGATTGCTTCAATGGTTTTGATTCGTTCACCTATTATTAATGCAGCTTAAGTTCCAATTACACACATTCTAAAATTACTGAAAGGGACAACTAGTGAAAATAATTTATTTATTTATTTTTAACATTTAAATGAGGTGAAATATCAATACATCCGATTCATTCTAATTTTTAATGTAGATGTCTCCCTCAAAAAAGCAATTTAGATAATAGAGAAAGCACCAAATATTTTTAGTTAATTATTACTAATAAAATTTACACATTTTTAAGCTTCACTGAATGATGTAAAAGAAGCATTCAAATAATTATGTTACAAGTTTTTTTATAGCTTCCAATGCATAGGGTAAGTCAATTTAACTAGGGTTGAAAAAAATGCCTTTTTTTTAATAAGTGGTGAAAAGACTCTTTGCCCCTTCTATTTGTTGGATACCCTTTAGTATCATATATTTGACCTTGTGGAGGTAGAGAAATATTGAATTTTTTTAATTAGTAAGTTCTTGAGTGTGGTGAAAATTTATTATTATTTTGTTTAAATTAATATATTTGAATTAAATTAAATATATTTGATGTAAAATTATAAAAGTTGAGATTTCAAATTAGGGCCATTGATTTATATTACTATTTTCTTTTCTTTTCCTTGTTGGCAAATCTATAATTGAATGGTATTTAATTATTCAAATCAAGATTTATATAAATTTTATTTAAGTATAATGTATTTTGTTGATATATTAAAACATTACCTCCAAATAAACAATGATCGAATTAATGTTACTAATATATGCCACTTTAAAAGAAAAAATCTTTGTGCACATACTAGAAAATTGATTAATTAATTAAATAATTAATAATTTTCAATAAACCCCACACAAAAAATACATAAAGCATAGACAAGTCATGCCATAGCTTGATGGAACACCACTAAGTCATATTTCACATGCTTAATCATTACAACCATATTGATTCCTTTAGCAAATTGTAAATAAGAAATGCTAAACTAATGCCTAAATCCCACTTAATGGATCTCAACCAAAAAGTAGACAATGTAATCAAATGGAATTCCATATGTTGATGACAAAAGAAAACAGAAAACAATGTAAACCACATGCAATTAGCATATTATACAGGCCAAATTTAGTACTGTGTTTGATCAAACATGACCAATCATTTTAATTTTGGAGTGCATTGGGTTGGAATTTGTGATTTTTAACCTTAAATCTTTTAATGCTCCATATTTTATATTTTAAATGTTGTCTTTATTTCTGTTTTATTAACAGAATAATAATATATCATATTTAAAAAAGACACCCAAATTTTTCATGTTTAATAAAGCGTGGCATTAAAATAAATAATTATTTATATTTTTAATTATTTTTAATTTTTAAAATATATATTTATAAATTGCATAATAAGTAATTAAAATACAAAATAATTATTTAAATTACAAATATATTAATAGTATAATTTAAAATATGAAAAGCAAAAATTAAATATAAAATTAACAAATTAAATGTGATAATAAGATATATAAAAATAAAATAATATATCAAAAGAAGTCTAAAACATTTTTTAGATTCAAACAAATAATGGTTTGATTGAATTTACAAAAAATTATAAATATATAAATCTTAATATAAATATCTAGAAAATAAAAAATACAAAATAATTTGTTTAATAAGAAACAACATTTTTCGATATTTATCTACATTTTATTACAACAATATTCATAAAATTCATGATATTTTGACAAAAAAAAAGTATTTTTTTTTATTATTGACATTTTATTGATAATATTTCAATATTTTTGATATTTTATTAATATTTTTATTAAATAAGATGAATATCATACAGAGTTATGTTAATTTTTTTCATTATAAATAAATATTAGTTAAATATAATTTTTTATAATATTACACAATATATTAATTTGTTGGAAAACACGATTAAACACAATGATGTATAAGAAAAATAAATAAATTATGATAGATCACATGTAAAAGATGACGCGATTAATACCCTAATTATGAAACATTGATTGTCCCAAATAGCTTAATTTTCTCGTGTATGAAGATTAATTATAAGTTTAATTAATCAACTTTAAAGCACAGTTAGCCGACCATGCATTATCCACCAATTGACCATTGCTTTGTCTTTTTTTCTAAATTTTACTCCGGAATTTGTGTTGAAGCTTCATTCTTTACGATATTATTATTATTATTATTATATATATTAATTCTTCATTCACCGAAAAAGATATAATCTTCTTACATGGATCACTTAAAATATTTAAAGTTGCTATTACTAGGGAAACTGTAGGAACAAATTAAAAAGTATATATGTATACCTCTCTTAATTTTTACTCTTTTTTGTTTCCTTGTGGGATTCCAGGTATTTTCTCAGGAAAGTGATATCGGAAGAATAGAAACTATTTTGAAATATTCATGTATATAACCTAGCTCCTCAATCCTTATTATCATTCACTAGTAACCTTTTTAATGCAGCTTTGTTTTGTTGTTAATCCTCTTAACACAGTATATATATTGTGTAAATATGTTTTTATAATAAATATTTTTCTCATATATATAATTTAAAAAATTATATAATTTCTAAAGGGGGTTAAAATTGAAAATATATCAATAATTATTTCATATAAAAACTAGATTATTATACTAATCCTCTAGATTCATGTATCTATATCTTATACGAGGGGATTATATTGTATGCTTATGAATAATCATGTGAATAAACATTGATCCGTTTGGGTTTTTTTAGTAGATTTTTAATATTCATATTTTACAAGTCTTGAACTTTGAAACTATTTGGATGTGTTTTTTTTTTTTTTTAACGAATGCTTTCAATGAAAGTGATTTAAGACAAATATTTTGGTATTTTGACATAAAACTATTAGATTATTTCTCTTAAAAATAAATATTATTTATCTAAAAAAACACAACAATACTTCTCATAGTTTTGAAAGAAAATTCTCTTGATAATTTGTTAAACATTCTTAAGAAGTGATTTGGATTATTTAAAACGACTTTCAATTTGGTCCTATGATTCTACGTGATAATTAATAGTTGATAGTTTAATTTGGAAGAAACTAAGGTAAATTAGTTTGCGCAAAGATACAATTTCCATATTTTAAAAGTAAAAATAAACAAGAAACTATTAAGGTTTTTGTTCTTCAAATTGGAATTTACTCTTAGAAATAAACAAGAAATTAAAACTGATATATATATATATATAGACAAAGGGTTTCCTATGATAATCGCACTATCAATTTGCCCTTACATTCATTCACACTAAGCCCAAAACGTATAAGCCAATATTTATAAAATATAGTTAAACTATATGACATAAAATAAAGTTATTTTTTATTTGAATTTTTAATTTTTAATTTTTAACTATACATTATTTTCTGCTTTTAAATTAAATATAAATAATAAGTAATTAATATTATTTTTGATTATATATATCGTAAAAATATTTAAAAAATTAGATCGGATCGAAACGAAATAAGATGTGATGAGACTAGACACAATAAACAGGACGTTAACACCCCCATATGCACATCCTTAATATAAATCATTAAATTCTAAATATACGACTAATATAATAGTTTCTCGTATTTGAGATTAGTGCAGTCCTCGACTGTGCCTACAATGATACTCACCTTTACAAACAAGAAAAACAAGGGAAAAAGGTTAATCAATGATGTGATAATAATAAGGAAATTAATGTATTCTAATTTCTTTAATTTGTGCTACTTGATACTAGTGATGGTAATCATTTCAAACGTTAAATGCTAGTTGTTAAATAATCCCACCTCTCAGATAATTAAAGAAAATATTAACTTTTAAGAGGCATTAATTACCAATAAAACAAAAGAAAAGAAAAAGTAAAAAAAAAATACACAAACAATTCATAATTTCTTTTTCCCCATTTTATACTTTGATTTCTTTCTTTTTTCCCTTATAATTATTTAATATATTTATTTTTTTTAATTTTCATACTTTCATCTCTTTACATTTTTCTTATAATTTAATCAATTATTTTTAATTTTTTAATCCTCTTACTTTTTTTATTATAAGGTGGTCACTTTTACTTTTGGATTTTCATATTTTACAATGTTAAAGTTTAATTTAAATTGGTTTAAAAGTTTAGATTAAATGTATGAAAATTAAAAAAAAAATAATATGGATCAAATAACGAGAAAACATCTTTTTATAATAATATTTTTTTTATTCTTAATTTATCTCTTTTCTCAAAACTAGAAACTTAAAAATATTTTTTAAAATAGGAGGGACCAAATAATACTAAATTCACTCTCTGTATAAAATAATTATAATTTCAAATATATATTAAATATTTTTGTATATTAAAAGCAGACAACTTTTGAAGGTCGAGATGTATCACAAGTCTTCTCTACCTATTTCATCAGCCATCTTTAAAAAGACAAACAAGTAGGCCTCATTAGCTAGAAACATCTTTAATCTCTCTAATTCCTTCATATTATTCTTCATCAAATTTAATCAACCATGAAATTAAAAATGGATTTTTTCTGCTCATCACCAGCTTCAACAGCAATTTGTTCAACCAATTATAAAAGCCAAAACACAATTGATCAAAGGCAAAAGAGCCACCACCATCACAATAAGACACTTCATGTGCCTTGTTCATCCCATTTTCCTCCTATTATTCCAAAACCTTATAACTTTGAAAAGAGTAGAAAAAGCTATTCCAAGACAAGTGATTATAATGGTCAGATACGTAGAAAAAGCTCTGCTGATATTCATGATTTGAAAACTACTTCTTGTGATGATTCTTCAACAACATATCTCTTAAGGGACTCACCTTTTATTGATAATTGGTTGAACGAGTCTAATAAGCAATATGTTAATAATCATCCATTGGTTTCTGATAAATATGTGAAGTATAATAGGTCTTATAGTTCAAATGATGTTTCTGCTTCTTTGAAGTCTTCTTCATTCACTCGATCACGTCATCAGGTAATTGGTCATATTTTTTTTTGTGTTTATATTAAAAGTGATTCTAAGAGAAAGTATTTTTAGAAAGAAGCACAAATTTTGTGCTTCTCTGTCACCAAGAAAAAAGATTTTTTTTTAAGCTTTGTATGTATTTTGGAAAAAATAATAACCGTTTAGTTCAAAAACATTTTTAGCTCTCAAAAGTGCTTTTGTAATTTCAGAAGTAGAAGCAACTATAGTGTAAGATTCAAAGTTAAAATGATGAAGAATGAATGTTAAATTAAATTATTATTATTTTTTTAGTTCAAATGAGACGCACAATGCATATATATATATATAATAGATTCCTCGGTAATGCATCACAATTTTAGTCACCGTATATACGAATAATTAAATTAAATTCATGTAAGACTCAAAAAAGGAATGTCCTTTAATTCTTTATAAAACTGAGCTAAAATCCTAGATTTTTTTTTTAATTACAGGGTTTAATTAGTTTAATTACCAAATTGTCATGTAATGAATGAATATTAAATTTATAGGTGGTGGTTTTGAGGGTTTCACTTCATTGCAAAGGCTGTGAAGGAAAAGTGAGAAAACATCTTTCTAAGATGGAAGGTCTGTAATTATTTCTTTTATATCTTTTTGTTTTCTTTTCTTCCTTAATTACTTTTATTTTTCATTTTTTGAAATATTCTTTTAAATTTTTATTGAAGTTGGAAGATGAGAGATTGGAACATTTATGAGACTGTTACAATTTATAAACAAAATACCAAAACGAGCCACCTTTAATTCTTGTAACGTTTTTAGGCTATTAATGAGTTCAACGCTTAAAATTCCATAATAATTATGGTGATTCCAATAAGAAAATATTAACTCAATGAATATAAACACCTAAAATCTTATAAATTATATTATAAATTAATATGAACCGTAATCTCACACAGAATATGAATATTTGTATTTTACAAAGTTATCACTTTATATTTTTAACCTATTTTATTATATTCTATTATATTTAGGTTATTTATTTCTTTTTTATTTTCTCATAACTTATTTCATTTTTTTTAAGATGAGGTACAAAGTTTTTAACCTAATCAACTAAAACTTTAATACTATGTTAAAAGTCTAATATTTCAATTCCAAAAGATAAACTAACAGTCGAAATCACTCGTAATCTTTATAAATTCTACCATAATATCATAATTAATTAATATGAGACAATTACTCGTAACAAAACATACACTAAAAAATTCTAACTTAGTTTTTTTATGTGAAAAATGGTACAGGTAACTGAATTATGTATTTTTTTTACTAGAGTTTAATCATTTTGTTACGAAAAATAAGTATAAAGATAAATGATTAAATTTTTTATTTTTTATTTTTTATTTTTTATTAATATTATAATCACTATTTTTCATCATTAAAAATAATTTATAAAAGTGATATTTTATTAGTAGTTGAAAAAATATGATAAAAAAATAAAAATAAAATAAAAAAATTAATCATTTATTATTATATTATAACTTTTTTTCAAAACAAAAATACTAACTAGTACAAAAATAATAAACAGATTAAAATGTTTAAAAAAATTGTGCCGCTATGTTTTTTTTATTATTAATATTTATACGATAAAATTGTGCAGGAGTGACATCATTTAGCATAGAAAGGGAAACACAAAAAGTGACGGTGATTGGAGATATAACACCTGTAGGAGTACTATCAAGTGTGTCTAAGGTCAAATATGCTCAGCTTTGGCATTCTCCAACATCATCATCTTCTTCCTCGTTGTCCTCATGATTTCTATTCTCTTTCAATTGTGTTAATTTCTGTTTTCTTTAATCTTTTCATTGTATGTGCTAGTTTTGAGTTCCACCTAGCTAGTTAATTATATAATATAATGGTTAAATATTCTACCGCAGTGTAATAATACATGTATTTTGTTGTACTCAGTGACGTGATTTTGGAGTGTTATAACTTTCATTTAAAAATTATAAAACATAGATAGTATTTTTAAGGATATATGAGTGGGTTTTTTTAAGGTTATAACTTTCATTTAAAAATTACGAAGCATAGATAATATATTTAAGGATATATATGTAAGTTTTTTTTTAACACTTATTAACTTTTGAATACTTAGTTAAAAATATTACGTTTTTTTCGTTCTTCGACTCACTTCGTAAAAAGATTTTAAAAGATTAAGATTGAAGAAATCAATGTTTGAAGAAATAATCAGAAGAGAAAATCAATGTTTTCTGAGTATATTTTCTTAATTTGTATCGGATATTTACATTGTTTATATAGACAAATATCAATTACTATTTCACCAACCACCATTATTGAATTGCATGGTTTACAGCATGCTTGGTAGGCGCCGTGTATATTGGAAGAAATGTTTGGCGTTGGTGTAGTGTTTGTTGAATTGTGTTGCAGTGATTGTTGAATTGTGTTGCAGTGATTGTTGAATTGTGTTGCAGTGTTTGTTGAATTCAACATTCCCCCTCAAGTTGGTGCATATATGTCTTTCATGCCCAACTTGACTGAAACTTCTGTGAATATTCGATATAAGACTGCTTTAGTAAGGATGTCAGCCAATTGATCTTCTGATTTAATTTTTGGCAATTTCAATGAATTTTCTTCTAACTTTTCCTTAATAAAGAATCGATCAACTTCAACATGTTTTGTACGATCGTGTTGAAATGGATTATGAGCAATATCACATGCTGCTTTATTGTCACAAAATAACTTAATTGATTATTTAGAAGGATATCTCAAATCTTTCAAGAGAGATTGTAACCACAAGGCCTCACAAAGCCCAAGTGCCATGCCTCTATTGATTCACCGCTTGAAACGGCAACAACATGTTGTTTCTTACTTCTCCATGTTACAAGGTTTCCCCCTACAAAAGTGAAGTAGCCTGATGTAGATCGCCTATCATTTATTGATCCAGCCAAATCAGCATCAGTATATACTTCTATTCTTTGGAATTATGAGTTTTTAGTAAACAATACTCCTTTTTCCAGGAGCAGACTTTAAATACCTCACAATACTAATAACTGCATTCATATGTTGTTCTCCAGGATTATGCATAAATTGGCTGACAATACTTAAAGTATAGGCAAGATCTGGTCTTGTGTGTGCCAAATACATCAACCTTCCAACAAGCCTTTGGTATCTTTCTTTATTTGTTGGAACTTGATCAACCTTGATACATAACTTTAATCCTTCCTCTACTGGTGTATTAGCTTGTTGACATGACGACATTCCAGTTTCTTTTAATAAATCTAAGGCATACTTTCTTTGAGATAAGAAGATTCATTCTTTTGATCGAGAAACCTCAATCCCAAGAAAATATTTTAAGGAACCAAGGTCTTTCATTTCAAATTCCTTGGACAAATAACTTTGGAAAGCTTTCCTTTCTTCAAGATCATTTCCTGTTACTATCATATCATCAACATATACAATAAGTGCAGTGATCTTACCATATCCTTTTTTCAGAAATAAAGTATGGTCTGAATTGCTTTGTTTGTAGCCAAATGCCTTCATTGATTTTGTGAACCTACCAAACCATGCTCTTGGGGATTGTTTTAATCCATACAGTGATTTTTTTAATTTACACACCTTTTCATCATGGATTTTGAATTTCTTGATTCCTGGTGGTAAATCCATGTAGACTTCTTCAATTAAATCTCCATGTAGAAAGGCATTTTTTACATCAAACTGATATAATGGCCAATCTAAATTTGTAGCTAGAGATACCAAGACTCGAACAATGTTAATTTTGGCTACAAACGCAAATGTTTCTGTATAGTCGATCCCATATGTATGAGTGTATCCTTTTGCCACTAATCTTGCTTTATAGCGTTCAATCATACCATCTGCTTGATACTTTACTGAAAAAATCCATCGACATCCAACAATTTTCTTTATTAGTGGACGATCGACAAGTTCCCAAGTTCTATTTATTTCTAAGGATCTTAGTTCTTCATTCATAGCATCTTTCCATTTGGGGTCAGCTAAAGTTTCCTACACACTGTTAGGAATAGATACAACAGATAATTGATTCACAAATGATACATTTGATTTTGACAAACGATGTTTAGACATATAGTTACTCATGTGATATTTGACTTTACTAGAAATCTCAGGTTCATACATGGCTTTAGGAATACCTCTATTAGGACGTGATGGAAGTATTTTTCTGGCTAGTTCAATAGTTGGAACATTCTCAGCAAACGATTGGTTAGGTATATCAGCAATTTATGGAGAAGGAAACTCATACTCACTTTGTGGTAGTAAGGAACTTGCTTGATGATCTTGAAGTTGATGAGGACTTGATTCCATTTCCCTTGAGTCTTTTCTATATTAAGAGTTATTACCATCTGAATTCAAGTTATTTATATTTTCCTCACATATAATTTGTCTTTCTTCATAAGGAAACAATTTATATGTAAGGGTCTGAATTTCAGCATGGTTGTACTCCCCCTGAAATTCAGGTGTAGATGAGAAATACATTGTATCTTCATGAAAAATAACATCCATGGTGGTAATCATTTGTTTTGTAGGAGGATGAGAACATTGATACCATTTTTGTTGTATGGCATATCCCATAAAAACACAACGTATTGCTCGTGGATCTAACTTGCTACATTGTTGTTTATGTAGTTGTACAAATGCCACACAACCAAAGACATGAGGAGGTAAATTGGGAACACTTGGTGCAACAATTGCTTCAGTAATGGCTTATAGTGGTGTTTAGAAGTTAATGGGACTGTAAGGTACCCAATTGATCAAATATGCAGCAGAAATAATTGCTTCTCCCCAATAAGATAATGAAATATTAGCTTCGATCAATGAGGCACGGAAAACTTCCAACAAGTGTCGATTTTTTCTTTCTGCAACTCTGTTTTGTTGAGGTGTATCAACACAAGTAGTTTGATGAATAATCCCTTCTGTTTTAAGATATTCTTGAAGCTCAGAACTTTTATATTCTCCTCCATTGTCACTTCGTAGAACTTGAATCTGTGTTTTATATTGAGTATGAACCATTTTATGAAATTTTCTAAATAATACATTTACCTCACTTTTAGATTTCATTAAACAGACCCAAGTCATTCTACTAAAATCATCAATAAATGTAACAAACCAACGTGATCCTCCCAAAGTAGAGACTTTGGAAGGACCCCATACATCAGAATGTATAACCATAAACGGAAATGGACTTTTATTTAAAGTTACAGGAAATGAGGAACGATGACTTTTTGCTAGTTCACAGACATCACATTGTAAAGTAGAAAGATCGAAGATCAAAAATAAACTTGGAAATAATTTCTTTAAATATCCAAAAGAAGCATGGCCCAATCTCCTATGCCATAGCCATATATTTTATTCATCCTTGTTAGATCCAGTTGCTACCAATGCATGATTTGTTGAATCCAAGTCCAAATAATACAGGTTTCCTTGCCTAACACCACGACCAATCGTTTGCTTTGTTTGAATGTCCTTGAACACACAAAAATCAGGCCAAAAAATAACAAAACAAGATAAAGCAGTGGTTATTTGAGAAATAGATATAAGGTTATACTCTAAAGAGGGAACAACTAGTATTGAGTCTAAATTCAAAGTACTAGTGAGAGACAAAGATCTTTCCCCAATGGATTTGGGGTTGTGTTACCATTAGCGGTGCAAAGCAGGTTTGTGTGATGATGGTTTTGAGATTTGTCTAGAATCGAATGTCATATGATCAGTTGCTGTATCAATTATCCATGTATTATTAAAAACAGGAGAAAAAACTTTAAGTATCTTACCAATATTTGCTGAGGAGTTTGCAACCTGATCTTTTGTTGTTTCAGCAATGGTGGCAGTAGACATTTTTCGTGGGTTTTTCTTCCTAGAGTCACGGTTGTGATCCCACCAGTCAGGATATCCCACAAGTTCAAAACATCGTTCTTTAGTATGACCCTTTTGATGATAATGGGTACATTTAAATGATGATTTATCAGTCAACCTTCGTTCTTGCTGATTGGAAAAAGAACGATTTTTAGAAATCATGGCGGAAGCGTCAACGTCTCCAGATTTTTCCTTCAATGAGATTCGACGTACTACCTCCCGTCGAATCAAGGAATAACAACCTTCTAAATCTGGTATAGTTTCTTTTCGCAAAATTTCTCCACGAACCTGCTCAAATTCATCATTTAATTCAGCAAGAAAAATATGTATCCTTAGTCTTTCAACAGACTCTTGATATGATATTAGATCATTAGGGTCTTTCATGACCACCTTATCACGATGGTCTAGCTCTTGGAAAATTTCAGTCAACTCTCCATAATACTCTGAAAGTGATTTTCCATTTTGTCTGGAAGTAAATGCCTTTTGGTTTAAGACAAATACTTGTAATTCGTCACTTCCATCATAGAATGCTTTTGCCAAAGCACCCCAAATTTCAAGAGCAGTAGGTATGCGTAAATATCGCTTCATGATTTCTGGACTCATTGACATAAGGATCCATCTCTTCACTTTTTGATTTTCTGCATACCACTTATTATAATTGTTTGATGTTTTTTCTGGTTGCAAATTTTTGTCATGAATATAAGAGAGTTTTCTCTCTCTACAATATGCATTTCCATTATTTGAGACCAAACATTATAATTAGTATCAGTAAGAACAATTCCAGCATTAAACACACCTTCAGACTGAACCGATTGTACAACAGTTGGAGTTGATTGCTCCATAGGTAATGAAATTATACCCTCTGTCGTGATATTATGGAAAACAAACTAGAAAATGGTGTAATAATTTTAGAACTAAATTTTTTTTCTGTTTTTTTTTAATATATATTTATACTAAACCGGATAAAAAACCAGTAAACCGGTTCAAAATTGGATTAAAAACTTGAAAAAATGAACCAAAACGATTTTAGAAATCCAGAACTGGGAAAAAAACTGAGTTCAGACCTTTAAAATGGACCGAACCGGCCAAAAATAGGAAAACTGTGAAAAACCGAGAAAACCGGGTTCAACCGAACCGCTGGCCGGACCAACCTGAGCCAAACCGAGGTGATCTGAGCCGAACCGAGCTACGGGTCGACTACGCCCTCTAGCCGGACCGAGCCGAGTCAGCCTAACCGAACCGAGCCGGATGACACGTCATCATCTCCAACCTCCAGACGCCACGTGACGGAGCGTGCAGCACGTGGAAAATGGACCCTCTACTTCAGGCGGCGCGTGACGGCGCGTGTGGAGGTTTTCTTCTACTCTAATTTTACCAAAATGTTCAGAATTGTGTTTAGAGTAATCTGGTAAAATTAGGTGGGACAAATATTGCTTCAAAAATGATGTTTGTAATTAATATTTGTGCGGGTGTTTGAGAATTTTTTTTTCAAGAGAGTAAGGATTTT
The DNA here is from genome assembly GCA_033030585.1 of Hippophae rhamnoides. Classification (NCBI taxonomy): domain Eukaryota; kingdom Viridiplantae; phylum Streptophyta; class Magnoliopsida; order Rosales; family Elaeagnaceae; genus Hippophae; species Hippophae rhamnoides. The sequence goes on from CM065431.1 coordinate 3,152,738, forward strand.
CAGAGAAAGAAATCTCTGTTTTAGAGAACAAGAGTTTTAAATTTGTATAAAGCAACGACTTGGCTCTGATACCATGAAGAAATCAATGTTTGAAGAAATAATTAGAAGAGAAAATCAATGTTTTCTAAGTATATTTTCTTAATTTGTATCGGATATTTACATTGTTTATATAGACAAATATCAATTACTATTTCACCAACCACCATTATTGAATTGCATGGTTTACACCATGCTTGGTAAGCGCCGTATATATTGGAAGAAATATTTGACGTTGGTGCAGTGTTTGCTGAATTGTGTTACAGTAATTGTTGAATTGTGTTGGAGTGTTTGTTGAATTGTGTTTCAGTGTTTGTTGAATTCATCAAAAATAAAATTCAAAAATTAAAAAAAAACAAAAAAAACATGTTATCTTTAATCTGTTGAATTCAACAAAAATAAAATTCAAAAATTAAAAAAAAAACGAAAAAAACATGTTATATGTAATTAGACGTACAAGAATTTATAAGTGTTAAGAAAGAGAATTTATAAGTGTTAAGAAAGATTGCACGAATATCTTAAAAATACAAAAACTCATAAGCTTTAGGAACAAACACTTGATATCTTAAAAGTGCAAACCATGCGTAAAGAAGTACTAAATATGATAGCATTAGTTCACTTACTTCTAGAGTAATTTGATACGCTTTCAACGTGAAAATAAAAATTAAATATTAAAATAATCAAACTGAGGGAGAACTAAGTCATTCATAATTTGGTGTTTAGCTCTTGATTTAATGTAGAAAGTATACGAAAGTGAACAAAATCTACGAGCAATGAGAATAGTGCTGCATCGTTTATACATTATACTAAAATGTAATAGTTTTAAAAAGAAGTGAGACTAAATATGCAATTAATACCATTTATAAATTATTTATTAAAAAAAAAAGGTGATACTGTGTTATTATAATAATAATATTTTATAAACATTTATTTATGTGAAAAGTTGTAACTATTATAATTTATGTGATATATAATTACTAATTAAAGTAATATAACATATTTTTTATAAGATATTTAATCATTACTATTATAATAATAATTTATCAATAAAAAGTTTGTCTAATAATAATAATAATAAAATAAAATTAATATTAAAAATAAAATAGATATTTTATATATTTTATTTTAATCCCTAATTATGTTCTCATCTTTTTCTATGGGATTGGAAACAGAGTATTTTTGTTTCAAAAATCTTTATAGAATAAGCTCAAATAATAATCCATAGATAATTAAAAGTTAATAAAAAAATATTATATTATTTTAATTAATATATATTTATTATATTAATTATTGTATCGTAAATTGACTTAAAATTTTTTTTTTTTTGTTTAAGTGAAATAGTAAAAAACAAAAGAGGTAGTTAGTCTCCTGGTTTCTGATCATTATTTCTTGAAACATGCAAATGACTTCCTTCTATATATTCCCTTCTTTTTGGATTTGTTTATGTTAAAAATCAAAATCTTATAACATTAGGCTGTGCCAACTCTCTGAACAGGACTGAACTTTTACTAATTTTCATGTCAATAACTACAAAGTAAACTCTTATTTGTATGTACAACAATAACCCACATTCATTATTTATAATTATATTTTTTTTAACTTCAATTTTCTTTTGACTTTTTTTTTTGTCTAAGTTGTTTCATCTTTTAGTGAACAGAGATATTGAAAAATAAACTATTTTAACTCTAGCGAGAGCCTTTAGATTAGTGTGATCAGTTCGTGAAAACTCTACTTAATGATAATTAGAATATAATTTTTTCCCTTTTCAGATATGATGAATCAAAATTTAAATTTATATCTATTAACATGTTAACCTACATTTGTTAATATATATATCATATATGTTAATATATATGTAATTTATTTTAATTATATATAGTTTATTTGTAACTCTTATATAAATACATCATATATATTTTTTAATACATAGAATACAATACAATCATTAAGTATTTCTAACATGGTATCAAAATTACTGTTTTTATCTTTCTTTTAGCAATCTTGTCTCTTCTGGTGTTACTTCACCCTTACAACTTTTTGCTACCACAATAACCGCTGCAGCCACTCACCGTTAAACCTCTGACGTCTTTCAACCATTGTTCTTAGGTTTCGAGCCTACAATCGCCGTTGTTGAGAAGTCTTGTACCACACAGACCATTGCAATCACCGTCTCTGTTATGCATCTTGCTCCGATAACATTTCTACAGGTATTATAGGGATCGTTTCGCCCCGATCTACACAACCGTGAAAGTCTCGCAACCATCAGAGTCCACACGCTCCCTCACGCGCCGCTCAAAGGAACTGCATATCTTCCTCACATGCCGCCAACAGCAAACCAAATACCGTATGAATCTTGCTTCAACAACCTTTATGCAGATATCACTGTGATTGACTTGACCAGATCTACACAACCGTGGAAGTCTCACATCCATCGAAGGTCGAACGTGCCAACACGCCCAGCCAACAGAAACTGCGCGTTAAATTCACGCGCCTCACATGCGCCTCTGGTCCTATGACGTCATCAGTGACACATCCCTAGGATTGACGTCATCATTGCCTTCTGTTGACATCACCATTGACTACCGTAGATCGGACTATTAACCTGCCTATTAACCGTAGACCATTGAATTTTTTAATTTAGGTTTTCCCAACCCAATTTTTTGCGTAGACCTCATTTTTGCAATCCGTTTTTGCATATTGTGTTTCTAAATGGATAAAAATGATGCTTTCTTCCTCACTTGGATTCGAAATACTTATATTCCCTTTATCTCTAATCTATTAGGCAGCTTTGATGATGCAAAATCAGCGTGAAATATGTTGGCTAAAAGGTACTTCACCACTCACAGATCTATGAAATATTAGTTAGTAGTTGAATTGCATCAACTTCGACAAGAACCTGTATAATCCATCAATGACTACTATGACCTTTTAGCCAAAATACTTCTCAAGCTAATGAAATTATCGAGCTTCAACAAACATATCTCAAATTTATATCTATTATTATACACGTTAGATTTCATATTACAGATAAGACATTTTGCATATCAAGATTGATCGAGATGAGTATTGATCTACCTTGATTAAAAAGTCCATGATTTAATTTATAATTATGGTAGATCGATCGAGGTTTAATGTTCGATCGATCGAGTACTAGATTAATCAAGAAATAGGTAAATCGATCTATCTATATCAAGATCTATTTATTTAACTTAATTTTTACTTGAATCAAATATTTTAATTATTATTTTGTCTCTATTATTTACTTCTATATTAATTATTTAATGAACATAATCTTAATATTTGTGATATTGTGCTTTAACATCTTTTATAGGATTGCTAGTAATTTTAATTTATTTTTTATTCTCTTAAATCATTTAGGTAGGGTTTTTCATTGTTTAATCCACCCTATGATACATATTATACTTGTGTTTTTATGCTAACGTTTCAGGTGCTAGCTGAATGAGTTCGATAACTCGTATGACTCGAGTTTATCGAAACGTTGGTCTAGATCCTAACATCTTACTTGTGGAGATTGTGAGAGAAAGTGAAGGCTTCTAAGTAAGTTACTTGAGGGTATTATCTTAGTGGGTAGTTTGGATCTTAGACATATAATCAAACATTTTTTTATAATATATAATTAGGTGATCTAATAGGTTGATAGTTTTCCTCTTTAGATTATTGTTGTGGTCTAACTTATTTTTACTTAAAAATCTCATATATTATTTTAATTTTTTACATTATTTTATTTATACGTATTTGTCATAATTTAACTAATTACCTATTAACCTTTAATTAATTATATCTGTAATTAAAAACTTTCAAATTTGATTCACCATTTGTGCGGTCGCTTTTTTTCTCTCTTTTCTTTTCTTTATTTATACTTTATTTTTAATAAATCATTTAATCAATTATAATATTTAGTAATTTGTTTCCTTTTGTAGTTAGAGTTAGTCTACAATTTACATATATTTTAATATTTGTCTTTAGATTATTTACTCTTAGTTTATTTAAGAATGAATTTTCTTGATTTTAAGTTTTTATAGATAAAATAGTATTTAATGTAGTTTGAATTTATAATATATATTATTGGTTATAATTTTTTTGAATAGATTTTTTTATTAATACTCATTAAATTTATTAATTTTATCAATAAATTTTTTGGGTCGTGATGTATTTTTTAATCCAATAACACTTATGAAAAATAGTTTTTTAAAGTTTTTTTTCTAATTTACCCAAAAAATTATTAAAAGATAGTATTTCATGTAATAATATTAATAAATTATTGTAAGTATCATTGTGATTTTAATAACAATAACTCTAGTAAGCTAATATTTGTTTTTTAATTAGCATCATTTTAAGTAATTGAGTCTGAATGTTTCCGTTTAATTTCATCTCTACTGAAAACACTTCTTTTGAATTTACTTTTAAATTTTAATATAAACACAAAGTGACAAACTGACATTATTAAAAATTTGAGGTTAATACTTTACCGAAATGAATAAAGTATTGATGTATTGAAGTATAGGCTTTTGTTCACAGAATGTTCAATCCCTCGTTTCCTGCACACTTCACCTAATTCTCCAAAGTTACTAACTCCAATATATCAAATATTAGATGAAACTATTAGTGCAAATGTTTATAGACAATATTATTATTGTTCTTAGAGCATGAGATATAATACATGATGGTCTTAGTTTTCTAAATCATATAGTGTGTGGAATATTTATAAGCACATGCATGAAAATAGTATACAGAAGGTCATGATGGTGTTTGAAACCTGCTGGTCATGAAGGCACGCTGTGTGGTAATGGTCTGAAGCTGAAGAATAGATAATTGTTGAGACAATCTCTTTTCTTTTTCCTGTGTCCTCTGGATTAATTGTACCCCACAGATGTAGACTGTTATGTGTGCATGGTTGTTATCTTATTTCAAATTTTACAATTTAAAATAAATAATATATAATTAGTATGATTCAAAAATATATGATTTAAAATAAAAAATAATAAGTTTTAATGTCCTATCATTCAATAAATCACAGTTATATGAAAATTCATGAAACAAATTCTCATGCATTGGAACAAAAGTTAGTGGCTCTTCCATTTGAATGGCAAAAACTCTATTGACTAGTGATTAAAATTTTGGCATGCATATGTGCTTGCTTAAATTGGCTCTTGACATTTTTTCAACATCAAACAATAATTGATGTATGGGTAATAAGTACCGTAGTATTCTCTAGGAAGTACAAAGTAAGTATGTTATTTATAGTATGAGCAAAAATTGGTCTAAAATAGTGTACTATGTACAAAATGAAAGTAAATAAGTTACAAAAACCGTACATAAATTGTTTTCGGGTCCGATATAGTATATTTTTTTTAAGAAAAAGATAAATAAGTATGGTATTTTTAACAAAAATATAATTTAGTTTTATATTTATTAAACTGGATAACCTAATTCTAAAAAGATAACAAAAATTCATTATATTTATAAAAAATTGAAGCAACAAAAATTTATTAATTTTACAAAATAAACTTACGTAATATTTTTTATAAAAATAATATATTTATGTTATCTTATCTAATAGATACGAATATCAAATTATATTGTGATTAAAGATAACGAATTCATATACTTTGATCAAATTGTATTCAAAATTAAGATTTTTTTTTTGTCTACATTGCACGTTATGGTTAAAATTGTTGCGGTTTATCGGTAAGTGACTTTGTTAATTTCAAGTCATTAATTCTAAGCATATTCTAATATATTTTGATGTAAAAATAACAACTAAGTACATAATTTGAAGCACAGATATACTTATTCTGAGAAGATTTGAAGAAAGAATTTTTTGTTGTTGAGACTGAAATTGTGAAATCAAATAAAAGAATTAAATCTAAGATTAAAATATTGGAAATGTATAATCTTTCTTGGATATGCTGCTATTTTTGTATCATTTATATTCTTTGAGTGGTAATACGTGTTTTCTCCACAATAAACCAAATGATGATACCAACCTACACTTTTTGTTACAACATTTCAAAATTTCAATGGTGGGGTATCCTTCTTTCTCTTTTTATTTTTTTCCCAATATGTTTCTTCTTTTGTTTTTTTTTTCAAAATTTTCTTTCTCACTTAAAATAATTCTTTAGATTAAATTCTTTATATTATTTAATTTATTAAATTAAAAATAATATTATTTAATCTATTAGTTATAAAAAATTAATCACGATAAATTCTATTATTTTAATAATTTTTATATTAAAATTTTATTATTTTTTATCAAATAATTAAACATGATTAAAATACACGTATTTCACAATAATAAAATGATAATTCATATTTAAAAAATTAAAAAAAAATATTTTTTTAATATTTATTAATTATCACAACTTTATTTTAATTTTTTATTGATTTTTAATTTTTATTAAAATTTAAAATAAATATTAAAATAATTTTTATTTGAATAATATTATTATTGATTTTTTCTTAAACAATCTTATATTAAATTTACTTAAATTCTTGTTAAAAACTAATATTTTAATTACTTTTAACCATTTGTTAGAAAATATTAATATTTTTAATAAAAAATTTAAAATAATATAATTTATTATTAATTGATAATTTTTTCAATAACTTAATAAATAAATGATATTTTTTTAATTTAAAAAATTAAAAAACATAAATAACTTAATTTAAAATACTATATGTAACCTCATCGTAAATATTATTATCTAACCAAGTTATAAAGTGATGATAAATTAGACAATAAGTAGGTGTAGAAGCAAAGGTAATTGAATTCTCCAATATTTTACTTTGGCTCCTTATCCTTTTTATTTCATTTTATCTTCTCCATTCTATAGCTTTAATACCTTTGACTAAGACATGGTCGGCTGGGAAAAAAAAATTACCAGAAAAAATAGGAAAATATATCTTTTTAACTCATGAGTGGTTCAATCATTAAATTATCATATCCTTGTAAGAAAATTTGGATTTTATCATACTCAAAGACCTTTTGCCGATTCTTCCATGGATTTTATTAATTCACTAGTCATTGCACAGTGGAAGACTAACGCTTGAGGCTTCAATTTTCAAATAAAGTTGAACAGTTTGGTTTCTACTTTTTAATATATAGAATTTATTTTAGAATATAAATTCACAAACTATTTTGAACTACAGTGAGAGATTCAAAACCACATCTAAGAGGATGTGGACTACTAGGCTCATTATTTAGTCATGAACCCAAAGGGAAAGTACATATGTCCTCCTATCTTCTTTTTGGTCATAAGTAACCAAATTAACCAAATTTATGATTCATGGTTTTAAGGCACAACTAACCTGTATGAAATTATAAACTAGCATCGAGATATAAAAAGCTTTGAAAAAGGACTAAAAAACGAGAAAGATTAAAACAGGATTCCAAATCCAAACAGTTAAAGAAGACAACAGATTATGTTACTTCAGTTTACACAACAATACATCACAAATATTTCCAACATTTTACATCTTTTCAACAAAGTCAATTTTAGCATAGACTTAAAAACTTAAAACAACAAACGTCTAAAAGTCCAAAACACGCTAATAAGCAAGATAAGCAGTGAACTGCAAGAGAGTCTCAATACCATCAGTTTGATGCTGCTGAGTATTTTGAAAGGTCTTAACAATAGCATGCCCCTTAGCATTAAGAAACTTCCCAGTACCTCCAATTACAGCAAGATGAGATTCTGAAAGAGCCGTCATATGAACACCAAAGAAAACAAGACTATCAGTATACCCGCCATCCTCAAACATAGCAGTGAAAGCTATCGTCTGACTATTCCCATCCACAGAACTTGCTACATAAAACCCTTGTGCCTTACCAATCAAACCTGAACCAAGTTCATGCCCTTCAGTCAATTCATCATCAAATGCAGTCAAAGTCCCAAACATAAGTTTCTGAAGACTCAACCCTGAAGGAAGTTGAGCACCATTTAGAAAAGGAAATCCATTTCCACCAATGAGAAAGTTATTTCCATTCCCATTATTGTTGTTTTGAGCCACATTTGCTGTATTACCACCGAGCCCAGTAAAGAAAGGAACATTGTTATTGTCGATGATTCCATTGTTGTTGTTGTTTTGAGGAATTCCATTATTAAATGGAATATTTGCACCATTTGGTTTGGCAAATGGAACTTGACCACTAACTGCTGGGTTTGTGACTATGCCAGTTACTGCTCTAGCTGAAGGGTTCGTGCCTCCAATGATATCATGCATATAGAAGACTAATGGATGGTGTGGATCCGTATTAGCAACAATAGCACCACTGGTAGTTGAAGCTGAGCCACCTCCTGGAGTGGTGGACACAACAGGAGGAAGCACATTGGAAGCAAGTGGGGTTTGAGGAGATTCGGGTTCTAATTCATCGAGGGTTCGAGCAGAGTTGGTTAATGTGATTGAAAGAGAAAGGAAAAGTAGACAGATTAAGGGTTTGTGAGGAATGGAAGATAGTTTTTGTACTCCCATGATTGTTGTTGAAGAAAATGGGTTTAAAGTTTGAGAAAAATGTTGATATTTTCAGGACTTTTGTGATGAAGAGGATGATTTTTGAGAATAGTGTGCTTGTGTTATATATATGCTGAGAATTGAAGAGAATAAATAAGGTGGATAAGAAGATTCAAATGGAGTTGATAATATGGAGTAGGTGCTCGGGTTTCACATATTGGTGTATTGGTTATAGTTATAGATACCTACTCTGCATAGTTTTTTAGTTGAAATCATGTTTGATTAGTTGAAATCAGGTTCACTCCGGTCCCAATTTCTCAAGAAACAAACCTTTGCTGAAGCCAAAATTCCGGAATCTCAAATTTTATTCTAAAGAGTTTACCAAGACGTTGGAACCTTTAACAAAAGAGTAGAGCCATATTATCTCCTAATGTACATGAACATAAGAGATGAGTTCAGTTATAAGTTCGCCGGCAACTGAACTGCTTCTACTGGCATTTGTAACTAAATCTTCCCAACCTTTCAGATTGAGTTGCATGTTCTTCTTCTCCATCTCCTCCAAGACAAAACATGCACCATCAACTTTACCACACATCAATAACCCCATAACCAAACATTCAAATGATTCTAAACGAGGACAATGTTTACTTATCAACATTGCATTTAAAACTTTCAATCCTCCTTCAAAGTTCTTCACTTGACAAAAACCATCAACCATCATACGATATGTAGCTGCATTTGGTTCACAACCTCCTACTTGCATTTCAACCAAAACTTTGTACGCCTCCTCTGCACTACCTTCCTTGCACAGATAGTTTATCAATATGTTATAGGTTACAACATCTGGCTTAAACCGCCTTTTCTTCATCTCACTGATTAATGAACTAGCCTCTTCAATCTTCCCTCGCTTTCCTAGATCAGTCATCAAAACACCAAAATTCACATTCTTTGCTTTACATCCCCTGTACTCCATATCAAACATCAACTTCTTTGCTTCCGCATACTTACCCGTAGAACACAAACCTTCCATTAGTAAAGCATATGTCACAGCATTTGGGCGTTTATCTTTCTGGGTCATGTCCTCCACTAAACCCATTGCTTTATCCAACTCACCATTTCTAGACAAGAATCCAATGAGGCTATTATACGTAACTACACTAGGTTGCACTCTTTTCTCAAGCATTTCATCAAACAGTTTAGATGCTTCGTCAAACTCACCTTTTCTAAGCCATGCTTTAATCATTACATTGAACGAAACAGCATTCCGACGAAAACCCATCTTATTAGACCGATCAAAAATGTCCATTGCTTCATCAAACCGGTCGCTATCAACAAGGACATTGAGGAGAACATTGAACGACTGTACTGTACGGACACAATTAAAGGAGCGAATTTGGTGAAACAATTTGATAGCTTTCTCCACCAAATCTGCCTTAGCATAATGTTGAATCAAAGCAATGAAAAGGGTTTCACCGCAACGAAGGTTTCTATATTTTATATGACCAAGAAGGGTCTCAACAGCTTCAAAGTTGCGACAACGAGCCAATTTGTAAATTAGGGCAGAGAAAGAAGGGTAGTCGTGTTTGAAGCCCATTTGATAATACTCATGGAAAAGAGACAAGGCATCATCTGGGTGTTGAACTTCTTTAACGCTGGAAACAAAAGGTATTGTTTTCTTCTGGGTAGCTCGATGTGATTGCTTATGGTGAGGCTTGATCTTAGATTTGTTGGAAATAAAAGTATTATGGTTTGTTTGAGAATAATCGAAATTGGTGTATGAACGAATGAGGTTGGTTCGTATACGATTGATAGTTATTTTTCTCCATTGAATCATGTTTTAGACAGCCTAGATTTTGGAGGGAAAGGTCTGAACTCTATAGCCAAAGAAAACTCTAAAAATAATGGAAAGATCACGAAGAAAACCTAACTGTGGTGGTGATAAAAAAAAATGCAATGATGTGAAAAATAAAATAAATTCATTTTAAATTAAAGAATTTAATGGTAGGAAAAATGTTTGTCTAATTTTTCCCACCATCCAAACATACTCAAAACCAATAAATCGGAAAATTGAAGTTAAAGAGTAAAATCCAAAGAATACTTAAAAAAAAATACCGAAACTAGGGATAAATAAACAAATTGAAACAATCCATCTTCAATGACAAAACTTATCAACAAAAAATTTCAAAATTTGTCAAAAGTTCAAAAAGATTTGATATAATTTGAGCAATATTAAGCAAACACCACCCCACCCCTGACTAAAAACCTACATTAAATAAATACCAAAGATAGTGGGAGGGTGAAAGATTATAATAAAAGTATAAAACTAAGACTACAAGGTGAGGGAGAGAGGGATTTAGAGAAGATAGAGACCTAAAGGGTATTATAGACAACCAAAAGGTCTAATCTTTTAATTACTACCCAACTCATAATACAAGAACACTTTCTCTATATATCACAACTATCATAAAAATTTCTCGTTAAAAACAATTATGTAAATCAAATTGATTAATAAAACTCTACTACATCAGTTTTTTTATTTATCAGAAATTTATAATAAATATTTTTTTCTTAAAACAATGGCAAAGTCTACATTTATAGCCCTTTTGTTCAAAAATATTTCATTATGAAACTTTTAGCTCATATCTTTATTGTGCTTTTACGCTAATAAATATTCTTGCGTTAACTTAGCATCCTTCGGTATTGTTAGTTTGAGCTTTGGCCCTGCCATTGAAAACTATTATATAGAAAAGAAAAGCATCCACAAATAAGAGGAAAAAGTTGTTGGAAATGTTTAGTTATATCAGGGAAAAATTTAAAGCAAATTAGAATTTAGGACCAACTCCTACTACCTACAACGAAAAACCACACATTATCATTAACCCACAACAGCAAATTGCTAACCACTCCGTTCTCATCCCAACATTCATTTTGGGAAGACAATTGCCTTTGTAGTCACTACTTCATTATCTTTTCAGATTAGTTTCAATCTTTTGGCATGAATCCTTCCGCCAAAAAGAGAAAAGCTATGCTTGATCAAGAGAGATAAAAGCAAATAAGAAACCTCACGATCCGTGGATCATAAAACTTGCAGTTGTGCCAGAAGCCTGAAAATAGAAGAGGAAAATGCATTTGATGAGGGTATGGAGGTGTGCTTTAGAAAATTTACATTGAAAATGTTGAAATAGTCTGCAGAAATGATATATCCAGTATTATATGCCTGAATGTTGAAAAAAAGAGAGGTGGAAGTATGATTATGTACCATTGATGAGTGCTTTATTACAGTGATGTTGCAACTATTATTTCCATGGTCACGAAAAACCATAAGCCTCACATGTGGGATACTCTTCCAAGTCTCTCCAAGAGCCGGTTTTGGAGTACCTCCTTCCCCACCCACTGTGTGGTTGGTCACCTTCATGATATGATGCATTGAAAGCATTAATCTAAGGATAGTAAACTTACAATTTTACCCTGACATATAATTAATCATATTGTTAAGACCCATCAGCCTACACTACACCAGTCAACTTTTATGAGGGACTACTTCAGATACTAGGATAATATGACTTTTACAATCAGAGAAAAAAGGAACATTACTTGGGAGATGAGACAAATAACAATTTGTTGCCACTTTTTCAAAGTAGTGGGGACTAAACTGCTATAAAAATTAACTAGAAAAATTGAGTGCTTCAGTTGTAAAAAGAAATGGACATGTAGGGTCCCTCATCCTAGTGTCATTTCATTTTACGTCGACAATGTAACCATACAGGTCGTTCCGAAACAGAAATTTAAGATGGTACAACTCCTTTAAAACCTGGAATTGCAATCTTGAGGATATGCAAATAATTTTCAGCAAAAGGAAATGACATACCAGTACTGCAATATTATGCTCATGCGCTAACTTCTTAAGCAGATATCCAGCAGATACCATCAGAGCATGGCCTAATATTAGTGAACGAGCAAAATAAGGTGAGCTTTAATATTAAGTTAACTTGGCTGACATTATCTGATAGGCTGGTAACACATTTATTTGGAACTTAAGAGTATAGTTCCTAAGATAACTACTTTCAATAGAACAGAAAACATTTATCGAATAGGTTTTTAATTAGTAAGGAAATAAAAGACAATCATCCAGCAGTGAGTAAAAGGAATATCACAGAAGACTGAGGACTGAAGATAACTTAAGATGACTGAATATTTTCAAAGGAAAAATGCAAGATTCAAACCCTGTGAATTACTGCCTCCGAGAATTGGAGTAATCAGTGATGAGATTGAATCAATAATAAGCAGCTTCACCTGAGAACCTGCTTTCTGCAGCAGGAGAAATTCATATTTAATAAGGATAATATTAAATCTACAAAGCTAATACCTAATAATTAAGCTAAATTGCAAAGACCAATATGAACCTGAGATTTCAATTTGCACTCTAGCTGATTTAACACATCAAACATTGAAAAGATGTCATATACAGAGCGACACAGGATGTTGCTCATAACTTTCTGTAGAATCTGGTAATTAGCCTACAATTAAAACTGGAACAAAATCAAAATAGAGTCAAAGTTTAGTCAAGCTCAAGATGGCAGTCTACCAATCCACACAAATATAAAAAAAAAATACTGAATTGAAAACTCCAATAACCTGATCACTGTAAATGTTAGTGGTGACACCAACAAAGTCAGCGATGCGTTGGGATGAGAATGAATTACAGGTATCCAGGTATACAACAAGTCCCAAGCACTTCTTTGCAACACTTGAAGCAGCATGTAAACAAACCTGAACAGCATCAAGAATGCAGATACAACAAAGACATACAAATCTACCTTTTCCAAAAATAATGAAATTGCTCATGACACTGTGATGGGATAAATAGACATTTGGATCACTTTACGTCACACTAGTATCTTACCTTCTAAACATATGAACGCTTTAATTACTTAACCATTTACCTTTTAAACATAGAACACTTTAGTATAGACTTAAGTGTTCCTTTGTTAAAAAGGTATGGGACTCAAATGTCCCTATGTTTAAAAAGATAAGGGATTCCTCCCAAAAGCTAAAGAACTAAAGAGTTCCTACTTTTAGAAATTAAAGGAGTTAAGTGTCACAAATATCAAAAGTTAAGTGATTTATAGTGTAGTTTTTCCATGTCTAATAATATTAATATTGATTACGTAGAATGCAGGTTTCTGAATAGCCATCTCAAATCAGATTTTGAATTTTAAGCATACATTGCACCTAAATAAACAACTGTGAAGTGTGAACGCCAAACTAACTACTCCATATTGGTTCTTTCATCATCTACAAATATCAACTAAGTGTCCAAAATTTAGAGTTGTACTCACCTGTGTTTTGCCAGAAGATGAAGGCCCAACAAGTTCAATCAACTGTCCAGCCCGTAAACCACCTCTAAGTAACTGATCAATTCTAATAAAAAACACAATAAATCATGTACTCCTTATAGCCTATGTTACATGGAGTTTCCAACATGGTAAGTGTTTAGGTGTCAGACAAACCCATTCTTCCCAATTTTCTGTAAAACATTTTACCAATTTATCCAAGTAGGTCAAAAATGGAGTGGATGTAACCTAACTTATAGAAATTCATATTAATAAAGTAAAAAAAGTAAACCGATGTTTTGGCCAGGAAAATACCCTTCAAACCCAGTTGATAATACAGGTTTGTTATGTTTTATATCTGCCAGTAGCTCCAAACCATTGACCCATGGTCGATGCAGACCATCAATGACTGAAAGAACCTGAGTAATTCCCTACTTGCCCATAATTCAAAAGGCTAAGTTAAAAAATGTCCAACTGAATTTTGTAGTAATTAAAGAAAAAAAAAACATTTACGAAAGAAAGCAAAACCTGCTTTAATCTCTCAGAGTTAGACTGTTGTTCTGCATATGCAGCTAATATATAGAGGTCCTGAAGAAGGAAATCTTCTACTGCGATAAATTAAAAACCCAATAAAAAGAAGAAGCAAGGAATCAATCTGGGTCTGATATATTCTATAATAAAAATGAAAATATTAACTGTGATTCGGGCAAAAACTACAAAAAATTAAGTAAAATTGGGAATCACCCGTGAAAACTCCGTGAGAAGAACAAAAATCTTGGAATTTGGAGTCAATTATTGGATACTCTCGCTCAAGAGACTTCAATGGCGCCATTTCTCTTGGTCTCACTCTTCCTTTTCCTCAAAGTTTCGCCCTTAATATTCAAATCATTTCAATTATTTTGCTCTAAATACGCAACTTTTGGTGATTGGTGAAGTGTTTTATGCTTCGAGAGCGTGAATTCTAATTACTATTCACTATTGTAAAAATCAACTTTTTATTTTTATTTTTATAGATTTGAATAAAAAAATATTTAAAATTTATACTAATACCAAAATTACAGCGTCGTTATCTCAGTAGTACTTTTAATATATATTTTTTTAAATAATGTTAGAAAAAAACATTAAAATTAAATTATTTTAGAAAAATAGTGTAACATCACATCTTTGTCAAAGGTAAACTCTACTTTTAAAAAAAAAAATTATACTATCCAAATATTTTTTAATGGGATTATTTTCAAAATATCACGTAATAATTATTTTTTCTTCACAAACTCCCATCTTTCTTCGGTACCCATTGCTGACCTCCCCATTTCTTATCATCTCCAACATTTTACTCTCATTTTTTCATAAATTGCGTCTCTCATATCCTTTAGCTATTTTTACGTTATCCATCTTCTTTTTCTTTCTTCTTTATTTTCTTTAGGGTTTAAACTTCAAAATCTGAATTCTGAATAAATTAACAGAAACATTAATGATTGCTTTTATTTTTGAGGAAGACAAGTTGTTGAGATGATTACTTTAACTCTATGCAATCCAGGGTGCAAGTTCTATGATTATTAATAGGTTTGTATTTTATGTACTGATTTTCTAAAAAAATTCATGTTGATTTTCTGCAGAACTGCCATGGTGATTTTCTAAAATTTTAGTTTCATGCTGATATTCTAAAAAAAAAAATCACACTGATTTTTTGCAATTTTTTCATGGTGTTTTGTTGAAAAAAATTTCATGGTGATTTTCTACTTTTTTTTTCATGCTAATTTTTTTTATATTTCAAAAATTGCATTACACGTTTTAAGTATAGAGATTTTTGTGATATTTTATACTTATAAAGGACGTTAATTAAATTAGTGATCCTTGGATAAATAATTTGTGTATTAAAAGTATATATTTTTGAGAGTTATATTGCCTATAGTTATTTTTTATGAGTATTTTCATGTGTATATAACATGAGTATATTTAATTACTATTTTAATGATTTTTTATAAAATTTTAAAATTCATGTATATTCAATTATGATTTTATTGAAATTTTAAAAAATATAAGTGTATTCAAAAAATTGTTAATTTTAAAAAACTTTCAAAATTGATGAGTTTTTATGGATTTTATAACTATACATATTAAAATCTCTACTAATTATTTTCTTTACCCCAAATATATAAGAATGTTTGAGAATTTTTATTTTTGTATTATCGATTTAATTATTATCGGTATAAATTCATAAAATTTTAGGAAATAATTCAAAAAAATATTTTAAATTCATAATTATTTAAATTAAATAATTGTGAGTAGGTGTGTATTTATTTTTATTAAAATTTTAGGAATTAATTGGCTTTCATTAGAATATATATTTAAGTTGGGGTGTTAGTGTTCATGTTCATATATTTTAAATATTATAAATTAATTAACAAAATTATATTTTATCTATTATGAGACTTGTCTTCATCCACCCTTCTTTCAAATAAAAATGATTTTAACTTATTTAATTAAATAAAGTACACCTCATCTTAACTGCGCTTGGCCTTTATTTATGATCCTTTGTGTTCAATTGATCACTTAACATGTTCAGTTGTTAAGGCTGAAAGAGATAAAACTAACTTTCATAATTGTAATATTCTGATTCAAATCTCTCAAATATTTTTTAATTTGATAACTATAGAATCTAATATTATTTAACTAGTTTGATTATATTATTGTCATAAATATGCAAGGTAAATTGTCTCCTTAAAATCAGCAAATTAGTATATGGCATTAATCAGTCAAATTAATTAGAAGTAAGTGATTTTTCGTTTGATTATACTTACCAAAAGTCAAAATTACTATGCTACAAAATCATATAATAATAAATTTTTAAAAAATAACAAAAATAAAATTATTAAAACTTATAAACATAAAAATAATCTATTTTTAATATTAAAAAAATGATATATCATTTCATTTTTAAGTAGATGCCATTAAAAATTAAACTAAGGTGATTTACATATGTTAATGTTTTAACCTTATTTAATATTATTATGTTTTTGTTTTTATTTTTATTAGTTTTAAAAATATTATTTTTTTATTATTTTATTAAAAAATATTATTATTTTGAGTCAAATAAAGCTTGAGTCTTGGGTTCCTTTTCAAGTTTCGAAGCCATCAGTCTTGTTTGTTTCTAAGCCAACTATCTCGCCTTCTATTCAGGTTTCTAATGGTGTTTTGACTAGCGATTTGGGTTCCTGTTGTGATGAGTTCCTCGTTGCCTCAGATTCTTGCTTCAATGTATTTTTCAATTTTGTCAAGTAAATATCCTTGTTTGCCTCCATTCACAACATCTTTGTCCACGTAGTTTCCCCCTTCAATGTCATCTCTACATGTTCTACTTTCATAGGTAAGATTTGGTTGAGATTATGTTTAATTTTGTTATGGTTTTTGAAATAAATACTAATAAAATAAATACATATGTTCTTAACTTTTAACCGTGACTTTAGATCTATAGTCACGATTATGAGAATCGAGATTAAAGTGACAAAAACCATAAACTGTTATCCATGTCATCAATTTTTTAACCAAGGTCATAGGATATCTATGGCCTCGATTTTTATAAGATCGAAATCATAGACATAACTTATGGTCATAAATTTAAATAAAAATACAATTATTAATTACAATATTAAAAGTTAATGTAAATTATAATAAATTTATTAATTATAATATTAAAAATCATATTATATTAATATTAAAATTGTAATTATATTTGAGAGTTTATACACTAAAATATAATAAAACATTACTAGTTAATTCTAATATTTACAATGATTATAAAGAATAACCTTACTATCACAATTATTTATAAAGTATATTTCTTCAAATCAACATAATCAAGTCCATAACGATTTCAACAAAAGTGTAAAGAAAAGGCATATACCATAGGTGTTGATGTGCTAATGAACTGGTGCATAAGCATTGGTGTGCTGGTGTTGGCGCCTAGTACTAGTGCAAGTTATGGTATTGGTATGCTAGTGCTACCATACAAGAAGAAACCAATTATTAGAACTAAGTTAAAATCCATTGTAAGAATCATCAACTCACAAATCTATGATAGGATCGAGCCAATACTACCTAGAAGACAAGTTCAAGGAATACCCCTAAGAAAACTTGTTAAGAAGACATGTTTCCCTCACTGATAGTTTCAGTGATGAAGATTTAGAAGAAGAATATTTCGAAGGTAGAGCCAGAAAAAGACGTCATCAAAGAGACTAAAAAGCACAAGATTATTGTTTCAAATTTGACCTTCTTATTTTCTGTGACAAATGTGGAACGATTCTTTGATGTTATGGGCATTCCAGAGAAAAAACAAGTCAATCTGGTAACCTACCGACTTAAAGGAGAAACTTTAATATGATAGGATCAACTCCAAAAAAATAGATTAAGATAAAGAAAAGCTCCAATCAGAACATGACCTTGATTGAAGCGATACATAATATGTATTTTTTTTTTCTCTAATTATTAGCAAATATTATTTCAACAATATATATTTTATTTAAATTATAACCCTAATGAATTTAATTTTAAATATATATCGTAATATTTTTTTTATTAAATTTACATTATAAATAATAATATATCATATTTTTTATTATTTTTATATTCTTTCTAGTCTCATTTAGACTCATTAGGTTTAAATAAGATATCTCATATTATTAAGAATTAAATAAGATAAGATAAAATGAACTTTAAAAATTAATAAATTTTATTATAAATCTCATCATCTCATCTAAACTTACACATCTAGTTTAAATTGGATTTGTAAATAAGGATCCACCCAAAATAATAAGAGCCCTATGATTGTCATCATGTTATGGCCAATCAAATGGTCATAATTAAGTTGAGATTTGTCTCAACATATAAAGGATAGCTTTGCTCAAATTGAAGGACTTATCTCAAGTTCTCAACTATTCTATATTCCATGTCAATGGTAGCTTTATGACACGACCTTAATTTCTCAAGTAGCGATCGTGCGGCACTTAGCTCGGTTCGTCGCACTAAGCCTGCCTTTCAATCCGAAAATGTAACTCCAAAGAGAATAGAAAGAGTTTGCAAATAATGCTTTGTATTGCTCTAGAGAGAGTTTATGATACAATTGCTAAGAATTCCCAAGGATTTCCAAGATTGTTAGGAATTTCCCAAGATGAATGCAAATGAAGACTGGTCTATTATAATAGTGTGGCTCTAGCAGAGCATGCCACCACTTTCTAGAGTCTTCCTAGTCTAGTAATGTACAAGGGTATTCTAGATTTTATCTCTGACAACGTGTGCTGACAAGGCTCACAGGGATCTTCTTAGCCCAACCCCTGCAGTCTTCAGGTTTGTCTAGCTCCTTCACGCACCTTCCAGATATTCCGCATGACTTCCAAAGCCTATGCATCCTTCCGGACGTTCCGTAAGCTTCCGGCAGCCTTCCACATCCTTCCCGAACCATCCGGCCGCATTCTAGAACGTTCCAGGCCATTCTAGCACCCTCAGGTGTGCTGGAACAATCTAGGTCTTCAAGCTCGAGTCGAGTCCGTCAACTCTAGCCCTTCAGACTTCTCTAGGTAACTCTAGAACTTTTCATGTAGAAAAGCCTAGATCTTTTAGGCAACCACTATTTATTTGAATTTTTAGGGACGGTTGGGCGGGACGTGACACCCTGCAGCCCAGGAGTTCGCGACGCCCCTCGTGCCTTCAAGCTCGAACCTCTGCGATGTCGTCTTTGAATTGCCATAAAGACTCCTCGGGTTCCCGACTTATCTCTACATTTGGGCGTTTCCATTTGACCAAGTATTCCACTAACTTGAGCGCCCTTCGTCGGATCAAGCGGTCCCGCCCATGAGTGGTCCACTTCTTTGTTGAAGGAGGTTTATTAACGGATCGCCTCTCTTGGATTCTCCCCTACTTATGTCTTCCTTATCTCCATGAAAGGATTTTAGCATGCTTACATGAAAATAGGATAGATTTTAAGCTTCGGAGGAGTTGCGACATATGACACCTTACCGACTTTCTTAAGGACGGAAATGGTCCCTCATATTTCCGCAACAACCCCATATAGAGCCTTCCGCAAGAACTTCAATTGTTGGGGCAATAGTTTGTGACAAGGACTAGATCTCTTTCCCGAAATTCGACCATCCTTCTTTTTCTTGTTAGCACTTTTTCATCTTCTTAGACGCCCATATGCAAATAGGCTCAAGCCACCCACTTTGCTCACGCCACGCCTTGAAAAACTTGAAGAAGGCTCTTCCTTCATAACTTGTGGCCGCAGGAGTCGTGGGTTCGCCCACGACGATCTCGGGGACTCTTCTGGGTAGACTACTCCTTTTGCAAATTGTAGGAAAATTGGGCACATCCAAGAATCCTAGCCCAATCATGCGATTGCACCGACAAAGTGCTCAAGATACAACTCAAGAATGCATTGGCACGTTCTGCTTCGCCCGTCGCTGGGGGTGAAAATCGGGTAGAGAAATTCAAGTCCGATCCCCGTAAGCTTGAATAGTTCGGTCGAAAATTTCCCACGTGAATCGTGGTCTCGATCACTTCACAATATTGACGGGATCCCCAATGCTTCACGACATTCTCGAGGAACAAACACGTCGTCTCATCCGCCGTGCGCCCATCGTTGAAGCGTGTATGAGTGTTGCGTACTTGTTGAGCCGATCAATCACCACACACGCCGCCAAAGCCCCTCGATTTTGGCGGGAAAGTGATGAAATCCATGGGAGACACTCTCCCACGTGGTCTCTCGAGCGGCGGCCTCAGCGGCACCTCCGGTGTATCTTTGCTATGTCTTCGACTCGACTCAGTGTCATCGGTCATCTTCCACATTTGCGCGCAACTCGATTTTTTCCACCGGCCGGGGCCCATTATTGGTGGTCTTGTGTCGAGCTCCAACTCAACTTCATGGTTCACCTCCTCCTCGGGAGGTAACCGTCAGCGAGGCCCTACGCATCACCCCACGGATTCATCCTGGGTAGCTTGCACTTGTTGCAAGCTCGACTTTGGTGACGCCTCAAACATCACCTCGCTGGGACTTATCTCGACAATCCCGCACGTCAGGTCGTGCGCAAGCTCGCTTTCGGCGACTCCCTCCTCGTTGTACTCTTTGAGATGGTCAGTAACTCTCTTCGTCCTTCTTCAATCCCTCGATTTGAAGTGCGAGAGCTTGGGTTGTGCGTTGGGTGGTCTGTCGGCGGTACCACGCAAGCCTTCGAACCATCCATAACGCACGTGGAGTTGAGTACGGGGCACCCGAAAGCTCTTACCTGGTCCAAGAACTCCACGCCGAATACCATCGAGTAGTCATCTATGTGCGCCACCGTGATAAGTCCACAGCGATCCATTGCACCAAGATCGACCTTAACTCAGCGGCGACTCCGTGTAATGGCAAGTCTTCTTCGAGTTAACTGCTTTGAGAGAACCCCCTCCATTGACAACCTTTAAGCCAAGTCTCTTTGCTTCTTCCACCGAAACAAAGTTGTGAGATGCTCCTGTGTCGACCATTGCTTTGGCGACCTTCCCGTTGATGGTGGCATCCACGTACATTAAGCCTTTAGGGGTCTTTGGGGCACTCTGCATTGCACCAAGTAGGCGCAAAGAACCCATCTTCGCACCTTCGTCCGATTCACCTCCATCTTGACCATGTGTGGAGGCAACTAAGGCACTCAATGCCTTCCTCTTCGGACATTCACGTGCCCAATGCGGTCCATCGCATATAAAGCACGTCACCCGAGGTTCGAGGCATTCCGATCCTCCTTCTCCTTCCCTTTATCTCGTGGCTTGAATGAGGAGTTGCCTTTATGATTTTTGGATCCCTGACTTTTGGCATGGCCCCCATTACTCTTCTCTCCACCAAACTTCTTGTCCGTGGCTTTGGAGCCCTCCTGTTGCTCATGGAGTAGTCAATGAAGCTCGTGCCGCAGAATGGCCGAAGATAAGTCTTGACACCACATCGCTTGAGCTCGAGGTTAGCCTACGATTGGAGCAGTCCGGCGAACAAGAATAAGGCATCCTTGTCGGTTGTGTCGGGGACTTCTAGACGAGGTTGTGAACTCCTTCACATAATCCCCCTTACGCTACCGCTTTAACCGTCGCATCGACCCTCGCATCCTCTCTTCGGCATTTACAGTGAAGAAGCTGCATCTTCAATTCCCTTTTCAAGTCATCGGTATCAATCGTGCAAACCCTCGTTGCCGCATATCTCCATTGTCTCCGTCTCCACCACAACATCGCATTGCGGTGAGATAAATACATGGCTGCAGCTTCGGATCTTACTTGCATGGTCCGTTATGCAAGTAGCCTCAAAGTATTGTTCTGAAATTTCATGTGAAGTTGTCACTTCGGCGTTCCTAACGCCATTAAAGCGTCTCGGGCTTGGGAACGTCCACCCTCTTAGCCTCGTGGCGGTGGTTGCACTAGTTCCCACATGTAGCCGCTTACATGTAGCTAGATCACCACCCATATCCTCCATTCTACGCAATACATTAGCAAGTTCTCTTTGACAAGATCCCTTACCTTGGAAAGTTCCGCCTTTAACCCATCAATCTCTTGCCTCAATCCACCGTCTAGCTGCGTTGAGTGACATCTTAAACTTGTGCATGGATTTCCACCATCCGGCCTCAAGCCATTGGCAACGCCTCCTCTAAGTCATTAACCCGATCAAACAGCTCACTGTCGTACCCGCGCACTTCCCACTCGTGCTTCCAAGCTAGAAAGCAAGTCTTTCGACTTGGCTCGAGATTCCTTTGGGGCTTTCCGCACTTCCTCACCGCCACGTTCCATCAGGTGGAACGTCCACGTACTGGTGTAGGTACTGGGCGGTGTTCTTCATTTTTGCCAAAGATGAGATACTTTAACCCGCTACGATACCAACTGACACGACCTTAATTTCTCAAGTAGCGATCGTGCGACTTAGCTCGGTCCAGACGTTCTACCTTTCAATCCGAAATGTAACTCCAAAGAGAATAGAAAGAGTTTTGCAAATAATGCTTTGTATTGCTGCAGAGAGTTTATGATACAATTGCTAATTCCCAAGGATTTCCAAGATTGTTGTGGAATTTCCCAAGATGAATGCAAATGAAGACCAAGTGGTTTTATTTATAACATGTTCTAAGCTTAAGAAAGCGCCACCACTTTCAGAGTCTTCCAGTCTAGAATGTACAAGGGTATTCTAGATTTATCTACAATGCCTGCCACAAGGCTCAGGGATCTTAGCCAACTCCTGTAGTCTTAGGTTTGTCTACCTCCTGTCCACGCACCTTCGAGGATATTCCGCAAGCTTCCACAGCCTTCTACATCCTTCCGGACGTTCAGTAAGCTTCGAGTAGCCTTCCACATCCTTCCCGAACCATCCGACGATTCTAACGTTCGAGTCATTCTAGCACCTCCAAACAGGTGTTCCGGAACAATCTAGGGTCTTCAAGCTTGAGTTGAGTCCGTCCAACTCTAGCCCTTTCTAGACTTCTCTAGGCAACTCTAGAACATTTCATGTAGAAAAGCCTAGATCCTTTAGACAACCACTATTTATTTGGATTTTTAGGGACAGTTTGGACGGGACGTGACATTTATCTAGCATATTTCAATGAAAATTTGCAGGAATACAAATATAGACAGAGTTGCATAACCTAGTGGCAAATGGATAATTCTCGTAATAACGTTACGGAGTGATGTTTTGTACGACTACTATATTATTTCCATTCAAATTAGAAGAGAATGTAAATAGTAAAATAAGTAAGCAAATTAAAAGTCAAGATATGTCAGTACTAAAAACATAATTCTAAGAATAAATATCACGTTTAATTCATATAATAAAAATATAATTTAAATGAAAATGATAACAAAAGTTGAATTAATAAAAACAACATTAATATTACTATATTTGTTTAAATAATGGAATCAAAATAATAATAAATATTAAAATAAAATTTATACAAAGTAACAAGTTAAAAACTATTTTTTTTTAAATTTAAATGAAAATAATACTAAATAATTATCTAAAAAAATATAATATTTTAACGTATTCTCAAGAATCTTATAGTGTAAAAAGATTCTACATTTGTAATACAATTAGAATATTTTATTTAAATTAACAGTCAAACTAAACACAAAAATACA
The DNA here is from genome assembly GCA_033030585.1 of Hippophae rhamnoides. NCBI lineage: Eukaryota > Viridiplantae > Streptophyta > Magnoliopsida > Rosales > Elaeagnaceae > Hippophae > Hippophae rhamnoides. The sequence continues at coordinate 3,176,701 of CM065431.1, forward strand.
CTAATTCGTTTCTACTATTTTAAACTAAACAAGTTTTACCAAGTATTTTCTTTTTTATAATGCTTTGATGAAAATGAGTTTAAGTGATTTAGGATTAGAAAGACCCATTTATACATGGAGTGGAATGAGAATCCAGGAAATAATTTAGTTTGGACCCATTTTGTTCGAGGAATTGCCTCAGCCTCAGCAATTTCTATTCCTTACCTTTCACAGTCAGTCTTTCCATTTCTCTAACAAATAACAAAATCTCAAGGAAAAGAAAAACATTTCTTTAGTTAGCATGTAATTCAGTCCCTTTTAAATGAGGAGTATCACTGAATTGCCTTTCAGTCAACATCGTTTACCCGCATCATCCATTTTCGTTTGCAGGCATGTTCGAGACTTAGCTACCTGCAGTTTGAGCTTCGTTTGCAGTATTCCTATCGCAGCTTAATGTCGTAAAACTAAAGCTACCAATCATTCAAACTTGGAGTGAATACTAAAGTTCAAAATTTGTATCAATCAGAAGACTGAATCATTATAAATCAGGGGGTTTCCTTCAGAGGAATGGCAGCTCCATTTCGTGTTTGTTCCGAAGATGGTGACTTTTGAGGTGTTTTTCTTATGAAGCTTTTTGCATATAAGGAACCGAAGACAATGACCTGATGGCATACAAGACAATGTTATCAGCATTCAGGAATTTTCAAATACTCCAAAGACATTATTAAATCAGAGTTCAGACTTACAGCTCCAATACATTGTTCCCAGCTAAGTGGATGGCCAAACCATGCGCATGATAGCAGAATGCTTACTAACTTCACCGTTAAAATAGTACATCAGAAAATGCTTAATTATAAGATTCATTAGTGTCTGTTTTTTTTTAGTTGTTGCCAAAGTAATTTGACAAGAAAGCAGGTTCAGGAGGAAACACAAATAATGTGCTTTTGTTAGGAGTAAAAAATGTATTTTTGAAACCTGAAAACACTTCTAATAATTTTCTTCTATTAAAAAAACGAGTCAAATGCTACAGAAGTTCACTAGTTATTACAATTGGAGTACTTAGTTCAATAGTTTTTTCCGTGATAGTTTAATCCACTAGTTTTGAGAAAATGACATTATAAGAAAATAGTAAATTTTAATGTATTTAAAAAGATTATTCTTTTATTTTTTCAATTACATTTGACAAATAAAGTTCTAATATGAATAATTTCTGAAGCAATTTTTTAAAATAATTTTTCTTTTAAAAAATAAAACATAAAATTGACTATTTGTTCTTATGCTGTCACTTTTTTAACACTAATAGATTAAACTATCACGAGAATAAACCAATAGACCTAAGTGCTCAATTTTGAAAAGCTATTGGCCCTCTATGGTCACCCACCCTAGGTTTTAAAAGCATTTTTCCATGTTGTATCAGAAACATAAATAAATAGACACTTATTTGTCAACAAGAGTTTTAATCAAGGGTTTTAAGAGTTGGAAGATACCTGTCTTGTGGTCATAATAGTGGCAAATGTGAGAGCACCAAAAGTACGGATTGTGTAAGAAATGAAAAATTGACTAGCTGTTGCTACCTGAAACGAAGAGTATTAATGCACACTGTCTATGCCCCTATGATAACGGGATTGTATGGCAAAAATAAAAAGAAATTATAAAAGAGACATCACTTACAGTGGAAAGCAATGCAATGTCAAAGAAACAATCATTATGGCGATAGACAAAGTCTACTGCTAGCAGTAGATTACCTTGTAACATAAGACCTGAAGAAGTAGAGTTCTTTAAACAGTTATCAAAACTGGACAATGACAGAAAAAGAGAATATCTAGATTTTAAGTAAAGAAATGCTGAAATTTTGGAGATAAAGCTAATCAGCTAACCAAACACAAACCTCAGTTAATATCTCAACTGGCTCGTGAAGATTTTTAAGGTTTTAATCCATCAAGACCATCAGCAATCTAATACAGTATTCTTACCAAATAAACCAATTTTCTATACTTATAAATTAATTATCAAGATTTATTATGCCACCTGTAATTAGTTCTTGCGGTTCAATTGTGATCATCTAACTTTCATCGTTTCTGACAGCGATGATCGAGATTATAAAGAAGAGGATAGGAAACAGGAAGGGAATCATATTCTCCACGTGGTTATTATATGACTTTGCATGAATTTCAATCACAATAACTAAAACAGAGAACAAGCAGCAGCTTGTATGAATTTGGGTCAGCCACGAAGATTACATGGACTACATAACATGAAATATCAAAACAAGTTGAATGCACCAATTAAAAATCTAGAAGTTAACAGCAAAACGCAACAACCCTATATTGCTTCTTACCCAACCAGTCAAACCAACTACATGAAACATCCATCTTAATACTTCATTTTAGATAAAGATTTAAATGAATACAAGATATCTCGAAAACAATTATCATAGTTCTAGCAATAAGGACCTTACCCGTCAAGCTAAGAATACAAGAACATAATGTTGTATAGAATATTTGATTGTGTATCTCCATATCATACCCTTTAAACAATTTGTCCTGGAAGGTGCTTGTAAAGCCATCAAACCTATCAAGCATACAGATAACCATGTGAATGAATGGAAGAAATAGCAGCACTAGCATTTAAGCATGTGAATGAATGGAAGAAATAGTGGCACTAGCATTTAAGCATCAGATGTAAATAAAAGGGAAGATATCGATTAAATAGAATAGCCATTATCAAATAACTCATAATGTAAAAGACAACAGGAAATAACAAACCAATTTATAATAATGGTATGTCTGCTTATTAAACTAATCAGAGAAATGGATCTGGAATTAGTACCCTAAATAAACAATCATTAAAGAAACGCCCCAAATAGTATTCTCCCTTTCGTGACCATATGGACTAATATCGGAGCCTGCCTACATTGAAAAGTGCAAAAAATCAAGGTCAGATTATATTGAATGCAACTTTAGGTCATTAAATGCAAACAGATACTTTAGACAATAATAGCATGTCTCAATATAATAAAGATTCCACATTTCAGAATCTGCAGAATTACAAAGAAAGAATATTCACAACATTCAGCATACAATCATTCACGAGCACAAGCAGATGCCTCATTAAACAAGAGGCAAAATAAGTGGAAATGAAAGACTAGGACCATAGTAAGTACCGGATATAAAATAAATACTGAACAGCCCAGTGTCACTAGAAAGGCGAGCAAATAGTCCTGTCCCTTGTATTTCTTTTGCATGATGACGGCACCCCAAACCTGCATAATTACAAGAATTTAATACATAAATAGAATTTCTCCCCCTCTCAGACACGTGTTTAGATGGGTAGGATGCAACAGACAAAGTAAAAAAATTCAGAGCCGTTTTTACATGAGAAGGAAAAAAAAACAGGCAGCAAATATCATTAACATGCATCCAAAGCCTGAGAAGTAAGCTATAAATTATAAAAATAACAAAGTATGTGGCTATTACAAACAAGCAGTCCAAGGCATTAGATTTAGCAATCATATCAGCTTTCCACATATGTAATGTAACAAAGCTGCCTAATCAGAATAAAATCTACAAAAGCAAAAGAAACAACTTGAAGTCATAACCAAACCATTAAGGCACATCATATCAAATAAAAACAAACAAAGAAATCTTGGCCATGTGGTGCTGTTTTAAAGGACTCGCATATGGAAAATTTGATAATTAACCTCCTCCGTGCTTGTCTTACCATCACAGGTATCATTTTGGCACATTTTGCAAGTGTCTGAACGGGAAAACTGACGTATTTGAGAGCCTGTAAGAAATACCCAATGTCATTAAAGTGTCTGTGTCCAGAAGCTGGAACAGATTTTTATGCCGCACTTGATAAAACCCAAAATGAAAGTGTAGCTTCATAGGAATACTAAAAAGTAGGAATGAAATTAACAGTAGCTCACCTCATACTGGCATGTTGTTGTTAGTATGTTCGTTACAGATACCAGGCAGTACTTATAAACTGGAGCAACAGGATCCAATGCCTTCTTACTAGCCTATAAACAAACAATGAAAGCAAGTCCAAGGCTAATAAATATGACTGCAATAGAGGAGCCACCAACAAAGGGAACATTCTGTCATGTTTTTGAAAATCAAAGCTTCTTGTGACACATCCATAGAGCTGCTTCTAGTGTAAGTTAAGTAACATTCTCATGTCCAAACAAGGAAAGGTATGAAAATTTGCCACTAAAGCTACTTACTAATAAAGCACCAGCGGAGACAGCAGATGTTGTGAGTCGGTTGCAGAAAACAAGAAACAATGAGTACTTAAAGAAATCCTTGCCATATGGATTTCTCATGATCTTTTCCTGCAAGAAGTGAATACTAATGAATCGCATGACACATATGTTGTCAGCTATAGTTGCCAGTGTAACATAAGACTGCATTTGAGCCAATATCTTCAGAAATTACATATAAAATAAGAAGTCATGTATTTCGAAACCTATAGAAGCAGAGATCAAGGTATCATTCCTTAAAAGTTCATAAAAAAACACTTCTCTTCTTAACAGCCAGCTATTTTTTGCAGAATGTGATTGTAAGATGTCCTTTGTACACACGAGTCAAACTCATATTCTACACACGAGTTCACTAATGTACCAATCAACCAAAAATCCACTCCTATTCTGCATAATAATGTCTCTTCATATATTATAGTCAGAGTATAAGCATCTTAATATATTCCATTTTTGAACTACAGACCCTTTTAATCAAACAGAACTCATAACTAATGTCTCAACCATGAAAAATGAAAAAACAATTTTTTCAGAACAAAAAAAAAATTAAAAGCATCTCTACTCGCAAAAACTAGTCACCCCTTAATGTTTATGAAATTAACAATTTTTTAATTCAATAATAAGAACAAAAAGTCCTGGAACAAAAGATTCTCAATCCACATGAACTTTTGAATCCGATTACACGGGTAGAAGTTCATTCATTAAGAATCCATAACAAAACAAAACAAAAATCAATGTTTATATACAACATTAAAACCCATAATCAAACAAAAAAATTAGAATTTGGATAATAAGTATTAATAAAAGACTGGCCCATTATCTACCTGCAATAAACCATAAGTGACGAGGGTTGTCATAATACCAGCCACAGCAAAAGCCCCTTTCCACAACCTGTTCTCATTTGGACCATCCTGTGAACCCGATTCCGCCATAGCCAACAAACAACAATCTCAACAAATTCGGAAACCAATACCTGAATCACCAGAATCAGAATCATATAGAAAACCAAATAAAAATTCAAAGTAAACACTCTAAGGCGTATGCATTTAAAGATTCGCGCCAATATTACTTCATACGACGATGTTATGCTTGGAAGGTTGGACCCTTGCCGGAGAAGAATTGGGGATCGGAGGTATTAAGCAGGGATACAGGAGGAAAGAGTAAAGGTGACACGTGGTGCGGGAAGATTGGACCGTGTCAGCTAAAGGGACTGTGGAACTTGGAGGATAGAGTGCGAGAAGAAAGCAGCGTTTTCGGAAGTCGCCGGCGTACCTATTCTCTGTCAATCACTATCGGGGAGTTGGAATTCTAGGCTTATAAAAATGGTGCCACGTAAGCCAATAAAGACCCCATCACGAGTGCACCTTTACTTGGTCAGCCACCTGGGTGAGGAAGAGCAACGGATATCTCATACGTGTATGCGATGATATTGTTAGGAATGGACACCCGACGGATGGAGATAGTTTTTAATTCAACTATCCTTGAATTGAGCTATAAAATTTTGAAAATCATTACCACTCGGAGAATATTTTAATAAATATATTAAATAATTAAATAAGTAAACAAATATCAGTATAATTATATTTATTCCGAAACTTTTTGTTTCGTGTAATGGAATCAGAATCGGAAAGAAAACAATTTTGTTTGGTTTGACCACTGGAATCAAGATTATAGTGTTTGGTTTACCACTGGAATGGAATGAAAAAAACTGTAAATGATCTTAATACCTCTACATGTTGTAAAGTTCAAATAATATCATTTAATTATTATTTTTTCGTCACATAAAATAAATTATTGAAATCATTATTTTTCTAAATAAGTATTACTTAATTAAAAAGAAATATATTATTAAAATTATTATTTTTCTAAATAGGGTTTAGGTTTTTGAGGTTTGAGATGTGTGATTTAGGGTTTAGGGATTTAGGATTTGGGGTTATATTTGTAGGTTAAGGTTTACGGTTAAAATTATTATTTTTCTAAAAATAGTTTAGGGTTTTAGAATTTTGGATTTAGGGTTTAGGGTTTTAGGGTTTTAAGGTTTAAGGTTTAAGGTTTATGGTTTTAGGATTTGGAATTTGGGGTTTTGGGTTTTGGGTTTTGGGATTTATGTTTTAAGGTTTAGGGTTTAGAGATTTGGAGATTTGGGGGTTAGGGTTTAACGTTTAGGGTTTAGGGTTTTGGGTTTTGGGATTTATATTTTAGGGTTTTGGGTTTTGGGATTTATGTTTCAAGGTTTAGGGTTTAGGGATTTGGGATTTGGGGTTTAGGATTTAGGGATTTGGGGTTTAGGGATTTAGGGATTTAGGGTTTAGGATTTAGGGATTTGGGATTTAGGGTTTAGGGATTTGGGATTTATGTGTTTAGGGTTTTGGGATTTATGTTTTAAAGTTTAGGGTTTTATGGTTTAGGGTTTAGGGATTTGAGGTTTAGAGTTTTAGGATTTTAGGATTTGGATTTAGGGTTTTGAAATTTTGGGTTTAGGGTTTAGTGTATTGGATTTTTGGGTTTGAGAATTTGGGATTTTAATTTAAGGTTATATTTTAGGTAAGGGTAAAATTGAAAAAAAAAAGTTTAAATGGGAATGGAATAATGATTACCAAAGGTGGGATAAGGAATTGTGATTCCTTCTCTTTTAGTAATCAGATTCCATTCCGCCCTCCATTCCGCCCTCCATTCCGTCCAACCAAACACACAAAATAAAAGAAATCAATTCTGATTCCATTCCATTCCTTCCAACCAGACGCGGGGTTAGTTCATAATTGGATAATATTCGAAACTGTTTTCATCCCCAAAATTAATAAAAAAAAATTAAACTAATAATGCAGATAACCACAGATATTTAAACTTACAGTTAAAATCCCGAACTTAGACGTGGTTGATATATGCATTAAATTTGTAATTATTATGTATCAAATAAGTTATTAATTAAATAAAATTATACAATTTTATTGTTTAATATTTTTTTATAAATTTTAAAAAAATTATGTAAAATAACACCTAAAATTTATTTATAATAATAGAAATAGCATCTACGATAATATTGAAAGATTTAATTGGATAGGGTTTAATAGTAAATAAATTTAAATGTTTATAGTTTAAATTAAATTGCATCTAATTAGATAATTTTTAATATAAAATGATGAGTCAAACATTTTTAATAATAAAAATATATGAATTAGATATAAGAATATTATTTTTATGATTATAAGTTTTAGAGATATTATTTTATTATTTTTCTTAAATTTTAGTTTCCTTGACATCTTCTTAAAAATAATGTATTTTATCTCTTACATAATTTAATCATTCCATATTATACCAAATATAACTATATAAATATTTATTGTTATTCTAACCATGTAATATTGATCTTATATATTTTTCTCACGTATTTAAATTTTTTACATGTTTATTATAATTTATGTTATCTAATTTTTTTATTTTTTTCTATGGCATAGATATTAAGTTATGTTATATAGTCTTATTATAAATTAGTTTACATAATTTTAAATTTTTATTTTAATTAAATAAAAATACACATTGATATATAACATTTATGACATAATATTAAAAAATATTAAAATTCTTAAATTTTTGGAATACTAACCCTAGCATTTTTTATATTATTTGATAATAACTTGATTGAAAAATCTTATATTTTAATGTAATCAATTAAATGATGTTAAAATTGTTAATTTTAATTATTTAAGACATTAATCATGACTACTTTATATATATATATATATATATATATTAGATTATAAATATTATTATTTATTTAATTAATTTTAAAAATTAAATAATTAAAAACAAACTATATTATTTAAATATTTTTTATATTAAAATATAATTATTAAAAACTATCCCATTTACAACCCCAAAAACTCATCAATTTGATTTTTACATAAAGAAGCAAAATGCCAAAATATAGTAAATTCTATTTATCCTATAGAAGTTTTTGCCTCTTGACAGAAGGCACTTGACTTTTAAGACATGAACTTGAAGCCACCGATCTATCACTAATATTCAATCTTGAATTAGAACAACTTTCACCAAAATTCAACATAAAAGATGAACAAGATTGTGAAAATCCACCAGTCATCTCATAACGAGCAAATGAATCAACTAACTCTGAACCCACGTAAGATTTCAATGGAGGAGGAGGAGCATGATTTTGCCAAACAGACATTGGTCTGGTGATAAAAAGTGTCTGAAGCAAAGGACCAACCTCCATCACAGCCTGCAATAATTTTCCCTTTTGGGGCAAAACTTTTCCCTTTAGAATACTATCAATCACAGTTGAACCACTGTAGTCTTGAACAAATGAATCAAAGGTCGATGATTGATGATTGTATGTTTCAGAGAGAATGTTAGATTCTGATATGCTTGAGTTTGCTATAGTTGGTATGGCTGGTAGTGAGTGAGTGTTTTGAGGAAGCACATTAGACATACGAATAATACTAGAAGGTCTAGTATTGTTGAGTAGTTTCTGCAATAGATCTACAGCCTCATCTCTTTCTTTTTGTGCAACTTTTACAAGATAATATATGCTTCTAAAATCCTCCTCAGTTTTTCGAATTTGTTCTTTTGCATCCATTTTTGCTGATTCTAGTTCAATTTTGGCATATGAAATTCTTCTCTTCAAATCATCAATGCCCTATCAAAACCATGCATGTATGTCAAAATAATTTTATTAATTTAGGAAAAAAAATATAAATAAATTAAACGATAAACACACATTTTAAATATGAGTTACTAGATTCGAATTTAAACTATTTACTTTAAAGGCAGGTAGTTTAACCTTTACAGTGCAAACACCATAACTTTATGAATGCATGAGAGAAAATTCCAAACTCTAAAATGATAAATGTGATATACTATGCATAAACAAAAAATTCTAACTTTCAATTCCCACAAAAAAAAATCTTTTGAAAAATCCCAAGATTCAAACTTGGGTAAACAGTGGACTCAAATAAATCAAGCAAATATTTCAAAGTTAAGAACTACACTTAATCACCAGATCCTTGAATCAAAACGTCATTTTTTTCCCTTCATGAATATAAAATTAGATAAGAAAGTAAAAAAAAAAAAGACATTAAAATTTATAATTACAAAATATAACATCTTATATCTAATTAATTAATACCCATCATTTTATTTTAAAAGTAATCCATGAACCATTTGAATATATTTAATGTTTAATATTATCATATGATATTTTTATTATTATAAATATTACATTCTATTTTATAAAAATGTTATTTTTTAAGTCATTTACTGCCTATAGTAGTAATCATCGTCCTTATGGTTTGTACAAGATTTAGTTTGCTAAAGTGAAAGAATTAGTTTATGCTATGAAATTTAAGCAATTTGAAAGACAATATTAGCCGAAACAAAAATACTCTGTAAATATTATACAGAATTTGATGAACAAAGTATTACTTTTTAGGAGGAAAGAACAGGTTGAAATGGCAAAACAAACAACACCCAAAATCGAAATTAAGACAATGAAAAAATGAGAAATAACCTACCTCATGATAACTCCACATAGAACTACAGTAATAATCCATTGTGCCACAGATTATGATGATAAATGAAACAGAGAAATGAGAAAGATAGAAGAAGATAGGAGTCATATGACATTGTGAATTTTCACATATCTATATAGAATATATAATGAGGACATATACGACAAAAGGGTTTGATGGGTATTTCAGAATGTTACAGAGAAAAGGAAAATTAAGGGATTGTCAAAACCTTCCGTATATATAATTTTAGAGAGACCATTTTCTACCCTTTTTTTAAGGACTTTTTGTCTTTTTCTCGAACTTCTCATAAATCTTTTTATTTATCTCATGTTATACAACTCATACAATGTCAGTGATTTTATTGCTATTAGTTTCCTTGCTTCAAAAGTTTTATAAAAAGCCAAAAAGTTAGCTGTTTTGATTTTATGCGGATATTTCATTTATCTTCTTTTTTTTATATTTAAAATTTATTATCACAAAAAATAATATTTATTACATCTATCTCAATCATTTTTGTTATTAAATCTTTTTTGATATATCGTTATATATTAAATATCATCTAATTATATGTTGTTCAAATTGAAATATATTTATTTAAATCTATTTAATATCAAACAACTTTCGATTTTACAATATTCAATATTATTTAGATATTATTTTCATTATTATAAATCTTAGTGGTGTTATATTTTTATAATTTTTTAAAAACATTTATAAAAAATATTCAAAACTTCTAATTACAAAAAATAACACTCCTGTAGAATATAATACAAATATTTCACATTTGATGGCATTAAGTAGATGTGGTTCAATTAATCTTAATAGCTTATAACAGTTAATTGTTATAAATGTATTATTTTTATTATTATAAATTTTATTTATATTTTTAAGATAATTTTTTCATATATTTAATTTAATGCAAGACTATAATATTATTACATGTTTTTCTATATTAACACGACAGGAATTTTAAAATTGATCATTTAAAATTAATTCTTAAATTAATAATATATTTTTAATCTTTTTTAACACAATAGTTTTATATTATATATTAATGTTGTATACAATTCTCATTTTAAATAAATTCATTGTGAAAATAATAACAATGAGTGTCATTAATCACATTGCTCTTTAATTTTTTTCCCCTACATAACATTGATCTTTAATTTAACTTCTTATTTATACCGTCTATATAAATTCTTAGGAAAAAAAAAGTTGAAGAAAATAAAATAAAGCAACTTCTTAAATACATTTATTGTGATGGCTTAGGTAGTCAAAGATACACCGACCATTCAGATATAGATTAATAGATATTAAAAGGTAATTATAACAAATAATACTCACCATAATTATCATTATATATTATTTGCACTACTTACCATTATTCTAATAAATAAATTAAATGAATATATATATATATATATGAAATATAATTATTTATGTTATTTGATCTATTAAATTATAAGTATTATTATTTAATCATTTAATTTTAAAAAAATAGTCGATTAACAACAAACTATAATATTTTAATATTTTAATAAAAAATTATTAAAATAATATATTTTATTATTAATCTACTCATTTTTTGAATATAAATAATTGTGATGCGCTTAGCTGTGAGAGTTTGAAGGTTTGTTTGTTACTTTTGATCCTTTTTGGTTCCAACAATGATTGTGGAGGTTTAGAAATTCATCATCTTCTTCAACGATGTTACTGTTAAAAGAAGATGCTCTGCTGATTTGCGAAGCAAGCTTTGCAAAAGATCGCTTACTTCCTGCAATATGATCATTGATTGTTGACGACTGACGACGAACAATCGCAGTCGACGAATTTGTCTTCTTCTCGGGGGCTACGATTTCACAATCATTTCTAATTCTCTTGCGATCTCCTCTAGTTTGTAGCTTCTCTGCTTCGTTGTTGCTCTATATTTTTCTTAAAAAGGTCTAGATTGAATTAAGGTTTAGGTTTAACTTTTGATTGAATTCTTTCATTTCAGTTTATTACTTGATTTTGTTACATCTAAAATCAATTCATAGAGAATTAATTCCTTCTTTGTTATTACACAATTTAGTACAGATTAGTTCACCTTTACTTTCAAATCTTGCTTGATCTCTTCTATGGTTCTTGTTGTTGTGCTGAATTTTTTTTTTTTTTTTTGTGTGCAAGATTGTTTCGTTTCGTTTTATTAACCTATCTGAAAGGTGTTATTCTATTTGGATTATTAATTCGTTTTGTTTGTGAACCTAATCAATAGGTGTTGCTAGCTATTTGGTTATTGTACTACTTGAAATTGGTCTTGGTTTGTGTAGATTTGGTTTAGATCTATCGTTGTTATGATTTGGCTCTCCATTTTGTTCTTATTGCGACGTGATGAATCTTGTTTAGGATACACAAGGTATTTTTCTCGTTATTTGTAAATATGATGTTTGATGCTAAGCAGTTATATTATCTTAATATTGTGTTTTACTTGCGAGGCTAGCTGGATAGTTAGAGCATTACCTGCAAATTAATATTATTACTTTGGATATATTAATGAAAGTTTTTGGAGTATAAAGCACTTTTGTAGCATTATTTTTATTATTTTCATAAACATACTTTACAGGAAGAGTTTTGATGTTCGTGAATTATTTTGTATATAAATTTTGATTTTACTACTAAATTTTTTTCTCTGGCAATTGCATATTTTTGTAAAATGATATGTCAACCTGCTTAGGAATCAATCACCTTCTGGCTTCGCAATTGCTCTCATCCTCATTATTCTCTTATTCATCCTTGTTAGCATTAACTCTCATTGTTGTCTCTATTTTGTATTACTCACCGTATATAGTGGTTCTTTATTCAGCTTTCTCTCGTAGAGGATGATGGATTTAATAGGGTTTAAGTATTTGATTATATTTATAACTTATTTTGCTATCAAGATTTTATTATTGTGTCCCTTGATCTCTCTCTTATTTTATTTAAAAACTAATATTTCTTTTACCCGATAATATTATTTTAAAATATTATTATTATGTTCTAGAAAGTTATGATTTTTCACTTTTTCTTCTTTCATGATCCTTTTTAAATGAGAAAACAAAAAAAAAATCTATTTTGAAGGATTAATAGTAATCTAAGACCTATAGCCATCCTTTTTCCAAAAACTTTATCTAGCCATGCTTGTGTATTTTAGAAGAAATTCGCATTTAAGGATGGATAAAAGAAAATTCAAAAGAAATACTTATTTTAAATTTTAAAATTTATAATTAAAAATAATATTTAAATATATTTTTTTAAAAAAGAATAAGCATAGTTTAAATATCCAAAATTAAACGATAAAAAGTAAGATGCTTTTCTTAGTTAAATTCTAACTATTAAATGATGTTAAATTCATTTAGATTATGTTTAATATCAAGAGATAATATTTTTGTTATTATAAATTTTAAAATATTATTTGAAATAATTTAAAATAAAAATGATACAAAATAGCATTGTTTTGTTTTTTCATATTTAAAATTTTGTGTAACAAAAAGACAATATTACTAATTATTGTAAAATATTAGTGTTGTTAACGACGAAAGCTGCTCATTTAAAAATTATTTTGGGCTTCTAAATGCAATGTATCAACTAGCTTACTCCTTGTGTAAGTCATTGATAATATTAAAATTATTATTTAATCTTGGTTTTATCCCTCAAATACCGGCAATAGTTGACTATTTTCTTTACTATTAGTGAGAAATACATTATCGATATTGAATGAGAATTTATTTTTTCGTCCATAAAAACATCCAACTCAATGAATTTAAAACCTATATAATTATTTTATAGGTTAGTATACGTAACATAGAACCTATATTTAAAAAACAAAATTGGTCTAATTAATGTTTTATTTTTAAACAGATAAAAATTAAATTGATTTATTTATATTATAAATATATTTAAATTTTTATATATACATTATCTATACATATTAATTAATATATTTAAAATTTTATTTTTTATTTTTTAAAATTCTATTTTTTAAACCTAATCACTCAAATAATTATTTTTTTTAGAAAGGGAAAGATAAACATGTTTTAATAAATTTACATGAGGTTTATTCTCATATTTGCTTCAAAATTTTAAAAACTTTGAAAATCTTCATTTTCATACTTCACTCAATTGATTTAAAATCTGGTATATATTTTAAAGTCTTTATCGTCAACTTTAATTTTAATAACGCTAAACATTTTGAAATAAAAACTTACAAAAAAAAATAATTTATATGTTTAAAATAGTAAGTTCGACCACTCTCAAATTAATATTATAGGTCATTTTAAATATACACTATTAAAAAACTAACATAGAATCTCAGGCCATAGGATTTTGGTCACAATTTAATAAAAACCGAAGATATAAGATATACTTATGGCTTCGATTTTTATTAATAACAGTGACCATAAATTTTATTATTATTATTTTCATGTTTTTTGTGTTTTTTTCTTCTTCTTCTTTTCTTTTCTTCTATCTTTCTCTCTTTATTTTTTTTCAGATCTGATTCTTCCTCTTCCCCTCTCGTGATTCTTCCTCTTCTTCTCGTCTCTTCTTCCTCTTCCTCTTCTTCCCAACTCATTGGTTTAGTGGTCATTGTTCGTTGGTTCGTTGGCCATTGGGTCGTTGTTCGTTGTTCGCTAGTCACTTGGTTATTAGTCTTTGAGTCTTGGTGCGTTGTCTTGGCCCAGTGCTCTGCCCTGGTGTTGGTGCTACTGGCGGTCTTGGTTCTAGTCTTTGGTCTTGTTGTCTTTAGTCTTAGTCTTAGATGCGTTAGTCTTGTGTGATGATATTCTTGGTGTGCTTCTGGTCTTTGGTCTTTGGTGCTCTGCCCTAGTGCTGGTGCTTATTGCTTCTTGTGCGTCTCTGCTAATTGTATTCATGTCTTTTATTTTATAGTAAAAGGGTTGCGCTTTTCTTCTTGTTAGGTTTCAGCTTCTGTTATATATTCTGCTATTTTAGTCTTCATTTGAGGTTTTCATTATAACTGTATTTGTGGATCAACAAACCACTTGTTTTGACTTATTTCTACTTATTGATCTACATTATACTTTCATCCGGAGTAATATTGTACAATAAGGTATGTTCTTTGGGGTTGTGAAATGCTTATACATTGTTATTCAATTTTTGAATGATCTGCGTATGAATAACTTTGTTAGTGATCAATTGTTCAATATTGGACTATGTATTATTGGTGTGACCCTCCCTTGGCTTTTATGTTTTTTTTAGTTTTTTCCTTGATGTGCAGTTGGTTCTCTCTCCCAAATACTTCAATTTTCCTTGACCCTCCCCTGGTTATTTAAATCACCCTACTATTGGTTCTGCGTTGTTGGATTACGCTTGTCTTTGTGTAGTCTTTGTTACTGCAATACGTCTTCTGCTAGCGATCTTGTAATTATTGATGATGCTACTTGTTGGTCTTATTGGTGTTCTTTGTTAGCGGTGATGTTGTTGATGACGTTGTACTGGTGTTGTTGGTGCATTGTGCTACTGGTGTGTTGTGCTGCTGGTGCTGTACGCAGGTGTTGCTGATGGCATTGTGCTGGTGCATTGGCGCTGATGGTGTTGGTAATTAATACTAAGTTTTTTTTCATGTTTGTAATTAATACTAAAAAGTTAGTTTATAATACTAAATTTTTTTGTGTATAATAAACTCTCAAATATAATTATACTTTTAATTTTAATATAATATGATTTTTAATATTATAATTACTAATTGTATTTTTTTTGTAATTTATGTATACCCTATGGCCTCGGTTATTAGAAAACCGAGATTATATAGTATTGTTTTTAATTTATGTATACCTTATGATCTCAATTATCTAATAATTGAGATCATAGGTCATTACTTATAGTCTCTCTCACTTAAGTCTCAATTTTTATAATCGTAATCATAGACTTACGACCACGGTTAAAAACCGAGTTCATATGTATATTTTGTAATAGTGGTAGCTTTTGAGGGTTCATAATCATACTAATAATGCTTGTTGATACAAATTTTAACATATATTTATAATGGTATACATAATGATCAAACAATCTTTGTAAGGGTAATAACTTTAAAAATAGATAAACTATTCATTTTTCATTAAATTTTTACCAAATATCACGTGATAATTATAAGTGTAAATACATTTGCACGTAACATTTCACCCCAGTAATTATGCTAATTAACGACATTTTCATTAACACTCTCAACGTTAGTATTACATCAACTAGCATTTGATTTTTAGCTCAATGGGTGTCATTGATTTATAAATTTCAATTAAATTATAAATTTTTAAAATTTAAAATTTATTCTTTAAATTTAAAACTTTACACTAAAATCTCTAAATTTTTAAATTATACAATTTATTTTAAAAAAAATTAAAATTTTAAATATATGTCTTAAATTTTTTATTTATAAATATATATATTTTATAGTAAATAAAATACGACATATGTCATAAAATTTAAAAATTTGAGAATTAATTTATAGAATTTAAAATTTTATGGACTTACATATAAAATTTTAAAAAATGTATTAAATTATACATTTTAAAAACATGAAAACTTATGTATAAATTTAATTAAGATTTAAAAAATAAATGATATACTTATTTACTTTATTTATAAAACTACAATTCCATATTTATTATTATTTAATAAATAATGTCACATTATACTACTAACTAAAAGCGAAAATGTGAGTGAAAATAACAGCATTCTTATAATCATATCATTGCTAAAGATTATGAAAAAATCGTTATTATTACTAAATTCCTCAAATGATAAAATTACATTACTCCAAAATTTCAATTAATGCCAAATTCTCGTTTACTTGATGGTCATATCTTAATAGACACACCACAGGTTTGAATTTGTGTTATGACAAATCGTTCAAGATTTGTGCGCTTAAAATGGAAATTCCATATATCTCCATTAATCATTTAATTAATACTACATTCTCAATCTTATCCAAGATATTTTAATTTTCATAATTTAGTTCTTATATTTTAGTTTTGGATAAAATTAGTCAAAATAATTTAAAATTTATAAAATTATAAATTAAATGATTTTGAAATAATTTCATCAAATATGTAAAGAAATATGAATTAAATCAATCAATCAAGATTAATTAGACTGAAATTGAGGAGGGAAAGGACCATGTATTCTCTTTGACATCGATATGACATATGAATACCACTGCAAAAAATATATATATATATATATAAAAATGAATTGTATCCATTAAATAAAGAAATGATTAATTTATAAATTGATACCTTAACGAAAGAAATATGGTAATAAATGTGCTGTCATGTATATTCATTGAAATTGATTAAAGCCACCTGACGAAAGGGAAAATAAAAAATAAAAATGAAGGGAAGATAAAGGATTTTGGAGGTTTTGAAATAATTTTAGATAAAAAAAATAATCACATATTTTATTATTATGATTATTATGATTTTTAATTTTTTAATTATTGTATAATTTATTTATAATTTTTTTTTCAATTAAATAATAAATTATTAATATTTAAAATATTAATAATTAACTTATAGATTATTTAAAATATTAACATAAATATATGTTTAATTTTTTTGATAATAATAAAAATATTATAATTTTAATTAAAATAGAATTATTTTAATATTATAATAATTTACTTATAATGCACTAAAATGTTTATGACTAGTTACTTGGATATGTGTAAATACTTAAAACAATATGGATGTGAATGTTGACCCAAAATGTTATCATTTTAACTAGTCTTTCTGTTTATCCAAAAAAAAAAAGCTTACCTTTTTCATTAGATAGAGAACCTTAGAGTGAGAAAATATGTTATGATCCTTCATCTTCTATGGCTGAACTTTAGCTCTTTGCATGGAGCTTTGTGGTAATCTGATCTTCAATTTTTTTTCATATGAATATTTTCCTCTCATTGTCCTTTATACTCTCATATGTTTTATATAAATTATAATGGAATTTTTGTTGGAGGATTTAGAGAAAAATGAAAGATGATGATATTAATGGAAATCTACTTCTGATATTTTTTGAAGTCAATTTTAATATTTTTAATATTAATCCTATTAATGAGACATAAATAATGAAGAAATAATATTAATAGTGAATAATCAATTCATTCTGAATTATTATATCATATTTTAGCATGGGATGAGATGTCAAAAATACAACCCCATCTTGCTTTTGGTCAATCTTGTCTTTTTAATTGTAATTTTGATATATTTAAAAAAATTAAATTTTATATAATTTTTATACTTTTACTTCATGTGTAAATAAAAACTTTCATTTTTATTATATATTAAAAAAAAGTATGAAAAATTCGTATGCTAAAGTTTGAAAAAAGGTTCATGGTGGATCTGGGCTAAAGCATCATAAACCAATATATGGGCCAAAGCCTCGTATTCAAAAGTTTAATATTAAATTCCTAGCTTCTACTTATCACACACAAAATGAATCCCTATCGTTTGAACTAAAAAAGTTTAAAAATTATTTATCATTTTTATACAAAAACATGCACTTATTAGAAATATACTTCACCTTATTTCATACAATTGTAATCTATATTGTTATATCTCAATAATTATATTATTAATTTATATTGTTACAATATCTACTTGAAAAGGTTAAGTCAATGATAGATAGACTTTTTTTTTTACATTTTTAACACATATTTTTCTTCAATTTCAAACTTTTCTTTCTTCTCTCACATAATTTCTTTTATTATCATTTAAAGATTGCAAGTAGAGGTATCAAATGAGTTGAGTTGATTCAACTCATTTAAGTGAATTATATCTCTAACTCATCTATCATTGTTAAATAGGTTGGACTAAATGACTCATGAATTGATTCATTTATCATTCTAACAAAGTAAAAAAAAAACAAAATTTATTTATAATTTTATTTAAAAACAAAAATATTGAAATATATATTATCTTTTAATTATATTTTGTAAGATAAGAAAGAAAAATAGTATATTTTGATTATGAATTTTCATAATTATATTATAGTTATAAAAATATTATTATTAACATATATTAAATGAACGTGGGAGTTGTTTATAAGTTAAGTGAGTTGGTTCATGAATTAGGTAAGCTGATTTTTTTAACTCATAAGCTCATTAAAACTAGAAATAAATCTATAAAAATAATGGATTGGGAACATCATATATATATTTTAGAACTTCCGTAGTATTATAAATATTTTTCAATAATAAAAATATTTTAGTCTGGGAAGGACATCTACTTGAATTTACTATAGAATTTTCAAGTTCAATTTAATAAACTAGAAAAAAGTAAATTAAGTTTTGTAGGTTTTGAACATCTTTTATATAGATTAGATTAAGTTTCGAGGCTTTTAGATATTTGTTAAAGTTTATTTTTGTTTGAATTTTTATTGCTTTTAGAAGTATATAGGGACTCATCAAATAAAAAATA
The DNA here is from genome assembly GCA_033030585.1 of Hippophae rhamnoides. Classification (NCBI taxonomy): domain Eukaryota; kingdom Viridiplantae; phylum Streptophyta; class Magnoliopsida; order Rosales; family Elaeagnaceae; genus Hippophae; species Hippophae rhamnoides. Next base: position 3,195,909 of record CM065431.1, read on the forward strand.
TATATCTAATAAAAAATTATTATTATTACATATTATTTTTTAAAAAAATAATTGTGTAGGATTACGTGCTTAAGGTCTTCTATTTTGATTCGTATCTGATTGGAACAATCTTAAATTGATTTATTTAAATAAAACTGCTCATTTAACATAATTAATTACACCTATTTTAAGAATATATTACAATGATATGTTAAATTGTGTCGGTACTTATTTGGAGTTGATCTGATTTATAGAAAGAACTTAGAAATAATTCAAAATAATTGGTTAAATGTATAGGTTCCATAAGAGGTTCATCTATTTATAGAACATTACATTGTCGGTCACATAATACGTACACAATATGGATATAAGGGGGATACAATCGGTGTAAAGCACAACATTTTATGGATCGAGGTTAACCTAAGCTCGAGCTGCCAGTCAACCTTACAAGAGGAATGGTTCCCTAGGATCGACCTTGTACTTGTTAGTGCGTTTCAAGTATGCAAAGTCAGGTACACCATCTAGAATATTTTGTCTTATAGTTTGGATTGCTCACCTTAGCTCGTACTACTCACTTCGACTCAGGTTGAGCTACATGTTAGTTCATATGTCCAAATAGTACTCATTCATCCCAAAACTTCTACCCATAAAAGATGAGTGAATAATAATGTAATCATTGATAAAATAAAAAAAAGTAATGTTTTGAACAACTAATGTGAGTTGTTCAATGAATAATCAGATAGTTGAAGCTCCTATAATTTGATACAATCCATCATAAGAAATTCTTTATAATTTAATTAGGCAAATAGGTTTATATATATACTATATAAGATAGAATGCAATAAAAATTGAAAGAAAAAAATCTCAATAATAGCAGTCTCTATCTATACCTCATTTAGTGAATTTTACTTCATTTATATCATAAAATTTACTATATTTATATTCAAGTATATTAAGTTTTTCTTATATATATTCAATCTAAATGAAGCCTTCCATTTTTGTTTAAATAGAAGTTAAAATCATCTTATTTAATTTTATCTAATGATCAATGAGCATTTAATGATTGATTAGCATAGAATCAACACATATTAATAGTGATAAATGATAAAATCAATAATTAATCAACTTAGATAATGACTAATCAATATTATTAATGATAATTTAATAAAATTTTTAAAATAATCAATTATTTTATTTTAAATAAAAATATATTTATACAATATTTATATATTTTTATTTGAAGAGAATTACAAAATGCTATAAGATATATAGAGAGAGATTAGAGAAAGTTAGATCCATATCCTAGGTCATATATGTCTATCAATATAGAAACCATTACCCCCTCAGGTGTCGACACTATACTAAAATGACCATATCTAACTTTCAATTAGATCATTGCCATATGATAAGGTCATATTCATGTATATCTACAATTCACGACTTATTGTCTCTTTATTATTTCTTGTATCTCGGGTATCTTATTGGGTTCATACACCTAAAGCTCCTTGTGTAACAGTAGGTAAAACATCTCATGAGACCACTTTGAGCCATACCGAAAACGAGTGGTGTTTAAGTTCCTGAATCGAGTACCCTAAATGTGTATCTAGCTCTTACATCCACTTAATCTTGAATCTAGATCCACTAGATGCCTCAAGTTCTATACACATACCTTTATTCACCTCACCATACCTTGTAAGGTTCATAGAGAAAAGAAACCACTTCATGAGCCAACCAGAGAGCATGTGGAAAAAATTCCCAAGAAGAAAATTCAGAAATTATCCACCAAGTTGACCATAAAAGACATGTATCGCTTAAGGACATATTCTATTCCACCCAGTGTAGGCTTAGTATTAATTTTCCATCATCTTTTTAAAATGGATGATCCACCCTAAGGATGATACATTTTGCATGAGGAAGCACTTTGTGTTGCTTTGAGGTTTCCAATACCTTAAGTGGTAGCCTTTTTTTAAACTCATACGATTTACCCTAGTATAGATAAATCCAAATGGATGGAGGATGCTCCTAAGCTTGGCTATAGTCAGGGGAAGCAAGGATTCAAGCTAAAAGACGGTAAGCTACGGGCTATGTATTGCATAAAAAGGAACAAGGTGGATGAAAGTAAGACATACATCTCAATCATCACACTTTGAGGTCTTATTTTAAAGTTATCCGATAGTCAACCCAAATGAAAGGATAAGTATTTTTATATTAGTAGCGATATATGGGATGGGAAACCCATGCTTCCTACATGCTTTATCTGGAATCACAACTTTGACACCACGTAACCATGGGGTCAAGAGATGCTACTACATCTTGGTTATGATGGAAGAAATAAAGTTTGCGTCTTGAGCTGCATAATTCTCACCATTTGACTTACAAAGACATCCTTACCGAACCTCGTTACAAGGCTTCTAGGTGTGAAGGGACTATCATGCTCCACCCTCAGGTTATGCAAGGGGTACTTTACCTTTTGATTGAAACAACTCGTTCTAGTTCTAACCTTTATTTTTTCTAATGTAGAGATGAACTTCAAAACTATTGACATTGACGACTTTGTGTCAAGTCTCGAGGAGGATGAAATAATTGAAACTGAATCCCCCGATCAACACAAGCAACTTTCCCACGAGGTGGATGCCTTTGTAATAGAAAGTGCCATGTCCATGCTAGTCTCATAGGAGAAAGAACTCGAGGTGGCATAATCTTCTATGAAACCTTCACCTCATAAGAAAAGGAAATTGGACTCTCCTTGTGAATTAGAGACTAAATCTATTCTTGTGGTACATCTAGACACACGTCGTATGTGAAGTTAAAAAATATACAAATTGAGAGTAGCTCGATAAGTATCTTTGAAGATGGAGCATTTTGGAAAACTCAAGGTGTTGATAGATGTTTACTATCACTTCAAGAGTGAATAAGAACAAGCTTGGATTCAAACAATTATAAAGAAGTTGGGCTAACTCAAAAGAAAATGGCTACTAGTCGTATGTTGGAAGTAATGCATTTTGTACAATTTGTGAAATGCTAAGTATAATGTTAAGCATTCCGTGTTGATAAATATTTCTTGTATATTGTAGGTTGTTTCTTTTTTAAGAAAGGAGGAGATTACAAATAATGCATGTCATTCCGGTACATATGAGGTGAAGCTCTTGCTGCTCAATTCAAGGGGCACTTGAGGAGAAAGACAAAGTGTTGGAAGAGCGTGAGAAGTTGCTTAGGGTGCAAGATGCCAAAATCATTCATTTTGGTAACGACCTGATAGATCGCACCCAAAAACTGAAGGTCGCATCAACTTTTGCTTGGAAAGGGGCAACTTGGCCAAAGAAGCCAAGGAAAGGGCAAGGTTAGCTTAGGAACGGGCAAGGCAAACTGAGGAACAAAATGTCACTTTGAATGAATTGGTGATTATACTTAAGAAAGAGTGTACCCATTGCTATAATGAATGGGTCAATTTTTTGAAAGAATTGCAAAGTAAAAAGGTATTAAATCTTTATAATAGGTCACATATGTTCATATATATAGATATTATCACCTTTAGGTATCGACACGCTATTAGAATAACTATGTCTGACTTGTAATCAAATCATTAACATATGATGAGATTATGTCCAATATCTTTACAATTTATGTGTTTTTGTCTTCTTATCAATTCTTATAGTACCCTATTGAGGTCATACACTTAAAGTTTTTCGTACATCAATACACCCGTTTATAACACACATAGTATACAACGTATATCTCGTGTAAATTTGTTCGTTTTCATATACACATCATAAAATTACGTGTGAATGTATCTGGTAGACATCTTAGTACGAAACATCCGAACAATTTTAATATATTATTTTTTATGCATTCTCTTTCCTAGATATGAGCAAACGGATGGGATCCAATGTAGGGAATATTATCAGGGATAAGGTATAACACCAGTTTGGAGCTAGTGAGTATAGTTATTTGCCTTAGAATGCCAACTCATAGCCGTCCATTGTTTATTATATAGATTAGGACATAGTCTCGTAGATAAATTAGTATATTTGAGAAGGGATCGAAGTGAGATCAACGTGTGTTTGCAAATTAATATTTAAATACGAATAAAAGTAATGTAATAAAGGAATGTTTATATTAAAAGGGATGACTTATAATTAATTAATCATAAGCCTAATATTGTAAGTTATTATAATGGAAAGCAATTCAACTATATATTATGATAACATTTCTTACTTTATAACATATTATAACATTATCAAATAAAAATAAAGGGCTGATTTTCTTTAAAAATAATTAAAATAATAATTTTAAAATTTATATCTATAAAATAAGATATATTATATACCCTTAATATATTTTTATTATTAAAAAAAAATATAGTACATGATTTTAATTTAAATATAGTTTAAATTAAATTAAGATTATTTATGATAAATATTATTTAATTAAATTTTGTTTAATATTATTAAATATCATTTTTATTATTATAAATTTAAAAGTATTATTTTTTTCATAATTTCCAATTTTCTTTTCTTTTACACTCAAATCTTCTACTGATCTATCTTTATTGTTATAAACAAAAATTATGATAAAAAGAAATTATCAAATTCTTTTATTATGTCAACAACACAAAAATTGAAGGGATTATGTCACAATTACAACCTCTAATTTAGATGCAGTCGGTTTTACATCATTCACCAGTCAAATGATAAATATTGTGTACGATTTGTGATTTCTAAGTCTTTATTTGTAATTTGGTCGTTAAAAGTGTAAGCATTAAAAATCTTATCGTATTCCTTTTAAACTAGATTATGAGTAACTTGGATTGAAAAAAAAAAAACATTTTAATTGCCATATATATTTTAAATAAAAATATCAAATAAATTTAAAAAAAAATTATTTAATTCATTAAAAAAATTGTTATTTTATCCTTTACTTTTGTAAAAAACGTCAAAGACAAAAGTTATTTTTTATTGAATAAAATATTATTTTTTTAATATTTTATTTTATTAATAAATAAAAAAATGATAAAAATGATTTTTTGTTATAATATTTTTTATAAAACTATTAAAATATTGAACAAATAGTTAAGTTTTTATCATAAAAATATTTAAATATTAAGTAAATGATACTTTTTACAAAATATAAAAAATTAAATAATATCTTTATAATATAAAAAATTAATTAATATAAATATCTTATATAAAAAATCTTTACACTATATTTTATTATCACAAATGTTTTAAAGCATTTTTTATACATAATTTTTTTTTAGTATCGAAGAATATATATATATATATATATTAATTTCACTAGGGGTCCACCATTTGCCACAATATCTAATCAATTTTAAAAGAATTTTAACTACTATTTGAGCACCTCATGCCTAATTAACAAAGAAGCTTATTTGGCCCTAATGGATAGATGTATTCAACAACATGTTCTAAGGCTAAATTAAGTGGGTAGATGACTCTTTGTTTTTTGTGTTGACTTCAGTCACATACCTATATAGAGATGAAGGGTTAACGTTGGTTGATATATTGGGACATGGAAATCATTTCCATCTTTTGATTTCAATTAACACTATTACCATTTTTTTTTGTTTGTTTGTTTGTTATAAATCAAATCACATAATCACGTGATTTGAGATATAGTTTATAATTTTTATATGATTTATTATGAAAATAAATTTCACTTTCAATCTTTATAGAATTTATATTTTTAGTTATAAAATTATATATATATATATGATATTCTTTTAATATGTAAAATATATACATGCATTATATAAATGAGAAATTATATTATTAAAATACATGCATTATCTAAAATATACTTTAAAGACAAAGTATACTTTTAGAAAAAATTATTTTATTAAAATATTATACTTAAAAACAACGAAATTAAATAAACACACATTTTATAAAAGATAAAAGTATATTAAAATCTACTTTTTTAACAAAAAAATTATTTTAGACCTATACGTGTTACATAAAGTTTACAAATCTATTATATTTATAAAAAAATATCATATCAAAAGTTCATTTTATAAAAATAATTAACTTGTATTAACTCATTTTTTTTGTTTTTTTAATTGATTTTTTTAAATAATAAATTTATATTAAGGTTCTTAATAATAAGAAATTAAAATAAATTTTTATTAAAATAATATACTTAAAATATCATTTTTATTTTTATAACAGTTATAATACACTTCTTTATAAAATCAAACCACCCATGGTCCTCGTCGGTCACCACCACACATAAAAAGTATAATTAAGCCACAAATAATTAAAATAGTCGGTTAAGTTAAGCCAAAAGGCTACAGAAAATCATTGGTGGGACCTACCACATTGGCCAAGGTCGGCCATATTTAACACATTTCCTCCACATGATCAGCTAGCCAAACAAGACACATCAAACCGTACACGTGTCAACAGATGATCGATTAGAGGTCCACCAATTGTACCTCCCTGACAAAGACATGTGGCTGCCAGAATTACAAACTTTTCCATTCTACTTTTGTCGTTGAAGGTTAGATGGAAGGGTAAGTGGCTATTCCGGTTACCAAAGCCATTAACTTCTTTTATATAAATTGTCACAAACCAAAGCTTAAAAATTAAAAACAAAGTTAGTTTCAGAATCATAAGGAAATCCAAATTGTGATATTTCAAAAATGCCAATTACAAGCATTCATGTGGGATCTCCAGCTGATGTTAGGCATCCAAATGCTCTAAAAGCAGCTCTTGCTGAGTTCATCTCAGTGCTTATCTTTGTTTTTGCTGGTGAAGGCTCTGGAATGGCTTTCAGTAAGTCAATTTCATCTATTTTCTTTAAATTTACTTCTAGGTATTTAACAGTTTTTTATTTTTTTATTTTTTCTATGCATCTATATCTCACATTCTATCAACTTTCTAAATATTTTTATTTTATAATTAGTACTAGAACTTTAAACAATTGTACGACATGAATCATTAATTTTAAAAAAAATATAATTAATTAATAAGTTCAATTTATAAACATAAAGTATCCAGAATAATGTAATGTTATCCCACTAAAATTTACACAAGTTGATATGATTTTTGACTAAATTTTTAGAAACTAAATATCATAAAAGAGACCATGCAACATATGCAAATATACCTTGAAATCATCTTTTAATGGGTATTTAGGGAAATACTTTTTACTTTTTTTTTTTGTTTCTCTCTCTCAAAAAGTTTTGAATATTCTTTATGTGTAGAAAATTAGAGTAATATAAATTTTTGGTTTGTTTTTGGCAGACAAATTGACAAACAATGGATCATCAACACCAGCTGGGCTTGTAGCAGCTGCTTTGGCTCATGGCTTTGCACTATTTGTAGCAGTTTCAGTTGGAGCCAACATCTCTGGTGGGCATGTTAACCCTGCTGTCACATTTGGTATTTTTATAGGTGGACATATTAGTCTTCTTAAGAGTATTTTGTATTGGATTGCCCAATTGCTTGGATCTGTTGTTGCTTGCTTGCTTCTCAGGGTTGCTACCGGTGGATTGGTAAGTCTTGCTATCAACTAGAGCTTTTCTGTCACTTGCTAAGAGACATATATATTTCATAGTAGTAAATGATGATATTAATTTTTTTAAGGGGCACTTAAATCCAATTTAGTTTCATAGTAGGAGATGAAAAGTAATACCATTTAAACAGTAATCTAATCCCATAGGATGATATTAATTTGATCTATTGCTAAATATGGTAACGGTTAGTTTGTGTTTTCATAAAGGGTTGATCTTAAAAAGTGTTTTCAAGAATAAACAAATGATTATAAACATTAAGACTGTGTGACTTTAACAGGGAAAAAGTATACTTAACTGTCCCCTCCAACTAATGTATACGTTAACACCATGTTGAGATTTTAGTAAGCCATTCAAACATACAGTCTTAACTACTTAAAAAGATTTTATTAAGTTTAAAGATTATGGATTGATTTTTTGTTATTTGTCATGGGATAAAAATATTTAATTTTTTTTAAAAATATATTAATTAAAGATAAATTATATTATTTTAATAATTTTTTTATTAAAATAAAATATGTTTTGTTTTTAAGTATCTAAAAATAAAATAACATATAAAATTATAAAAAAAAAAAATTAAAAAAATTAATATTCTAATAGAATGTTATTTAAAAAAAATTAATAAAAAATATATATATTTTTTGAAAATTAACAATATTTAAAAAAAATGTTTGTTTTTTTTTAAAAATTGATATTAAATGTCACGTTATCTTTGTTAAATGTTTGATTTTTAATGTATTTTAATAATTGGAGTAGAAAAAAATAATACATTAATAAAAAATTATTAAAGAATTATTTATCCATCCCATTTATCAAAGCTAAGGATTAAAAAAATATTTTTTATAATATAGGACAAAACACACTATATTACAGCTTGAAAGACTTGACCGACCTTTTTCATAAAAAAACAAAAAAATTAAATAAACAAACTTTTAGTCATTGCCATGCAAGAAAATCAAACAACTTTGTGAACTTTTTATTTGAAAAGTTTTCACTTTTCATAAAGAACCTTTACTTAATTTAAAATGTTATTAAACCATAGAAACAGATCTTAATTATAACTTTATAATTCTCAATATTGCAGGTAACATCAGCTTTCTCCTTATCGACAGGTGTGGGTGTATGGAACGCTTTAGTACTTGAGATAGTGATGACTTTTGGTTTAGTGTACACAGTTTATGCCACAGCCATAGACAAAAAGAGTGGCAATGTTGTCATAATTGCACCGATTGCAATTGGTTTCATAGTTGGTGCCAACATTTTGGCTGGAGGTGCCTTTGATGGTGGTTCAATGAACCCAGCAGTCTCTTTTGGGCCTGCTGTGGTCAGTTGGTCTTGGGACAACCACTGGGTCTACTGGTTAGGTCCATTTATTGGTGGTGGTATTGCTGCTCTTGTTTACGAGACTGTCTTCACTACTTGCTTATCAGAACAAACCACAGATTATTCTCAAATTTAAAAGTTGATAATTTGATATGATTTAGATTATGGGTGGGCTTCTCTTGTTTCCTCTCAATGGTTTTGTAGTGATTGATATGGTGTTGTTTGTATTATGGAGTTATTTATTGTTGATTCAAGTGAAAGTGTTCTTGTTTTCTCTCTTTTAATCTTTCTCCGGATAAAATTTACATTCGATTCATTTATGACCTTTTTTTTTTAAGTTTTAGGTCTCAATGATAAAAAGTTAAAACTAACTATTTTATGTCAATTTTCATTCAAATTAAAAATATAATAATTTAAAACGCGTAATTTTAAGTGCTAGGTAAAAAAATATGATTATTTATCATATATAGTATAAATTTGTTTTTGATATAAAAAGTCATCATATTAAAATGACTGGCATCATATCAATCACTGGATTGATTGGGGGTGGCAAATAGCTAATTGATTGAACAAAACAACAAAGCACATCACAAAGGGATAGCATTAGTGAGATGAATTGACCCTACTTTGATTTTACCATTTAATTATATCTGAGCATGTTCTTAACAAAACATTATTGCTTGAAAGTTATCATATAGTTTCATTAATTAGTCTATAATTTGGATAACGTGAAATGCCCAGTTCATGGAATATTAGTCCCTAACTACTCCCATTAGCAAAGAAGACACTTTCCGAAGTATAGGCCAAATGACCTGCTTTGGTATAGTTTAAGTAGTACTCTCATCGATGTTAAATGCACGAGTTCATGGTTTTAAGATTGGATCTTTTTCCGTTGTATAAAAAATAAACTCTATTACGCTTCTTATTAACTCAAAATTTGATCTCTCTTATCAAATAAGTGATCTAGTGATAAATTATGTAACAGATAAATATAACTGTATATATTTTTTGTATTTTATACAAATGTTAAGAGAGATTTTCTCTTTTAATTGTAAGTAAAATCTTCTAATATATGATATGAATCCTAAAATATTAGGAGATATTTTTTTCCTTAATTCTTACAAGATCTTTTATGTTTGACATCCCACTTAAATTGATGGTAGTTGTCAACAAGCATCAATTTGCTCATAAGATACTCATGGCGAGTAAAAGGCGAGCAAAAGACATAGATTTAGTGAACAAATATGTAATTTGATCATGTGAGGAGACATGAACGAGGCATAAAATTTTATCTTGAATTAATTTACGAATGTAATGACAATCAACTTCAATGTATTTGGTTCGCTCATGATGAAATAGATTGGTTATAATGCTAATAGCGCTAGTATTATCACCAAATAGAAGAATAGATGTATGATCACTAGTAACACCAAAATCAAGGGAAGTCGTCGAAGTCGGACAAGTTCAAAACTCACAAAAGACATAGATCGATACTCAACCTTAGTAGAAGATTTGGATTCCTGTTCTTGCTTCTTACACTTCTATGAAATGGATGAAGCACCTAGATGAAGATGTCGAGGTTGAGAGACTGACAACCTGAACAACAAAGAGATATGAGGACATGTGATGATGAGATAAATAAGGCTACTCACCAAGTGTCGGTACAAAGTAGGATAAGAAATAAGTGTACCATCATCACATTTTAGTTTCAAATTTTGTTCTATCAAAGTCGAACAAACTTTATTATCAATCAAGTTGGCTAACTTAAAGAGATCCTTAATATACTTGTGTTGCGTAAGAAAGATTATGTTAGAAGAGGATGATACCTCAATAAAACCCAATAATTCCTTGTTAATTATTACCTTTGATGACCATATCGTTCATAAAAAGAAGCAAAATAAGAATGCGAGAAAGGCAATGGATGAATAGAGATGGATCATTAGAACTTTGCTGAAAACCAACGAAACAAATAGTAGAGTGAAACTTATCAAACCATGCTCAAGATGTCTGTTTGAGACCATAAAAAGATCGATTAAGTTTGCAAACCACATTAGAATCATGAAGAGAATAACCAGGGGACACTCCATATAAACATTTTCCTTCAAATGACCATAAAGGAAAGTATTTTTGACATCCAATTGATACAATGGCCAATGTTGACAAGATGCAATTGAAGAAGAGTTTTAACGGTAATCATTTTTGCAATTGGAGCAAACATTTTTTTCGTAATCAATCTCATATTTCTACTTATAGCCTTAAGCTACAAATCGGGCTTTATAGTGGTCTAAAGTACCATCGGGATTAACTTTAATAGTATAGACCCATTTGCTCCTATGACAGAAGTATTAAATGGTCGTGAGACTAAATTCCAAGTATGGTTCTCTATCAATGCCTCAAGTTTCTCATCAACAACCTTTTTTCAACTCTGTGTTTTAGAGTTATTTTGTCCAATTTATTAATTATAATTGCTATGTTCTTAAGGTTTTTAGTTAATTTTAAGTTTCTAAATTATTATTTAGTGTTAGTTTTGTAAGAAATTATATCGTGAGACTAAATTCCAAGTATGGTTCTCTATCAATGCCTCAAGTTTCTCATCAACAACCTTTTTTCAACTCTGTGTTTTAGAGTTATTTTGTCCAATTTATTAATTATAATTGCTATGTTCTTAAGGTTTTTAGTTAATTTTAAGTTTCTAAATTATTATTTAGTGTTAGTTTTGTAAGAAATTATATTTTTAGAGAAAATGAAACAATTTAAATTAAAAAAGGACTTAAATGCAAATAACAAAAGTTGAAAATTTAATTTGAATTAAAAAGAGACTTAAATGCAATTAATAAAAATTTGAAATTTAAATTGTTTTTTACACAGAAATGGAGTCCCACACGCAGAATGGATCAATGCACCTCATCCATAATCAGATAAAAAATTCAATAGTGTAGATAAGAAGAGTGAGATGTAAACGCTATGTGGGTAAGTGGACGATATTTTTAGCTACTTTTGCACAGTTCGACACACATAATGGGGTCCATCTATCTGCGTAGTTGATTTTCACTGAGATGTGCCTTTTGTCACCCATCGTTAGATCAAAATATGAAAAATCCAGATCTTGTGTGTTTCCCACACCCCATGCGAGAGAGTCACGAGTGGAGTCCAATTGTTTTGCATAGCCCAATGTAGAATTCACCTGTGAATCAGTCCACTTATTCTATGTGCACCCTCGAGTCTCGTCCAATCCGAATTTGCTACGAGTCCGATTATTTTTCCAACGAATCATAGATCTCCACGTGTCATGAGTAGTGTAAAAACAATCATAAAATTTCACTCGCAGTTGTGCTCTTTTGCATGTTTTGTTTCTTTTTGCACTCATTTTTTCAGAAAATTTTGGTGTATATTTTGGAGAACAAGTAGAAGCCATAAGGAGTTTTTGGTGTGGTTGTTCTATCTCTAAAAAATAAGGATAACAAGAAGAAGCTATTTTTTGGTTTTTGTTATTGTTTTGTTAAGTAAAAAAAATTTAGAGAAGGCAGAAAGCAAAGAAGAAAAAGAGAGGAATTTCATTTTTTTATTGAGGAATCTTGAAAGAGTTTCTTTTAATCTTTTTTTTTTAATTTAATTTCTCTGGAAAGTCTAAATATTTTTGGATTGTAATTTTAATATTTGCTATGAACTAAATTATTTGTTCTAGGGTTGCAATATAACTTACATTATGAAACTTTAATTAATTATTTTTAAATAATTTGTGTGATGTTGCTTTTAATTTGTTTATTCTATTTGTACTTAATGACTTTGATTGTTGGAAGATTAATAAATTGATTTATGAACCCTAATGAACTTGGAAAAATAATTTTTGTGTTTTGTTCGTGGATAGAATAACATATATATATATATATATGAGATAGAAATATATCTTTATTGTATGTGTAACTATTGAGAACTTTGAGATTAATGAATCTTCGTAAATTTAATTCACATAAAACTATAGTAAATTATTTTAGCGAGATGTTTCTATTTGTTATCAGAAGAGACATGTGTATAAATTAGAAGTTCTTGGTTGAAAAATTAAATGTAATAACATAAATAAAGAGAAAATAATAAGATTCAAGTGGATTAATTTGGTGAAATTGCAATCCTAGAGTTTTCTTCAAGTGTTAGTTTCATATATTGTTATTTAAAATTAGTTTAATTAAACTCTATCCAAGTATCGATTGTTTGGATAAAATTAAGTTGAAACAAATTTAGTACTTAATAAAGATTAGTAACAAATCTCCGTGAAAATGATATCTTATTTATCACTTATTACTTATGACCATTTGTACTTGCATGTTGATGTTTTCTTAAGAGACCAACAATCGTTTTAAAGGAGGAAAATTCAATGGTGGTGTAGGACCTTCTAGCTTGTGATTAGGAAGAAGCACGTCGGGTGTGTCAGAACTAGCACTAGATGAACCAAAAAATGAAGGATCCAACAAACTGTACAACATAGAAATGGTAGAATTTGGAAGCAATACACTTGAATGTGAGGCATAAAAATACAAGTTCTAAAAAAATGACATTACGAGATACCCGTAGGTGATGATGTTAAGGATCATAACAAATGTAATCTTTTTTGTTTATCATTATGCCTAATAAAAATACATTTAGCAACCTTAGCAAAAAAAAATGTCCTTCATTGGATGGAAGCAAAACAAAACAAACACAACCAAAAACATGAAGATGCATGTAATTTGGTGATTTATGAAAAAGAGAAATGAATGGAGATTAATTACCAAGTGTAGATGTAATCTTCCTATTTATAAGATAAACAACGGTATGTATAGCCTTTACCCAAAATTTAGATGGAACACAAGACTTCAGAAAAGACTTCAAGTAATTTCCCCAACATGATGATTTTTACGCTTTACCACCCTATTTTTTTTGGGAGTCCTAGGGCAAGATTGTTAAGCTAAAATGCATTTTTAAGTGAAGAAAATAGAACAACTTTAGACACATAAAACTCTCCATAAGATCGTATTAATTTTTTTTATTGTCTTCCCAAATTGTGTTTCTATCACAATGAAAAATGTTTTGACAACATTGACTAATTCAAATTTAGCACACAATAAATACACACAAGTATAACGTGTAAAATGATCAAAATATTTATAAACAAGTCTAGATAAAATAGGTGAACGTCTCCATAAATAATAATGAATAATATCAAAGGGTGCATAAAATTTAATAGTACTAGAAATAAAAAGGTAATTTATCAAAGTTGCTAAGAATACAAGTTTTACAATGTCTAAAAATATGATTCTTATCATTCAACCTATTCAAGAGAATCTGAGATATGAACATATATTTTAATCTACTTATATATGGGTGCCCCAAAGGATGATGCCATAAATTCCAAGTGTTTTTCTCAAGTGAAGCAAATGAGGTGATTGTAAGACAAAATGGAGAATTCTTTTTTGGATCAAGATCAAGGTGAAACAAACACCCATGTTTATGCCCCTTCATGATCACTCGTCTCGTTTAAAGGTTATACACGTCACAACCATTGGGTGAAAAATTGACTTAATAATTATGATCGGTGAGTTGTCCAATAGGAATCAAATTGGCTATCAATCAAGGAACATAAAAGGTATTAGGAAGACAAATGGATTTTGGAGAATTGGTTGGCAAGCAAGCAATTCCAATTCCTTGAATTGGTAATTTTCTACCATATGTAGTAGTGGCAAATTGATTTAAGGAATAATGCTTTAGATCAATAAACACATGTTTTTGATTAGTCATATGATTAAAGACTACTGAATCAAGAAACCAAGGATTCGATTTATTTCGTGTACCTTATATCCCAACAACGGAAAAAACTGAAGAAAGAACACCTGGAAGTGTTGACTTCATGAAGTCTTGAACCATATTTTGTACAACTTGTGGTGTGAAAGATAGTGCATTTGTATTTCCTATGTTGTATTTGCTGCCATTTGATCACAACTAATAGTAACATAGGCCACTTGGCTTTTTTTATTCTTTAAAATTATGCACTCCAAAATGGTATACCCTGGTTTCTTACTATAGTTATATGTATTATGCTTTCGAAAATGAGATTGGACATGCCCAAGTTTTTTGCAATAGTTACACTAAATATTTTCTTTATTTCTATTCTTTTGTTTTGATTGATATCTACCATATGAAGCAAGAAATACAAAATTAACAGTATTATTTTTCGTGTCTAGTTAAGCTTGAGTTTTCAAGAGTGTTTCATCAGGAATAAGTTCACCCAAAACAAATTCTATATTCAGATCACCGTGATTGTTCAAAGTACCTCTTGTTGTCTCACATTCAATTTGAAGCTTTATAAGAAATTGCATCACTCTTCCGCGGTCTCGTTCTTTCTTTACTTCAGCGTATGCAGTAGGTGAGATTGTTGAAAAAGAGATCATGTCTTGTTATATCCACAACTTTAGCATTGCAACATAGAAACTATGAATATGTAGTAACAACAAGATCGATATCGGGTTAGCAATACCGATCTTGCGGATAATTTTGTTTTATATTTGTAAAAATCTCACAAGTACACAAATCATTTTTTAGAAAATGACAAATATACTCCCAAGGTCGATCTAAAGAAGAAATATATGTGTTTTTTTAATTTATTATTCAAACTTTTAAAAATGAAAGTAAATCCTAAGCATCCTATCACTATATTTGATTTTTGTGTCTTAAAAAAATAAGTGCAAATTTTTATATAGATATAGATATGGATTCAATAAACAATAATGCAAATTTTTATCATTTTTTAAAATGAAGTATTTATGGATATAATAATTAAGTTAATTATGTTTGCTCATATTATTTAGATTATTAAAGATATAAATTGATATTTGTTAATTTTCTCTTTTTGGTGTAAAGTGTCCTTAGACGGGACCCATATCATTTTATTTAATATTAATTAACTAATATCTTTAGACGGAACTTATTAATTAATTAAGTATTAAATTTTAGTTTTATTTCTAATAAAATAACAAACTATTTAATCACATTTTTATGCGAAGTGAGTTAATTAGACTTTATTCAAGGTGTTCTAATTAAATTTAAGAATTTAATTATCCGAGTACTCACTTTCAAGTTTTAAAACTATTATTGAAAATATATTGTCAATACATTTTCGAATAATAGTTATTATAAGTTTTTTGAAATAAAATTTCACTCTAATTACTAGGCAATTGTACCAATAAATAAAATAGCACAACTCTAAATCAAATCAGATAATTAAACCTTAGAATCTAATTTTTAGATTTAAGTTTTTAATAAAAAAATAATATATTTCTCTCTAATATCCTTAATATAAAATCTTGAATAAAAACAAAATTAATTTATTTTATAGAAATATTTTACCTATTTAATATTTCACAATCATAACAATATTATTATTATATCATATTTACAAATAGTTAGCCATGTTAAATGTAATCACAAACAAATTAAACATAACATATAAATGAGTCCTTTTATAGGTGAAGAACTTGATATTTTTAGGTAAGATTTTTACAATGGGAGAGAGGGTCCTTTTATAGGTGAAGAAAAAGATAAAAAAAGTGGAAAATATCTTGAAAATAGGTGTTGGATGCGTTTCGAACAGGCTAGCACGCATGTGGGTAGAGGTGCGCACATTTGTGCATTGGCAATGGTAGATGGGTGCAGACAAGGGAGCCAATCTCGGTGTGGTAGGCGTTGGTGCACATATGACTGAGCCTAGATTCTTGGCATAAAGAGTGGTGGCGCACGTGGAAGCGCATGACTCGATGAAGGCGCACGTGATTGAACAGTTTTATCCATTTTGTTCAATTTTTTCATTATTTTTATTTTTCTTCATTTTTTTCTCAACATATTTGTGATGTATTACTTTAAGTATTTTTTCTTCGAGTCTTTAAATTATTTGTGGACGAAAATACTTGAAAAATAATAAAAATACATGTGATTCCGAAAAGATAAATTTATATAAAAAATATGATAAAATCATACAAATATAAATGTATTTAATCAATTAAAGTATATTAAATCATGATAATTTTAAAGTTTTTAAGCACTCATCAATGAGATTGTTGACGAAGAGTTCATGTCTTGTTATGTCCACAACTTTATCATTGCAACATAGAAACCATAAATATATCTATCCTCACAGCTGATATTTGCTATTTCATATTCAAGTTCAAATTATCTTGAATGATTCACCTTAAAATAAATCACATTAAGATGATCCCATATAGCAGTAACGGTTTTGAAAGATCAGAGACTTAAAGCAATGTGAGGTTCAACTGAGTTGAGTATCCAAGTGATAATCTGTGCATTCTTTGTTTTCCAATTACTCTACGCCTTCTCATTACCTTCATCTTTTTTAGAGCCATCGATAATTCTAAATAAACCTTTTCTTTCAACAAAAATTCAAAAATAAAACTCCTAAAGTGTAAAATTTTTGCCATTCAATTTGACAGATATCGTTTCAAATTTGTTTGTATTCATGATGAACAATCACAATAATTCATGCTAGAGCAAATCCTCTAAAGGATAGTCACAAATAATAAAGAAACAAAAATTCTCAAAAGAATATAAACTATAACATAAAAGATTTTCTCAAAGCTCTAATACCATGATAAACTATGAAATAGCGAAATAAAACTGTATATATTTTCTATATTTTATATAAAGGTTACATCACCATTATATACAACGATACTTAAGTTTATATATGACAAATCTAACTAATCAAGGAATACAAATAAGTAATACACAATATGAATCTCAAAATATTAAGAGACTTTTTTTCTTAATTGTTGACAAGATCTTCTCTATTTGACATCTAAATGGTAAAATAAAATTATCCTCCTTTCCATTTAAGGATATTTTTCGTGGCAAAAAAATATAGGGTAAATAGTACTTACTAAACAACTACTATTTATGCCAGCAATATTTAGTATATTTTTCATTTACGTAATTGAAATTATCAATTTATGATAATAAAAAACTAGGAATAAGATAAGTAGAATGAATGAATTAATTTTCCTTCTTCTAATTTTTCCAAAATATCCTCCCATCTCTAGCATATTAGAAACAAAATCTAGAGAATGAATAATTATTTTTTTAATCTAGTAGAAACCTCATATTCTTTCTAAAAAAATACAATTTCTAACATTAAAAGTTATGAACGAACAATGGAATATTAAAAGTTATTCTATTCCTTTCTTTACAGTAGATCTGTAAAAGATTATTATCTAATTTTAAAAGTGTTAAACAAACTAGATTAGTTCGGCTTTCTCGAGTCCAATCTATCTTAAATAAATTATAATCTAGTTAAATTCATCTATTTTTTAAACGAGTTGAGTTTATTTTTATCTAAGTTGAATTGACTTCTTCTTAAAAAACTCTTTTTTTTTCAATAATATTGATTTTTTTATTAATTTTTTTTGTAAGTTTATGATATTAAATAAATTGATTTGTTATTTTTGTTAAATTTATTGTTACATGTTTATGATATTAATTTTATAAATGTTTGATAATAATATTATGATTATATTATAATTAATTAAATAAAAAAATTAATGATTTAAGTTTATTCTTCAACGAAACATTTTATCATTTTTAAAAAAATTGTTACTTGGGTAAAAAAAATATTAAAAAAATTAGTTCAAAATTTAGTATCTTTTATCAAGCCAGTGAGTTAGGTAGTAAAATGAGATTATCATCCCAATCTTTTGACGAGATTTGTACGACAAAAAAAAAAAATATAGGACAAATGATCCTTACTAAACACCCATATATTATTAGGTAAAAACCCATTGTTAGTAGTTAGGTAGTGTCAGGAGAATCTTAATTAACGAAAGAAAGATTAAACATATATAGGTAAATCTTTTAGGAAACAAATAAATAGAGTTTAAAATGAAACGACAAAATCAACACAAGCAATTTACGTGGAAAAACCTTCCCGGTGTAGGAAAGAAACAACCACGACACTTCTTTCCAAAACTTCCACTATCAAGAAACAATTGTACAACAGTTCTCTCTAGGTAAAACTAGAGTCAAACAATCAACAACATCATCAAGAATACACTTCTTGGAAACTAACAATTGAACAAAAAAAATTTGTGTGAACAAAAAAAATTTTAAATGACGCTAAACGTCATTGGTTTAATCTCTAACCTCCTGTAAGTAACTGCATGGTCTTTGTTAATTACTTTATTTCAGCGTTTTATATATCAGTATTATGTAGAAATGGAAAAGCTTTTATATGTAACTTTCAACAATGGATTGGCTTCTCACATAGTAACATCAAATCCAATTGGCTCTCAATCAGGCGTTTTACAACTAGTCCCTAGAATCGTTACATGCATGTAAAAACCAAATGATCTAAAACCAGACTTATGGCACCAATTAACCCGATATGAGTTGCTGGAAGCCTACAGGCAAGTTATATTACTACTAGTATAGAGCTACAAGTAACCCATATTGGGTTGTTATCGAACCAGACGTCTGGTTCTAGCTATTCTGTCACTTTGGTTGTTAAAGTTAAGCATTTTTTACAGCTTAAATTCAACAGTAGATGATTTTCAGCAGATGGGGGAGGGTATCGTTTTTAATTTATTTAAAATATCGAAAATATTCTTTATTTACTGTATATTTGAAAATTAAAAGAAAGAAAAAATTACTTTTTGAAATTAATTTTTTTAATTATAGAAACAATGAAAATCACTTAAGAAATTATAAGATTAAAGCATATTAAACTCTAATTAAATTACAAAAAATTATAAGATTAAAACATATTAAATTCTAATTAAATTACAGGACCCTAGAAACCTGATCTGTTTAGTAATCATAGACATTTTGACCGTGAATTCGGATATTAGTATTTATCTACGCAATTAGTTCTATTTTTTTTTCTATTAATTGCAACGATGAGATAGTTTAAGATATTATCCAATTCTAACAATTTTAAGAAGGATATAATTATATAAATATCTGTCCATGTCCATATCCGATATGTTAACGTATATCTCCTAATATATTAATATATATATATATCCTAATATATATCTATAATGTATATCTCTTTATTTTTGACATATTAATATTTAATTACTTTAGACATATCTAGTTTACTTGTAACTCCTATATAAAGGCACCATGTATATTCATTTAATTACAGAATAGAATACAATCATTAAGTATTTCTAACATGGTATCAGAGGCACTATTCTTGCCTTTCTAGTAGTGTTTTCTTTTTGGTGTTATTCAACCCTTATAGCTTCCGCTGTCACAATAACCGCTACAATTATTCACCGTTTAACCTCCGACGTCTTTCAGCCTTTGTCCTTAGGTTCCGGAATTATAGTGGCCATTGTTAAGGAGTTCCGCACCATACAAACAACTGCAATCACCGTCGCCACCGTGCATATTGTTCCGAAATTTCTTCTTCATATACCACTGTGACCGCCTCTACCGGATCTACACAACCGTGGAAATATCGCAACCATCGGACTCCGCATGCTCTATCACGCGTCGCAAAACCAATATGTACGTCGTTCACGCGCCAACACCGCGGCCGTTAATCTTAACCCGACGAACTATCTACAGATACCACTGTGATCGGCTCGACCAGATCTACACACCCGTGTAAGTATCACAGTCATCAGACTCTACACGCGCCACCAACAGGCACGGCGCGTCAGATCCACGCGCTAGCGGCCGCGCTCTGCTCGTGACGTCATCAGCACTAGCGTAGGGCTGACATCAGCATCACCTCCGGCTGACGTCACCGAACCGATCTGATCGTCGACCGAACTGCCTGTTGCCCGTTGACCGTATGCTCTTGACTGGACTATCGTTGACCGGACTGTCCGTGCCGTTGACCGTTGATTGGACTGACCGTTGACCGTTGAATGGATTTTCACATTACAGGTTCACCCTACCCAGTTTTTTGTGTAGATCTCATTTTTGCAGTCAGTTTTTGCATATTGTGTTTTGAAATGGATAAAAAAGATAATTTTGTTTTTTGCCTTATCAATACTATATTGGAGGGGACTAAGAATTATTTGTCATGGTCTCAAGCTATGCGTAGTTTTCTTAAGGGTCGTATGCTCTGGCATTATTATGCTGGTGCAATTATTATTCCTGATATAGGAGAAAATGAAGAAGATGCTATCTTTCTTCGTCGCATGATTGAATGGGATAGTCATAACCACATGATCCTCACATGGATTCGGAATACTTCTATTCCATCCATCTCTAATCTGTTAGGCAGCTTTGATGATGCCAAATCAGCATGGGATATGTTGACCAAAAGGTACTCCACTACTCACGGATCCATGAAATATCAACTAATAGTTGGATTGCATAAACTACAACAAGGGACATGGCAATCCATCAATGACTACTTTGATCAACTTCGCTTCCTTTGGGACCAAATTGACCTTTGTGATCCAATTTAGGCATGCTCAACAGATGCTCAACAATATGCTACAATTAGGGATGAATTTCGTCTCTATGAGTTCTTGATGTCACTTCACAAGGACTTTGAGCCAATCCGAGGTCAACTTTTTAATCGTAGTCCTCCTCCATCTCTTGATACTGCTGTAAATGAGTTGGTTAGAGAAGAAGCTCGACTTGCAACCCTTCAAGCTCAAAATAAGCTCAATGTTTTGGCTATTACTCCTCCTCCTCCTGCCATTGAACAACCTCAGCAATCAGGTGATTCCTCTGGCTTTTACAATCGTCGCAGGCAAAGCAATAAAAGGTTCTGCAATTATTGCAAGCGTCATGGCCACACCATTGAGACTTGTTACCGTCGGAACAAATCTACTACTGTTGTTGCTAATATTGAGCCTACTTCGTTGATGCCTTCTAGTTCAGCAGAGTCCCAGTCTTCTGAATCCACTATCAACATCTCCTCCATTGAACTACAGAAGATCATAACTCAGGCTGTTCAAATGGCTGGTAATGCATCTCTTTCCACTTCCTTCTCTTTATAGACGATTGGTTGGCAGTCTAGTTTATTTTACAGTTACTCATCCAGACATCTCTTAATTTGTTCATCAGGTGAGCCAATATCTGTCTACTCCATGATCGACTCATTATGCTGCTGTTCTGCGTATTCTACGATACTTGAAAGGCACTATCTTCCATGGCCTTTTCTACTCAGTTCAGTCTCCTTTAGTACTTCGTGCATTCTCTGATGCTGATTGGGCAGGAGATCCTACTGATCGCAGGTCCACTACAAGTTATTACTTTTTCCTTGGTACTTCTTTGATTTCTTGGCGAAGTAAGAAACAAACTTTTGTGGCCCGCTCCAGTACTGAAGCAAAATATCGTGCTCTTGTTGATACCACATCTGAGCTCCTTTGGCTACGATGGCTCCTTAAGGATTTGGGTGTGTCCACATCTTCTGCAACTCCCCTTTATTGTGATAATCAAAGTGCCATTCATATTGCTCACAATGATGTCTTCCATGAACGGACTAAACACATCGAGATTGATTGTCACTTTATTCGCTCTCATCTTATCCATGGTGCTCTCAAGTTTTTCTCCCTTTCCTCCAATGATCAACTTGCAGATATTTTCACTAAGGCACTTCCCAAAGGACGCACTCGTAATTTGGTTGACAATCTCAAGTTGGTTTCACATCCACCTTGAGTTTGAGGGGGGCTGTTAACGTATATATAGTAATATATTAATATATATTAATATATATATATATATATATATATATATATATATATATCTGCTAATGTATATCTCTAATGTATATCTCTAATGTATATCTCTTTATTTCTGACATATCTATATTTAATTACTTTAGACATATCTAGTTTACTTGTAACTCCTATATAAAGGCACCATGTATATTCATTTAATTACAGAATAGAATACAATCATTAAGTATTTCTAACACGATATATATTATATTTATTTTGTTAGAAACCTAGGCCTAATTCAACTCAATAAGATCTTATTAAGTTAAGGGTTGCTCAAGTTTATAAGCAGCATTGCTACTTTGTTCATAGTCGATGTGGGATAATGATACTTAACGACCTCCTTCCACACGGCGGATAAAGGTGGACATTAGCGCCACGGTGAGACTGTGGTAGAGCCCAATTAGGTCCAAACACATAGAGACTAGGCCTAACTCTGATACCATGTTAAAAACTCAGGCCTAACTCAACCCAATAAGATCCCATTAAGTTAAGGGTTGTCCAAGCTTATAAACAGTATTGCTGCTTTATTCATGGTCGATGTGGGACAAGGATACTTAACATATTTAATTAATTTATATATTTATTAAAACAGTTTTGATTTTGAGTATTATTTATTATTTGTCTAGTTCTATTTCTCGAGAAAAAAATCTTAAATTGTAATAATTTTTGAACAATTTTAGATATAAATTTTACACTTTAGTTAATATACCGTGCATATTGGTTTTTGAATGGCATAGGTAGTGGGATCGAATGCCACCAATAACGTGTCTGAAGTCATTAAGACTAATTATGATGGACTCAAAATTTCAAATCCGGCCTATAAGCCCATGCCCATGGTTATGCCAAGAATCACGTTATAAAACCCAAGTGGATCTCAATCTCATAGTACCATAAACTCCTCAATATTTGTAATCAATGTCACACAACTTTAATACTACCATACCATTGAATACCAATCCTCTTTAGTTATAATTTACATAGAATTTAATAATATTAGAACATTATAGTTTATACTGTTAATAAATCACTAAATGGTATATTAGTTGTATGCAACTAATATACTTTATAATCTGTATATTAGTTGTATGCAACTAATATACTTTTTTCTTAAAAGCACTTTTAGGAAAAGTAGATTCCTTTTATTCTATATTTATACATGTATTGCTCTTCAGTATTTGTAACCTTGTAAATATATTAAGTAAATTCAATTTGGTATCAGAGCAGGAAAGAAACAAAAATTTTTTTTTTTACCAGTTTCTAATAAGCGCCAATGGCCTTGCCGCCAGCCGTATTCTCGCATTGTTTAGCTTCAGCGCTGATTGCAGATCTGTCGTCCACGTCGTCGATCCATTGTTCAAACCGGTGTCATTCACGCACGATTACCTTTGTTTCAACCATACGCCGCCCATGCTGCCGGCCTGCGTCGGCTTGCGACCCTACGCGTAGTTTAGCCTCGCGCGGCCGACGTTCAAGCCGCGTAGCCAGCGCCGATTGACCTCGCACCGCACCGCGCGATTCGGCCTGCGCTTTAGGCGCAATCGGCTCGCGACCACTGCGCGTTCGCCTCGCACCTCGCATCGTTGATTCGCCGCCACATGCAGATTCGGTCCTCAGACACCGACTAGCCGAAACTTGGTGTGCAGTTTCTTACATTTTCAGAGTTTTAATTATCTCTTCATCCATTGCCTGCACAAATATTTACAGCCAATTTTTTTTCAACCTTCATACGCCTTTTCATACCCTAATGCCGTTCATACCCTAATTGTTTTCCCACATATCAAAATAATCTTCATTTTCCTTGCAGTTGCTCTCTGCATCTCTCTAATGCTAATACAATTAATTATCTCTTCATCCATTAGCCCAACCCTAGCCCATCACCTCCTAGCCCAACCCTAGCCCAGTTCAGCCCAACCCTAGCACATCAGCTCCAAGCCCATCAGCTCTTAGCCCATCTGATCCAAGCCCATCAACTCCTAGCCCATATGCTCCAAGCCCATCAGCCCAAACATTCAAACAGCCCATTTATCAGCCTAACCCGCCAAAAAAAAAACTAAAATTTTTATTCCACTGCACAATATACTTGTTATTATTATTTCAATGGAAGATTCCAGACAACATCAAGTTTCTAGAATTCATGAAGTTCCAAATTTTGAAGTTTCCGTTAAGAGTTCAGAAATTGGTTCTTACGGGGGTACTAAACTTAATGGTACAAATTTTCGAACATGGAAAAAAGTTATGTAAGTTTATCTTCATGGAATGCATAAGATGGGACATGTATTTGGATCAATCAGGGCTCCTAGTTAAGAGGATGTAGAAGCCTATACTCGTTGGGAAGATGATGATGGCTTTGTCATGTCAATACTATTTAGAGCAATCACTGATGATATATTACAAATGGTGGAGGAATGTGAAACTGCTGAGGGTATATGGAATACCTTAAGCGATCTTTATACAAATGAGTCTGACTTTATTCAAGTTCATGAACTCATGTGCAAAGCTACTGGCATGCAGCAAAATGGGCAACCAGTATCTCTTTTTTTTACCAAGCTGAAAAATGTATGGGCTGAAATTGACCAGAAATGCCCATGCAAAATTAAAAATCCAGAAGATCTTCTGTGGTACCAGAAGGAGAAGGAGCTTGAACGAGTGCATGCTTTCTTAAGAGGCCTTGATATAAAACATAATAGTGCTAAAGGCGAATTGCTTCGAATGTCAGATCCTCCGAGCTTGACTACCGCCTTTACATACATCCGTAAAGACGAATCTCAGCAAGAGAGTCTTCATCAGGCACATGTTGAAGTATCAAGCCTAGCCATTCAAGCTAAATCAAAGGCACCTTTCCTCCAGCAGCCAAATTCAATTTCATCTCATCAGTAGGGCCCTTCACCAGGTTTTACCAATCGCCCTCGTTCTCTCTGCTCTTATTGCAATGAACAGGGGCATCTCCGTGAAACTTGTTGGAAACTATATCCACACTTGAAACCAAAACGACAACAGGTGCCTCGTTCTAAAGCAAAAGCAGCTACAATGCATATTGTCCAAGAACCAGACTACTATAGACAGAATCATCCTTTGGAATGTGGAGGTATCCCTACAGCTTCAATAGCTGGTCGTGGTAAGATTGGTATGACCTTAAATGTTTCTCACTCTGTTGGGTCTAATACTTGGATTATTGATTCTGGTGCATCTGATCATATGACTTATGATAAATCTTTTTTTAATAAGTTATCTCCCCCACCAGTGTCTTATGTTACAAATGCTAATGGTGAGGCCTTTCCTGTCTTAGGACAGGGGTCAGTTCATATCACTCCATCTTTACAGCTCCATAATGTTTTATATGTACCTGACTTATCTCATCACTTAATATCTGTCCCACAGTTGAATATTGAGTCTAAATGCTTTGTAACCTTTTATCCTATGTATGTGATTTTTCAGGATCTTCTTACCAGGGAAATAATTGGTCGAGGGTATCTGAGGGGCAGATTGTTCCGCTTGGATCAGAACTACGGAGGGGAGAAACCAGGAGCACGGGCAAGCACTGCATTGATTTCTAGTTCTGATAAGCTAAGTGAAATTTGGTTGTGGCATCGCCGCTTAGGGCATCCGTCTTTTAGTCTTATGAAAAAAACCATGCCTACTTTATTTATTGGTGTTAGTGAGACTGTGTTGCATTGTGAGACTTGTGTTTTGGCCAAGAGCCATCGTGTTACTTATTCTCCTAGTATTTCTAATAAAAGTACTATTCCTTTTGAATTAATTCATTCTGATGTTTGGGGACCATCTAAAGAACCCACTATATCGGGTATGAGATATTTTGTTTCATTTATCGATGACTGTACAAGGTTATCATGGATTTCTCTTCTTAGAACAAAAGATGAAGTTTTTTCTGTTTTTCAAAATTTTCATACCTTTGTTCAAAGACAATATAATGGCATCATTCGGATCCTCCGTTCTGACAATGGAGGGGAATATGTTAATCATGTTTTTCAAATATTTTTCAAAACAAATGGGATTATTCACCAAACTACTTGTCCCAAACAGGAACAAAATGGAGTGTCTGAAAGAAAAAATCGTCATTTACTTGATATGGCTCGTGCACTCTTATTTAGTGCTTATATGCCAAAATACCTTTGGGGTGATCTTTGTCAGAACTTACGCCCGTCTCATCAATCGTCTCCCGTCTAGTGTCCTTAACGAAAAAATCCCATTTGATTCTCGCATCTTATGTATCCTTATCATCCTTTCATAATCTTCCT
Organism: Hippophae rhamnoides; assembly: GCA_033030585.1. NCBI lineage: Eukaryota > Viridiplantae > Streptophyta > Magnoliopsida > Rosales > Elaeagnaceae > Hippophae > Hippophae rhamnoides. The sequence goes on from CM065431.1 coordinate 3,222,722, forward strand.
ACTCGAGTATTTGGTTGTGTTGTTTTGTGCATATTCCTAAAAATCAACGTTCTAAATTAGATGCTCGGGCAATTAAATATGTGTTTGTTGGTTATGGAAGTTATCAAAAAGTACAAGTGCTTTCATCCACCAACCAAAAAGTATTATGTTACTATGGATGTTACCTTCTTTGAGGGCATGAGTTATTTTTCCTACTTTGATCTTGCTCGTTAGGGAGAATACATATTTCAAGAATCAGATCATGGTGAAGGGAAGGCATTAGGTGAGACCCCAACTGATTTTTCAATGAGACCAGATGAGACTTCTAATTCATTGAATCCAGTCATTGTAGAAACAGATGCTTCAAGTATTCAAGCACCAAATTCACTTACAACAAATGACATTGAAGGCAATTGTACCTCGGGCATTACTCCTACCCTTGATCAACAACTCCCTGATGCGAAGGTCACTCATCCGAGGTATGTACACCTACCGATACTAATAACATCGAGTCTAATGTTGGACGGTATGTGTTACCAAATAGGTCTACTCGAGGTCAACCGACCAAAAGGTATGAACCAAATATTCATGCAAAATCAAAATACCCAAGTAGCCAATTTCATGTCCACTAAAAGATTATCTAAGTCATACAAATCATTTGTGAATCAAATATACGGTGTATCAGTACCTAACAAAGTGCAGGATGCGTTGGGAGATCCAATATGGAGGAAGGCAATTGATGAAGAGATGGATGCATTAGAGAAGAACGATACTTTGCAACTTGTGTCACCACCACAAGGAAAAAAGGCAGTTGGTTGTCGATGGGTGTTTACTATAAAACATAATGGTGATGGATCTGTAAATTGGTATAAAGCTCGTCTTGTAGCAAAAGGGTTTTCTCAAATGTATGGTGTAGATTACGATGAGTCTTTTGCTCCTGTTGCCAAAATGAACACGATTCGGGTTCTGCCTCGCTCTCTTGCTAACCTAAACCGGCCACTTCGGCGGTTTGATGTCAAGAATGCGTTTCTTCATGGAGAATTAGCCGAGAGGTGTACATGAGTCTTCCACTGGGTATGTAGTTGATTCTCCTGGTAATTTTGTATGCAAATTGAGGAAGTCTTTGTATGGCCTCAAGCAATCCCTCGAGCCTAGTTTGGAAGGTTTTCACGATTCATGCAAAAGGTTGGTTACGGACAGTAATTCGGACCACACTCTGTTTCTCAAACATCAATGAGGGAAGGTAATGACTCTAATCATTTATGTTGATGATATGGTAATCACTTGGTGATGATACTATTGAGATGGATAAATTACAAAGGACACTAGCCTCTGAATTCGAAATGAAGGACTTTGGTGAACTAAAGTACTTCTTAGGAATTGAGGTAGCCAGGGGAAGATAAGGAATATATCTTTGTCAAAGGAAGTACATTATTGATCTGCTAACAAAGACAGGTATGTTGGATTGCAAACCTATTGACACTCCTATTGAGCAAAACCATGGTTTAGTAGAGTATCCAGATCAGATACCAACTAATCGAGCCCGCTATCAGAGATTGGTTGGACGTTTGATTTACTTAGCTCATACTAGACCAGATGTTGCATATGCAGTAAGTGTGGTGAGTCAGTTCATGCACAATCCAAGTGAGAACCATATGAATGTTGTTTTGAGAATTTTAAGGTATTTAAAATCGGCTCCAGGAAGGGGAGTAATGTTCTCTAAACACAACAATCCTCTTGAAGTTTGTGGATTCACAGATGCAGATTGGGCAAGAAGTATTACAGATAGAAAGTCAACATCGGGTTATTTCACCTTTGTGGGAGGAAAGTTGGTTACATGGAAAAGTAAGAAGCAAAAAGTGGTGGCACGATCTAGTGCTGAGGCAGAATATAGAGGTATGGCTCATGGGGTTTGTGAATTGCTGTGGATAAGAACTTTGTTATTAGATTTGGGTTTCGAACTCAAAAATACTATGCAGATGTATTGTGACAATCAGGCGGTACCATTGATATATCACAAAATCCAGTACAACATGATCGCACTAAGCATGTAGAGATTGATCGTCACTTTATAAAAGAGAAGTTAGATGCCAAACTTATTAGTTTTCCTTTTGTTTCCACAGAAGAACAACTTACAGATATACTTACCAAATGAGTCTCCAAGAAGTCATTATATGGCTCACTAAGCAAGTTGGGCATGATTGATATCTACGCGCCAACTTGAGGGGGAGTGTTAATAAATCACTAAATGGTATATTAGTTGTATGCAACTAATATACTTTATAAGCTGTATATTAGTTGTATGCAACTAATATATTTTTTCTTAAAAGCACTTTTAGGAAAAACAGATTCTTTTTATTCTATATTTATACATATATTGCTCTTCAGTATTTGTAACCTTGTAAATACATTAAGTAAATTCAATTTATACTTCATATGCTATAAATTATAGTTAATTTAAACTTTTTATGATTAACATATGTTCATATATTTCACACTATATTATCTTATACTAAATTTTAAAATATTAAATTAACATCAATAATTTTTATTTTTAAAATAAATTTATTGTATTTTTATATGGAAGGATGATGTATAAATTTTATATTTATTTTAAAATAATATTTAGATTTTATTTATTTTTTGTAATAATTTAATTATATTATTATTAAAATAATTGTAAAATAATAAATAATTATTTTTTTATTTTTATTTAATTTCTTTTCAATTTTTTAGTTATAATTTATTTAAGTGCTAACCTCTTTTATATTTACGCAATAGATACAAGTATCTTGTAAATACGAATTCATGCTAGTGTTCAATTTTAATTTGAGGAAAATCAATCATTGGTTTTAAAATGAATCTGAGATGTACATGAATCCTAATAAATCCCCATATTGCCATACTAATAATAAATATTTATTCTCGTTTTTCAAACTTTACCCTTTAAAAAAAGAGGGAAAGGTTACCCTCTGATTGCACCTAAAAAATATAATTTAGTTTAGTAATTTATGATTTTGTATAAATAATCCTATTATTTATAAAAGATAATATTTTAATATAAAAAATATATTTAATTATAGAATTAAAATATATTTTTTAAAATAACTATGAGATTAAATTACTAATTTTTAATAATTATATAACTAAATATATTTACTTTTTATAAGATAATAACCTTCTATGAATTACAAAACTATAATATACTTTATAAGGAAAAATATATTTTTCAGATAATACCCATCCATTTATTATATGATACGAGAAGGATAATCGCTCTCTCACCCATTTTTCAGAATATTTTTTTAGCCAAAGTCAAACATAATCTAGTTTACAGAACAAGAATGAAATATTATAAAGAACCATTAATGGGATAAATAATAAATAAATGTTTCAAGTGATATTCGAATAATGATACCAAAATTATAAGGCACCAAGTTTATTAACAGATTACGACTGAATTGATATCTCTTGAAACTTTTTAATGATAAGTTCCTTTTATAGCAAACTTCTAACCTTCTCGGTAGTAACCACTCCCAAAAAAAAAGTTAGATTTATTGTGATTAATTATATTATTGGTTCAATTTTTTTCTGATAAATTTTAAAAATATGTATTATTTTCAATAAAAATCAAACATTAAAGTGGTTATATTAATATCTGTAAATGTTATTACACGACATTAATTATATTTATTTAATTAATTTATATATTAATTAATAATTAAGATTATTAAAAAATTTTGAAAAAAAATGATTTTTTTTTATATCTTTTAATAACTATCTCATATCGTTACACGGTAAAAAAATATCCCTAAATCGTAACGATTTTCAAACGATTTCATATACATATTTTATAATTCGATTTGATAAAAAATTGTTATCACATATATCATTACTCATATACATCCCTACTTTGTAATCTTTATCAAACTACTTGCAGTACAAAATTAGTCTACACAAATTAACCAAATAATAAACCAGACAGATCCGAACAGATTTTAGTATAAATCTGTTGGATCTGATTAATTGAGAGTTATAATAATTTTTTACACTGAATCACTTAACCAGAATATATATTTTTGTAATTATATTTACATAATGCATTTCAAGGATCGAACCTGAGAGCTCATTCACTCGACCAGTATCATGTTTCTTTTATTATAAGTCATTAAATATATTTAACATAATACTTTAGCTCAAACGGTTTAAAATGAAAACCAGATCAGACAGTATAATTATACTGGTTCGGTCCGGATTTGATATTCTTAACAGTTCGGTCCGGTTTTCAATATCCGGACTGCACAACGAACTTCATCGGAAGCACTTTTCAAATTCTAAAAAATATAAGCACACAAAACATTTATTCAATAACTGAAAGTTTATTATAAAGGATAATATAAAACATATATATCCATGAAGACACCCAACTTCAAAGAATTTTGATAAAAGTTTTCTCTCTGAAAATTGAAACCATACAAAGCATGAGGAGGACGCATGAAGGAAGTTACATTACATCTTAAGCTAAAGAGAAATTAAAGGACAATACAGAAGTTATAAGACATCTTAGAGAAATTAAACCCACTATATACAAAATTAGAGACTTAAAACTTGAATTTAAGGAACAGAGTAACATAGTTTTATACATATGGACAATTCTTAATGAATAAAAATCCTAATCAGCCAGTTAGAGTTAAATCTTTCTCATACTCATAAAAGGAGAGAAATTGTTGATCACTAATACTTGTTGGGAAAATCATCTTACTATCTTTTTCATCATCAATTTCCCAAAGTGAATCTGAATAATAATCCCAAGTTGGGGAAGACATAACATGACAATTAGAGAAATTGCAACATTCTTGATCATCATAAACCATAATTGGTTCTATAATATTATTAACTTCAGGTAAAGTTATTTCCTTCCATATATCATCCATAAAATACCCATTTTCTCCTTCTTGTTTTTTATCAATTACCGTATTATTATTATTATTATTTTCTTTTGAAATTAAAATTTCTTGAACACCACCTGTGTCATAAAAGCTTTGAACCCCTGTTTTCTTATGGGGCAGTACTGAATTATGAACCTCTGTAGTAACATTTGATGAGGAAGAAATACTTTTGGAAGAAGATGATGATAATGGTGATGATGGAGATATAGCTTGCTTCTTCTTCTCCTCTTGAGCCTTTTTCCTCATATGGGTTCTCCAGTAATTCTTGATTTCATTGTCTGTACGTCCTGGTAATTTCCTAGCAATTCTTGACCATCTGTATCAAGTTTATTTCATTTTTTCACAAATTAAGTTAACCCATTTGAATAAAATCAAAGAACAATTGAAAATCAAACTGTTGGAATATTTAAATAAATTCAAATAGGAATACTTTGTTTGTGTTTCTATTAAAGTGATTTCAGACAAAAACATTTTTTAGAAAAGGAAAAAAAAAAGTTTCAGCAAGTACAAAATAGCTTTTTAAGACCTCAAGTGCTTATGACAATTTTTTTCTAATTTGGTCTTACGGTGTTTTTATCTTTAGAAACATTTTTACATGATTCTAAAAATAAAAACAAACAAACAAACCGCAGTCAATTAGTTTGAAAAAGTGAAAGGATGATAAAATAAAAATCAAATTAATCTTGAAAAATAGAAAACTCAATGTTGACTCTTAGTATATCATTTTTCAACATTTTAGTGTGCCATCACTTTTTAAAGCTTACATCAGTTTTAAGTTTAGAAAATAAGATGTCAGATTTCGATGTTCTATTTTTGAAATTTAATTGTTGTATTACGTTAAGAGTATCAAAAATAACCTAAACCTAGAGTAAAATCAAACAAGAAGTTGATGATATTGAAGAGAAGACAAAGAAAGAAAGATGAAGAAGTAGAAGTAAAGATGTTATGTTATTGAAAGTAGAACCTATTTCCCCATTTGGAATGAAGGTCTAAAACAAGACGTTCTTCTTGAGGAGTCATCTTTCCTCTTTTGAGACCAGGGTGAAGATAATTAACCCATCTTAATCTGCAACTTTTACCTGTTCTGTTCAAACCTAAACAACAACAAAACAAAAGAGATGGTCAAAAGGTATAGCTCTTTGCATTAACCTTTTTCTCTCCTTTTAATCATACCTATTATTACTTGTCTCCCGCCACCTTCAAACCTGAAACTTTTGCTATGAAATCCCAACGTCGATCACCAAACAATCCCACAAAGCAATTTAGTTGAAAATCCTCTTGTTCTGTCCATGGACCTTTTATAACTTCATCTTCTTGATCTTGAACCATGTTTTTCATCTTTCTTTTTATGCTTTCTCTCTTTCTCTACTACTTAAAGTTGTTTGTTTTCACCTAATTAGTACATGAACGCCTGAGGTTTAAGCTACTAATATTTATAGTTTATACCACTTGTTTGCTATTGCTTAGAGAAAAAAGTTCTACATGTACGTCTCTAGCTGTTGATAATTTCAAGAAAATAGTATTAATATTTATATTAAAGTAAATCTATTTTCATGTATTATTTATTTTTAGTGAAGTTTTCTTATCTGACCGACACAATATGAATACTAATATGGGTATTTAACATTTTAAATTAGTGAAAATTTAAAAAATAAACGTTGGACATATATCTAAAAATTTAGGTTTTGTTGTTCAAAAAGAGTTTATTTAACATAAAAATAAACATTTATATACAAGTAAATGTATAAGTATAAAATAATAAAGGAAGATAACTCGTTTAAAAAATAATAATTGGGTGACAGTTATGTGTGATTCTAGTGCATGTTGTTATTGGATCTTCACCGTACATGTGGCCACGCATGCTTGTTTTTTTATGGAGTGATTGGTGCCTTATGGATCTGATGTCATCCACTAATTTGAAAATAATCAAAATAAATTGTTGATACGTTGGTGTAGCTTTCATGATCTGCTCTTTAATGTTACCCTATGTAGCACTAGCTTAATTTTATTATTCACTTGTTTGTGTTAAAAAAAATATTTTTATTTCTGTCGAAAGAACAAAATATGTTTTCTGATTAAGGACACTTATATATTTATACACTTCAATTCTTGAGAAGAAGAAAAAAAGACTTAAATTTCAGTAACTTATGTTAATACATTTTAATATTTAAGTTATTTAAATTACTTATATATCCATTTTAAATTATAAATTTTAATGGTAAAAAGAATACGATTTAATGTAAAAAAAAAAATTAAAGTTTTAAAAGTAGATAGAATGAGAAGAAATTTGAAGGGATAAAACTCTAATTTTGTTGGTAGGAAAATGAAATAAATTGAAGTCTATCACTAGAAGATCTTTACACGTATCCAATATGAGATCAAGAAAAAATGGGAGCCTTTAGTAAGGGTCATAAATGGTGAAGGCTACTCAAAAAGCAAAACAAAGCAAAAAGGACAAATCTTTTAAGATAAATATATATATATATATATATATATATATATATATATAGGGAGGATGAGATATTTAAGTGTCCTATTAATGAATTTTTTTTCAATTAAGACTACTATCATATTTTATAGTGAGAATATTTTTGAAAAATAAAAAAAATAAATTTATATCTATAAAAATAATATCATTTATGTTAACCTCATACATTTTTATTATTTTTCAAAAAATGATACATCATTTTACATTGAATTTCGTTCAAATTGAATTTTATATATTTAAATCTGTTAAATGTTAAATAATATCTAATTAGACATGTTTAATGTTATTAAATGTGTTATTTTTCTAAACATATACTAAAGTTCACCCAAAGATAGATAGCGAAAGTTTTTTATAATATGTTTTGTTATCAGTGTTGTTGTATTGTAATGTTACCAAAATATCTTTATAAAACTTGTAAATCTAAAATTAAGACTATACGTATTCTTAGCATATAAGATGTATAATGTTATTTCAAAAACAAGGTGCCTTCATACTCATTATTTTGAATAATAATGTGTCTTATTTGTGTCACATTGTTTTCCAAAAAGTGCACTACTTAATTTCATGGTCTTGATTGCTTGTCTAGAACTTATATTTTGAAATTTAATGCTAAATACTTCCAATAAATCAATCATATTTTTTGTTTATGGCAAAGAAAAAAAATCATTATGGAAACTTAATTAGTGGCTAAAATACATAACTAGATGGCTATTACAAGTTGCTAAATTTAGTGCTAAGCAGCCAGAAGGAAATATGATATATGGGTGTCAATGACAATAATAAGACAAGAAAAAGTCTATTCTTATGATTTTTTCTAAAAGCCTAAATTAACCTAGAAATACATGAGCCACACAGCAGTATCTAAAGAATAACATATTCTATTTTAAATTTAGAGAAAATTGCCACAAAGTTATATTAAGAAATTTATATAGTTTAATATTTTAAATTAAAAATAATTTCATTTAGTCTCTTATTTATAAAAAATATGTCAGTTAAAGAAATTTTTTATTATTTTAATGGTTTTTGTTAAAATATTTTTATATTAAATAATTAAAATTAAATGTAATTAAAACACAAATTTCTAATAATGGAAAAACAAAAATTAATATAATTTTTTTTAATATTTGTTGATTTCTACTGTTTTATTTTAATATTTTAATTATTTTAAAAAATTAAAATATGTATTTAAATAATTTTGTTTTAGAATTAATATTATTATTTTTATTCTTATTAAAGATTGATGTTTTAATTAAAAAAAAATCCAAATATAGGAAAACAGGGTACCACACGATTAAAGAGGTCATTGATGTTTTTCCGAAATGCCTTTAGGACTATGAAGCATAATTCTTTCTACTTTTTACAGCCAAAAAAAAAATTAATATATTCTTTTTAGTTTGTTCTTAGCTAGAGTTTATATTATTCTTCTAAAATCCAAAGAGAAAAAGATTTCCTCTAAGCCTTTAGACTTATTGACTAAACCAACGTAAAGTAATTTCAAATAATTGGAATACTTTTAAAAAAAAAAAAAATCTATAAGCATTCTTTAACTGAACGCTAGGGTATATGAAATTAGTATAATTTGATAAAATTAGACCTCTCTACCTTGAGAAGGAGTAACGAGGTGATTCTCTTATGGATTTGAATTTAGAGCAATTATTTATGTAAGAAGGTGGAATTATAAAAGGTGAAAAATATTTTAAAAAAATAATATTCTTAATTTTTTTAATAATATATTTAATTTATATATTTTTAATATTAAATACAATTTAATTAGATTTTATTTGAATTAAATTCTTACCCTTTATACATTTTCAATGTTTATCTCATTCTAATTAGAATTGAAAATCTATAATTACACTAAGAATCCAATGAAAGTGGAAATTCCACCTATCCATTTAGGGGGCAAATAATTGCCTCAAGGTTTATATAGTCAGACTAAGAAGAAACTTTTGTATGAACTTGATTTATGGATGATGCTTAGAATTTCTTCTTCGTTCATTATTTTATATTTTATTTATTTTTATGTAAAGTTTTTATTTTAGAAAAATACCTTATGTTTAAAATATAATTCTTAATATTACTTTTCAAAATCTCATAAACTCTTTCTCCTAATTATATTAATCATTCTATATCATAACCATATACTTAATTGTATAAGTATATTTATTAGTATCATACAGAATTATTCTTTATTTTAATATAAAAAACTAGTAATATATTCTTAAAATTTATATAGTATATTATGTGATCATATACCATATTCATATAATTATTTTTTTCAAAGGATGAGTGAGTAATTAGCCCGGCTCTATCTAATGCATCTTTTAAATAATATTTCAATATGGAAAATGACCAATTATCCTAGACTCTAATAATGTTGGACACTAAATAAGGTTAAAAAAAAGTAACATAATTACAAATTAATAACATATCCTTAATTTTTTTTATTTTTTTTTATAAACATACATGAAATATTAAGAATGTGGATTAGTTTGGAGTTATAGCAAAATCAAAACTAACTCATTGATTCTTGAAAATGAATCAACTGATATCAACAAATTTTAAAAATCAATCTAACTTACCAAATTTTTTAGCTTTGTTTGAGTTTGGTCAAGAAAATCCCCCCTTTTACTAATAGGTTTTGTTCATTAATTTTTTAATTATTGTATTATAATTTTTAATATTTTTATTGTTAAATTTAATATAATTCATAAATTTAAAGATTCAGATTTCAATCACTTACTTAATATCGTTATCCATATCAATTACAAAATACAAAAAAGATTTAACGGTATACAATAAGAAATAATAATGACTTATCCAATAAAATTCACTAATTCTCATATCCATAATAACATTAATAATGTTGTTCATCCTATGTAAATTCTAAAAATAAAATGATGGAAAACAATATAATTATAATAGATAAATAATTAAATAATAAATGATTAGTATCTCCATTAGAACTACTAGTTCGTTGTTTGTGTGCTCATTCGTAATTTGTATAGGTAATTGAATGTGAGGCGAGAAAAGGTAGAGCTAATACAAAATTCTAAGGCAAGTAGAGCCAAAGCTAAAAGACGAGTAGAGGTTAAGAGACGAAGAATAATCGCTATTTGAAAAATAATAAAAAACGAAAGGGTGTACAAGAAAACTTAGGGAAGTTTTAAAAAAATAATTGTATAAAATTATAATATAAATATAAAAATAATAAATAATAAATGAATTGGACTGTTGTGGTTATTATAAGATTTAGAGAAATAAGAGCCAAAGTAATTAAATATAAACCATTTTTTAAAATTAAGAATCAATAAAATCTCAAAATTAAATTTTTTGGATTGGGTTGGTATCAGAAATTTGAGTTGGGTTAGTTTCATGTAAATTTTACACACTCCTATAAAACATATATTTATAACATTATAAATTGTTACAGTTAAATTGTATAGTACTGTAGAGAAATATTAAGAATTCGTGTTTTTATTAACATCGTTATTATTATTGGTGTGGTTTGTCTATTATTGCTTATCCATATTTTAAAATCAGATTTTGAATTTACATGAAAGGACATTTGACTAAAAAACATATGCAAGTAAAGATGGTAAATGAATGTTTTATATCCTACGATCGCATTGCTGTAGTTTTATATAAATGAATGTTTTAATCTAATAATTTTTAATTTAATCATTTTAGTGAGTTAATATCGTACCTTTGGTTTAAAAGATACATTTTAATCATATTTTATAAATTTTTAACCATTAATATATATATATATATGCTGTATTAAGTAATATCAGGAACTTCTTACCGTGAACCAGAAATTTAAAGACCGAATTAGTGAGTGGGTTGTAAATATATTAACAATTTTTGAATTGTTAAAAATATGTTCCTATTTATCTTGTAAATATACACTGACACATGTATTATCTAATTAAACACTATTAAGGGAATTAATGGTGCATATGTAGTTTAATTAAATTTTGTTAACGGTATGACAATGGTATATATGAAAAACAAAATTAGGAACGTTATTTCATTGAGAGTATATTTGCAAGTTTAACTGTATAAAAAAACTTATGTTATAATCAATTAATATAATGATATATGTATTTTGTAAATACTATAAATACGTTGATTTGAAGCCGTTATATATATATATATGTTGAGTGTAATTTTTTTTATTAATAATAGCTATAAATTTAACATTAACTAAGATGTTATAATTAATAATATATACTAGAGATGTAAGAAGTGGGTTAGAGAAAGTATGAACAATAGGAATAAATACAATGAGAAGATATTTAGAGTAGGATATGGCATTCGCTACCCTCTTGCTAAAAAATTACATTTGTGGTTGTGATGTACGGGTGTCCATGGTTCGGTTCGGTCCGATTTTTCTTAAAAAAGATTTAATCAAACCGAACCGTTTATATTAATCGGATCGGACCGTTTGAAACGGTTTTAAAAAATACAAATCAGACCGGACCGTTTAATTAGTAAAACCATTCAGTTTGGTCCAGTCCAGTCCGATTTTACGGTTTGATCCGGACCGGTTTTTGGACACCCCTATTGTGATGTAGCTAGCATCTTACGAAATCACCATAGAAAGAAATTAATGGAAGGAATAAGGGTAATAATGGTAAACTAATTTTGATAAAAGATTAGGAAAGCTTATTAATTTTTGAATGAGTTACTAAAAGTTAAATAACTATCGTGATACATTTAAAAAAAAGATAATAGCATCTTGATGGAAAAAGTCTCACAATGGAGCTGAGATGATGACTCGTTTTTTTTTAGGGTAAATGGTCTTTTAGGGTTTTATTTTCTTAAAAATCAATTATTGTTAAGTATAAATTAAAAATAATAATATTATTCTAGTTAAAATCACATATATTAGTTCAATTGATTTCTCTTTTATGATTTTAATTTTTTTTTTACTTTTAACCACTTTTTAATAGTTATTAGATTTTTAATACCCTACAAAAAAAATTAATAGATTTTGATGATATTTTCTTAAAGTTAATAAACCATTAATTCAATATATAATATCACATAAATTTGTGATTTTATTAACCAAAATAAAACATATATAGCCACTCTTAAGTTAATGTCCTGCCACATCATATCATATTATTTGTAATATCTATAGTTACTTATATAGTGGAGTTGAGATAATATTAAAAGTAATTTTTAGTTGTAATTTTGTTAAATGTGATTTTAAATAGACGTAATTTAAGGGGGGAAAAGAGGTTTTAGAAATTTGCTTTTTAAACTCTGAAAACGCTTTTTACAATTTTTTTTCATGTTCAAACCTGAAGCTTTTTTTATCTTTTGATGTTAGAGATGCTTTTACATGTTCGGAAGCAAAAATTAAACAAAATAAGCCACTATCATTTCGATACCACAAACTATTAAATTGTGCCTATTGAACTTAGTTTTATTTACCAATCTTTATCTTTCAAAATATATTGTGAAAGAAAGGTAAAAGGAGAGAGAGAGAGAGAGACCTGCATGAATATACAATTCCAAGTAGACGGTTGATATGGAAAAAAATAGGTCAAATTAATTAACAACCTTACACTTACAAGACATAGCTAACAAGTTAAAAACAGTCTCTTAATTTTATATTGTTATTTTATATATATTGATTGAGAAGAGATTTTATTGCTTGGATTTTGATATTTTTTTAAATTAAATAATATTTAATTTAAAGTAAAATAATAAAAAAATGATCTTATTGTTATATGTGAATCATATTTATATTTATTATTATATGGATGGTAGCAAAAGGCTTGTAAGAAGGCAAATATTTTATATTTTAAATTTAGGATATGTATAATATGTTGTTATCATTTATTTAAATATTTAATATATGTTAATAGTGTATCAAATCCGGCCATATAATTTAAAATTATTATAACTTTACGATATATATATAGTAGGTAGTCATAAAGAAAGATATGATGATATAAAAGTCAACCTAATTATGGTTCACTGATGATAAGATTGTTTTTTTCTTTTATATCAAATTAAAGATTCGAAAGTGTTACTTTTCTATTAAGTGGTAGTAGCCTAAGATTTTAAAGAAAGTAATAGGTAAAATTCCATTATTCTAACCCTCCAATTTTCTATTAGCTTAAGACTTTAAGTTCTTTAGGTAAAATAAAAGCTAATCCATATTCACTAAAACAGATAGATTTTGTATATAATTATAATTTTTTTTCCGACACCACTCTATTTTATTTATATAGTTAATGCATAATTACGGTTATGACGTACCATGATTAAGATATCTAATTAACCAACTTGTAATTAAACTTAATATAGTTATTTGTGAAATATAGAATATTTTTAAATTCGAATTTAAATTACAAATATTTGAGTAATGTAATCATTTAAAAAAAAATGTAAAGCAAACACAGCCATCGACTACAAATCTAATAATAAATGTGGTGTCACATAAGTTGAAGATTTAGGTTTGAGCATCACTTGGGTATTCTCGGTAATTTACCCAGTAGGAATGGTGGCTTTAAAATTTCCATTCACTTGAAGATTTAAAAGTAATTTTGATCCCCAAAACAAAAACAAAATGTAGTAATATGCATCTGCATCATATTGGTGTTTCCCGGGTACCATATTGTAATATCAAATAGACATGTGAAGAAAAGATAAAATAATTTATTTTATTTAAATTTTTTTTGTTTAGATTTCTATTTCTTATGTATTATTAGAGTTCTACGTAGACACATATATTTAGAATTTTTTTTTTGTTTGTTTGCATTATTAGAGTCATACATAAAAAATTTATGAATTATTATAGTGATTTTTTAACTATAAATAGTTACGCTTTATGCTTGTATAAGACATCCTATAAAATAATTAACTTAATAATATTAAAGAAATTATATTTTCTTTTTTCTCTTATTCTTAATATTTTAGGAATAACTCTTTTTTCTTCTATTTTGAAGTTGAAGTCTTATTATTTATGAGATAAAGAATCTTTAGGTTAGTCCTACTTTAAAGTTACTAAAGTGATTATCTAAAGATAAATAACATAACTATGTTTGTCTTATATTAGATTTACCAGAATACTTACTTAGATAATAGTTTCATTGTATTTGTTTCATAACATAAATACGATTACCTCTTGCTAAAGAATGAGTATGATTAGTTTGAAATTTCCTCATATTTTTCTTATACCCTAAATGCTTATATATTATTGGTACATTTGTGCTTTTGTCTTACAATAGGCGGTATTAGAGCCAAGTTTAGTGTAGGATAATAGATCATAATCAAGTGACACGAGAAGAATATCAATAATTTTGTGAAGAAATTCGACACCGAATAGAGAAGGTTACTACAACCGTTGCTCAATTGACTAAAAATGAAATTAGGTCTCAAGTCCAAACCCAAGCCCAAGAAGTAGAAGGTGCATATGGAGATAGGATCGAACCAATACTGTCAAGAAAACAAGTTGAATGATTACCTCTAAGAAGACTTATTGATTCAATACTCCTAAGAAGACACACTACTCTCATTGATAGTTCTACTGATGAAGATTTATAAGAATAATATTTTGAAGGTCAAGCGAGAAGAGGCCATCATCAAAAAGACCAAGAATCATAAGATTATCATCTCAAAATTAACCTTTATGTTTTCTAGGGCAGTATAAATATGGAGGATTTTCTTGATTGGATCTCAAAAGTGGAACAATTTTTTGATATTATATGCATTCTAGAGGAAAAATAAGTCAAGCTAGTAGCCTACTAACTCAAAGTAGAAGCTTTATCATGGTGGCACCAACTCCAAAAAAAATAGATTGAGATAAAGGAAAACTCTGATTAGAACATGGCCTCGGATGAAGTAATACCTAGTGCATATGTTTATTCCTTCTAATTATAAGCAAATATTATTTCAACAATATCAAAATTGCAAACAAGGGAATCGTTCAGTTTAAGAGTATACCACAACATTTTACTCTTTATTTGTATGAAATAATTTGACAAAATCTGAAGCACAACAAGTTGCATGTTATATTGGTGGACTCTATCTACCAATACAAGATCGGGTATCCTTGCATCCAGTATGGACAGTTAATGATGTGTACAACATGACACTCAAAGTGAAGATGCAATTGGGTAGGACAAGTTCAAGTATAAGATCACAAGCTCTCCCAAGGCCATAAGTTGAAATAACTATACCAATACATAACAAGGGAAAACACTTGAGGATGGCACATTAAAAACAAAGTAAACTCAATCAGAGGAAAACACTACTATAATCTTCCACGAAACCCTTATGCATGCCTAACACTCAAAAAATGTTATAGATGTGATCAAGTGGGTCATAATTCTAACCAATGCCCAAAAAAAGGAGCAATCAACTTGGTGGAGCAAGACTATAAAGATCATGAGAAAGAACTAGAATATGAAGACTATAAAGGTGTCTAGTTTTCTGAAATGGAAGAAAGAGAACGTTTTAATTATGTTGTTCATCAACTCCTCTTATCACCAAAGTAAGACACATAAAGGTACAATATCTTTCATACTTGTTGTTTAATCAATAATAAATTATATAATGTAATTATCGATAACATAAGTATCCAAAATATTATTTCTAAAGCTCTTGTGGAGGCACTCAAATTAAAAATTGAATAATACCCATCACTATATCTAATTGGGTGGATTAAAAAAGAGAAGAAATAGAAGTAAATCATACATGTCGAATCCCGTTCTCCATTTGAAAATCATATAAAGATGAAGTTGTATGTAATATTGTTGATATGGATGTATGTCATATACTGTGGAGGAGACCATGGTAATATAACATAAATGCAACCCACAAAAGCATAGATAACATTTATCTATTCTATTGGAGAGAAAAAAAGATTGATTTGCAATATTTACTAGAAAAGAAGAAGGTATTCATTGTTTTGAAGGAAAATAAGGTGTACCTTAATTTAAAGAAATATAGCTTCTTGACCAATAAATTGGTATTCTTGAGTTTTGTCATCATTGTTAATGGATTTGAAGCTGGTGAGAAGAAAGTACGTGAAATTCAAGACTGGTTAACTCCCAAAATCATAACCAAAGTTCAAAGCTTTCATGGGTTAGAAACCTTCTACCCAAGGTTCAATAATAGTTTCAGCACTATTGTTGACCCAATTATTGACTGCCTAAAGAAAGGAAAGATCAACTTAGGAGAAAAAGTTGAAAAATGTTTCTAGTTATTAAAAGAGAAATTGAATTATGCACTAATGTGAGCATACTGAGACTTTGATAAGATCTTTCAAGTGGAGTGTGATGCCTCAATAGTAGGAATTGGAGCTGTTTTATCTCAAAAAGGGTGACTGGTGGCTTACTTTAGTAAAAAGTTCAATAAAGCACAACAAAAGTGGACTATTTATGAACTTAAGTTCTATGCAATATTTTGCACTTTGAAATACTGGGAATATTATCTCATCCAAAGGGAGTTCATCTTGTTCACTAATCATAAGGCATTTAAGTTTATCAATTATCAAACTAAGCCTAGCAAGAAACATGCCAGATGGATTTCCTACTTATACAAATTTCCTTTTGTTCTAAAACACAAGTCTAATCAATATAACAAAGTGGTTGATGCATTCAGTCGTAAGGAAACCCTATTGTTCACTTTAAGCACTAAAGTTGTAGGGTTTAAATATTTTAAGAACACATATGCTGAAGATGAAGATTTTAAGAACCTTTGGGAAAAGCGTCAACTGAAACAAGATGTAAGAGACATGCACATACAAAAGGGATACTTGTTTCAAGGTATCCAACTTTGTATCCCTAAGACTTCACTAAGGGAGAAAATCATTCAAGACTTACATGCTAGAGGATTAAATAGGCATCTTGGAAGAAACAAAACCATCAAACTTGTTAAGAAAGATACTTCTGGCCTTAGTTGAAAAAATATGTTAGTAAGTTTGTCTAAAGGTGTTATATGTGCCAAACATCCAAAGGATGAGCTCAAAATACAATATTATATACATTTTTACCCATCTTTGAAATCATTTTGGATGACTTATCCATGGATTTTGTACTAGGACTTTCAAGAACCTAACGGGGTGTAAACTTAATCTTTCTTGTTGTTGATAGGTTTTCCAAAATGATGCATTTTATCACATGTCGTAAAACTATAGATGCATCAAATATTGTAAAGCTTGGAGTTTCATGGTCAATTACTTCAGATCAAGACATAAAGTTTCTTTCTCATTTTTGTTGGACATTATTGGCATGCTTTGATACATCACTAAACTTCAAAAGCACTACATATCTTCAAAATGATGGTTAAATAGAATTAATGAATCGAACACTTGGTAACATCATTTGTTGTTTCTATAGCAACAAACCAAAGCAGTATGATATCACTTTTGCATAAGCTGAGTTTGCCTTCAATAGTACTATGCATAGTTCAATTGGTAAGACCATGTTTGAGGTTATATATGTGAAAGCCCTAAACCATACATTGGATTTGGTTAATCATCCAAGGATTCATGGGGAAGCAAGGCTGGCGAAGAAATGGTAAATAAGATTCAAACTATTCATTCAGAATTAAAATAAAAGCTTACACAGTCCAATGCCAAGTATAAAGCAACAACCGATAAGCATAGAAGAAAGAAAGTTTATCGAGTAAGAGACATAGTGATGGTATTTTTGCTAAAATAACACTTTCCTATTGGCACATACAACAAGCTAAAGAATAAGAAACATGGGTCATGTCGAATACTGAAAAGGATCAATGATAATGCATACATAGTGGACTTACTCAAAGATATGACCATATTAGCAACGTTCAATGTATCATATATTTATGACTACCACTCCCTAGAACCACTCTATTCAGAAGAAAACTTGTGATATGTTTAAAACAAGTGGAGACGACTAATACTAAATCGATATAGTAAGAAAAGAGAAAGTAGTTTATTTTATTTAGAGTTCTACTAAAGTAATAGTTTATTTTATTTAGAGTTCTATTTCTTATGTACTACTAAAGTTCTATATAAAAACCTTTATTTAGATTTATTTTTTTTTGTTTGTATTACTAAAGTCATACGTAAAAAAATTATGAATTATTATAGTGACTTTTCAACTATAAATAGCTAGGTTCTATGCTTATATAAGTCATCCTAGAATATAATCAACTTAGTAATATTAAAGAAGTTATCTTCTTCTTTTTGCTTATTTCAAATATTTTAGAAATAGTTTTTCTTTCTTTCGTTTGAAAGTTAAAGTCTTCTTATTCGTGAATTAGAGAAATATATTTAAGCTAGTTGATAACTATATTTTATATAGTTATTTTCATCAATTTTAGTAATGATAATTGCTATGTTCTTTTAATATTTAGTTAATTTTTGTTAAATAAATTAATATTTTCCTTTTATGTGCTAAAAATACATTTTTAATAAAATTAAATAATTTGTATCGAAAATGTACTTAATTTCATATTTCTGTTCCCAAATATAATTTTAGATAATATAGTTCTTAATTACAATTTATAAAAATCGAAAATATAATTTAAATTAGATTTAGGCTTAATTATAATTATTAAAAGTTTAAAAATTTAATTTAAAATTAGCAAAGGGCTTAACTGTAATTTAAGAAAGTTCAAAAAGTAATTTGGATTAAATTTGTGGGTCAAAATACAATTAATGGAAGTTTAATTTTCGTGCAGGAGAGATGAAGTCCACGCGCAAGATCACACTCACCCAACGTGGACCGTCCGATCAAAGAAGCAACGGCTCAGATTCACGCGTGTTCATCACACCCGACCAAAGCGAGTGGGTCAAATCTCTGCGTTTTCATGCGGCTCGGCGTCCGAGTGGGGCCGACGTGTCTGACACGTTGCAGCCACTGTCCCCCACCATCGCGCGCGCCTTTTCCAGTGCGGTTGATTCACGTGCGCCCGGTTATTCCACGAACCAGAATATGCCACGTGTCCCACTTAATATTTCAGCAAATAATATTCTGACTCGTGGCATGTTACAATGAGCGCGACCGCGCTGGATCGCACCCCTCGATGCAGCCGTTGGCTCCCGTGCGACAAGCAATCGTGCGCCCGTTTTCCAGAAACCAATGAAAAACTGCCACGTGTCCGCACTAATACCTACAACGAATCAGACGCTGACACGTGGCATGCATAAAGAATTTAAAAAATGCAGAATCGGCACCCCTAGTTCACGCGTGAATTAATTAACATTTTCGATACGAAAATTGATTCGCGTGATTTTGTTTTTCGATACAAAATTTATACGCGTTTTTATAAAAAATAAAATAAAAAATATAATATTTCTGATGTATTTTTTAGGCTATAAATAGGGGATGTATTTTAGAGTTAAAAAGAGAGTTTTTTTGGAGTGTTAAAGTTTTTTTTTTGGTTTAGAATTTTTGTTGTATTAGGTTTTCGACTGCAGAACACGCATAAGCCATTTTTTTGGCTTTTGTTGTGTTCTGCGTGTGCCAAATATTTTTCTAAGTGATGTTTTAATTTTCCTTCTTCTTCATCTTATTTTTCTCTGTGTTGTAATTTTTATTTTAATTTTATGAAGTAATTTAATTTTTCTAGGGTTGCATTTGATGTGAATTTATGAAGCTTTGATTTTAATTTTTTTTTGAAAGATTATAAGACGTTCGATTTGTTCATTCTATCTTGTGCTTAATGCTTTTTGATTATTTACGAATTTTATCAAAATGATTTGTGGCACATTAATAAATTTGAGAGAGGCATTTTTGTGTATATTGCTCGTAGATAGAATGACATGTATGATGAAGGACAGGAGTATACCCTAATTTTATGTGTGGCCATTTGAAAACTTAGAACGTAATGAATCTTATTAAATTTAATTCTCATAGAGATATATTAAATTAATTTAACGAGGTGTGTCTATACGGAGCTCGGAAGAAATGTATGGATAAAAATAGAAGTTTTCGGTTGAGAAATTAAATGTACTAAAAAAATATAAATCAAGAGAAAATAAGAGGATTTGAGTGGATTAGTTTGGTGAAAATTGCAATCCTAGATTTCTTTTATTTTGTCAACTCTTTTCTTATTTTTCTAAATCAACGGTTGTTTTGGATAAAATCAGAGAGAAATAATTTTAGTAATCAACAAACTATAGTAACAAATTCTCGTGGGAACGATACTTTACTTACAAATCTTATTACTTGTGACCGTGTATACTTGTGACCGTGTATACTTGCACGATTTTTGTGTGTTGCAAAACACACAACACTAGTCCTACTCTAGAGTTGATAGAGTGTTTGTCTAAAAATAAATGACATAACTAGGCTTATCTTATTCTAAATTTGTTAGAGTATTTGGTTAGATAATAGTTTCTTGTGTTTATTTCATAACATAAATATAATAATAGTTTCTTGTGTTTGTTTCATAACATAAATATAATGATATCTTTCTAAAGAATGAGTCTAACTAGTTTAAATGTTGCTCATATTTTTTTATTTTCCAAGTGATTACATATTATTAATATATCCATGCCATCACATTGCAACAAAGTAGTAATCTATAACTTCTACTACCATATAGTATATTGTATTTTGGGTATGTTATGTTATATTTTTATAAATGAAAAAAAAATTAATTATAAAAGTACGTAACATATAACATCCCAAAACGTAACAGGAGAACATTTATGTGGATGATATAGCTGAATGACTTGCATGTGAGATGATTTGAAATGTTAAACTTTTGTGACATGCATTATGTTATATTCGTTCTTCCTAGTTCATAAAATATACATATACAAATACCTTTACAAATACATTTGCTACTCCATACTCTAAGATGATAACACTTGAAAAAAAAAATCCAACACTTAAATACTTGTTCAAAATCAACGACACACTCCATTCTATTCAATTTAGGTCCCATTATATAAATTTACATTATCTATACATCGTGATAATGTAAACAATGTGATTAATTATGATTAGTTAATTTGGCTTTTGTGTTCCGTGGTGAGTTATTAACCTAAAAAGGAACTCAAGTTCTGTGCTTTACCCAACAAGGTTGAAAAGTTAAAAAAAAAAAAGATTTTAAAATCAAATTGATCATCTATGTTGCAATTTGCACAAAAAAAGCTTAATATGTAATAATTAACAAACACCTTCTTTTGGGACAGTGGGGAATGTCTTTTTGGTGACCGATAAAAAGCTTTCCTCAATTGGGCTTTAATTTCTATATTAAGGAAACAGATTTTCAAGTTTCAATTATATTTAAATAAAAGCCTATAAATGAATAAAAATAACATAAATTTTTTACTGATATATAATGCTACTTTTGCCTATCAGCCAAGCCACATCAAGGCATATTTACTTGGTCATTGGTCTGATAAAGATTACTCGGATAAAATTCGTAATTATTGAAAATAATAATAAATCAATAATTAATTATATTTTCAATATACCTAATTAAATGCTTTTGAATGATAAGTAATTTTTAGATGAAGCTTTGTTTTTCGATTATTGGGATACCTATGAATTGTATTACTTTGGCTCATTGATTAGTTAAATAGATTTCTGATCATCAAATAGAGAGTAGTTTTAATGTTTTATATTTTACTCCTTACATTTCTAAGATCATAAATATTGAAGCTTCTTATTAATAATAGTTCTCATATTTATTTAAAAAAAATCAGCCAAGCCAAGAGTTCTAAAATTTAGGTCTCGTTTAGTTTGAAAAATGAAAAAATAATAGAAATGATAATAATAATAGAATTAAACATAAAAAAATAGTATTATTATTATTGCGGTATTTGGTTTGATTAATAAAATAAAAAAATCAATATTGTAATGTTTGATTTACAATTAGAATAAAATAAAAAAAATTAATATTGTAATGTTTTATTTACAATTAGAATAGGATGAAAAATATTGTATATAAACTTAATAGTCCTATATACAGTGAAGTTTAAATAATATTATTTAATTATTATTAATATATTATTAAAATTATTTTTTAAATTATTATTACTTAAAAATTTATTTAATCTTAAAAAGTTTAAAAACAATAAATAATTTTGATAATTTTTTCATCCATATTATTTGCAAAATAACACCTAATTATTTGTATATGAAAGTGAAGTTCTATTGTTGATACATCATATCAATATCAAATATCACATAGTTAAAATTGAAAAACATGTTTGTAATTTAAGGTATAGGGTACAGAGTTTAGAATTTAAAATTTAAGTTTTAGATTACGGTGTAATTATAATTTCAAATCTTTTAAGAATTGTTTTCATTTAATTTTATGTATATGACACAAACAAACATAAAAATATGTTAAAATAATTCATTTCTTAATCCCAATTATATCAACCAAACATGTGGTTTAAACAAATAGGAATAATTTTATATATATATTAGATTATATGATAATTATAAATTTTTTTATTAGATATAATTATGTTTATATGATTGTATTTATAAATAATATTTTGTTATATTAATTATAATTTATATTAAATTTATTATAAATAAACTTTTTAAGGGAGTAAAGGAGGTTTTTTTTTTCGTCTTAATTTTCTACTGCTGATCAATAAATCTTAAAACAGAATATTTGTAGCAATCAATAATAGAATGATTGAGGAAGTACTATTTAGTTACATCACCTTCCACTTTACTTGGTTCTCCTCCTTGGGTAGCAGGAGGAAAAAAATAAAAGGGATAGAGTTTAAAATCAAGCATTAGATTATTCTAAGATTAACCTTATTTTCTAGGACATTTTCCCTTTTGTTGAGGTAGTGCCATAATCCTTAGATGTGTGTTTGATTCATTGAATATATTGGGTTTACATAATTATAATTATTTATTGATTATTTTTTAGGAAAAAAAATTAAGAATAAAAATGGTAAGTAATATAAGTTATTTTAATATATATATAAGATATTCTTATTTAATGAAATAATAAAACAATCTCATTTTTAATTATAAATTCAAAATTTAATATTATTATAAATTTAAAATTTTATTAATTTTAAATAATTTTTTATATGATTAAAATCAGATTAAGGTTTTTGGAAGATTTTATAATTTGGATTTTGAATAAGATAATTTTTTTTTTCATAGGAATTGTAACTCTTATTCCTTCTGTATTCCTTTGATGAATAGTTATCAACTTATCATAAAATAAGGAAAACGAAATAATAATTTTTTTTTTTATTTTTTTTTTTAAATACTCTTTATATTTAGCGATAAGAATGTTTTTTATTAGTTTCTTAATGGTTTTTTTAAATATATTACAGTTCATATTCCTTCAAGAGAAAGAATAGCTATTTGTCTCATCAAATGAAGAATACATATTCATTGTCTCAAGAGAATTTCGCTCGTAATCGCTTATCTCTTTAGTTAAAAGTGCTTTCAAATATTTCAAATTATTTTAAAAGGTGTGTATTAATATATATATGAGAAATGTTATTCAGAAAGAATTGTTTATATTTTTAAAATAACCGATTACTTTTAAAAGGAGTAATCTAGAATGTATGTTTAAATTCTAAAATAATTAGTAAATTGTAATCCAAAATCACTTTTAATAATTTTACGTGAAACATTTAGATGTTTTTATTGAAACCACTTTTTACTGATCAACTTTATCTCAAACTAGTGATGGTCACAAGTGCGAAAGGGGACGATTTTTATATAATCGTCCACAAATTGAATTATAAAATATGTACTCGAAATTGTTCGAAAATCGTTATGATTCAGGGACGAGTTTTTACCCATTGGTAACGGTTTGAGACGGTTATTAAAAAAAGAAAAAATATAATTTAATTTATTAAATATAATTAATTTCGGGTACAGACAAGTACAGTTTTTAGTATAACCGTAACCGAACCGTACCTGTTATTTCATGTTTGATTTTTACCCAAAATTATCCCCGTTTTTGAAATTTATAGGGAAAAAATTCAACCCGCGGTTTTTTTGCCCATTCCTATCTCAAAGCTCTTCCATTCAAACCACTTAAAAAAATCTCTAAACAGACCCTTAATATTTCTAAGGAGTTTAATTTTTTTGACCTTAAAAGTTGAAACAAATACAAAAACTATTAAATTTGAGCCTAACTTCATCTCAAAACTCATGTTACGGAATGAAGGATTGCTCTTGTTTATATGCGCAACGTGGACGCAATTCCCAGTTGATGTAAGACTTTAACACTCCCTCTCACATCGGCAATGGTCTATCCTCTTGAAACCGACGAAAATGTTGAGCTTATAGAGCCCAAGTGGCAAAATGTATCACTCACCAATGACGAAACAATTGCACCGACCAGATAACATGCTCTGATACCATGGTAAATTTAAACCTAATTTCATCTCAACACCCAAGTTATGAGATGAATAATTGTCTTTGTTTATATATACAGTATGAACGCAATCCTCAATCGATGTAAAACTTTAATAAGAATAACTATTTATTCTTGCATCTCATTTCTATAAACATTTTTTTTTATCAATTGATGATGTAATGTTTCAAATATGAAAAAAGAAATGTTATATATCTAGTATTGGGATGCTGATAGAATTAAGAATATAGGATATGATGACTACTTCTTTGTGGGAACTTTGGAAAGGAATACTAATACGTGTAAGTTCAATAGAATGGAGTGACCTTTTGGGATAAGGCGCAGATTTATCTACTGCCTAATGGCTAATTTGAGTATACTGGTCATAAGTGCAATGCTGTTCAGGAATGCACGTATTCAGATATGCTAATGGAGTAATGGTATTAAACCAATTTGGCAGGCATTGCTTATCTATATAGTTAATTGCTTATCTTGATAGCACAGCAAAGTCAAGATCAACCGATTGTGATATTTAATTATTTGTTTTAATATAATTCGTCCACTACAAAAAGCTTAACTAATTCGCTTAGGATTTAAAATTTGTGTATCTAAGAAGTTAATCAAAAATAATATTAATTATTTTTTTGTTACTATTTATTTTTAATTAAAAAAATTTATTATATGTATTTTATTTTATTGAAAATATATTCAATTTATTAAGTTTATTTATCTATTATTATTTATTTTTAATTAAAAAAGTTATTATATGCTCTTGAAAATATATTTAATTTATTAAATTATAGTTAGATAATATATGTTAAAAGTTTAAAATTTAAAACTTATGAATGATATAATTTTATTTTATATATATAAATTTTTTATAACTTATAAATATCATACTTAAACTTTTATTTGTTTAGAGAGAGGTGAGGTAATATTACCTCCTTACTCGTGTATTCATTAATATTACATGAAAATACCTATTTTTTTAACTTTTTTTTCTTCGTGTATCAAAACTTATTCAATTCAAGCGAGAAAGATACTTTTTGAAAAATAGAAAGTGACATTCTGTGTTTACCAATTGTACTCGTTATATTTGGATTTCACTTATTTGAGTGCATATAAGTTTAGAATCCATCATCTTATAATCAAGAAAGCGATTAACAAGTTTTTTTTATATCGACATTTTTAATTTCATATTTCTAGTCTAATAATTCTTACAAATCTTTAGTTGTCTTCTCCTGATTGTATTAATTGTACAAAGAATCGGATAGGTTATTCAGAACATATTTTTGATATAAATAATTATAATATTTTCATGCTTCAATAGCATTAACAAATTGAAAATTTTATTCACTCTCAAATTGATTGACAGCTTATTCATTAAAAAATCTTACCAAATTTAAAGTGGTGAAATAAAAAATCATTTTTTTTCTTCAACTCTTGAAGTTCAAGCCATTAAACTTCTCTTATTTCTCTAACATAACATGGATCAAAGGAACAAAAACCAATAACATTAAGGTAATTCCATGAAACCACCAAGATGAGTAACATTTATAATCGAGTTCTAAGTTTAGGACAATAAAGTAGTTATTTCAAAAGTTATTTTTGTTTTTATTTTCATGGAAAATACACAATTAAGAACAAAATTTTAAAACACCAAATAAAGTTTTAGTTTATAGAATAAAATTGTATCAAAAATTGATAAAATTAAAATAATTTAGAAACAATATTAAAATCAGATGACCAAGGAATAAAAAATAAAAATAAAAATTTTAATTTTAATTTTAATTGGAAAAAAATTGAAATTACAATCCAGTCCTTAAGTAATTCAATGGTAAAAGGCATGACATGTAAAATAAAAACTAAAAACAAAATTATAAACAACATATTAAAAGAAAACAAAACAACAAGGAAAAAAATCAAAATAAATTATGTTATATATTAATCATATAAAAGAAATAGAACAGATAAAGGCAAAGCTAATAAAGGCATACAAATTTGGCAACACTACTTAAATCAATAAAATTAAAAAATATCAATACAAATTAACTATTGTAAAGTAAAGAAGCTGTAACAATATTGTAAAATAAACTAGCAGGAAAAAAATAAAAAAATCAAACTCTATTTCGAAAAGAGTAACAAAATAAAATTATTTGTCAATAAATAAATAAGTTAAGAATAAATATAACAATAACAGTAATATAAAAAGGTAAAAAAAAACAGTAAACCACTTAAAGAAAGACCAGTTTGCAAAATTAAAAAAAAATTAAGATTCTTAATTTATTTGTCTAAAAAAAGGGAGAAAATTTATATTAAGAAAATGAAAAAATAAATTAAGAATAAAATTATATTATTAAAATTTAAAATATATAAATATAATTATATATATAAATTATAAATATAAAATTTAAATAGAGTAAAAAAGTGAGTCATGTGTATTACACAGTGTTCTTAAGATAATTTTTTCACTCATCATAGCTGTTAGAGAATTAATTAAATTTATCTCTAAAGATATAACGATTAAATAATAATAAAATTAAAACACGATTTATTTTTTCTTTATTTTTCTTTTTTTTTCACTTTCCTTTCCTCTATTTTTTTCTGCTACTCCTTTTATTTTCTTTCCTACTTTTCTTCTTCTTTTTTCTCTTTTTCGATGTTTCTCTTTTCTGTTATGCTCTGTACTTTGTTCTCTTTAATATATATAGAATCATTTAATAGAAATGGAAAGGAAACATAACCGAAAGAAAGAAAGAAAGAAAGAAAGAAACTGAAATCAATTAAAACATTAAAAAAAATGAAAAAAATAGTAGAAAAGAAAAGTAAAAGAAAAAATAATTACCATTGTTGTAATAATTTTAATTTAAAAATTAATTATCATTGAATAGTTATCTCAACGATTTTAATTCAAAATTTTCTAATAAAATATTAAGTCAATATTAATCCATGTTACTTGTATTCTTTTAACACAATGTTATAAATTTTGGACACGGAATTGGTATATATATGATCATAAACACGAGCTTTCCATATATTTTGCAGACACTGTCAGAGAGATAGAAAGGTACCTCGGTGGTGTTTGCCAAATAGTCGGTATAAAGATGAGAGACTTTTCACAAACAGTTGGTGGGCAATAACATGATAACGCTGTGTAGTCCATTTTCTACACCACTAAGAGACAAGTCAGAGCTACACCTTACGTCAAGCATGGTCCCGCAAGGTGCAAAAGATAAAGCTCTGATGTAAGCCTTTGCATACATATATGTAAGATAATGTGTTTTATTAGAGTAGTGCTAAACCCACTTATATTTGGATTTTTTGTATAGCGCCACACGCATCGATCTAGTATCCGGGTCCTGTTATCAATTATCATCGTAATTTTTGTGATTGTCGATTCGTTTTGTAAGGTTTTTGTTTCGTGATAAGAATCATTTTTCTTTTGTTTTCATTTTAATTTAGGGGCGGAGTTTAAGAGTTTTTTTAATTTGTAATAAAATAAAAAATTATATACAAAATAATTTATAAAAATCATAATTTTTATAATAAGATATATTATATTGAAGTTATAAAGATAGCACAAGTATTAGCATGATAGAAAGAGATGGTATGTGATTTTGTTTGATATTTGTTGCTAATTTTGAGAATTTTTTTACATTATTTACTTTATTTTAATATTTTAAATTAATAATTTTTTTTCAAAATAACCATAGCATTAACACACATAAATAAAGTTTAAACTTCACGTATTTTATATGACTAATTTAAACTTCACGTGTTTTATATGACTAAGTGGTTTACTTGTTATCGAAGGATAAGTTTGTTGGTTTTATTTTTTAAATAATGATTAAGTTGATAAATTTAATTTTTAATTGGTTTAAAAAATGATGTGTTTATATTCCTAGTATAAAAAACTATCTAAAAATTCGATTAGGCTTCAGCCAACCCTTGTTTATATTACGATCTATCTTTATTTCAAGTCATAAATTCGAATCATAACAAATATTATTTAATACAATTTTTTTTATCTTTTAATCCTTTATTTTCGCTAGCTATATTAATAAATCCAAATTATTATTACCACATCAAAAATTCATTAATGACTTTATCCAATAATAGTTGTATAATTAATAATAAAGATAACATATACATTTTATATATTTTTATTATGATAATAACAAAACATATTTGAAAATATTATTATCTTAAGACATATATTCATACGTTACAATTTTTGTTTTCTAAACATATAATACATAAACTTCGTTTCATAAAAATGTGTTTCACATTGTTTGTAAGTTCTATTGTACTCGTGTTTGTATGTTGACTTTTCGTGTACAAAACATGGTATTTGTTATTTTACTTAATGTTTTTATCTTCCTTTGTTTAAGATTAGTTACTACGATTAGTAATTCACACATGTAAATAGTTACGTACATTTTATATGTGCGCATGTTTTCATACATCACGAGCTTGGTTTTCGTAATATGCATGCTAGATAGAGTGTTGATTTTCAATAAGCGTGTGTGCGTGCAAGTGAGTTGACATTTTTACCTGTGATTTTTGGCGTGTTTCGAGTATAAGTATTTTGGAATAGTACTTGACATTTTTGGAAAAAAAAAGTGCAACTTTTTTTAGCACCTTGCTACGAAGCTGACCACCACCCTTGGCGAGGTGGCAAACCGAACTTTATAAATACCCCATTCATTTCTCTATGAGATTTGTATATGTTGTCAAAATGATTTTGGTGAGCATAATTTTGAGAATGGGTTGTTTTGTGAGTTTAGTAATCAAATCGTAGGTTGTATGCGTACATGGTTTAACATTGCGTCCCTTGAAAGTATTAGTTGATACACTTTTAGTTATCGATCTATAGTTACAAATCACACCACATTGAGTGGTGTTGGTTATGGAAGATATATGGGTTCGAGTATTGTACCTTATCATTGTAAAAACGGCAAGTAAAGAGCAGTAGTAGAAAGTTAGGATGGAATTCCCCATTGATAGAGATAGTAATGGTTTTACCTTCTATTAGAGTTGTAATTTGTTTACTGTTGAGTCAAGTATTTGCTATTAAGTGGTTGCCTTAAGCAACTTGAGGATGTTACTATATAGATAAGTCTCTATATAGATTTACCTTATTACATCGAGTGTTATACATAATCACTTATTATGCTAGTATAATATGAGTTTAGTGTGTATATATCTCAAAATATTGAAGCATAAACTCTTATTAGAAAATATTTGGTTTTTACTTGCTTTCTGTTATTAATTTATAATATCAGTGATTAATGATTATCTGCTTTTAATATTATACACTTTGTAATTATGTTGTGAACTGTATAAGTGTTATCCTGTTCTATTTCTTGCGTGTTAGGGTCGAGTCCTTTATGAGATTATTTCTCTTCACCCTGGTCGTATATCGAGTTATGGACTCTTTCAATTGGTAACAAAATAAGTGCACTCTTTTGGGCTTAACCGCTCTGGTGTTGATTCTATTAACTTATGTGTTCACATACACACACATTCTCTCTGATGGAGTCAGGAGAATGAGGTAATGTAGGTAGACTTTCACTTTTCAATGGGTTGAACTATACCTATTGGAAATCACAAATTAGGGCTTATATAGTCCTAAGAAGATCAAGTGTGATTCATTATCAAGAATAGCTAGATGTATCCAACCAAAACCCTACCTGATAATACTGTGACTCTTAAACCTATGAATGAGTGGAATAAAGAGAAGCGTAAGGAATTTGAATGGAATAATAAGGGACTCTATGCAATCATCAGGGCTATTTTGCTAGATAAATTTTAAAAAATTAAGAGTTGTACTTCTTCAAAATAAGCGTGGGAGATTTTGGAGATCACTCATGAAGGCACTTTCGTTGTACAAAGATCCAAAATTCTAAAGTTGAACAAAGATTTTGAACTCTGTAACATACAAAGGGATGAAACTTTCGATAAATTCTATTCAAAACTATAGAAGTAGAGTTATCATTGTACTTTTTTACTTAATATTAGCTCATTTTATTCAATAAGTAGTATTTTTGGGGTTAAAAATATTAAAATATGAATTTTCTAATAAAAAATGTTGAAAATATATTTTTTGGGATTTTTTTAGAGTTTTTATGGATTTTTTATAAACAAGACCAATCAGAAGCTACCATGTGAACACCACGTAAGCATGAAACTTGACCAAGCAAGCCATGTGAATACCACGCAAGTAGAGAGGCCCAATTGAGAAATTTTGTGTGTGTCGTGTGACATAACACAATTCCATGTGTTAGCAAAGCGTTTGTTCTATGTTCTTCACTTGATCAACACGCTCACCATGCATCATCACCTATCATCATTCTTTCCACCCATGCACCACACAATCCGTAACCACGGATCACAGAGCACCACATGGCGATGACTTAGCTTGTATTGGCCAAGACCAATCTCCCGTGCTATGCGTCACCCGTTGATTAGTTCTGTCTTTTCTTCATGGCACATGGCACACTCTTATTGGCCAACACTGTTAATTTTTCCTTTCTTCATCTCAGCTCTTGATTTGAAGTTGATCTAACAGTCCAAATTAACCCCTTAATTGCCCTATAAGCCTTAATGGACTGAAATTAACATATTTTTTATCAAATTTTAGAGCCAAGAAGAGAGAAAAATACAAAAAAAATTTAAAGAGATATACAAATTTGGAGAAGATTCACGAGAAAATTGGTACTACAATTCAAGAGGTTGATTTTATTTCTTGTTCTACTTTTTCTCCTTTCTTTATGAAAAATGTGAGTTTTTTTGAAAAAAATTATGTCTGGTTAATTTATTAATCTAAGGGTCTTATTAACCCAATTTTCAATATGTAATGATCTAATATTTTATCCTGATTATGATTTTAATTTAATTATATTATTTAATCTGATTTTTATGCTATTAATTGTTTAGCCAACAATTGACCTATAGAGATAATTAAATAGATTTGAGAGAATTATTTAATTTTTTGTCTTGATTAAATAACAAGAATAGTTTATAGGCATAGATGTATAATTCTTATGTATGTGATCCATAATTGATGAATTTAATTAATAGTATGCAATTTAATTGACATGCGAGTGTGATTAGGTTAATTACTATATTATGTGTAGTTTGCTTGAAAAAGGAATACATATTTTGTTAGATTCAATTGATAGTGTAATTAATTGATAATTATATTGAAGGATTTTAGTGATTCATGTGTTTAGGAAATTAAATATTCCTAGATATTTTCTCATATATATTTTAGTTTCAAAATCTAATTTATTGTTATTTATTTTTAGTTCTTTTAATTTTTCTTTCTTAAAATATAAAAACACAAAAAAAATTGCATATCAAGGTTGGTTCAGCATAGTATATTTCGATTTGCTTGATTTACATAGCATATCATGATGGCATATAGAGTAAACAATAATTGCATATCACACATTGTGCATGACATCAAAAATTTAACCATACTCTTACATAAATACATCATGGATTGATATAAATATGGAAATTTATGTTGAATGTATTGTTTATTGTTTATGGACCCTCTGATTTGCTAAACATGCTTTATTTTCTTCCCTTATTCTGTGTTTCTTGTTGTCTACTGTGTGTAGATGCTTTTGTGTTAAGGTTGTTTGCAAGTAGAGTTCATAATATTTTTATTGCATCGCATGCATATTTTTAGGGGGAGAGCTATGTGTCTTATGTTTGATATCAAGAGAAATGATGTGTTTGTTTTACTTCCTACTATTTGTCCTATTTTATGAGTTTTGTTTTTTGTTTTGTCTTGTTCTTGTGTTGTTTTCTTCTCTTTGTCATCACTTTTTATGAACCATGTATAAATAAGATTGTTAGTATAACATGTTGCATGAATTATATGAAATCTCTTGTTTCACATATATGCTTATGTGTTTCTCTACTCTTGCTTTCCTTTTGCATACCTCTCGCTTATCGTTCATCGCATAGTAACTATTGCTAGAATACATGACATATGTTTTCTTTAGTAAATTAAGATATTTTCTTCCTATACTTATCTTTGGTTGCTCGTATATTTAGTTTGTTACATGTTGCACGATTCTCTCTACTAGTGATTTAGCTTATTTTTATGTCTTATCTTCCTCATTTTGAGGTATTCCTTTAACTTTTTATGTCAAAAAGGGGAAAGAAGTTTGTGTGCACAACTATATGTTTAAAACATGTTATATGTCATATGAGCTGTAAGTGTAGAATTGTACTATATATTATGGCTTGACTTGCATGCATTCAAGGAGAGTATTATATGAAGTCAGAGGGACTTTATGTATGTTTACTTGTGTTTATGTCTATCAGTGTGTACCTATGTAGGGATAACACAATAGTATATGGTTTTACTACACACTATTTTTGTATGATACGTTCACGTGGTGTGTGTTTGTTTCATGTGTGCAGGTTACAAGTGTTGAGTGAAGTCATCAAGCTTCAAATGTTTTGTGTGCAATAAATAAGACCCTGATGATTTAGAGTGATAGAATGAATGAGTTGATAAATGAAGATGGATGGAGTGCACAAGATATATGCACTTGGTGTAGGTGTGTCTTTTAGGTTTTTATGTGTCGTTGTATTTTTCCTGTGAACAAACAACTTTAGGACATCTTTATGATATTGTCATGCTTGATAAGTTTATATATCTAGTTGTGCAGTGTTTTAATAAGAAAATCCAAAGGGAGAAGATGTAAGTCCCGTTGTACTCATTTCTGTGTACAAAACACAGTGTCTATTATTTTACTTAGTATTTTTATCTTCCTCTGTGTAAAGTTAGTTACTATAGATCACCAATTCACACACTCACATAGTTGGGTACACTTTGTATGTGACATTTGTATGCATATCACGCGATGTTTTCGTAGTGTGCATGCTAGGTAGAGTGTCGATCACTTGTTGACATTTTTACTTGTTATTTTTGGCACGTGGGAGTGTTGGTATTTATAAATAGTACTCGACATTTTTGGAAAGAAAAAATGTTACTTTTAGCACCTTGATACCAAGCTCACTACCATTCTTAGTGAGGTGATTGGCAAAGTGGCCAACGCGGTGGCAAGACCGAGCCCTATAAATACCTCATTCATTTCTCTCTTCTTTATTCCTCGTTTAAGAACCAAAACTCTGTCAAAATTTGCTCTGAGATTTATATATGTTGTCAAAATTACTTTGGTGAGTATACTTTTAAGAGTTGGTCATTTTGTGAGTTTCAAATTGTAGGTTGTGTGCATACGTAGTTTGACTGTGTATCTTCTTTGATACTAATGTTGAACTGTGTGTCCCTTGAGAATGTGAGTTGATACACTTTCAATTACTAATCTTTAGTTACCAAGCACACCAAATTGGGTGGTGTTGGCTGTGAAATATAATGGGTTCGAGTGTTGAACTATATCATTGCAAAAACAACAAATAAAGAATAGTAAAAGGCAATTAAGACAGAGGTCTCTCTGATAAAAGTAACAGTAGTTTTACTATCTATTAGAGTTGTAACTTGTTTATTATTTTGTGAATTATTTGCTATTAGATGGTTGTCTTATGTAATTCGAAGATGCTACCATATAGATACGATCTTTATGTAGGTTACCTTGTTACATCGAGTGTTATACATGATTACTTGTCGAGCTAGTATAATTTGAGTGTAGTGCGTATATATCTTAACATATTGCAACATAAACTTTTATTAGAAAACATTTATTGTTTAATTACTTTCTATTATTAATTTATAATATATGTGATTAATTGCTTTTGATGTTATACTTTTTATGATTTCGTATTTTTATTGTATGAATTGTATAAGTGTCATATTTTTATGAATTGTATTTTTATTGTATGAATTGTATAAGTGTCATATTGTATCGAATCTTGAAAACAAAAATAGTTATCAACCAAAACTTTAGCATGAACATAGAAATTATAAATCTGAACACATGATAAAGGAGTTCTTAATTATTATAATTAAATAGTTTTTTAGTAGATGAAAAAGCAGTAATAATTTATTAATTATGATTAAATCATATAAAAATTTATTAATTTTTAAGTAAAATATTATAAGTTCATTAATTATTAAAAAGTAAATTAAAAGTCAAAAAATTTAAAAAAATGTTACAAATAAAACATGTGAATATACATATGTATATTTTTTTGAGTTGTTATATGTTCATAAATTAATTGCTATGTAATTAAATCTACTCAAATTCTTGTAATTAATTTAAAGAATACTTAATATTTAAATTGTTATGTATTCTTTAAAGTAATTTATTTTTTTAAAATTTTAAACTTTTATTTATTTTTTGATAATTAATAAATTTGTAATTAACATCATTTTTCACACTATATAGGTTTCCTGTGCACACATTTATTAGTTATTTTAGAATACGGAAGCAGAATAAAACCGAAAATGTGACAGAGAAAGAGGTAATGTTGGCTTCAGCTCTTTTGTAACGTTTGTAATTTTGAAATTTAGGAAACTTATTAGACTAAGCGAAAATAAGGATAGCACTTTCTTCAATCTTCATAATAAATATGAAGTATCTTCTACGATTAAGCTCCTTACAAACGAAAAATAAATTATTAGGATACTTTGTTAAAATAATGATTAGTTTGTAAAATATCATGATTAAAAAAATATTAAGATTAGTTTTTCGTAACAAATTCCATACATATTTTTTTAATACATTTGATAACTTACACATATAAAATTAGAATCTCTAATTATATATGTATATGCCTTATAAAGATATTTTAGTGTTATAAAATTACAACAACTCAGTTAATTCTTAACACAACATTAGTATTAGAAAAGATTATAAAGTAATTAATTAGATCGATAATCATAACAAGAACATCAAATGTTAGTCCCAAAGTCTATTATTTTTGTTATTATTATTGAATAAATTATAGTTAGTATTCTGAATTTAGTGTGATATATCCTTCACTTAAATTTTTATATAAGGTGACATGTTGACAAGCTATTATAATTTTCTATTTTATTTTTCATAGATCTATTTCTATATTTAGACATTTTATGGATAGTATATATTAGAAATCATGTATATCTAATAGATATATAGTATATATTTTCAATCATTCAAAACGTTGTAAAATATCAAATTTTACAAAATTTATATTTTTCCTAATGTGAATATATTTATGATTACTATTATGATACTTAAATTTGAGAAGAGATATATTTCTTATTATCACTTGTCCAACATTTTTAATTCAAAAAATAAATTTAATTTGTGAATAAATTGATAGATAATAATTCAAGGTAAAATTAATTTTATTAAAAAAATAAGAAGTGGTATTTAAGTTTATTTTTATTAAATAAAATAAACATTATATAACTTGTGTGTTCATGTTAATGAATGGAAAATCATATCACGTGTACGTGAATACCAAATTTGATTAGTTGTAACATTTGACAAAATTGACTTAAAATTAGTTGAAATTTTTATAATTATAAGTTTAAAAAATATTATTTTTATTATTTTCTTTAATATATATATATATATATTTCCAAATTTTAGATTTTATATATTGTTACATTAGATAAGTGCACAATTTTATATTTTGGTTCGATAATTGTTAATTTAACAATACATTCTAAAGATATTATTAAATAAATAATATCGAAAATAATAATTTATTATTTTGAAAGGATAATGCATAAATAGAAAGAATTACAAATGCTTACAGTAAAAATACATATTGCAAATAATATATTATCGAGTATTATTGTACTTTATTTTGTTTTAAAGTTGTTTAAAAACATTAATATGTGCATCTACAACTTATGACACTGTTTTATTTATTTATTTTAAATTTATATCATTACCCTATTATTATATTGTGATATTACCTCTAAACGTGATTTTATAAACTTAATTTTATATTGTACGTGTAAGGTACGGTGCATTTAAATATATATATATATATATAAGATTATTGGTAGCGTAGTATTTTTCCCAAAAACCAAGCTATAGGGAAATTCTTCTTACATCCTATAAAAATCTTTAAATACATACTTTTAAAGTATCTATTTTTAATAATTTTAAACCTTGTATATGTATTTAGAGGATCTCTTAGAATTTGTCTAAAGTATACGCAAAGCTTAGAGTATATGTCCAATAATCTGACCCCAATTGTAACCCAATAACTTCTTTGTTTAATGAGAACGTGAGGCTACGGCCCAAAGAGTTGAATTGTTTTTATAACTATGTTGTGATATTTGATCCATAACTTTTTCCTCGTCTAAATACAAATCAACTAGTAATATAAGAAAGTTTTGACATTAATATAGAGATTAATCATTAATTTCGTATATCATTACAATAAATGGAATTTTAGTGGGGTTTAAAGTTGATTCTAAATAAAAACCAACTTATAATAAATTTTAAGTTGATAAATTTATAAAGAAAATTTAATATAAATTTTAGTAAAACATGGACTTTAGATAAACTTAAAATTAAAAATATTTAAAAAAATTTATAGTGTCAGTTGTATACGTTAATTAATACTACACATGGATTCGCATCAGTTATGTGTGTAAATCGATACAACGCCACATGTAACAACAATTAGTACATCGTATCGATAATAACTAGCTTTTTTTTCTTTTCTTCCTCCCTCCAAGAGTTCCCACGCTTGTCTTCACTTTTTCTCTCTCCTTGTGCGAGCCACCACTTCTTGCTCTATTTTTGGTAGTTTTCGAACACCATTTTTTACCTTTTTGACCACTATTTTTGATTCTGTCACTTAGGTTTTTTTCTCCAACATTTATTGATCTACATCCACCCATTGTTAGTGCTTAAATTTTCCTTTAACACTTGCTAGTTTTTACTCATTTTTCTCTACCTTTTCACTTACCAAACAAATTTTTATTCTATTTTCTCATTTTTTTTAAGTAATTCTATGAATTGCTTTGCATTTATTATTCATGTTTTTATATTTTCATTTTATTTTGTAGATTAAAAGTTCATTTTTTATAAAAAAAATTTATGTATATCATATATTATTAATTATTTATAGATATTTTTGTATTATATA
Source organism: Hippophae rhamnoides (assembly GCA_033030585.1). Taxonomy (NCBI): domain Eukaryota; kingdom Viridiplantae; phylum Streptophyta; class Magnoliopsida; order Rosales; family Elaeagnaceae; genus Hippophae; species Hippophae rhamnoides. The sequence continues at coordinate 3,260,534 of CM065431.1, forward strand.
AATTATTCATTTTGTCGGAGCTTAAAGAATGCAAGATATTTTTTTTACTATTTATTACTTTAATTAATTTCATGTTTATATATATTTTTTGAATTTAAAATGTATTTTTATAAATTTATTCTTGTATATATTAAATAATATATATTTTTAATTAGTGACGGATGAATTGTACAAATTCTTCAAGAAATATTTCTTATAAATGTTGGACAATCTTATATATCAATCGAATACGTATTATAATTATTTGAGTTTTAAATGATCAATTTAAATATAGATAAGGTTGTCATCAATCACGAATTTCTTTAATTTATATAAAATATATGATTTTTTTTATATTATCTAATTAATTATATATTTCTTTTATATTAAGTATGTTATTATTGACTTAAAGTTAATCACCAATCATATTTAGAAATATTTTATGATTCACCTTTTATGAATCAATATGAAGAGTAGAATGCTAGCATAAGAGTGAAACAATTACGTGATATAACATTAACACTTCAAAAAAATCAAAAATTAATAATCTATTGGCCACTAAAGTTTGAACAAGATCAAAATCATTAGATGACGATAATTCTTAATCTACATGATAATCATGTTTGGTATTGTGACTCAACTTCTACAGAATTAAATAAAGATTGTAAAACAGTTGTTGAAATGTAATATCTATAATTAGCTATTTTTCTTCTCTTGTTCCTTGCATTGAATAAACATGAAAATATTATTTTTTTTAATTTTAATAGGGCATGGAAGATGTGGAATAAGAGTAAACACATCGTCATAGAAAAATCATAGAAATTTATATGAGATAATGTTATGATATGTGCAAGTGAATATTAATAATAAATTTTATTAATTTAATGATTTGTACAATGAATTATAAAGATATTTGAATTAATAAACTATGTTTATGTATTTTGTGTAGATTCCACAACAATAAGATATAATTATGTGTGGTTACTATGTCATGAAATTTATGAACGAGAACATCTCAAATATCAACTTGTTAATTAAAGATGTGATAATATTTTTTAACTAATATAAACTTTTAACATATAAGTTATTTTTTAATGAATTTATGATATTAAATAATGATTTAAATTTAAATACATATAACTCTTTAATTAGTATGTTCAACATTTAGAATAATCTTGAAATAAGTTTTGTTTATTAATGTTTCTAAAATCATAATATTTGTTATGTATTATTTGACATGCTGATTTGTTTTATAAATATACTTTAAACTTGTTTACTTCAAATATTTTAAATTCAATATTTTACATGGTAAGCTATTGAAAATTCATTAGCTTCTTATGAAACAATCATAAAAACCTTATGTACGATTGGAAGTCCCCTAATCAATGAAATATGCATGACTTTTATGACTATGGGTACAAGGGTGCAGTTAACATTTTGGGCATCTGTGTTATCTTGGTTGAAAATGTGCTTAAATTAATTAATAATGGATTAAGTAGTTATGAGGGTTAACTCTACTATTTCTTGTGTGTTATAGTAGTTAACTTTATGGTTATAGGGGTTAATTTTATAAGAGGTTATATCGATCAATTTTACTATTTCTTAATTGAAAATGTGCGTTAAATGATTAATATATTGATATTTTAACATATAAGTTATTTTTTTAATTAATTTATCATGTTAAATTTTTATTTTGAATATAAATACATATAGTTCTTTGGTTGAAGTAAAACGAGCCACGATATACAAATTTTTGAAATTTTACGAAATAAATATATGGAACATATGCTTCAAATTATAAAATAGTAAGAAGAATACGAAGATATAGATATTATAGAATAGCATAAGTATCATGATTATTATGTACTTATTTTTAAATAATATATCATATAACAATACACATATAGTAATGGATGTATACAATTTCATATTTAAGATACCATGCATATGTATATGTATATTTTTTTTGTATCTAATGATATTATAATTAAGTTATATTTGTTTATATAAATTGTATGTAAGTTGTTATTTGTTATAAATTGGTTATTAAGTAATTAATATCTAATTTTTTATTTTTTAATAAATTGTATGTAAGTTGCTATTTGTTATAAATTGGTTATTAAGTAATTAATATCTAATTTTGGTGAATGTTGGATGCCTAAATAAGTCCTTTGATTTTTCATTGTTTAAATGTATAGCAAGAGAAAAAGAAAATATCTTAAAGGCGTAATTCGTCAGGTGGAGCATTTTGCTTCTCTAATATGGGTATATGTATTGCCTTGTTAAGGAGTATTATTAAAGAGAGTTCTATGTAAATAAACTTGTACGTGTGAAAAGCTTTAACGTTTATTGAAAGTTAAGTTTAATTGAGTTTTAGATATAACGAAAATTATTAAGAATGAGAATGTGATTGTAACAATTTTTACATAATAAATTTTTTTCTCAACCAACAACAATGATTTTTTTCTAGTTTAGAAGTTTCTACTTGAATCTTTTTACTGTGTATTTCTTATTTTTCATTTTTTTTATAATTTGCTATTAGAATCCTAGAAAAAAGAGCGATTATCTAAATAATCTAAATTTTTTAATAATTGTTATTCTTTGGTGTACTATATTTTGGTAGTGTATCTTGAAATCTATGCAAAGTTACCATTCATATGAATAGTAAAAGTTGATGAATAGTAAATTAAATCAATGATCATTTTTTTGTTGACAAAACTATTCTAAGATATGATGATTTGCATTATTAGTCAAAAACGAACTAAAGAAACTAAATTTAAAATACGAAGGAGGTTTATCAAGATGTTTCAAACTAAATTAAGCTTAAGATGTAGAAATTTGATAGGTAGAATTATATTGGCTTATGGTGAATAACTTCAATAAAAGTCAATTTGGGTTACACAAATGAAAGGTGCAAGCAATCTTAACACATGAAGAAAATCATCATTAAGTAGGTTTGACAAATAGCTCCAAAATTAATAAATGGAGATGTTAATATTATCTTCAATAGTGGGTCTAATTTCTCCATAATAGGATGTGGTCATCCTTTTAGCATGTTATTGATCTCAGGATTTTCCATAAATGATGATGTGTTAATGCTAGTGTGTCTATAATTTGCACACGAGCATTGGTTGGGGTTGGTGCAAGGTGTATGGTGTATGGTGTATGGTAGAATTGATATTGATAACTTATGAAACTTCTTAGAAAGCTAACGTGAAAGTTGCGTCATAATTTTTCAACAAGTTATTTCTATATAAGATAAAGTGAAAATCTTAGAATCAAGGCACGAACTTGCTCGTCAAATTAAATTTCCACTAAATTCAATTTGGTTGTGATTGTATAGAGTTGATTTAGATGTTGGACCATCGACACACCTTACGTTATCTTCAAATTGAACAATTACCTTATAAGATATACTTTTTTGAGATTGATGACTTCACATACATATAAAATAAAGTTTCCATAAGACATGTTATGGTCTTTTACTTTATTATGTTTAAAAGCAATATTGCGTGATAACGTCAGAATAATTCATTATTCATCCTTCATTTCTTCTATTTTTTTCTTCTTCTTAGAGATGTTGATACAAATAATATTTTATTTCATTTTTTAGAATCCAAGATCTACATCGTCAAACTTTTCAAGCTTCACATTTCCTTCGTGTGTGGTCATCACTTATATTTAAATATAGTTGCCTATGGATAGTAATATATTAACCTAAATCTGATATCAATTGTTAAGAAAATGAAAAAAAAATTGAGCAATTAAATTTATGATAATATGAAATAAATATGGATAAAATAACAACAAAATTTTACTTTAATTATTTCAATAAATAAAAAAGAATTATATTATTCACGTTCAAATATAGCAAAGATTTTTTTAAGCTTTTTTTTCTCCTCTTTCATCTTTTCTCTCTTTTTTTCTTTCTTCCCTTCTCACATTTCTTTTATATGCACAAAGTCTTTTATAATAATTAATTTAATAATATTATAAAATTTCATATCTAATTTATACATAGAAAACTATGGTAACTTTTTCTATTTTCATTCTTTTTCTTTTATTTCTCTTTGGTTTGTAAATAATGTAATTGATTATCATTTTATTACAATTTGTATTTAAAATCAATTTTTTAAAAAATTTAATCTATTAAAAAATGAGTAAATAATATATCTATTAAAATATTTATAATTTAAGGATTAAGATTATTAAAAATTGTTAATTTTTTTTTAAAATTAAACTATTAATTAATAATACTTTTATATATTTCTCTGTTAAAAGGTACTTCGGGAAGCCACATCATCGCTGCCTGTAATCATGGAATAGATCAGCGTCAAGTTATATTGTATAACTGATGACATAACACAACGTGGAAGACTATTCAGTCAGATGAAGTAAAAGAAGAAGCTGAAGTATGGGTTAGGTATTAGAACAGTAAGGGTATGATACATATGTATATCAAATATCATACCAAGGTACTATTACGTCATGTCATGCTTATAAAACTATCTTACAGGGAGATCCGTGAGATACTAGTAAATTTGTTTTATTATAGCTGTTATTATTTAGGATATATAACATAATTTATTTTCAGATAGAAGTTCATTTTAATTATTCTTTCAAATTTTATATATATGTATATTATAACTGGTATTATTTAGGATTAAGTGTATAATATAAATTATTTTTAGAAAGTGTTTTATTTTAATTATTCTTTCAAATATTATATATATATATATATAAGTGTTGATCTATGGATATAAAATCAAATAAAATAAATGGGTTATATATAACTCGAAATAAATTATTTAAGGTTAATTTTACTTTCGATATTTAAATTGATTAAATCTTTACTTAATTTTTTAAGTTTTTTTTTAACAATTTAGTACTTGAATTTTTTAACTTTTATATTTAGATTTTTAAGTTTTTTTCTAACAATTGAATTTTTAAATTTTTATACTTAAATCCTAAATTTTCATTTGATTTTTAAATTAAAAATATTTAATTGGTAATTAATTAAAGATAAAAATAAAAATTGAAAACTTAAATATAAATTTTGGATAAAATTCAAGAGTCACATTTAAAGGTATGGACCGTCGGTTCACGTGGAACACGAATCCAGTCATGGACAAGTGTTTTTAATTACTACTCAATTTTGGTTTGGATTTTCTTGCCGAAATCTTTGAACTTTAGACCAACCCACCTTACCTTCTCTTACTTACTTGAATGATTGATTGATTAAATGTTAAAAAAAGTTAGAAAAACACACATCATATCCCTATTTTCATGTTTCCTAGTTTTGTCTTTGGCTTTAACTTTTTGCAACATATTAGATAGGTCGAAAAAGACATAAACCCTACATCAATTATGATTTATGGTCTTATGTTGCCCATGGCCAACCTTATAGAAACATTTGGAATGTAACGTAACATGGCATTGGCAGCATATATAGACCCTTGTCAATAGGATCTCTATGCATCTTAGCTTTTCTTTTAAGATTAGGCAACTTGAATATTTATTGTATAAAAAATATAAAGTAAAATATTCATATCAAAATAAAATTAGTGAAACAGATTAAGTTAGTCTTATTTCCTTTATAACTTTTATATGAAAATATGTATCCTATTCCTAGGGTTAAAACAATAGGTTCTATGCAATTTTTGTGGTTAGACAATTCTAATAAGAGTGGAGACAGGACAAATTTTGTAGAGAGATTAAGTTTATCTAAACTTAGAATTTATTTCATAGAAAAATCGGAGCAAACTAAACTTTGTGTTATAATTCATTTGATGATAAATAAAATTATATTTTATATAATAAATAAATATATAAAAGATGTTTTTTAAAATGTAAAAAAAAATATTAATTATTTTATTTATATATAATAATAATAATTTTATTGCAATAAGAAAAATCAAATATCTTATTTTATTTATAAAAATAATAAAAATTATATATTAATAGAAAAAATTTACCAAACAGTCGTAGTACATCCTAATTCCCCTAGCTTCATCCTTGATTCTAACTAACACGTGATATATGTTATCATAGAGAATTTTTTTGTATCATAAATTATTATATAATTATAATAGATGTTTGAACCTAAATTTTCAGATTTCGAGATATTCACTTGGGGTACAGGATTTAGGAGTTCATATTTTTTACCTATTTATATTCGCAGTGGGACGATCATAGTCTTACACATGTTTTTTTCGTTCTTCTTAGGTTTTGAACCCTAATCTTGATCCTTAAAACCTTATTAGTATTACTACAAAAATGGACTTTAAAGTCAATTAAATACCAATTTTAAATAAAAAGACTTAAAATTTAAAGTCAGTTCACGGGTTAAATCGATTTTTTTTTACATATTTTACTTATTTTCTACTCTACTTAATAACATGTATTCAATAATATATAAATTTATATAACAATTTTGTGATTATTAAGGTTTCTTTTAAATAACTACACTACTTCAAATCACAGATATTTTAATGAGCATCACATTATTAAATCGTTTCTTTCTCATTTCATAATACTTATATAAAATTTACATAATAAAAATAATAACATACATGTACAAAAATTTATACATATAATATACAAAAAATAATATAAATTGAATAATGAGTACATAAGATTAATAGAAATATGTACGAGAGATGAAGTGACAAAATGAAAGAAATGAAGAAAAAAAAAGTGTTTTGTAAATGAGAAAATGAGTATAAATTTTTTGAGTATTTCGCTCAAAAAAATAGAAAATCTGGAAGATAATTTGGAGAGAAAGAAAACTCACTAAACAATGTTAAAATTTGTAGTCGTAAGTGGCCAAAATATAAGAAAGAGTAGAGAAGATGAAGCTCGGTTTTGGGTTTCTTGGTGTTGTTTACAACGTTGTAAATTAAAAATTGTGTCTGATGGGAGAAGAAAGAAAATAAAAGGAAAAATCCACGTGTATAGCGACGATTGACGTGTTGAACCGATGCTACACGTGTACTTAGCGTCAATCGACTCTATACGTAGTGTCGGTTCTTCACCGAATCGACTTTAAATTCATTATAAGTCGATTTTCTCCAAAAATTGACTTTAAATATCGACTTACATGTCATATTTTGTAGTAATGTAGGGAGTAACCTGGTAACATCTGGGAGCTCAAATGGCACTAATTTGTTTCTCAAGATCTACTTAAGTGCTAGGTCTTGAGTTCGAGAGTTGGAAAGAACGAAATAAACACGTGTTAGGAAGGGATCATCATGTCTAATCAAAAACTAATTTGAACAATAACATATTATCCTTGAACTACATGTAGATATCTCGAGATATCTTATACCCTCTGTTGAGCTAGCCACAATAAAACCAAATACGTGGGTTAATACTTATACCTTTTCTTTCTCATCATGCTTGCCAGTGTTGATCTTGAGTAATTACAAATTAACGTTTTTTATTAAATATTTTTTTTATAAACAAGATGCATTAGTTTAAAGATATCCAAATGCTCAAGATGATACGATCTCTGTTCTGTCACGCGTATGGTTGATAAAATTAGTTCAAATCTGGAAATTTATTGTAATTTTTCTGTTGTGATAGTTGATAAAGTAGTTTTGATTCATTGATATGTATGAATTACGTACTCATAAAAAAAAAGTAATGGACTAGCCTCCATTTATTAACCCTTAAATTCTTTTCATTAATATTTATTACTCCCATTCTCTTAATGTGTTTTTTTTTAAGGAAAGCACAAAATAAATCTATATTATTGAGAGTTGAGCCATTGCCTTTGCAAAAGTCAATTGCAATTTTTTTTTTTAAAGAATCAATTGGGATGACTTTAGTCATTATAAGTTATAATATAAAACTAGAATATAACCACGGATTGAGGAAAAAAAAAAATAATATAAAATAATATCCTTAACGAAATGAATACAAATATAAACAATTGTAATTTAATTCGAACGTGAATAACGTCGAAATGATGTATAATATTTTTTTAATAATAAAAATATAGAGTTAGATATAAGAATAATTTTTTTAATTAAAAGTTTTAAATATATTATTTTTATTTTTATTTTTCAAAAAATAACTATACAACCACTAATTATGAGGTTATTTTTAGAATATAAATATTCTTATTTTGTCATCAATTTTGACTTTTATTATCAACTAGATCAGACATGTAATATTTATACTTAAGTTGTTTGTAATTGTAACTTTGAGATATTTCAATTAATTGATATTATTATTAAAATAATCAAAATGTATACCAATAATTTAAATATTGATATTTTATGTGTTTTAATTGAAAATAAAAATTAAAAATGATATCAAAATAAAAATAGAGATAATTTAAACATAACAATTTTAATTAAGGGGATAAAAAAAAGGAACTACACAACCATGGATTACCTAAAAAATAAAAATAAAAAAGACATTACATAACCAAACTTGAAAGAATTTTTCAAGTGTTCCAGATGTATTTACTTTCTTAAAGAGAAAAAATACAAACTATATCCCTATAAAATAGAGAGATTTGTGAAAATTTTAAGAATTTTTACTAGTTTTGGGGTGTTGAATTTATTTCAGAAACTTAGCAATTCATATGCACTATGTGCATTTGATCGAATGTCCACTTTCCTTAAAATCAATCAAAGTCGTTCAGCCAGTTCTACAAATTGTCCCAAAAATAAAAAAAAAATTAATAAAGGGCAGCCGTTCGACCAATCAATCACACGTATAAAAAAATTATTGTATGAGAATATAATATTTTTTTTTTAAAGAGATTCTTATTTTTGACTTGATCATAATTTTTGAAGGAAAAAAAAAAGAAAAAGAAAAAGATGGTGTTTTAAGGTTGATTTTGAGTGGAACTTATTTTATATAAGTAGATAGTTTTCATTGATTTTGGATTCTCTTATATTAGTAATTCAAAATAATATATTAGCTTGTTGAAAATATTATTAGGAGTTTTAGTTGAATGAGAAATTATATCTCAAAATTTATTCCTTGAAAAGGAAAAAAAAAAGCTTGTGTTATATTTGGCCGATATTGGAAAGTTAAGAACACTTTGAAAATTTTATGTAGCATTTAGCTTTCAAAGTATGATAAGATATTTCAACAAGAATGATGGCTCTATGTGTGAGTGCATGGAGGTGCAAATTCTCATATGATTGGCCTGAAAATTCAAAACTTTGATAGCATGCATGTCTACACGTCTTGCAAATTTTGGCTACAAACAAATTTTGAATGTTATATAATTTAACTTTGTAACTTAAGCACAAATATAGAGAAATCAATAGCCACCAGTCCCAACTTTTTGGTGGTATTCAACAATTATTACTTTTTATGTTAATAGATATTTTTTACTTTTGTTTTCAAACATTAATATTAAAGAAAAAATTTATCTTAAACAAATTATGTAACTTCAATCATTTCTTTAATTTTTTTTTTATCTTCCATTCTAGATTTACAATTTATATTCATATTATGTTTTGATCTATTTTAATTTATATAAAAGCTCAATTTTTGTTTATCCCCTGTCATATTTCCTAAAAATTTTAATATATGTTCTTTTCTTTTCTTTTTTTGAAAAAACAATAAATATAGTATTACTTTAAACTTATAATTATAAAAAAATATTATTTATATCCAGTTTATATATTTTTACGATTAAAAAAATATAATTTATTATTTTTAATTGAATATTATTCAAATTAAACTACGATTATTTAACAAATTCAATATTAAATTCTATTCATTTAATTTTATTTAACGTTATTAAAATATTATTTTTATTATTATAAATTTCAAGTTATTACTCTATATAACTTTTAGAAGAAAAAAAATCCAAACAATATCCTACACTTCAAAAATAAAGTGTTGAATGATAAGCACCACCGTTTAACATGTATTTCAATAAAAAAAAGTATGAAGATGTAAATCTTAATTGTATGTGTCCACGAGTCTTGCAACATGAATATTGTTCTCAATTGGTTGGTATTATGCTGTCCAATTTTTAATGTACACAAATTTTATTTTTTGTATTGAATGATAATTTAATACAACTAATAAGGAGGTTACAACCATGTTGAATGTTATATATAATTGTTCTCATAAATGAGCAAAAACACATAAAAATCAATATCCAATCTAAACTTTTTGGTGGTGTTCAACTATTGCTACTTGATTGTTTTATATTATTCAACTATTGATATTTGATTATTTTATACCATGAGATATTTTTATTTTTGTTTTCGATCGTCACGTGAATGAAAAAATTTTATCTTATGAAAATTATGTAACATGAGATTCCATCATTTTTTAATTTTTGTTTCTTTATTAAAATTTATATTAATCTCATGTTTTGATCAATTTCAATTTATATAAAAAATTAAATTATTATTTATCCACTATTATATTTTCTACAATTTTTCAGTACATGTTTAATTTTTTTTAAAAAAAAACAACAAAAATAATATTTTTTAAATTTTACAATCACAAAATATAAAATATTTTATATTTTTTTTTATATATTTTTACTATTAAAACATTCACTTCATCATTTTAAATTAAATTTCATTCAAATTAAAATATAATCATTTTAACTTATTTAATATTCAACACTATTTATTTGATTTTATTTAATATTATTATAACATTATTTTTATTTTAAAAATTTTAATTGTGTTATTTTATATAATTTTTTATTAAAATAAATCTTGAATGATAAATACTACCGTTTAACGTATATTTAAATCAAATTTATTTTTAAACATATAATTAACTTTTGGTTACGAGTAAAGAGGTAAAAAATGTAAATCATTAAAAAGGGGTAAAAACTTACAACGAAAATTAAAGAAAGTAAAATCTCAAAGGATGTTGACAGGTGACGTTGATTAGGAACTATAATTGAATTTTCAAAACAAAATACATTATTCAAAAGAGAGGGCCAACCTCAATCAACGCAGTGACGTCAAAGTCCAAATTAGGTGTAGATTTTCTGAAACACATGAATGGAGTAGCTAAGTAGTCAACTCTCCTTTTTGGATTTGAATTTCATTATAAAGCGTTTGAATTTGAATTTAATTAAACCAAAACCCAAATTCTTCGAAAACAAAAGTCAACAACTTTATGATGTAATAAAGCTATTCACTTGTCAATAATCTTTAAGAGGTTGATGTTGAAAATCTTAAAAAAATCTTAAAAAATTTATTAAAATTTTTACAAAATATTAAAAAAATCAATTATTTATATTTTTAAATTAATTTTTATTTAATATATATATATATATATATATTTATATAAGTAATTATATTTAATTTAACTAATAAATCAGAATAAATAATTAAAATTTAAAATAATTATTTAAATTGTAATTTTTAATGTTATTATAAATAAAAACTTCAATAATATATAATTGAATTTAAATTATTAAAAAAAATTATAAATAAAACAAGTGAATTAAATGTAAAAAATGATGTATAAATAGAAAATATATATGTAAAGAAGTATAAAATATTATCTTAAATAAATAATTATTTTAATTGAAGAAAAAATATTACAATTAGATAAATTTAAAAGTAAATTATGTAAAAAATAAAAAAATTAATATAAAATATTTTGTTGACAATTTTACAATAATATTCATAGTTTCTATGATATTTTGATAAAAAAGATTTTTTTCTCGATATTTTATCCATAATGTTACGACATTATCGACGTTTTAGTAAAAAAAAATATTAATATTATGTTTCGATCTTGGAATGTGTACAAAAAAATCAATATCTTAATAGTTTAGATCATATTATTTATATTTCAATCCTTGCTTGTAAAGATTAGATAAATAAAAATTTTATATTAAATTTGTTATTATAAAAGTACTTTATGTTTAGTTCAAATAATTTTATTATTAAAAAATTCTAGCATATTATTTTATATTTATATTAAATATCATTAAATTATATTTTATTTAAATTAAATTATAATCATTAAGATTAATTTAATGTTTAATATCTTTTAATTAAATATCATTTGATATTATTAAAATTTAATTTTATTATGATAAATTTTAAAAGAATTATTTTTAATTTTTTTCCACAATTTTTTAGGTTTTATTAACACGTGAATTTTAATAATAAAGATCCATTTCTATGTGAGCAACATAAATGATATACCACGTAATGCATGCATTATTATAATAATAATAATTGATTTTTGGTTACATATCACCTATTTTATATGTGATACTATATATCAATGTTTTATTAGAGTCAAAATCATTATTATTTTGATAATAATATATATCTTATTTTAAAATTTTCTTGTAATATTACGAAGATTTAATAAAAAAGTAGATATGGTGTATAGCACTGCAATAAAGATTACAATGGTTGATCTTCAAATTCCCAATAGATTATAGATTTGGGATATTTTACCTTGTGTCCTTTAAATTTTAATAGATTTGGGATATTTTACCTTGTTTCTTTCAAATTTTAAAGGTTGTTTGGCAATCAGCCTTTCAAAATTGGTTTAAGGTTAACACTAATGGTACAACATGTAGAGCTTTAAGTTTAGTGAGTTGTGCAGTGTTTTTTAAGACTTTTTGGTCTTTTATGTGAGGTTATTTTTATATTTTGTTTGTCATTGCGGATACTTTTGAGATAAAGCTTTCGGTGTCTATTTATGCGATAAAGTATGCCAACTTGTTTAGTCCGAGGAAACTCTAGCTCAAATCAAATTCAACATATATGATTACACTTTTTAGGGCTAACGTTTTTTTATTCTAATATTGGCACCCAACTTAGATGGATTGTTTCAAAAGAATTACTTACCTGAAGTTTCGTTGCTCACACTTTTTTAAGAAAGATAATTCTGTAGTTGATATTATAATCTATATGACTCACAATATTTATACACGATTTGATAATTAAATACCCCTTTATTTGCGCCATTTTGTTTCTTCAAATTTTAGAAATTTTGTAGATATAGGTTTTACTAAATTACTTGTATTCTATGTTTGTTTCTATATTTTGCACTTATTATCAATAAAATTCATAGGGGATGAATTCTATAGTAAGTGTGCTATAAACGTGTCAACATAATTAAGATACCCTAATACATTTATTCATTTATGTCTCTTATAATCTTCACTAAAAATATTCTATTATAGACAATAATATATTCATGCAAAGACTCATATGATCTATCATATAAGAAATGAAGTGTGAACTTATATAATGAAGTAATGTAATTATTTAAAAATAATTTAAAGTTTCATATTTATTATATATTTTTTTTTACATTTTTGCCCCCAATTTTATTAAAAATTAATTGCATAAAAATAAAGTTAATTTTCAAAATTTTCAACTATATTAGACATGTGATATTTTTATTTTTACAATTGTAGTTAAACATTTGAAAAAAAACATAAAAAATGCATTAATACTATATAGTCATTTTTTAACAATAATAGAATTAAACTGTAATAAAAAAATAAAATCCAAGTGTTACTTTTAAAATTAATGTAAAACTTCTACATTTTAAGAAAAATGGTAGTTAAAACTATGTAAGTGAAGTGTCACGACCTTATTTTTCAAGTATCAATCGTGTGACACTTAGCACCGTCCGTTGCACTAAGCCTGCCTTTAAATCCGAATGAAACTCCAAAGAGACTAGAGAGAGAATTTGTAAAGAATGCTTTGTATTGCTCTAGAGAGAGTTTCTCTTACAAGATGCTAAGAATTCCTAATATGATTACAAATGGAGACCAATGGGTCTATTTATAGTGTGGCTTCAAGCTTAAGGCTATGACACATCTTTCTAGATCATTCTAGCTCTAGAATGTACAAGAGTCTTCTAGTGTTATGTACAATATGCCACAAGGTTTTAGGATCTTCTAGCCAACTCTAGAGTCTTCTAGCCAACTCTAGAGTCTTCTAGGAGTGTCTAGCTTCTTCATGCAAGTTCTAGGATGTTCTGTAAGCTTCCAGTGGCTTCTACATCCTTCAAGAACCCTTCACCACGTTATAGAATATTCTAGTCCATTTTAGCACCCTCCAGCGTGCTCTAGAACATCCTAGGATCTTCAAGGCTTGAGTTGAGTCCATCCAACTCTAGCTTATTCTAGACATCTCTAGGTCACTCTAGAACATTCTCTGGTAGAAAAGTCTAGATCCTTTGGACAAGCACCAGTTATTTGGATTTTGTAGGACGATTTGAGCGGGACGTGACAGAAGTCTCAAGTGATCATTAATTTTTTAAAATAAAATAAAAACTTGTTTTAGTCATGTTGTTATTACTAAATGGGTCATAAAGGATAAAATGTGATTATTATATTATTATTTAGATAAGGATAAAATATATATTTAAATTAAAATATTAATAAGTCAAACAGAATAATACATTAAAGTATTTGGTTATTTTTGAATTATGAAAATAATAATTAAAATAATAATTTTAATTCTTATTAATGAAGTAAAGTATAAATCATGTGAAATTTAATTAAAAAATATTCAAAAATTAATTTCAACAACTTAGATACATGATAATTACGTGATTTGATAAACATTACATACGATTCAATAAGTAAAAAATAGATCTTTATAGGCGTTTACATAGACAAACCGTTACATATAAATCGCTTTAGATTCCCAAGTATATTTCCCATACCCACAGAAAAGGGGAGGGTAGAGGTCACATTGAGATCTTACAACTTTACTAAATCTTAATCTCTAAGATCTCGCATCACAATAATGAAGTGTAATTGTTTGACTGGGTTGTATGCTTTATCGAGTTTTTCGGACCTATGTCATTGTTAAGCCATCCTTATAACCTCATTGTATCATAACATGATATTGACATACATTAGATCGCATACCTGTTAAACATTTAATATCAAACAAAAAGTAAATAATTTATATGACATAAAAATATGTATAATAATCCACAACAAATAACAAGTATAAAGAAGAAGAGGTTACATTAAGATTGAAAAACACACCTCAATCTTTTCATAAAGATATATAAAATAAATTATAAGGAATAACATTCAAAAGAAGAAGAAATAAAGAGCATAAAATTGAGAACCAACATAAGACATATTAGATAACAAAGATAACAACCTAGTAAATCATAATAGCTATTGTCTATATGATATGATATATGAATAATATGATGAAATTATATGACATAATGTTTACCCAAAATACTGCATAAGAAATGATAGATTGAAAGCTTAGAGTTAGATCAATAAAGGTAACATATTTAAAGATTAGTTTACATTTATTTTTTTGTAAATTTATTTTATATATATATATATATATATGTATAATACATATTAAAATTTCTAATAAAATCTTAATTTTATATATTTTTGTATTTAAAATTAAATGTAAGTGTTATTACTACATTGTTATGAAAATATAAATTAATATTCATACATTTTATTGAATAGAGATATCGTTATTAAATTATTTAAACGATATAATTATATATTCTTTATTTATAACATATCTGAAAAGTTATGTATAAGATGAAATTATAAATAATTAAATAAATTATTATTGAACTATTTTAAAAATTATGATGAAAGTTTTCTAATTAAAAGAGGTATGACGAAGGAAAAGAAAAAAAGGGGGAATGTCGGTCCATCTATCTACTTGATCCTTAGGATTTGGAATGTTTCCGACACTAACTGGAGAATCGTTTTAGTTTAGTTTTTTTTTTTATAATTATTTTATATGTGCTTCTTCTGATGGGAACGTAACTTTGAAAAGAGCATTAAAATTTGGAGATTAACCGTTTAAACATATAAAAATTTTGAATCATAAATAAGAGTAATATATTTATTTAAAATTAAATTAAATAATTTAAATACTAATTGAATAAAAATATTATTTTGAATAGTAAACACAGACAAAGACTATCAAAGGTAACATTTACCCTACCAATTCTTTAACACTAAATAGATAATTTTGATAAGTTATTTATTTTATTGAGACCTTTTTTTTAACCTAAAAAAATTTCCTTGAGCATTATTATGATATTTTAAAAATGCAAAATGATACTGTTTTATTGTATAGTATGAAATCACATATTACGAAATATAACACCAATGTTTTATATTTAGGCTTTTTACATATTTTTGGAGTAACATTTGTAAGTATCTTGTAAATATTGATTAAATGTTAAAAGTGTATATCATTTTAATAAGAGTACTAACAAATGACCTTCTAATAGTAACAAAAATTATTTTAAGATATCATATTTCAAATTTCACATATCTTCTAATGATTGATTATGAAAAAGTTTTGGGATAATGCTGGATTATAGATATATGAAAAATATTTACATTTATTATTTCATTTATCTGTATTTAAAAAAACTTATTTTTATTGAATACAAATAATATATTGAAAATATTAAGATACCTAATCTATTAAGATGCAAATACCTCAGATTAAAACAAAAAAAAAACTGTAAATATCACAAATATGTATAGATTTTAAATAATGTGTTTGAATTTAATTTAATAATAAAATTAGAATAAATGTTAGAAAAACTTGTACCTGGGGATTGAGATGATGATCCTCAGATCCAGACGTCCAGTGAGTTAAATGTTTGTTGACATTTGGCGAAAAAATTTAATTTGTCCTTTTCTATGTTAACTCGTGTTGAATCCTTGAGTGCAGGTGTTGTTTGTTACAAATATTTTTATCTTATCTATCAATTAAAACATTAATTTTTTTAAAAAAATTGTCATTATATATTACCTAATTTATTAATTTATAAAAAATTATTATAAATAGACTTTTTTATTATATATTTATATTAAGTAATATTTTTTTTATAAATATAATTGTTTGAACATGAGTTTAAACATTTTAATGATACATTTATTAATTTGATTTTCATATTATTAGCATTAATAATACTTTTAGTAAGTAACGTGTTTGGGTTTTGAATTTTAACGAGGAAGTACGTAGAATTGTTATTTAAAAAAAATTGGTTATTGTCAAATATTCTCGACATATTTAATTAATTATTAAATTTTATTGATTTTATTAAAAATTAATAAATTAAATTATTCTTAATTAAAAAAATTAAAGTGTAGAAAGAATTATAATAGCATTTGAAATCTCATTAAAGTAAGGATGTTTAAACTATTTTCTCTGATTTAAATGTGTGTTTTGATATAAAAAATAGGTAAATTTTACCTTACTAAAATTATAATATCCATTTAACTTATTATTAATTATATTTTAATAAAATATTTTTATACTAATAATAATTTATAATAAAAATTATGTCATTAAAAATATCGTTTTATTTTTCAAAATACTAATCTTAAGAATAACATCTTTATTTTATTGAAAAGAAACAAAATAAAAGTGTCTATTAGACTGTAAATACTGAAATCCAAAATAGTCTTATTTGTTGTGTAGTTGTTGTCTGAAGCATCCCAATTTGAATATATGTACACCCTCCAAATCTTCATCATTTCTTCATTTTTCAATCCCACACCGTTTCTAAATACTCTCAACTTTTCTTCATCGTTTCTCTTTCGTCCATTTTCTCTTCTGGGTTAAGTCACTTTCCAGCAGTTTCTTTCTAAGCCCCATTTTGTTTTTCTCCACAACCAAACAGCATTTTAGTATCTCACTACTTCTTACTAACACGAACGTCTTTGTTATTGGACAGAGAAATGGCGCTCACTACTTCTAGAGGAAGAACAACTTCAGAGCTCCAAATCCCAAAGAAATGGAAAGATAGTAGTGAAACTAGTCCTGAGAGAAACAGAGTCTGGACTGAACCTTATAAGAATACTGAGAAAAAAGTCCCTGTTGTTTACTATTTGTCTAGAAATGGTCAGCTTGAACACCCCCATTTCATGGAGATCCCTCTTGCTTCCCCTGAAGGTCTATTTCTTCGAGGTAAACACTACAAAAACCCACTTCTTTTTTTCAATCTTATTTTATCAGGAACCAATCGGAAAATAAACATTGTTGCTAATTGTGATCTCATTCTCTGAAAATGCTGTTCCTCAGATGTTATTAGTCGCTTGAACTTGCTTCGAGGTCAAGGCATGGCGAACTTGTATTCCTGGTCTTCAAAACGGTAGGTTGTTGATTTTTATCGTTCTGATCGATAATCGATTCCTATTTCTGTTTTTAACTCTGATTTTTTGTTTTTTCTTAATTTTTCAGGAGTTACAAAAATGGCTTTGTTTGGCACGATTTATCAGAAAACGATTTCATATACCCAGCACACGGCCAAGAATACGTTCTGAAAGGTTCAGAGCTCTTTGTTGAACCTTCTCTCGATCGTAAAAGCCTCCAGTCGTGTTCTTCGCGAACCCTAAGGCCACCATCGGAGTTACAGAAATCCAGCGACGAAACTGATTTTCCGCATCGAAGAAACCAGTCTTGGAGCTCGATTGACCTCCACGAGTACAAAGTATACAAGTCCGAGTCTGCCATGAATTCCATCGGAAAAGCCGCCGCCGATGCTTCAACTCAGACAGACGAAAGTAAGAGACGGCGAAGACGAGCTCTGAGAGAATCAGAAGAGAGAAAAGAACCAGAGGAACAAAAAGGTGAGCAGGAAGAGTATCAGAATCAAAGCACGGAGCTAAATAGGGACGAGATTTCGCCTCCGCCGTCTGATTCAAGCCCCGAGACGCTTGAATCGCTGATGAAAGCTGGTGGACGGTTGGTGATCTCCACTGACGGTGCAAAAAAAGAGGAACCAAATGGAACGGCTGATAATTTCCCAAGTGGGAGAATGAAGGCGTCTACGGTTCTGATGCAGTTTCTATCCTGCGGTGCGATCTCGTTTAAGGATTGTAGGCCTACGTTTGAGAAAGATCAAGGGCTTTCATTGTTCGGACATTATAAGGCGAGGTTGCCTCGCGGAGTAGGGAACCAGATTGGGACCTCTATGGAAAACTCGAGTTTTTCAAGGTTAAAGTTGGAAGACCAAGAATATTTTAGCGGGAGTATAATTGAGACCAAGAAGGAGAATATTCCAACATTGAAGAAGTCTTCTTCTTACAACGCGGATCGGTAAGTCTCTTGCTCTAACTTTTGGTTTGCTTTAGGCTTTGTTTAATTTTGCTCCAGGTGAAAGTGCTTTTAATTAACATGACATAAAAGCGCTTTTACAAGGTTTTAAATGCAAAAGCACCCTTAACATTATTATTTCGTTTTGACCAAACAACAACTACATTCTTTTAACTTCTAAAAAATTTACGATTTTGTTCCTAATTTTTTTTTCCTTATATTTTGTTGGTATCATTTTATCTTTCACAAATTTGTTTCAAAATAAATTGAAGGATGTACTACTTGATACTTAAAATTTATCAAATTTTATAATTTGGCTCCATAATTTTTAATTTTTTTTTTTTTGGTTAATATTACTAACTATTGTTTTAAATTTAACAATTTTAATATAAATTTAAAGATAATTAACTAAATGTGTTAATTTTTTAAAGTTAATTGACTAATTGATGCAAAAATATGTTTTTTAACACGTTAATTTTGATTATTACGATATAATTTAATTTTTAAATTTAGATTAAGTATCTTAAATTTTAAGATTAAATCTTACCATTATAGTATAATTTCAACATAAATTATACATTGATTTAAATTTTTTAATTGGAAAGTCAGGTACATAAGTAGAACAATGGAATAATTCTTTAAAGCTGTTGAGAAATTAAATATCTCATAACAATAATAATATTTTTATATATTCGTTACTCTATAATTCGTTGTCTATATGAATTATGCAATTCAAACATTTATAATTTATTACGTTTACTACATATGATCATCTCTAATACCATGTTATAATTAGTTAAAAAAATTAATTATTTTAAAAATTTAAATGATTGGAGAAGAAAAACTAATACTTTTATACATTAATAAGTAATTTAGAAAAGTTTTAACTGAACATATATTTCGTTCCTTTTGTCATTAATTTTAAAGCCAAGTTTGCGAATCAAACTTTAGTTCTTGGTATCCCAAAGATCACTCTCACAGTTTTTAGAATCTGATTGGAGTTATAATACAAAGCATAGATAGTTTTAGATACAATGTTTGTTTTTGTTTTAAATTTCATATGAGAAGTGGTAGGTACTGATTATTAGCTGTATTTAAGAAACGTACTGTTCTGTGCTATGACTTAAATAAATGTACTTGATTTATATATCATTTTGGCTTATCTTGTGGTTCTCAGTCTCTGCATAATTTCTCTGAAAACCCTTTATGTCTGGTAGTTGATTTAAGGCAATATAATTTTTCCAATTTCAAACAAAAAGCTAGCTGGCTACTTAACTAATCTGCAAAAGCTATTAGTAGTATTGAGCTATTGTCAAGTGATTTTGTACTGCTGTGTGTGTGTAGAACAAGCATAATTTCTCAACCCCCATATATTAAGTGATCTTCTCAATAAATGATTTTGGTCTTGTGGGGACCACAAATTAAAATCTTTCAGCTTATTCAATTCTTCAAAAAATTAAAAATAAATAAGAACAATGTTATTCACAAGGCTTGCCCATAAGTTCTAATTAAGTGGGGACCAAAATAGACTTTTTAGTTCTGTTTTTTGAAGCTAGTTGGGTTGGTTTCACATACCC
The DNA here is from genome assembly GCA_033030585.1 of Hippophae rhamnoides. NCBI lineage: Eukaryota > Viridiplantae > Streptophyta > Magnoliopsida > Rosales > Elaeagnaceae > Hippophae > Hippophae rhamnoides. The sequence continues at coordinate 3,281,139 of CM065431.1, forward strand.
AGTCAAACTTGTAGATTGAATTAAAAAGGGTTGACTTCTTTTTGTATAAATAAATTGCCATTATTTAGACGACGTTAGAGAGTACTTTATTGATGTTGATGAGTTAATATATTATATGTTTCTTGATTTGCAGGAGTTCACATTCACAGTTGGAATTGGCAGAGAAAGAAATAGAAGGGGTTCGATCTAAATGCATACCGAGGAAGCCAAAGACAATGCCAATCAAGAAAGAGAAAGAGAAAGAGAAAGAGAAAGAGAGTAGTAGTAATATTAATGGTCAAGGAGAGAACAATAGAAATGAGTTTACTCAGTAAGTTGGAAAATAGAACTAGAACAAACAAGTTAAAAACCTTGCCTTTGTAAATTTTGAAGTCTTTGTTCTTGCAATTTGAAGCTTTTCATTTCTATATTATAGACAAAGGGGACTAAGTGCTTTGCATAACCAAACTACTTCTAAAAAGTTATAATACAACAGTTGCATGTATTTATCTCACTTATTTGATATGAGGAGTAGTGAGTAAATTATATTAGATTTTTTGGAGGAAGCATTAGGGGAACATACTATTTTGAAATGCAGATCACGGCAGAGAATGCACAAACATTGAGAGAAGAAAAATAACTTAGAGTTTGATGATTGTCTCATTGGAATTTGGAGTCTTGAGTAAAGGGTTAAATATTAGGTACCTTGGTGTTAGCGTAAGGGTTGAACTTTGGCCTTAATTTCCGCAATTAGGTGCTTACTTCCAATAGCATTAAGACCTTTTTTTGACTTTTGAAACATGGGAAATGGAATTTTTGTCCTAGGTATTGTAAACGACTTTGGTATGCTTTTCCTTGTTTTTGAGCATGCACGTGAGGTCACTATGGATTATAATATTAGTATATGATGAGTATTTACTAGTAAAACTCTCAATTACTAGAAATTATATATTAGTTTTGAATCATTGATAACAAGTTGTTTCAAATTAATGAAATGAAATATAAGTGTAATAATTTTATTGAAAAGTACAATTACAACAATCAATAAAATTAGTGGAGAGTATCATATCAATTGTTCCTATATTAATGTACAATTTCTTCTCAATTATGTTCTTATTTTCACTTGCATCATTTTTTATTTTACATATATAAATTTAACTTCTATTTATACATCAATTTTTCTTAAAAAAACATGAAAAAGTATGCCAACAAAGGTAAATTTCTAGGTGTCACTTAAAGAATGTTGAAAGTGAATGAGAGTATAATTGAGAATCTTTTTAATTATCCTATTTGTTAAACGTTTGGTTGTAGTTATAGAGAATCGTGAGACCAGAGTTGGATTTCCTTTTTTTTAATAGTTTGTGCGCTTGATTGATTAGGAGTTTAGGACTTAGGAGACCTTTGCCCTCATGTTTTTTGAGCAGCATCATTTATTTTCAATGTAGTTCATAGGAAAAACAACTCTGTATTTTTTGTTTTTAAATTTTGTTCATCGTTTTGTTTTTTAATTTCAATTAATGAGTCACTGTGGATCTCTCAAACCTTTGATGTTTTCTTACAAGTTCGTACTTCATAGGGCTTTATAACCATAATGATGACACTGAGTCACTTCAAAACGGATGCTAACCGAACCAAAACCAGGAGCAGCTCAAGGGTTATTGTGGCCTTAGGCGAAATAAAAATGTGTATTACTTCAATAATTGTATAACTTCTCTAGAGTCGCTTTATTAATGCACTCCATAGAAAGAAAGAAAGAAAGAAAGAAAAAACTAAATGCATTAAATTTGATTCAAGTATAACCGATCTCAAAAAACTGTTCCCAATAAAGAAGTACAATGTTTATACATTATTAATACAATGGAAACTTGGGAAGAAATAATAATCAAGGTGGTAATTTTCCAGACAAGTAGAGAGAGAGTTTATCTCTCAAATCAACACCATTTGTGTCTATAGATCCACAAATTTGTTGATGATAACCTGAGTCATGGTTATGAGACAAAGGCATCTCATCTTGCACCTCATCTTCCATATCAATGACAATGTTATGAAGCAAGCAGCAAACAAAAATGATCCTAGGCAATCTATGTTTATCTGGTCTCCACATAACTCCTTGAATGATCCTCCACATGTCTTTTAATCTCGCTAATGCCCGTTGTGCTACAACACGAGTCGCACAATGTCGCTTGTTGAACTCATCTTTTGACAATATGAGTTCTTTTCCTTCGTAGGGGATTATGAGATAGGGCAGTAAAGGATAACCAACATCTCCAATTATATATTCTCTTATTTCTGATCCTTTTGTGAGCTCAACCTTTTTTGCATTCAATCTCTCCCCTTTTTCACAAAGTTGGCAGAAATTTGAACTTTGAAATACCAACCAATTCTTCAATTTACCTGGCCAACCGGTGACAATGTCACGGAACCTCATGTCAGCATCAACAATTGCTTGCAAAACCATGCTATGATTCTTCTCATGATCAAGCCACACATTACTCGTAGGGTCTGAACCAGGCAAACACATCATGATGTGGGTTGCATCAACTACACCACAACAATTAGGGAAGCCCCAAATTTTCTCGAACTTGGATTTAATTTCTGTCATTTCTTCTCCTGTGGCTGGCCATTGTAGGTGGTGAAGCCCTCTTTGTTCCATGGATTCCACAAACCGCCATGTGATTTGGGAGACAGTAGAGTGGTTCAACCCAAATGAATCCCCAATAGTCACGAGTGACTCACCAGAGCTCAATCTTCTCAAAGCTACAGCTACTTGATCACATAAAGACATTGGCTTTCCATTTGTGAACACAAAATGTGCAGATTTAGCCATCATATCTTCCTCAACTAGTGAGCATATGTACTCAAAGGTTTTCCGGGATATCTTAAAGACTGATTCGAACTTGTGCAATCCTTTCGATGGAGATTGAAGACCTGCAACAGTTTGGTTGAAACATGGTGTTATCGTTCCAAAGTGAAGTCTAAAACTTGTGTTGAATGTTGCAATACATATTGCAAATGGTATTATTCAATACATATTGCAAATGGTATTATTCAATCACCTGGATATAAATGCAAAATCAGACAATTTAATTTTTTTAATGATACTTATTTGATGTTTAGATTATTCTGCAAGTTAGTCAAGGATAGAAATTATAAAATATAAAATTCGAATGAAGCTAAATGTGAAAGAACTTCTTTGAGATGATATAGCTAAAATGATAACATGATCAAACCAATAATTACCTCGATATTAGTTCATACATAATCTAATTTCAGGTAATACAAATCAATAAATGCAGATAACTTATTGATATGAAAAAGTGTATATTCTGTAGCAGGATGATATTAATACCAACATGCAGCATTCTATCACATATATCAGATTCCAAGTACAAATAATTTCCGCAAAGAAATAGTTTTCAACATGTATCACATATATAAGATTCCAAGTTCAAATAATTTCTGCAGAGAATAGTTTTCTGAATATATTATTCAGCCTTAACTAACCCAGTGGCCCAGAATGATAAAATTTTCCCTGAAAACCAATTTGCATCAAGGCGGGTAGGGCAGTAGGAGTTATACTGCAATAAATGATAGATTTGCCGAGGAGATATATATTTTTCACTATGCATCAGAAAGAGGTTGTTTGAACATTTGAAGCAGTAAGATTTGCGATCTGTTTCCCAAAAAGCTCCCTTTTCTGTTCACAAATGAAACTTTCAACAAACTGACCTACCTAATTTCCAATTAAATTGCATTTTGATCACAATGATATTCAAAAGGTCATAACACCAACTTGGACTAATAGTTTTGTAAACAGATGAGCTCTGCAAAACACCAATTCTTGTGAAGTCTCCTCGGCATGTATCCATCTATTTGTGAAGGAAGTCTTCATCTTATTCAATAGGGTTACTGCACATGTGTGTATTCTTCAAAAACTTACATAGTTTACTTTTGATGAGTAACAAAATAATAGATTTTAGAATACATGACTTTGAAGTAATAATGTATTCCGAAAGTTCAATCCTAATGGAGTCAAGCAAAATGGCCGTAGATGCTTTAAAATTAAGAACACGCGTTTAGAACCCACAGGTGTTAAACTTTAGTTGAGGATTGCATGCAATTTTACTTGGACTACATCAAGCCCTATTGTGACAGTTTAATAATGTACGAAAAGTGTTTAACTCCTTGGGTGCCTAAAACACCCCTTGCCTCTATTAAATCTTCCATATAGACAGCATGGAACTGGCACATTTCCACGTAATAGAATCATTATTACATTTTTCTGTTTAATATTTATTTATTTTATTCAATAAGTAATATTTTTAGATTGAAAATATTAAAATAAAAATGTTTCTAATAAAAAGGAGTGAATATATAATTTTTGAAAATTTATAGATTTTTTATGAACTTTTTTAAACAGTACCAATCAAAATACGTCACGTAAGTAAGTAAGTTGACCAGTCGTTGCCACGTAAGCAAAGTGACCTAATCAGAGTGCACCGCGTGTACTAGGTGATGCAGTCATTGTCACATGTCGACATGGCATTCGTTTAGAGTTTTACTGCGTGGTCAACGAGCATAACAAACGTCGTCACGTGATTCGTCCATTCATTCCACTAGAGTGCCAAATAATCTGTTTATGCAAATCAAAGTGCACCATGTGGCACTGACTTAGCACACATGGACTATAACCAGTCCAACTCACCACGCGTTGCACGTTGATTCGTCAAGTGATTATCCCGTGTCACGTGTCATGTGTCATGATCCCATTGGCCAATGCTATTAAATTTATTTTTTTTCATCTCAACTCTTGATTTGAAGTTGACTTAACACTTCAAATTTCATTTGATCCTAATTTAACCCCCCTTAATTGCTCCAAAAACCTAATGAGCCAAAAATTGATAATTTTCTATCAGTTTTTAGAGTCAAGAAAAGAGAAAAATACACAAAAGTTCAAAAGGAGATAAATTTGGTAAAGATTCAAGAGAAGATTATTGCTACAATTCAAGAAATTGATTGTATTTATTCTATTTTTCCTTTTTTTTATCAATTTTTATGTATTTATTTATGAAAAATATAATATTTATGAACAAAATTATGTCTAGCTAATTTATTAATCTAGAGGTCTTATGAATCCAATTTTTAAAATGTGATAATATAATATTTTACCTCAATTATAATTTTAATTTAATTATATTATTTAATTTAAGTTTTATGTTATTAATTGTTTGGCGAACAATTGATCTATAAAAGCAACTAAATAGATTTAAGAGAATTATTTAATTATTTATCTAAATAAAATAATATGCATAGTTTCTAGGCAGTAATGTATAATTCTTACATATGTAATCCATAATTAAACTTAATGAGTACTGTGCAATTTAATTGACATGAGATTGTGATTAGGTTAATTACTATAAGATGTGTAGTTTATTTGATAGAAAAATACATATTATGTTAGATTAAATTGATAATTTAATTGATTGGTAATTATATTAGAAGGGATTTTAGTGATTCATATATTTAGAAATTTTAAGATTAAGTATTCCTAGATATTCTCATATATCTTCTTAGCTGTTAATTATGAGTTAATTAATTAATGTTATTAATTTTTAGTTTTTTTCATTTTTCTTTCTTAAAACATAAAACATAAAAAAAATTATTTTTACTTTTAAAATTAGTTTATAATAATATAATATCTATGAGAACAATATTTTCTTATCATTATATTTCTTATTACGATACGTATATTCGCATATTCATCGCACACAATTCATATCGATCAAATTTTTGGTGCCATTACCAAGAATTATAAACATTATAAATTAATTTTTATTTTATTTTAGTTACGCTTCTTTATTTATTTTTCATAATTTTAATTTTAATTTATTTAGTAATTTATTTATTTTATTTTTTGACATCTCCTCTAGTCTATTAGAAATATATTTAGCCCTATTACATGGACAGAGTTAATAAGTGAGAAATTTTGCCTTTAGATCCCTAAATCAAGCATACTTTCAGATTAATAAGAAAACAACAAGTTATCAAGTGAAAAAAATGATTAATCTATAAGAAATAAACAATAATGAACTAAATTTGAACAATTAGATTATGTTAATGGATTATAAGGACAAAACTATGAATGAATATGTATTACCTATGTGGAATGACTGAATCCAGGCATTACAAGACCAAACATTTAAGCTAATCAAGTTGAAGTTGGAGATTTATTCAAATTCAATGATGTGACTGAGAAGGTATTTAGGTTTAGATTGTTCTCTTACTCTTTGCAAGACCATGCTCAAGTTTAGCTAAACTATTTGTCACCCGATTCCATTATCACTTGGAATGGTTTGGCGGAAAAATTCTTGATGAAATAGTTCCTACTAATAAAGAATGTCAAACTTAGGAATGATATTACCTCTTACCAATAATATGAATAGGAATCTTTATATCAAGTACGAGAAAGATTCAAATAATTACTAAAGAAGTATCACCATTATGGTATCCCTCATTGGATCCAAATGAAAACTTTTTATAATGATCTCAATGCTTAAACAAGAATCATTGTTGATGCATCTGCTAGTGGAACTTTACTAGCCAACAATCAAGCTTATGATTTACTTGAAAAAATTACTAACAATAATTATCAATGACCAATAGATAAAATGACAACCACAAGAAGATTAGCCATAGTGCATTAAGTAAATGATATCATAACACTTACAGCTCAAATGTCATATTTAACAAATCTTTTGAAGGCTTATTAACTCGCCAGTGAGTATAAACTAGGTCCAAGATTCAGGAGTGTCCTGTGTCTTTTGTGATGGAGCTCATTTATTTGATAATTGTCAAAATAATATTGATTAGTATGCTATGTGGGTAATGTAAACCGAAACAATAATCCATACATTACATTAATTATGTGATATGCTTGCTAATTTTGATTGGATTAATTTAAATTTTTATAAACATGTTCGGGATTGATTTTAGTGTTCTTATTGAGAGAAAAATTGTGGTGAGTTATGCTAGTTGATGAAATTTACTATGTTTTAGAATCTATTTGATCATCTCTAAAAGCAAAATTCTAAATACTATTTAGCAAGAGAAATGATTTAGACCCTATTTGGATCAATTAAGCCTTTCAAGCTAACCATTGTTGATATCCATAGTCACTCATTTGAATCCAATTAAGAATTTTTCATATCTTCAAGCCACATTTTATGCCTAACCAATAAACATTACTTTTACCATTGTACATTTAGCTTGTATAAAAAGAAAAAAATGCAATCATGTGTTATGCTATAGAGTACGGTGAAATGTAATGCATCATACGTAAAAAAGAAAAACAACTCATAATATAATCATCCCTCTAAAAACAAAAGAAAAATAAGTTTAGAAGTATTGTGAAGTTACAAAAAAAAAGATATGAAATAAAAGAATCATAATATAGAGTGCACTAAAATATCAAGTAAAAATTCAATTGTAGTTAAAAAATACATGATAAATAAAAAAGCTAAAGTGTGAAACAAGCCTAAATGTCTTCATTTATCGACTCCACCTAAGTCTTACATTACAATCATGAAAAACCCTTATTGATCTTTAGCTAAATACATATTTATATTAGTAAAGAGGGATGTAAAAAATACTTATTTGACTTATCCTAAGATTGAATTGATTAGAATGCTCATAAAGGTTGATTTCATGAGTCCATTGGATGAATTGATGTGCAATACATACACACGAAACAATTCGTTAAAAACCTTACATATTCGTTTATTGATGGAACGTTCATTGATAAAATATGTGAAGCTATTTGTCATAGAATTGTACGACTATTGAAGAGGATATTTTTCACTAAATATATATGTATTAATAGATATATATTTATGAATATACTACGCATATTATTTTATCTAGTTAGATTGGCTTTACTTGAGGACAAGCAAAAAGTTAAGTTTGGGGATTTATTATTTTAACGATCTTATGAATATAATTTTCTACATGTGATGATATAATATTTTACCCCAATTATGATTTCAATTTAATTATATTATTTAATTTAATTTTTATGTTATTAATTGTTTGACAAATAATTAATTTATAGAGGCAATTAAATAGATTTGAGAAAATTATTTAATTGTTTGTTTTAATTAAATAATATGCATAGTTTCAAGACAAAAATGTATGATTCTTATGTATGTAATCCATAATTAATGAACTTAATGAGTAGTATCAATTTAATTGACATAAGAATATGATTAAGTTAATTACTATATGGTGTGTAGTTTACTTGAAAGAGGAATACATGCTAGGTTAGATTAAACTAATTAGTGATTACATTGAAGGGATTTTAATGATTTACATATTTAGAAAATTGAGACATTAAGTATTTTTAAATATTTTCTCATATGTTTTATTAGTTATCAATTATTAGTTAATTAATTACTTCTATTTATTTTTAGTTCTTTTAATTTTACTTAAAATATAAAAATACAAAAAAATAGATTTTTACTTTTTAGTTTTAAAGTTAGTTTCTAATAACATAATTTCCATGAGAACGATGTTTTCTTATCATTATATTACTTGTTACGATACGTATACTCGCGTATTCATTGCACACAATTCGTGTCGATCATTCTACATCTTCAAATTTTCAATGATAACCTTCAGCAGTTTTCCTTAACCATATTGTGGAATTCACCAAAAAAAAAACAAAGTGTTCTGTATGTCTGTGTGTTTGTGTAGACATACATACACACATCAAGGGGTTGTGAACCTTGTTTAAGGTAAAAGAGTCATAAATATAAATAGAACTGCTGCAGAGACTATAAGAGTACAGCAAAAGTAACTTTGGGATTGCTAATGAATCATGTATAAAATCGGGAATCACTTAGTAAATCAGTCGGTTAACTGATACGTCAGTTGGTTGTGTCTATCCCTTTGAAAAGTAGAGGTAACAAGATTGAATCCCATCAATCCTATACCCTTCCCCCCCAACTAAAATGTATGCCTATTGATTGAAATAAAAAAAATTATGACTACGAATCTGAATATTAGGTTGGAGGTTCATGGTTGAAATTCGAAACTCAAGAACTTGAACTTAATTACATGGAGTAGTTCCCCTATCAAATCCAAACTCTACCTGGATTATCAATGTTGGGCTTGAAAAGTAAATCGGCATAAAAGAGCAGCACTGGGATGTAAGTCTTATTCGTACAAATCAAGAAAAAATGCTTCACAAAAAATAGAACTTTGCTCATTCATCTTCTCCTCAAACAATCTCATGAAAAGCACAACTTAATACATCATAGTTTACACGCACAAAGAAAGAGAAACAAAAAAAAGCAAGAAGAAAACAAATACCGAAATAACAAAAAGCTACAGGCCACAAGGATAGTGAAGTATGGGGAATTTTGGGGCAGAAATAACTATGTCATATATAATACAAATTGTGCTTCCCATTCAAAAGTTTCCAATACCAACATCATAACTGAATTTCAACAAAAGAAGAAGCCCAAACATTTCAAAACATCAAATAATACTAAAAATGATAACCGCCTGCACTCTGTAACCAAAACATCTAAATGTATGACAAAAGAACGAGATTTATTGATTCAAAATTCTATTAGGGTGGAATCTTGAACATCAAATGTAAGAGACTTTACTCAAGTATTCCCAATAAATATATTGTTAGGACAATCACCAGTTCTTGCAACCTCTAAACACTCATCCGCACACATGCAAGAAGTCTTGAAAAGAAAACACACATAATATCATAGAATACACACAAGAGTTTGTTACGTGGTTCTTCCTCAACGTGAGGCTTACATTCACGGTAACCAATGCAGTTCTAATCCACTAACAACAATGAGTAATCCTAACAAAAAATTTAGCCACCTCACAATCAGATCGATCTTGTTTAACAGTCTAAGAAAGATCCAACTCAAACTCTCAAGAAAGCTTTCTTTACACAAGCCTTTCTCTCTAGTTTACATAGCAAATACAACTTACTTTCTCACCATACGATCATGAGTTACAATCCAATTTGATACTACAAGCTACACTCTTTATTTATACCCGAGAGAACCCCTTTATAGTCTTCTAGCCCACATGCCATAATAGCTACAAGTATTTTTTTGTTAAGATGCTTATGAAACCATTATTTATATTACACCAATTGAACATTTGTTATAACATGTCCACAAATCTCCACCTTGATGACAAATGACTCATTTGCTAGTTGAATTGAACCATACACTACTTGTTCTATCCATCATTTCTATCCTTCACCAACTCTGAGCAAGTTCATACAATGCATGAACTTACTTGTTGTTACTACTTTGGTCAACATGTCTGATGCGTTTTCTTCTGTCGAAATCTTGGTCACTTTAACCAGCCCACTACAAATGATATCTCTGATAAAATACAATCTGACATCAATATGTTTTGTCCTCTCATGAAACACTGAATTCATCGACAAATAAATTGAACTCTAATTATCACACCTCGCTTCAACAGCTTCCTATGATACCCTCAATTTACTCATGAACCCTTTTATCCATAGAATTTCTTTAATTGCCTCAATACATGCAATGTATTCTACCTCAATAGTGGATAGAGCCATAGTTGACTGCAAATTGCTCTTCCAACTCATTGTGTTTCCAAGTAAGGTGAATACATAACCAATAAGTGACCTTTTTCGATCAAGATCTCCTGCAAAGTCTGTATCTGTGAACCCTTCTACCTTCATAACTTCAGTTGAGTTCCTTCTGTAGATCAAACCTACCTTAGAAGTCCTCCTAAGATACCTTAGGATCCATTTGACTCCTGCACAATTTTGACATAAACCTACTTACAACACTGACTGAATGTATTAAGTCTAATCTAGTTGCAATCATAGCAAACATAAGGCTACCAACGACAATTGAGTAAGACACACTTGTTATTTCTTATATTTGTTGATCAATTTTAGGAGATTGTTCTGCAAAAAAATTAAAATGGGATGCTAAAGGAGTTGATATTGGTTTGGATGTGTCTATTCCAAATTTCTTAAGTACCTTCTCTAGATATCCAACTTGAGTCAATAAAAACTCTCCTTTCTTTCTATTTCTTGAAATCTCCATGCCAATAATCTTTTTAACCTCCCGTAAGTCTTTCATTTCAAACTCAGTTTTTAGAAGTTGTTTAAAGTGAATCAAATCTTTAAGATCCTTACTTACTAACAACATATGATCTACATACAAGAGTAGATATATTATGTTTCCACTAATTTCCTTTCTGAAATAAACACAAGCATCATACTCACATCTTTGAAACTTTAAATTCATCATAAAGCTATCAAACCTCTTATATCATTGGCATGGTGACTGTTTAAGTCCATATAATGATTTTTTCAAAAGATAAACTTCATCCTCCCTTCCCTTAACCTTGAAGCCCTCTGGTTGTTTCATGTAAATAATTTTTTTCCATATATGCAGTGTTCATAGATCTCAATTGTTATAACCTTATCTCCTCACGATGCACCTTGTTTGTAAAGTTTAGTGAGACCTCTGTCATTGATATGCACAAGCCTGTTGTGCCAAAGAGTAGTGAGAAGTTTAGATGAGGTTGTCAAAGCATTTCCATGTTTGAACAAAGTTTTACCTTGGAGAATGTAAAGCCCATATTGGCTTAAACCTCTCATGATAACTAGAGATCCTTTAAGTACCTTTAACATACCTTGTTCTAACTTGATTGTATGACCTGAGACATCAAGTGCTCCAAGAGAAATCGAATTCCTCCTTAAAGTTGGCACATATCTAACATTAGGTAGTATCTCTATTGTGTCATCACTGGGTTTAATTTCAATGCAACCAATACCTTTCACTTCACATTCATAATTGTTCCCAAGTAATACCTGCCCATGGTAACCTTCATGTAACTCCCTGAACCATTTCTTGTTGGGACACATGTGGAACGTGCAGCCAAAATCTAACACCCAATAATTTTCACATTTTTTAATTGTGACAACTAAAACATCAAAGCTTTAATATCCTTCTTTAACAATACTAGCATCTGCAGTGCTCCCATTATCAGATTCATAATTCTTTCCTTTTCTCAAAGGACAATTTCTCTTGAAATGTCCTTCCTTATGACATATGAAACATCTAAGAATTTTTTTTGCTCTTGGACTTTGATCTGAACTTCCCTCTCCCCTTAGGCACATCGTTATTCTTCTTTGTTCTCCCTCTAACAAACAACCCTTCATAGGTATCTCCTGAATTCTTGAACTTCTTATGATCGAGTTCTCAAGATTTTAGAGATGAACGACAAAATTGAGCTTGAGTTCTTCCCTTCCATACTTGATTGTAGTTTTAAGTTCACTAAAAGACTCGGGTAAACTATTAAGTAGGATAATAGCTTGAACTTCTTGATCAACTTCTTTGTCCAGATTTTCTAACTAGGCATTGATAATCTTGAATTGATCAAGATTGTGTTCAAGGCTCTTCGATTAATCCAGCTTGAAGCCAAAGAGTCTTTCTTTCAAGAAAATCTTGTTTGACAATGTCTTATGATCATATAAGGTTTCTAACATTTCCCAAATTTCTTTGTCAGTTTTCAAATCTTGAATTTGCCACAAGACATTATTAGCCAAGCATAGTTCTATGCAACTAGTAGCTTTCTTTATGATTTTATCCTTTCCTTCCTCTTTGGTTTCAGCAAGAAAATCTTCATCAATTGCCAAATCGACATCTTGTTGTATCAAAACATTCTTCATCTTCCTTTTCCAAAATGCAAAATCGCTCATTCCATCAAACTTCACGACATCAACTTAGTGGAAGTCATAGATACCTTCCTGAGATTTATGCCCTCAAAAAGATCACAATGTCAAGAAAATCTAAGAACTGAAAGACACCATGTTCAAATACCTTGAGTCTTTCTTGATTGTCACAGTTTGTATCCATGTAAATCAATTCCTCAATCTTCTCAAATCTAGCTCTGATACCAATAATTGTTAGGACAATCACCAGTTATTGCAAAGCAACGCAACAAATTAAAAATAAAACACACATAAAATCATAGAATAACACAAGAGCTTATTACGTGGTTATTCCTCATTGTGAGGCTTACATCCATGGAAACTAATGTAGTTCCAATCCACTAGCAACAATGAGTAATCCTCCCAACAATCTCAACCAACTCACAATCAGATCGATCTTGTTTGACAGTCCAAGAGAGATCAACTCAAACTCTCAAGAAGGCTTTCTTTACACAAGCATTTCTCTCTATTTTACACGACATATACAAGTTACTTTCTCACCATACAATTATGTGTTACAATCCAATCTGAGACTACAAGCTACGCTCTCTATTTATACCCGAGAGAACCCCCTTATAGTGCTCTAGCCCACATGCGATAATAGTTGATGCTTTTGAGACTGTTATTTCTGTTACACTAATTGAACATTTGTTATCACATGTTCACATATATTTTACAAGTATTAGCTTTATTTGAAAATATCTGCATATGGATATCCATATCAATAAATTTTCATGCGGAACTGTATCTAAACATCTATAGCCTATGAACAATTACTATATACTACAAATATATCACAATCACAATTCAAGTAATTGTTTTTCATATAGTCATATGGATCCGACTATATTTACCAATCACATTGTTTCATATCATTTGAGATTCATCTCAAATTTGATATATATAGAATTTTTCACTATATATCATAAATTTGTGATAATCACAATTGGCATGGCAACTTATTATTGGATATAGATCTATAGGTCTCAGTGTAATTACCAACCATATTGTACCGTGTCTTTTGTGATCTATTGATGAGTTAATAGACTTTTACATAGCCTATATGTTTCGTACTCACATTAAGAATATAATAGACTTTTCCATAACCTATAGGTTTCATACATATTTAGAATTTGTATTTCCCTTTCTCAAAGTAAATGTCTCCAGATAATTCTATTGACAAGATAAGATAACTAGATAAGTACAAATTCTAAGTAGTTGGAATAACAATAAAATAACAAAATCCATTTTAAACTAAAACTCATACAACTATACGAGTCATAGACTCACAGGCAAAGATCAAGATTCCATTTTTTTGTCTTAAATGCCCATCATCATCGAAAGAATGACTTCGGAAAAAGATCAAGTATTTTCTTATATCAAATCAAATGCATTCAATACATACCAAAATATGACTTGAAGCAGAAAATAAGAAAATAAATTTGACCCACTGCTATAAAGAAAAATCGAGATTTGATCCATCAAACAGACTTAAAAACACAGAGAACAAAACCTACCGATCCATTAATATGTGACTTTTCCAACAAAACAAGGAAAGGACAGAGTAAAATAATAAAATTAATCAAAAAATAAATAGCATAAACCAACAATATAATGAAATAAAACGTACCACTTATTCTTTTCGAGAACTGATCCCACCAATCTGAAGAACCCTCCTTCTCCGAAGACCCAGAACCATAACCATTTTCATCAGGTTTCTTGTCTGTCTTTTTCCTCTTTTTGAATCCTCTTATAGGACCCATTAGAGCTCAAGAGCTTAATTGAAGCAAAACCTAGAAATAAACAACCAGAATCAAACATACTTTGTTATAAAATTTATAATCCACAAAAAAAGATAATACACATTCGAAGAAAACACAATAAAATCATATTTACCCAATAAACAAAAAGATCATGGAAGAATGGTGAAAGAAACAGAGGGTCGAAAACATGCAAAAGAGTTCCCAAATAGAGAGTGTTACTAGAACTGTGTTAATAACTATGTAAAGGGTGTAAAAAGCATGCAGGAAAGAGAGAGAGAGAGTGAAAATGTGAAACTATTTGGGTAAAACAGATGAAATATACAAAGAAGGTATGTGGGTTGGTTCTTTTTTTAGGACAATGTAGCAAGAGAAATTAAAAACACATTAATTTTGGTGCTTCAGCTGCATAGACAGAAAGTTCAGATTTAAGAGAGAGAAATAGATAGATATGAATGGCTTTGCTTAAATTTTCAGGAGCTGTTGCCTTATTTAACAAATTTCAAATTTAAAAGTGTATATGTTTTTTTTAACTTTTGTCAGGCGGGGTAGGATTTTCAATAATTAATAATAAAGAATATATTTAATATTTATTTATGAAAAAAAAATATATTATATAAATCTTATTCTAATAAAAAATATTTAAAAATTTGTAATGAGTTTAAATTTAAAAAGTATTATTTTTCATTTTATGAACTTTTTATGCCAGAGAAGGTAGGTGTCCTCCTTGCTTAATGCATTTAAAAAATGTCAAATATGTCGTTGACGCATTTCCTTATAAAGTTATTCACATGATTGCTAACTATTTTAATTTACAACAATCACCTGGTAGTTTATAAATAAAGTAGGTTGAATTCTATCAATTTCTTCATATATTTTTTTCAGCCACACAATACAAGTGATGCTTATCAATTTAATAAAAATGAGAAAATTTCACCAATAAAAACAAAAGAAAAATATGTTAGTAAATTAAAAAATGAAATAATTTAAATGTATTCAAATTTGTTAATAATTACTCATAAAAAATTTTAAAATAAAAATAACACATATTAAATAAAATCTAATTCGATTGCATACAATATTTTTAAAATGATGGTAATTTAATTTAAAAAATATTTATTTAGAAGAAATTTTTAAAATAAAATAACATATCATAATTTCTTTAATAATAAAAATGAAACAATAATGTTATTTTTATATTTATAAGTTTTAAAAATAAACCCTACGTGAACAAAGTTATCTTGTATTCTTGAAAAGAGAAAAATATCTACCAAGGCTTTAAAAAGGTATCATCTAAAAACATTGAATGTCTGATTATAAATTATCAAGCAATCATATTTATAAAAGTTAATAGTTGCGTAAAATTAGCTCAGATGTTCGTATTTGCTTAAGTTCACTTTAATTAAAATATAACTTAATTCGGGTTTTTCATATTTTTTTAATTATGTTATTTATATATTTTAATTTTATAATTTTTAAATAAATTATATTGATATTATAATTTAAAAATATTATCGATTAAATTAAAAAATTTAAATTTAAAATTATATATTTTATTAATAAAAAAATAGAAAAGATGAGAGAGTGTTACAAATTTTTTAATATTTTTTATTAATAAAATATATAATTTTTATTTTATTTTAAAAAAATATTTTTACTTAATTAATTATATTTTTAAAGTACATAATTAATAAGATTTAATTAAAAAATTACAAAACTAAAAAAAATATTCAAATACTTAACTTAGTTTAGTTTAATTTATTTTAAATAAGTTGTAATTTATAACATATGAATCAACTTATTTTCAATCATGAGAAATAAAATAAAAAATTATAATTTTATTTTAAAAAATTTATTAATATAAATATTATTTTTTAATTATTAAATAAATATATTTATTTGCTGATACCATCAAATTATATATATATATATATATACACGAATTTGTTTTAATAATGAATTATTTAGATAAATTATATGGATAAATTATAATAATATTTAGATAAAATATTTAAAGATATAGATATTAATAAGTTAATTTTAAAATTAAAAAAAAATATTTAATAATAATTAAAAATACATGTATTGTTAGATTGAGTTTATTTAAGAGTTAAAATAATTTGATAAAAATATATATATATATATTAAGAAATCGGAGTTAATTAGGAGTGTTAAAATTTATTAGAACTGACATAATTCATACTACTCGAATTAAAACAATAAAAAAAATGGAGATAATTAGGAGTGTTAAAATTTATTGAAACTGACATAATTCATACTACTAGAATTAAATCAAGGTAATATTTTTAATTTTTAACTTTTATTAATTTAGATTGTTTTTTATTTTTATATAACTGATTTATATTGGATTATTTTATTTCTTATTTTTATACAACTGATTTATATTAAGTTGTTTCAATTTTTATTTCTTAAAACCTTATAAAAACCAAACCAACTCATATATATATTTATTTTTATTTTTATATTCATATTCATATTTTTATTTTATATAATTATTTTTTGCTTTTAACTTCAATTAGAGTTTTCAACATTTTTTTCCCTTCTAAGGGATTAATTTACATGCACGAATAACTTAGATACGAAAATTATAACACGTAAGTCATTATCATTTTTTATTATATATTTCACTTTCTTTTACATGAATAATGAATCAATAAGACATTTATCAAAAAAATCACATCCAATATTTCAAAACACGTGTTCTTTTTTTTCCTATGCTGGCTCCTGCTGAACATTGTATTTAGTCAACTTTATGATCTAAGAAAATTCAAAATAAAGTTTGATGGGCTAAAGATTACATAATGAGCTTTAAACAAAGCTTACTCATAAGAAAGACACTAAATTGCTTCAATTGGAAAGAAATCTTAGGTCTAACTCATTCATGAGCTATACAGATAACCTGTTTACCAACATTTTTGCCTGAAAATAACCCAACTAATGCAGAAGGACCATTTTCCAGACCACCTTTAATATCTTCAATGTAAACTATCTTCCCTTGCCTGTAGTAATTGCTAACATCTTCCAAAAAGCGTGGATATAAGTCTAAGTAATCACTCTGTAAAAACCCCTGCATTCTTATACGCTTTGTTATAAGACAATAAATGTTGTGAAATCCGAGTGGTCCAGAGAGATTTTGCTGAGATATCATCCCACAAACTGCAATTCTACCATGAATCCTCATGTTTCCGAGTGCCGCATCAAGAATTTCTCCACCCACATTATCAAAGTATATGTCAATGCCTTGTGGGAAACATCTGTTAAAAATGAATGTTAGAGCATGCGCTCATTTGGTGCAAAAATGCAACATTAAGTTTATGAATGGATCATGTTTAATTGAAAATGATAAATAATAGGCTTGAAGAACTAAGAAAATTCATGTATGACTTGTTACAATGATAAAGACTTTCTTTCTCATTCAAACAAGTTGTTATATATCATATAT
Source organism: Hippophae rhamnoides (assembly GCA_033030585.1). Taxonomy (NCBI): domain Eukaryota; kingdom Viridiplantae; phylum Streptophyta; class Magnoliopsida; order Rosales; family Elaeagnaceae; genus Hippophae; species Hippophae rhamnoides. Next base: position 3,299,143 of record CM065431.1, read on the forward strand.
GTATCATCATTTTACCCGAAATGAGGACCAAAAGTAGTCAATATTTTACATTGAGCGAATAATGTCCAAAAATCGTGGGTTTTCACTATGTATGCAGTGGCAGAGCCAGCCAATAGGCGTAGGGGGCACCATTAAAAATTTGAATCTATTATAATAGAATACAATAAATATAAATTTAGAATTTATGCATCCAAATTAAAGAAAAGAAAATAATTGCAATTTTTTTAAATAATATGTACTGATCCAATGGGAGAGAAATGAAACTGATGATAATGATGTGAAATAAAGTTGTAATAGTTATACTTAATTAGTATATTATAAAGAAAAACAATAATAATAATTACAAAATTTAAGTTTTGAAGGTTAATTGATAGGAAAGTGTAGGGAAATTATAAATGTTAAATTAGTAAATAAAAATAGAATGTCATACTTAAAGTCAACTAGAGTAATCCTAGCTGATTTCTTATTTTTTGCTCAATGGAGAATGAATGCTTTATAGTTGTATCCAATCGAAAGGGGGCACGTGCCCCTCCTAGGGTCAATGTGCCTCCAACCCTGGTAAATGTGTATATGAGTTATATATAGGTTGTACTAGCAATTTTAGGACATTTTCTGCCACCCTTCTAAAAACCCGTGATTTAGGGTCCGAACTCAACACATAAGAGAAGTTTGAAATGTATATATTTCTATACTCCAACCACTCTCATTACTAACCGTTTCAAAGAAGCATCCAGATCAGGCTCTTCCTTGTAATTAAAAGCTTCATCAAATCCAAGCTTCCTCTTCAAAAGCTCAACCTAGATAATAGAAAACTTATCTAAAGTTTATCATGATCTTTCAACAGAACAACAAATGTACAATACAAGTGAAGAATTAATACACTTGCATTTAATTTTTGTGATATGTTATAAGAGAAAGAAACCTTTACATAGTAGGATCCTCACCATTTTTGTTTTTGTCATATTTATATACAATTTCAAATTAATGAATAGTTACCAAATTAAGGAAAATAATACTTTAGAATAAATGGAGATGGCAGATCTAGGATTAAAAATCAAGAGAGACACTATAAAATATTAAAAAATGTTTCTCAATTATTGTTTGCTTCTCATTAATTAAAAATGTTATATACATATATATCACATAAATATGTTCAAATTATTAAGTATATAATGAATTTTTAAGTAATAAAATCTCAAATTTTAAAATCCAAAAAAGTCACAATTCCATTTTATATATGAATTTATCTATAATTCTATAAATATTACACCTAAAATTTTCTTTGTCAAAAATTAGGAGGAGACATGTGCCCCTCCTAAACTCTATACAAATCTGCCTTTGCATACATGGTTGATGAGAATTCAAGGGTCAAGATGATTTGTCTTCGGAAAGATTGCCTGATACAATTTGCAGAAAGAGACTTGTAAATAATAGAATTCTAACCTTTTGGCTTGTTCCAGCAGTTCCAACCACATAGCAACCATGCAACTTAGCAAGCTGGCCAACAAGCTGACCAACAGCTCCAGAAGCTGCTGAAACAAAAACAGTTTCGCCTTTCTTAGGAGTACATACCTCGAAGAATCCTGCATAAGCAGTAAAACCTGGCATACCTGTTTAAAGTAAAAAAAAGAAAGTCCATTAACAGACTGCTTTGAACAGAAAAACCCATAAGTTTTTAGCATACAACTAAAGTACTCTGCCTCAGTTACTAGAAAGAGGCTTATCTTGCTTGAAACCCATCTTAACAATCCTTAGAAAGCTAATGGGGAATAAGAAGAAAGGAAACAAAGGTTTGAAAACAGGGCTTGTATGTTTATGCTTTTAAGACCATGTAAAAGTGAATCTAAAGCATTTACGAACCAAACAGAAAAGGAAAAAATAACTGTTATAAAGGCTTTCAGGGATTTAGAAATAATATTTTGTGCTCCTTGAGAAAATACAAAGTTTTTGAAAGTATTTTCTCCTTAACTCACTTTTGACTGAAATCACTTTTTAATACTTGTAGCAATGAATCACCAAATTACTAATCACTTCTTTTTTTCAATATATTAAAGAGCAGAGTCAAGAATATATGTCTGAAATCCAATCGTATGTAAGATGTGCCTCTACTTTCATTTATTAGAAATTTAAGGCCATGGTCTCATCATAATCCACTTAACAATCTCATATGCTATATGCAGATCTTTGAGAAATTAAGTAATCAAGAAAGCACTTTAGGTCCTCCAAAAGCTAACCAGGTTAAGCTATTTATCGCCTTTTTCTCAATAAACATCTTTAAAAAATTCCGCACATGGAATAAGCAATGAACAGAGCTTGGAATAAGTAGATTGAATCCTTGTTCATATATGTATGTATAAAGAATTCAACCAACCCAAGTTTTAGTCTTCCACATCAGAATTGAGGTAAAGACTTAGCAAGTTAAAGCAGTTCGGGCTCTATATATGATTTAAGTATGTCACGTAAATAACTCATTTACAGCTTGTAAATAGCATAAATTCCAATATTTTGTATGACATTTAGCTCAAACTCAAAAAACACACGATTTGAGGACCTGAAATCAAGCCAAACTACTAACTTCAAGTCCAGCGAATTAGCTTATGTATAGATGAACCATAGAAAAGAAAATGGCATTGATGCATACCAAGAAGTCCCACATGGAATGAAAGAGGGATGTCATTTGGATGAACTTTTCTTAGCTGTTCAGTTCTACGAATCAAGCTGTACTCTTCCCATCCAGTTATTCCTGATATGTAATCCCCGGGATTGAAATTTGGATTATCGGAATCCACAACTTTGGCCACGCCAAATCCTTCAAGTGGCTTCATCAAAGTACCCATAAAAAAAATTAAAAAATGTACTTGTCTAACATGATTGTTGCCATATTTTAAACACCAGTAGTATTAAGATATGCAGTTACTAGCTTTTACATTGATTTCAGATTAAAAACAGGAATGTTCAAACTGTAATTGCAGTTATAATGGAAATAATGCTAGCAATTGAAAATAGTGAAAATTAGGAGTGATAAAATTGCTAAATAAGCTAGTTTATGTAGAAAGCTAGAAACAAGCCCAAGTACTAAATTGGTTTTGAGTCCATGAATGAAGAACACTTCCCATGATTGAATTTGCATATATAACAAGTATTGGCGATCCTCTTGTTAGTACAAAAGAGTTTATGAGATTGTTTAACCTTTTAGTTGGTACCAATTGATCTACAGCTTATCTTTACCTCCTTAGGGATATGAGAACAATGCACCATGGATTCATGTGTATGTGACTTTGAGCACTTAAATCAGTAGTACGAGGATTAACATAGGATCTGTTTGCTTATGCTATTTGAGACTTATAAAAGCACTTTTGACAAGAAAAGAAAAATATTAAATTTGCTAGAAGTGTTTTCAGTGGTTAGAAAGCACATTTTGTTCTCAATCATAAAAAGCTCATAATTGCAAATTATGTGCTTCTTCTTCGGGAAAGCACATTCTCCTCCTTAAACCATTTTCTATCCCAACTCATTTTCGCCGAAGCACAAGCAAGCAAGCCCTTTACCTTTTTTCAATTACATAGTTGATTAAGTGAAATATAAACCCTAGGCCTTCGAAATATTTTTTAATAAATAGCTTCTCTAAATAGGGGGGAAAAGATACTGAAATTGAAATGACAAATGCGGTTTTCTCTGTACCAAACTAGAATTACCCAAAACAACCAGAAAATCAACATCACGGGAACGATTAACACTATGAGCTTGAAATGGTACAGAAACTCAAAAAAAAAGAAGCAAAATTAAAGAAAAGAGAAAAATATGGGAAAAAGAAAAAAAGGAATACCTGACCAGGAACAAAGGGAGGAATGTAAGAGCCATGGAAGTCACGCATACGACCCCTCATGTAAGGATCACAAGAAAGGTAGAGATTTTTTACTAAAAAAGCTCCCGACCCATTTGGAGACTTGAGCTTAATCTTCCCAATTTGGAGTTCCATGTCTGTTTCTTTTGGAATTCCATCTACGAACCCTTTGAGTATCACTTGCTTGTTCTCTACTTCTGCTACTTGATCCTCCATAACAATCACTCACTTGATAGTGCGTCTTTCTTTCTTTCAAGTTTCTGGTGACAAAGTTTCAAATGGTTTCTGCAAGTTTATGTAATAGCCACTGGGGTTTGTGCATCCAAACCTAACCAGTTACCAACTAACCACCAAGCTGTAGCTTTCCGTGACACAACTATGGACGGTATTTTAAATGTGAAAACCTTAATTACAATACTTAAAGTTAATTAAAATTAAATATATATTAAAAACATATAAATTTTTGCGTATGTTATATATATTCTTTTATATATATATACGAGAATTTACAACATCGACAGAAATGAAAAAAAAAAAGGTGTAAGAATAAATATTTTTAGGTGTAGCTATATCAAAATAAGTAATACATCTAACTCCCTAACAAAGTTTTTCTTTCACAATTCTTATATACTTTTTCTTACTTAATACATACTACTTTCTTTTAAGTATGTGGCAAAGGACGCCATCTACTTTTATTTCTAATTAAAGGCGGAACATTCGACATGGCAAGCAAATAAAGAGCCTCCGTCTGTTTGAGACGTTGCGAGCTAGAAAGTGTAAAGGTAGTTTATGTCGCAAAAGTGACGTTTGATTAATTATTATAATAATAGATATATAATTATATATAAATAAATAAAATCATTTTTTTAAAAAATATATGTTAAATAATTAAATAATAAAATTAATATCAAAATTATGTTAATATATTAATTTTTTAAATAAAATAAATGTTAAAAAAATAATAAACATAATTACTAAATGGTGAGGAAACTGTTATCATCAAACCAATTGTTATTTTCTGAATTTATTTGAACCATCCTCTGTATCTAAGCTCATTCCTTTCCCACAACTAACCTTCCTTTTACACACCTAACCCTTTTACCATTATTTTTATATAAAATATTTTATTTTTATAAATTAAATATATTAATCATTTTATTTTAAATTAATATTTTTTAACAATTTTATTGTTATATTTATCGCTTGATATGTTTTTCTTTTTCAAATATCTATAAGGTTTAATTCCATCCAAAAAAACAAAAATTGATAAGAAATAATTAAATATCTAAAAATTTAATAATAAAATAATTTAAATACACTAAAAATATAAATAATATATTTAATTTATAAAATTAAATTTTCAAAATATTATGCTACCAATCTTATTTATCGTGGAAACTTATGATTATAACTTATTAGATTGGTTGGGAATATAAACTCAACTTTTAATTTGTTTTAAAAAATGTCACTAATTTAATGAACCTGATAGGTTTAAGAGATTGTGTTTATTTTTTCGATAACTCTAATAAAAAAAAGCATATAGCATTTAACTTTAGTTAATAATTATTATCTTTTTATATTTGTTACAACATGAGACGTTAAGTTGAGGATATTTTCTTATCAAACTAAAGATTGATGGCTTATTTACTATCAATTTCCTAAATTGTAGACATAAAACATATAGTAAAAACATTACATATTTAATATTTTTAAAATTTATAATTATAAAAATAGTATATTATATGATGAATCTATGTATTTTTATTATTAAAAAAATTTAATATATCATTTTATATTGAACGTTGTTTAAATTGAATTATAATTATTTAATCTCGTTCAATTTTAAACATCATCTAATTGAATGTGATTCAATTAGAGTATTATTTTTATTATTTTAAGTTTTAATAGTGTTAATTTTTTATAATTTTCCAACATATTTTTAGCATTTTTTTTAATCAGATGCTTGTTACCTTATTAAATATGAGTCAATTGTTTAAATGATTATTTTATTTAAATCAAACGTATTTAATAATCTCTTTATTTATAAAAAAGTATTTTAAAATTGTTTTACTTTATTTGTGAAAAATATATCATTTAAGTCTATTTGTTCGTAAAAATGCATAAAGTAATGATAAAATCAATTTTTTATTCAATTTTTTATTAAATATAATAAAACTCAAACAAAAAAGTTTTCTTTCAAAGCTAAAAAAAGAAGATAATAAATCCTAAAGAAACTTTTCCTTGTCTATTATATAAAATCATACATTAAAACATTAAAAAATTATTTCATTATATATATAACTATCCAAAAATACAAATATATATTTATCACATATGTTATTCCGTTATATTTAAAGAAAAATTAAATGAAAAATTAACTTTGTTATTATATCTCACTTTTTTCATAAAAAAAATATACTTAAATATATTTTTTAAACAAATAGATTAAACAACCATTAAGTCTAAACAAAGTTACTTCCGCAACTTTTTTTCCTATTTTTTATAATGGTTTTGTGTAGAGAATTAGTATTTAACTACGGATAATTAAAATTATGATTATTGGTAAAATTTTGACAATTATTTTACGAAAATAAATGTAACTAATAAAATATGGGATGAATATGGTTATTGTTATACTGAAATTATAGTTCATCGAAATTGAACATATACTAAAATTATTTATATATATATAATTATATAAAAATATATTTTTAATAATAAAATATACGGATATTAATTATATTAAATTTTATTTATTTTTATTTTTATATTTTATATTTTATTCAGAAACATGTACTAACTAATTAAAAGATGAAAGTTAATGTGAATATTTTTAATAATTTAATAGAGTAAAAATTATATTAATATTTAATTTTTTAAAATTAAATATATTTTTAAATAAATGTTAAAAAATAGAAAAAATATCTTCAAATTATAAAAATAACATAATCATTCTGATCGTTTCGCATTGAATATTGTGAATGGAATTTACCTATGATAATATGTCCTTCATCTTCAATGCTATTGAGAGGAAAAACCATTGGCATGAAATTTGTAAATCAAGCAGAGTAAAAAAAAATTAACAACAGACTTTTGACTTAATTTATATATGTTAAAAATCTATCTATTATTGACGTGAATTTAACTTAATTAATTAATAAATAGTTAAAAAAAAGGCTTGAGATAATAGTTTCACTTTACTTCGAACGTTGAGAGATTTTACAAGTTTTCGAAATAATAGCATATTTATTTATCAATAATAGAAATGAAATACTTGTCTTGATTTTTCGGTCACTTGATTACATGGGAAAGTCGGAATTAAATTTTTGAAAAAAAAAATTTTAACTTTTATCTTCTCAAATTAACCTCTTTAAAAATAGTTAATTTACATTCACAGTACATCCTAATAAAATAATCTTTTTTTATTCTAAATCTACAATAAAATAATCTTTTTTATTCTAATTCTACGACAAAATAAGTATTTCTCGATGGTAATCGGGTTTCTTGGAAAGCAACAAAGTAACCTTGTTACTGACAGAATGATATAGTTACTGACAGAATGCGACTGCATGTGCTAAAATAGTAACCTTGTTTTTTAGGCATAATTTCCTCTTTAATATTACTATGCAGTTATTGTTAAAATGATAGAAAAAGCATGCATGGATAATGTGTATTTCTCGATGGTAATCGGGTTTCTTGGAAAGCAACAAAGCAAAGGGTAGTTGAGGCTGAATACAAGTACTTAGCAAATAGAGTCGCTGAGCTTACATGGATTTCTTTTTTACCATGAGAACTTCATCCCAACATTCCAACCATTCCTCTTATAATGTGTGACAATCTCAGTGCTCAACATATGACTAACAGCCATTTCTAATATGTAAGATCTAAATATATTAAAATTGATTATCATTTTATGAGTGATCAGTTACTTAGCAAGAAATTGGCTATCATTCACTACTCTTTTGAAGATCAACTAGCAGATGTATTCACAAAATCCTTGGGTGTTTTTCGTGCTCAATCCTTGAAGTACACATGCATGTTTTGCATGTGATCATAACATACAACACCTTTAGGTGGCGTTTGGTTCGTGAAATGAAATCGGAATCGGAATCGGAATGGAAATGAAACAATTTTGTTTGGTTTGACCACTGGAATCAAGCTTAGAATCAGGATTATAGTATTTGGTTTACCACTGGAATGGAATGAAAAAATCTGTAAATGACCTTAATACCCCTACATGCTGTAAAGTTTAAATAATGTCATTTAATTACTATTTTTTCGTCAGACAAAATACATTATTGAAATCGTTATTTTTCTAAATAAGTATTACTTAATTAAAAAGAAATATATTATTAAAATTATTATTTTTCTAAATAGGGTTTAGGGTTTTGAGGTTTGGGATGTGTGATTTAGGGTTTAGGGATTTAGGATTTGGGGTTATATTTGTAGGTTAAGGTTTAGGGTTAAAATTATTATTTTTCTAAAAATAGTTTAGGGTTTTATAATTTTGGATTCAGGGTTTTGGGTTTTAGGGTTTTAAGGTTTAAGGTTTAGGGTTTATGGTTTTAGGATTTGGAATTTGGAATTTGGGATTTAGGGTTTAAGGATTTGGGATTTATGTGTTTAGGGTTTTGGGATTTATGTTTTAAGGTGTAGGATTTTAGGGTTTAGGGTTTAGGGATTTGAGGTTTTAGGTTTTAGGATTTTAGGATTTGGATTTAGGGTTTTGAAATTTTGGGTTTAGGGTTTAGGGTTTTGGAATTTTGGGTTTGAGAATTTGGGATTTGAATTTAAGGTTATATTTTAGGTGAGGGTAAAATTGAAAAAAAAAATGTTTAGATGGAAATGAAATAATGATTACCAAAGGTGGGAGAAGGAATTGTGATTCCTCCTCTTTTAATAATCAGATCCAATTTGTCCTCCATTCTGTCCAAACAAACACACAAAATGGAAGGAATCGATTATGATTCCATTCCATTTTCTCCAACCAAATGTGGTGTTAAGGTGTATGCCTCATATATCATACGGAGGTTAACAATGCTATTAAATAATCAGTTATAACTAACCTCTAATAGTCTCAAAGAGGATGCCATAGATATAAGCATTCCTAGCTTGTTTTCCACACATGAAATGATAGAATTCACGTAAGCTTTCTTTAAGGGTTTTGTAAACACTAAATTAGACGTATTATTAAAAATAATCTCAATTAATAACATCATCAAATTTTTCAATTTTTTAAATCATTAAAATATCCTTTAAAAATTAAAGTATAATACATAATTTATATGCTTATGTTTATTAAGAAGAAATTATAAAAATTAAAAATTATCAATAATCTCATAATATATTACTTATAATTTAAATTTTATAGTTGTATAATATTAATATTTCTCTACAAACAAATATGTGTGCTTGCCGCTATATGATTTTGTAAAAGAGTTTATAGAAATAAGTAATTGTTTCGTTAAAACGAAGCAAGCAGGCAATTGCATTTTTCGCTGATATTTGAGACTTTGACTCGAATTCACATTTAACATCAGTCTCTGCCAAGTTCCGAGTTACTTCTCTTATCTGCTTCGAGAACAGTCAACTGAATACCCCACATGTACATGACTTTCCCACTTGGCGCTCTCAAGCTTCCTACCCAAGTTATATTCTCATGTTTGATAAGCTACGCGGTGACGCAGACATACCTTTTATCGACCAATAAGGCATACTCACCACACTTAACTACAAAAAATACCCCTACTCATACTTCATATTCACAACGACAAAACGTTCCTTAACCCCAAAGAAAACAAGGGCAATCCCGACATTTCAATTTAATAAAAGCAATAGTTATCAGCACTATAAATACTCGCTTCCACTCTCCACTTTTTCTCATTCCATAACAACTCGTAACTGGAAAAGCTCCAATATCTCATCAATCTATTCTATTGATTAAATTACATCTTGGAATTTTTATTTCATTTCAATTCAAGAGTAACAGCGATGAAGAGAGGTAGAGAAGAAGAAACAAGAGAGATCGAAACCCTAGGTATGGCGAAATGCTTGATGTTATTATCCAAATTCGGCGAAACTGATCATGAATCAGTAATTAAAGATACCTCCGGCGACCGTGTTTTTGTTTGCAAAACTTGTAATCGAGAATTCTCATCGTTTCAAGCATTGGGAGGCCATAGAGCGAGCCATAAGAAACCGAAACTCGGTGGTGATTTTGTTGGATTGAAGATCAAGCCGAAGACGCATGAGTGCTCGATTTGTCGGATCGAGTTTCCGATCGGACAAGCGCTTGGTGGTCACATGAGAAGGCATAGGCAGGAGGTTAAGAAACATGTTGATGTGAAGACATTAATATTGCCAGTGTTGAAGAAATCGAATAGTTGTAAGAGAGTTGTGTGTTTAGATTTGGATTTGCATTTGGGATTCGCACCGCCTGAGGATGATTTGAAGTTGAGTTTGAAGACTCCGACGCTCATTGTTTCATAGTGTTATTTATTTATTTTAATGCGAAGAGTTTGATTTATGTCTTTGGATATATTCACATAGAGATGACTTCTTGTTATGATTTTACAATTTTATTTAGTGTTCTTTTGTATTTATTTGAGGATAACTTGCTGCATATAGTATACTTTGGTTATTCAATTTATTAAAATATTATTACATATTAAATTTTATTTTAGTTAAAATTATATTCTTGTTATTACTTAAAAAAAATAACATATTCACTATTTAAATTATTATTATAATAACGATTATTCAAAACATAAAATTAAATATCGTTTTAGTATAGTTTATTAATAAATGAGATTTTTTCGATTATAGTAACTATCAACATTTTGGTTAAATAAATAGTATTTTAAATAATATTTAAGATAATTATTGGTACTTTAAGTCCAATATATTTGACAATTGCACAAATATTTGTGGTGTATTTTCAAAGGAAATGTTTATAACATATGTTTGATATTATATATCTTATCTTCTATCTTATCTGAAGTGTACAATAATAAATATACGTAGAAATTAAAATTAACTTGATATGTATTTTATTCATTTAGATAAATTTATAATATCATGATTATCTCTCGGTGATTATTTATTTTGAATAATTAAGGGATATATATCGATCATTTATTTATTATAGAGATTAACCAAAAAATGCGCTCACCTAATGGCTCGTCGTCTGTTATACTTATCCATGAGACATTTTGCTCATTGAGGCAACTCATTATTTGTTGTTAGACTTATACATGAGACATTTTGCTGATTGAGGCAACTCATTATTTGTTGTTAGACCTATCCATGAGATATTTTGATGATTGAGGCAACTCATTATTCATTGTGTGACATGCATTAATTTAGGCAACTCATTATTCATTGTGTGACATGCATTAATTTACACCCAATCGATACTAATAGTTTATAATTTAATTGATACAAAATATAACATTCTTAAGAAAATTATACAATAACAGGGACTAAGGATAATAATAGTTATTATTTCAAAATATATGGATAATTTTATCCAAATTTTTATAATGCGTGATTTAAATTTTTTTTATTATTATTTATATATATATTTAGGAGTGTAATATAGTACCGTTAAGAATGAAAATCAATCAAAATACAAAAGTGTTGGCTATGTTCTTTTCCTTATGTCTCATGTATTTAATGTCTTAATTTAGAAATTATATTTTTAAATCCTTTTATTTATGAAAAAATTGTCAATTAATTTAAATTTATGTTAAATATTATGAAATAATACTTACCATACATGCATATTTATACTTTTTTAATGAACATATATGTAATGAAGTAATATTTATTTAAAAAAAATCTGAATTGTTTTTGAATTTGTTTATCAAACTTAAACAGAATTTTCATTATCTATAAATTTAACCCTAATTTAATGATAATAAAATGATGAAGTTGTTCTGAGTATAATTATAATAGTTGATATTGGACAAAATAATTTGTTAAGTTTCATCTAAAAACATTGAATAACCTTTTATATATTTTTAGCCTTATGTACTTAAACACTAAATAATATTAACTTATATATTTATTAACATTAAATAATACTAACATTAAGTATAAGGATGTGAGGTTATAATATACCATAGAAGGAGTGGTAAGTAAGTAACACAATTTAACAAAATTTGATCAATAAAAGTATTAGAGTTAGGATTTTTACAAAATTTAGTAACATTCAATCTAACTTTTGGATGAATTTCATTGAACTTATTATAACTATGATACATTGATGAGTGCATATTGTGGGGCATTAGAATGACAAGTGATCATGTTCAAAATTATTATCCTTAACTTGTATAGTGTAACTTTAGATATCAATTTTACAAGGAAGCAAAATTAACAAAAAGGTTCTCATAAAATAATAAATAAAAAATGATAATAAAAAAATAAAGAAAAATAACAATAATTAAATATAAGAATTTTGAAACAAAATAAAATTAGTATTAAATAACAAGATTCGAGATTCACTTAATTATTTTGTTTTGATATTACTAACATTCTTATTTATTACTTAATTATTTGCTTCACATTCCAAACAATCGAAAGATATAAAGTTGAAGATCAATAATAAAAATTATTATACTTATTTTGAGAAAATATTTTTATTGAATAAGCAAGATTTATTGTTATAAGTTATCCAATATTGATAATATATCAAAACGATAATATCGCAATAAAATAACAACTTATAAAATAAATATAATAATTATAAACTAAGAATTACAAAACATGACTGAATTTTTATATTGAAGAATATAGTATATTGAATATAACAAAAGATGAACAAAATAATTTCTCAAAACATAATTGTAATCTAGAAACTACTTATAAGAATTAAAGAAGTAAATAGAAAAATTACACAATAAAGTTTATCTCTAACCTTGCTATAGCTTTAGCCTAGCTTATAAATTATTCCAAAAAATTCTAGAGCAAAAGAATGATAAAAGAAAATAAGAACTCTTTGTAATTTTTTGATGCTTTATAGTATTAAATGCCCTATCTATTTATAGTATTGGAGTATAAAGATTTACTGAGTCCTCATAATATCAAGTTATTTTCTCCTTGGAAACAATTGATTTGAAAAATATTTTCAAAGAAAGAATCGTAAATAAATCTCTTATCTTTTCGTAGGGTAAAGATTTATCTAATTTAGAGCTTTATACAAAAAGATTTATTAGAAATACTAACAAATGTTTAAATATCATATATTTTAAATTTAAGCTTATTTTTGAGTTTGGAATAATTTGATTTAGATATTCTTCATGAAATATGAAAATATAGATAAATCTTTTAAATTTTTATATTAATTTGAATCATCTCATTTGGATATCTAAATCAAAGGTTATGATTCAAATTCAATAGCTTGTTTATAAAATTTGTGAAGTTATGTTACAAAATTTAAATGTTTTTGATATTCTTTTGCTGATTTGTTTTGTTGATCCTACAAGTATAAAATAATCATAATTAATATAATCAATATATATTGAATTAATAGATAATTATTAATTTTAAACTCTTTAAATCATATATATTAATTAATTTACATATTTTATATATGTATTTTTATACTATTATCAGCAAAGCATATTTGGGTAGGTTGGGTAGGTGGGCATATGTGAGCTGTGAAATGTTGGAAGAGGTGTGTAAGAATATTCACGAGGGACATTATACTTGCCAAATCAGAGTGGTGATGGTTTAAATTCACTAGCTAGAAATGTTTTACCTAGGAGGTTGTGTCCATAAATGAAAACTTTTGATTTGAAAAAAAAAAGACAATCACTAACAAATTTATGTTTGGATATTAGGGTTTGGTCATTGTTTCGACCCCATATGATTTATCAACAATTTTAATTTTCTCTTTTTGTTGTTACAAAGATGACATTTTTCGAATAAAAATGAGCAAACTCTAACATTTTTGTAATAAATATGAGTATTTACTATTTTTGTGGACAAAATATTTGTTTGTATTTCTATGATTTTTATCAAGTTTATCAAGCTAAATCGAGGAAGTTTAAGAGTTTCGAATAGTCATATTTTAGATATATTATTTATAACTATCACATATAAGATTGCACTTATTTATTCATTAGCACATGTTCACAACATGAATCAAGATAACATGTATCACATCGTAATCATAGTCAAATGACTCATATTCATATATTATTGCATACATATTTAAGTGAATTTAATATAGACTTTTGGTTGAATCAATTCTGATGTTGTATGATTGAGTTATAAGCTTTTTTAGATAGAGGGATCAATTCTTCTAGCAGACGTATCAATCCTACTATAGATCGATCTCTCAACGATCATTAATTGATTATGTCAATCTATGTAACTTTAAAAAAATAAGGTCTAAATAAAGGGATCGATCCTCACCTTAGATGAATTGATTGATATGAATTATATGCAATGAATACGCAAATATACGTATTATAACAAGTAATATAATGAGAAAAAAAGATCGTTCCCATAGAGATTATATTATTAAAAAATAATTTTTAAAACTAAAAAGTAAAAATTAATTTTTTTTGTGTTTTTAAGTTTTAAGAAAGTAAAATTAAAATAATTAAAAATAAATAGCAATAATTAATTAACTTAGAATTAGGAGCTAAGAATATATATTAAAAAATATCTAAGAATACTTAATCTCATAATTTTTTACACATGTGAATCACTAAAATCCTTCAATATAATTTTATAAACCAATTACATGATCAATTGAATTTAACCTAGCATGTATTCCTCTCTCAATTAAACTACACATCATAGTAATTAACTTAATCACATTTTCATGTCAATTAAATTGCACACTACTTATTAAGTTTATTAATTATGGATCACATGTATAAGAATTATACGTCTCTGCCTTGAAACTATGCATGTTATTTAATCAAGACACATAATTAAATAATTTTCTCAAATCCATTTAATTACCTCTATATATCAATTATTGGTTAAATAATTAATAGCATAAAAATTAGATTAAATAATATAATTAAATTCAAATCATAATTGTGATGAAATATTAGATCATCACATGTAGAAAATTAGATTAATAAAATAGCTAGATTTAATTTTGTTCATAAAGCTCGTATTTTTTTTTTGTAAAGAAATAAGAATAATAATAAATACAATCAATCTTTTTAATTGTAACACCAATCTCCTCCTAAATCTCCACTAAAATTGTATCTTATTTTCATTTTTTCTATTTTTTTCTCTTCTTGACTCAAAACACTAATATAAAAATATAATTATATAAACTCGTTAGGGTTTTAGGGTAATTAAAGGGTCAAATTAGGTTCAAATGGAATTTGGATTGTCATATCAAGGGTTGAGATGAAAATAGGAAAAATTAACAACGTTGGCCAATAGGAATGCAACATATGGCAAGGGAGAAAGACGTGGCCAATCAGCGCGTGATGCGTGATTTTTATAATGCTTTAATTTCTCTATTCATGCGTCTCTAAAGTTTGGGTTGTTTGTTTGATAGATATTTATGTGCTCGTGTATTTAGGAGAATAAATTATTATATGGATCAATTATTTTTATCCAAACTACATCATATCTCTCTTGACTAGTTTCTTAGTCACTATGTTGTTTATTTTACACAAATCAAGTTTTCTCTGCTTGAAATAAAATCAGAATATCACAAAATTTATAGAAAAATAAACATTATTTTATTTATAATTTAAGTTATATGTATTGTATATAAATTATTTTTTGTAATAAATAAACATTATTTTTTGGCTAGTTTCTTTATTAAATAGATTTTGATATTTTTCTACTATTATGTGATCAAATAAATGTTTTGAGTAGAATAAAAAATGAATAAAATATGTAATAAAAAGAAATTTTAAGTACATTCAACACGTAAATCAAATTTAAATTTAATTATTAAGCAACTTTGAAGCTCGGTTTTAGGTGAGTGTGTGATTTTTGATTGAAAAAAGAAGCTCTTGTTCAAGCTTTTTATTCGTAATAATGACATAAAGTTGAACAATGTAACAAAAAGTATATACTGCATTTTTTTAGTTTTTTTCAAAAATTGGTTTTTTATTACAACTATGAACAGTGAGGTAGTTTATAGTGACTTCGGTGGTTCTCTGGCGGCAAATGGTAGCATGGGAGGAGGCCCAAGAAGAGGTGAGCCTGGGATTGGTTTTCTTCACGGTGGTGCAACAAGGTAGCGGCAGCGTGAACTAGAAGCTGCATACCAGGAATAGAGGTGTCGGATCTGCATAGCAATAGTGGGGCTGGCCCGACGACATCCTTTTTGGCTGGGGTGGCAATGTTGGTTGGCGAAGGCGACTATGGCAAGGAGGGCGGTGGTGGCGGCTGATGATGTAGGAAAGTTGTGCTTTTTTTTTAACGTATTTGAATTTATTTTTTTGTTATTGGATTTTTTTTAATTAAAAGATGGATTTTTTTAATATGAAAGATAAAAGAGAAGATATGATTTTCTTTAATAAATAAAACTTGGTTGTGTTAATATTAAACTGAGGTATAACAATAGAAAAATAGATGAAAAGGATGAGAATATAGACAAAAGCGAGTAAGTTTTGGACGATTTAAGTTTAGGCAAATATAAATTAGGAAAATGTAGAAGATGAACAATAACAGAAAAATTTATATTTTAATTTAAAAAATAATTACAATATTATGTTTTATTTATATGATTAGAATAATAAAATAGATAAATATAAAATAACCAATAATAATCTAAATAATTAATAGATAAATTTATATAAATCATTAATAATTATTAAATTTTAATTAATCTATAACTGGATTTTTGCTTGACCCATCCTATCTTCTCTCGATTAAGCTTTTTACGAGAGCTAATGACCAACAAAAAGTTTCACCTGCCAATAAAAAAAGGGGAGAATGATTTTTTCTTTTTCTTTTTTTATTTTTAAAGCAAAAAAGAATTATTATCACAAGATAAAATTATCAAACGCATAAAATTACCTTTCATACGCTATTAAAAGTTTGAAAAGATCAGCCCCTTCGCCAAAGGGGTCCGAACAAGTATTTCAAGTTTTCTATTTTTTAAGGTGACACTTTCCGTTAGTAACGTACTAATAAGTAACAACTAATCACAAAAATTCTTATGATTTTTTTTATGGTTAAGTTTAATAAAATTACTATATTTTATGATATATTTTCGACTAAATTTTAATTTAAATAAATTTATTTCGCACATATTTATTCGAGTGTCCATTTTAATTATATTTTTGATAAAATTTGTGCTTAATTGTAATTCTAAATCTAAATTTGTGATTAAAGTTACCAATATATTATTAAAAACAATCCAATCAAACAAATAAAAACTCATAAAAAAAATAATTATTACTAATACCATCACCAAAATGATAAAATAAAAAAAATGTTACTCTTATTTTAATATGTTCGTAAATTTTTATTGATTTATATCTTATAATTAAATTCTTTTATATAATTTCAATGAATTAATATAAGTTTCTCTTTTTCAAAAACTATTAATAACCTTAAATATATATTTTTTAGTTTAGCAAAAAAAAAACATCAATTTTTATCTTGCGAAATCCACCCTCATATTAAGCATAGCCAAATTTACTCGGAAGATTGAAAAGGATTGGGGTAATGGACGGAGAATAAGGGTACATTTAGAACCGCTTCGATTTTTAATTAAAGTGGTCAAATGTCTTAAAGCACTCTCTAACGTGTTTGAACTTTCAGAGTACTTCTTAAAAAAATAAATAAATTTAAGAAATAATAATTATACTTCTTAAAAAAGTAAATAATCCTTAATAACTAATTTAAAATGCATGCTTATCAAATAAATTAATTACTAAAAATGTAAATTAATTGGTAAAATAAAAATACCTCTAAACCATTTCTAACAATCTTATGCCATACCAAACACCTCAATACTTCTCTTTCAATCACTTTTAGTCAAACCACTTCATTTAAAACCATAGCCACATCCAAATGAATCCTAAGATTTGTCTTGCCAAGAGGGAAAAGTTTAGACAAATATGGGAAAAAGATAGCTCGGCACAAGATAAAAATATCAAATTAACAAGAAACTAGCTTTCACTTTCACACACTAAGTCAAGTTCGAAAGAATGACAATAACTAGAATTACAAGCATCCGTCAGAAACGTCATACAATTAGTTTCCTTCCTTTGCAAGGTGTTGCTCCAAACCATGCTTCTTCTAAACTTCATGGTATTAGGAGCCACAGCAAGCTGACTTTTGTGCATCTTGACTGGACCCAGCTCCCTGGTCTTGTTGATTGAGCTTGATTGTTGTCGGCTGTGATGGGTCAAAGATATTAAAGCCACAGAAATCTTCAACATAAACTTTCATGATTCAATATAGGCCAGAGAAGAGAGAAAGTACCTCAGATTTGGAGTCAGTGTCCGCAAGCCTCTGCTTTATATCTCTTGCTATTGAAAAGAAAACTTGCTCTACATTTAGATTGGTCTTGGCACTCTGTAGTAGAAAATATCTTTCAGTACATACCACACGGTATTTGACCAGATTTCAGAATCAACATGGTTCACTTACAGTCTCAAAAAATTGGATTCCGTACTCATCAGCAAGTGCTTGGCCCTTAGCAGTAGGCACAGCCTGAAATGAGCAGTTAAAGGCAAAGCATATTATATACTATTCACTAAAGCAGATTCTACAAGATTACACACCTACAATAGGTGTGGAGCTAGGAGTTAAAAAACCATTAGATTAATGATTTATTTATTTTAGCATTTCTATTATCTTGGAATATTTAATTAGTTCGTTGTTATTAGGGTTTTAGTGTGCCTTATAAATAGGTTTTATTTGGGGATCAGTAACATTATTGACTATTGGAATAACTCAGTCTTCCTTCCTCTTTCTTTTATCTCAACCCTATGAACAGGAAGCGAATCAACATTTCATTACAGGTGCCCAGCAAAATGCATTTTCCATACTAATCCCAGGTGTATCAACTGTCAAGCAGCCTAGTTATGCAACTAAGCAAAATAAGGATGTACAACAATTGATAAAAGTTATGCAACTGAGCAAATTAAGGATGTAGAACAATTGATCAAAGCAATCTAGATGGCAAAGAAAAGCAACTTACCCTCTTGCTTTCATCCATGTCAGCCTTGTTACCCACCAATATCTTGTTCACATTATCTGAAGCATGCTGTTCAATGTTGCGAATCCAATTCTTAATGTCTGAAAAATAGCAAGTGTCACCATTAGATCAATATAGAAAGCAGCAGAAGCAATCTTTGCAAGATTAGCACACACGGTAAACCACCCTTGTCAATCTACAAGAAATATGCTTTGACACATATCATGGTCAAGTATTAGAACATGTAAAACGAGAAAACAACAGAAGAGGGTGGATGGAGGCAGAACACAGCTACATAGTGAGAGGAGAAAATTACTGTTGAAAGATGATTCATCTGTTACATCATACACGAGCAAGATACCCATGGCTCCGCGATAGTAAGCTGAAAAATGAGGATAAAGTTATTAGAGAAATTCTGAAGGAATAAGAGAATGAGAAGGGTAAATAGCATAGCAGAGAGCCAGATAGTGAAGAAGCATATTATAAGAAAAGGGGTAAGAAGAAACAATGTAAAGAATGTAGAATACAAACAATGTGGTACTTTGTTGGAATGACATCACACCATATTCATCATTGTAATCTCCATAAGAAAATGTAACAAGATGAGTAGTCATGGTATCAGAAAAACTATATCCATTTTCAAGTTATATACACAAGCATTCCTACACGTATCTATGACAGTAAAAATAAGGCAATATAAAAGACCACAATATTACCTGTGGTGATTGTACGGAACCTCTCTTGTCCAGCAGTATCCCAAATTTGGAGCTTAACACGTTTTCCATCAAGCTCTATAGTTCTTATCTTAAAGTCAATGCTGCATAAAGAAAAAAATAACCTCATAGATTCCTAGTAACTATCCAAGAGAACAACAACTACTAAGCAGCAGTAAAATCAATTGTTTGGAGTTCATACCCAATGGTGGTAATGAAACTAGTGGTGAAAGAGCCATCTGAGAAACGCAAAAGAAGGCAACTCTTGCCAACACCTGCAAAGCAAACAACTATTAGTCAGTAAAATAGGTACCGTCCTTAAATCTGCATGTTTTCTGACCTGCATAGTGTACCTAATTATATAGAAGGCAAGCATGTAAGACGGTCAAGGCTATACTATTTATTTAAACCAATGCTACACGATCAGGCTTGAACATTGGAGAAAAACGTCTAAAGATTAAAACAATAACATAAGATCAGTTAAAAGACAAAGCTTTGGTCAAAGTTAGAAGACAAGGAGGACGACATAAGAAAGATTACAATCCAACGTGAATAAAGAAATTCTAAAAACCATTAGCATTAGTAAGAAAAATCAAAAATGAAAAAAACTTACATGCAGCTTAGTTAAGTTCAATGAGTTTCTAAAGCAATATGACAATAAGAGGCCAAATTTGTTGGCCCAAAAAATTAACTTATCGATCATGAAAAGATGAACTTCACCGTAAACAACTATTACGCAATGACTAATTAAGGGCCTGTTTTGTAACAATTTCTATTTTCAAGTTCCAAGTTTTCAAAATGTTTGTTATTTGGTAATTAAATCAATTTTCAAGTTCAAAATTAGGTTAAAACTCATTTTTATTTTTGCACACTTTTTATTATTTTTGAAGCTTAAAAAATTAAAAACTATATTCTAAGTTAACTTTTCTTTTAATTAATTAATTTTACTTCTTTCTTGTGACTTAAGAGATAATGAAAGAAGAAAAAATGACTTTTTACCAAACCAGATTTTGTCTTTTCCTCTAAATAAATAAGAAAACAAAAACTAGTTTCAAGCTCAAGAAAAGAGAAGCTACAAATAGAAGTTGAAAATATAACTTGTTACAAAATGAACCCCAAGCAGTCTCAAATACAAATTGATAATCAAAAGAAAGGATCACGATGACTAATGCAAATCCATTAAAAAAAGGCTTAAATTAGGCCAAGGCGTTCGAAATCCTCAAGAACAGTCTCAAATACAAATTGATAATCAAAAGAAAGGATTACGATGACTAATGCAAATCCATTAAAAAAAGGCTTAAATTAGGCCAAGGCGTTCGAAATCCTCAAGAACTTCAAATCCAACGTAAACAACTTTTTGTTTTCCTTATTTTTAATATTTTGTTATACCCCTAACTTCAACAAATCATACATAAAATATGTCAAAACTCCAACCTCCAGGGATCGACAGGGTGCATGCTTAAAATTTGCATATATCAATAACAACGTATAAACATGATCGTATTTGCACCGTAATGGATTGAAAATTGAGATCCAAAACATTACGTTGCGTTTGTTTCTCGGGAAAATAGCCAAAGCACAAAAACACAATAAGGGAATCGCAAACGATAACAAGCACATACCGCTGTCACCGATCAACAATAACTTTATCAGGTAATCGTAATCGGCTCGAGCCCTCGCCGGCGGAGCAGCCATTTTTTTCCTTTTTTATAATTAATTAAACCTCAAAACGTACAAGTTCTTCTCTGCTAACAATAAAACAAAAAATACGTCAAATCCAAAAGCAAATAATCAAATATTAATATCTCTTTGCAAAAACAAATACAAAACAAACAAATACCAGATCGGAAATGAAAACGAAAAGAGAAAAGTGATCGTCTTCGAGTGGTCAAAAGCTCAAAGCTATGGAGATACAGAAAGAAAATCAGAGAGAGATAAAGATTATTTTTTTAGCAAAAGAGACGGACAACCTTCGCACGAGCTCCTCGGACTACGGTGGGTAGCTAAAATGCACAGCGTCCCAATCTAGATTCACTATTGTTCTCCTTTCTCCACCAAACTATGCGTCGATTGCTCACCTGTGCACGATAGCAACTCCACCACAATTTGAGAGAGAGGGGGGCTCAAAGAGAAAGAGCAGGGAAAGTTAAGGTGGTGTTAATGGAATAAAACTCCAAGCAATGAAATGAAGACAACTATAATTTTGTAGTTATCAGTTGAGAAAAAGCTTGAAATTATTATCATATTTTATTTTATTGTTTTTATAATATATTTATTATTAAATTTAAAAATTATTAACAATTTTTTTTCTGTATTTAATATATTTATTTTATGTTAATTAAAATTTATTAAAGTATTTTCCATCATTTTTAAAATTAATAATAAATATATCTTAAAAACAATAATATAAGATCTAACAATAACTTAAAAATAAGTAAAAATGTGATATTTTAGATTAATAAAATTTAAAATTAATATAATTTTTTTTAAATAAATATTCAATAGAAGTTGTAGAAATAAAATAATTTAATTTATGAAAAATATATATAATAAATAACTTTTCTTATTGTAAATTTTGATAATATATTATCATAATTGATATAATCTTATAAAATGAGTTAATTCTAAATTAGATAAATTGTGGTACAAACTTATAATAAAAATAAATAATATATTTTATCTTAAATTCATTTCTTAATATTAATTAAGAATCAAAATCTCACAAATTCTCTCTCTTTATTATATTAACATCACTTAAATCTTGATCGTACATCTAAATATTAAAACGTCATGTATATAACACTACACATAATAAAAAGCCAAATCACTCTTAACATACTATGGAGAGTTAACATAAATCTTTTTAGAACTTGATCATCGTCGTAAAGTGATCTTGAATGATTCTGATAATGTTACAACAAATCGGAAATCCATTAAGTGAACCCAAGTATACATCTTTCTTGCTAGATTGGATAAATTTTTTTATCAACTATGATAAGAAATTTTATGTCATGAACCATTCCTAAGTCTGGAAGAGTGTTATTCATTGGTCTTTCGTGAGGTCATATGATTTACTACTTGTCCAAAGAGTTTGAAATGAAAGATTTAGATCTTCTAAAATATTTTCTTAGGATTAAAGTTTCTCGATATAATAAATGAATAGTTTTATATCAAAAAACATGTCCTAGATCTACTAAAAGAGACCGGTATGTCAACATACCAATTAGTTGACATATTAATAAAAGAATGGTTAAAATTGTGTGTTGAGTTTAATCATATGCTAATTAACAAAGAAAGATACTAAAGATTTATAGAAAGATTTCATATACTTGTATTATATTATACTAGATTTACCTTATGAATTAAGATTGTCAACTAATTTATGCATAATTATAAAGAATGATATATGAGTACAGTTATGCATATTTTGAGGTACATGACGTCTGCTCTAAGAAAATGAGTATTATTTACTAAAAACACAAACTATCAAAATATAAAAGCATATATTGATGTTGATTGGGCTGGTGATAAGAGTGACAACCTATTTACTTTCAGCTATTTCACATTTGTAGGAGGTAATCTTGTGACATAGAGAAGCAAGAAACAAGAAGTTGTAGCTCGCTTAAGTGTAGAAATTGACTCCAGAGGTTTAGTAAACGTACTCTATAAGGCATTATGGTTAAAACTTCTCTTACAATATTTGAGTTTTCTTTATGAATAACATGTCCAAATATGTTGTGACAATAAAATAGCGTGTTATATCACACATAATCCAGCTCAACATAATTGTACAAAGCACATTGAAATAGACAGATTTTTCATTAAGTAAAAATTAGATGAAAAGATAGTGAAATTATCTAAGATTCGTTCAAAGTATCAGTTAGTTGACACCCTCACCAAAGCAGCCTCAAATCGAGTATTATTAAAAAAATTAGACAAATTGATAATGTGGAATATCTATGTACCAACTTAAGAGTAAGTATTGAATTACCTTAAATCATTAATTGTTAAAACAATTGTTAGGATTTGAAGGATTTATTGCATTTTATATATACTATATACAAAAAAAAACATTAAATATGAATGAAAATATATGATTTCATCAAATTAAACATTTTTGATGCCTTTAATTGTTAAATGAAAAATGTTAAATTAAAAAACAAAAATAAATAAAATGACATGCATATAAATTTTGTTTCATTCTTTCAAACTTTAAATAATTTGATATATGATTCAACCCATTTGGAAGGATGAACGAGTACGTACAAGTCTGACTTAACCCAATGAGAATAAGTTTAAGGATACATATTTAAATAAATTTAAATTTTATAAAATACATATATGTCTACAATTTTATAACATAAATTTTATGATTCATCTTATTTTAAATGTCACACTAACTAAGGTTAATTTAAAATTAAATTAAGTAAAAAAAATTAATATAATATTCAGAAGTGATTTAGGGTCAAATTTTTGGCTTTTATTTTATTTTCTTTAAAATTTGATCCGACTCAATTTAAAAATACATGTTAGGTTACAAAGTTCCATCCGAACTCAAAATAAATCTTAAGTTTTTAACTAAATTGAGTCACTTAAATTTACATGCCATCAATTAAAAGTGATAAATCGTACGTGTTTATATTTTTCGATTGGAATTCACATATTTTTTAATATTATAAAAAATTAAAATATTTTTAACTTCCTCAAATATTTTGATTCTCGAAGGCATGTTTTCTACCTTTAACTTAAACAAAAACCCAACCATCTCTTATGATTTATTCTTACAAAAATCTAGTTATCTATTATTTTTGTTTATTATTTAAGAGAGTTTTTTATTATCGGAATTGATCTTCAATTTTATTTAATTTGTTTCAATAAATATAGATTATGACTTATATATCATATCTAGATTTCAATTTAGTGTATTTTTCTTTCATCTAGATTTCAATCTAGTGGTGATTAAAACATATTTGATTATGTTTTGGTTTGTTTTGTTTTTAAATTTAGATATAGATCTTTTTGCTTAAATATTTATGTAATTCAAAACGTGAATATCTCAAAGTATGAATGGTCAAGTTGGATTAAAGATTTATCATCTTATTAATGAAAAATGTCATACATGTTTGGAGAATTGAAAGAGTTAAATAAAAAAGCTTGAACCATGCTACATATGATTTTTATTGACTCTTATGATAATTTGATGCATTTTTATTTTTTGATTTAATTATTTTTATATCTTTCGTTTGAATGATTGAAATATTAATTTCTTTAAAAACAATTGATGATTTTTTTTCAAGCACAAATTTCACTACTACGATTGAGGGAATTTAAGTCAGGAGTTAAAGTCGATTTTAAGAAATAATCAATTTATAATGAATTTTAAGTTGGTATATCTATAAATCGAATTAAATTTTAAGTTGGTTCTAATAAAAAACCAATTTTAAGTCGACTTAAAAGTAAAAAACATTAAAAAATCAATAGGTGGTGTTGCTTTGATGTGTATACCTATTGCTACTTAAAAGTAAAAAATATTAAAAAATCAATAGGTGGTGTTGCTTGATGTGTACACTTGACGCTATACGTGGAAGATACCATCGATCGTACACGTCAATCGATGACTAGGGGTGAGCATCGGTTTGAAACTGTAAATTTTAGGTCAATCCAAATCCGATCCGATCCGAAGCAAATTATGAATTATTCAATCCGAATCCGATCCGCTGTACATGTCAATCCGAACAAATCCGAAACCGCTAATTTTAAGTCAATCCGAATCCGATCCGAAAATTATTTAAACAAAAAATTATTCAATCCGAAACTAATCCGTTGTACATATCAATCCGAACAAATCTGAATTTGCTAATTTTAAGTCAATCCGAATCCGATCCAATTCGAAAATTATTAAATTCGAAATTTTAATTTAAATCTATTAAAAAAATTACATATAATAAAAAAATCTAAAATAAAAATATTTTTCATACAAATTAAAAAAGTAAGTGACAACATGATTAAAAATAATTCAACAAAAATAATAAAAAATAAAAAATTAAACATTAATTACATAATTTAACTCCAAATATACATAGTAATAATTTAACTCCAAAAAATTAAATAGCAATTACATAAATTAACTTCACTCTACGAATATTAATAACAACAACTCTTTTTGATAATCATTCAAGGTTTAAGTCACCAATACCATCAAGAATATCTGCACAATGAAAAATTAAAAAGTTAAAAATATACATAAATAATGAGCTAATAAACATAATAATATATATTTGATAACAAATAAATCTATATATATTTGAAATATATATTTGAAAGTTTTATGAAATATACCTGATTCTAGAGCTTCAATTTCATCAAGTGACTCTTGGATATTAATGATTGGAGATGAACGAATCCAATTTTGAGTGCAAATCAAAGATTGTACAGTTTTAGAAGATAAGGAACTCCTGTATGGACTAATTGTACGACCACCAGTAGAGAATGCAGATTCAGATGCTACGGTAGATACCGGTATGGCCAATACATCTCGAGCTATCAAAGACAAAATCTTAAATCTTGAGGAATGAACATTCCACCAACTTAAAAGATCAAATTTCTCATCATCCATATCAACCAATGCTTCTTGTAATTATTTTTCCACTTCAGATTTGTTTTCCATAGTATGAACTTCTTTTAAATGCTTTCTCTTACGAGAAGCATAAAGTTGGAATGCATCTGCTTCTAAACCAAAACCTTCTGTACCCATTTCTAAAGGTTGAGAAGATTCTTCTATGTTTGAGGGAAAATATGCTTTATGATACTCCTCGTACATATCTTCCAAAGTTTTTTTTACCCTTTTAGAACTCATTGAAGCCTCAATCTCATCCCCATTACACAATTCTAACAAACTTAGATGTAAAGAACACTCTTTATGCCTAGGATCAAGTAAAACAGACACAAATAACATCATATTCATTTTAGATATTCCTCCCCAATATTTGTCAAACTTTACCTTCATATCACTAGCCATCTTCATCATAATATAATCCTCGCATTTACTCCACATATCAAGTTGATCATGAATAAAACAAATACGATCCAAGAAGAAATTAGAAGTCACATATAAAGATCCAGAAAACATTAATGTAGCTTCATAAAAAACTTTCAAAAATTGGACAAAATGTCTAGCATTATCCCAATCCATTATAGTCGGAGCTTGTTTAATTTCACCTCGACAAAACTCTTGATAGTATCCCAAATCAGTGATCTCTAACCTTTCAAATGCTTTTTGAAAATAAGTTGCCGAATCCAACATCAAATAAGTTGAATTCCACCTTGTCGTAACATCTAAACAAACGAGTTTTTGAGTAGAGAGTTTTTCCATTTCAGCAGCACTCTTAAACTTTTGTAGTCTAATTGGTGATCCTCTCACATATCTTACAACAGCACGAATCCTATTTATTGATATGTTATACTCTTTCAAACCCTGCTCAACAATTAAATTCAAAATATGTGCACCACATCGCATGTGCAAATGTTTTGATTCTAAAATTGCATTACCCCAACCATTAACGCATTTTTTCAAATAAGTAAGTGCAGAATCATTAGAACTTGCATTATCAACTGTAATACATAATATCCTATCAATGCCCCAATCTAACAAACATGCTTCAATTGCTCTACCAAGTGTATTACCTTTATGATTTGGAACTTGACAAAAGTTCAAGATTCTCTTTTGTAAATTCCAACCATTATCAACAAAATGAGCAGTTAAACACATATAACATAAATTCTGACAAGATGTCCATGTATCAGTGGTAAGACATATTCTTTTACTAGTTCTATTCAACAACTGTTTTAATTTTACCCTTTCAGTAACGTACAAATTCAAGCAATCTCTTGCAATAGTCCACCGAGAAGGGATTTTAAACAAATGTTGTAACTCTTCAATAAACTCCTTAAATCCTTCACATTCTACGATAATAAATGGAAATTCATCTTTTATTATCATCCTTACCAATTTTTCTCTACATCTTTCAGCATTAAAACTATGAGGTACAAGACTTCCTTCCTTATGGAAAGCTAAAGTTTTTTGTTTCTTAAGAACTCTACCGGGAAACTTATCACATCCAATGGAAATGTGTGCAAGCAAATTTGACGTGCCAGATTTGCTTGACACATACTTATATTGTTTCTTACAATATTTGCATATAGCTTTGCGATGTTGCCCTACCCCTTCTATAGTAAAATGAGCCCATGCTTCACTACTAGATCTAGAGGAAACTTTTTTACATTCTTCTTTAGAAGCAATGCATAGGTCAGGAATTGGAGTACTTACAGAATCTTCTTCTTGAGTTGGTTGTGTTGCACTTTCATCTTTATTTACTTCTTCAATCACATAAAGTGTATCATTATCTTTATTTAAAACCATCTGTATAGTTGTAGAAAAAAATATTAGACATTTGCAATACATAATTGTAAAAATGTGCACATAGACGTGGGGTGATGTTGGACATGTTTAATTTCATGTGATTTAAAATATGTATTGAACATTTATATATAATATAACTAAAACTTTAATAATACGAATGAAATGTTCAATTAACATGCACCATTTATAAAACAATATTTTATGATATTGATTTTTATAATTATGTAAATAATCATGATGTACTACAACGATGAAATTTGTTCCACCAAGCCACGACAGATCTCAATATTTTAAAAATTGTTATAGCTCAATTAAAGCATGAAAAACAGCATTTTTGGGGATAAACAGCGTTTTTGGGGAAAAACAGCGTTTTTGGCGAAAAACATAAAACAATGTTTTATGATATTGATTTTTATAATTATGTAAATAACCATGATGTACTACAATGATGAAATTTGTTCCACCAAGCCACGACATATCTCAATATTTTAAAAATTGTTATAGCTCAATTAAAGCATACAAAACTGCGTTTTTGGGGATAAATAATGTTTTTGGCGAAAAATAGCGTTTTTGGCGAAAAACATAAAACAATGTTTTATGATATTGATTTTTATAATTATGTAAATAACCATGATGTACTACAATGATGAAATTTGTTCCACCAAGCCAAGATAGATCTCAATATTTTAAAAGTAGTTTAAAAATTGTTATAGCTCAATTAAAGCATGAAAAACGGCGTTTTTGGCGAAAAACTCTGCAAAAACCGCCTTTAACAGTTTGGTGTGCCTAGATATCAAAAAGTTATATGGAATCATAAAAAAATTCATCCAAAACAGATTTCACAACACAAAATTATGACCGTTCAAAGTTTTCTTATAATGTCATCAAAAAATATAACCTTCTTGTTAAGGATGATGAAGAACAACGAACAATGACGAAGAAATGGCCAGTAGCAGCGGTAGCAGAAGAAGCAGCAGTAGAAGAAGAAGCAGTAGAAGAAGAAGCAGCAGAAGAAGAAGCAGCAGCAGAAGCGGTGAAGAAGAAGCAAGAAGCAAAGCAGCAATAAAGAATGACGAAGATAGCAGAAGCAAAGCGTATAAGCAAGAACGGAATAGCGAGCGAAGCAAAGCAGAGAAGCGAAACAGAGAAGCGAAGTAGAAGCAAAACGAGAAGCGAGAATCGTAAAAGCACGATCAACGAGAAGCGGTATACTGCAACTACAAAGCGGTACAAGTAGAAGCATGTATGAAGCGTAAAAATAGAGAAGCAGTAAATGCTGCGAAGCGAAGCCGGCAAAGAGAAGCACTTAACAATGGAGGTAGGGAGAGAGATGGAGGCAGCAAAAAAATATAGAGGCAGGGAGAAAGATGGAGGCAGCAGAAAAATATATTAGGTTAGATTTTGGAGATATACGGCAACTCTTTAGGTTAGGTTAAATAATTATATATATATATTTAAATAATATATTAAATATATCGGATCGGATCGGATTATACGGATTTGAATATTTCTAATCCGAATCCGAATCCGATCTGATTTCGGATAGAAACCACTTAATTTGATCGGATTTGATCGGATTTTTCGGATTGATCGGATTGATCGGATATTTTGCTCACCCCTATCGATGACACACCACCTATAACATCGATTGACATGTAGAATCGACGATAACTGACTTTTTTTCTTTCTTCTTCTTCCCTCTCTTCACGTCAGTTCTCACTATTGCTTCATTTCTCTCTCTCTCTCTCTCTTCCTCCATGCACGATACTCTCATAAATTGTCCATATTTTGTTATTTTTGACCACCAATTTCGGTGTTATCACTTGGGTTTTATTATACTTCACTTGCTGATCTAGATCTATCATTTTTTAGAGTTAATTATTTTTTTCTCATTTTTCTCTACTTTTTCACTTACCAAACACATTCTTCCTTCATTTTTTCACTTATTTGATTATTGTAAGTATTATTATGAACTATTTTGCACTTATTATTCATGTTTTTATATTTCTATTTTATTTGTGAATTTAAAGTTTATTTTTATAATTTTTATGCATATAATGTGTTATTGATTATATATATAGTATCTTATGTATATTGTTCATTTTTTGGCAAGCTATATTGTCTTGTGTGTGTTGTTCATTATTTTGTCAAACTTAAATAATACAAGTTATTTTTATTTACTTTTCATGTTTATATACACACACTCCATATTTAAAATATTTTTTTGGGAACTTATTTTTATACGTATTAAATAATATTTTTTTAATTAGAATGTTTATATAATTTATATTATTAGAAGGTTATTATAATTTATATTATTATATTGTTTATAGGTGAAAATAACATTATATATTGTTAAAGTTATAATAAATTTATTAATTATTTGAATTTTGTATTTTTTTATATGATATTTTGATTTATATTCTAATAATTTATAAATTTTATATAATAAACTCTTAAAGTATTGGTGATTAATGTATGTATATTTATTTGGTATATATTTAATGTGTTTAATGTCCTTTATTGAAAATATATAAATATTAGATGTTAAAATATACAATTTAGCACAACTATATTTTTAGAATAGAGATTTTCTTGAAATTCATTCGTAGAAATAGTAATAGTGAAATCAATATGATTCGATGATCCTGTGTTAAATTTAAAAATGAGAAATTTTATGATATTGATGAGATTAAGTATCACCTTATTCGTAGTAGTATTCTTTTAAGTTATAAATGTTGGTATTATCATGAAGAAAATAATAATGATACTCAAGAGATAAATAAAAATGAGAGTGTATTAGATACATCCTATCAGGATAGGCACTCTAGACAAAATGTATACACAAAAAATATGTTTTATAGATGAACTGAATGAGAATGACCCTGAAACTTTTAAAAAACTTTTAAAGGATGCTGAAAATTCGTTGTATCAAAATGTAAGAAATACAGTAAAATGTTAGGATATGTTCATTTGTATAATGTAAAGTCAAAAAATGATTTTTCAGACAAGTGATTCATGGAATTGCTAAATATACTAATAGATTTATTTCCTAAGAGTAATAAGTTGCCATCTTCAATGAATGAAGTGATGAAATCTCTTAGTCGATTTGGTATGTAATATCAAAAGATTCATACTTGTCCAAATAATTGCATTCTTTATAGGAAAAAATATGAGATGTTAGGTAATTATCCGATGTACAAATAATCAAGATGAATGCATGCTACAAATGAGACAACGCCTAAGAAATGTGTGTTTGTAAAGGTTTTTTTAGTACTTTTCTCCGATTCCTTGCTTTCAGATGTTATTTAAAAGTAAATAGGCATCAAAGGTGTTAACGTGACATTCAGAGAATTGATATGATGATAGAATGCTACATCATCATTTTGATTATCCAAATTGGAAAGTAGTAGACAATTTATCTTATAAATTTGCATCTAATCTGTGAAATATTTGTCTTGCTATTGTTAATGATGGAATTAATCTACATAGTTTTCTTAGTAACAAATATAACTATTGATCAATAATTATGGTAACATACAATCTTTCTCCTTAGTTGTGTATGAAAAGAAAATTTATAATGCTAACATTATTGATATGAGGGTCGAAACAACCTAGAGTTGATATTGATGTGTATTTGCAACTTCTTATAGATGACTCAAGGACGTTATGGAATGATGGTGTTAAGGTTTATGATGCACATGATAAGTACTAATTTAACTTGATTGAATTCTTTTATGAACAATTAATGATTTATTGTCTATGAAAACTTAACTCGAAATGCAACAAAGGGTTATATGGGATGTCCTATAGCGATGACATTTCTACAATTTATCTTGTTCATAGATGAAATATGTCTTATAGAAGACATAGAAGATTTCTAACATCTGGACACAAGTTTAGATACCAAAATAAATATTTCAATGGTGAAAAAGATCACGATCCTACCCTAAGACCTTTACAGGGGTTGAGCTATTAAGGCAGCTGAATGGTATGACATTCAATCGGTTGACACATAGGATCGACTTAAAATTTTAAATTGATACAATTTTAAGTCAACTCATTTTAAGTAGGTTAAAAATTGACTTTAAAGCCTTTTGTTGTAGTAGTGTTTAACGAAAATATACTTTATTCTTATATATTAGGTAATGCATTATAAGTTTACTACTTTATAAATAATGTTGGAGAAATCTATTTTATAAATATAATAGATTTGTATTGTCTCACTTTCACAAAATAATTTTTGCGATATTTTTGTAAAGATAACAAATTTGTGTTATCTCATCTAAATAAGTACGGATCTAAAATGCATTTCTATTAAAAATAATAAATTTTGGTAACCATTTGTTTATGTAGGGCACAAGAGTTCTTTAGTTAAAAGGTTTTAACATTTGTTTTTCTAGAAATATTTGTATTTTGATTCATATATTAATTATATGTTATTAGTTAATGTGACTAAAGTTTATATATTGATTTAGAAATTATCATTTAGTATTGTATTGTTTTTAGAAGTTTAGTTAAAGTGATAGCATAATAATAAATAATAATAAATAATTATTTTTATATTTTTATTTTTCTTCAATTATTTTAATTATAATTTATTTAAGTTATAACAATATATATATATAATGTAATCGAAACAATTAAATAAAAATTATCTTTCTTTCTTATTGTTACTTTTTCATGAAAATAAATTATTAAAAATAAATATAAGACTTAAATGTCATTTTTATAATAAGTGAAAAGTTTAATAATACTTTTCTCGTAACATAATATAATTAAATTATTGTTAATAAATGATATAATAAATTAATAATTAATCATCATATTAACTTATTAAATTTGAATCAAATCTAACATTTACATATCTATTTGTGCATGTAATATTTTTTTATTTTATTTTATGAATATATTGGTTTTAACGAATTTGAAATTTTGATTGAAAGAAGAAAATCCCATGGTGTCGTCATGTGAGTGAATGGGCCGAAACATTGTTATTTTCTTCTTTTCAAATCAAATAGTGTTTTTAGTGTAATTTAAATATATAATTTAAAATAAAAAATAATTTTTATTATAAAGCATGCAAATGGCAAAACATTCAACTTACATTAATAATATTCAAATTGTAGTTCTCATATTTGTCATATGCTTTATCTTTCAAAAACTTAAAATATGGTAAGGTTGAAAACATCTTTGACGTCATCCGTGATATGTCAACGATATTTATATTTTAAAAGCGTTAATATTAATATATATTATCCATAATAATATTAGTGTTAGAAAAATATAAATAAAATATAAATTAATAATATTAATATTATCAATAAAATATCTAATTATATCTATTAAAATGTTATTTATGATTAATTTTATTTTTTTAAATTATCATTAAATATATTTATTTAATTTTAGTAATCATAAATTTATTAATTTAAAAATTATATTTAAATATAACTATTTATTTTATCTTTTTAATTTATTGGTCAAAATAAATATGAAATATTTTTGTATATATATATATATAATAATTAAAACAATTAATTTAACATATAAGTGATGGATTGTTTTAAATTTTTTTGAAATTTTATAAATTTTGTAATTTATTTGCCTATATTTGTAAATTTTTTACCAATAATAATAATGTCTTTAACATGTTTATAAAATTTAAGTCTCTATGATTTAAACTATATTAATATTTTAAACCTTGATTACAAATGTAATCTAAATATTATTAAGTGTTAATTATTAAGTGTTTATTAACAAACAAATTATGCATTCACTAAAATAACAAAAATACATTTAGGTTTACGTAATAATAATTATAGTGATTTTTTTACACTTTCTATATTAAAAGTATTTGAAAAAATAAAAAATATTATGTGAGATTATCCTAAGACTATTTTCATTTTTTGTCCATTACGATTTCAATTTTTTTTTTAAAATACTTTTTTATTTTATACATATGTTTAAAAGTATAATTTTATCAACATTTTAATAAATTCAATAACAAATGGTTTTCAAATGATCAAAACATCAAATTACACCTTAAAATATAAATATTATTTTTAAACATACATTTAAATATTTTTTTATTATTATTTAGGCAGTAATATAATATGTATAATATTCTTCTATACTCAAGATGCTTTTTTTTTTAATTGGATGCGAAGTTAAAGATCCAAAATGATGAAATAATGCGTCACGTTGACGACTGCATACACTAAGTTAAAATGTAAGTCATTTTCCAGTTTTCATATTTCAGAAGATAACAAACGCTGTCTTATAAGGGAAAAAAATACTTTTTTAAGGAAAGCACTTAAATTTGTTTAACTGGACCACGTATGTAAATAAGTAAAAGTTAATACATTTAAAGATTAATAAAACTTGATATTATTAATTTTTTCAAAAGAAAATACAAAAAAAAAATCAATCTAATAAAATATATACATTGAAAAGATTCAAGTAATATAGATATTTGTGGGTTCATAAAGTCAAAACTTGGACCGATGGTAAATTTATTAATTGGGAAATGAAAATAAAATAAAATTATTATCCTTAATATTATTTATTAATTTCTTTACGTGATTCTACTAAACAGAAAATAGATTCATACTATATAAAAAATAAACCTGATGAATTAAAATGAAAAAGAATAAAAATAGTATTTTTATCAAAATATTATTAATTATTTTTTATTTTTATATATTAAAAAAATTAAGAATTATATTTTGTTTTTAAAAAATAATAATCTTTTTATTAAAAATAATATATTATTTAATTTTCAAATTATAATTTTTTAAAATATAAATAATGATATAAATTGTAAGAATAAAAATTATAATTTTTTAAAATCAATCAAATTTTGATTCTCCTTTATTAATCTGCCCTGAAAATCTAAAATATTGGGATGACCCGACAGCTAATTTTATCCCATTTTCTATATATATATATATATATATTAAATATTAAAAATATAATGTATATATATTTTAATAATATAAAAAATATAGTTTTACGAAATTATAAGTAAAAACAGTTAATCATTTAAATCATATAAAAACAGAAAAAATACAATAATAAATATTTATAATTAAATTATATATTTTTATTATTTTAGATAAAATATTATCTAAATATACGTTAATTAAATTAAATTATAATAATTTATATTCGTTAATATTTAACTCTATTTAATTTAATCTTATTTTTTATTTTTTATTTCTATAAATTTATTTATAAGTTTTAAAAGTTATAAACTAGACATATATTTATTTAATTATGTATTAATATTATGTTAAATTTTTAATTTAATATTTAATATATTTTTTTAGTTTAATGTTTTTATTATTATAATGTAATTTAATAAATTATTTATATAATACGTGAATTTATAAGTAATTGGTTTGAATATAATATAATTAATTAGTTGTTAAAAAAATTTATTAAAAGTGTTAAATTAATTTTTTTAAGGTAATAAATTAATAATGGTTTCGTAATTAATACGCGTGTGTTGTTGGTAAATAGAAAGTAAAACTTTAACCGTCAATAAGATTATTAAAGTGAGCCATCGGACGGCTTAAACATACCAATCCCTCAATCCGCACCTCCTTTTCCTAATAAATTATTAAAATCATCACAACCATCAATCGGATCATTTTTAAAATCCATCTAGCGAATAAATTTAGGCCATGTCATCAATCCGCATCAAGTTTAAGAATCCAATCACAATAAAGAACTCTCACCTATATATTATTCTCGTCGATTTCTTAAAAAATCTCATCATCCACTTATCACAGTAAAAGTTCTCATCGTCAATATTCAAACGCTTCTTTAATCTCTCTTCAAACCTTCAAAATCAATGGCACCGAAAGCAGACAAGAAACCAGCTGAGAAGAAGCCTGCAGAAGAGAAGAAGACGGCGGTTGCCGAGAAAGCTCCGGCAGAAAAGAAACCCAAGGCCGGAAAGAAGTTGCCTAAGGAAGGTGCCGCCGGCGACAAGAAAAAAAAGAGGGTGAAGAAGAGTGTTGAGACATACAAGATCTACATCTTCAAGGTGTTGAAGCAGGTTCACCCAGACATCGGGATCTCAAGTAAGGCCATGGGAATTATGAATAGCTTCATCAACGACATTTTTGAAAAGCTCGCTCAAGAATCTTCAAGACTTGCTAGGTATAACAAGAAACCAACTATTACTTCTCGGGAGATTCAGACTGCTGTGAGACTTGTGCTTCCCGGTGAGTTAGCCAAACACGCCGTTTCAGAGGGTACGAAGGCGGTTACCAAATTTACCAGCTCTTGAGTGCTTTTAGTGTTTGTGTTAACATCTGTAGCCATGGCAGTGGTTGTGATTGAAGTTTTTATCAATCAGATAGAAGCTCATGTGGTTAGGAATAGGTATTAACTAGAATATTTTGTATTGTGCTGTGTGTTTATATTGGATCTTCTTGGTCCAATGAAATCAATCATGTTTGAATCTTTTTTATTGTGTGATCATGGATTTATTATTTGTGAATTTCCCAAATATTAGGTAACAAATAACAATTCTATTTGTTTCTATAATTATTAACAAGAAGTCTGGTAGCAAATTTTTAATTTTTACAAACCAAATCACACCTAATTAGTTAATAAATTAATTGGATTGTTGGTAATAATCTAATTTTTCAATTCAATTTGATATATCAGTTTTTTTTTTTTTTTGTCAAATCACAACTTTAGTTATTTAAAATTAAAAAGAACTCAATTTATATTGAAGGACTTTTTAGTGGACGAGTGATCTTATAAACGAATTTAGTCTTTGGTTTTTGGAATAACAAAATCCAATACAGCATATGATATAATCCTTTAAGAATTGTAAGAGTTTTAGACCTACCTTACACTGGTTTTTTCTTTTCGTAGAATTGGTATCTTTCACACTTCTAAATGATATCAAAATAACAATGTTATGAGATGTCACAAGGGTTTGCCTCCTTATTAACTTACAAATACTATCCATTACCACACTTGGATACATTATCGCATCTAAAAATATCCAAATCTAATTCTTTTTAATAGCAGCTACCCTGAAACAAAGCAATCCATAGACAAGTTAAACCTGCCTGGCAAAGAGAAGGCGCTGGATATGGCTCAAAATACTCGAGATAAGTCATTCCCCTGGTTACTCGTGCTCGTGATCTTGAGATTGAATCCTTATGGTAGGTAAGGACCTCCAGCACCTAATGGTTACTGGTTAGTATCCATAACATTAGTGAGTTCTTGAATCATGAGATGGTAAAGCCTGTTGAACGAATACAAAGATCTCTAAAGGTTAAAAATAATTGATACCCTAAATTGCTACAAAAGTAAAATATACACAGACGGTTGGAATGTTCATACATATGTCTCTGAACTTTCATTGAAACAAGATCAAAACAGACTGCCAAGCATTTAAAACTTAATTTGATATTCATCTGATTTTTTTCTCACAGAAGTGTATATCTTTAGTTCATTAGGAGAATCTTACCTGATGTTGACGGGGCTATAGTTTTTGAATTTTGAGTAAATTGCACGCGTATATTCCGGCCGTCTAGCAACTGATAGAAACTTAATGAGTTGTGGTCAACTTTCAATCCAAATAAGAAACTTAAGAGAACTCATTTTCGACAAAAAAAAAAAAAGAATGCGAGTACCTGACCATCCATTTCATTAAGGGCTTTGCTTGCTGCTGTTTCAGAAGTGAAGTGCACAAACCCATATCCTTTTGATTTCCCACTCTTGTGATCACATATTACTCTGACTGCAAAATGTTAGAATTCTTTTAACATATATACCATCATTCAACTCTAAAACATCCATATACATACTTTAAGAAACTTTACAGTAGATATTATTACCTTCAATTATATCGCCATGCAGCATAAAAGCATCCCTAATAATGGTTTCATTTGTATCATAGGAAAGGCCTATCACTCAAAACACAACAAAACATGATTTTTGAACACTCATGAAAATTGGACAAAAGTAGTTCTCACAATCCAACCAGTTTTTCAGTTAAAAATAATCTTGTGGGTGGAGTTAAAAAAACTAAGAGTAGGGTAGTACGCAAACAAAATGGCACGGTAAAATAATTAGAATGCTTGGAACAAGAGATAAATCAGCTGCTAATCTCCCAAAAAGAACCGAGAGCAATAATTAACTCCCATGAAAAACAAAAACCTAAGACATTTAACATGAAATATGTAGAAATCGGATGATTAGACTATGAATTTGTCAAACACAAATTTAGGAACTTATGAAACTCTTCATTATAATACATAACACATTCAGTAGTTCACATCTCTTAGTTATTTGTTTCTTTGCATTCCAAGAAAATTCAAAGCGTTATCATTTATATCCAGTGAAAGAAAAACCACTTCATGTTAGAGTATATCATAAAAGAGTCTCACTCTAAAGTAGTATTTATAAGTATCATCATCACTTCATCCAATGGAGTTAACTTTTTGGAGAGGCAAACCATGTTACTTGGGACTCTACAAAATTTAATACTTCATCAAGGAACCAAAGCCTGTAAAAAACACATGCATTCCTGGACAGGCTCAACTAGTGTCATCTCATATGTGAACTAACACAGAGTCTTTGGAAGGCCATTTTATATATGATAGGTCCTAAATGAAGAATCAGAAGTGTAATAGCTTTCTCATCAAAACAGCATTCACTGACTTTGCAAATACGGAAAGGATTTCATATTGAGATTCATATATTTTCAAATAACTTTACGAGTGAAAAGTTGAAGAATTACAGGCTGAAAAAGTGGAAAGTTTCATTTCCAATAACTATAGTTCAAAGTACATGACTGAACAAAAATAATATTACATACAATGTTTAACAAAAAACGACCCAGAGCGAAAGATCCAAACATTTTTCCATTTTATCATTTTTTTTCTTACCGATCTGAGAAAAGAAATTACATTTTCTGATTTACCACAAAAACAAAAGCAGGGAAAAAAACTAAAATCTTATTTAAAATTCAAAAATTTACCTCCAACGAACAACTTGGTAGAAATGTTACATGCCCACAATTTCCTAAAACAAGGAAGAGTGTTCCAAATACGAACTCCTCTAATTGATCCTCTCATTTTCTTCTATAATTCACACTGAAAGTAACAGGCAATCGGAAATACAGTCATAAGTAGATATCATAATATTGAACAAAAAGATAAAAAGGAAATGTAAAAATTTCCGGCCTAATCAACAAAATACAATCCAGCCCATCTCAGAACCATCAGTTTTTGTTTTCATGTTGTAAATTTAACAAACAGTTGGTAGACATAGCTTTTGAATACATGTGTAAATCTAATCCTTTACTTGTCTATCACTCACAAACTTTTAGCAAAAAAATTACCTTGCAAACTTTACCCCATGATTATTGAACAGCCTTTATTGAGGAGATTCCCGAATCTCAAATGAAGTGGATGCCTCGAAAATTAGCCTAGGTACGATTTTTTTTTCTTCCTACAAAAAATGTAAAAGTTAGACCGGTTGGAGTCTTGAGGTTTAACGCTCCGCTCCTTCCGTTGTTGGACTCGATATACGGAAACTCTAATAAGTAGAACGACATCGTTTTACTCATTCTTTCTTGATTTTATACCTAATTATTTTATACACATAGTTTCATTTTTTAAAAACATTATAAAAAAATATTTATTCATTTTTCTTATAATATAAGTAAACATATATTTTTAACTTTATATAAATATAAACTAATATTTTTTTAATGATAAAGATTAAAAATAAAATTATGTTAAATAATTGTATTATTTATGAAAGGGAATGATTTTGTTATTTTTGTTTGAAAATGAGAGAAATGGTAATATCTAACACACAACATATGTAAAAAAAAACTTAGTTATAATTTTTCATGTAATTAGATGTTTTTTAATTTTTTATTATTATAAATACACAACATTTAATAAATGAAATATTTGTGTTAACTGATACGTAAATATGACATAATTAATATTAAAATACGATACACTAATATCTCACAAATTGTCTAACAGATGGTCCGATAAAGTGTATTAATCAAAAATTATAACTTTGCATTAACCAAACAATAGGTATGATATATTTGAACAAAATAAAAAGGTACGATATTGTTGAGTTACAAATATATTTTAGAGTATAGATTGAAAATTTTGGAAAAAATAAGCTAATAAAATTGTCCACCATCTGGCCAAACCAGCAGTTGCGGTAAAAAATTGGTATGATCGAAGAAATATCCAACTTGTATTAAGGTTTAGTATTTAGTGCAAAAACATGAGAAAAAGAATTTGGAAAAAATAAAAATAACACTTCTCTCTCTATTTTATATATTTTTATTATTAAAAAAAATATAAAATATGGTTTTATTTTAAATACCGTTTGAATTACAATCATTTATATTCGTTTAATATTTAAAAATATCTAATTAAATTTTATTTAATATTATTAGGATGTTACTTTGTTTTTATAAGTTTTATGCATGTTATTTTTTAATTTTTCAAAGAATTTTATACAAATAGATAAAGATGTAAGAAAAAAATAGAGAAAAAAAAGAACAAGATAAGAAAGAGAGAAAAAGGGAAGAAAAATTTAAAAAAATATTAAATGATTAAAATATTATTCATTATTTAACACATAAAAAATATATTTAACAAAATAGATACATTTTTAAGAATATAAATACTTTTTTTATATGAGAAATTATATATTAGTTATAGATCATTGCTTAAGTGGTGCTCTAGGTAACGATATTCAAAATAAATGCATTAACTTTTAATGAAATATGCAACTATTTACTATTATTTTAAAACCACTAATAAGTTCTATAAAAATTACCAAATTACTTACTCTAACGGTAATGAATAATTTTCCTCTCAAAACACTTGTAGATCACAAATGATAAAGAAAGAGTAAACTTAGTTAATAAAGAATTTTATAGATCAAACCCAATAAACATTAAATAAGTATCTACAAAATAATTATCTTAGAGATCATTATAAAAAAATATTTGATATTAAAATAATTAAATAAGTAAATTTTATTTCAATAAAAAATAATTATGAATTAAATTCTTTTTTCTATATATACTCGTATATGTAAACAATCATAATGATCGAACATATAATAAATCTTTCGTATAATATAGAATCACAACTAAATATTATTTCTCATAATTGAACGAGATCATGTATCTTTTTTAATCTTCATCATTTCATTATTAACTTAAACATCAATAGACCAAAAACCACTCATCACACTATAATCTGAGATTCTAATAATTTGTTCTTATTACATATCTATAAGATATAACATGCAAATAAAAATCAATATCAATAAATATCAAAACAATAATATAGTAAAATAAAATTTTTTATAGAGGATATAAAACCTAAAGTCCTTATAGATTAGGTTTGGTCTTCCATTGTGAATGAGTTAAACCTAATTGCATATGAAAACGCTCACTCAATTGAGCTATCAGAAGTTCCCTTAACATTGAAACTAGAAGCTCTGCTATGCATGTACACGAAAAATTGGACATAAAATGAAGGTCTAGATTCGACGGTTTTATCGGAACACTATCATATTCTGCTTCCACGAAGCTGAAGGTATTGAAAAGATGTTAGACCAATCTCAATTCAACAATGGTTTGATGGTGTCAAACAATTTGAACTACGAATAAACACCCAGGCTTTCTTGAAGGCTGTTTGGCAAAAATAATAGATTTTCAACATATCAGCTTAGTTATCCCCATCAAGCCACTTGCTCGTAACTCAAAAGTCTCTCTATGGATAAAGAAAGTATGTTCTTAGGCCATTGTAGAAATATAGTTAGGGTCAACAACTCTATATTTTGAGAAAAAAACCTTCTACAGGATAAGAAACTGTATTACTTGGATATGTTTTTATGCTATTATGTATTCTAATGATTCTTTCCAGATACAGTTGTCCATTGACACCTCTAATTCTTTGATACAAGCATGGCTTTTTTCTGCGTTGGGACCAACTCCCTAAAATTAGCTTCGACATATACTTGATTTGATGAGGTAGGAATTAAAACCTTAAATGTACGTAAAGAAAGCAGGGTACTTCCAAGAGAATATGGTGAAATTGACCATGTATTGGAGACAGATGCTCTCAACTTCTGTTTCTTGTCAATTTGGAGCTGATTCTTAAATTGGTCTGACTCATAATTCACTTCTGACCCGTGTTCGAAAGCTCGACTGTAGTAATGTGTCACACCAAAATCCCTCATAATGATGATGGCGACGAGGAACACCATCCGATAAAAAGAACTTTTAACGAAACTACAATAAATTTTATAATGTTATTTATTTAATAAAAAATGGAATTTAGGTAATTACTTGTGCACAGAAACAAGCAGTTCCATTTCACTAATAATAAAAGAGATCGAGCTACCACATCATCCTTTTTCATTTCAAGTTTCTTCCAAAAGTTTGTTTCCCCCCTTCACAAGACCAACTGAAATAATGGACAATCCCTAAGATAAATACCTACAATGATTACACGCAGTAAACCAAATAGTTTCTAGGCGTGTCAAGAACTAAGCTTTTTTGGGAGACTTGGTGGCTTTCGAAGGAGACTTTGCGGCTGGTTCCTTGGTAGCTTGATTTGTCTTCTTTGGCAAGAGAATCGGGTTAATATTGGGAAGGACACCACCGTGTGCTATTGTAACCCCAGCAAGCAACTTTCCAAGTTCTTCATCGTTCCTTATGGCCAACAATACATGCCTTGGAATAATCCTATTCTTCTTATTGTCTCTAGCTGCATTTCCAGCTAACTCCAATACCTGGATATAAATCCCAAATAAATATTACTGATCAACGAATTACTAAAATTGGGATAACATAAACACTTTGGGTTAACACAAAAAGAGAACTTTAGTAATCGAATGGCAAGTGCCAGTATTTTGGGAATAACGGTTGCTAAAATTCAGATAGGAATTTCAAATGCTAATGCGAAAAACATAACTCGCAAAGATTATTACCACAAGGGTCTCTTAGTTTTTGCTTGTAAGTATTTTCATATGCTGTAAAGATATTGTGCCTTTGAACAAATTATGGATTTCTTGACGAAAATACTGTTTCAATAAATATGAATGCTACAATTCATAGTGAGATCTATCATATCTTGATTGATAACTCAAATTCAAACGCAAGCATGATGAAGCATAATGTTAACTTTCAGATTATGGAAATAGGAAATTAACGAATAAGGAGCTCTGAACTAAAATCATCCAATTTTTTTACATAAACCAAACATATCACAAACAAAACTAGTACTCTTTCTTGTTCTACGGGCAAAATTAAGAAATGTGGTTTCACAACCCCGTTAGGACAGCTAACATGATCAAATTTACTATCATCCCCACATTTACAGGAACTACTGAACATTTATTCGAACACATTGAAATTACCCCTTTTATGTAAAAACCAGTAACCTAGATTCAATCAGACCAGAAGCTCACACTTTCAATGCTACAAATCACAATAGCGAACGTCGCATGGCTAAATTAATCACATAAATTACAGTGTTAGAGATAATATAACATACCTCAGCAGCTAGATACTCAAGCACAGCAGCCAAATAAACTGGAGCACCAGTTCCAACACGCTGAGCGTACCTACCCTTCTTCAAGTAACGCCCAATTCTACCGACGGGAAACTGCAAACCGGCCTTTACAGACCGGGAAACCGGCTTCTTCTTTGGACCACCTCCTCTTCTTCCTGCGGCTCCTTTCTTCACCTTTCCAGTGGTGTCCATTTCAATACCTTGATCTTCTCTCTTAGGAAATCTGAATCTAAGCCTTTTAAGGCCTCTAAGATGAGTAATTCGGCGAAAACGGATAAAAATTGGGAGGATGGGATTAGGAAATTTCAGATATTTGAAATTGAGATTGCGTTGAATCGTGGTTTTATAGAGAGAGTGACGTAGGAACGATTGTTTCTTTAATGAGGTAGTAGAGGCACACAGGTAAGAGTGAGGAGAATGTGTGAGTTCATTTGACGTTGGATTGAACCTTATCGACGGCTGATGAAAGCTTTAGCCGCAATCCATGTTTGCTTAAGTTTACCAATTAGAAATGAAAGTTACTTTCCCTTCCCCTATTTTATTAAAAACAAATATTAAATTAATTCATATATCTATCTAAATAACATAATTTAATTTATTTATTATTAACAAATAATTTTACGATTACTTCGTAATCATACGCCCCTAACTTTACATCCACAAATGAAGTAACATGTTGCTTTTTATTCATATATAATAATACTCATTTTGTAAAAAATATAAAGTAAATTGTGTTTTTAAAAATATTAGAAATCCACTTATATTTGAATTAATAATAATTATATTATAAATGATATTTTTTTTTTGAAAAATAAATAATTTTTTTATTTTAAAATTTTTTTATTACATATTATATTATAATTAACACTACGCCAAAACCTACCATTAAAGTCATTAATTAACCAACTTTAAATACTCAAACTTAAAATATAAAGTCAGTTTATACGTTAAATTGAATTTAAATTTTGTATTTTTTTCACATTTATTCATTTTTTATTACACTCATAACTTATATTTGATCACGTGATAATAAAAAAACCAAAATTTATTTAACAAAGTTTCAATAATACAAATAATTAAAAAATTAAATATTAATTAATTACATTAATTCACAAAAAATAACTAATTTTTTTAAAAAAATTAATAAAAGAGATTACCACATCGACATCAGAGTGATATAATAATAACCTCATCCCTTCGAAATAT
The DNA here is from genome assembly GCA_033030585.1 of Hippophae rhamnoides. Taxonomy (NCBI): domain Eukaryota; kingdom Viridiplantae; phylum Streptophyta; class Magnoliopsida; order Rosales; family Elaeagnaceae; genus Hippophae; species Hippophae rhamnoides. Next base: position 3,344,075 of record CM065431.1, read on the forward strand.
GAAGTCAAGTGTAATTCTAATTTGTTATTTGAATTGGTTGAGTTTTGGTGCCCATAAACTAATACTTACTTTTATATTTCCTTGGAATGAAACAACAATTATTCTTGAAGATATAATTATTCTTGGTGTTTTTTCTGTACGATTAGTGACTACCATGTGTTAAAAACGTCTTTGGATAATCTCAAGTTGGTTAAGAATTTTAAGAAATTATTTTTTTTTAATTTTCATAATAAAAATTACTAATACTAAAATAATTTAAAATTTTCTAACAACTTAACATTTAAGTGTTTTTGAAGGGGTATGGTTATTGAAATTCTTCTTTGTTGTTTCTATAACATATTTATTGTTAATTTTAAATTTTTTCGAGAGCATCCTTAATGAATCTTAGTTCGAATAGAAAAAATATATTAAAAATAAAATGATATTTTTATCAATTTTTAAAATTAATAATAAATATATTTTGAAAAAAAATAGTGTAACAATAATACCACTGTTTTTGAAATGTTAAGTGTGCTTATTGCCTGCCCAAAATAATATCTTTGTTTTCTTTTCCTCTCCAAATAAACTATAGAATTTTTCTAAATAATATTACTTAGATATCAAACACCTATCATTTAATTTTTAGGTGTATCGTAAGAAGCCTTTAATATTGATGCACTACAATAAATTTCTCTTAGGCCATGCTTCGAAAACAACACTACTTACCAATGATATATTACATAAATTTTTTTGTCATATTTTTTTCAAAAATGATTTCATTGTGTTCATATTAAAATTTATTTAAGTTAGAACAATTGAAAGCTGAGCAACCAAAACTTTATCTCAAAACGCGCTTATCAGGAAATGGGTCACTCAGACTAATAACCAGTACTACGCTGACATCCCTGGTCGACGTGTGACTTAAACCCCACCTCAAATCGAACGGGGACACCGCAAGACCGATTGAGGGATAAGTGGGTGAGAGAGGACTCATGAGTTGACCCTAGGGATCTAGTTGCACAGCTTTCAACTTGGTATCAGAGCAGGTTCCTGGGGTCAACTGATCAGTCCCCTCTCACCCACTTGTTCCTCAATCGGTCTTGCGGTGTCTCCGTCCGATGTGAGGTGGGTGTTGAGTCCCATATCGACCAGGGATATCAACGTAGTGATGGTTATTAGTCTAGGTGACCCCTTTCTTGATAAGCGCGTTTTGAGGAAAAGCTTTGTTTGCGTAGTTTTTAACTTGATATCAAAGCAGGTCTTTGGGGTCAACTGATGAGTCCCATCTCGTCCATTTGTCCCTCAATCGATCTTGTGGTGTCCCTTTCTAATATGAGGTGAGTTATTGAGTACCACATCAACCAGGGATGCCAACGTAGTACTGGTTATTAATCTAGGTGACCCCTTTTTTGATAAGTATGTTTTGAATAAAAACTTTGGTTGCCCAACTTTCAACTAGAACCATGCATATAATTTCTTTGTAGTTTTTATTAAAGATGTTTTTTTAATACTAAAAATACTTTTGGGACATAAAATTAATTGAAAAGTGCTTTTAAATAATCTCAAAAGCATAACATAAATATTAAGTTAAAACTATGTGTATTTTTAAATAGGTTTATAGGATGTTAAAAATTATGCACACAATAAGAGTAACTTTAAAAATTCTCTTAATTATTGTATCCGGTCAAAAGAAAGATCTTTTGCTGAAAATTTTGATAATTGTACGTTTTTTTACTAAATCACACTATTATGTCTAACCCTTTTTTGGGAATAATTTTTTTTCCTTGTCCTTCTAAAAATGTGTCTTTTGGTGTGAAAGAAAAAAAAATATTGACATTGATGAGTATTTAAGGAGAAGTTTAAGCTTGTATAAGAGAAAAATAAAATAGAAAACTAGAGAAGGTAGGCTACAAACAAAGTATGTCTTTAAGTGAATTCTCTAATAATTTTAATAAAATTTTATTTCAAATGCGAAAACTTTTGAGTTATTTTATAGTTTTGGTAACTATTAAATGTCATCTCGTTTATTTAAAAAAATTTACTTAAGTTGTTAAGATAGCAAAAAATATAAAAACTTTTTACAAAATCACATCAATAACCATTCTTAAAATTTTTAATTAACAAAATTAAACGAGCACATTTTTCTGCCCGATCCAAGATGAATATATTATTTTGTTAGTTTAGTTTTTTTTTTAGAAAATTATATAAATAATTATCCTTCACTCAAAATAAGGAAAAAAATACTATTTTATTAGTTTTAAGAATTTTAACTTTGTACGGTCATTCCATGGAGGTTTCAAGCAACATTTTACAACAATGGCCATAAACAAAACATTCTCGGAGAGGTCCTCCTTCACAATGAAAGATGTATGTTAGTATCTGTAATGTACATTTCTTAATCTTAAAATCATTTGAAACACTAATGCCAAATATGTATGTTTCAGTAAAACCTTCCAGAGCAATAAACATCATAGACACAAATTGGTTTGAATTTACCAAAACAAATAAAAATTATAAAAATCTCAGGCTTGAAGAACTTATAAGTATTTTATATCTTCTAGCAATTACAAAAAAATAATTATTTAATACTATAAATTTAATTCATAGAAACAGTGGAGAAAAAATTGAAATTGACAGTAATAGTTCTACATCCATTATTTGTACCCAAAAGATCAACAATTAAAAAAAAAGAGTACAAGAAGCTGAAGACAAGACAAAAAGAAAAATGATAATCCTTGATCTTTACCAATTACACTTGATTTATTTGAATTTATGGTTCGGCCGTCTCAACTTCTAGGGAATGCATTTTTAGCTTTGTTTTTCAATTTTTTGAACTACCCATGAATTCTGATTGATGATGTAGGTAGGTGGTAAGTGCATACCTTGATTAAAAAAGAAAAAAAGGGAGAAGGAACAAGAGAGCATTTTTTTAAGTTTTTGAATATGTTACCATACGGATATAATAATAAATGGTGAAAGAAATTGAGAATTTACCTCGTCATATTCTCCTTAATCATGAAATATCAACATTGGGGATGTGGGAAATTTTGGGCCAGTCCTCACCGGTATTCTTTTCGTATCTTTTCCTCAACATCGGACATTCTCTAACGATTAAACGCTGTAGAGACTTGAGACGACGAATAGATTCTGGTAACTCTACCAAATTAGAGCAATTCCTCAAATTAAGACCCCGAAGTGATGATAAGTTGCATATGCTATCCGACAATGATGCCAAATTCGGCCAATCTCTGATATAAAGCCACTTGAGTGATGCGAATTTGAAAATATCCTCAGGTAATGAATCCAATCTGTATTTTCCCAAACAAAGGTACCAGAGCGATCCGTTTTTGCCTATCAGTTGTAGGAAATGTTCAGTTTGTGGAATATTTAATAGTTCTAGCGTTTCAACATTGGGAATCTGCAAGGAAGTTAGGTTTGGACAGTGCTTAAGGGATAAGTCGGTAAGAGAAGGGAAGACTGGTTGAGAAAGTTGCAGTTTTTGCTCTGTGATTGATCCGCTGCATTTATCTTCACTGTCAGTAGCATTATTCCCTTCTATACTCCTCCACTCCTTCAGTTTGGAGCAATTCTTGATGATGAGAGATTCCAGCAATGGCATGGTCGTGTCATCATCGCTAGTTCTAGACGACACAAACTCCAACTTGCTCAAGCCAGAAAGTAAGAGTTCCTTCAGACCACGAAATTGATCCATAGAGGGGAGTTCTTTAATTTCATTGCATCGAATCAACTTCAGCGTAACAAGATAAGGGAGAGACCAAAACCATGGTGAAAATCTTGTACCCATATACCCACAAAGCTCGAATTGTTTTAGACGTAGATTTGGCTGCAGGCAATCCAGTATTGCTTCATCATTCTCTGAAGCATCTCTATCTTGTTTGCTGCTTGTCCACCGCCAGCCTATACTCAAATTGTCAAGGCTCTTTCTCTTCAAATTTGCAGTTTTGCATCGAGCTAAAGCATGCTTCCCATGTCCGTAGATTGCAATTTGTAACTCTCCCTTCAAATTGTCAAGGCAGCTTAGTTTATCTATACCAGCAGCATAGCTTGGTAAATCATTTCTATCATTGAAGACAGGAAACCGGCCTAGTGTTCGAAGAGAGGTTAACTGACCAATACCACTAGGCAAATGAGTCAATTTATCGCAGCCGGAAACATCAAGAATGGTCAAATTGACTAATCTGATTATGTCTCTGGGCAAACTTAATAGTTCCCTACAAGACGACAGTTTAAGTGTTTGTAGATTGTGCAATCTAGTTGTAGATTTTGGAAGCTGCTTCATATCATTTCCGGACAGGTCAAGATATCTCAAATGTATCAATTCTCCCAAACCACTCGACAATGTAGTAATACGATTACAAGACAAACCCAATGCACGCAAGTGTTTGAAATTGTACAAGATTGTTGCAAGACCTGAACTTCCCAAGGGATGATAAGAATCGTTATAAAATTCATTTGAAATAAACGATCTTAACTTTTGTTGTTGAAGCAAGGGCTTTGTAATTTTTCCAGACATGTCCAAGTCCAAAGTAGTAGTATGTAACCCAGAAACACATCCACTTGCCACGGATTTAGCAAGATCATGCATAAGATCGTGCATTTTACAAGTTGATGTGCGCCTTAAGTCCTTTGTCTCATAACAATCTTCTCTGAATTCCTGAAAAAAGGATCTCCCAAGTAGTTTCATAAAATACTCATAACCAACATCATATAAACATTGTCCTTGGCCTGGGGAGATTACAAATCCCTGTGCCATCCACAATTGAATCAGCGTTGGGATATCTATCTCACAATCCTTTGGAAACAAACTACAGTAGGCAAAACAACGTTTTAATTCCAAGGGGAGATGGTCATAACTCAGCTTCAGTATTGGTAAAATATCATTACCTTCCGAACTCACTTTTACAAGTTCGGTGTCTTTAATGGCCAACCACTCAGCTTCCGTAGTTTTGTTGAACAATAAACACCCTATGGTCTTTATGGCCAAGGGAATTCCTCTACACTTCTTTATGATTTCCATCCCTATATCCTTCATGGTGTCTGAACACAATGGCTCTTTCTTTTGTCCGAATGCCATTTTTTCAAACAAAGACCAGGAGGTCTCTTCTGTCAGAGCAGATAAGCCATATGATTCATCCTTACCTCCTGTAGCAATTCTAGCAACAAAATAAGATCTTGTAGTTACTAAAATTTTGCTACCCCTTGCACCACCACTCAAAAAGCTCATTAAGTCGATCCATTTTTTACGATCCTCATTCCACACATCATCCAAGACAAGCAAGTATCTTTTTCCATGTAATTTTTCCCTCACAATGTTTTGCAGTTGATCTATCTCAAGGTTATTGGTCTCCGCCACTTTATTAAGAATCATCCGCAAGTCAAATGGATCTGACCCACAGACCCATGATTTTAACTCGAAATGACTAGGGACGACGACATCATCGAAGACACTTCGAGCAAGTGTGGTTTTACCCAAACCACCCATTCCAACTATGGGAATAACAGACACATTCTCCTCAACATCATCATCTAACAACTGTTCCATAATTTTAACCTTGTCACCATCTCTGCCAATAACTTCGTCCGGAAGTATAAAGTAACGAGTGGTAGGATCTGGGGTCTCATGGCGGGATTCTGGCAAGTACAAGGCTGAAACATCTTTGATCTTAGATAGCCCCTGCCAAACTTCTTGTACCCTATGAGGCCTCCTTAGATTTGAGCGTGAGAAAAAAGTGAGTAGCTTGCGAAACAGATTACCATGCATCCGTATTTTAACTCTGGTACGAAACTCGTCTACCAAGTCATCGGCATCATGCACAATAACTTCGATCTTTTCAAGTAAGTCTTTCACTTGGTCGCTGGTGATGGGCTTCTTCTCAGCATAACGAAGAATGGATTTTAGTGAGGAAATTGTCTCATCAAGGCTCTCAACCTCCTTATCCACACCCCTAATGAGTCCAACTTTTCTGATGCATACAGATCCCAAAGCCTTGCTGATATCATAGAGAATTTCAAGAGACATTTTACTTGTTTTGGAGAGTGAAAGGGAAGGAAAAGGCTAAGCTCAATCAGAGGAATTGAACTTGGAAGTGATTATGAGGCTGTGTGAAATGAACAACAATACGAAGTAAATTTTGTGTAGTAGCAAAAAAGTTTTTTAGAAAAGGTTGATAAATAATATGTGGATGAGAGTCTGAGATTTGTATTCCTCCGCATGTTTGACAGAAGGACTTGCGTGTAGGACCCTATACAACGCGTATTTGTGGAAATATGTTGTATAAATTGTCTTCGTAGAGCATTTTATCAAAAGTCACACAAAGAGTTCTTTCACTAAGGTGGCGTTTGGTTCGTGGAATGGAATCTAATCAATCGAATCTGAATGGAATGGAATTAAACAATTGCTTTTGGTTTGTGGCTGAATCGTTTCTAATCGTGATTACAACGTTTGGTTTGACACCTGAATGGAATGAAAAAAAGCCTAAATGACCAATACCCATACACGTCTTTGTAAAGTTCAAATAATGTAATTTAATTACTAGTTTTTAGTCAGAAAAATTAAATAAAAATTTTAATTTTTAATTTTTTAAGTAAGAAATATATATTTCTTTTTTTATATCATAAAAAATTAATTATATATTAACTTTTATTTAGTTGAATGATGTTATTAAGATTGTTTTTAATAGCATTCAATATATTGAAATCGTATGTGGGATTGTCTGTAATGCAATGATCTTTATTCATTTTTACAAAATAATAAATTATCAATATAAACAGAATTACAAACGTATGTTGATCATAATACTTTCGTATCATATGTTCAATGAAGCACAAATGTTCATATTTAAAAGTGTTCAAAATACAAGTGTTGAAAACACTATATTAAAATATTGATATTAGACTAACTAATATAAAGTTAGATACCAAAACAAGGCTAATATAACAATTACAAACAAATATTCATATAGTAATAACACATATCCATAACTTAATATAATGCACCTTCACGTCTAAGAAGGCTCCTAATCCAACCATTTGTGTTGCCATCTGCTACTCCAAAAAATACATTGATTCTTGCGGGTTTGTCAACAAGAATAATTGTAGCAACATCAAGCTCATCGTTGCTAAGTGACGTGGTCCTTTGTAATTCATTGTACAACCTCTTTTGTTCTTCTTTTTGTTCTTCTTTTGTGATGGATCGACTCAAAAGGGTGCCGACATTCTTCATCTCTTCTCAAGTATCGGTCGCCTCTCAAATGTAATTTCCATATTCATTACCTCCAATTGTTCTCTTTCTTTTTAGATGAAACATTTGAGTTTCTTTGGCCGATAGCCTTCCACGTTGATGTAATGGATCGGTTCATTTATTGTCTCTTGATCCCGTTCATTATCAAGTTCTAAAACAACATCATCCTGAGTCTCTGCATCTTTTCCGTGGCTCTGTCTTTACCAAATACAATAGCCAAGTCCTCGTAATAAGGAAATGACCTATGCCTCCAATGAAGCAGCTTCTTCAGGACTCTAAAAAATATTAAAATATGTCAAATTGAAAATATTAATAATCAAATGGATTAATAATCAAATTGAAAATATTACCTGCATATACGCATCCCAAACAGTGGGTCAAGAAACTACATGTTTATTCACCGGATCCCACTCCAAATCCACTACTATTATGACCAAGGTTAGCATGTCATGTATAGTAGTAAATTGAGTCTTCAATGTTTTCAATCGAGACTCAATATGTGGTTTAGCTTTCATATTACAATCTGGTAGTTTTTGAAGTAGTGATTTCTCAATAGCATTTAAGTAACCAGGTTTGAAACCACCATCAGCTCTATATGAACCCTGATTGTGTAACTCTAGAAGACACTCAATTAATTTTTCATCTAATGTTGTTGTCCAAAATCTTTTATTCTGTCCAGGGCCTCGATTTCTTGAGGTAAAACTTTGTGAAGATGACATCCTAAAATTAAAAAGTAAGTACAAAAAAATACTTACTAACTGTTTAACAAAATAGAAATAGAAAACATATTAAAGTTGCCGAGCCTAGCTACCAATGAGAATAATTTTAAAATTAAAAGAATACGACCAATAGTATAATGTTTTACAAGATTACAAATAATTTCAATCAAACAATCTCTTCATTACAACCACAATCAAGCATAAATAAGAAAACACGACTTCCATTAACCTAAACACTCACTGTCATCTATCCCTCTCACCTTTCTCTCCATTCATTGTACATATTTGATGCCGTATTGTCCCTAAATACACTCCATTCATGTGTAGAGTCTACAATTCTTATTGTATCTTCCTCATCAACATCCTCATCTCTATCTTCAAGATTTTCCAAATTTTCTTCAAATGGATCATATGACATTTCCTTTCTTATATAGTTGTGTAGTAAGCAACAAGCAATAATTATTCGATTTTGAGTTTTAATGGGATAGAATGATGGACTTCTTAGAATAGCCCATCGATTTTTTAACACACCAAAACATCTCTCGATCACATTCCTAGCATGTGAGTGCTTCATGTTAAAAAATTCACGTGGATTGCGAGGCTGCGAACCATCTCTCCATTCACTCAAATGATAGCGTTGACCACGATATGGAGCAAGAAATCCATTGGAATTTGCATACCCAGCATCCACAAGATAATAATGCCCTATATATTAAATATATTTTACAATTCAATTTCATATTCATAGAATTTAAAAAAATTGATCAATTCATATATTACTTACCAAGTTGGACTTTAAATCCATTCTGTCTACGCATAGCTTCACGTAAAACTCTACTATCAGCTGCTGAACCCTCCCAACCGGGTAAAACATAAATAAATTGCATATCAGGAGAGCAAACCCCCAAAACATTTGTGGTAACCTCACCCTTTCGGTTTCGATACCTAGACTTATCACCTACAGGAACTCTTACTCTAATATGAGTACCATCAAGTGCTCCTAAGCAACCCTAGTACCAATAAGTCAAGTAAAATCATTTAATTATTAGAAATATTACATGGTAATAAGGAAAAAAAAGAAATTAAACATTATATCTACCTTGAAATATTTCCACCTATCGTCATCACAATCGTCAAGAATAGGCTCGGGTTTTTTCAATAACTCCTTATGCAACCGTATGATAGCATGCAATACATTATTGAAATACTTACTAACTGTCTCTCCAGATCTTCTAAATCGATCAGTTATAACTCTATTTTTCACATGGTGTGCAATTACATGAAGAAACATGGCTACCTGCTCATCTACTAACAAATGTTTTGATTGTTTTAGCCCCCCTCTAGTTTCAAGCATTGCACACAAATTGGTAAAAGCACTCACACTCATCCTAATTTGATTAATACAAGTAATGTCACTCTCATAGCACAATCTATGCACAATTTTCCTATTTGAAAAAAAATCAAGCTCATACAATTGTCTCCTTAAAGATATTGTCTTGTTTTTATCCACCACCAACTCAAAAAAGAATTTTACAATATACATTATATGCATCAAGTACACAACAATAGCATCCACCTCTTCCACATTCAAGCTATGATCATCCATTTTACCTTAAACTACAAACAAAAACAATACTTAATTAGGAACAACAATTTACTCATAAAATTGATAAAATATACCTATTATATTAAACTGCCAAAATTAAATATTGTAGAAAATACTGATTATATCACTATAACAATAGATAGTTTTTGAATAAACAATACCTCTGCAAGATTAATAAACAGTTTATGAAAGTAAGTAATGCATTCCAAACCGATAATACCTCTGCAAGTATTAATAGGCAGTTTTTGAATTCATAAGCATAACAATTAGTTTATGCAGCTCCAATCGATAGTTTAAACCAAAGTTAGAGTTATATTATACACTGAAACTATCAAAATTAATCCTAACAATAATTTATGACATTAAGTCAGAAAAGTCTAGCAAATAATCAATATTGATATTGTTAGAAACAATATCAGTATCGTCTTTATGGGAAGTAGAAGGAATGTTTATATCGAAGTTGTGTTTGAGTTCATGAAACCAATAAATTGATTCAAAGAAAACAACAAAGAATATCACATACCAGAATACCAAAACAGATAATAAACATTTGAATCGATTCAAAATATAAATAAATTTCAACAAAATAGAGAATCATTTCTCGGACGAACAATGTATCAGCGATTAGAACAAAGAACAAAATTAGGGATCGATTTAAAATAGAAATAAATTAGGGATCGATTCAAAATTACAGAACATAGAACAATCTCAAAGGAAAACCCCACAATTTCAGGAAACAAATAGTGTATTCGTGTTTAGAAGCAAAAAACAAAAAGAAAACAACTCATGAAGAAATTAGGGTTGTGACTCGGATGAGCGAAGACACAGATGAGGGACGAGAACTCACCTCGAATGTCGTGGAAACCACCACCGTGGAGGACCAAGTGAGGCGACGGCTGAGTTCTGAGCTGGAGAAGAAATCGCGATGGTTGAGTGCGAGAGCTGGAGAAGAAATCGCAACGCTCGTGGGTGAGAAAAATTTGAGGCAGATTCAATCTGCTTCTTCGTTTATAAAGGGATGGCAATTTTGTAATTATAATTTTATGTGAGGGGTAAAATTAGTACGCTAATTTTATATCCGGAATGGAATCATCATTCCTAAAGGGGGGAGAAGGAATTGTGATTCCGTCTCCTTTAGTAATCCGATTCCATTCCGCCCTCCATTCCGTCCAACCAAACACACAAAATGGATGGAATCAATTCTGATTCCATTCCATTCCGTCCAACCAAACGTGGGGTAAGTGGTTGATATGACATCACTTTGTCTCATTTAATGAGGGCCCTAAGACGACTTGACTGGAGCAAATAATGTGATAGTTAAATATAATATTATTTAATTATTTAATTTTAAAACAGTTAAATTCTATAAATTAAAATATTATTTAACAAATTTTAATGAAAAAATTACATAAATAAACAAGCAATTCTTTTAAAAGTATTTTAATCTTAGATATGAATTTATGTCACAATACCTCTTAATAAGATATAATTTGATAATATTTATTATTAGGTTAATTATTATCTCATCAACCTAATCAATCAAATTATCATCTAATTTATATTTTTTAAAAGTTAATCCATGTTATAATGTTAAGTACAACTTTTCAAAAATTTAAATTTTTCGCAAAAAATTATTTCAACAATTCTTTGTAATTTGAACATTAATATATCATTAAGATTATTTTTTAATTAATAACTTAAATATTTAAATAATTATTAATTATATTTTATGTTTATAATATACAAGATAATTTATAATATATTTAAAATATTTATTTTATTATAATTATATTTATAGCATATATATAACAATAAAAACATATCTAATTTAAAGTATAATTATATCTTTAAAAATATATAATTTTAAATATAATTATATAATTATTTATATATTATATGTATAATTATAATTTTAAAAATAAATATTTTTAGATATATTTTTGTCATTATTTATTATATTATATGTATAATTATAATAAAATATGAACGAAAACCATTAGATTTAGGATATATATATATATACGAAGACCGATATACATTCACTGATAGATTTACTTGCAGGTTCCTCCAAGAACGCATAGTTGTTAATTTGAAACACCTCACAACATTTATTATCAAGTTTATTAAATTTAAATCCACACAAACTCAACGTATATATTGTCCAATGTTTGCAGTTTTATTGATTTAGATTAGTTTTAATTTGGTGAGATATTATTTATGAGTAATTTTACTTATAGTTTAAAATAATTTATTATTAAATATTTTTATTTAATTTTTAAAATTAATATAATTTCTTATATTTAATTTTAAAGCTTTTTTATGTTATCAATAAAATAAAATAAATATAATTTCTTATATTTTATTTTAAAGCTTTTTTATGTTATCAATAAAATTTATTATACGATAAATATTTATACAATTGCACAATTTTTAATTTTTAATTTAATTAATTCTTTTAAATATTTAAATATCTATATTATAACTTTTTAATTAATTATTAAAATAAATATTATATATATATATATATATTTAAAATTTATTAAATTAAAATATTTGTAAATATTTTATCAATAACAAAAATATCTTCAAAATCTCCCAAATTCAAACTTTTATTATAATTTGTCTGTTTAAAAACATGCTTGTCAAAAGTATCCATATAGAACTTCCTTCACAAAGCATATGGGTTTGATACCAACATCATTTTATAACCTTCAAAGATGGAGCTAGTACGACTTGACCAAACTAATGAATTTTAGCTATTTCAATTAAAATATGAAAGTTGAATATAAAGATATTATACTTTTTTATACTTATTTTTTTAATAATTTATTATTACCATTATAAAAAAATTATCGTACAAAAATAAATTATTTTGTGTTTTTTATATCTTTTAAATTTTTAAATTTTTTAAATTATAAATTATTTAAATAATAACATTTTTTTATCTAAAATAATTATAAAAATAAAAAATTATATTTATTTTTATGCATTGATATTTTTATAACAAAATTAATTTATTATAAAAAATAAATATAAAATTTTAATATTATTTTTAAAAAAACTCTAACTACATATATATTTATGACAAAATCCTCCATGCATTAGGGCAAAGGCAACTTTCGGTGACATTGCCAACAATATTTCTCGGGGATATCTTGTGAATCAATTTCATCCGTATCACATTACAATTTATTTCATAATTGTTAATCATATAATTTATCTATCATGTTTATAAATTTGATAAATCTTATTTTTAAATTTTATAAATTAATTTAACTATATTATATTTAAATTAATTTTTTAATATATTTGATTTATAGATATTTAAAAATACATAATTTGATCATAACATATAACAAAATTTATAATTTGATAAACTTTTCAATAATATGATAATTAATTATAAGATAATTAAATTAATTTAATAGATATTAAAATTTTGGATAAAATTTGTTAACTTAGAAATATAAAAAGTCAAATTGTATGAATTATTATGTGGTTAAATTAATTTTGTATCCTATAAAACTAACATGAGCCATATAATTTTTAAAAAGTGAGAAATTTTAGATACAAATCTTCATTGCATTTTAGACATGTAAAAATAAATAACAAGAGGTCCAACGATTACCAAACCAATCACACACGATCTGGTATTACAAACACTGCATTCCTTTATAATAGGAATTTTATGCATGTTTTTTTCTCGAGCGCCTTCTATTTCCAATACTCAACTAGTTTGTGTAGTCCATCTCGTTCCTCCTTGTACCTTTCCTATTCGAGATGCGATAGTTTAAAATCTTCACGTATGTCCGCTAAATCTTACTCCAGGGCTTTACTATGAGATTTCAGCACGTATAATTGTTGATTACGAATTCAGTTGTTTCTCAACATATTTTAGCTTCTTTTTCTGAATCTCTTACTAGAGGTATGGCCTATGATCAACAACATATCGTACAGATCAATAATAAATCTTGCAACTTTATATAATTCTTATACTAACAATAATAAGGTACTTACATCGAGAACATGCTGAGCTAGCTATCATATGCCAGATCGTTCCTTTCTCTCTTTGTGGTCTATATAGATAGAGGGATAATCCTCAGGCACCCCAAAATGGTGATATAATTCCTTATGAGCACGTGGAGCGTTAAACATTTCATCTTTGAAAAGATTGTTGATACCACTAGTTTCACCCTTCTCTTTCTTCAAAGGATATATACTTTGCAAAGGGCTAATATCTTCCCTCAATGAGGGCATTCCCTCCTTCAGAGGTAACTTCTCAGCACCCGATCTGATCGTTCATAGAGGTATAGAAGACATCCCATCCTGATCTGGCTTAAGGAGTGTTTTGCATTTCTTATTTTATTCTTTCCTCGGGACTTTGGGGGAAACCTAGTTAACTTCCTCGTTGTAGGCGAGAGAGGTAGCTCGTTCGAGTCAGACATGACTTGCATAGCGAGTAAGGTTTTCTAATTCACCTTCTCGCTATGATTGGGAGAAATAACTTGTTCCCCCATAACGGGGATTACTTTTGTAGATGGTGATGACACCTTAAGAATATTCAAAAAACACGACCTTCAAATAAGTCATCCAAGTTTACCTTGCTATAATCCATCCTTATGAATTCTATTAGGTTGTATGGGGACAAGTAAATCAATTAAATAGAATAAATAGAAGCAAGAAGCCACATTTAATGAAGCCAATTTAAAATCCTAAAATATTTATTACACAATCTGTCTTTACAAAATATCAAAATAAATCCCTCTTACGGGTGGCTTCTTCCACCATGCCCTCGAGTTGACCACTAGGAATGACCTCAGTATTACGGGGTGAAGGCTGGGGAGTATCAATTAAAGGTGCCTTGGACCGACCACCTTGAAAATCTCGCATTAAATTAAAATAAGGCCGTGTCAAATCTAGTTTTTCAACTTGGGTCCTTAGATTGCTCACTACGAAACTGACACCATTTTGGTAAGCTTTAGTGCAATCCGCTTTCAATGTGTCTACCAATTTAGACAATGAGTTCACCTGATTTAACAAAGCACACAGTTGGCCTTGTAAGGTGCGAGCTCTATCCTCGACCTCCATAACGAGCTCCTCGAAGTGTTTGGTAACTTGTCCTTTCTCGAAACAATATGTGTCGACTTTTCGTAGCTTTTCGGACTTATCAATAAGGTCACCTTCGAGTTTTAATATTTTGGCATATTTCTCTACCATCAGCGCATCCTTATCCTTAGCAACCTTTTCATACTTCGTTATTTGTAAGTGACTAGCTTGAACCTTGCACTTGTAGCCTCTGAGGGATAGCTCGCCTTCCCTCGCCAAGCACACTGCCTAAAATAATATGAGTCAACTTTGTATCCTTAAGATCCCTATTAGTATCATCAGTAAGGCCATAACAAGTTACCTCAAATAGGCGATATGCTATCAACTCTGCATTGATGCCTCCTTCACTTCTATGGGCCACCCTAACCTACGACCTCTCGACTTTAGCGCCAAAATGTTGGAACAGATCCTTTTTAACATTTGTTCATCCAAAAATTCATTTACTGAAGTAGGTGACTAAGGTGTCTAAAACCTCAACATCTTTTACAATGACTTCAGCAAATTTGAAGTCATCCAAGTCCATGGCCTCCATTCCCGGGGTGTACTCTTCTTCGACTTTCCTCTTCTTTGACTCGAGGCATCACGACCTTTGTAACTAGAGCAACCTATAACTCTTCTACAAAGGGAACTTTGTCCTGAATTGGTGAAGGGGACATAGGCTCCAAGCGAGGTCATGTAGGAGCCAGGTCTTGCACACCCGAAATGTCAATTAGGTTTTCCAAGTCAATATAGGAGTAGTCCATACATGTAAAAATAAATTTAGATTAGTAACTTTACCATGAAATCAAAGTTGAAAAATTACCTCGTAAATAAAAAAAATGATATTGGTATTCGTTTGAGTAATCCTTTTACACCTTGGATTTCTTCAAATAAGCTACAACCAGGATATTGCCATAACTTTCACAAGATGTATTATGTAGCTCGATTCCTCTAATCTTCTCTTTACCACTCAGGTCCAACTTGCTTATAAGTTCACTAGCCCAAGGTTGGGAAGTGTTAAAATGGTTATTCTAAGTATACCGAATAGAAAAATCCACCTCATTACCCTAAATGTCCCCAGTGATATAAAAGTACTTGTCTTTCCAACCAGAACTATTATTGAGGAGTTTAAGATGCAATCTATGGCTAATAACGCAAGATATATATACCCCCCCCCCTATCCAGCCCATTCCTCTTTAGGAAATATAAGCTCTTCAACTAATTGCTTGAAAGATCTATTCTGTGTTCCCCAGCAACCATGGAGAGGAACAAAAGGGTTCGCCACCCATTTGGATTTATTTGTGCAAAATTTATATCAAAGGTGTTCAAAGCACGAGCTATCAATTTAGGGAAAGGGAAATGAAGACCAATTTTAAAAGCTGCTAAATGTATCACCCACCACCCTGGTAGAGGATCATCAGTATCGCATAGATTAGGTGGTACTGGCATTATGCATATATGAGCTGGGAAATCGTATGTTTGCCTTATCTCTTTTAAATATTTTGTTGTTAGAACACTGGGAATCTTTTCAATCTAATGCTTATATTTATTCTATGGGTAGGCTCACCCTTATTTTCCCTCTTCTTTTTAGGGTGTGGTACTTTGGTAGATGCCGAAATGGGGATCTTGATAATGGGCATTGGACCCCGTGAAGATGAGGCAAAAATCACCTTGGATCTCGAGGAAGAGGGGAGAGTGAGAATACTTTCCTTAACGGTTCTCAGGATAGGCCTATTATCGCTACTCCCTATCATTTCAGGTCGTTTGGTTTATAACGACCTTGTGGGTACATGACCTGATCCATGAGATATATCTTTAGATGGGTCTCTTTTTGAAGACTTGTCCTTAACAGAGACTACCTCAGGAAGAGGAGCAACCATTTCTTTTCTCTTATGAGACATAAAAAAAGGAGATAAAAGATAAAGAAAGTACCTAAATAATGTGAAGGCCGTTTGAATTGTGAGTTCACAATACAACAACGATCTAAATTCCAATTGACGTCGTTATATGAACGAACTGAAATTCCAACCAAGTAATTTTTAACGATCTAATTAAGAATAGAACGATGTCAAATTGATTAGTAGGCTGAAACTCTCTGAAGGTAAATTTACTAAGTAAAAATAGGTAGGATAAAATTAAATTTCTCTACTATTTATAAAGGGGAGCGATAAGTTGAAAGATTTAATCATTAAATAAAAGTAATTAAAAGAATATAATTTGTAATTAAAAAAACCTCGTAACTGAGAGTTGTAACATCTGAGAGGTCATAATCTGTCAATTACGTTGCGTCATTTAATGTGTCTACTTTAAATTCAATGTGAATACTTTAAATTAAAATTGACAACCAAGTGTTATTCTCATGACTTCTTAAAATTAAGAGAATAAGAGAGTTAATATTTGGTATTAAATATGTAACATGTATGCGATCTAATAAATGTGGTACCCCACTATGATACATCGAGGTTATAGGGATGGCTTAATGATGGCCCAGATATGACGAGCTCAATAAAGCACACAACGTAGCCAATTAGAGTACCTTGTTATTGTACCGCGAGATTTTAGAGATCAAGACTTGGTAGAATTATAAGGTCCAAATGCGACCTCGATTCTCACCTTATGTTGAAGATCTGGAAAACCTACTTGAGAACCTAGAAGTGGTTTTGTCTATAAGAGCCAATTTTTGGACAATAGTTTAAAAGTGGACACAAGTTAAATTTTTTAAAAAAATAGGCAAAATCTTACCTTAAACTTGAAAGCAAAATTTTTAATCAATTTTATTTAAAAAAAAAGATATATTAGCTCTATTTGACAAAAAATAATTATTATAAACATAAAAAAATATTAACATCTTATAAATTTATAATTAATTTTAAATACATAAATATTTTTTATCATATTATATATTAAAAAATTTATTTTAAAAAATAAAAAATAATTTATTTTACAATAAAATAAATATAAATTTATACATATATTGAAAATCATATGCTAAATATTTTGATAATTCATAAATAATATAATATATTATTATTATTAATTATAATTATATTTAATAAATAATTATAATATTTAATTATAATTATGATATAAAAAATAATATTCATAAAAATAATTAAATTATTAAAAAAATTTATGAAACCTCTATATCTAATTTTTTACAATATACAATACAAACATAACACATTATATAGTAAAATTTGTGTGAAAATATTATCTAATATAATATTATTATACTTATTAGTCCGGTTTTTATAATTTATTTTATAATAATTATTATTATTAATTTTGTAATTATTTTATAATTTATTATTATTATTTTAAGTTAATTTATAATAAAATTTTGATAAGTTATTTGTTATAACAAATTATATATTTATTATTAAATATATTTTTGTATTTTATAAATATAAATTATTTTTATTATTTTTTATTCACCCAAAAATTTATTTATTAAAAATTTATAATTTTTATATTCGGCATTTTAAAGTTGCAAAGGGTAATTAAAATATTTTTTGATCTTGTTTTTAAAATAAGAAGGGAAAAAATGGGCTGGGAATTGAAAGAGGAGAGAGAAAAAAAAACGAAAAAAATTGAGATATAATTGAAAGAGGAAAGAGAAAAAAAATGACTTGTTACTTGATTAAGAGGTTAAAAAGAGTCTTTTTTTTAAAATTCAACGTGTGCCCATTTTTAAACTATTGTCCAAAAATTGGCTCTTATAGAAAAAAAACCCAACCTAGAATGATCTGTACCAAGCGATCTGACTATGTATACACCTATGGCGACCTATTTTATGCTTATTAGTTAAATGCAATGTTTATCAAATCATGTATCATGTAATTACCATGTATCTATGTCGGTGGCTACACGATCTCCTATGTATCTAAGATGTTATATATATATCCCTCGATGAGGAAAATACATAATTCAATTCAGATATTTAATTTTTTATTTTTCTCTAAAATCACTAAAATTCATAACACATAAAATTCTCTCCAAACAACAACAACAATAACAATAATAAATTATAAAATAATTATAAGATTTTAAATTTTTTTGAGTTTAAATAAAAAAATTGAATAACTTTTATAAAAGAAAAATTATTGATGTTTTAATATAATAAAAAATATATAAGGTATTATTTATGACTAATCTAAATTTAAATATAATTAAATTTATAAAAAATTTAAAATATTAAATTTTTATATTTATTAAAATATAAATATAATTTAAAAAGAAAGATGAAAAGTAAGATCTTTATTTTTATTCCATCTCCTGTTGTAAAATACAAAATCATTATTGTTTATTTTTCATTTTATTATTATTATTCTTAATTAGATAATTTTTATAAGGATTTTAGCATAAAAAAATTTACTAAATTTTTTATATTTATTAAAACATAATATATAATTTAAAAAAAGATGAAAATTAAGATCTTTATTTTTATTTTATCTCATGTTATAAAATACAAAATCATCATTCTTTGTAATTTATTTTTCATTTATTTTTTATTTTTATTTTTAATTAGATAAATTTTATAAGGATTTGATGCATAAAAAAATTGTCTAAATTTTTTATATTTATTAAAATATAATATATAATTTAAAAAAAAGATGAAAATTAAGATCTTTATTTTTATTTTATCTTATCTTATAAAACACAAAATCATCATTCTTTGTTGTTTATTTTTTATTTTTTTTATTTTTATTTTTAATTAGATAATTTTTATAAGGATTTGACGCATAAAAAAATTGACGACTCTAGTTATATATAAGATTTCATCCTTAACAATGCGTATAGGTGTTTTATAATTGATACCGACAACTGAAATGATGGGCTAAAGACGACTTGAATGCACCGGATGAAGTCTTACCATTAAGTCAAAGTTCTCGAAGCATTATATATATCGTGTATGTGAATTTATAACATTGTTTTGTCTTCATGATATCACATTTTAATGTGTATAAATTACCTATTCTGTTTTAGTATTATAAGATGTCTGTGGATATTAAATATTTGTTGTATATATTAAATATAATTGTATCAATATGTAAAAATTATTTATTTTAAATTTTTATTTTGTTTCTTAATTTTAGTTTTGTTTTACTTGAAAACGAACAAATTAAATAATATTTAATATTTTATTTATCCCTTAATTCAATTTTATTAGAACATTTATATATTTATATTTCTTAATATATTATATATTTAATTAATATCATTTCGTTATTAGATAAAATTTATTAAAGAAAATACAAATAAGATTATATAATATTAATAGTAAAATCTATCATATTTTAATTAAATTTTTATTTAATTTTTTAAATTAAATCTAGTTAAGATTATACATCTCTTATTTACGAGAGAAAGATTAAAAATGTTGAAAATAACTACTATAATTAGGGAATTAACATTAACTTAATTGATAAAGTGAGATGAATATATAAAATTGTGATGTTCTTTCTTCCGGATGAATTGTATTATTTTATTTTAATCTTAATCACATTTAGTTCTAACTAAATTTATTGTTATAGGACTATAGATGAAACCTTGTTTGTTAATAACTTTTAAGATTTTATCTTAATTGATAATAAAATTATATTTTCTTTCATGTATAATGTTCAATATTATATATTGTTAATAATATTTATTCAATATGTTTAAGCTTGATTATTCAAAGATAAATGTGAATTATTTAATTTTTTGAATTCTTTTCATAAAATTGATTTATTGAATACTTAAGAGTATAACTAGTTTAATTCATTGAATACTTAACAATATAACTATTTTAAGCAAATAAAAACTTCAAATATAGTTAATTAAAAATGTATTTCTTATACATATTTGTTCAAAAATGATATAAATTGATATTAATTGTCGCTTCATATTCTATAAATTAATTTGATAATAAGATAATTATTTAATTAAATATTGGGGGATTTAAAAACTATGATAATCTCAATATATAGAATTCTCACTTTATATTGATTTTATTTTATTGTCATTTTTATTTATTATTCTAAATTTTAATTTATATAATTTTTTTAATTAAGTTAAAATTATAATTATCTTAAATTAAATTAAATTTGTGGAAGAGATTGTAATTTCGTTAAAAATGTCAAGAATTAGTTAGAATATCGTTCATGTAATTCCATCCATATAAGGCTATATATAAAGCCTTTTGAATTCAGCAAAGGAGATAAGAAATATATTAATCAACTCTCTCTCTTTCCTTCAAGTTCTCTTCTTCCTCTATTTTCTATAAAATACATAACAGTGGTATCAGAGCCGATTCCAGCCATAGATACCCGAGGGAAATTAAAATGCTGGGTTTCGTAATGATGTCTTGGAAACTCTAGCCCGACATGAAACAAGCTTCGATCAAGTTGGCTTCACTCGTATCAACCCAAAGATCAACCCCTTCACACGAGAGGTGACTCTGCGCTCACACCCCCACACTTCACGATCAAACACAAACAACCCTCATCTCAACTTGAAGCTATCATTTCCTAGATTTTATAGTGAGGATCCCACCGATTGGATCTATAAGGTTGACCAATATTTTGAGTTCACCAACACCTCAAACCAACAAGTGCAACTCGATTTCTTCCATTTGGAAGGCATTGCATTTCAATGGTATCGGTGGCTAACCAAGTTTTGTGGGCCACTCACGTGGGAAGAATTCACCAATGCTGCTCAACTCAGATTTGGATCAACTAACTACGAGGACCCCTCAGAGGCCTTAACTCGTTTGAGGCATACTACAAATGTAGCAGCATACTAGGAATCATTTGAGAAACTGTCTCATAGGGTGGATGGCTTACCAGAAGAATTCCTAATAGGATGCTTCATAGGTGGATTGAGAGATGAAATTCGCCTTGATGTTAAGATCAAACAGCCTAAAACATTGGCTAACGCCATTGGTGTAGCTACATTCATTAAGGAAAGGAATCTATTACAAAAGAAGTATGCTCAAAATCCACATTATTAGCCTTATACAAACCCTCCAAAGCTAACAACCAACACCAAA
Source organism: Hippophae rhamnoides (assembly GCA_033030585.1). NCBI lineage: Eukaryota > Viridiplantae > Streptophyta > Magnoliopsida > Rosales > Elaeagnaceae > Hippophae > Hippophae rhamnoides. The sequence goes on from CM065431.1 coordinate 3,365,755, forward strand.
GTTGGTGTGCTTAGACCTCCGCCTCAGCAGTGTTCCACTCCACCCCAACCATTGACCTTTAGACGGATTACCAATCAAGAAGCATGAGAATGAAGAGATAAAGACCTATGTTACTACTGTGATGAGAACTTTGTAGCAGACCACCGCTGTGCGCGACCTCAATTGTTTATGATAGAAAAATTACCTCAAAAACCCACAGAAGCTCAAGAAGAAGAACTTTCTAAACAAGAGCCTCAGAGGTTGGTGCCAGAAATCTCATTCCATACTATAGCAGGTACCAACCATCCACAAACACTTTGAGTTATAGAAAAGTTAAGAAATAAGAAGGTGCTAGTTTTGATAGATGGGGGTAGAACTCATAACTTTATTGACCAAATCATGGTTTCTCAATTTGGCTTAATTGTCACTAAGAGTAAGAGATTGGAAGTTATAATAGCTAATGGTGAAAAGATAGAATATGTTAGACAATGCAGCAACCATACTCTTTCTATTCAAGGGTATATGGTTTTTGTAAATTACTATGTGCTACCAGTAGTCTCCTATCACGTAGTGCTCGAGGTTTACTAGCTTGAAACCCTTGGACCAATCGAGATGGACCACATAAGGCTTACCCTTAGCTTCAAGGAAAGAGGAGTCAGCCATATGTTCCCAGGGTTACATCAAACCCATAGTGCAGCTCTAAATGACAAAGAATGCAATGAGTTGTAGAATATAGGGTTATTTCTCCAAATTTTCCCATCGGTACCTATGAGAGACAGGAAAACAACCCCATATTTCTTGAGATGAGACAATTGTTGACAGAGTTCTCACACATATTTGAACTTCCTTCATTCCTTCCACCAAGACGTCAACAAGATCATTGTATACCCTTAAAACCCGATGCAGGACTAGTCAATGTCAGGCCATACTATTATCATTATTATCAGAAAGCATAAATTGAAAAGATGGTTAAGGAGCTCCTTCAATCAGGATTGATCATGCATAGCAATAGTCCATTTTATTCACCAGCGTTGTTGGTTAAGAAGGTTGATGACAATTGAAGATTTTGTGTGGCCTATCGAGCTTTGAATGATAGCATAGTTAAAGATAAGTATACCATTTTTGTCATTGATGAGCTGATAGACGAGCTCTATGAAGCTCAAATCTTTTCCAAATTAGATTTACGATGAGGGTATCACTAGATAAGAGTACAAGAAGAAGATATCCATAAAACAGTCTTTCGAACCTATGGAGGGCATTATGAATTCTTAGTAATGCCCTTTGGCCTCACTAATGCCTCAGCTACCTTCCAAGGTCTTATGAATGACCTATTTTGACCCTACCTTTGAAAATTCATTTTGGTGTTCTTTGATGACATCCTGATATACTCACAATTGAGGAATGACCACCTGGTGCACCTAAGAATGGTCCTCCAACTCTTGGATATTAACAACTTGTATGCCAAAGAAACCAAATGTAGGTTCGAAGTGACACAAGTAGAATATTTGGGACATGTGGTCTCAGATCAAGATGTCTCAATAAACCCTTCAAGTAGCCAAGCTGTTATGGAGTGGCCAACCCCAACCATAACTAAAGGAGTCAGAGGGTTCCTAGGGTTAGTTGGTTATTACAGGAAATTCATACGCCATTTTGGTAGCATGGTAGATCCCTTAACTCATTTTTTGGGCAAGGAACGGTTTCATTGGGATGAGACAACTGAAAATGCCTTTAAGTAGCTAAAGGTAGCTCTAACATCCCCACCAGTCTTGAGCCTTCCAAAATTTTCTCAAAAGTTTGTAATTGAATGTGATGCTAGTGGCATTGGTATGTGAGCTATCCTTACTCAAGTAAACAAACCAGTAGCCTACTTTAGTCAAGCCCTAAAAGGCTCAGCATTGGCTTTATCAACCTATGCAGAGGAGATGTTGGCTATCATCTAAGCCATTAGGGTACGATGACCTTACTTATTGGGAAAACCCTTCACCATATGCATAGATCAGAGGAGCCTTAAGTACCTATTAGAATAGAAAATTACCACGCCAACATAAGCACGGTGGTTGTCCAAACTCCCTGGTTATGACTATGAAATTGAGTACAAACGTAGGTAGAAAAACCAGGGAGCAAACTCTCTTTCACAAGTAGTGGAGGTCCACTTCCTAAGCATATCTCAACCACATGCAGATTGGTGGCCACAACTTCAGAAGGAAGTACAACAAGAACCATTCTATGCCGACTTGCTAGCCAAATCCTCTCCAACAACTGCCCACAAACTGCTTCAACCAGATGGAGTGTGGTTTGAAGATAACAAGGTATATTTGAGTCCCAAATCCTCCCTTATACCCAAGATAATAGATGATTGCCATTCCACACCAATTGGAGGACATTTTGGGTTCCACAAAACCCTCTTCCGCATCAAACAAAGCTTTGTATGGCCCAAGATGTGCCAAATGTTAAAGAAATTCATAAGACAGTGTGAGCCTTGTCAATGGTTCAAAACTGAAAGCATGAAACCAACAGGCTTACTACAACCCCTCCCCATACCTACTAAGATTTGGGTTGACATCTCAATGGATTTCATTGAAGGGCTACCATCTTCAAAAGGGTACACCGTTATAATGGTGATTGTGGATCGTTTAACTAAATATACTCATTTTGCTTCTATGATACACCCCTTCACAGCCACCATTGTGGCCAACGTGTTACACTTGTATGGTATGCCAACCACGATCGTCAGCGATCATGATAAGGAGTTTATCAGCTCCTTCTGGCAGGAGTTATTTCACTTACAGGGCACTCAATTATGCATGAGTTCTAGTTATCATCCCTAATCAGATGGGAAAATTGAGGAGACCAACCGCATTCTCGAGCAGTATTTGTGTTGCTTTACTGGGGACCAGTCATGCAAGTGGATTGAATGGATTCCCTGGGCTAAATATAATTATAATACTTATATGTGCTCCTCAACAAAGATGACGCCTTTTGAGGCAGTCTTTGGTATTCCACCTTCACGCTTATTGATGTATGTCCCAAAAATGACCTATGTTCCAACTATAGATGAACACATATATTCCAGAGACATTCTTCTACTAGAATTAAGAAACAACCTGTTGTAGGCTCAGAACCGTATAAAGTGTCAAGTTGACAATCACCGGCGAGAGGTCTCCTTCCGGAAAGGAGATTATGTGTATCTGAAACTCCAACCCTGTAGACATACCTCAATGGCTTTCTGTTCCTCCAGAAAGTTAGCTCCACGATTCTTTAGGCCTTACAGAGTCATTGCATGAGTAGAGCCTGTAGCTTATAGATTAACTCTTCTTTCTAACTCTCAAATACATTATGTATTTCATGTTAGCATGTTGAAGAAACACGTAGGGACAGTTACACCAAGCTCAATGCAGCTACCTCCAATCTCTGATCAGGAAACGATCATGCCTTAGCCTGAAGCCATTCTAGATTTTTGTGTGATTCAGAAAGACAAATATCCACCCAAATATGAAATTTTGGTCAAATGGAAAGAAGCTTCAACCAAAGAAGTGACTTGGGAAAATGAATGTCAAAAATTCTATTAGAAATGTCAAAAATTAGTTAAAATATTTTTCATACAATTCTATCCATATAAGACTATATATAAAACCTCTTAAATTCAACACAATAGATAAGAAATATATTAATCAACTCTCTTTCTCTCCTTAAAGTTCTCTCTTCCTCTATGCAACTTCTCCTTTTCTCTGTAAAATACATAACATATACATATTTTTTCTGAGGTGATATAAATTGATTTTAATTATCGTTTCGCACTCTATAAATTAATTTGATAATTTGATAATTACTTAATTAAATATTTGTAGACTCTAAAACTACCATAATTTTAATATATAAAATTCACTTTATAATTATCTTAAATTAAATTAATTTTTTTAAATTTTAGTAATTTTGGTAGGTTCAATATCGTTTCTTATATATTTATATTCTAATAAACACATGTATTTGCAACTATATTTAAATTTTGCACAGCAAGTATAAGTAAAAAAAACAAGGATATAAAATATAAAATATAAAATAGTTTAAATAACATTGGTGTAGCTGAATCTAATTATATTAATATGGAGTCTACGAACCAATGTTTATTGCAAGATCCATCAAACCAGGTCTTGCCCACCTTCTTCTCTCATGTTCTAACTACTTTGTGGTAGATATTCACTATCGGACAAAACTGTTTATAACTGTAATCGTGTAAAATAAGAAAATACCCCACTTTATCAATATATATATATGTATATATATATACATATAATAAATAAGTAAAAGTTAAATTACAAATACTTCATTTTAGATTTTATGAAACAATAAACAATCATACTCCTTCGTGTCCCTATTTCAAATATATTTAAAGGATATATTTGCAAAAAGTTAAACTTTATAATTGATACTTAAATTATAATTAAATTTATATATAATTTTTAAAAATTTTAAAACTTATAATTTAACCTTAATTTTTTTAAAATTTGACACATATTTTCCTAATATTTAAAATCATACGATTTAATAAAAAATTTTAAAATTTAACATATATATTCTAAATATTTTAAATAATACAATTCAATATCTAAACTTGTAAACCTTGTATATAGATTCAAAAAATTTAATTCATAAAATATGTATTGATTTAATAACTAAGAATATATTTGTAAAATTTTGGTATTAAATTATAAATTTAAAATTTCAAGATTAAATTTGAAGATTAAAAATTTAGGGATGAATTTACATAAAATTTGAGGACTAATTAATGAAATAATTAAATTTTTGCAAAAATATTAATAAAAATCAAAAATTTTGAGAGAATACTTTGTAATAAAATAATAAATGAGGAATATAATTACCTATTTTCTAACTTTACGAGTGTTTTTTATATTTTAGAAAATATAACTACTTTTCCGGTATTTTCCCATAAATAAAACACAGTTAGAAACTTATTACTTGTCATGTAGAAGAAGTTAGTTAAACGTGCTTCCACTACCTCTTTTTTTTTTTCCTAAATACCTCAGCTACCTGTTATTCCAAAACCGTGACACCCCAAAAACTTAATAAGAAATTAAAAAAAAATCGCTTCATTCACTACACGTTCTCTTCCTAGCTTTTTCTAATCTATTAACAAACCTACATCTTAATTTCCTTCAAAAACTCTATAATCGATCTTCAGATATATAATGTGTCTATCTTTATTCTCCTCAATCTCGAGGCGGTTTAATATGAATATGGAGGTTTTATTATCGGCAGTTACATGGACGATTGTCTTAACAACGACGGTGGCAATAGCGTCGTTTGCTCCAGAGATAGCGTTTGTATCAGCGACATCACCGTCATCGTCGTTTTCAAAATCATGTAATGAGGAAGGGTATGTAAGAATACCTTTGAATGATCCAACGGAGGCCATGTGCTTTCCTGCTCAAATGGTGAGAAGATCTAAACTTGATTTCTTTGTGCCTACGGTTTTTGCCGCTTTGGCTGTGGCAGCTTCGGCTTGTGTTGTTCGGGCTTTGAGTTTTGGGGACGATGATTGATCTTTCTTAATGTTGTAATTATAAAAAAGGGCAATTTTTTTTCCTTCTTATCTACTCAATTAGTACCTGAATTTGTCCAGTTTTTCTTTCGTAATATCATATCAATTTTTTTTAAAATTACAAAAAAAATAATATCAAAATTTTATAATAACAAAAATAACAACTTATTAAAATTAAATGTGTTTCATGTTTAATATTTAATAAGTTAAAATAACTATAATTTAATTTGAACGTATTTGATGTAAAATAATACGCTTATTTTATTTTTAATTCGTACATTTTCACCATTAAAATGTACGAATTATGTTGAATTAAAATAATCTCAAAAATTTTAATGGTGAAAATGTATGAATTAAAAATAAAAAAAATGATTTTTTATAGTTAAATTTAAAATTATTAATTTTTTTTCTTCTTTTTTTCAAATTTAACATATTTAATCCATATTTAAAAATTATGTTGAAATGGAACTTTAAATGATAAAATTAACATATTACAAAATAATTTTTGAGAATTATAAAAAATAATAACCATAAAATTTATAACAATAAAAATACCACTTCAATCTAATTAGATGATGTTTAACATTGAATGAATCTAAACAATCATAATTCAATTAGAACGATTCGTTCAAAATAAAGTTATATTTTATTTTTTTAGTAGTGAAAATATATTACGTGAATATAAAAGGTATTATTTTTGTGATTATAAATTTTAATTTTTTAAATAATTTTTTTATATTATTCTATCTTTTAGCTTACTAGATCATATTGAGGTGACAACATTCACTCATGGTTTAAAGAGTTTGAAGTATGGTTGTGTTGTGACTTACAAGATAATAAAAACATGTCAAATGAGTGGTGTCCCTAAGGCTAACCACTTCAATTGCCTAAAAGATAAGACCCAATAAGGTTGTAACGAAGACATTCAATAAGGGAAAACATAAATAAAAAATAATGGAAGCTCAACCATCACAAGGCCCTCCTAAACAAGTAGAAGACTTATTTAGTTAATAACAACACTATTTTTAAAAAACCAATTGAGCTAAATGAGTAATTGTTGTTATAATTGGGTCCCTAAGGAATACAACAAAGTGGTACATGAAATAACAAATTGGTCAGTGAGTACAGATAAAAAAGGATATTTTCGGGAAAATCATCTTCCACCTACAATCTGTACACTTTTATGTAATGACTTAATTGAAGAGTGAGCCTCCTTTTGTATCTAAACATTATTGACAGAAGAGAAGAAAAAAACTACTATTTTTAAGGTGAAGTTAGAAGTTAATGAATACACCACAACTGATTATAATCCCAAAGGAAGATATTAAATATGATGTAATATTTTATCCTATATCTTATTTAATATTTTTAATAGATTTATTATTATAATTATCTCATCTTATTCATCATATTTAAAATTATCTCTAATAAATTATAATTATTACAAAGAATCATAGTTATTATAGATAAATATGTTTTATTTTTTATTTATTTTGTAATTGTACTTATTATTTAAGTCTATTATAGATAAATATGATATCTCATTCAATTATCATTCTAACTCACTAAAAACATAAATGAGATAAAATTGAATTAGCTTACAAAACTAATGAATTATACCCATAAGTTAATGGAATATTCCATCTTAGTTGACACCTCTAATCTCAACCAAGTGTTAAGGTTTGATTAAATAAATTGATAAAATATCAATTTATTGAATATTTAAGAAAATACATAAAAGGAACCAAAGAAACCTAAAATTTTAATATATATTTTGCAAGTAGAAAAAATAAAAGATGAAATCAAATAAAACAAATTAAAGCTATAACAGTTGAGAAATATATAGAAAAAGAAAAAAAATCATAACTCAAATTAATGTCAATAAATCCATTTTATAATTAAATTTGTGAGTTTGACTTCTCATCTAACCAAAAGATATCTATATTACTCAATTCTTGGCTCTAAATCTTGTACTTCTAATTTATTGAATTTTTTCATGTCCATCCTCACATAAACTAGATTATCTAACATAATAAGAGTCAATCTATTTTTCTTTTTTATTTGTGCAGCTTCCAATGCACTCCAGTTTCTATCACATGATGATGAGTTATAAGGTTGACTTAAGATATATAAATTGCATATTTCTTTAACATGGAAAGATTATCACCACACTAATCCCACCATATTCCTATAAATAATGAAAGTAAAATATGAATATACTAAATTATTACGTTGTATAAAATTAAACTTTCGAAATGAAGATACAAAAGAAATAATTTACCTTATTAGGATGAGATGTTCTCAACATTTTCATTGCAGTCTAAGTAAACACATTAGCCACTTTAATATCGTAAAATTGCACTTCTCTTATAAAAGGTTCCTTTTCTAATAACACAAAGTTTACACCATTTTTCATTTCATGATTTTTAATAAATTATAACACATATGTACGCTGGATTTAAAAAAAGTAGTTACAATATGTATTTGATATATTATATTTGAACTCTTTCTTTTTGGCAACAAGTCCCATATGAATATATACTGAGATTCATTATCACGATACTGTTGTCTAATTGCTTCCTTTGCTATTCCTATATCTTCGTATGAATAACTAGCTGCTTACCCATGACCATCAACTAAACTAAGAACTCATACAAGTGGTTTTAAAACTTGCAACACATTTTTGCCTTCTTTCCAAAATACATTACCCTGAATAATATTAGTTACCTTTTTACAAATTGTACTATTTACCATGAAACCATTTCATATGTCTTTCAAAAGTAACTAAATTTCATGTATATTACAATGAGTGTTGTATAAATGAGGGTACTTATTGATTAACATCTTCCTAAATAACTCAAAATGGACAGATTGTCATCAGTAATCAATTGCACAATATATTGATATCCAACCTCATCGGTTAGGAAAGATAAAATATCTTTTAAATAAAGTTTAATTTTTTTTTTTGTATATTTCTATAAGTATTATAAGTGTTGTTTAAAATATTTATTTGTAAACTTGTTTTTAGACTAGTTATCAAATCTATTAAGAAAAGTAAAACAAATATTTGAGTTTTAGATAGTCGTAATTTATATACATTTTTATAACTATAGCATATATTATTGCACTCATGTATTTAATAATACATATTTATAAAATTTAGAATTATTTTTACTATTAAAATATTTATTTAAAATTGAATCAATTTATGAAATTATCAATTAGTTTTTTTTAATATAATATTACAGTTTTTAATGAATTTTAGATACCCAAGTAAAAAAAAATTATAATCTTAATAGTACTAAATTATCACTATCATATATAATGATAAGGGTTGAATGAGTTAGTCTGTCAGGAAAAAAAACTACCGAATAGTGATTATATTAAACACAGAGCAGGGAAGAGAAAATATTTTTGGGTGACCAGATTTGATTTCTTCTATTTGGTAATAAGGTGGAGTTGTATAAATATTATATGAAAAGGTGAGGCTGGGTTTTTCATTCATTAGCAATATACTTCATTGGTGCAGTATCAAAGATATAATTATATTGGCAGCGGCAGGTAAGATAATTATCTATATGTTAAAATAAGTTTATGTTTATGTATAACAAAAGGGGTTTAATGATATTGAATAAGAATTAACTTAAATTTGTATCCATGTAATATATTTTTATGTTTATATAGTTTTTTATTAGAATATTGCATATTTAAATCAAATAATTGTGTAAATGATTATGATTATTTGAATTTAATTAAATTAGATTTAAAAAAACTATTTTTATTGAATTTATAATTAATCTGCTTGTTTTAATATTTGTTAGTTGATTTGAATTAAAAATAGTCGTTATTAAATCTATTCTAGAATACATACGAACACTTGTATTTTTTGTGTTAATTCTGTTTGTAGTTATTCTATAAACGTGTTTAATTGGCAGAGAACTTATTAGAACTTTAATCTGGATATCGGTTACATTAATCTTAAAAACTATAAAACAGAATAAGGACTCATAAGTAAAATAGACTTGGACAATATCTTAGAAAATGTAGTATAAGATCGAATTTGTACTTGAATATTTGATTTTCATAATGAAAAGTTACGTGATTCGGTTGACTAGTGGTTTTCCTCTTAGATCATTATTGTGACCTAAATTATTTCACTTAAAAATATTGTATGTTATTTTTAATTTTTATATTTTACTATTTACACGTGATTGGATATTTGGTTGCTTTGTTTAAATTATTAATTTATAAATCGATAAAATCTAAAAATAACATATTTATTCTCTTTAGGTTAATTATGTCTATATTATAAACTTTTAATTAGCATCATAGTTTACACTAGACACACTTGATAAGTTTGATCCTTAGAGACACTTTTACTTATGAACCAAATAAGAGAAGATAAGTCATATATTAGACCTCCACTAAGCTAAACCTTTGCTACAGTCTCGATGGATAAGTTCAATCATAGCTCTGAGTATAAAATTGCTAAAGATGCATTAAATACACTTGATTTTACTCGTAAGGGAACTTCCCAAATAATAATAAAAACAAAATTGAGATTTTTAACATCTTAGTTTGATTCCATTAAAATGAGCAATATTAAAACTTTTTATCAATTCTATGATTACTTTTGTGATATCATTAATGCTTGTTCTAACTTTGGTAAAAAAATTCTACTATCTATATAAGTACGCAAATTCCTCTCCTTAACATAGGACTACAAGATAAGAGTTACAATAATAGAGGAAAGCAAAAATGTGGACACACACTACTAAATATACCTATGATCTCGGTTTTTAACTGTGATCGTAGATCTATGACCACAGTTATAAGAATTGAGACTTAAATGAAAGAAAAATTAAACTCTTATATATATATGACCTCAGTTTTTAACCGAGGTCATAGACATATCATATGATATTGATCTTTAAATAACCGAAGCCAGAAACATACTATATGGTCTCGATTTTGTAAAAAACTGATGCCATAAACATACCATTTAGTCTCATTTTTTAATATAAATTAAAATAAATTGATAAAATTAAAAATTGTTATATTAAAATTAAGAGTGAAAATATATTTGAGAGTTTTTATATCCACTAAAACATAATAAAATCTTACAATAATTAACTAATTAAAATGTTTCAAAATACGAAATACACTTAAAAAAATTACTAATATTAATACTAATCAAATTGACAATTTCCTGGTGTTGGTGCTGGTGTGCTGCTGCTGTTGGTGAATGCTTCCAGAATATTCATAATAACTTTGTCTAAACATGAGATGTGCTTGTGTTTAGTTCATTTAACATCCCATAAGAGGTTTCGTTATTTCACCGGTATCAAAAGCAACAAAATTGACTCGGAATTTTCGAACCACTTACTTGTAGCTTAGGATGCTCATTTCCAGAAGCATCAATTCTTGGACTAGATCATCAGATCCCTTGAAGTGCTTAAGCCAATTTCTCAATATGTTTGGTTGTGGTCTCGCATGTAATACACCATGGTGCATGTACCTAGTTCATAAGAAAGGCAATAAGCTTTCCTATGTAAATAATTGAAACAATTTACCAACAGAAAAATTCTGCAATCCAAAGGCTGTATAAATTCAGATATGAAGGAATGAAAAGGAGAGAGAGAGAGATAGAAGGACAAGCACTGCATGTATATGAAGCAGAACTTAATCATAACATCTATAAAATGGATCTGTAATTCATGAAATAATGAGAAAAAGTTCCCCTCTATTTCTTGAAACTGAAGTTGCAGGAAATTGGGAGGGGTAAAAAATGCCCAAAATATAAGGATGATTGCACGTATTTAAGCATATCAAAGAACATGCAACAAATCACACCAAATTCAAGAGCGTAATCTCATGCAGACCATTTAAGACAAAAGTAATGTTTGATTCAGACTCAGAAGAACGGGATCTCGAATGTTTGCATAAACATAAACAAATGAAAGGTATGAGAGTGTGCATACCTCTAGAAGAACATTATTGGGACTCCTTAAAACCATTTCATCAAAAGTCTTCTATTACGATCTGGACAATTGCATCGCTCTGCAATAGTCAAATCACAGACAGTGGTAATGTTGCATTTTTGCAGCAAATGAAACAACACCAAAATAACACAAAAGGAAGGGTTCCAAATTTTATAATATCATATTTAAAATTTTATACGCAAGTACTAGTGCATTTCATGTAAATGACAAGAGAAGCATATAGTTATGAAACCAGCATGTTTTTTATATATGTGAAAATAAACCTAATGAACATCTAGTTTTTCAATGGATACGATGAAAACATTAAGTAGGGATGCAGAGTTGCCATTTAGTGAATAAGCTGACAATTTGAAACAGCATGAACTGAATTCTTTTTTATTTGATTGATGAAACATTAACTGAATTCTTACGTGAATCTGATATAGTCTAACTATTGTTACATGATCATGACAGAAAAGTAGATAATCAAATTCTATTTCAATAAAGGAAGTAAAGGTTTCCATGAAAAATATGAAGGGCTCACATTATCTGGGATAGGCTGTGATTTGAAGTATGGTGCATACTACCTTGCAGAAGCCTAAAGCAGAAATCCTATAAAAGCCAACGACAAATACCACATTAACCACTTTGGGAAAGATTTTCCAAAAGGAAGAACAAAGTTACAAATCTTATGGATCAGAATCATTACTTCTATGTTGTTCAGGGTTGGATCTGCCTCAAGCAAAAACTTAGTGCTGACACTGTTATCAAAAGCAGTCACCTAGAAGGAACAGTGGGAAATGAGAACAATCCCACTACCAGGGCAAGAGTTAAAGAGAAAACAAAGCGATTGAAACTTAATGGAAGCCACATAGATGATAACTGAATAGCTAACCACAGTGTTCTTCGATTTTTCAAGCCCAAACAAATTTAAAAAGGGCTTTGCGAGGTTTTCATCCAGAATGTCTATATATACGAACATAAGCTGCACATAAAGATAATATGATTAGGAAATTTATGCAAGTTATGTAACAGCTTGCAGAGTAAAAGTTTTGCTTCAATTAGATACCTTTGACTTGAACTTTCTTGCAGCATCTTGAAGAGGCTCTCTAAGTTTATTGAACTCATCTTCCTTGGCAAAAACAATAACCTGCAAAATGATGAAAAATAAGCCATCAAAACTAGAGAAATGTATAAGCATGCCACCATACCAATCATTTGCTTTGCAATCTGTAATTCATGATAATTATATGAGTACAAATATTAGAAATGATACTGGAAGAAAATCATATTAACCGTCCTATTGGTAAATGCAATGGCATAAATTATCATAATAAGGATTCTTGAGTTCTAGAAAAAAACTAGAAACAGATTATCAATTTTATTGAATATTCTAGGAAGCATTCAGCCTGATTTTTCATTGTTTGATGAGTGAAATTGGCAGACTTTCATTGAACACAGCTTAACATCAATTATTCACCGAACAGAAATTGCTGCCCAAGCTTTTCTTGATTCATTATTGCTGTAACTTAAAAAGAGAGACATGGACTGTTATCTTTTCTGAGATCGTACGTGATTCATATAAACATAGTGCATCGCCCGAGATCAACAAATTTGAAAAACAGAAAACATCCTTTACAGAACACTAGAGATTTGATCCCCAAAAAAAAAGGCATTAAGCTAAAACTAGAAAAAACTAGGACAGATATATGAGGCCTCAATTTCTTTGAGAAATAAGCACTTCAAGGACACTGATGAAACAAACTAATTTAGGAGGAAAATAAATAAATAAAAGGATCAGTGCCAAGAATGCATCAATAACAGATATAAAAACACCGTAAGATCAGAAAATGAGCACCTTCTCCTATTAAAAACATATATAGAGGAGACAATTATCAGGAAATGCCTTCTACCTAGAATCTACAAGTATGTATGGAAATAGAAAAGAAAAATAAAATATAAAGCTTTCTCACTCATTTCAGCTTCCTGTCTTTAATCCATCTCCGTATTCATTGGACTGTATAATTGTCTTGCCAGGTTAGCTATCGTTGTTGATTTCTTCTTTGAGCTGGCCTTATATCGGGATTCTTACTCCAATCTGTCTCAGAATTTTCCCTCTGAGACTCAACTACTGAAATCCCAGCTTGACTCCTCCGGCGTCTACGGTCCTGAAAATTAACCAGATGAGATTAGAAGGGTCTAATGGCTGAACGTCAACCTGTAAAGAAAAACAGGCATAAAAATAAATATATAAAATAAAATAAAACACAATTTGGGCCAAAATTTTGAATTGAACTATATATTGTTTGAGAAAAAATGTAGATTTCATTCACCATAGTTATACTAATATTTCCATAGGGAGACAGATGAATGAAAAGGAACTTAATTTAATCCTTCAAAATTTATTTCAGAAACAAACCTCACGAGGTACGGGATATTCCCCTGATTCAATCATTCGAGCAACCTGACCCAAAGTTACCTAACTTCTTTCCACGCACAAGGTACCCTACAATGAGAAGGCGAGATGAGGACGGCGATACGGAAGAGACGAGGACGGCGACACATGCAGAGCGGCAGAGAGCGAGGGTGAATTCTATTACGCGATGAAAACCCTAAAGTGATACGGCGGGAGCGCGATGGGGAGGGGGAGGGGGAGAAAAGGGAAGAGAAAAAATATATAAAATTAAATTAACAAAGAAATGAAAAAATTTATAAAGTAATTATTGTATTTTTTAAATAGATGAACATGATATATTATTTTATTTTGATTTTAAAAATACTAACAACTATGGTGAATGAAATTTAATTATTTTTAATAATCATGACTATATAAGTTTATTTATATTTAAGTATTTTTTGTAATTTAATTTATACTTACGATTACTTATAAAATCGAGTCTATATGTATATATTTAGTCTCGGTTTTTATTAAATCGTGATCAAAATCTAATTATCTCGGTTTTTAAAAGAATTGAAACTAAATTTTTGAGATCATATATCACTATTTTAATAATGACACTAAATATTGATGAACTTATCAAGCAAATTCAAACCTATATACATACTCTTGATCTACACAAAAAAATAATGATGTGGCATTTAAAAGCTTTAAAAAAAAGACACCTCTGATAGTGATGAAGGTATCAATGATGAGTCACTAGTCTTGCTAACACGAAAATTTATAAAGTTATTGAAAAAGAAGAGTCAACAGAATAAACAAGGGATAATATAGTCGTTCGAGGGACTCAAGCCTCTTAGCCCTGATGATAAGAAAAATAAGCTCACTAGTATTTAATGCTTTACTTGTGGCATTTAAAAACTTTAAAAAAGACATCTATGATAGTGATGAAGTTATAAATGATGAGTCAATAGTCTCGTTAGCACAAAAATTTATGAAATTCCTAAAAAAAGGTCAATAGAATAATAAATCTAACAAAGGCTAATCTAGTCGTTCAAAGAACCAAAAGTCAAATGAACTCAAATCTCCTAGCTATAATGATAAGAAAACTAAGCTCACTAGTCCTTAATGCTTTACTTGTTAGGGCTTTGGTCATATTTTTACATAATGTACTAATTATAAAAAGAAAGTTAGAAAAACCTTTAATGTTACACTGAGTTACATAGAAAATGAGTAGAATGCTAGTAATTCAAATGATAATGATATCAATTAGCATGCCTTCACCACAACTACCAAAGCACATCATAATGACTCTGACTATAGCTAGGATGAAGAAAATAAGGGAGTAAACTTTTCTCTCTTACTGTCTAAGTTTAATATATCGAATTATGAAAAACTATTCATGGATTGTCTAAGTGATAGAAAAGAGAGAAATAAACTACTTATTAAAGTAACTAAACTTAATGATATCATCAATGTTCACAAAAATAAATTCCTATAGCCTAGATAAAGACAAAAATGAATTGTCTCAATATATTAATGTCTTAAATATGAGTCTTGTAGAAACTAAATAGAAAAACAAAAAAATTCAAGCAAGAACTTAGTGTTGCTAAAGAGATAGTGAGGAATTTGCCCATAAGTGCTGAAAAATTCACCAAAGTCCTAGATTATAGAAAGTCACATGAAGATAAGAGAGGTCTTAGATACATAGATAAACATTCAACACCTTCATCATCCAAAACTCAATTTATAAAAGCCATCATTGCTCTGGTAGGAAAGGTAAATTTTGTACCTTATCACTCTGAGAAAATTCAGTTTGTTCCTATATGTCATCATTATGGTAGGAAATGATATATTATACCTAAGTGTAGATTTCTTTATACCTGTTATTCTATCACGAATACAAATGTTTCTAAGACATCCCAAAAAGTTTCCAAACATAAAGTTATTATTACAATAACTACACAAAAAGAGAAACTTAAGAAACCAGTAACTCAAACTTCTAAACTTGTTCCACCTATTACTTCCAAAATTAAAAGAGGATAGGTTAAGAAGTCTGAGTTGCATTACTTTGTAGCCCATGTAGTGTTTAAAGCTAAATCAAGTATCACTTGGTATTTTGATAATAAATGCTCTAAACAAATGATTGGGAATAGTTTTTTGTTTAAAACATTTGAAGTATGCAATGAAGGGATGATTACCTTTCGTGATAGTAAAACATCTAACATTGTTAGGAAATGCTCCATTTAAATAGAAGGTATCCCCAAACTTGATGAAGTTTTATATGTGGAAGGACTCAAGTCAAACTTAATTAGCATAAGTCAAATATGATAATGATTTCAATGTGCAATTTACGAACAATCAATGCATTGTAACGGATAAAAATGGTGAACAATTGTTATTGCATTGACACATTACCCACAGTAACATGTAACCTAGCTAACAATGATTCAATTACCTTATGGAATGAAAAGTTAAGTCACATAAATTTTAAAGATTTGGTTAGATTAAGTAAAACTAAGATTGTGCATGGTCTGCCTATTCTTCTAAAAGTTGAAATACATGTATGTGGACCATGTCAATTGAGTAAACAAACTAAGATCGCTCATAAGAAGATCAAGAGTATCAATACAAACATGGTACTGGATTGATACATATTGATCTCATAGGTCTTATGAGAATCAAAAGTATTAGAGGTAAAAAATATATCGTAGTTGTAGTAAATGACTTTTCTCGCTATAATTAGGTAGACTTTCTCAAAGATAAGTCAGATGCTTTTAAATTCTTCATCTCATATTATATAAGAGTGTAGGTTAAAACATATGAGAAAATAGTAACCATCAAGAGACTGAGAATAGATTATGGAAAAGAATTTGAAAATATCAAGTATGCTAACTTTTGCAGCGAACATGGTATCTTTCATGAATTCTCTACTCTTATTACACCTCAACAAAATGGAGTAGTTAAAAAGAAAAATAATATACTCTAGGAGATGGCTAAAGTAATGCTACATGCTAAGGGAGTCCTATAGCGAACATGGTATCTTTCATGAATTCTCTGCTTTTATCACACCTCAACAAAATGGAGTAGTTGAAAAGAAAAACAATATACTCCAGGAGATGGCTAGAGTAATACTTCATGCTAAGGGAGTCTCCAAAGGTTTTGGGTTGAATATATAAACACTGGATACCACATTATAAATCATATATCTTTTCCCAGATATAAACCAAACTTCCAATGATACACGAAGAGGTAAGAAACCCAATCTAAAATCCATGCATATTTTTGGAAGTAAATGCTACATATTTAAGGATTGAAAACAATTGGGTAAGTTTGTTTCAAGAAGAAATAAAGGTATATTTCTTGGTTATTCCCCAAATAGTATAACCTACGTAGTTTTCAACTGTAGAACTAATGTTATTATGGAATTCATAAATGCCGTTATAAATGATGCATGTGACCAGGTTACAAGTGAAGAAGTTGACGATGAAATAAATTTCACAGCACCTCAATTAACAATAATCAGTGATACAATCGAAACAAAAGAAGATGAGCTTAAGAAAAAAGGAAAAACGAGAGAAAGATAGATAAAATCCTTATTTGACCAATAAGATATTGGATTTATTCAACACTTACATACATGCAACCTTGTTTTTAGTGACTTAACTTATTTTGACATTTATTGTATAAATTATTCTACAATTTTGACTTATGCACACACAAATTCTTGTATATGTGATGATAGATATTGACATGAACTTATTCACACACTCACTAACATACATGTATATTATGCTTGAAGTTTATGAATTCTCTTGAAAGACTTTAGGACTTTAATTAACCTTGACTATAAAATTATGTTGAGTTATATTTCTTACTTGCTAAAATTTTACCTTAAGGAGACATATAATATTGAAAGGACTACCTACTGTGGTGTGTAAAGCTACCATAGTGAGCGTGGAGGGATACCTTACAACTAATGTGAAAGTCATCGCGCTAGGTTTATGACTCGTGTGTAAAAAAAAGTGAGGAAAGATTGTGCTATAAATAACTACTTATAAAATGGATACTTGGCATACACAAAAAGGAATAACCAATAGAGGTTAAAGAAAAAATTAAAAAAACTTATATGTCTCATTTATAAAATAAAGAAAAAATTGAAGTCCTCTTTTAGTAAATATATTTTATTTTGTAAGATCGAAGACTTAATTATAATTTTACATTATATGTGATATTTTTTCTTTTGAGTCTTTCATGATTGATCATAAATGAATTAATTGATATATTTATGAATTTTAAACATATATATTACTTTTAATTAAATGTCAATATGTCATTATATGTGAAAAGTATGGTTGTGTACATTTTCTACTCTACATGCTTATTTATACAATAGATAATCAAAATTTGAGTAAAAAAATATAAATTCTCAATTGGTTATATGCTTATTTGTGATTAAATGAGTTTAATACCTTATATAGCTAGTTATGAAAATTAAAAAAAAATTGATTTTTATTTATTTAATTTTTTTTATTTATGAACTATTTAATTGGTTTTTAAGTTATGAAGTCATAGTACTTACAAGAAGTTTAAACTACATTGTACTTTTGCATTGTCATATTACCTTTAAAAGGATTTTAGCTCCATGATATCATTGCATACATTTCTTTCCAATTGTTCTTAAGTTTAAAATTTTGTTAGTGCTTTGTCCTTTTCTTATGTCAAAAAGGGAGAGAGAGATTAATTATTTCTTTATGATGTTTTATGATGTTATGTATATAAGAGATAACACTTTGACCGGGATAATGCTTTTGTAAATGCTTTTACATTACATCATTTTTTTTATTGTGAGCTTATTGATATGAATGCATGCATTATATGATTATTCTATATACTTCGCTTATTTCTATTTAAATTTAATTAATGTACAATGAGACTTTCAAGCCAAGTTATCGTATGCTTTATCTATGTCATCTCATTTAATTACAAGCTTCTCAAGTTGCAGCGAAGATGGATTTACCAAACCATAGAATAGTTCCATTATGGAGTCTAATACATCAATATAATTTTACATTATTTATATGAGTGTCATATAATGAGAAAGAGATTTTACCACATGAAAATATTAAATGGGGAGTTTGTAAGGACTATAAGTATTGACTATTATTATCCTGGATAAAATATTTGCATGTAAGCTTGTTTTTAGGCTCATTATCAAGTCCATCAAGAAAAATCAAACAAATACTCTAGTTTCATATAGTCGTATTTCTGGTATATCTTTTATAACTATGACATGTAGCATTGTACTATTGCATTTAATAACATATGTTCACAAAACTTAAAATATTTTTACTACTAAAATATTTATTGAAACTCGAATGAGTTTATTAAATTACTAGTTAACTTTTTAGGATGTATTTAGGATATTTTAAAATATTTTTGCACTATTACATTTAATAGTATATGTCCAATACATTTAGGATGTATTTTAAAAAGAGACTATTTTTATAATATTAAGGTTTTTAAAGAACTTTGGATACTTAAATTTAAAAATATTTAACTTTAATACTACTATGTTATTATTATCATATATAATACTAATAGGTTATTACTATTATATATATATATATATATATATATATATATATATTTATAAAGATTGAATGAGGTAGTCTTTTAAAAAAAACTATTGAATAGTGATTATATTAAACACATAGTAGAAAAGAGAAAATATTTTTGGGTGACCAAATTTGGTTTATTTCTTCTATTTTGGAATAAGGTGGAGTTGTATAAATGATTATATGAAAACCTCATGTTGGATTTTTCATTCATTAGCAATATACCTCATTGGAAGAAGTATCAAATATACAATTATAATAGCAATAGCAGGTAAGATAATTATCTATATGGTCGAATAAGTTTATTCATAATAAAAAAGGGTTTAATGATATTGATTAAGAATTAACTTGAATACGTATATATTGGTAATATATTTTTATGTTCATATAGCTTCTTTTTTATTAGATGTTTGCATATTTAAATCAAATAATTATATAAATGTTCATAATAATTTGAATTTATTTATTAAATTTTACAGAAGTTATTTTTATTGAACTCATGATTAATCTATTTGTTTTAGAATTTATTAGTTAATTTTATTTAATTAATATATGATTTAAATTATCTAATTATCATTATTTATTGCACACAGATACTTATGTTTTTTGTGTTAACCCTGGTTTTAGTTGTTCGATGAGCATGTTTGATTTATGGGGAGTCTATTGAAACGTTAGTCTAGATACCGCTCATGCTAATATTAAAGACCGTAAAAATAGAGTAGGAGCTCGTAACTAAGTACATTGAGATATTATCATAGGGAGGATAATATAAAATTGAGTTTTTACTTAAATATTTAGTTTTTATAGTGAAAAGTTAGGTGGTTTGGTGAACCCATAGTTTTTTTCTTAGGTTATGCCTGTGGCTTAGGTTGTTTTTACCTAAAAATATCATATGTTATTTTTAATTTTTACACTTTATTATTTACATGCGATTGCATGTCTAACCGCTTTATTTAGGTTATTAATTTAAAATCGATAAAATATAAAAATAACCTATTTACCCCATTGGGTAAATTATGTTTGTATTATAAACTTTTAACTTCAAATGAATTCAAAAATGGTACCCCTCTTAGAAAACATGCAATAATATTGATAAATGCATTTTGTTTCATATCACTCCAAATTTTGGACATTATTATACATCATGTCCTAACCTAAGATTTTTTAACCTTCACAATATACTGATCAATATCAATTCTAAACTTTGGGACTAATTTTGTCCTAAGAGTTGAATAGGTTGATACTTTATATCCTAAAACATGCTCTCTCAATGCTTTGATAAAATGAATAAATGATGGTCTTTTAACAATATTAAATGCTATGTTATTCAAAACAAAATGTTGAGCAAGCAATTTATCTACTCCACTCTTGTCATTTTTCTTGTATAAGTCAAAAATATTTTATTAATGTAGTTCTTTTGAGAATAAAAATGCAAATTGTGAGCTATCATCACCAACATAATTTAAATTTGAATCAATCTTACCTTTCTTAATAGAACTTGAGGTTGCAAGATAAGCATTTGCTTGAGCTTCTTTAAGAATCTTTAAGAACTTTAGGCCTCGTAATACGTCTAGAAAAATCACATTCATAAAATTTGCATTTAGAAGGATTGTTAGTGAGTTAAGTTTATCATTTTTTTGAATCATCTCACTATAACATCATATTTATAAATAAAAATTTAACTTTTAAATCTTGACTATTAAGAATACATAAGAATTTTGACTAATAACTTTATAAGTTAACTTGCTTTAATATTATGTTAATTTTGAATCTGACCATAAAAAAATGTTGGGCATAATGGGTAAAAATAAAATGAATTCAACAGAGTAGAATAATGACACCGAAAATTTAATGTGGTTCACCCTTTAATTTAGACTAAGTCTACGGGACAAACTTCGAAAAATATTTATTACACTAATAAAGTTAATTGTACAAAGTGAGAGACAATACAACAAATTGAGATAAACCTAAAATAGTATCACACAAGTGTTTCCCAAACTCACTATTTTGTTACTCCCCTTTTAGAAAAATATCCTAATATTTTTCTAAGATATTCTCTCCCACTTTCTTACACACAACACTATTTTTCTTCAAAAGAAATTGTTCATTTGGCTTTGCTTTACTTCTCTTCTTGTTTTGGTGTGTTGATGTATCTCTAAGGCAAAAACATTGTCTATTTATAGGCAAAATTGTCTATCAATGTTAGATGCATTTGTCAAATGTGGTTGCACCTACCATTTATGGTTGCATCTACCAATTATGGGTTGCACCTACCAATTGTGGTTACACCTACCAATTGTGATTGCACCTACCAATTGTGGTTGCACCTACCATTTATGGTTGCACCTAACATTTGTGGTTGCACCTAACATTTGTGATTGCACCTAACATTTTTATTTTCTTCCTCTTCAATGTAGGAGGGACTTATAAATCTCCCCTTCCTGACTACATAGAGGGCTCCACCAATTCAGCAGCTAAACGACAGTATTCAAAATTCTATCTTGGGAGAATTTTCGTCAACATGTTTGATCCTTTTTCTTCTGTATGGATCTTCTCAAGTTGTAATAGCTTATTCTCCATTACATCCCTAATCCAATGATATCTCACATCAATATGTTTTGATCTCGAATGAAAAGAGGCATTCTTTCCAAGATGGATAGCACTCTGACTATCATAAAATAACTCATAACTGTCTTGTTGCAACCCAAGTTATTTCAAGAACTTTTCATCCATAACAACTCTTTATATGCTTCCGTTGATGCTATAAACTCTACTTCAGTAGTGGACAGTGCAACACATTTTTGTAACTTTGATTGTCATGACACATCTCCCCCTGGAAATATAATCAGGTAACCTGAAGTGGATTTTTTGGAATCCACATCACCAGCCATATCTGCATTTGTGTATCCAACTAACACAAGTTTGTCATTTCCAAAACATAGGCATATTTTGGAATAACCTCAAAGATACTTGAAAATCCATTTCACTGCAGCCCAATGTTTTTCCCAAGATTTGAAAGGAATCTACTCATAATTCCAATTGCATGAGTGATATCTGGCAGTGTACAAACCATGGCATACATTAGACTTCAGCCTGCTAAAGCATATGAAACCTCTTCCATCTTTTCCTTCTCTTTGTCTGTAGAAGGGCTCTGTTCAGAACTTAGCTTAAAGTGATTAGCAAGAGGACAACTAATCGCTTTAGCTACTACTACAAAAAGGGGCATTAAAGTCGGTTAAAAACTGACTTTAAATGAAATGACTTAAAATGTAAAGTCGGTTCACGCGGTGAACCGACTTTAATTTTTTATTTTTTTAAATTTACTCATTTTCTATTATACTAAAATAAAAACCTATATTCGAGCAGAAAAAAACCAGAATCAGTTTAGCAAATAGTTTAAATAATACAAATAATTGAAAAATAAAATATTAATTAATAGTAGAAAAATTACCATGGTGTATTCTTCTCTTGATATTATAATACAAACCTACATATATAATACAAAAATTTATACACATAAATAACAACACATAATAACAGAAAAAAATATAAATGATAAGTGCGTAGAATTAATAAAAATACTTATAAGAATAAATGAAGTGACAAAATAAAGGAAATGAAGAAAAATTTTTGTTTTGTAAGTGAAAATGAGCATAAAAAATTTGAGTATTTTTCTTTAAAAAATAGGGGATCTAAAATATTAGGTAGAGAGGAAGAAAACCCACTAACCGGTGTTGGAAATGGTGGTCGTAGGTGGCCAGAAAATGAGAAAAGAGTGGAGGAGAAGTGGAATAGGTTTTGAGTTTTTGAGAGTTATGCAACGCTTGGAATAATTTCTGTCTGGGGAAGAAAGAAAATAAAAGAATTTATCCACGTGTGTAGCGTCAATTATACGTGTCAACCGACGCTATCCACGTGTGTAGCGTCGGTTCCAGGTGTCAACCGATGCTACGTCCTACGTGGATAGCATCGGTTCTACACCGAACCGACTTTAAATTCATTATAAGTCAATTTTTGGAAGAAAAAAAACTACTTTACATATCGACTTAAATACCCATTTTTGTAGTAGTGAACCTTATCCATATGAAATCTCTGAAGTACTTTCTAAATGTACTTCTCCTGTGACAACCAAAATTTCTTGGCGCCTTTGTCTCTAATAATAGTCATGCCAAGAATCTACTTTGCTGGCCCCAAGTCTTTCATGGCAAAAGACTTACTCAACTGTGTTTTCAAGTTGTTGATTCTAGAAATATTCCGGCCAATAATTAACATATCATCCACATAGAGCAAAAGAATAATGAAATCATTATTAGAAATTTTCTGCACAAAAACACAATGGTCTGAAGTAGTCTTTTTGTAGCTTTGCTCCCCCATAATAGACTCAAACTTTTTGTACCATTATCTTGGTGCCTATTTTAAGCCATATAGACTTTTTTTCAATTTGAAGACATAATTTTCTTTTCCCTTTTGCTGAAAACCCTCTGGATACTCCATGTATATCTCTTCTTCCAAGTCACCATGTATGAAGGTAGTTTTGACATCCATTTGCTCAACCTCCAAGTCAAGACTTGATGATAACCCTAGCACATTATGGATGGATGTCATTTTCACAACTGGAGAGAAAATCTCATCAAAGTCAACACCTTTTCTTTGGCTGAATCCTTTGACAACTAGTCTGGCTTTGTATCGCAGACTGAAACTGTGTCCTTCATGCTTCATCCTGACCTATTTATAAATCTCATCAAGGGATTCATCTCATTTTGCATGGCTTCAATCCATTTTTGTTTGGATTCGTCATCCATGGCCTATTTATAACTCTCAAGTTCTTCCCCATCAATGAAAGTTACATACTCATATATAGGATATGAGGTAAAGGGTCGTCTCACTCTATCCCTTCTTCTCAGTGGAACCGGAGAAGCCGCGGGTGTTGGTATTGGATAATAAACATCATCATTTCCCTTATCTTCAGAACCAACTTCTATGGGAGCATCATCTTTGTCGGGTGGATAAACTTGCTCTTCATCTTCAACTTATCTTGGCACTGATGTTGGAGGAATTAATTCCAAATCTGATAAGTCACCATTGGAATTTGGAACATCTTTCTTCATTTTGATAATATCTTTAATGGTTTCATCTTCAATAAATACAGCATCACGGTTCTTGACAAGTCTCTTTACAATCGGATCGTAAAATCTATAGCCAAATTGATCTTGACCATAGCCAATAAAAATACACTGTCTTGTTTTGGCATTAAGTTTGGATCTCTCATCCTTGGGGATATGAACAAATGCTTTGTAGCTAAACACTCGCAAATGATCGTAAGAAACACCCTTTCTTGACCACACTTTATCTAGAACATCCATCTTGAGAGGAGTACAGGGTGAAAGATTCAACACATGTGCAACTGTGAGTATGGTTTCACCCCAAAAAGTTTTAGGCAACTTTTCATGTGAGAGTAGACATCTAACTCTCTCCATCAAAGTTATGTTCATCCTCTCAGCTAAGCCATTCAACTGCGATGTCTTTGGAGGTGTCATCTGATGCCGAATACCATGCTTTTTGCAATAAGCATGGAAAGGTCCTGTGTATTCTCCACCATTTTCTGTCCGGATGCACTTTAGCTTCTTTCCAGTCTGTATCTCAACTGAGGCATGAAATTCTTTGAAGACGTCTAGTACCTGATCCTTTGTCTTTAGAAGATATACCCACGTCTTTCTTGAATGATCATCAATGAAAGTCACAAAGTATTGAGCACCACCAAGTGACTTTAGCATTGGTCCACACAAATATGAATGAATCAGATCTAAAATATTATTCATTCTAGAATGAGGAAAACTTTTGAAAGTAACTCTGTTTTGCTTTCCTGCTAGACAATGAACACATTTCTCCAAATGTATTTCATCCATTACGAGTAGTATATTCTTTTTGACTAGACTTGTTAAACCTTTTTCACCCATATGATTGAGTCTCTTATGCCATAACTCAACTACACTATCTTTCTCTACGGTATTTACTATGTAGGTGGAGAGCTTTGCTTGCATTATATACATAGTTGTATGCTTATCACCTTTAGCCACTACTAAGGAGCCTTTTGTAAGTTTCTATTTGTCATAAATGAAGGAGCTGCAATATCCTTCATTTGTAAGTTTGGGCAGAAAGATCAAATTCAGGCACATATCTAGAATATGCCTAACATCCTTCAGAAATAGTCTGGTTCTATTCTCTGTTTCCAAGCAAACATATCCTCTGCCTACTACCTTTGATAGGCCTTCATTTCCCATTCTAACAACACCAAAACTTCTAGGTGTGTATGATGAGAAAAATTCTCTTTGCGATGTAGTGTGAAATGTAGCACCACTATCAATCACCCAGTTGGTCTTGTGTGATGCAAGATTGACAAAATCTTCATCATAAACAATATTGAACTCGTCTATAGTATGTGTTTGCTCATCATCACTATTGTCGTCTTTCTTCATTACTTTGCCTTTGTTTGTTTCTTGTTCCTTCTTGAACATCCGACAAAATTTCTTAATATGATCCTTCTTCTTACAGTGATGGCATTCAACATTGGCAAAATTGTTTGATTTGCCTCTGCTCTTGCTTTTGGGTTTTTGTTCTTATGCGCCTCCTTCCTCTGACTCATGGATACGCGCTTCAATCACTTTCCTTATTTTGTTTCTCATATGAGAACATGACTTCTACAATAACTTCAAACTCCATCTTGTCTTTTGCATAAGTTAGAGTTGTTGTGATATGATTATACGATAAGGGTAGTGATGCCAACAACATCACAACGTTTTTCTTCATCGCCGAAACTCACATTAAGTCTTGCTAAGTGAGAAAGCTTGCTGTTGAAATCGCTAAAATGTTGCATCATGCTTACATTATCTTCCTTCCTTATCTAATCTAGCTTCTTCTACAAATAAAATTTATTGGCAAGGTTCTTTGATATGTACATGTTTTCTAGAGTCTCTCATGTTTTTTTAGCAGTCTTGCAATTTTTTTATTCAATATTTTGCAAGACATTGCCTGAGAGATTTAAACGGATTGTACTAGCTGCAATCTCATCTATTTCCTCCCACTGTTCCTCAGTAATGGTTGCTATCTTCTTTTCTTTTCCCAGCAACGCCTTATGGACCTTCTATTGAATGAAAATATCCTCATCCTCCTTTACCATAAAGAGAAATTATTATTGCCATTAAATTTCTCAAATATCTACCTTCTGGCTTGACATCTTTTTTTTGTTTCGTTGTGTTTCTTTTTTTACATATAAATACTTCCTGGATCTAATAAAATCTTTTCTGATGTGACAGATCAATATATGCTGCAACCACATAGCATATTAAGATTTTTACTAGACCAACTTTGATACCAATTGTTGGGCACAACAGGTAAAAATAAGATAAATTCAATATAGTAGAATAATGATACCAAAAAATTAATGTGGTACCTTTTAATTTGAGCTAAGTCCACGAGACAAACTCCGAAAAATATTTCTTCCACTAATAAAATTAATGGGTACAAAGTGGGAGACAATACAACAAATTGAGATAAATCCAAACTTAATATTTTATCACACGTGTTTTCCAAACTTAATATTTTATCACTCCCATTTTATAAGATATTCTCTCTCAATTTCTTACACATAACACTATTTTTCTTTAAAAAAAATTATTCATTTGACTTTATTTTACTTCTCTTCTTGTTTTGGTGTGTTGATGTATCTCTAAAACAAAGACATTGATTATTTATAAGCAAAATTATCTATCAATGTTAGATCCATTTATCAAATGTGATTGTACCTACTAATTGTGATTACACCTAATATTTTTATTTTCTTCTTCTTCAATGTAAGAGAGACTTGCAAAAAATAATCTCGATCTTCAAATTTTTTTTTAAGGAACAATGCTATGAATAATTTTCAATCTATCACAAGTTTTCTCTTATTTTCTTTAGATTACAGGTAAAGCGGTGTGCAAACAAAATAAATCTCTCGAACAAAAGGAAAAATTGATAGGCAATGAAGTCAACAAGAAAGTTTAGAAGGAAAAAAAAGTATTATCGACACACAATGTAAAATAAATAAAAATAAAATCTACAATTTTCTTAAAAGTCAAAAAGTGATATGTTCATATTCAATTTTAATTAGTTTTTTTCTTAATTTTTATTTTTATTTAATATAAAAGACAATTATACGTATACGATTAAATAAGTTCAAACTTTTTCTTCAAAAAATCACATAACACTTTACAAACAATAAATACAGAAAAAGAGACTGTATATAAGAGAACTTTTAACATAATGATAAATTTAGATTTTTAAATAACACGAATTTTAAAAAACGTACGATACGTATAGCAAATTAAACGATAATAAAATTATTACATTCTAAATTTTTTTAATTTATCCGTACAATTGCTAAACGCAACTTCAATAGGACAAAATTATATTAAAATTTATGGCTTCGCCCGGACTCGAACCGGAGACCTTCAGTGTGTTAGACTGACGTGATAACCAACTACACCACGAAACCTGTTTGGCGGTTCAATTATAAAGTTCTTATATAACTTATGGTGTGGATAGAGAGTCACCCCTCTTTCCTCGGTCTCTTATTAGGCCTCCTATCTTCTCCTTGATCCTTCTCCATTCTACAAACCCTAGCTCTTTATCTCTTCTCCCTCTCCCTCTCCGTCTCGAATTATCCATCTCTCGATCTTCAAAGATGGCAGATTCTCTAAGCATGTCGCTTGATGATATCATATTGAAGAACAAATCTGGATCCGGTAAATCCAGAGGTCGTGGCAGGGGTTCCGGACCTGGACCCTCCCGTCGAATCCCCAACCGCGCTGTCAATCGTACTGCTCCATATTCGGCTTCAGCTAAGGTTTGTTTGCTCTTTGCTTTCTTCGTCCAGATCTGTCATCTATTTTTGATTTTTCGTTATTATCTTTGTCGATTTTAGGTTAATTTTCTTATTTGATCTGAATTTTTTTCGTGGGATTAGGCTCTGGATACAGCATGGCAGCATGATATGTTTGCAGATCAGCGAGGTGCCGCCTTTCCAGGTCAAGGTGGACGAGCCTCTGCCATCGAAACTGGAACTAAGCTCTACATCTCTAATCTGGATTATGGCGTTTCTAACGAGGATGTTAAGGTACTTTTTTGTTTCTGACTTGGATTATGTTTTTATTCTTAAAAAAGTTATCATTATGTGCGTTAATATTTAAAAGATGAGTACTTTTGCATCTGTAACTGATAGGATATCTAATTCCTTTGGATGTATAGATTATGCGAAATTAGGACTTGTTTATCATCTCATGCTCCTAAATTTAACGTTTTTTGTTATTTTTTTATTTGTGAAGAAACTTATTAGGAGTTAGGGATAATAGTTTGTCGATATTTTTTATTTTTGTTTTATTGTATCCAACTGTTGAATGCAGATGTTTGTTCAGTTTTTACTTTTGGTTTTTAGACTGCATCTTTTTGACATGACAAAACATTTGATTTCGAAAGATATATATGCTTTTATTTGCTATGGGACTTAGATAAGTGATTTTATAATGTCTAGTTTTGGAATGAGCTGTTCAGCATGAAGAGCATAGTGATTGTACAAATTGTTGCCTTCAGATTTTGTTCATGCACAAGATGTGTAACATTCTTATGGATGGACATTCTTAAATTCATTTGGTCATGGATCTATTGGCTTTTAATTGCATGGAAGTGGCTCAAATAATGACAATTTTTTATTTGGCTTTTTAATGGTAGTTATGATATTTTGCAGGAACTTTTCTCCGAAGTTGGTGACCTCAAACGTTATTCAATCCATTATGACCGTAGTGGAAGATCAAAGGTATCTTGTCATGTTAGGCATAAGTGATGCTTCAGATGATATCTTTCTGTCCAGCTGTGGTTTAGAAAAGCTCTTTTTCATAGGGAACAGCAGAAGTTGTCTTCTCACGGAGAGCAGATGCTGTGGCAG
The DNA here is from genome assembly GCA_033030585.1 of Hippophae rhamnoides. Lineage (NCBI taxonomy): Eukaryota > Viridiplantae > Streptophyta > Magnoliopsida > Rosales > Elaeagnaceae > Hippophae > Hippophae rhamnoides. Next base: position 3,395,270 of record CM065431.1, read on the forward strand.
CAGTCAAAAGATATAACAATGTTCAACTTGATGGAAAACCAATGAAGATAGAGATTGTTGGAACTAACATTCCAGCTTCTCCTATACCTCCTCTAGCTAGCAATGGATCTTTTGGAAATACGAATGGATTCTCAAGGGGGTATGTTTCTGTTTTAGTGTTTTAGTATTTTAGTTCTCTCTGCTGGCTTAGCATTTCGATCCTCCTTTCAATTTTGTGTCATGAGTTTTTCTCATGCTATCATTTCCCAGTTTTGGTATTTTGAATGCGCCTTCTTTGTTCTGGATTAAAGGATGAATCATTTGTACAAATATTGAATTGTGATAAAACATTAAGTGATGAAACTTAAACCGTGGTGGAGTTGGTCCCAATGGAAGTGCAAGATCCACTAATTTAGTTGGATATGCTTGATTTGGAAAATGTGGCCTTAGATCTGTTTTCTTGAATATGCTGTGGGTGCTTGCTAATTTTTGTGCTTGTGGTCATTGTGCAGTGGACAAAGTAAGGGTAGTGCACATGGAAGGCTCCGTGGTGGCGGCAGCAGTGGTGGCCGTGGGTTCAGAAGGGGCCGTGGTCGGGGAAGAGGTGGAGGTCGTGGTGAAAAGGTATCAGTGTCTGCTGACGATCTTGATGCTGATCTGGAGAAGTACCACTCAGAAGCAATGCAGGAAAACTAGAAGCCAACTGGTGTTTAAATCTTTTGCTATTATGTCTTCTGTCCTTTAGGTGCTTGGGTGATTTGAAAACCTCTTCTATTTGTATATCTACAGAAATCCAATTTTAGAGAGAGAAAAAGGAGAAATTACTCATAGGAAAAAATGTTAGAAACTTGTCTTATGGAGTTTGGGATTTTAATGTTGATTGTTCCTTTTAAACTTGGGTATGAAACATGTGGATGACGAATTGTTCTTCTCAGCATGTAGCACTTGTACTTTTGGTTTCTTTCATCCTCAATTGCTACCTCCAACAAGTTGAAAATGGAAGCGGGAACCTATTTATGTAAGCTTCTTTATATGCTTAGAAAACATTGGTTACAACTACAAGATGTGAAATATGAAAAGATTGAGGCTAAGGAATCACACTGCTGCAATTTCTTGGTTACGATGTGCCATTGCATGTGAAACTTGGGGACTTCATTGAGGTAGATCTCTTTGTTCTTCTTTTGTAACTTGTACTAATTGCTTAAGTTTTTCCTTAATGCTTTGCCTGTGCGGTTTACTGAGCTGGTTAGATTATCCCGCAAGGAATAACTTACCAGTTAATATGATATATCATAATCAAATGACATGGAATATCCCTTTAGTTGAACTTGTTGACATGAATGGTGGAAACTAAGCAGGTTTGACATAGGAATGATGGAACGTGACATTTCGGCAATTGCATTTGGCTTGGAATGTCATGTTCAGAATGCACATTGTTTTCTCAGGCCTTGTCTTGGAGGGAAACTGATGCATGCTTGTCAATTATGCTGCGTGAGACAGTGGGAATAGTGCTACCCAAGTATTTCTGGAAAAAACAAATTGTTTGCAGCATAATTGTATGTACATTAATGTGCTTCATCTCGATGTGGTCTAAAATTTTAGGGTTTCAGTGTCGAAGCATCATCATAATTGTTCTGCCTCACTACTGCTTTCACAGTTTCGGTAGTGTAACTCTGCCACATACATACGTGTCTGCTTTATATGGTGATTCATGATTGGTTGGTACATTTTTAGGAGCACAATTGAACTTTATTTTTTTTGCATTTGACAGTTCTGTTAAATAGAGCACGTGCATCATGCGTGCAAATCCTGTAAATGCATTTTATATTAGCTTTTTAGGATGCTGATGCCTGGGTGAGTTTAGCCCTTTGTATTTGCACGTTGTTGGTATTTTTTTCCTGTAAAATTGCTGTAGTGTCTTTCTTCTTTTTTTGTGTCAAGAGCCTTTTGAAATCTAATGAGGTCATTGTTAATAAAGCTATAAAGTCATAAGCAATTGCTTAGACCTTTGCTAGTTTCTTTATGAAAAGGCCCCTCTCAAATCACCGTCGTATGTTTTGTTTATAAAGAGTTACCCTAGTGTGCGAATCTTTCGATAATAAAATTTCAATTCTTGAGATCTGTTTAGGGCTCAAGTAAATTGAGAAATGCTTTTTAGGATGCATGTGGTACTATAATTATTTTGACATTTTATCTTCATAATTTAACGTTCAGTTTAATAATGATGAAGTTGATGTGTAACTTTTCTTTTAAAAAAAAATCTGAACTTGATGCGTATGACATTAGTTTTATAAAATTACTTGTAGTTCTTCCCAACCTCTGAATTGATGATTTACAATTAGTACATTAACTCCAATAGTGGATAAGAATTTTAAGGGTATTTTTGGTTCATAAAATAAAAAAAAGGAATGGGAATTAATAAAATTAAATGTAAGGAAATATTATTATTATTATTATAATGTTTGGTTTGATAATTGGAATAAAGAAGAAATCAGTTGTAGTGTTTGGTTTACAGTTCATAAAATGATTTTATGAAAAAGAAATGAGAATGTTAATGTTAATGTTAATAACATTAAAAGTAAAGGAATCAATATTATTATTATAGTTTTTGGTTTGATAATTGGAACAAAGAAGAAATCAGTTATAGTGTTTGGTTTAAGTATAATAGAATAATAAATATTATATATTATTTTTATATTTTTATATTTAATAAAATTTAAATAATATTTTTTAATTATTATTTTTTTGTTAGGTAAAATATATTAAAATTATTATTTTTGAAATAATTATTACTCAAAAATATTATTTAATCCTACGAAAATATTAAAAATAAAAAAAGTATTTTGATAATTTATTTGAATTATTGCTTATTTGTGTGTTTTTTAAGGGTAAATTTGAAATAAAAAATGGGATGTAGATGTAATAAGGATTAAAAAGAATGGTGAAATTGTTATTTTTTATCTTTTAAGAATGAGATTTATTTCATTCTTAATTTATTTCATAATTAAATATAAAAATATACAAAATTAATTTTATTTTTATTTCAATCAATTAGTAAAAAGTAAGGTGGGAAAAAATGGATTTATTGTGCACTTTTTCAAAAAGTTAATCGACTTTATCATAGACGTAGACTTTAACTAGACCGGAGGTATTGGACTTGATGTGTATCAATTAATCACGTAAATTTTCAAATTAATTAGACATCTTGTGATTTAATGTTTTAAGTGCTAGCGTTTTATTTTTAATGTGAGTTTAGGAGTATTATTTGAAATAATTAAAAAAAGATGTTATCAAAAGCAAGGATTTATTTTCTCACTTTTCCACGCTTACAATTTCAAACAACAAATCCATGAGCAAAACATGAATGGCATTTCACCAAACATAAAAATTATTCTTATAACGATCAAAACCACTATGATACAGATTGAGTGGTACGAGAGGCTGTATGACTGTCTTGGGTTAAGTTCGATTTCTCAGCTTTTCCCAATTGTAAAGATAATTCTGAGTAGAGAGTAGAATATATAACCTTCATCCATAGAGAAATTCTAAGACTTTGGGTTGATTTAATCTTGTTAATTTACTCAATTAATACTTTATTCTTACAATTATTAGTATATTTATTTATTCTTATAATTTTATTTTTAAATCAAATTAATCCAATTTTTTTTAAAATGATATTTTTTCAAAAGAAAATGAATTGTTTTAATTAAAAAAAAAACAAAAAAAAAAACATTATCTCCTTTCTTCTCTCTTGTCTTCATTATCTCTCTCTCCCTTGATATAGCATTCTGGATCAATATATGTGTTGGAATTATCCAATTTTAGAGAAGTTAAAGAGTAATGGTAAATTGTGTGGATTTCATATTAAGTTTACATATATATAAAACATTACATGTATATGTGTTAATTATATAGGGTATATGTTATAGTATATCATGGGTACATTAGTAAAGCATAAATTAACTTAGGTTCGACAATGTTGATAGACAGGTTGATGGTCGGTCTGTTAATACTTCAGAATGTTTTGGACAGGTGAGGCCATTCCTACGATCAACACTCTAGACACAAGCATATGTTACTGTCTTGGACAAGGTATATGATAGATTGGGTTGTCCAAGGGCTTAAGCTCGAGCCTTATATGCTCAAACATCAAGTTCTCATATTCTTATAGCTTGATTCTTCAATCGGGTAGAAGAGTAGAAGCTCGTCAGTCAAAACAACAAAGAATACGTAACGATTTGATACATCCTAATAAATGCTTGTCAGTTAATTGGAGAGAGAAAATAGGACCAAGGCTCGGTTTCCTTATCCCCAGAATATTGAATCAAAATCTCAACAAGAACTCTTTATCTTTTCAGCTCGTACCTTGTAATTTCTTTACTCCAATGGTAAGATATATAGCTCAGGATTAAACTTTTTTTTGCTTGAGCTTTTTTCAAGTCGGTTCTTAATTTCACCTGTCACCCTATTTCTTTGAAAACTTGACTTTATGTAACTCATATTTCCTCATATCGTATTTTTCTTTTTCTATGACTTTTTGTAGCAAACATGCATAAGGACGTATTATTAAGGGCTACAGTTAGAATAGTTTTACCTTTATGCTTCTTGGGCTTATCTCCTTGAAGAGTCCTCAATACTTAAGCTATTTAGGACAAAAGGAAAAGAAAGCACCTCGGTTGATGAAGAGATGTTTGAGATTTCCACTACTTTTTCATCTCGACCTCAAAGCACTCCTATGATCAGATTGAACATACCACAAACATAAATATTTATTCTAAGCTTATGGAGAAAAAAATCCAAAAAAAGGGACTAGGGCACTCATTGGATGGACTAAAGGTTGGAATGCTAAGGTTGAAACAAATGGTGTAGCTCCAAAGGACGAGGTGAGACGCAGATGCATGTATAACATCCCCTTATGGTCTAGATAATGATTCCAACCTCGGTGTATTGGATAATACGACCCCACTTAGTGGTTGGATAACCTATCAGGAGAAGGCTTTTTGGCTCAGAGTTATATTTCCCTTATATAACTCTATAAGAAAATTTTTGAGTTTGACTCAACTCGTGTCAGGAAAATTAATGCCTAATGGGTGGAGATACCTATTTTGTCTTACTTTAATATGTAGAGAACTTGGGTGGAGTTGGAGATGCCTAAGTTTAATAATGCATATGTATTGAAACAAAACCCTATAGCTATTAGAAGGGTTTATAAGTCAGCTAAACAAGATTGGGGTATAAATGTAGTCCTCTTAGAGAATGAGAAAAATTGGAAAATAATTTTTCATGTTTTTGATCTGTGGGAGACAATTGAAAATAATGAGAGGCTAGTGTAGATATAAAGCTTGTGATAAAAAACATTGCTTCCTAAATGATCACTTTAAGCTAGGAAGAAAAGCAAAGACTTGCTAACATATAAGATTATCTACATGAACCCATTCCTTTGAGAGAATTATTAAATACATTTTGTTTTATAACATGTGGATTGATGAGACCAGTTTCAATAGAGCTTCCAATAAGAATAATATGTAAGCACCGAGAATCAACTCGATGCAAGACCTCACCCAATGAATTCAAGGGTAGATTTGAAGTTGTGCCTAATAATGGTGATGAATGAGCTCGTGCTTTCATCGATGATTAGTTAATCTTGAATATACTAACTCCGTTTTTCTTGTTTTGTAGCCATGAAATTTGATGACAATGCCTTGTTAGCTCGATTAAAGAATAAGAGAATTCGAAAAGGCACAGGTTCAAAAAAGGTGGTGGATCCATCATAAGGATTGGTCTTCTCTAAAGGAAAAAATAGGAGCAATAGTTCTAACATAGAGACAACTCATTATCAAGCAAAAAAAAGACATACAAGCACTGATGAGCCTATACCTATACTGATCTCTACTATTCAAACTTTTGAGTTGGTGGAAAATCCTTCATTAACCACTATATGCCATCAGACACCTACTCATGTGTCTTCGAATCAATTGATACCTCACTCTACCATACAAGCCTCGAGGAGAGGAAAATATGTCATTGACGACTTGACTATTAAGGTTGAGGGTGTGACTCTCTATAAAGGTATGGCTCCAGAGAGGATGGACCATTATGTTGATATTCTCGCATACATGGCTCACGAGAAGCAGCTCGATGCCATGTGTGAGGATGTAAATCCTACCCTAGTAGTGGGTATGCTACTCTTTCAATTAAGTAGTGGCTCTAACCTTTACTTTGCTCGACTCTATTATCCTATCACTCATTTGTATCTCAATCCATATGTATCTCAATTTTTGTTAGACTCAGCTCATGTACGAGCTTAGTAGTGTTCACGGTATTGAGAAGCTGAAGAATGAGCTTGAGGTTGAAAAATATATCCATGACTCAGCCCAAGCCAAGAATGTTATCTTACTTTCCAAGGCTAACAAATGGGAAAGCAAGGCCATTGGTAAGGAGAAGAAGTTATCTCTTTCCATAAGCGAGCTAAACTCAAATGCGAGGTAGTTTAAGGTGGCAAAGGAAACCAAGAGCAAGCTTGTGTCCGAGGTTGAAACCTAGAACCACAAGCTGGATATTGCCAAAGCTAAATATGAAGCTTGTGTTCGAGACTAAGGTGTGACCTTAATGCTTTGGTCAAGCAGCTCTCATCAAGTGTTAAGATTGGCCATAACTTGGCCATGGACTCCTTCAAAAAAGAGGCTAACAAAAGGGGCTTTGGTGAGTACTATTACAAAATTTTGAACATTCTAATCACTCTTCCTTATTCACCTACTCAAATTCAAAATGAGGGTGAAAATGAGGGATCTAAATAAGGTGAATAAGTGCCCTAAGGTGGAAGATCAACCTCGTCAAGAAAATGAACCCAAGGTGGGAGATCAACCTTTACAAGATGGAGATGTTTAATTTGTAATTGGCTCAAGGCAACTTATTTTTGTAATGGCTCAGCCTTCTGTTTTCATATATGTAGACCTTTTTTGTAAGGCACGCCTTTGTCTAATGAAAATATGATTTTACAAAAAGATTTATGGTTTTCTTCAAAAGTATTATGCATATATTGCACGTATATTTGTACATTTATAACACATTTATTGATGTTGACCTACCTCATGGCTTTCAGAACATTTTTCCAATTACTTATCCCATTGTCTTGCCTTATAAAAGCTATTAGGTAACTTGGAATTCAAATGTCTTATTTGCTTTGAGAAGTTAGCATGTTTGCTCAAACTTTTTTATTCAAGTTTTATGGCTTCTGATAAGGCAAATATACATTTAGCTCAATATTTAAAGCAAGAGAATGTTAGGCTTAACACATAAGTGTTAATTAAGGGCCGAGTTATCTCATAATAAGGATAAGGTTTTCCTTTGTGAATAGCTCAAGTGTGAGCTCGAGTCTTATAAGGAGCCATTAGTTTAGACACGTGAAAGAAGAACTATGACTAAGATGGATACCCTATTCGAAAAAGAGTCTCATTGGGTAAGTTTTTACATAAAGCGATCTGAAGGCGTGTTCCTTAAAGTAATGAGTGCCATTGAAGAATTAGAAAATTTGACTGCCAATTCACGCTTGGCTTTAACAAAGGTAGAAATAGATTTACAAAAAGGTTGTCAAGATTCTAACCAAGTTATTTCCTTTAGTGGAAGAAACCAATGACTTAGACACTGGTTGCACATCCAAACACATCAAGGAATGCATCTACATCATCAAGCTTTATATCTATGAACTTGTGGTTTTGAGTCTAGCTTTGTAAGCTCGATCCATATAATGTGTTATCAATACAGTTATCTCCTTTCATGAAATTGGCTCAAATTGTAGTTGAACCTTGATGATTTTAATTGCCAGATCATATTTTGGATTTTTTTCATCTATCTCATCTATGACCAAGGTGATCTCATCTATCATTTATTAGAGTACTCTACCTAGTTCCTTACCAAGGTGATTAGCTTGTGACATGAAATTTTAACCAGTGTGATTTAACTGGTCTATGATCGAGGTGATCAACTCTTTATAACATCTGTTAGAGCGCTCTACCTAGTTTCTGACCAAGGTGATTAACTCGTGACATGAAATTTTACCGAGAGTATTCTACCTAGTTCCTGATCAAGGTGATCAGCATGTGATATGAAAGTTTAACGAAAATGCTCTACCTAGTTTATGATCAAGGTGAAAAATTCTTTATATAATTTGTTAGAGCGCTCTACCTAGTTTTTGACCGAGGTGTTAATGACATGAAAATTTAATGAGAGCACTCTACTTGGTCTATAATCGAGGTGATCAACTCTTTTATAACATATGTTAGAGCGCTCTACCTGGTTCCTGACCGAGATGATTAGCTCGTGACATGAATTTTTAATGAGAATGTTCTACCTTGTTTATGACCAAGGTGATCAACTATTTATAACATTTGTTAGAGCGCTCTACCTGGTTCCTGACCAAGGTGATTAGCTCATGACATGAAATTTTAATGAGAGCATTTTACTTGGTCTATGATCTAGGTGATCAACTCTTTATAAAATCTATCAAAGTGCTCTACTTGGTTCCTGACCTAATGATTAGCTCGTGACATGAAATTTTAACGAAAGCGATCTACCTAATCTATGATCGAAGTGATCAACTCTTTATAACATCTATTAGAGCGCTCTACCTGGTTTATAACTGAGGTAATCAACTCATTATATGAAGTTATTAACAATGCAAGTTTAATCATCAAAAGTTATTACATACATGGAGTAATATATTGAAATTGAAGCATATATTGAAATACATTAAAATTTGTACTTTTTAGGTGTCGAGCATTCCAACTTTTACTATCTTTAAAACCTTCGATGCTTTTTAACAAATAAGCTCTACCTAGTGTTATTGCTCTTATTTGATATAGGCCTTCCCAATTTGTGCCCAACTTTCCAATCATCCTCTCTTTCTTGTTAGGAAAGACCCTCTTGAGAACTCAATCACCCAAAGAAAATGATTTAAAATGTACGGCTTTGTTGTATTAATCTTTCACAATTCTCTTCTATTCAATCATTCTTCTCAAGACTTTATCTATTGTTTCCTCTATTAGTACTAGATTGATTGCTCTGTTTGAGGTGTTTTGGTCTTCAGTTAGAACTAACCTTATAGCTGGAACTTTTATCTTTGTTGGAATTACAGCTTCTGCCCCGTACACTAGCAAAAGGGTGTCTTGTTAGTGATATCTCTGGCACTAGTTATGATGGCCCATAGAGCACCATGTAGCTCCTCTACCCATCTTTCTTTAATAGCCTCCAGTGTCTTCTTTATCAAATTTAGTAACAATTTGTTTGAAAACTATGTTTGATTGTTGGCTTGTGAATAGTATGGAGTCAAATGACACATTTTGATATTGTAGTTGGTAGTAAATTTTTTAATGTTACGGCCTATGAACTGTATGAACTGCCTCTCATTATTGGTGACAAGCTATTTGGGCAAGTTAAAGTGACAAATTAGGTCTTCCATAAGAATCAAATTACCTCATCTTTCCTTATTATTCTAAGAGGTTTTGCTTCAATCCATTTTGAGAGGTAGTCTATGATGACTAACAAGAACTTTTTTTTACCCACTACTTGTATTAAAGTCCCTCCTATATCCAGTCCTTAATTGTAGCACATGGGATAATGGGATGAATCTTTGACATTTATCACATGCCTAAGTATACCTTGTGCAATCTACTAACATCATCGACCAGTAATAACCTTGTCTTATAATCCATTTGGACAATTTTCTTCCTTTTGAATGAGAATTGAATTCCCCTTCATGAGCTTCAAACATGATTCTTTCAGAGCATTCTTTGGCTATGCATGAAAATCCAAGTCCAAGGGTTGTCTTTCTGTATATCTCATTGTTTTGTATCATGTATTTCTCGGGCTTTGACTTGATCTCTTTTACTTGCTTCTAATCTTCAAGAAAGCCCCCATCTTTGAGAAAACTAAAGATATGTGTGAACTATAGGCTAGTAACTTCACAAATGTTTCCAACAATTTTTTCCGCTTCTTCTATTCTGACATCGACAAGAATTGTTATAGAAATTACTCTATTACTATTAGGTTCATGTATAATAACTAGGGTGGCCAAAGCATTAACATGGCCATTCTTATTTCTTGATATTTGCTTGATCTTATAGTTGAAAATTTTTGAACATTCCTTTTTTAATTGCTCTATATATCTTCTCATCTTACTATCTTTGGATTTTAACGTGCCCAAATAATGATTGACCACTAACCATGAGTTACTGTGTAATACAATACTATTGGTTTCAAGTTTCTTTGAAGTCATAACACCAAAGATAGTTGGTTCATATTTTTCAATATTATTGGTTACTTCGAAGTTCATCCTCACAACGTATTCTAAACAATTTACATCATGATCTATTATAATAACTCCTAGTCAAGCAACTTTCAAATTGTGAGAACCATCCAGGAACACTTTCCAAATGGAGATTTCTTTAAAATCTATGCCACATATTTCAACCATTATTTCATTATTGATAACTTTTGATGATTCACTAAACTCAGTAACAAAATCTGTGAGTGCTTGAGCTTTTATGGAAGTCTTAGACATATACTTGGTATCATACTATCCCAACTCGATTGCAATATGTGCCAATCTCCTTGCCACTTTTGGTTTTGTCAACACATTATTAAGTGGTTAAGAGGTGAGTACTACCGTTGTTTATGAGCTTAAATAATGTCTAAGTTTTTACGTCGCCATTTTTAGAGTAAAAGCTAACTTATTAATTGTTGGATATTTAATGTGGTCATTAGTCAAGATCTAACGGATGTAATAGACATTGTGGTGAACCTTGTTTGTTTTTGCTAGGAGTACGACACTGCATGTCTGAGGGGTAACAACCAAATATAAATATAACTTTTTTCTCAGGGTAGGGATGACCAATATAGGAGGTGTGCTTAAGTATTGCTTAATTCTTTGGAAAGCTCAATTGAAATCTTCATTCCATAAAATCGATGAATTATTTTTTCTGTATCTTAAATAAGGGATAAGGGTAGGCATTTGTTAGTGCATTTCAAAATGAACATGCACATATTTAATATGTTTTTCAATCACATATGTAATTATTCTTTGTGTATATAGTAGGATATTATAGGAATAACACTAGAAGTCCTTACCAAATTAGTTTTTAATGCTAAAAGTGTAGTATATGTGAGAGAGATGTGTCTTTCTTTTGGATGATTGTCGATATGTTAACGTATGTATATATGTCTTGTATTTCAATTAATAGTCAAAATTTAAATAATAATATTATTATCAATTGATTGTTATGTTTAGTATTGTTTAAATAAATCTACTACCTTTAATATCGAGTATATATATATATATAATTTTTTGTTTTTTTCTACTTTATTTTAACCGGAGAGATTATTACATAGGCGGATAATACTTAACAGAAGAAATAGTTTCGTACCATTAAATTTTATAAATATAACAAAAATATCATTAATATATATATAATTTGTAATTAACTGATCGACGTCGATAATATTTTTGTAACATTTTATAAAATTTAATTGCTAGAAAGTAACAAAAAAATTTATTGATATATTTATAATAATTGTAAAATTTAATGATATGAATGTAATCAATAAAAATTTAAAAATATTTTTATAATAAATTTTAAAATTGAGTGATAAGAAAATACGTGCTAACATTTCATATTGGTGTCTAAAGTGAGGTTCATTATATCAGTAGACAGAAAATAGTAACGCCATTACTTTAAAAGAAATAAATACAACGATAAAATCTAAAATGAGTAGAATTTTTTTTAAAAATAAATATTTAATATTTATTAAAGAAAAAAAAATATAATTAATAAAAAATATATTCAAAAATTAATAAATAATATTTTTAAATTTATATTTATTCTATTTAATTTTAACATATATGAATATTATCTAAAAATTTAAATCATTTATTTAATTTTTAAAGTAATTGTAATTCATCACAAAATATAAAAGATATAACTATAAAATTAAATAATATTAATATTTTCCATAAAAAAAAATATATCTAGATTACTATCGTAATTCTTGAACATCGACATTTTCTGAAAATCGCAGAAATTTTTATTTTTATTTTACCTTTCTTTTGAATACCTGTAGTAGCAGTGAAATATATAAAATCAATAAAAGAGACAGAGAGTTGTAACTTTAGAGTAGGGTTGAGCAGTGAAAATATTAAAATACCCGCGGGACATTTGGATCGGCTCCATTTGAAAAAAACCGCCAAAAGAAACCCAAATTTATCTTCGGTTATCGTAATCCGCGTGAGAATCTGACGTCCTATCTACCCGTTGATTTCTTGCCTATCAACGCTTGTACTCCCTTAAAGAGCTATCGCACGGATAATAGATACTGACCGTCAATAAGCATAGATACCAACGGTCCTGATTAGATGCCGCCAAACAATTGTTTCAACAAATTTTCCGAACACATCTCTGTATAAAATCCTCAATTCCTCTGTTATTTACCATCGAAGCAAACACTCTAAATTGAAAATCATTTTCTTACCATCCAAACGCTTTCAAGAAAATGTCTGGCCGTGGAAAGGGAGGCAAGGGTTTGGGCAAGGGAGGAGCCAAGCGTCATAGGAAAGTTCTAAGAGATAACATTCAAGGTATTACAAAACCTGCGATTCGTCGTTTGGCTCGTAGAGGAGGTGTTAAGCGTATCAGTGGTCTGATATATGAGGAGACCAGAGGAGTTCTGAAAATCTTTTTGGAAAATGTGATTCGTGATGCTGTTACCTACACTGAACACGCTAGGAGAAAGACGGTCACTGCCATGGATGTGGTTTATGCTTTGAAAAGGCAAGGAAGGACCCTTTACGGTTTCGGTGGTTAAATCTTTATGTGTTATTAGCTATGGTAGATAGGAGAAGTATTGAATTGTAGATCTTGGCTATTGATCCGTATTCTCTGTTTTATGTTGTTGTTATTGTTGTTGATACTAATAACAACAAACTGTTTGTTTTGGTATCGATAGAGGTTTTTGTAATTTGCACTCTTAATCTGAATTAAAAATTTAGCAACTTTTGTTAATTCAAAGTATGTTGGATGATATCATCAAATTGATCATGTTTGCTTCTAAATAAATTTATTACTTTTTATTTAGAATGCATTACCCTTTTCAATCTCAAAAAACGTGGTCATCTGAACTTACTGGGATTAAAAAGCTTTGTTCCGTTTGGTATGAGATTTTTTTAATGTATTTTTTGGATAGAAATAATTAGCAAATAATATATGAATGATCCAGAGTAAGGATTATTTTTCGTTTATTTATTTATCCTTGTTTTCATTTCATATCTTTATTTATATTTAAATGTTATTTAATTCATATATTGTTTTAGAATAGTTATAAATGGAGTTATAATTTAATTTAATAAGAGTTAGTCGATATAAGTTAAATATATATAACATTTTTTTTATATGTCGAATAAATGTGAATATTAGTGTTTGTGTTAGAGTTTTGGATTTAAATGTATATTAGAGTGTTTTAATATTATGTTATAAATTTAAGTTTAATTTAATTTAATAAGATTTTATTAAGTTAATAGTTATTATGACTTATAAATAACATTATTATTTTTAATTTATATGAAATAAGTATATTTAATAAAAATATAATATATTAATAATTAAAAAATTATTAATGAAATGTAAAAAAAATAAGATGAAAAATAACGATAATACAAAAATGACAATTCAAATTCAAGTTTCTAAATGTGTTTATAAAAATTAAAATTTTTTAAGAATTAATTTAATTTATATATATAATTATATTATATTGATTTTTATTTTAATATTAAAAAATTATTTAATAAAAAAGTAATAAAATATATATAATGAAATTAATAATTTTTAATGCCCATTTTGTATTAATGTATTTCAACTTTCTAACCAATTAATCATTTCTTACCTTTTCATAATCTCAATAACCAACACCTAGTAGCATTATGCTACCATCAAAGGCATTAAATGATAAGAAGAAGCTTAAGAAGCCCTCCATTATTCATATAGATTTACTTCATACCTCTAGATTCCGAACTTAAGAAGAGTTTTTATAATTATTGTAACTTTATTTATTGCACTGATAGTACAAAGGGTTGGGGTTCAAATTGTAAGAAACATTTGAAAGTTTGTAACCCAATAATTTTTGGGAGGCAAATTTTTCAAATTATAAGGTGTTATTAGAGTTTGGAGTTTATTTATTTTCCAAGATTGATTTAATAATTAAATATTATTATTTATTAATACTATACTAGAAATAAAAATATTAGATTAGTCGAAAATTGGTGTCCGTCTGATCAAATGATTGTAATGAAAATCACAATCCGATTAGTCCAGTCGTATACAATAGTAATCAGATCCAACGGCTCGTAGTGACCCCCCAAAGAGTCGTCAACTGTTACAAATACTCAAATAAATAGTGAATTGAGAACGGAGATTTGGAAAAAAAAAAAAATCAAGAAAAATGCCGAAGTTCGACCCCTGGTCTGTATTCTTCAAGCGGGAATGGAACAGAAACTGGCCATTCTTGGTTGGATTCGCCATAACTGGCACCCTCATTACCAAGTTCTCTCTTGGCCTGACTGGTAAAATTTCATGCTCAATCCAATCGGTCCAGTTTTTATTTTTCCATAAAATCTAATTCTGTACCTAATTTTGGGCTGACCGATCTGCAGAGGAAGATGCCAAGAATTCTCCATTTGTTCAGAGGCATAAGAGGTACTTTTCCAACTTCCGAAACTGGGATCTTATTTTTTGTTTGTTTTAGTGGCTTTAGTCAAAGATTTTTTTTGCATATGTAGTTCAATAGCGTCATATATGTTTGACCTAATTTATATGTTCTGGGTTTGCTTTGCTTTGAAAATTTTCTGACGATAAGTTGCATTGTATAACTTGAAACATTCTGGATTTGATTAATTCCTTAAATCATAATTGGCATCGTGTGATATCATATTATTTAGCCGTTGACATTTAGTCATAACCATAACATTGGGTATCTTACTGCCAAGTTAATAATCTGTGTTATGGTATCCATGAAAAGTTTGTTTTGGGATTTAATTGTTGTCAATTCACCTGCTAAAAATAGGAGACGGTTGCCTCTTGTGGTCTTATTTTTGGGTGCTCAACCTTGTTTAGTTGCTAATGTTACGGTGATTGCGGCGTAGCAATATTAACAATTGAGAGTCGCGGAAAAGGGTGTGAAGATCGGGATTGGGACTTTTTTTCTCTCTCTCTGGCTAACCAAGCAATATTAGCAATTTCGTTTGGCTATTTACAGAGGAAATAAGCATAAAAAATTAATTAAGTGAAAGGGGGATTAAAATAATTAATTAGAATTCCTATTTTACCTTGCCCAAATAGTTAAAAATGGAGGTTAAATTGAAACTTTTTGAAAAATATGGGTACTAAATAGCAAACTTTTTCAGATCATAGATATTAAAAGGAATTATTTTAAAACATGGTGAGTCTGTGGAACCTTTGATGAAACATGGGTATTGCAAAAGTATCAAGCCCCATTGTCTGTATTATATGTAGATTTCCTCAATAAGCCTACAACCGCCCATTGGTTGTATTTCCATGAAAAGGGGACCTCCTATGGTGCCCAGATACAAAAGAGGTGAGAGGATGTGGTGCAGCATCTCAATAAGTCGTGCAGCTTGCTCTGCAAAAAAGCTTGGTGCAAGCCAATTCTTATCCGTGGGAGCGGTAATTAGAATTTTTGCAAAACTTGTGTTTATAATTTGTTTGGAATTGAATGCATCCAGTTGGGACTTGGATTGAAAAGTATGAAAACTTAGAATTACTAATATGTAACCTAGTGGCCTTATCCCTTATGATTTCCATTTCACTTTGAGGGTGTGTTTAAAGTTGTAAATTGGGATGAGATATTAATGAGATTTATGGTACAATATATTAATTTTTGAAGTTCATTTCATCTTGTTTCACTTAATTTTTAACAAGATGAGATGGTAATAAGACAATATTAATTGAGATATTTTATTTGTCTTTATTGGATCTAAATGAGACAAGTAAATAGAATGAACCTATAAGAGACATTAATTAAGACATGAGAGATGAAATGAGACAATAAATAAGATAATATGAAAATAAAATGAGACAATATTATACCATGAACTTATAAGAGACATTAAATAAGATATGTGATTAAATGAAACGACCCATTTTATATCTCTAGGTATGTTTACTAAAGGAAAGAGAATGAGAGTAAAAGGGAATCATTCTCATTCTTTTGTTTACTTCCTAAACATGAAGAAAAGGGAATAAGGATCTACAAATTTGAGAGTAATTTCAATTGATTGTTTTTCTACTCCCTTTGATATTCATACATTTTCTCAAATTCACGAGATGTAATTACAAAGTTATCCCTTTAATATTTTTCATTATTATTTTTAAAATGACATTTAATCAAATTAATATTTTTATTTGGTTTCCTTACAGTGTTTTAAGAAATACAAAGAAAGGAAATTAGTTTTAGCTCCCTTCCCTCTTCATTTGTATTCATGTTTATTTCCATTTCGATTTGATTTTCATTATAGATTAGTATACATATCCTAATTCAATCATTTATGTGAAGTCTATATTAGTATTAGTTTTAAAGACCTACTAATTCTATACTACTGTCTGATATTGTTAACAAATTAATGATATATAAATTTTTTATGTTGGCTGAGGAGATTGTGAAGTAAACTGTACACTGATAAAATCTCTCAATCCAATCTACAGCTTAGAGATATTAAGGTCATATGATGGTTTCATTTGCCCAAAAAATAACACTTTGTCCACAACATACATTTTTCTTTTACAGGTAATTTCTTGATGTTAGAGGGGTTGCAGTGTGGGAGGAAGGTTACTTTTGTTTGATGGATAATAACACAAAGAAGACATTTAAATGCACCATTTTTATTTTTTATTTTTTTAAGTTATGTAGTCAATTGTAATATTCCTTTAAACAAGATTATACATCATACAATTACTAAGAATTTATTTGTTTGTGCTTTGCTTTCGTATATTTGTCAAAAGCGATTTTGGTATATTGCTTTATGAAGTATATAATCTGTGCTAAGCCCAATGTGTGTTATATGAGCTCTGAAGGACAGCAACAAAACATCATACAATTATTAATGTTTG
This sequence comes from Hippophae rhamnoides, assembly GCA_033030585.1. NCBI lineage: Eukaryota > Viridiplantae > Streptophyta > Magnoliopsida > Rosales > Elaeagnaceae > Hippophae > Hippophae rhamnoides. The sequence continues at coordinate 3,412,417 of CM065431.1, forward strand.
TTTTTTGCGGGATCTCACCAGAAGCAAACAAATTCTAATTGCTCGAGTTGAAAACAGAAGTTCGATTCTGATGAGCCAAAGAATATAAAAATGTAGATGAAAATGGGAATAACTATTGCAAGCAAGATTTTGCATTGTTGAAGATAACTTTACAAAAATATGAATTAAATGCAACTCTCTTGAAAATTTATTCCTGCTATAGCAAAATTTAAGGTAACAAGCAGCAAAGAAAGGCACCGCCATTATTTCGTATGGTAACACAATGGAAATTGAAAGCAACAGAGAAGTGCATTCTCAAGCTCTAGTTTTCTTTGGCCGGAGAAAAGAAAAAAAAAACTTGAATTGTTTCTGTGTTCGAAAGTCACTCCTGCTCACCTGTATTTTCAAAAAAGCAGAATCAGATCCTTTTTGCCACTCCCAGCCTTAGTCTGAAATCTTCCTCCATAAGTGGAAGACCGTCGCGTAACTTGACCTTTGGCTCCCAACCTAGCAACTCTTTTGCCTTTGTAATGTCAGGTTTCCTCTGTCGAGGATCATCGGGAGTGTTCTCCACTGTCTTTATCTCTACTTTGGGATTAATCAACTGCAAGGTCAATCCCAATCACCGCATACTTAAATATTTATTTTTAATTTATTTCTCCGTTCGGATGTTTTTATTTTGAAAGTAGTTTCAATAGAAGCATTTATGTCTTTGCGATGAAAACTTTTGTAATAGTTTTGACGGCACTTATTTAAAAAAAAAAGAATTACTTTTTTTCTCCTAAAAAGCATTAATTATGTTTCTTGAGTTTTTTGAAAGCACTTGTGTGAATGATTTCCAAACACTAATAAAGTGCTTCGACTCAAAGTATCACCCCAATGAGAAAGCAGGTGCAGTGCATCATATGACCTCCTTTACTGTCAAAGGTGAAAGATGGCAAAGAGAAACTAACCTCCTTTACTGTCTCTGCAAGCTCGGTCATTGTGAATTCACCTGAAAATAACAAGATATAACCTCTAAGTTGATCAACACAAATGAAAATAATTAAATGTTGAAGTCTTTAGTATATTTTTCAGATGTATGCACATCAAAATCTTGGAATACTAACCTGGGTTTCCAATGTTGATGGGTCCAGTGTGGTCTCCTTCCATGAGACGAATCAAGCCCTCAACCTATACTAGTTAAACACAGAAATTTTAGTTCTGCTAAACCATTACGTAGCAATGCATGATACCGAAAAGAAAATGTGAAGTTTCGTACCATGTCTGAGACATAACAGAAACTGCGAGTTTGAGTTCCAGGAAGTTGGACTGTCAAAGGCTCATCACTACATCAATCAAAATAAGATATCAAAATAAAAATCTAAAAATTGACTCAACAAGAATGTTTTTATTTCTTAATAACGAACCGAATTGCTAGACACAAACAAATAGATTTACATGCAATGAAATAGAGCCACTTTGAGATTCCCTATGAAATGAAGCATGAAACGGAACCACTACAAAAAAGTTCAGGGAGTTTCGAGCTCATATTGGTTATGGGTTGAGAATGAGAATTGAACTCTATGAGATCAAATATCATGTTGTTCCTTAGTAGCATCTTAAAACAAAACCAATATGGCTTTTACATGGTCACCGTCTCAGAGAAATGCTGATTTTGGAGCATGAATAAATATTAAAATACAATTAACCAATGGCAAAAGAGTTAATTGATAATAAAACAATGATTTCACTTATGCAACTAACATCATTAAAACAGAACAAGGTAGGTAGTAATGCATACTACCATAAAACTATTGAAGTTCATAGAAACTCACCGGAGTGCTTGGGCTATAAAATTGCTGACAACACGTCCATCATCAATGTTCATGCGTGGTCCATATGTGTTGAATATTCTAGCAATGCGTATTTCTGTTAATAGAAATGAAGAAAATAAACATATCAATTAAGTAGTAGTGCAAGGAAAACATTTTACTTAACAAACGAGGACAATTTAAAAAGGTAGGAACAGGAAGCATTGTAATTACCAATTCCGTGCTGTCTATGATAGTCAAACATCAATGTCTCAGCCACACGCTTACCCTCATCATAGCAGCTCCTGACCCCTAAGGTTTAAAGAGGATGTATTCAGTGATAACAGAACAATTAGAAGCAGGTTAGGCCAGAGAACAAAATGCCAAACGCCAGTGTTTTCTAGATAGAGTATAACAGGACCTCCATTTATTGGCACGTGATAATCTCATCAAAATACAAAGATATATCCATGCATCCTGAATATGGGATCACTAGGTGGTACCTTTTATAGGGTGGAAATTTCCGATGCGTGTTCACACAATTATGGCACGGAGAAAAAAGAAGCATGGTTGGGAATTAATTACTAAATCTTTTATTCATTCAATCATCTTACTACTTACCAAACTCTTTTATATGTCAAAAAGCAGACAACCAGACACGATATTGACACAAATTTATCACAATGTTTATTGGTTAGGATAAGCACTTACCGATTGGGTTGACATTACCCCAATAGCTTTCCGGTTGAGGATGTACAAGAGGATCTCCATACACCTCAGAAGTTGAAGTAAGCAAAATCCTGCTCAAGAATGTCATACTTGAATAAAAGGTTCCGTTTTTTATCAGTGTAATCACTGAATAAGTGCAAATTTAGTCTGCTTACCTTGCTCCAACTCTCTTGGCAAGTCCGAGCATGTTCAGCGTGCCTATTACATTTGTCTTTATTGTCTGGTAGAGAATCATAAGGTAAAATGTCAGAAAACATATTGAGGTTCGCCAAACAGTTTAAATGTTCGTATGGTGGAAAACCAACTGCCTAGATGATAGGTAAAATACATGAAAGTTATGGTTATGTCATAAATATTTCTGGCTGCTTTTATTAAGTCAAAGATATAAAGGAATACAAAATTTAAGAGAAGTGATCGAATAATATGCTTGAATAGAAAAGTTCGATAATATATAATGATGCTTAAACTTTAAAGATTATACACACCTTTACAGGGTTGTGTTTATAGAAAATTGGGGAAGCTGGGCATGCAAGATGGTAAATCTGATCAACCTCAACCAGTAATGTCTCAGTGACATCTATACATAAAGAAAGGGAGGAAAAAAAGATTAAGCAAGGTCATACAAACAAATCAACACCACTAATTTGCAACATAAATTATAGATAAAAAGATGATGGCTGCTGTATAATCAAAAGAAAATGATCCTTTAAATCATGCTTTGACTATACAAATCAACCTTTCAGAATGTATTGTTTTTAGCATTTTCATAACGTACGATACGGAGACAATCAAAATCAATCCTATGCATGCCAAACAGAAAGGTCCATAATAGAATATGAGGCCCAAATTCATGGCCAAAACAAAACCATTTCAATGGCTTATCCAATTTCATAGAGTAGTCAAGCCTGGCTAATTATACCACAACTAAATAAACATCATAGTTCACAAAGATCATGTTTGGCGTAGCTGAAACTATGAAGAAGGGTCAACTTAATATATCTTGATTCCATTGCATGTTTTGATTAAGGCAGATGAATTCAGCAAGCACGCATGGTTACAAAAAGTAGCTGCTAACAATTATTGGAAAAGGAAAAACTACCATGCCGCATAAGCTCGAATCTGGGATGACCAAACCATTTTCTAAGATTGTCCTTTGAGCCAGTGAAATAGTTATCAACAACAATCACCTGGAAACAAAGCAAGATAAACAAATAATCAAGCAAAATCTTATCCATATATCAGACATAAGCTATGCACTTTTGTTTTTTTTTTGAAGTCAATTCCCCAAGATTTCTAACAAAACAACGTTAGCCAAGTTCTAAATTACATGAAACATAATCCTGATAAAATATTAAAATAATATAAAAATTGTAGAGAGAGAAAACATGAAAATATAAAATGTTCATTGTGTTTGCTTTATGTTAAATAGACAAGACAACTCAATTTATAGAGTTTACATAACTAAGAGAATTTCAAATCTCTGCAAATTACTCAAAATCAATTGTAATTCGCCATGTCATATTTTGTGCTAAAGTTCACAATTTATATATCCATATTACTAAGCCTGTAAATAAAATAGAAAAATGCTTACCTCATTTTTTTCATTTTCCATCAATCTGTCAACCAGGTGAGAACCAATGAATCCAGCTCCTCCAGTGACCAGGATTCTCATATTGGGCTGTCATTAACTCAATCCAATAAGCTCAATAGAAAAAAAGGAAATTAAAAAAATTAACACCTATAAAGCTTATATTAACAAAAATAACATCTCAATAAAATTGAATAAGATCCAATTGGACGGAGTTTACAATTGGATGGGTCATAATGGCAGTAATTCAAATTGAACTGTTTTCAATATAAAATGATGTACTAGACTTTTTTTAATAGTAAAAATATATGAGTTATAAATATAAGGAATGCTATTTTTGTGGTTATAAGTTTAAGGGATGCTATTTTGTGGTTATAAGTTTTAAGGAATGTTATTTTTGTGGTTATAAATTTTAAGGATGCTATTTTTGTTGTTTTCCCTAGAAAAAAAAGGAAGTAACAAGGAAGTCACTTCAATAAAAAAACAGAGCAACAAAATTGCAACTATGTTTGAAAATTGTTCAAAAGCACAGCCAATAACCTAAAACAACATCGTTGAATTGCAAAGTTCAAATTTTGAAGCAGATATAAAAAATTCACGCACAGGCTCAATAATACCAGAACCAACAAAAAGTTAATATTATGCCTGTCAATAAAGCATGTAACCAACTGCAACATACATTTTTAAGACATCGAAGACATACAACAATGTCTTAAATTAGAGCAAAGAGACCAATATATGGGCATACTAAAACTCATCTTTTTCGATTTTAGATATGCCTTGAATTCTCCTAAAGTGGGAATGGGAAAGGGGAATTAAAAGGCCACCACTACAATACAAAGATGGGGCAAGATTCGAACTTCAAATGGGAAAGTTAATGACAATTCAAGTAATACCTAACCACCTCGATGATGGTCACAAAAACCTACCTTCCATAAGCAGCTCAGCTGAATATTCTCAGTTTTCAGTGGTATCTGACAACTCATTAGCAGAAGAAATAAAATGAAAACTATGCAATCTCTGCTACAAAAGTCATAGATGGTTCTTTAGACACAATTTATCCTAGAAGCTAAACCATTAATATACCAAAAGATGCATGAGAAAGAGATATGGATTAGAAAATGCACCACGTGTTATATTTATTGGCAAAGTAAAGGTCATCTGAACCAATGAGGTGTTGACAATAAATACCAACAAAGAAAGGCAGCTACCAGAAGCATACACAAAATAATCACTCCAGCTGCTGTCATTGGTTTAAAACACGTTTCGAGGACCGGTACAGACAAAGTATGAGTAGCCTCTTTATCAAAAAAAAAAAAACATGGGGTAGGCTGTAAAATCTATGAAAATGTCCAAAAGCAAGCCCTTTTTACCTGACAAAATTTGGAATTACGCAATGGGGATGGCAATGGAGGTGGCTTTGTTGTGGTCTTATGATCTCCGTTGGATGGGTTATTTGCCATTTCAAAGATCCCTCAAGAACTCACAGACCTACGAAAAATTCACAAGAATTACACTCCGATCTATTACAATTTTATATGGGTAATTTCAAATTTTTAAGTTTGAATCTTGAGGTATTTGACTTAATATTTCGCTGAACCCAAAAAAAAAAATTATAGAAAGAGCAAATAATGAAACCTGCAAACGAAAATATGCCCTAGAAGAAAAGCACCAAATAACCCTATTATCGACCATGCTCGATGATCACATAACTGATATTTATAGTCTCAACAGAATTCTTAAAAACCCTACCTTTAAATTCCACTAATCGATGAATTTTAAAGAAAATTAATCAAATGATTAAATTAACCAAATCGAAATCCTTCAAATTCACGGGAGCTAGGGTTTTTATGATAGCTCCTGGATAACAATATTTAATACAGAAATCACACCAAACAATAGGTGCTTTCTATAAAAAATAAAAAAATATATTTTTTTTAAGTTTTTGCATTAATGTATAAACGCTTATTACCTTCTAAAAACCTTTGAAATTTAAGATTTTAATGAAGGTGGCCGAGATTAAAAATGAATATAAGAGATGGGTTATTGAGGTTTTGTAGGATTAGGTTGCGGTAATCACGTAAATTAAGGTTTCGAGGGATTGTGCGGAACTTTACCCCCCAAATAAAAAAAAAAAAACGTTGAATTGTTAGTGGTAATTAGGTATATTAGCATATGGATAACTTTACTTAAAAAAAATTCCTCATTCACACCGAATCACTTTTGTTGTATTTTATAATATGCAATATAAATCCATCGAAATGATAAAAAATCAAAATAAGAAAGAATCAAAATAAATATATTAATTTTATTTGATAGGATTTTTATAAAAATTGAAATAACTATAAAATAAATTATATTTGAAATATAAATCAAAACATGTTAAGTGAAAATCACGGTGAATAAAAATTATATTTTATAAAATTATTGGAAATAAATTATTATTTATATTTGATTTATAATTAATATATTAGTTTTATTTTAAAAATAATAATTAATATAATAATATTTATAATTTTAATTAAAAATTAAATTTATTTAATTCATCGTTATTTAAAAATTAAATAATAAAAACATAGTTAATATGTTGAGTTGAAGAGATGAAATTGAACAAATGTATCATATTTTTACCTTAGTTTAATTTTAATTGATATTGTTGGAATATTATATTTTTTTAGAGAATAAAATTATCCGTATAAAGTAAAAACAAAAATTAAAGAAGAAAGAAAAAGAGGGTTTGGGAATCAAATTTTAAGAAATTTGAGAATGAAAGATAAATTTGTGAATAATTTCCTTTTATTTTTCTATGCATTTCTTTGAAGTAAGTATAAAAAATAGAGTTAGTTATCTTTTTTTTTATTTTCCATTATTTATCGGTAAATACATTATTTATGTTTAAAATAATTAAATTCATTTTAAATTATAATATTATAATTAAATTTAAAAAATATCCATAATGAATTAATCAATCCAATATTTTAATTTATTTATTGTAATTATTGAAAAAATGAATAACAAATATTTATTTTATCTTTTAAAAAATAGTTATTGAAGTCATTTTTCTTATTTATCAATTAAAAAAAGTGATTAAAATAATAAATTTATAAAAAAAATTACGTACAAAACACTTCATCCATTCAAATAAATAAACAACAGTTAGATGAAGTAATTCCTATGCTAAATAAATTTGATTGTACAAGTATAAGATGGATTCTTAAATGATGCAATCATGTAACAAATAAGCTTGGTAAAAGGGTTCTTAACGAAGAGATCTTTGGATTTTTGTAACACTCCCTCTATATATATGTTGTATGATGATAAGGAAACCAATTATTTGTAATTATAATGATTACTACTTTTATTAAGGGAAAAAAAAAGAAATTTGCTATCATGTAGTGACTCTATATCAACTTAGCGTTATAAATGAATGAATAAAATAAACTTTAACTTTTTCTCCACATGTGGCTGTAGTTTAGTGGTAAGAATTCCACGTTGTGGCCGTGGAGACCTGGGCTCGAATCCCAGCAGCCACATATTTTTTAATTCAATCGTCACATATTTTTGGGCCATTGGGCTGAAGTCCCAACTGTGTTATAGGACCGGATGTGCATCCAATTGCCAACCGATATCATTTCCTTTGAAAATATGTTTTGAGCAAGTGTGCTGGTTATAACGTTGCTTATTTCTATTTGATGGTAATAGTAATAATAACGGTTTAGAATATTTTTATGTTTATTTGAAAATTAATATGAAATAAAATATAAAATATTTAAAAACTGAAATGCTATTTTTTGTTCACATCTTTATATAATCATTTATTATTATTTTTTATTTTATTTCATTTAAAAATCAAAATAATTTTTTAATCATACTTTATTTATAATTTTATAGATTTTATTTTAATATTTATTATTTTTTTTATTCAATTGCTCAAATAATCATAATAATAGTAATATTATTTTTATTAAATTTAATTCTTGCAACATTTTTTTATCTTTCTCTTTCTATTATACAAACCAAATATTAGTGCTTATCAACTTAATTTAATTGAAGGATTAAAAGCATGCCCTTAAGTTCTTATTTTTGGCTTTCGAGTGTGCCTTAATTTGCTTTGAGATTACACAAAATATCACGACATATCCAAGTATATCGTAACAAGGTTAGATTAGAGGATATTACAAAAAAAAAGAGGTTAGATGGCAAAATCATCTACAATAAGCAACAAAACTGTGCTTCCTTTTGTTGGTGGGCTGACGTTAATTGAAGAGAGGAGAAAAATTCTAGTTATTTCAAACTTGGGGTGAGATTGTCAAGTTCTGTTGGCTTTGTTTTTGCATGTGATGGTTACACAAGGGGGCGATTTTCCACTTCCAAACTTGGAAATTGTAGTTAGTATAGCTCCAATTAGAACAACTCGTGCTCACATGTCTTGTGGTAATTTAACTGCATTAGGGTCAACAAATAAATGGAGTTATGAAGCTCACATGTCATATCAAAAAGATTATTTTATAATGTATTTGTTCCGATTGCTCGTATGTATTGGTTCAATAACGATTAACAGCCACGATTCAGAAGTACCGAGTACCATTGCTGGTAACAAATATAATTCTACCCATTCATCCATTGTCATTTGCGACATGCTTTGTGAATTATATTCATAATTCAAGGAGAATACCGTCGGACAACATCAACAAGAATTCAAATAACAATAGGCTGATCGATATTTTGAGGTTGAGGAATTAGAGTGGGGCGGTCCTTAACCAGGGTGCATACCGCATCCACAGGCCTAAAAAGGTTCCCAAGAGTCATAGTTACTACAAAAACTTATACAAGTGCATATTATAGCAGTAAGTCAAACCTATTACATTGGGAGGGCTGCACAGGTAGTAGAAAGCTTATCTGCTTATGCAGCTTTCATATTATTTATATGTAGTTTTGCTATCACCACTATACAACTTAAACTACCAAAATTAATAATAACTAAGAATAATATTTGATCGAAACATGTTATCCATGGCATTATTGACATAGCACATAAATATCATCGTAGTATCGATGGACAAGGGACAAGGGACAAGAGAAGTGGAAAAAGCAGGTCTGGCCTATGGACATATCTCACTTGGGAAAAGATGGACGGCTTTCAGGGTCATACATTACAGCAATAAAAACTATGAAAATCCAAAACATCAGGACGCTTATTATGGCAGTTCTTAATACCTGGTCACAGTTACCATTGAGGTCAACCCCTGTCTCATAAGTTGGATTCAGTAAGAGCTGATCTTCATCATCGCAGATATCTGTGGTCAACTCTGTCTGGGAATTTTGCATTGTGGCAGACTTGTATTTATGAGTCGTGCTCAGCTCAGAACATCTTTTGCATGTACATTTGCCACCAAGGTATAATGGCAGTGTTTTAAGGTACTCAGATAGAACCTTTTGGTACATATTCCCCTCGATTCTTAGCTTCTTTCGGGTCACTGGCTTTAGTATCTGATCCACACAAAAAAAGAGAGAAAGAAAGCAAAGTCATGTCTCTTTTGTATGTTAGGGAAAGAGCCAAAACCTCTAATAAAGTTAGATATTTGTGTTTGATTCAGATAATCATAACTAGTGCTTTGTATAAAACTGTAAAATACTAAAATCCAAGATCCAGAAAACAGGGTTAAGGAAGCATACTTGTAAAAACGTTTGAGCAATAACACGGAGAACTGGAGGAAGCCGAATGACAAATAAGCACCCAAGACGGTTCGGGAAATGATCTTGAAGAAGATTAGAACAGGTTCTCATAATATGCATGGGGACTTTCAGAGGAGATAAGCCTTCGCAGTCCACTAAAACTGTTATATGAGGATTTTCTTCATTCACTAAATGCAAAACTCCATGCTCTACTTGAGATACTGCAGTTGCAATCATTCATTTTCTATCATTTAATCGCAAATAGAAGCTAATGAATAAAATACAAATATATGCATTAGAACAAACAAGAACTCGTAAAAACCAGAAGGATAATGATGTAAAATAAAATAATCATTAGCTCTGCTTAAAATATCTAGTTTTATTTCAGTAATCAGTACAGTTGTAATTTTATAAAAGAAAATTATGTTAATAAAATGTGTCAGCAGAGAACGTCAGAAACTTTAGGGACAAAAAGACATACTGATAGCTTGAGCAAAACGAGGTCTATCAGATGATGGCATGCTGATACAAGCTAGTCCAAGCCGTACAATGAGACAAGGTCGGTCTTCTATGTCAAATCCATGCCAGAAGACCAAATTTGACCACATCTCAAGCTCCTCTAATGAAAGAATTCCGTAAGTTTCCCTCCAATGGATCGTCTTCTTAATCGAAGATAGGAAGCAGGAAAAGTCATTGCTTGCAGCACTATAAAATCTTCGGAGTTCGTCATTGTTAACTCTGCATAAACACCGCTACTATGTCATGGTTTGCTGGAACAAAGACAAGCCACAAAATTCAATACTAATATCCTAAATTATGAACATGTGGGGCTCGAATGAGCAACACAAGGTTAAGAACATTTTAAGACGAGAGCACTTGATCAGACTATAAATGTCACAAGGGGGAAAAAAATTAAATAAATTTACCAGCTTCATCACGTACTAAATTTTATCTATAATGTGAAGCCAAAATGGCCAAAATATAATAAGCTACGTCAACAAAGGAAAAGCACACCTTTAACTGCAAATTAAACTCCTATCTGTTGAATTTAATTTAACGAAATGGAGAAGATACACTCAAACTAATATCAATACTATATTATAAATATTAGATATTACAAAAACTCACACAACACAACACAACACAACACAACCTAACCTCACCTCACTCTTACTCATGTCACTCACTAGTCACACACTCACATTTGTCACACACACTCATCACAAGCTACTTTCTTTTCTTATCTTTACTCTACACACACAACACCTATATTTATGAGTGAGTATGTCGGCTTATAAACCGACTTTAAAGCTTCCAATAATTACTACATAAATCTAGATAAATCAAAATATTTCTAATATTAATAACATCTAGAATCTTCAATATAGGCCATTCTAAATTATTCTAAAAATAGAAAAATCTAAAAGATTTAGAAAGTGGCGAGAAGCATTGATGACTTCTAACACTCCCCCTCAACACCCATTGTCTCATATATCTCTTTTAGTCATTATGTTGAGTCGACGTTGTAGCTCCTCAAACTTTATAGTGTCATTTGGTAAATACATCTGCCACTTGGTTATCTGTCTTTATTTGTTTAAGCTTTATGTCTCCTTGTAGTACCTTTTCTTCAAATAAAGTGATAATGTACCTTCACGTGTTTGGTTCGTGCATAAAACACTGAATTCTACGCTCGAATGGTTGATAAATTATCACAATACATTGATACTGGATACTCGACTGTTTGGTATAAGTCTTCAAGGACTTGCATCAACCACACACACTCTTGAGCTGCTACTGTTGTGCTTTGTACTCTGCTTCTGTGGTTGACAGTAACACAGTAGGTTGTCTTTTGCTACACTAGGAGATTGCTCCTCCAACGAGCTTGGAAACATAGCTAATGTTCGATCGACGTGTATCATGATCTCCCGTATAATTCGTATCACAATAACCAACCACCCTACATTCTTCATTCTTCTTGTAAACAAGTCCAAGATCAAGAGTTCCTTTCACGTACCTTAATATATGTTGGACCATCTCTAAGTGGGTCTTCTTTTGTTTTTAAATATAACGGCTTACAACTCCTATTGCATAAGAAATGTTTGGCCGCATCAATGTCATATAAATAAGACTTCCAACCAATTGATTGTACATGGTCCCATCCTCCAAGTTTTTACCTTCATATGCACAAAGCTTGACGTTGGCTTCCATTCCAACATCCCAAACTTTAGCAATAAATCCTTTGCACACTTGTGTTGGCATACGAACAAACCCTTTTATGTGTAATCCACTTCTAGCACGCAAAAATGTTCTAATTCCCCAAACTCTTTCTTTTGGAAACGTATAAATTCTCTTTAGCTTTATGAATTTCCCTTTCGTCATCTCCTATGAAAATTAAGTCATCAACACACACTAGAATAATTTTTATCCTTGTTTTTTCCTTGACGAACAAACTTAAATCAATAGTTGCCACCATATAACCATTCTTGGTTAAGAACTCTACAATATTTTTATACCATGCTCACAATGCTTGCTTTAACCTATAAAGTGCCTTTCTTATCTATTTACACGAAATAGGTTTTATATCCTTTGGTTTCGACACCAATTTCTAAGTTTGATTTTGTTTCAGAGTTACAATTTATTCTTCCATGCTCCTATCCATTTGAGGCTTTGAGGCACCTCCTCATATGATGTTGGTTCTTTAAGAACCATTGCATTATTGACATACATAAGTTTTGGTTGTATGACACTCTTTGGTGCTCTATAATGTACACCAACTCGCCAAGGATTTTGAAGTTCCTTAAAACTCTCAAGTACTTCTCAGCACAATAGAACTTGATGCTAACTCCATTGGCACGTGTATGAGTTTCTCCTCATGCTTATGGAAACTATCTACCAATTCTGCTTGGCATTCATTGAGTTTCTCATCAAGCTCGTAAGAGCAATTTGCCAACTCTGCTTAGCCTTTGTTGAGCTTCTCATCAAGCTCATTGAAACAATTTGACAACTCTACTTGGTTTTCTTTAAGCTCCTCCTCAAGCTTAATTATTGCAAAGGATGCCTCAACATCCCATTCTCCCTTACTAGGAGTAGACTCTTGATCATTCAAGGTTGCAACATTGTCTTTCACCATTTTCTTCCTATATCGACAACCTATCGCATAATGACCCACTTTTCTGCACATATAACATGAGCCATTACACTTCCTTTGCCCCTTGAATTGGCCTTTCTTCTTCTCATGAATGTTTTATGCTCCCCTACTTGAGGGCCTTTTTTCCATATTTTCTTTTCTCCATTTTTGATTTGTTTTTCCTTTCACCCAACTCTAGTTACTAAATGGTGCTTCCTCTTGTGACTATTTTAAGAATAGTTCATTCAATTGTTTAAATAAAGTCTCTTTATTAAGCAACATATTTTCCAATTTTATTAAAAGTGGTAGGGTGGACCATTTTTGTATTGCAGTAATGTAAAGACCATATTAAGAATTCAATCCATTAATTATGATTCTTCTCATTCTATCCTTATCAATTTTTGCCTTCGGATCCAACTCTGCTATCTCTCGACAAAGAGTGTGTACTTTGAGAAAGTATGCGTTGATGTACAAGTCTCCTTGTGATGTGATCATTAATTTTCTCTCTAAGAATTGGAGTTGGGCCTCGTTCCTTCTTGAAAAGAGTTTTGCAAAAGTATCTCATATTTCCTTTGGTATCTCCATATCGTCAACGTTTGGCTTCGATTCTGACATAATTGATGATAGTAAAACATATTTAACTCTTCCCACCTTTATGCAGTATTTATGATACACATCGAAAGTTCTTGTAGATAAAGTTGCCTTTGTTCCACCTGTTACCTCCCATAACTCTTGTCCTTGTAAGTAGGCTTTCACCAAGGCACGCCATTTTCTGTAATTATAATCGTTGAGTTCATCAATTCCTTATAGATCTCTTATTATTGTGACTTGGTAAACCTCCACGTTTAGCCAAGCAAGCTTAAACTCGAACAAGCTTTACGATCCTTTGCAATTGTGCATGATCATAATAAACTCTAACAGAGATTCGATTCCTTGATCAATATGCTCTGATAACACTTGTTGAATTTAAATTAAAAACATGGAAAAGATACACTCAAACTACTATCAATATTAAATTATAAATATTAGATATTATAAAAACTCACACAACACAACCTCACCTCACTCTTACTCATGTCACTCACCAGTCACACTCACACTTCTCACAGCACTCATCACAAGCTCCTTTTTTTTCTTATCTATACTACACACACAACACCTATATTTATAAGTGAGTATGTCAGCTTATAAAGACTTTAAAGCTTCTAATAATTACTATATAATTTTAGATAAACCAAAATATTTCTAATCTTACTAACATCTAGAATCTTCAACTTAAGCTATTTTAAATTATTCTAGAAATAGAAAAATCTAGAAGATTTAGAAAGAGAAGAGAAGCAGTGATGACTTCTAACACTTCCATAGTTGGCATTGAAGAATTAAGCTCTTACCAAATTCATTATACTTGCTTAAGACAAATCCAAACAGTGTAAAAAGAATGGAAAATAATTGCATGACTATAGATTAAAATTTAAAATTGACAACTATTCACTCATTAACCTATTTTATAAAAAAAGAAGGCAAATAATTTCGAAGTAAATATTAGAATTGCCAGATTACCTCTCTGGCAAATTAACCCCTTGCCTTTCCAGCTCTTCAAGTAGTTGTATCAACCATGTTTCGGATGCTAGCCTTTCAGGTGATTCATCAGAAACCCTACAGATCTCATAAAAGCTGGTATGAATAGTTCAAAAGGCTTTTAAATAAGTTCTGTAGTAAATAATATTAGTTGCATTTTTAAATAACCTCATAATACTATGAGAATAGACAAAATATAAAAAAAATGTGTTCCGTAGTTATATAAAAATCAATGACTAGTCATAAATATTCATCATGACTGTTGTCTTAACCACAAATGTAAGATTTAGAGACTCTTGCTTCATATTTACCTTGATTCCTCTATAGCAGTCTCTATGCAGGGTACATCTGTGCTTACTTCTGAACACGCATTTGAACCAGCAATACCACTAGATGTCCTATCAGTTGGTTCTGCTTCATCAGTGATAGCTGTTGCAATGGAGATAACAAGCAGCGGCCTTGAGATTAACTGGAAGCATGCAAATAAAATAACAGTTAAAGCTCCTGAGATAGAGATAATGGTAGAGAGGTATATGGCATTCAAGAGTCAATAACAAGATATCCATGGTCAGCATAAGCATTGATGCAGAATCTGTTGTTAAACTGTGTTTCATACATTCATATAATAATAAAAGGAATTTGCAAAATAGAAACCTGCATCCCTCTAACCAAACCCTTGAAGGGAGAGAATCTTTGGATCCACTTGAATGGTGGATAGCACAGAAATTGAAAAGCTTGAAGACTGCGCCATACAAGTGGACACTTGGCCCTTGACAACCTTCGAACAGTCTCTAATGCAACAACTTTCAGTGCAAATAATGCAGCATGCCCAACTGCACCGCTTCCAATTCTATCACGGCCTAAAGAAGCTATATTGCTAAAAGAAGACTTTGAAGAAGACTTGAGGGAAGCAACTGAACATCTTTTGGCTAACTTATTGTCAGTAATGACACTGGATGTTTTAACACTTGTGGTTGATCTAGAATGTTGCAATGAGTCCCCCATAATGAAGAATTTCAAAAGAGTTCAGAATTCGTCAAAGCTACAAGAATAGCAAGCTTAATATATTTCCCTAGAATGCTGGATGTGGATCCATTCAAAACTACTGCAAAAAATATGATAGAAAAAGTCCATTTATCATATTTTGACGTGAGAGTCACCAACTGTAGCTTGCATAATCATCCTGAAAAGTAATAGACAGATCAACAAAAACACCACAAGACTAATAGCACAGGTCCTTTAAAATCCATACATAAGTATAAAGGGAAAGATTTTCATTTACAATGATAAACCAGGTAGCATACCATTCTGCTTACTTCAAGATATGCTAAGTTGCAAAGTACTGTTCCAACACTAAAAGAAAAAAAATGAAAATACACAAAAAAAATGACTCTACACACTCTTATAATTTCTATCAAATGGTAGGTTACATACTCTACTTAAACGTATCAAAATCCATAACACCATATATCCAATCCAGCTCCTTTTTCCAATGTTTTTCGCTTGAGGAATGCTAATGACACATAAATTTCCAATCATTGTGCAAGTGGCAAAATAACTTTAGAAATGAAAATGTTATTAGTTTTCAAAGAAAATGATGCCACGTGGGACAACATAATTCGTGTGAGTGAAAATATGTGTGCATTTACCGTTTCTCTCTTCACTTCTGCAAAATTTCGACGCAGAATATCATAGTTACAACTTTGGACATTGGACAGAGGGGGGAAAAATGACCTACCGCTCACTAGTAATCTATCTACACAAAACAAATTGTTTCAAACTTCTAGGACAAAAGATAAAAGGTTGAAGTAGTGCTGATCGATAATAACACGTTCTAACTTCTGAGAAGCTAAAAGACTTCAGACGCCCACAAATCTCAATTTTACGTTTTAGTCCTTCTAGCCATCGTCGATTCACATAAATTGAAATAGTGTGATCCTTTTCATAAATTTACAAAAAAAACGAAGTATAATAAAACTTTATGATTCAATAAACATCATAAATTCTCACCGCCGAAACGCTAGCACAAAGTCGAACTATCCGCACCGCTTGTTCGGCTTCATGAGAGCTGAAAACTAAGAGGAAGAAATTAAGCGAAGCTAGGGTTCCACCAATTAGAAGCTTCTGATTTTAAGGAAGTGATCGTGAACTTTGATCAGCTTTATCTATAGAGAAAATCTTTCCCTTTGTCTCGCGAATTATCGATCATCTCTCGTTACGATCATATCAGTTCCTTCGCTATCGCTTAGTCGGCAACAGAAACTGTGATGTGATTATGCGGTAGGCGTATGTGGCTCCCACCACATGACTTCGACGATCCGAAAGCTGGCAAGGTTGAACACGTGTGCGGTGCATCACATGAATGAGATACTTTTGATTTCACTATTAAATCTTTTTTTTATTATCTTTGTATAATAAACTTTTATAAATCTTCTTATTAAAATTTATTAATTAAAGATTTTTTTAAAATATTCTTTATTTTCACTAATTTCAAGCATATGATATCAAATAATTTTTTAAATTTTAATTTAACATATAAATATTAATTAATTTTCTAATTTTAAATTATTTACAAATAAATATTATTATTAATAAACAAAATTTAAAGTTGTATTTAATCTGACATAATTTTAATGAATATAACTCTACTTCCGTCTTTCATTTATTCGTATATGATCTTTAATTATCTTATTAAAAATCTCACTTTCTTGATTGTGAATAACGACTTTTTGTCCATTCGTATTTTTATTTAAGATATAAGAAAATATTTGATTATAGAAAAAATAATTTTTTTATTGATTAAGAAAAATAATATTATTATAACAATAGTTTTATGCTAATTTATTACATAAAAACTTACCTAGACATTATCTAATAAGATAGAAATGTTTGGATTATGTAATTAGAATTTGCTACGCCACTTGTGTATACAAAAGCTCTTATTATAGGCAGAGAGCAATTAATTTATATATTTTTCTTAAAGACACATGAAAGAATAAAGATTACATATTATCTTCATATATTCTTTCCTTTTCTAAAATATAGACACCAAAAGAATAAGTATTAAACTTTATCTTATTTCTTTCTTCTTCTTTAAAAATTCATATCATTACTTATTTAACAAAAATCACCTACTAACATACTTCTTCTTGATATTGGATACATGTAATCCTCTATGTCCTTTATACAATAAAGACATTTATTGTCTTTAGTTTGCTTTTTTGCTAATTGGAAAAATTCATGTGTCATTCTTTTAACTACAACCAAATCATTGTAGTAGCATAATACTTAATAATTGATAATTTTTTCAGTATCTTCTTGAATTATATTCAAGTTACTGCATGAAATCATTATAACATTACTTGTGGAGTAATTTACCCTGATTTCAATGGATATTTCTATTTTCCTAATTTTATAATATATCTGCATCAACATGACTTCCTTTCTTGGTTAAGAGCTTATTCATCAAACTCTTATTCTATTAGAATATGGGGTTGGTCTACTATTATTCTTAAAGATGCAATTTTTATTTTAATAAAATAATAAGAATTGATAGGTTTTTCTTTGTACTAATCTATTATGAAACTGAAAAATCTTAAAAAGATTAGACAATCATTTGCTTTTACTCTTTTTTTAAAAAAAATAATATTTTTTTTAAAAACTTCAAGAAAATGATTTGATTATATTAAATTGTTATTTAAGTAAATATTTTCAATCAATTCATAATAAAATAACATGTAAACAAGATTTGGACATACTTTTCCAATTATGTTGAATTTGATGCATGTGATTGATTTTGTTCCTGATGTATGCATTTTTTCTATAGTAAAAAATTTCATGGTTGAAGTTAATCTTTTCCTTATTTTCTTGTTAAATTATAAAAATTCAGTCATTAGTCTGGGTTTATATTTCTTTATCTTTCATTTTCTTCTTCAGAGATAAGAAATGTATCATTTAGTTTTCTAAAGATTATTGGTTTTGATATTTTTCCTAGCATTATCATATCTTCTTTTACAGTTGCTTAGTTTTTTAGTGTGCATAATTACCTTCTAAGTTTGCTACTACATCATTGGGTCTAAGAAACTTAGGGATTTTAAAGTAATATTTTTCTTTTCCTGTTTGAATCTTCTCTTTGAGCTCCTCCTTCTTTTCTTCTTCTATTATTTCAAAGCATATAGTATTTAAGAAATTACCTTTTTTTCATTAATTCTGAAATTTTAAGATTTTAATCTCTTTAGTTATTAGAATGCTAGACTTTTTTTTCACATAAGAATGATCTTTTGAAACATAAGATCTCTAGTTAATCTTTTAAAACTTTTATTTTATTTTCTTTGATCTTGATTTCAATGTCAAGATTGTTCATCTTTTCTACAATTACAAAAATTGTTAATGGGACTAATTCTCTAGTTAAGGCATTAGCTCAATTATGATTTTTTCTATGCAAAAGTTCAACATCAAATCTATAATGGTTAAGCCATAACTCTAATTTGATTAGTTTTTTTTGTTTGTAATCTCCTGTATTATTAGCTCTAAAGAAATATTCAAAAAATTTATTGTCTCTTCTAAGAATAAAACTTTAGAATATTACATTTATAACAAACTTTTTTATTGTATTTTTTACAACTAAATATTCTTTTTCATTACTATGATAGTTTAATTCAAATTCTTGAAAAGCTCTTGAAATAAACATACATAAATATTCATCTTTATCATCTACTCTTACTTTTAATACGACTCTTCAATATTCATGTGAAGCATATGTTTCTATTATTATTTTATCATCTAGTCTTGGAAAGTAAATTGTTGATAAATGTTTTATTTGTGTTTTTATCTTTTTCATGTACTAAGTATCTTGATCAGTTCATTTCAACACATAATATTTCTTAAGTTTTTCTTGTAAAGACTTTCTCATTTATGTTAATTTCCTAATATATGCTTCTGTATATATCAAACATCTTAAAAACCTTTGTAATTAATTTTTGTAAATGATGACATTGAAGAATCTTTGTATATTATTTAACACATGAGATTGAAGGTGGTGTTTTTCATGTTCTATTTCAAGCCCTAAATACTTATTTTTTTATTGTGTTAATACTTCCTTTTTCTCAAACAATATTATTCATTATTTCTTAAATTTTGTTAAGATATTTAATATAGCTAGATAATGTTGGTTATATCATCAATATAGACACAACAAAATGAGTGATATTCCTTAAAAAATATTATCCATATGTCTTTGAAATATTCTTTGTGCCTGTTTTAATCTAATTGGTACAACAATCTATTGAAATTGTCCATGTGGATAACTAAAGGCTATTAGTAATTATGATTCTTTATCTAATTTGATTTGCTAGAATTGATTGTTACAATCAAAATTAGAAAAATATTTCTTTCCTTTGATTAAGGCTAATAACTCTTCTTTTTCTGAGATAAAATATCCATTTATTGTTTTTTTATTTAGTGATTTGAAATTTATCACCATTTTCTTCTATTTGGTTCAATTACTCTTAGTTCTAAAAGTTCTTGAATTTGTTTACTGAATTCTTCTCAATCTTCTGGAGTATAGACCATAGGTTTTTTACTCTTAGAACCTTATTAGGATCTTTTAGTTTTATACTTTCTAATTATTTAAGTTTATTAATATTTGGATCAAAAAGATTTTTTGAGCTTACTATCTTAAGTAATTTCCTTACTTTTAGTAATCTCTTATCTTCTTGTATTTCTTTTTAAGAATGGATTTTCTTGATTAATAAAATCTAGATCATCTACATCTTATAGTTTTGTTATATTTTCTAAATGTAGTTTCTTTTTATCTCAACATGTTTTTGTTTGTTGTGTTGCTTAATAAACTTTTCTGATGATACATTCTTGGCATTTCTAACCATTAAAATGTATATTTTTTCCCGTTTTAATATTGTTATACTTATATTGTGTAAATGGTTGATAAGTTTAAAAAGTTATTTCCTATCAAGAAATCAACTCTTATTTCTTGTTGATACATGATAAGGATATAAAACTTTTCTCTACGTATTATAATATCTATATATTTAAAATCTTGATATGAAATGTTTTATTTACTATTCTTACTATCAAGTCTTTTGAAATTGTATTGCAAAGTTCTTATAAAAAATATATTTACTTGCTACACACACTAACTATAGTATCCATGTAAATGATATATATTATATCATTTGAATTTACATTATATTTTTATATAGGTACTAATAGAATTAGTTATGTTGTATATGCCATTCATCCTTCATGTTCGATGTTTCTTCTGAATCTATTTCCTCTTCTTCAGTTTCACTCGTTAAGTATATTGATTATGTTTCATTAATGTCAAATTGTTTCATGGGTTTTAATTCCATTTTATAGACTTGTTCTAATATTTTTAAGTTTTTCTTATATTCTTTTTTATGGGTTAATTTATTAGGATATTCATTGGCATAATCACCTTTCTTATTACATATCCAACATCTATAAGTTTTCTTACCTAATTGACAGTAATTTTCTTTTCAATGAAATTTTCTTTTTCTTTTAAATATATTTTCTTACAAGGTTCCTTGTTATCTTGTTTTCTAAATTTATGTTTCTTGTACCTTTTATATTTTTATATTTTTATTTGTAAAGCTTTATATTACATCTTTATTTTCCTAGCATTTGAAAATTACTATTATCACAACATATTTTAGAATTTTCTTTAACATAATTATATTCATTTCTTCTTTGATATTGTAAAATCATTCAAGATTTTAGTTATTTTATTCTTCCTCCTAAAGTATCTGGTATCGCTACAGTATTTCTATTTCTCCAACTTTCTTCAAAGGTCTTAACTAAAGTCTATGAGAACTTTTAATAAAATATTTTCTTAAATTATTGTTGTTGTATTTTTGATATCTTATGATAATACATTTATATTCACATATAAAAGAATTAATGTAGCATATATCACATATTTTCATATTTATTAAATATCATTTAGCCTTATTTATTTCTAGTTCACTTGTTTTAATAATATGATTTTATTTATCTTCTCTTATAAATTTTTTATATATTTTATTTACTACTTTATTTAAAGACTATCTTCTTGTTGTCGAATCTTCCTGTATATGAATATGTATATCATTTGGTACATTATTAATCATAATTTAGCATTTCAAGTCATGTTATGGTTTAATAATACTCTACAAATTGATATATTTGTATTAGTAGTTTTCAATTTCTATATTAGTACACTCATTGCACTAGCCCATTCATTTAATTCATTCTTTATGTATTTCAAAGTCTTTTAATATTTTTGATTTTATTATTTATCCAATTTTTTGTAAAGTTTTATCTATTTTATGAATTTATTTTGTTCATATATTAAACTATTACGACTATTTATTAATGAATATCCTAATATATAATATACTAAAAATTGATGATTTCCTTCTTTTATTATATCTCCTCTTTCAAATTCATAGACTAAATTTAATACTTATTTTAAGTTGTTATTATTAGTATTGATGGTGAACCTAATATATGCTATAAATTTTAATTTATGATATCCTAAGTTCTCATGGAACATTCCTAATAAAATATATTTTCTATTTATTATTCTATCATCTAACAACTAATAAAATATATTTTCTATTTATTATTCTATCATCTAACAACGTTAGTTTTATTAGTGTATCAATTTCTTCTCTAAAATGTGATTTTATTAATATATAGATTCTTCTTAAATTGATGTATTCAATTTTTAATTTAATTTTTCTAAGAGATTTTTGATTATTTATCCATAATAGTTTATTTGCCAATTAATGGTATATTAAACCTTCCTTTTATGTATGTAATATTAATATTCATTTCTTTATTACTTATTCTATAATAAAATATATTTTTCTTATTTTTGAAAATCATAAATCTTTAAATCCATCTCATTCTTTAAGATTTAGGTGATGTTTAATTCACAGAATGAAATCAAAATCGAAATGAGAATGGAATGAAATAGAAAGTAAACAGTGTTGTTTGGTTCTTTAAATAACCTTAATACCCCTATATTGATTAAAGTTTAAATAATATTAATTATTATTTTTTCGTCATAAAAAATACATTATTGAAATCATTATTTTTCTAAATAATTATTACTTAAAAAGAAAATATATTATTAAATTATTATTTTTCTAAATAGGATTTAGAGTTTTGAAGTTTGTGATTTATGATTTTGGTTTTAGTGGTTTAGGATTTAGGGTTTTCTGATTTTAAATTTAATAATTTAGGTTTTAGGATTCTAGGTTCTAAGTTTTGTGTTTTGGAATTTAAGTTTTAGGATTTTGAGATTTAGGTTAAGTATTTGAGATTTAGATTTGAGTTTAGTGTTATATTTAAAGTGAGGGTAAAATTGAAAAAAGGATTTAAGGTAGAATGGAATTGTAATTTCTTAGTTAATAATGACAAATTATTGATGATATTTTTATTATATTTATAAAATTTAATGTTATAAAAATGAAAAAAATTAATAATATATTTGTAAGTTTATTGGTATAAAATAATAAATTAAAATTTAATAATATTTTTATAATATATTTGTCATATATAATAATTTTATTCTTTAATGCGCATGGACGAGAAGGCTATTGCGTTTTCTGCCTCCTCTGTAAACTGTGTCACTGTCTGTCTCCTTTTTCATGCACCAAGACATATTCCATATAGATATCACCCGTATCCACGTTCCTATCATGACAAATGCTTTATGTTTGAAGAATAAATAAATAAGTATTTCTTTTATATTGGTTGATGGATTAAATAAATTGTTTGATATATTAAGATTTGTTTTCATATTTAAGACAACAGTTATTTTACAATAATAGGCTTTTGAAAAATAAATCCATCGCTGATATATATTTTGAATTGAATAAATCACGTCCTACAAGTTCGTTATTCGTCGTTCAATTTATACTTAACTAGTTATTAACTAAATTAATTAATTTTGCACTTAGTTTTCTTAATTTTTAATAATTTATTCAATTTATTTTTTAAATATTTTATTTGAATTTCTTACCTTTTTATTTAATCATTTATATCAAAATTGCCCGTTCATCGCATATAATACATACGGTGATTAAATTTACCAAATGTAGACCATATTTTCAATTTTCTTCTTTTCAATCTGATTAAAGTATTATTAAAAATAATTGTTAAAAACCAACCTTTATGCTATTTTATATGAATATGAGATAAAATAAAAAGAAAAAATCTTCATTTTAGCTGAAGAAATTAGTTTAAGATTGATTTAGAATAATATTTTATTCAAATTAGGTGTTTAAAACAATATCAAATAAAAATACGATTCAATTTCAAGTCACACACAATGAATAATTAAATAAAAAAAATTAATGAACTTATATTTTGACTATTTTAAAATTTTATTTTTAAAAAAACATTTAAATTAAAAGCCAATATTTTAAAAAAGCATTTAAATTAAAAAAACATATAGCTTGTTAGTTTCCATTGAAAGGCTTTTAATTATCTTTAAAAGAAATATTTTTAAATCTTACTATCATAAAAATAATGCTTTTAAATTTATTTCATATAATTATTTAAATTAGTTTAATATTTAATATTATTTAATTAAATTCAATTATTATTTTAAATATTATTAAAAATTTATTTTTTTTATTGTAAATTTTAAAATTATTATTTTTTATAATTTCTCAATTATTTCTCGTCTTCCTTATTTTGTTCAACTTCAGAGTCTGGTAGATTAGCTCTCAAACCAAAATTTGCTAAAAACAAAACACAGGATTAACAAGCCAACAATCTCATAAATCAACTAAAAGACAACGAAACTCAATACACAGATCAAGGTTACACTACTTTCACATTACATAATAAATAACTAATAAGATTAACCAAGTAGTTAATACCATTAGCTACTTCATTAACCCATTAAACATTGATCTTAACTAACACTTCCCTAGTGACAGAAAATAACCTTAAGCTCCCTTGGCGAAGAACACTCATGCATAAGAGAAGGACTATCATGAGCATGAGTAACAGTTGAAGGACAAGCATGTTTAAAAAACTCTGAATAACTCGTTGCTCTGCAAGTCTGAGGGCTATTATAGTGATTTCTACAACACATTTCGTCCGTACCAAAAGCTTCACACCCACTTTTACAAGCCACAACAATACCGTGCCCTGGTGGGTACCTAAGTTGTAACCTCTCGGGACACGTGACAAGCAGATCCGCTTTACAACCCACCACTGGACACACCCCTTTGCCTTCATGTGGCGTCACCGTCATCGGGACGTTAAATCCGTCAACTAAGCTAACGCCGTAAGACGACAAGTCATTTGGGCCATGGTGTAGTACAAACTGAGCGAGAGAAGCTGGAGGTTTCCCTCCAGCTCCGTTACATTCTAAGCTTCCACCACAGTCGCCGGTGGCGCATACAAAGTGGTTGCCGTTGTGGTTACAGTGAGTACGGGCCCAGATCCGACCCGACCAGTGTTGGGTTGGAGCGGGGAAGGAACGGTGGGTTAGAGATGGGAGAGCGAAGCCGCCACGTTCGAGAACTGGGTGGCCGGAGTTGGGTTGAATGGCTGGCCAGATAGGGAAGGGACAGTTGTTGACTACGGTCAAAATGAGTGTAGCGTGAGATTGGGTGCAGAGGATTAAGGTGGTGGTGAGGAAAGAGAGAGCAAAGGAAGGAGCCATCGTTGTGTGTGAATGCATAGAAGTGAGGAGGGTTATGGTGTAGGAAGGGAGGTTTATTAGCCTGGGTTTTATAGAAAGAAGGTGATAGCAACAGTACTTTAGTCTAGTTCAGTGATAAGTTGAGTGGACCAAATTGCCCTTGTATTCGGTAAGTTATTACAAGGATAATATATATATATATTTTTTAAATAGAAATAACTGATTCAAGCATATGTATAGTACCACAAAAATTCAAATTCAAATTTTCATAAAGGATAAGATTATGATTAAGAAGTTAAGATTGAGAGAATATTTTTAAGTTTTTTGTATTAAAATTTATTGAATTAATTCGCATAAATTGTTTACTAAAAACATGAAACAATAATATTGTCAAAACTATTGATATAATAAAATAAAAATCTTTCATATCTAATTATTTATTTATAATAAAGATTATTATTTTTATTATATATATTTAATTTTATATTATAATTATAACATTTTCATTACTAACAATTTTTTAATGATATCAAAAGACATTAACCTCACCGAACCAAAGTTTTGTCTACAGCATCCAAATCATATCATCATCTTCTGAATTAGCTTCCAAAAAAAAAAATGGTTTTGTCCAAACAACAGCTAAAAACATGAAAAAAAGATTGCTTTCACATGGTTGTTCTGATTTGTCCAGCTTTGTTTTCGAAAATGTAGAGAATTTATAAATTGTATGGAAAGATAGAAGATAATAATATTTTTTAATAAAATTATTACATTTTATTGATTGTTATTTTAAAAAAATAATAAATAATTATTACACTTATATATTTGATCTTATCGAAATAAAACACATTAACTACAGTTGAATACTAATATATATTTTCTCCGAAAATGTAAAAGAAACATGGATATAATAATTACTTTCATTCGAATATTCTGGAGGAGATAGTATACTTTTATATTTGAATGGTAAAGGAAGAGGATTTGGCAAAGATTATTAAAAATTTGAAAAAAAAATATGAATAAATGTGTATTTAGAATTAGGGGTATTCATAAAATGGTCCGAATGTACTAAATCGTAAAATTAGACTGAACGTTTTTATAAATCAATCGATCTGATCCGATTTGTATTAATTAAAACTGTTTTTCAAACGATCAGATCCAGTTTGTATTATTTTTTAAACTGATTGGATCAATCCGAATGATTTTATAAATGAAACGATCTGATTTGATTTGTATTAATTAAAACTATTTCATATAATCCAATTTAATTAAAAAAATTAACCAACATCCTACCAAACTGGACCAGGGAACGGTGGACACCTACTAGTTGAAGTAGTACATTTAGAGGATGAGGCTTTCGCAAAGATTATTGGAAAATTTAAAAATAATATAAAAACAATTTCTGAATTTTTTTAAAAAAATATTATTTAATGCTTTAATTTTAAAAAGATATTCATTAATTTTTTATTTATAAAAAATAATAAAATAAAAATTTATTGATAAAAAAAATTTAAACAATTATTAGTAAGTATATTTTTGTTATATATCAAATTCTATCGACCAAAAAAATTTACAAACATAGTTGATTTGTGTCTTTTATTTTCGTTATGCTCGAAATATCCATAATAATTTTATATTTTTTAAAAAATAAATTGAAAATTATTAAATATCTTTTTTTACGTCATTTTTTATAAATAAAGAGATAAAATATTATTTTATCAAAATTAAAAAACTAAGGAACAAAAAAAACTAATTTAACCTCCCACTCAAAATACTAATAATAACAACATTCAAATTTTTTTGATAATAAAAATAATAATACAATAACATTAAAAATAATATATAAGATTTTTGAAGAATAAAAATATACAAAATAAATATAAAAATTATTATTTTATAGTTATAAATTATAAATTTTTTTATTTTTATTTTTCAATATCATTTCACTTTATCTAATAATTTTTTTCCAAATTATTAGATATTTTCTTTTTTATCTTTTTGAAAAGTTTTGTTTTTTTTTAAAAAGTATATTCCGTGACCACCCAAATTATGATGCGTTGTTTTTTTCAATATGTTCTCCCTCATTGGGGATTGTGTGTTTCACGTTTCAAATTTAACTTTTTCTAATTTATTTAAAAGTTACTTTTTTTTATTTTTAATAAAATTTATAGATGATACATTAAAATAATTACAATTGAGTTCGCTTTAGTTTTATAAATTGTTTACATTAATATCTTATTTTAAATTGGTACACTTTATTTTCTATTTTTTTTATAACTTTTAGAGATATTTTTATTTTCAAACATTTATTTGTAAAGTCCCTACTAGCAAGATTTATTTTAATTCAACTTAAATTTTAGCACTAAAAAGATATCCTTAAAAATTAACAAAAAAGTGACTAAAGAGTTCAAAGAGCAATAATAATGTGACTAAAATTTACCAATTTTAAGATATGCGATTAATGTAACAAATTTGTAAAAATAAAATCACCAACTTGTTATGTTATTTATTTATTATTTAGAAAATAATTACAACTTATTTTTGATAATGTTTGAGAATAAAGAAATGACTACTCTTTTTTAACCACAAAAATAAATTTTTAATGTAAAAATATTTGATGTATTTTTATTTTTTTGATTTAATTATTTTTGTATTATTCGTTTAAATGAATAAAATATAATTTAAAAAAAACTCTTACATTTTTCTAAATAAAATTTAAAATCTTAGAATTTTAATATTTTAAAATAAATTTTATGTTTTTAAATTATAATTTATTATCTTTAATTTATAAATTTTATATTTTATATTTAAGATATTAAAATATTTACTATCCGATTGTATTTAATTTTTTTCCCTTAAATATGCCACTGAATTAGTGGTTTAACAATGGTACATCCAAAGATGTTACTTTTAATTACTTGTCCGAAGGCAGAAAGGTAAATATAATTTAATCATACTTAATAAAACATTGCTGCTCTCCGACCCAAACTTATATTATTTACACGAAAACGCTTTCATCTCATCATGCCTTATCAATTGAAAAGACAATTTAAATATAGTGCGTAATATTTTTGCAGGGAATTGAGAGGTGTACGTTGATCATCATTTAATAAAAGTAACACAGAAGTGGAGAAAGTACAGACATCCTGGAAATGTTTAAAAATATACAACTTTTCTTCCTATGCATTAGGGGTAATTAATTTTTTTAATAGCTTGAGATATTATATTAGAGATTATTGAATTTAACTGTAAGTATTCTTTTTTTAAGTTTTCACAAAATGTAAAAAACCCTTCAAATTTAAAAATTAGATAATTAAACCACTTTATATATTATTTTATTATAATATACTCCCACAATTTAGTAACTTTTTATTGTTTTTCTTGCAAACAACTTCATTACATAATTAAGAAATAATAAGAAAAAATATCCCGATATAACGGTAAAAGCAAGACATGTAAACGGATAACTCATCAAGGATCCACACAAGAAAAAACACTTGTACCGGACATCTCATAATGTCTATGTCAAGATATGATTTTCAAATTAAATTCAGAATTAGTTAATATTGGCAAAGAGAGTAGCGATGCCATACGCAAAAAGAAAGAGAAATCTTGGATGGAGACGGATGATATTTTAATAAATAAATTAACACATCAGGTGACGTCTGAATCATCGTATGTTTCGAAAGATAGATTATTACGAATCATACTTGTATTTAGTTATCCACTTCAAAAGAAACTTGTCTAAAACCACCTATAAGTGTAGAGGTCCTTTTATTACAAAATTTTGAGAAATTTGGCAACAATTGACAATGAAATAAAACTTTGTATTTGACACCGTTATATACAGGCCTGGAACGTAAGAGGGATTTCACTGGTTCGTCAAATAAACAAAAAGTCAACTGTCGCCTCTGTTCGTGTACATTTAAAACACAGTACTTGTGAAGATCTTGAACTTGGAGAGAGTAATTATAGAAGGGAAATGGTAAACGTACCTTGATTTTCAAGCATGTATATAGCTGAAAAATCTCACCTCTCCAGATTTCGCACATGATTCTTTAAGATAATATTTTCTAACTAATTAAGGATTCAGAGAGAGAGAGAGCAGACAAATACACTAGAATAAAAGTTTGAAAGTCTCCTAAGAAAACTGCAGTGCAGCAAACAACTTGTGTAAGTTTGCTCAGGTACTTGAGTTTTTCTTTTGTGTGCGTGGGGAGGGGGAGAGGGTTATGTTTCAGGTGTAATGTGAAGTTCTAAGCATAAATTACAATATATTGCAAAATTAATGAGCCAATAGGCCAAGCATAAAACAAGCAACTATATACTAAAAATGATACAACTGATACAGAACTCACTGTAAACTACAAAAATCAGTTATACAATCATTCATGAAGCACGCTTCCGTTTTGATCGTTTGCTTTTTCTTGACTGAGAATAACTGGGAACCTCTTTGCTAGCATTAGAAGCATATGCTTCTTCAAGAATCTCCTCCACCTGTTAAGAGGTTTTGAATTAGTTCTAAATATAGAAATTAATATCTAAAATAATAATGTAAGAGACCTTTGTCGAAAAGAAATTGTAGACATGCCAGAGTTTACTAGTCAAAACAATGTAAAACTAAAATGAAATCAGAACAGGTACTGGTACTTTTTCATCATTTCTTCCACCATAAGGAGTAATTCAAATACACTATAGATATTAACTGTGATTACTTGAAAGGAACTTCATAACATGTTATGTAGGCAAAATATAATTTCATCTGCATTAGTCTATATTTTTTTGGTTTAAATCATAGTAGATCTGTTTTAATTCTAAGGTCCAATGCAACAGTTTCTTGTCAGCATGGTGTCAATAATCTGGGGATTCTGATCATGTAGACTTCCCTCAAATAATCAAATGAGCACGCAAGAATATACAAAATGTTAGTCTGCATGTATCTTAACGACTCTATCATGATTGAGTCTTTCTTTATGGAGATACTTCATGAAAATAGATTGACAAGCAAATTTGAGATAGTGGAACCTAGGGGTGTCCATAAACCGGACCAAACCAAACGGTTTTACAAATCAAACGGTCCGGTCTGGTCTGGTTTGTACTAATTTTAAACCGTTCGAATCGGACTGGACCGGACCGGTTTAATAATATATTAAAAATTTCACATTATTCTTCATTAAATTATAAAAAAATCGAACCAAATCGGACCGAACCATTTTATAAATCAAACGGTCCGGTCCGGTTTTTATTTCTTAAAACCGTTTCAAACAGTCTGATCCGGTCCGGTCCGAGTTATAAACGGTCCAATCCGGTTAAATTTTTTTAACTAAAACCGGACCGGACCGTTGGACACCCCTAGTGGAACCCACCAACTACCACCACAAAGTTAAGACAATTCTTTTTAAATCATCACTTGGAGGGACAGATGTCAGAAAATATAAGATAGAAGCATGAAAGCACAACACTTGTCGCAAGACCTGTTAAACACTGCATGTATGCAAAATTTTATTGTCGGAAAAAATTAGAAAGAAAAATTAAGACGTCTATCCCAGGATCCCAAAAAAAGAAAACCTAAAAAAGACAAACAAATGCATAGTCCAACCGTAATGCATAGCCTTCTTTGAAAAAAGCAAACAATCTCACGTTAAAAAAAAAAGTAAGGCTTCACTCTTGTATTTTTCCTACTGTTTTTTAAATAGAGTATTATCATGCATTAAGGCTTCTGTGCAATTGCATGATTTTGGAATTTGAATATTTTCTTTTCTTGTTATGGGATAAAATATAAGAAGAAATTAAATTTGGAAGATTATAGACACAAAATATTAGGTAATCCAAAATTTAAAATTTACCCTCTTTTCGTCTCTATCATCTTCTGAATCAGATATAGTAGCTGATGTTTGAATCTCTTCCATTAGATTCAACTGTCTCTTTTCCTCCTCTTCTTTTAACTCCCTGACTCTGTTGATCACCATTTTCATCAGCAAAAGAGATGCACGAAAATGCAAAATAACATTAACGTGCATTTTGAAAGCTAGAAACCCACCTGTCACCTGGCCGAACTGGCTGAGATGCTGATCGTTTTGCACGTCCTGCTGTAATGATTCCACTGGCATTTTCACTAACAGCAGGTTTTGCACCTCCTAATTTACGTAACCATATCTGTTGAGCTGTGCTGAGGACATTGTTTGTGAACCTGAAGATTCAAATGTTATAACCAGTAATAAAAACAAAATTTCGCTAGACAAGATAAATCATATTTGAATTTCAACCCTAGTAATATTTTTATGGCTGTTCTTTTATGTATAGCAAACAATAACCTGGAATCCCCTACAGGAAAAAGCGTATATGGCATTACTTAACATAAGTTTACAGAGTCTATATGGCCTTATTTATCATCAGCTTGAGTTTGGATAATCACATGTTATTTTTACCTAATTAGGTTTGTCATTCTGAAGTTAAAATCATTACATGGAATAAAAAAACTAAATGTTCTATGACAATTGAGTTTATGGAACACATCAAATTTAGGAAATTCAGAACATATGAGCATCGACAAAGCATATGCCTGCAAAAATGAATCCAATTAAAACTGTTATAAAGAGACTAACCAGTAGATTGATAATCCCGACGGAACAGACAAGGAGAAGTAACCAATCATGAGAGGGAGAAACTTGAATACAAGAAGCGTGTTCTTTTGAGCTGGATCATTGGTCTGTAAAAAAAGAGCATTGGGGTCATTGTGTACATAGAAAATTCAAGAAGCGAATTAGCAATACTACACATCTTTACCTGGGGAGGCTTCATAATTTCCATTGAAACGTACTGAGAAACAACAAGGAGAACAGGTAAAACAAGATACGCTATGGTATCATGCCAGCCAAGTGGTGGATGGCCATCCTGAGAACGGAATATGCATTAATAATTAGTATAAACAAAACAGCAATAGTAAGCTTATCATATGAACTTAGCTATCAAATTGTCTTAGAAGAATAACAAAAAGCATATTTTCTAGTGTCAGTCATGACGTGCAATAGAAGATACATACAACCAAACATGACAACTACAAGATTCACCGAACAAGGTGAACGCATCAAGTTGTAATGAAAATCAATCTTCCAATTTTCACTAATTACCTCTCTATTCATTGACTAAGCAACGGTCTATATAAAATAGGTACCTTTGATTAGTTGCAACAAGAATACCAGAACATATATCGAACATAAAGCTTATATGGATCAGCTTAAGGGATGATTGAGAAAATTAAAGATCAAAGGATAAGCAAAAAACAACAGTCAGCCATAAGGATTTTCATTACCACAAATGGAAGCAACCAAGAAACGCCAGATCCACTTTGTCGAGCAGCAATTGTTGTTGGGCCACCCAAAGAGGGGATCCAAAAGAAACCTTCAGTCAGCAAACCCTTCGCCAATAAAAAAGGGAGAAAGAATTGAATAAGAGGCAAGAGTCAGCAATGTGCAAATAGTGCAATGATGATATCATAAACGAGTACATCAAGATAATGGGATAACTGTAATGCATACCTCATTAGCCACGTTCGAAAGAGCTTGATATAGCCCTATCCAGACTGGTATAGTGGCCAAAGTAGGCAAACAACCTGCCGAAAAGAGATGTCCAAGAGATTGACATGTAATCCATGATCCACGTTACATTTTTCACATTATAAAAAAGAAGAAGCAAAAAGCCAAGGGAAGATATCTACACGAATACATGTAAATAATAGAAGCTAAAAATGGATGCTTGAACAATCAGGAGAGTACCTGCTAATGGATTAACCCCAGCTTGTTTGTAGAGCCGTGATGTCTCAAGTTGTATTCTTTCCTTCAATGAACATAAAAGAAGGGATAGACCAGATAAAAATAATTACAATTTGACAACAGAGACAGAAGCACCGTCACTCAAACTCAAAATGTGGAGAAATTTCTCATAAACATAAGATTAATACTCACTTGATTGCCTTTATATCTTTCTTGAATGGCTTTAATTTTAGGTTGAAGGTTTTGCATTGCCAGCGTCGATTCCACCTATATATCACCAGGTTATCATTGATTGAACAAAATTATGAGCCAAAGTGGAAACAAGCACCGACCTGCTGCTTGGTGAGAGGCAACGTGGCAACTTTAACGATAATAGTGAGCAATATAATCGCAAATCCATACGCATAAGGGACATGTACAGACGAAAGTCCGTCCTTCAGTATCTGACTCAGTTCAAAGAATCAAACATTATAACCAACGTCAAGTATATCCATTTAAAATTTTAGTAATCGCGAATCAATTCAAGTACTTATTCCTCAATATTTTAAACCAACATCCAATAACTAAAGATTAACAAGTGAAATTACTGTTGTGTAGTTCATATCCAAGCGAATACAATTACCTTAAGAATAAATTCCATTCCATCGGAAATGAAGCCGAACCAACCGCCACTTTTCTGCGCTGCACCAGCTGTGGCGTCATTGGAGCCGGCGGCCGGGTCTATGGCCACTGCGGCATCGGCAAGAGTGTAAAGCAAAGCTTCAGCTCGGCTTGAAATAGCGTTGAAACTGATGGAGGATTCGAAGGAATGAATTGGAGGAATATCGTGGAGGCTGAACTTGACTCTGGTAGCTAATAGCCTTCGTTGAGGGAAAGTACTTTGAAGGCCATGGCGAGAGACAGAAGGAAGAGTAACGCCGATAAACGGTGGCGGTGAGATAAGAATTTTCGCCATGGACGTGATTCTAAGGAGAGAGAGGTTTAGTAGTCGTTTAGAGATTCATGAGGCTGAGAGATGAAGATGATAAGTGGATTGGTAGTGGAAAAGAAAGAAGAAAAGAAAAGCTTTGTGTCTACAGATCAGGGGCGGCAATAGTTCTACACCAATGGTTGAGCTCCATGTCATATTGAGAGAGGATTTTATCGTCATTTAATATGATTACAAATACGTGATTCAGAAAAGGCCATGAAATGAAATAAATGTTCGTTTTGGAATTAAATGCACCAATTATTATTATTATTCGTCCATCATTTTTGTAATGTATATAAATAGCACATTTATTTTAATTATCATGTTATTATTTTTTATATATTTTTATCTTTATATAATTATTACATCATTATTAATTCATATATTATCTTCATTTAACTATTTTATCTTTATATAAAGTTTTAATCCTCCTATTATTCTTCTTCATTTATTTTTGTTCCACTATAAAGATTATATTTATTTTTAATATTTAAAATATCAAAATCACAATTTAATTTATTTTTAAAAATAATTTTTTGTTATATTTATTAAAAATTAAAATTTCGTTACTTATTCTCTTACATAATTTAGACATCTCTTTAACATAATAATAAAATCATATTTATATATTTTAACATTAATTATTTTATTTATTATTTTGAATTCTCTTATAATATATTCAAAAATAATAAATAAAAAATGTAAAACCAATATCTTTATACTATCCTTCTTCGTCTATTTTTATCATTATATAAATATTGTATTTATTTAAGTACCAAAACCTCAACTAAGTTAGTCTAAATATCAATTATATATTATATTTAATAAAAAATAAATTTTTATTACTTATTTTCTTACATGTAATTTGTATATAAAGTAATAATAAAATTATATTTCTATTTTTTAACATTAATAATTTTATTTATTATTTTAAATTCTCTTATAAAAATAAAAAAATAAAAAATGTCAAACTATTATGTTTATACCATCAAAACCTTAATCAAATTAATCTAAATATCAATTCTATGTTATATTTAATGAAAAATTCATTACTTATTCTATTGCACGTGGTTTGCACGTGCCTATAACATAACGGTAAAATCATATTTATATTTTTAACATTAATAATTTTATTTATTATTTTAAATTCTAGTGTAAAAAATATCACCACTAACTTTATACTATCATTATCCATCTATTTTCATTATTATAAAAATATTATATTTATTTTAGTTCCAAAAGCATAAAAATTTAATCAATTTAATCTAAACATCAATTTTCTGTTATATTTTATTATACACAAATTTTTATTACAGTCTCTTACATGTAACTTGTACGTGCCTATAAAATAAATTTCATATTGTAAATCCAATTTTAACACAATTAATTTTATTTATCATTTTAAAAAACCATCAATAAAAAATTTACTAACTCTTATTTGTTTTTTTCACTAAAACCCTATCAGTTAGATAGTAAAAGTAAAATAAGAAGATAGAACCGAATTAGCCATATATATATATTATTGTTTTCTCCTTGAAGCATAAGATTTTTATTTACTTTTTTCCATAAGTAAGCCATTCATGTAATAATTAATAATTAAATAATTAATTTTAAATCATAGGAAATGAGTTTATATATAGGAATATGTATATAAACTATGAGCAAATCACATTCTAATTTTCTGATATATTGAATAATGATTTTTAGATGGAAATAAAATGTGATTATACTTAATAAGATCTATTGTTTTGGAAAGCTAAAGTACTTCTAAACTGAGAGAGGCCAAAACCGAACAACTTGTGGTAATATAACTTTATTTTATTTAAATTATAATCTTAATGATTCTAATTTTAAATATATTTTGTATTATTTTTTTTATAAAACTTATCTTATAAATAATCATATATCATATTTTCTATTATTTTTATATTGGTATAATTATAACCTTATTTTCTATCATCACATTTATCCGGATAAACGAGATATCTTAATATATTGCTATTTTACCATAAATCTCGGCCAGAAATGGTAGTCCGTTACTCTTGTTAATCGTATTGTAATGTAGCAAAATATTGGTAAGCCGGTGGGGTGTTTAAATCAATGTTAAGGGGTTTGAGGCTAACTAGTTTAATCACAACCTCAAGACTTTTTTTAAACATAAACATAACGAAGAATGAACCGCATATTTGTCCGGCAGCAATCTGCTTGAGTTCCTGGTTGAGGACCTTGAGGTGAGTCAGCTCCACTGTAGTAAACTAGAAACGCACAAATAGCACAGAATGTGACAAACTAAACTTCAACGGAATTTGGAACTGAAGAAAGAATCATTCATACAGTCTAAATTAGCTTTAGAACTAAGGATCCATCTATGCCGGGAATTATGCTTGTTTATTTATGCTTCTAAGAGACTATGTAAAGCGCTTCTGACATCAAAAACCTGCTTTTGAATCAAACTATAAAACATTACTATAGAAGAACAAATGACGTGCTTATTGAAAGTGCTTTTTTTCTTAACAACTTTTAACATAAGCAAAAACAAAAAAACTCCAAAGTTAGTTATTTTGAAAATACAACATATTTCTATCTCTTCCAAAATCAGGAAGATACCTTTTGACAAACAAAAAAAAAGGAAGATATCATAAAGCAATTAACTAATATAAGCAAAAGCAAACTCACTCTAAAGTTATTTTGGAAATGTAACATTTTTCTATCTCTTCCAAAATCAGGAAGATACCTTTTGACCAAAAAAAAATTCAGGAAGATTATCATTGAGCAATTAACTAGGTGGTAGGATGCTCATGTCTTGCAAGGCCACTAATAAAGCATAAAAGCAACAGAAAGAGAACAACTAATTGTTCAGATCAGAAAGACTTTGGTTGAAAGAAATCTCTTTCTTCTTTTCTAAATACAGTTTTTTGAATATTTATCTCTACGTTACTTGAATGAATGTCCAATTCAAGATAACAACAGCTCGTTGGTACCAAGATTAGGGCGTAGGCAAACACGAACCTCATGCTCTTCAGGTCCTACGCGGTGTTTTGGTACAATGATCTCTAGACCTGTTCCTGTTTCATCACCGTATGCTTCTAGCTTAGCATCATCTGGAATTCGAGCAGGCAGAGGAATCTCTCTAATGAATTCACCAGGTGGGCAATGCTCCGGATAAGAATCAGTGAGCTTGAATGTTCTATCATTTCTCTTGATAAAAGGCGAGCAGGCTGTACTAACAGATGATATTTTCACCACCCCATGTGTGATAGTATTCCACCAAGTAACTTTAACTTTTTGGAGATCAGAAAAAGGCAAGCTTACTATTAACAGGTAACCGTCTTCATTCTCATAGATAGTTTTAGCAGCTGTAACAGGTCCATATACATTTTTCATAACCCCACTAAATTCATTTACCCATGGAGGTTCAACTTGGTCCATTTCTGAATCGTGGACCCTATCTATCTGTTGATTCATGTCCAAACAACATTCTTCGTCATTTCCGTTTGTAAACAAATCCTTCTTCCTCTTGTGACAAGCAGCTGATATGTCCATTCCATTTCCACTACCATTTGCATGACCAGGTGGCCGAGCTGACAGATTCAGATTGGGACCATTGAGCAACTTTTTGGAAGGGCACTGTGCATTAGTAGTTCTTAATAAAGGAAGGGGTCTTTCAAGCTCAAACTCAATGTTGGGAAGGTTTCTCCATGAACAAAATTCACTTGCTTCATCAGTTGGAACTAAGAAGTTCAGATCCCGACCTGTGAGTTCCATCCATCTTTTCTGGTCTTCCTCATCAACAGCCATCAGATTAGGTGATGGAACTAACTCAATCCCATGCAAACACTGAGGATTTGAGAGGCCCCTATAATGCTTTCGTTGCATTCTATGAGACCTGACAAACCCCTTATCAACACTGAAAGGAAATAAACGTTCTCCATGGCGCGAGTGTCCATTCATGTAACTCCTCAATTGCATCTTACCCAATGCATTCTCTGGCATCTCTTTAAACACCCACATGTACATATTCTCCATATCATGTTGAACCAAGAACACCTCATGATCAAGATCTGACTTGTCAAACCCTGAAACTCCATTAGCATCAATAACTATCTTGGCTTTTGAATTCTCGTTTAAAACAGGTTTAAAATAGTGACAAAAGAAAAACCAAGCACCCCAAACACTGTCCAATCTCTTGGCACACTTCCGTACTGTCTTTGATAGATTAAGGTGAGCATCAGATTCATTCATTTGGGCTCCAAGGGTAACTTCTAACATATCAAAATGGTCAGAATTCCATGAATGTGGAGGAGGACTAAGCTCTGTAGACAACGGGAGATTAATATCCGGAGCCCCAGATACAATTATAGGCCTACCCATCTCTCTATCCAGTTCTTCATGAGAAACAGAACTTGAGTCCATGGATAAAAGTGTGGATGGGTGATGATTCTCCATAGACAAGCTTGTCAGCAAATCCTCCCCCATTTTAACCCTTAATTACTCTTCTAGTAGTTATTTTCTTAGATCAAGATCTATCTGGGTGTTATTTACTATGATCAAACACTACGTGGGCATTATTTTCTTCGATCAAACCCTACCTGGGCATTACTTTCTCTAATCAAACATTTTATGGGCATTATTTTCTTCAATAAAAACTTTGATTTCCGGTTCAAACTACAAATAAACGAAACGATGGAAAAACAATCAAAACCCCAGATTACGGTATCAACATTGACATCAGCAATCTGCAACTAATAGCTAGTGCGACGAAGCGAAATATAAACAAGATTGTTATTTTCTTTATAATTCAACAAATAGAAACCAAGGAAAGGTCAACAAAATCGGAGGGAGATTTAAAAAAGAAAAAAGAAAAAAAAAGGAAAGTGGAGTATTTAAACGCCCTTCACACTAACGAGATAGCATTCGATACTCAATTTGGGAAAGAAAATAAAAAGGAAGAGAAAAAGGTTGGGGATGAGACAGTTTACCTTTGGAAAATTGAGACTCCACAAAAGCAATAACAGAGATCTTCACTCCCAAATCTGAACCTCCAAATTCCAATCAGCTTGTCTTGGAGGAAAAAAATAATTGTGAATGAACCGATAACGGTTTTCGTCAAAAGCACTGTTTATAATGTATATGATGACGGTGTTGTTGACGAGTAACGGCACGTCTAGTGTTTGCTTTAGTAACTAACGGTTTTATCCTTGGGGAAAAAAATCTTATATTTCAATTGAAAACCTCGTGGAGCATTTTCAACTTATTGCATTATTTTGATACAAAATTTATATTACATTTTTCTACCTTTTTATATTATGATATCAATTAT
Organism: Hippophae rhamnoides; assembly: GCA_033030585.1. NCBI lineage: Eukaryota > Viridiplantae > Streptophyta > Magnoliopsida > Rosales > Elaeagnaceae > Hippophae > Hippophae rhamnoides. The sequence goes on from CM065431.1 coordinate 3,451,633, forward strand.
TATACTACTTATTATATAAAATCAATCAATTAATTAATTATATATTATTATTAATTAAATAATAATAAATTTAAAAACTATATCTTAAGAAAAATTAAAAATCTATTAATTAAAATATTATATTTATTATATAAAATAAACATTACATTTAATTAAAAAATATAATTAAAAACACGTATAGATGGTCATTAATTCTACAAATATTGTTTTAATTTTTAAAAAATAATAAAATTTTACTCAAAAACTTCAATTTTATAAGCAAATTGAACCTAAGTGAGTTTATTCAAAGTAAAAAAGTAAAAATTATGTAAAAAAGAAATCTTAATAACAAAATCATGGATATTAATAATAAGGAGAAAGATCTCACGTCAATAGCTACTATTTTAAAAGAGTGAAAATATTTTTAGTAAATATTTTAATACTTTTTTATGCTTAACAAATGATTTATCTTATTATTAAATTTTTATTTTTATTTGTATTATATTTTAAGCTCTATGTTGTATTTAGTAATTTTTTTAAATTTTTTGTATTATATACTTAATTTTAATTTATTATATGTAATAAAAATTAATAATATCATTAAATAATAAAAAAATATAATTATAACAAATTTTAGTCATAGATATAATTAGGGAGAAATATAAAAAAAATAAAATTATATATTTTATTTAAAAATATTAATACATGAATAATGTCGCATCAAATGAACATCACACCAAATTTGACACGATATTATTCATTGTGTTATATTTGATATAATATTCGTTGTTAGGTTAGAAAACTCTAAAACAATGTGTAAATATTATTTTAATTGAATTTTAAATTCTTTTCAAAATTTAAGTATTATTAAGATTTTTATATATAATTATAATTTAAAATTTAAAATTTTCAAATATTTGTTATGTTTTTTTTATCTAATAATTATTTATTTTTAATGCTTATATTTTTTAAATAATTTTATCTAGGCTTATGTATAGATACTTAACATATTTAAGATATCATAATTTGGTCATAATATTTCAATTAACTCAATTTAGTTTATAATTACTACCATAAAATGTGATTTTTGGGATAAAGATTATTGTTCTTAAAAGCCAAAATATTGTCCCTTGTCCCTTAATTCTTTAAGATTATTCTCAAAAACAATAGATAGATTGCTCAAAAATATTTTAAGGACAAAATATTTGTTTTTAAACATTAAAATTTTGTCACAAAGTTGTCTTTGAAAATTATTTTATAAGACCAACAAATTTGTTTCAATTTAGAATAAATTTGTTCCTAAAACATATTGATTCTCTTAATAACGTTTTGAGACTAATTTTTGTTGTCTAAAACTCACAATATTTTATCCTGGCTTATTTGTGACAATTTTTTTTATCTTTAAAAATATTTATGGACAACATTCTGAAAAAGAAAATATATATCAAAATATGTTATTCTACAAAAATTGCAACAATTATTTTTTATTTCACTAATACAATAGCAATTTACAAATAACAAATGTAGAGTTAAAATTATATATATAGGTTACATTCCATCTATATAGATAGTAACACCTAAACATATTTATGAATCCGTGTAATATGTTTAAAGTTTAATCGATAGCCTGTGATGGGGTCAATAGTACAACAAATCTTGTTAATGATGGAAGCTTTTAGTAGTATTTGTGAGAGTAAATATTGGATAAATAAAAAATAAGAACATATAGATATAAAAGATAATTAAAATTTTAACAAAAAAATGAGATAAATAATGAAAAAGAGAATAATCTAAAGTAAACACAATAAATAAAAATACAATTATAGATTTTTGTACTTAGTATATGATTATTAATCTAGACTAACTAAACTTTCATATTGTTAGCTAAAAAAAATGGCTCACTTTACTACTACTTAAATGTCTTTGAAACCAAATAAAGAATAGGAAAGAAGTTGGAAAATAAGTTAAAAGAGAGACATCATTTTCATTGTCACCAGGTTAACTATTATAGGTCCTACCTGCAATTCAATAAACATATTATGACACGTATCATATGATATAATGTAAAAAATCAAATAACTTTAAGTGACAAATATATATTACACACACTCATCAATTTTATATAGAGCCTTTCCACTTCCTTACCATGGTAATAAAGTTCTTCTCCATCACCTGAAGTGACTCGATGTGGTCATTATATATTTTCTTTTCATAATCATAAGTTACTTTGCAACATCAAACCATAAATGATCATTGATTTATTTTTACATTTGTGAAATCAATCGGTAAAACAAAAATTTAAAATGCAAGCTTGAAGATAATATCATAAGGTAAGATAGATGAAGCAAATTTTTTGGATTAGAGAATCACAAAAACATGAGCAATGCTTCATCGTACAAAGGAATGGGATTATAAAATAATTATTATATTGATAATCTCTAGATGCATAAATGAGCATAAACCCTTGTACAAATAGCTAATGACATAATGTAAAAAGAATGATAACATTTAACAACAATAAGCAACAATCCACTTACAAGAACTTAATGATAAACCAAATAACAGAATAATAATTAATCCAAAATTGCGTATTAATTTTTTATTTCTAACAACACAACTTAAAATTTACCATAAAGAATCAACCTTATTGAAAAAGGTATGGCCTAAACTTTTTAAACAATAAAAACTATGAATGGTAATTTACTTTTTCTTTAACCTCAAAACTGATGAGTGGCACACAACATAAGAAACAATAGGAAAGGAAAAGAGTAACTAATAGCATTTCAAGCAATGAGAGATATACATGTCACATGGATTTTTGGATTGTGTCAAGCATATGTTGCACGTAAATGTCGTAAAGCATTTCTACCATCCACATAAAGAGCAGGATGACTAGGGAATGTTTGATGCAAAACCTGCATTTAAAACCATATTACTACAAGCAAAATCATTAGAATTTTCAAGAGATGAATAATCAAGCCAAGAATCCCAAAGAAGCTTCAACAAGAGCTTAGCCTTTCTCTTACCTCTATCCGTGCAATTGTTCTAAATCAACAGAAGCAACTTAGTCAATACACTAGCAACCATATCGTCGCTCCGACTATCACTTGACAAAGAACATAACAATAGAAGAGCCCTAATTGCATATTTGGTAGCACGATCAGAGATCTTTAACAATCGAGAGTGATTTGAGTCTCAAGTCATTGGAATTGGAGTAAAAAAATATGTTACGAATAAGATTTATTATTTCGTCGAGGTGGGTATGACAAGAGATGGGTCGCGAGTGACAACGAAAAGAAACCGTCAACGAGGGGAGGTGCTTGACAGGGGAAAAGGAAGAAGAAAAGGGAAAATAAGAGGAGAAGAGAGGGTGGTGTGTGTTGGGGAAAAGAAAAAGAGAAAGGGGGAAAGGAAAAAAGAGGGAAGGAAAACGAAAAAAAGAGGAAAAAAAGAAAAAAAATTGATACATAAATTTAGTGTGTAGTATAAAAGAGAAAAAATATAATAAATTAATTTAATAGAGAAATGAAAAAATTGTAATGTAATTTTTGAATTTTTTTAAATGAATAATACACATACATGATATATTATTTTATTTCGGTTTTAAAAAGACTAATAATTCTATTATTTTAATTAGATCACGTTCATTTAATAATAATGATTATATACATTTATTTATATTTAAATAATTTGTGTAGTTTAATTATGATCACGGTTACTGATAAAAACCGAGGTTATATGTATACATTATAACCTCAAATTTTATGTTAATCCTCGTGACAATATTTTATAAATGTAACATAAATGTTGTTTTCATTTATTAATAAACCCATGTAGATTTTGAAACCCGTGACTAATAAATTAAGAATGAAACATTAATTATATTTATTAAAATCCATAGTTATTTATCATCTTTTATTTTATAAAAATAACTAAAGTGTATAAGAATGTATATTTTAAAATTATAATATAACATTAAAAAATAGAAAATGTATCGTAAAACAACATAAAATTTTCTTCTCAATAATTCAATCATTTTGTTTTTATCTTGTGGAGAATTAAATCAAAATATTTATGGTAATTTTTTAATTGTATCCATTAACCAAAATTGTCTCTAATATATTGCAATTTTTTATCTTAAATTTTTATAATTTTTTGCAACAAAAATTTGTCCTTAATAGTTCCTCGTATTTTATCCCAAAATCTAATATTTTCAAGAACAAAAATTTCATTATAAATATATTATAAATTTTTTTCCTTAATAATTTTCATTTTCAAAGACAAAGAATTTTGTCTTAAAATTTGAAATAAATTTCTCACCATTTTTTCCATTTGTAAGGACAAAGTTTTTGTTAGAAAATTTTGGTGGGAAATTCCTAACATCTTTTCAACGATCAATTTAAAGTTTGTCCTTAATAATTATTTTTTAACATATTTTTGTGAAACTTTTTGTCCTTTTTAATTTTTATTTGTTAACTTTATGGTTAATATTATCCGAGACGAATATTAAATTTTTATCCCTAATTATGCTACTTTTAAGGACTAATTTCATTTTTCTTCAAATTTTTGTCACATATATCATTTTTTCTTGTAGTGAATGTGTCTAAATTTAATAAATTTGGTCCAAAATTTTAATTTTTTGTTAAATTTATTTAACAATATTATACTTAACTATTATATGATTGAAATGTTAGAAATTAAATTGTAAAGTTTATCATATTTAATTAAATAATAAATTATGTATTTTAAAATATATGGGGGACTAAATAAATTAAAAATATGAAGTCATTAGATAGTAAATTATAACATCATTAAATTGAATTGATTTTTTTAAGAATTAAATTGTTAGAATTTAAATTATAATATTAGTAGATTAAATGAATAAATAAACCCTTTATTTATAAAAAATTAAGTTATAATTTTTCTTTGATTGGCATAGGAAAAACCAAACAAAAAGAATTGAGGAAAACCAATCGTAATGTAATAGCATACGCTTCAAATGTTCATCGAAGGAATGTGAAGTGTTCATCGAATATATATCGATGCATAAGTTGAAGATCACTTTTAATCAAAATTAGCGTGAAATTCATACGTGACTTAAAAATTAACCTTCAAAAAGCCATGCTTTATAATAAATATTTTTTAAAACAAATAAATGTAATGCTTTTTTTTAACCTAAATAAAAGGGGTGTCATTTTATTACAGCAATAAGGATGACAATAAATATGTGTGGAGATTATTTTTGATATAATTATTATCAAATCGAATTATAAAATTTGTATTTAAAATCGTCAAAAAACCATTACAGTTTTGAGATGATTTTTTATCCACGATAACGGTTTAGAATAGTTATTAAAAAAATCTCAAAAAAGATTAAAAAAAAATATAATTTAATTTATTAAATATATATAATTAATTTTCGATTTATAATTTAATTTATTAAATATATATAATTAAGGTTCGATTTATAATTTAATTTATTAAATATATAAATTAATTAAATAAATATAATTAATTTCGGATACGATTTTTAGTATAACCATACACATTATTTCATATTTAATTTATATTTAAAATTATACCAATATCTAAAATTTATCTAATAAAAATTAAACCATCTATTCAAATAATAGCAGATAATTAAACCCGTTGTTTTTTTTACATTCCTCACAATAACACATCAAACAAATAAACGTAATGTTGAAAAGAATGGTAGAAGACTGATATGGAAAATGAAAACATTATTATTCTCATGGTTCTGTTTTTTTCTCTCTGATAAGAAAACACATAGATCCTATGCCTATACCATCCATCCATACAAAACACAAAAGCCATTAGTTCGTTGCCTTCACTTCAAACATAAAACAAATTACAAAACTAGCCCCAAAAGAAAACATAACATTCATCAATATATAGTTCGAGACCCAATGATATTATGCATAGAGTTAACTCAAAGATGATTAGTAGTTTCACAACAACCTTGTACCTCAGAGCTTAAAAAATCATAGTAATAAACAGGTTGGTGATTAGACATAGTACTACTTGTAGGACCCACATCAATCTGAGAATAAGAAGGGTCTTGTTTTGTTTGTTGATCAAGAGTCCTAGTTGGATGTAAAGGAAAAAGTGGTAGTGTTTCTTGTTCATCACGTCTTGTGCTAATAATTTGATCACCATTAGCATTTGTTTCATGTACATCATCAAACTCATCAAACCTAGTTTTTAGCTTCTCCAATTTGTGAGTAGCTCTTTGTCTCCTCTTTATGTCACCAGGAATAACAATAGGTACCTTTGAATGATACTGCTGTGGTAACACAATGTCTTGACTTGGAATCAAATATGAGCTGTAAACCACTGTTTCAAAATACACATTAAATTTAACTTTAATATATAATTATTCAAGATCATGTAAATTTATGTACATAAATATTAATAGGTTTAATTTAATGATTTAAGCCATTCATGTGTAAAATTTTACTTTTAATCCTACATGAAAAAAATATTTTTGTTTTTAGAATGTAAAATAACATATGTTGTTTTTTTTATGAAAATATATGTTTTTTAGTTTGTAAAAAATATGTGTTTTAAAGGGTAAAAAAATAACAAGTATTTTTTGTAAGGTGATTAAAAATAAAAATATATAAATAAATTAGACTTATATATTAATATTGAGGAGATTTTTATAGAGAAACAAAATTCATAGGTCCTAAATGCAATGTAAAAGGTACATATAACGTAAAAATGGGTATTAAATTCTTAAATAATCTAATTTAATTCTCTATTAAATAAAAAGTAAAATATACCCTACAATATTTTTCAAATTTGATTAAGAGAGCGTTACAATTCGAATTACATCTAAAAACATGAATACCACTCAACACAACACAAATTATTTTTCATTACAAATAACAATTAATTCTTTTATACGTATAAATATCTTCTTTACTATTATAAATAAATAAATAAATAAACTAAAAATAAATTATTTTTTTACTAAATTTAAAAATATGAAAATGAATTTGGGGGAAAAAAAACACAAACATAAACGCTCATATTACAAACAAACATACATAATCCTATACAACTGATAATCGTTAAAGAGGAAAACATGCACAAGCTTATATATACAGAAATATCAAAGTTAAGTAGTTTTATTTTAAAAAAAACACACACACATAAATAAGAACACACACAATACAAACAGACCCAAGACAATACAATTGAAAACCCTTAAAGAGGCCAACACAAGCTTACATATATACAAAATATCAAAGTTAATTACGTAGAGTCTTATTATAAAAATTATTAAGGTGTTCATGTACCAAAACATTGATTTAAATAAAAGAAGTAGAGTATAAATTAATTACCATTTGGGCAAGGGTATGAATGAGTAGTAAAAATAGGCGGAGGAGTAGTCTTATGCAGAAAGCGATTAATATAAGCCAAATTTTGCTGCTTTTGCTTCTGTCTTTGCCTAGCTTTATGGTTTTGAAACCAATAAAAAACATTCTTGCCTTCAATATGACCATAAACACTTAGCCTGCTTGTTATTTGTTGTATCTGCTCAGCACTTGGAGTTCTTATACCTTGACTATACAAATTCTCCAACATACTTATTTGTTCTTTGGTTGGATTCCAACGTGAATTTGTAGTATTGGAACCACTACTACTACCACTAATATTACTCTTCTCTGCTCCTTTGTTTTGATCATGACCACTCTCCATATCAACTTTTTCAGTACCCAAGTGGAAGAATTTGAATAAAAGCTTAGAAAATAATAATAGAAAATTAATAGATAATAACTAGACAAATGGGTAGCTCTGGCTAAGACTTTGCATGGCCTTTGTAGTGTTATATAGTGGAAAACAGAGAGTCAAAAGCTGAGAGAGAGAGAGAGAGAGAGAGAGAGGCATGCGTATTATTGTTTTTGGTGCTGAACGTCTCTGAAAACATGGAGGATTCGAGGGTAGCGGCTAAGATAGATATAGAGTTATAATGAAAATATTGTTGCCAACTCAGTGCCTACTATTACTGTAAGTTTTTGCATGCATTTATGATTAGAATTGTTAAGTTATACAAAAATGTTACATATTTTTCTCCACAAATTATTTACATCGTGACATCTTACATAACGATTTTAAAAAATGAAAAAATAATCCTTTTTTATAAGTAATTTAATCATCACATTATAAATAATTAAGGGTAATTATATTACTAAAATAATTTTGTTATTGATACAATAAAAATACATTATCTTTTTACCTCTAATTTTAATTTTTTTGATTAAATATATTATTATATCTTACTATTACTATTATAAGAAAAAATTGTATTAATAAAATTCTCTTATTTTATCAATATCACTGCTCATAATTTAAATGCAAAGTATGCGTGCACATTTGTGTGTGTTTTTAGTGAAAAAGTTTTCATGAGTCAAGTCTATACACATGTAATAGCCCTTAAAATTTTTAAGAAAATAAGACTGATACTTGTATTAAAATAAGTCAAATGTATACATATATAATAATAAATAAATGAAGAATTTCTCCATCGTATCCATAAATTAGACCCATATACAAGTTACTCGTCTCTAGCATGTCTCCTCGTATATGTGACTTGCAAATTTATAATTTAATTCAATTTTAAGGTAATGATTTTCTAAAGATTTAAAATTTATATATACGATAATTATTTTATAATTTTATATATTTAAATTTAATTATTTATAAGAATAAATTAAGTGGATAGTGACTTAACAATCTCATACTTATATATGTTATAAATAACAGTTAATACTATTATTATTAAAAAGTTGATGTATTGAAAAAATGATAATTTTTTATGCTATTTTTTTATTTAATTTTTTTAAATTCTTTCTATTACAACTTATTTAATTTAAAACTATTCTTACAACTTATTTAAATTAAAATTTGAAAAAAATTAAAATTTTAACACTTTTTAATAATAATAATATGGTAAATTTTATAAAAAATAAATATATATTTTAAGTATGATTTTATAATAAATAAAACATATTATATTAATATTTTTTTAATATAAACTAAGTCAAAACACTTTTGTAAAAGTAGTAGCGGCGGATGGCAATATAATTATCTTTTTTAAATTTTATTTTTTATCCATTTAATAATATTTGTGTTGTCTTGGAAATGACAGTGACTTACTGGGAAAAAAAAGCTAGAGAATTTTTTTTTTTTGGCTGTTGTTCGAGTCTTCGAGATATACAAATATAAGAGAAAGGTTAATAATACAAAAAAAAAATTAAGCTATTATTTGTACAATAGTTATATTATGATATATGATAAAATTAATTTAAAAAATAAAAAATTATTAATTATTTTTTAAAATAATACTATATGTAAAAATGTGTTAATCCGGTTAATTTGAGAGGTATTAAAAACGACAGTTGGTTGGATTTGTAAGGTGTAGGTATGGTCTAGTGGCCTAGGCTTTGGGAATTGAAGTTTGAGAGCAGATAGAGGGAGGTGTATGATCCTTGTATTCATATAATTTAATATAAATGAAGAGGAAGCGTTATTGTTTAATTTGATGTAAATTTATAGTTACTCCTCTTAATTTTTAATTAACTATAGCTGTAATTAAGTTGTGAGGGTGTGGTTAAGTGCCCAATAAATTGTTATTTAGGAAAGAAAGATTAAAAAAAAACCATGTTTTTATTTTTTTAATAAATAGACCATAAGTTGTTTATTATATATAAATGACATTTGTTATTAGGCAAGTTTTATAGTGAAAGTTATTTTTATTATTAGTGTTAATTATATTTATGTCTATAATATATAAATAATGATAAAAATATATTTAATTTTAAATATAATTGTATAATTATTTATACACTATTAACATAATTATAATTTTAAAAATATACATATTGGACATGTTTTATCGTTATTCATATATTATAGACATAATTATAATAAAATAAATATTTTAAATAATTTTATAAATTTTTTATTATGTTATGGATATAAAATGTAATTAATCTTTATTGATTAAATTATAACCATAAATCACTCTGAAATACTTATGGCACATTTTTTTTTGTTTACTTTAGTAGCATATACTTATTATATTGGCACATTTTTTTTTGTTTACTTTAATAGCATATACTTATTATATTTGCACTTTTTTTTGTTACTTTAATAGCATATTTAATGCTGATAAATTATTTGATTAATGAAATATAAAATAATTATAAATATTTTATAAAATATTTATAATTATTTTATATTAATGATAAATTTTATCGATTAATATAATATGTATTTTATATAATTTTTTTGTGATAATAATAAAAATTATTGTATCAATAAAATATTAAAACAAAATTTATTCTTTGTTCTTTGAATATTTGATAGTGTAGTATTATAAATCAATAAAATTTAAAATTAATGTAATTTCTTTTAAATATTTGATAAATAGAAAAGAATATGATTAGTGAGGAGTAAATAACATATTTTCTAATCATGTGTTATAATTTTTTTTTAAATTAAAGAAATAATACAATTTTTTATATAATATTGATCTGTGTCAAAATTTAAATGATATATGATATAAAAATGACTATAAATTTATAAATAATTTTTAATTATGGTATAATTCAAAATGATTGATTCCATATAAATATTTTTATCTTAATTACTATCGAATGTTAGTTATTATTTATTGTTTTTAAAATATATTTTCATTAATCATATTATTTTTTATTTTTTTTATCAAGTATTAAGTATTTATTATTATTTTTAAAAATATTTTAATTTTAAATTTAATAATTTAAAATATCATATTATCATGTATTCAATTAGTAAGGAATAATTTATCACCGCGTATCTCATTGTTGATTAATTTTTGAAATCGGTAGTTTAACATGCAAAAAATTATATACAATTCCTTTCTCATATATAATTGCAGTTGCATTTTGTAAATTTAAATGATCATTGATATCTCCTCACCACTTTTTTCGAGCTGTAGTCATTAATTGATTGGCAGCATTTTCAAAAATAGTTAAATAAAAACGACCTTATTAATTATAAGACGGCTTAATCTGAAAAATAACTATCTTGTAATTAAGCTCTATGTTATCTTTTCTTCTCTTGATTTCTATATATGCATGTAATAATTGCAATATAACTTTGCCTCAAAATTAACTCTTAATATATATGTGCAGTGATTATTAATCCTAAGGCTTTGTTATATGAACTGTCAAATGAGTTAATCATTATATATTAATTAACTTCTTATCAAAATTCTATGTATCATTGTGTTTGTCTTGATTTTCATTCAGGTAATTAAGTAATTAAAATAGGTGATATTATCACAACTATAATTTAATTTATAGTTTCATGGCATATTAATTATTAATTTTAAAAAATGACAGCATATTAACATTACACGTAAGAAAATGATCGTGGTAGAACTAATCTTTAATTTTAAGCAAAATTGTATTTGCAAGTAAATTTTTTTTAACTTTTCTAAGTAATTGTTACTTAACATGCATTTACATACTCCTGTATCAAAGTGTTAATATTAATTAATTTTATAAAAAAGTATTAAATATTCTCGTTATATTTTATCTTGATATCCTTTATGTAGTATAATTATTTTAAAAAAATTTAAATAGTTTAATTTTTTAGATAATATTAACACGTGATAAATTTTAAGTTATATCGATAAAAAAATAAGTATAAATTGATATATAATCAACTTTCTTATGTGCTCACTTCATTTTACTAATCACTGAACAAGTAGCTATTGGAGTGTAGATTACTTAGTTTTGATCTTTTCCCTATCTAAGTTATGCTACAAAATTAAACTTATTATTGCTAATTAAACTATTTTTTTTTTGTGAGTCGTTCTAATTTTTTACATTCAAATTGGAAAACAAAAACAAGAGTACGTATAATAATTAACAAGGAAAAATAAGAAAGTGTCGGTGTTGTTTTTATATGACAATTTAAAATATGTTAGATTGTTAGAGAGGCCGGGAGTCGTAGTAGTGGAGGAATGAAGTTATTTATGTAGTAGATGAGATAATGGTATTTACATAATAATTTTTATTATTATCTTAATAAAAATATATAAAATATTTATTTTATTTATATTATTAATTATACATTAATATTAGATAAAAATATTTATTATTAATTAAATATTTTTATAATAATAATAATTTAAATGGTGTCAATATCGTTATTTTTTTTAATAAATTACTAAAAATGTGTTTTAATAACAAAATAAATATAATAAATTTATATTTTTTTAATCTCTCTGATATATAAATGATACAGTTATTTAATTTTTTTTACTTTTAACTTACTCGTTAAAAATCATATGTTTATTTTATCATGTGATTAAAAAATATATATTTATTATAAGAAAATGAATATATAATTTTTTTCTAATAGATATAGTTAAAAGAACTTAGAAAGAAATTATATCATATAAACCTTTTTATTATTAATAGGTTATTACCATATTATCACTTATTTGAATGCTATGAATAATTTGTGGTTGAATGGTATTGTGGTGGAGCCACCTTTGAGAGAGCAGACTCTTTAGCAACATAGTTCTCTAGCTATATATGTCCGTCCAATTCTACAGCTTTTTTGAATCTAAATTAAGCTTATCAAATACCATGCAGATTGATTAATATTATATATATATATAGCTAGCCTTATCAGAGAGAGCTTACTCTACCTCCTCATTTCACTCTCTCTCTCTCTCTCTCTCTCTCTCTCTCTCTCTCTCTCTCTCTCTCTCTCTCTCTCTCTTTCTGATAGGCTGTATTAGCTTATTAGTCCACATATATATATATACATAGGACAAAGTTAGCTTTAACCCCGTGTATTTGGCCTAAGATGTTTGGTTTATTTTGGCCTGACATTCATATCTTTATTATCTCTTTCTTTCCCTCATCTTTTTGGTGTTCTGAGCTTTGATCTTCTTAATTTAATTAATTTACTCCATCCAATCTTATTAGTTTTACTTGCTTTTGTTTCTATTTGCTTTGTTTGCTTTCATACCAAATCTCTATCATCATATTATTGTCGATTCTGTTGTCTTCTTCTTGGGAATATAATCCTTATATTATCAAAACTAACTGATTATTAATTGAGAATTTTTTTATAATTTTTTTTTTGTATAAATTACTCTCGTTTTAATCATGTAATTTTTTATCATTCGATTTTTAAAAATAAAATACATGATTCACTTAACTCTCAAAATCTTAATATAAATTAATTAAAATAATATATTTTTAATATATGAAGTTTACGCGTATAAAAGTTGGAGGATATAATTGTTATTTAGAAAAAATTAAACAGTAAAAACAGATTAGTTAGGCAAAAGAAAGGAGAGATATGCTTTTAATAAATGAAAAAATTTCAAATCAAAATGTTTTTAATGAACTAGTCCGTATAAAGTTGAATAGATGAAGAATGTTAACTTATTTATACTTTTGATGTAAGTTTGAAACTAAGAACTTTAAGTGCAAGTATATTTTGCAGTGAACATACATATTTTTGTTAAGATATGATTAATGAGAAATTTGTCTTCTTATTGATTTCAACAGTTAGAAATTTGGAATTTAATAAAGAAAAATATGTTAGACATCTTTAATGAAACAAAACATTTTAATGGAATAACATTTGGTTATAACAGAAGAAAATGTTAAAAGATAGTTCTACTCCTACATAGATATGCTAATTTAATGGGTGAAAGATTTTAATAATATAATGTTTTTAAATTATTAAAAAAATGATTTAAATATTTTAAATTTCTAGTTATTTGATCAAAGAATTCTAATAACATAAAGTAAGTTACACCAAGAACTAACCATTTAATATATTTTATAATAAGGTTGATGAGGTTAACTTTCATGAAGATTATTTAATTAGAAGGAATAAAATAGATAAAAAAATGAAAGATTTGAGGCATATGTGATCAAAGTATTTTAATGACATAAATTAAGTGACATCAAGAACTAACCATTTAATATCTTTTATCTTTTATATTAGGATTGAGGAGGTAAACTTTCGTAGAGATTATTTAATTGGTATTTAATTGGAAGGAATAAAGTGGATAAGAAAATGAAAGATGGTGAGACATATTTTATAATACGAGAAATTATAAAGAGTATTTTTTGTCTCGTTCTCTAAAACTATATATTATATTTTAATAAATACATAAAATTATATATATATATATATATTAAATTTAGTAGCATTTAAAGTAAAATTAATTACAAGTAATGTATTATATATTTATTTAAATTTTAAGTTAAATTTTTATTTTTTTAAAATATCAATAATTTTTATTTTATAAAATTATTTAAATTTTAAAAATATAAAATATTATAATTATTTTATAATTTATTCTTATTATTTTAAACTAATTTTTAATAATAATCTATCAATATTTTATTGTATAAATGATTATATATATATTTATTTTTATTTTTATCCCTTTTACATAAATATTTTATTATTTTTATTATTGATTAGTTTGAAATTTTATTTTCTTTTCAATTATAAAATATTTTTTTATATATTTTTTAATAAAATTATAAAATTACAAAAAAAATTAATAATAATATTTAAAATATCACTTAAATTTCAATTCTCATTTAGTGTTTCGGTCTCAAATATATCACTACAATAATTTTAAGTAAAGATTGAAAACAAGTTTAAAATTGGGGTTGAGGAATAGGGCTAGGGCTTCTCTCATCAATAATACTATTTTAGATTAAATTATTTATATTATTTAATTTATTAGATTATAAATAATATTGTTTAAATGCTTTTATATTAAAATATTAATTTTTTTTGTTAAGCCATTAAAACAATAATATTTGATAATGGTAAGATAATAATTAATATTAAAAGTTCCCATAATATATGTTTTACCTTTTATAATTTTTACTATTTATTCTAAAATTTTATTATTTTAACTCGTTAAATACTCAAAATCTTGTTTGAATCATTTAATAGAAATATAATGTTTTAATAAAAAAAAATTATTAAAATAGTCTATTTAATTATTAATTTATCTATTTTTTTAAAACAATGCAATTAAGTAATTAAGTGATAATACTTATAGTATAGAGGACCAAACATAGCAATCTACTAATATAAGATATTGGCTCTCTCCTATCGTTGTAACGGGCGTAGAGCTATATTTGTGTCTTTAGTATTGTAGTTTAAGAATACTATTTTTTTAGTGTGTTATTTTTTTTTGTTTGTTTTATTAATTTTTTTTGTTATTAATTTTATTTTATATTCATATAAATAATAATATTTTAATTATACGTGTTATATTATATTAATTTATTATAAATTTTATTAAAATTTAGTTTTTATTATTTATAATTATTTATAATTATAATAGGATAAAAAACAAACTTATTTTTTATTTTGAAAAATTAATAGTCACTTGACACGTACGACATAAACGTTGCGACCCTTTTACCAATTATACAACAAATTACCGACGTCGGATTCAGGAATTATTGTATTACTCACCGGTTTTAATTTGATGGTTTTTTAACAACTCCTGGCCGTATAAAAATTCTAGCCAATGGTTACCAAGAAGTGGAGCTTTAAAGAATACGTGATACTCATTAACTTTAGTAAAAATCTATTTATCATAAATTAATAATAAATTATAAATAATATGATATATTATTATTGATAATTGTTTGATATTATTTTGATAACAAGTACACAATTTTAATTATTTGAGATATTTTGCTCCTAAATGTAACGTTGTAGTTTGACACCACGTATATAACGATTTAATATTTAGAAACAATCGATATAATTCTTATTAAGATAACTAATGATTAAATCATGATAACAAAGACTTTATCTAAGTAAATACGACTTAAATAACCTATGCGTTTTTTTGGCATTGAAGGGATTGAATTCAAACATTTCGTGTGAGCTATTATTTACAACTTAGGAAAAAAGTGACGTAAGATGACAAATATAGTTTTTTTAAAATGTTTTTTTCTTGTTTATTTCTTCTTTTTTTCTAAGTGTATATATTCAAATAAAAAAGATTTAAAAAATTAAAAAAAAATAATATTTTTAAATATTTTAACTACAAAAATAATATTTAATTATATTAAATATAATTTAATTAAATGTCGTCAATATTGAACAAATCTAAATGATTATAACATAATTTAAATAACTTATAATTAGATAAATTTCGATGTAAAATGATTTGTTAAAGTTTTTTAATATTAAAAATATATGAGTTGATTTTAAGAGATTATTTTTATGGTTATTAATTTTAAAGATGTTATTTTTTATGGTTATTAATTTTAAGAATGTTATTTTTGTTTTTCTCAAAAATATTTTGTCTAATCCAATTTAAAAATATAAAATAAAATATTAAAAAATAACTATAATACACGAGTTTACTAATTCATATGACTAGATTAAAAATAAAAATTTAATTATAATCTAATTTTACTTGAGCAATAATTATAGATTCCTATATTTTATTTTCTCCAACAAAAAATATGACAAAAAAATTTGAACAATAGTATTGCATAACATCACTAATTATTCATGCTTAGTTTCATTATTTTCTTTAAATATATTACAATATGCCTACAAAATTAAAATTATTGCCTAAGTCATTTAGAGTTCTACACATGCTTCAAAGCAATCAATAATCAATAATTCTTGTAAATATCAAATGTGTCGTTGTGTACGAAGACACAAATACTTTAGCAAGGTGAAAATTTATGGTATAAAATTAGGGATAGGAATGAACATATTCTTTTAGATTAAATTATTGATATTGTTTATTCATTTATATTAAAATTTGTATAATTTTATTTTATTTTTAAAAAAATAATTTAATTAAAGATAGAATATATTATTTTAATACTTTTTTATTAAAATATTATAATTTTATATCAAATGATTAAAAAATAATTAAAACACAAACATAATATCAAAATTAAAGGTTAATTATTTAAACCATAGTAATCTTAATTGTTAAATTTTTAAGAATTAACATGCAACTAAAAAGATAAGATATATAAAGTTTTGTTGGTTTATCTTCAAAACTTAGGATAATATCTCAAATACTTTTGAAATTTAACATATCTTCAATTATACTCTTAAGGTTTGTAAAAATATCTAGAATATTCTTAGATTTTATAGGTAATATCATTGGTGTCTTCAAAATTAATGGTGTTAACTTTTTCATCTATTACTATTCTTATTCCTATTCCTATTCCTATTCTTATGGCTCTGATACTAATCTAGGAGGTTTCAATCGCCAAAGATTACTATAACGGAATTTCAATAAATCTGATCTTAATGTACTTACTAAACTATTAGAATTTTGATAAGTTATATGTGTTGAATGTACATTTTTTTCTATTTGTAATACACAAACTAGTTTTTCTTGTGTACATATCTTCAAAAAAGTAGTATCAAAACATTAAATTGTTGAGTTCATTTTCTTTTATTCTTTTATATTTTTTATTAAAATAATCTCTGAATGCCTTAAAACATGATGGTCTATTATGCTTGTAATAGCTTTAATATAATCTATATATATATATCTAATACGAAGTTGAATCTTCTCAAATTTTCAAGACAAGTTTCATAATCCTCATATTTGAAATAATCATATAAGGCTAAAAGATCTTTTTTATCAAATTTTTCTAATAGAATTAGATTTTTATATTTTATTTTAATTTCTTTTGGAACTAGTTGTTTATTTCTAAAAATATTTTTTTATCTTTCTTTCTATTTCCATATTTTTGTTTATTAGTATTATAACTTGATGTAAAAAAAATCTAATCATTCAATATTTTTAACTGGCTAAAATTTATAATTATTATACTTGAATTTAATGGGTCCATCATGGTTTTCTTTTCTGTTCATCTTCTTTTGTTACACCTGAGCCTTCTCCATTTGTATATAGATGGTGTTCAATTTTGGCTTACTGGAGAGTAGTAACCGAACTTCATTTTATTCATAATATAATAATTATGACAAACTTAAAGCCAACTAAAAACCTTGAAGTGATTCTTAGTGCCTCATAATTAATGGATATATCATTATTGGTTTAAGATTTCTAGATAGAGAGAATTTATATGCTAGAGATTGTGTGTTTTTTCAAATTTGTGTGTTCTAGTTTTCTTCAAGTCCTATAAAAAAAATAAGGGTTTCTTTTATAATACAAGGAATCCTTGTTTACTAAACTAAAATTACTATTTTCTCTTTGCTTTAATAATTTGTCTATTTTTTTACTTTAAATCGTAGCCATTATTTTTTTCCTTGGCACATGCTACCGACTAAGATGTGGATATACATCTTTATTTTCTTTGTCATCTTCTGTCGACATTTTTTCTCATTATTCTTCTTTGTTATTTTCTACCGACAATCCTTTTGATGACATTGATGATGAAACATCTTCATCTTCTCAATCTTTGATGCAGTAAATGCATCTGTGATCTTTGGTAGCTTTTGTAGCATAGAAGCAAAATACCTTTTGTATTTGATGACCAATTTTCATGTTATTACTATTAAAATTGGCTTCATATTTGGAAAAAAATTCACCATATTCCTCTAAAAGAGTCATGTTACTGTGAGAAATAATGATGACTTTATTAGTTGAATAATTTACTTTGATTTTAGTAGAGTTTTTAATCTTCATGAGTTCATAGTAAATTTGGCCTTACATTTGACCCTTTAGTACACAGAGTTCTTCTGTATTGAATTCCTTTCTAGAAGCGCCCTTGGTTTGGAACTTCTCTGTTTGTATTGAAAATTCATATCTTGATAAAGTTATAGGGACTGATACATCCTTCTTCATTCCAATTCATTAGTAAACTAAAAAATCTAAGATAAATATGTTTGTCACCTACTTTGAGATTTTTTTCTAAAGTTCTTGATTGCTTTTCTAAAGTTTTCTGGAAAATAATTTAATTCACTTAAATTAATTCCTGGATATATGTTTTCTATTAGTTATGCATGGAAAGCTTTTTAAACAAATATTAGATCATATCCTTCCAAGATATTGAATTTACTTCCTTCAAGAAAATCCTTATTTGTAGCGTAGAACTTCATACCTTTAATATGTTCCTGAATAGATTTTCTAGCCAAGTTGTAGAGACTTAACCATTATAGTTTGCTAACGTTTCTATATTGATCCTTCCCATCTTCAATAATTAGTGAATTTTTGGGGGATGTCTCCCTGAATAACACTGAATGCCTTACTATCTTTGATATCTCTGGGAGATATGCTTCTCTAAATAGTATTGGAGGCCTTGCTATCTTTCCTAGATTTTTCAATCTGCTTGGTGCTATTGGTAGTTATTGTAATGCTATAGAATAGTTTCTTACTATATTTTCTAGAGTTATTAGATTTGGTGTTTTGTAATTGAAATTACTACCTTTAGCTTCTATTCTGTTGGTGAAGGCTCTATGAGTTACTCCACATATTTCTATAATAGATTTATTGGTTTCTACTCAGTTGTTATTGATTCTTGGTTTTGGGCAATTATAAACCATATAAGTCTTTTTTATTTATTCCTCTTTTTCTACTTCATCTATCTAATTGAGCTTTTTTGTTTCAGAGATTTTACTCTCTTTAAATTGTTAGGTTCTTCCTTTTCATTTTAAATTCTTTCTATAAAAGTTTCACCTTCTTTAAGTTGATTTTTAATGAATATTCATCTTTTGAGTTTTTAGACTCTAAGGATTGTTTTGAACAATTAAGTTCTTCATGTTTATTTTCTGCCTCTATAAGAGATTTTTCAAGTTATAATAACTCGAATTGTTCCTGTATGATTTCTATATCATTTTCCTTTACCTTGATCTTGATATCAAGACATCCCATTTCTAAAAGCATAAAAATAATTCGAGGTGCTAATTCTCTACTAAGAGCAATTGTTAAATTATTCTTATTTCTTGGAAGATGTTTAATATCAAAATTGTAGTGGTTGAACTACTCTTTCCATCTGACTTATCTTGCTTGTTTGTAATAATCTACAATATTAATTCTTAAGAAATAATCAAAATTCTTGTTATATGTTCTAATAATGAATATGAAACTTATAACATATATTGTAAATTTAATTATGAACCTTGGAAAGATCCTAATGTATACCTACAAAGATACTCACCATTTTCATTTTTTCTTGCTTTCAGAACTACTATCCAATATTCTTATGAAACATCTGTTTCAATTATCATTTTATCATCTGGTCCTGGAAGGTATAACGTTGTCAAAAAATTTACCTTTGCTTTTACTTTATTCATATATAGAGTATCTTGTTCTGTCCATTTTCAGATATGATCTTTTTTTCAATTTTACTTGTAAAGGTTTTCTCATTTCGACAAGGTTTTTAATATATGTGTCTCCATATGTCAAACATCCTAAAACTCTTTGTAATTGATTTTTGTCTTTTAATTCACTAGGAAAACCCTCGATGTTGTTTAGTATATGAGGTTGTAGATTATGTTCTTCATCTTCAATTTCTATCCTTGAATACTTAATTTTTTGTTGAGCAAGTAATGCATTCTTTTCAGAGAGTACAATACCTTCTTTCTTAAATTCTTGTAGAATATTAATAATATCCAAATAATATTTATTTAATTCATTACTGAAAATCAAAATATCATCTATATAGACACAACAAATATTTTGTATTTTTTTGAAGATTTATCCATATATCTTTGAAAAATACTTGTAGTTTGTTTTAGTCTCAATGATACAACAGTCCTTTGAAATTTTTCTTGGGGGATACTAAATATTATTAATTTTTGAGATTATTCACAGAGTTTTATTTGCCAAAATCCACTTTTGGAATTAAAATTTGAGAAATATTTCTTTCCTTTTATTAATGATAATAATTATTCTTTCTTTGGAATAAAGTATCCATCATCAATGGTTTCTTTATTCAATGAATTAAAGTTTATTACCACTCTCTTTTTTCTCAACTTCTTTTTCAATTAAGAATACTAGACTTGAGTGAGGTGAATTACTTGATATTATGACTTTAATTTACAAATTTTTTGAATTTATCTTTCAATTTCAATCATGTCTTATGGAGTATAAATAATTGGTTTTACTTTTATAACCTTATTAGTTATTAGAGTCTCTTAATTTTATGTTGATAATTGTCTTAGATTTATTTATTTTTGGATCCAAAGGTTTTTTTGAGCTTACTATTTTTAATAATTTTCTGATACTTGTTACTGCTTTATCTTCCTATATTTCATTAAGAAAAGAATTTTGTTTTTCTTCTATATCTAATGAAATATTTTATAAATAAGGTTTCTGCTACTCTATTTCACCACGTTTTCGCTTTTTATGTTGTTGCATATAAGTTGGGTTTGATATAGTTTAAGCTTTTCTTATTTTTGATACATAAATGGTATCATCATCTAATATTGTTAAACTTATTTTGTCTAAATATTATATAAAATATTGATATAAGTTTAACAAAATTGTTTACTATTAATAAATCGACTCTTGTTTCTTGTTAATATATGGTAGGAATATGTAAATTTTCTACTCCTATCATTATATTTGTATATTTTAAAATTTTATTAAAATTTATTGTAGTATTGGTGCCTACTTCTAATGTTCTTCTAGAAACACATATTTACTTGCTACACACATACTAGCTCTTGTATCTATATATACATGTAGATGATAGTTGGCATAACCTTAAAATTTTAGTCCTACTTTTACGTAAATACTATTTGGATTTGTAATATTATACAAATAATTCATCTTCTGATGATGAGTACTCACAATCTGAGTATTTATATTTTGAGTCAGTTATTTTTTCCTCAGTTTCTTTTAATAGATAAATACTGTAAGTATTATATATATCTGATTCCTAAATTGATTATAATTTCATTTTAAAAACTTGTTCTTAGATTTTTGCTTTCTGTAAAATTCCTTTTTAAATTCTTTCCTATGTCTTTCTTAATTACAGATCCAACATCTGTATTTTTTCTTTCCTAAAGAGCAATAATTTCTTTTTTCAGGCATTCTATACCTCTTGGTTTTTTAAATATCTTTTCCTATCAAATCTTCTCTTATATTTTTTATATTTTTGTTTGTAAGGTTTTATGTTACATCCATATTTTCCTAGTATTCTAAAATCTCTTATATCACAATAGATTTTATCATTTTCTCTTATTTTTTTATATTCCTTTCTTTCCTGACATTTAATAATTATCCAATTTTTAAGGCTTCTTATTATTTCTCCTAGGATGTCTCGTATAGTTTCCCTATTTCTCTTATTCCAACTTTATGGTAAGATCTTATGCAATATTCTAGGTAATTTCTGGAAAAAACATTTCTTTATAAGTTGTTTGCATAGAGGGTGATAATTTACGATAATATATTTCATATTTATAAATAAAAGAATCTATGTAACACATGTTACAAATTTTCATATTTGTTAAATGCTATTTGGCTTCATTTATTTCATTTTTAGTGGATTCAATGAAGGTTTTTCCTTTATCTTTTTCAATAAGTTCCTTATATATTTCTTTTATTACTATACCTAAGCATTGTCTTCCCATGGAAGCATTCTCTTGCATTAATAAATATTGTTGGTCTTTTAAATTTGAAAACCAAATTTTAACATTTCATGTCATTTTATGTGCTATTAATACCCTACAAATTGAAGAGTTTGTTTACACAGTTTGAGAGGTTTGTATGAGGACACTCATACCACTAGCTTTCTATCTATTATATAATTTATATCTAATGGATCAAATTTGTAATTATCATGAAGTTTGAATTTTGATGAGATATTACCTCTAGTTCCCCAATGCAACCCTTCCACCATCTTGGGTGGTTGTCTTCTTCTATTTGTGGTGTAAAGCTCTCTTGACCTTTGCCTTTTTTTTCTCCCTATGTGGATCAGATGTTCCTTCTTGGTAAAAATTGGTAATGAAATTGGTTTCATATAATCTTTTTGGTTCATGATTTCTAGTTTAGAATCAATCTCATTGATTATTATCATATCATCTTCTTGGTAAAAAATGGTAATGAAATTGGTTTCATATAGTCTTTTTGGTTTATGATTTCTAGTTCAGAATCAATCTTATTAATTATTATCATATCATCTTCTTCTTTATTTGTACAAAGCTTTTCATCTCGATGTTTTTATAATTTTTCATTAGTTAGTGTTAATAAACTAACTAATTTTTCTATATCCTTAATTTCAGGATTCATGAATTATTTTTCTAATCTTTTCTTATATTCCATTATATTGAAATTATATCTATTTCATTAGATTTTTATTCATTTTTTTTATCATTTTTAGGAATCAGGGTATCTGATCTCCTAGGTGGTTCTATTTCTAATCATTCTAGGGGATCATATTTATGACTTGCAATATTATTGTTTCTATGTATGTTATATACATATTTTTGTAGTTATGTAAATTTCATATGTATATCTTGTTGAAATTTATTATAATCGCATTCCTTTATTTCATTTAATAATTCTTTTTGTGTTTCTATTATACCTTGTAGATATTTTGTTTTTATTTTCTTGACTAAATTCATTTCCTTTGTTAAAAGCTTCAAGTAACATTGCTTAATTTTTTTCTACACCTGTTGGGCTTTCATTTACCTCTAACTATATATTTTTTAATTTATCTTTAAATATTATTATTTTTCTAATATGACATCATAAACTAATGATTTCATTATTTTAACTTTATCTTTTAATTTTTTAATTTATTTTTGGTTAGAAGTTTATTCTTCGTTACTTTTTTTTCTTCTTATTAGAGGTTTTTCCTTGATATCTAATTATTATTTCTATAATATTTCAAAATCTTTTAGTATTTATGGTTTTATTATTTGTTCAAGTTCCTAATTTTTTTTATCTATTTTTATAAATTTATTTTGTCTACATATTGAACTATTATGATTGTTTACTATAGAATATCCTTCTAGGTAATGTATTGAAAATATATGATTTTCGTCTTTCATTAAATCTTATTTTTCAAATTCTTAAGTTAGATTTAATATTTGATTTAAATTTTTATCATTGATATTAATAAAAAATATAAGATATGTTGTAAATTTTAGCTTTTAGTATCTAAAAGTTATTATGGATCATTCCTAATAAAATATTTTTTCTATTTATTATTTTGTTATATAATAATACTATTTTTATCGATGTATCTTTTCTTTCTTGGAAGTGAGCTTGTATTAGTAATTGAATTTTTCCTAAATGAATGTGTCAAATTTTTCTTTTATTCTTTTAAATAATTTTGAATAGTTTATTCAATATAGTTTCTTTACCAATTAATGATATATTATACATCCATTTTGCATCTATGATATTAATTCTTATTTCTTTATTACTTATTCTATAATAAATTATATATTTTTTTAGAAATAATTTTCTTAAAGATAAAAATGATGAATCTTTAAATCAATAACTTTTTTTAAAGATTTAATTTTACTTTTTAAATTTTATCAAATTTCTTTCTATTATTTAATTCATATGAAAGGTATTCTAAGATTTTTTATATTTCTAATTCTACTATTCTTTGGTTTATCATTTCTTGAATTTTTATTATTTTTTTCTTATATTTTAAAAATATTACTATTTATTTTCATTAAATTTAATTTTTATTATATTTAGGGGATACTTTTAAAATTTTAAAAAACTTATAGATATTTTTAAAAATAACTTAAACCTTAAAGATATTTATCGTCAAAACTTCCAATGTTACCTTATAACATTTAATTTTAAATCAAAATAAATTGGTGATAGACCAAAATTATTTATGTTCCGTGCATAAAAATGCTTCATAATAAAGGCAGAACCGAAGAAACACGAGGGTCCACGAGTACAATTATATACGTAAACTTTACAAATATGTTTGTTTTATATTGATATCTCATTATTAAATTAAATAAAACTAATTTATTTTTAAATAATGCTACAATTTAATAGAAATATTTAGGATATGTTTTAAAAAATATTGTAAAAAATGAATAAGGACCCCACAATTTTGACCGTCATTGATATTAATTATTTTTCTACTCTTTCTACATATTAATTTACTTTGTCAAATTTATAATTGGTTATTATGAAACTATACATTATCTTAATATTTTATTTTATTTTATATTATTTTAAAATAATAATTCTATAAAAATAAAGAGTTCATTGTACTCTTATAGTTTTCCCTTGAGTTACGCATCATCTATGTTGCTTAAACAGTTCTAATTGGACAAGAGCATAGCCATAGATAAGAACCTGATTCCTTTTTTCAGGTGTTCAGCCAAATCATGATCAGTTTGATGTACTGAGTGAAAACAATGAGATATTTTAGTTAATTCATTTTACTATTAGATGGGCCCTTATGTACCTAACTTAGGCCCACTATTTTTGCGATGTGACTCGTCAGGTTGTTTATGTGGGTCTTTAAAGTTATCAACGGAAATTCAGCCCTTGAAGCGATGATCTGTTATACGGCCCAATTTTATGGCTCAACAAATTTATACATCATTTTTTTTAGGACGAAGTATAATATTAATTCTTAAATTTTAATTAAATTTATAAATTTTCAAAGTATATAATTTGATTTATAAATTTTTAAAATTTTACGTATAAATTTCTAAAATTTACAAATTTTTAAAACTCGATCGAAAATATATATAATATGATATTTTATTTACTTTCAAACAAAAATGGTAGAATATAATAAGTATTGCGTGTTTAAATATCACAAGGGAATTTAGTCACACATTTATAATTTAGTTTTTGTGGGCATTGGCTGGAAACTAAGATAAAAGCTAGGAAACAAAAATATGTATTTTATTTTCAGAATGAAGCAACAAGGCAAACGAAGTTCTTTATTCAATTATATCTTTTGATATATTAATAAAAATATAGTTTAAAATGTAAAAATAGATAGAAGGATAACAAGCGTCCCATAACATTGAGCAAATAAATGTTTTAGTAGTGTAAATTTGAATTGAAATATTTTAATATTATAATTTTTTTAAAAAAATATGTATTTTAATACACATAATTTATTTTAATTCCCTAAATTTGAAACATTTATAGCTAAATTATATTTTTTTAATTATAAAATTAAAAAGTGAAACTAAAATACTCCATTTGTTAATTAACAGTGGTTGCATCTACAATTTCAATAATATTTGTTAATTAATAGTTGCTGAAAAAAAAAACTAATTTTTATCCTTATTTCGTCTTTATTTACTAGGAACTTTGTAATCTCCGACTTAACTTCGAGTGACCAAATGTTAGAAGATAAGTTTTATGTAATTAATATAGAAAAGGATAAATTTTGTTAGAACGATAAGTTTTATGTAACTAATATAGAAAAGGATAAATTTTGTATAATAAAAAGATAAGTTTTATCCTTATATTTTACTATATTACATCATAGTCTTTGATATCATACAAATTTTTAAAATAAACACAAACAAAAAACAAAAAAGCTAATCGAAAATATTGATCAAAACATGAAAAAATAGAATAATTGACCACGAATGAATTCTATAAAATATTACATCTTAAACATTGATTTCATTCGAGGGTTAAAAAGAAAATTGTTCAAAAAAAATCCAAATGACACATGAAAATTGGAGCAAAATATGGAACAACTGAGAATAAAAAAAACCTTATAAAATATTACATCTTAACAATTGTTTTCATCTAATTGTCTAAAATGAAGCGTAATAGATTACCATGAAAATATAATGAAAAATAGTTATGTTTTAAAGATAATAATGAAAAAAATAATCATTTGAATAACGTGTAGAAAACATCATTTTACATCTTACACTATTGAATAAATAAATTAAGGAAATGTTTTTTTAATTACACCTTTACATGATATAATTAATTAAAGTTACAAACTTCAAATTACATATTTCTAATTTCATAGATAATTTGATACTAATACTTAATTTTGTGTATATATTACTTAATATCATGATAAAATATACATAATATATTGAGTGTATTCCTCATATTTAGAAGATTACTTATATAATATGTTTTATACAAATTTTACAAATTCTGTTTTTTTAGGTATGAAAACATCTTGTGTACTTATTCAATATTTTCGGATTAAAATTTATTTATATGTTTATAAAATTTTTTCTTCCAAACATATGGTGGTCAAAAAGGTACATATATTTTTCCTCGCTTGATCAAAAAAATCGTTTTTAATAATTTTTATAAAAATTATATTATATTTAACACACAATATCTCTCTTAATTTTATTTTTAAGTCTATACTATAAATGTAAAATGTTTTAAGTTTAAATTTTATGTCTAAATTTAATTATTTTTAATTAAAATAATAAAAAAATTGTAAAAATTATCTTCAGATTTTGATATTTCTTTAATAAAAAAATTCATTGTTTAACTTTTAATTTATTTTTTATTTATAAATTTTCTTATAAAATTTTTCTTATTCATAATTAATCCATACACTTTCTGAATTTGAGTGTTAAATTTTCCATGAAAGGTATGAATTTGAATAAATACCGTTTTTAATTTCTTGTTAAATAGTAGTCAATACACATATTAATACATTAATATCATAAATGAATTACCGGAACAGAAAAAAAAAAACATGGGGCAGAGACTAGAGATTAAGAGAAACCACCGTTATCTTTTAGCCAATAAGCTTTTAAAGATAGAGCATTGATTTGATTCCAACTACATAAAAGGACAGCTGGTTCTTCATTGCTGACACGTGTGTTTTTTGTCACCGTCCTCATATTCAATAACAGTAATTTTGTCTTATTTTAAGACATTAATTTTTAAATATAACTAAACAATATATATTTTTTAAAAAAAAAATTAGATTTTTTTTAAATAAAAATAATAAAAATTTACTTTATTTCTAAAAAAATATATATACAATTTTACCCTCTTATATAATATATTTCAATTTCTCTCTTTATATTCTCCTTATTTTTACTTATGTTATATTTACCTTATGTTGAACACTATCAATACCCATCAAAATTTTGTATATTTTGAATAAAACACATCAGATAAGTAAATATGATTTAATCTAATTAAAATTATCATAAATTAAACATGTGATTTATTGGTTTAGATGGAAGATAAAAACTAAACAAAATTACTTATGTTAAGCCTCGAGCCATGTACCATTATGCAATTCAATTTTTTTTAACTCAATTCCTTTGTCCTATTAATCTTTGTCATTATCATTTTAATATTTTTATATCTTCTCTATTTATTTATTTTTATATATTTGTGTACATTTTTTTTCATTTATATAAATATTATAATTTTTTAATTAAAAAATTATTTAAATTTATAAATTAAAAGGGATGAAAATAGTAATTTTAATGAAAAAAATAATGTGACTTAAAGAGAAATTCAAATAAGAAATAAATTATTTTTATTTAAGAAAAAAAAATGACAGAGTATTTTTAAAAATTTTAATGTTATTTTTAAGTGTATTATAAAAAATATTATTTTTAAAAAATTAGATTAGATTAATTATATCTAAAAAAATATTAGATTAATTCATCTAACTTAAAAAAAAACTAAAATACTGTTACCAAATAATTAGAGGACTTATAGATTTATTCAAATATTTTTCTAACACCTGATAATTTGATATTTTAAACTAATAGGTTTTAAAATTAATACAAAAATTTTAAAAAATATAAATATCTAATAATTAATTTAATTAATAGATAATATATATCAAAAATAATAAATAAACTTCTCCAGACAGCAGGTTATATTATCATATTATGTGAACCTTTGGCGTATGTTACCCACCCAATACCCATTATTAATATATATATTATATCTATTTCACACTCGCAAGAGCCAAAACAAAAGAGAATGCAAAACGGGAAAAAAGAAAGAAAAAAGAAAGCAACAATTTTTACACTTGAGCTTCTTTTTTTTTTATGAATAAAATATCACACACGCGTATCCAAGCCCATGTGAATTGCTCTCCATTCTTTGCCCACCACAGTTCCATACTCATCACTCTGTACAAATATTTTAGCTTTCTCTCTCCTTCATAAAGCACCTGTTTCAGGCTTCTTGAAGCTGCTCTCAAATTTTTATTTGACTTCTGTCCCAATTTATTTATTTTTACTCAATTTACAAGCTATTAGATTCCTTTTTCCCTTGGTTTTGTTCTACTTTTATGGTTCTGGGAGGTTGAAGTTTTGAGCTTTAAAGGTTAGTTTTTTTCCTTTTACACATAAATTTCCTCAAAGTACCTGATTTTCTCGTAGTGTGTGCTTATTCAGGCAAAAAAGAAACATCTTTATTAATTTTGTGTAAATTTTAGCTTACTTGTGCCATTCAAGAAGAGTTCTCTTGGATTTTGTTAATTATTTTCAGTGAAAATCTAATTTTGATAGTAATTATATTGAATTTGCTAATTTTGGTATATGGGTTTTATTTTCAGATATGTCCTCTTAGACCCAGTTTGAAATTGTTCTGTGGATAATTCACAATGAATGTACAAGTTTTAATTCCAGCAAGGTCAATTATGGGTATGTGAAATTCAAGCTAAAGATGGCATCTTTGAGTGGATTAGGTCTTGGTCTGAGCCTATTATTTGGTTGTCTTCTATTAGCTCTAGTTATAGAACTTTACTATTTGTTATGTTGGAAGAAGAGAATTACTAAAAGGGACATTGAAGAAGAATACACAAACTTTACTAAAGAACTCTTTCATTTCATTTGCTTTAAGAAACCCTCTTCTTTACCCAATTCCAATACTAATCAACAGAGCAAAAACCCAAATGCAAATTCAAATAATGTTCATGACCCAGATTTAGAATTGGGTTCTAGCAAAGATGTACTACTCAAGTCCTTTGGAGAAGAAAGTGTTGAAGCAGAGCTTATGAGATTACACAATCTAGCTGGCCCCCCAAGATTTCTCTTCACAATCAAAGAAGAAACAAAAGAAGATTTGGAATCTGATGATGGGAAATCAAAAGGAGATAAAAGCAGAAAAGGGTCTAGAACAAGAAGCTTGAGTGACCTAATATTGACTATGGACTCTCCATTTCTTACCCCTTTGGCCTCTCCACCATTAAAGTCCTCTACTTTGAACTCTTTGGATTCTTACAAACATGGGTTCAATCCTCTCTTTGAATCAACAACAGAAACTGATCTAAACAGATTGAAATCTTCACCACCACCAAAGTTCAAATTTTTAAGAGATGCAGAGGAAAAATTGCTTAAGAGACTTTTAGAAGAAGCTGATAAAAGGGCATCTCAAAATGTTGGGTCTTTTTCAGATTCTGTGTTGGCTAAGCCCAATTCTTGTTCTAATTCATCAATGGTTAATGAAGAAAAAAAGGGGTCTATTTTCACATTTGTGGTTGGGAAGAATAAGGAGAAAGAGGTAAATCAACATCTTCCTCAATATCCTTCAAGTTCATCTCAGGTACTTCCATTGGCTTCTTCACCCACAATGTTCAAACCACTTGAAAAGAAAGAGATTGACTGTTCATTGGCTAGCTTCTCACATATTACATTTTAGATGAAACTTGTTAATTATTTTTCATTTATTGCTTGTGTATTAAAAGTAGAAGGTGTTTTCTTTACTTAATACAATTGTTAACTCTCTCTCTCTCTCTCTCTCTCTCTTAGTATTTACTTTGCTGATTCCATAGACGGCCTTGAATGATCCGTGTAACATATTTGCACATGCTTCCTTGAGAGCCCCAATGAAAAATTTGTCCCCTTTTTTTATTCTTTCTAGAATTGATGTCTGTTGTTGGTTAGTTTGAGGGGATATAATTATGAGTTTGTTTGTAATTATCACTAATAATGAATGTTCTATCACTTGATAAATATAATTTTTATATAAGTTATTGTTATCTAATTCTTAACATCATATCCACAGGTTCCATTAACATAGTAATCATTCAATGTAGTTGAGGCTTGATGGTTGATGGTTGATGGTTGATGTTTTTGTACTTGTTTATTGCCAAGAGGGCTATTTAAATAACTGCACTCTTCAATCTAAAGCATAAATACCAATAATATAGCAATACTTGATATTTTCATCAATTACTTTCCCAAATTGTTTTTTTGGTTACTCGACATTTTAAGTTGGTAAAAATATACATAAAATTAAAATTTTTATTTATGGTTAATCACACACGTACTTTACATTAGATAAGTAAACACATGATATATATCCATATAGGGTGAAAATTCAATTTTCATTCCTTATGATCTCAACATTAAACCCTTCTAGTATTTTCAAATTTTCATCAGGTTAAGCTTTTGGTCTTCATCAATGTCAGTTTTTTTGGTGTCTTTTAAGTGTTTTTTTTTTCTTTCAAAAACTGTCAAAGTAAGGAGTGTTTCTCCTTACTCAAATGTGTAATATGAAAGGTGCATTTTCTTTTGAGTTGTTATTTATGACTTAAAGTCTCAAGCGTGTTAAGTGAAATTCACTTTGAGACTTTGGCGTAAAAGAATGGTTACTGATGTCTCAACCTTTTCTCTTAAGACAAATAAGACTCACTTTTAAGATCAAGATGATAACCAAGTCAATACAATTATGGGTTGTGGAGTATCCACTGGCTTTTACCTGTTTTAGAAGTAATTTAATCTGTTATCACACGATTCCAGCCCAAAACTACTAATTATTTTAACATTTTTTTTTCTTCAATTCCTTTCTTAATTAGACAATTTCAACCATTCCCACCTTTATTTTTAAACAACATATAAATTTCTTCGTTTTTAAAATAACTATATTGGATATGAAGTTTTAACTTAAAATTAATATATTAGAAAAAATAACATATATTAATTATATTCTTAATATGTTCTTGATATTTTGTCAATAATTCATAGATTTCAATAACACAGTAAGAAAAGACTTACGGTACATCTCTTACCATTTCAAGAAAAATAACGATTTAACAAAGTTTTGATCGTAGAGAAAACAAAGAATAAAATAAATATCAAAATCATATATTTCAGTTCTACATCTATAAGAAATAAGCATATTATCTACATAAAGTAGTAGATAATTAGGATTTGAAAGATTTTTTTAATTTAAAGTAAATACAATTATCAAAGTTAAATCTTTAAAACCCTAGTTTAATCATAAAACTGATAAATCTTTTATATCATGACTTTGGTGCTTGTTTTAGATAATATAAAGACTTCTTAAGAAGACAAATCAGATTTTCATTACTTTTTTTAATGAACCTTTTAGGTTGTTTCATATAGATTTTTTCATCTAAGTTACAATATAAAAAAATAGTTTTGACATCAATTTGCTCAAGCGATAAATTAGATTGAAAAACTAAGGATAATAAAACTATGATAAAAGTAAACTTAATAAGAAGCGAGAAAATTTCATTAAAGTCAAGTACTTTAATTTAGGCAAATCTTGTGTGTAATTAATTTTGCCTTAAATCTAACAGATTCAACCCTTGTAATTCCTTATATCTTTTTGAACAACTATATATAACATAGTACTTAGATTTTGTAAGGTTTATGAGTGTTGGTGATATTCATAAATAAAATATTTGTATGTAATATTAGTTTATGTGTCTGTTTTTCAAGAATATTTTCAAACCGAAGAAACTATCGAGCCTTAACGATTACATCTTAGATATATCTCTATTATCATGCACGTCGGATATCATATTAGACATATAGGAACATTGTTCAAATAAGTTACTCGATTGATCGAGTGGTGACTAGACCGATCAAACTTAATTATAATTGGTTGAATTAATTTTTAATATCACTAGATTGATCGAAACATTAGCTCGATCGATCGATAACTAGATCGATTGAGATTAATGACTAGATTGACCCACTTAATTCTAAATTAATTAATTTTTTCACTAGATCGATCAAACTATTCATAATCAATCGATTGAACTTTACTAGATATCGAGCAATCACACTCGATCAATTGAATAGTCATATTTTTAAATTTAACCTAATTTTTACTCTAGTCAATTAGTATTTTTACCATATTATCCTTATGTTTTTAAGCTTTTCCAAATACTTTTAAGGACAATTTTGTAATTAACCTTTGACCTAGGGTTTCAATTTGTGCTATTTAATCAAACCATTAGCTCAAAATTTTAGTTATCACATTCAAGCATTCTTTTCTACATCTTAATATCTCTCTCATTGTTTTGCAAAAGATTTTTAAGTAGGCTTTTTCATTGAATTAATTTATCAAACATTTGTAGTTGTGTTTGATAAGTTAACAAGCCTATAATATTTGTGATACTATACTTTTAATCGATTGTTCTAAGATTGTTAGTTGATTTTATTTTATCTATTGATATATTAAATCATCTAGTTAAGATTATTTATTATTGAATTTACTCTAGGACACACACTTACAGTTGTGTTATTATGCTAATATTTCGGGTGCTGGTTAAACAAGTTCGATTGCTTGTGTGACTTAAGTTATCCAAACATTGGTCTGAATCCAAACACTTCTCTTGTAGAGACTATGATGAACGTAACATCTTGTAAGTAGATTACTTGGGAGCATTACCTTGGTGGGTAGTTTGAGTCCTAGCCTTGTAATTAGACCTTATTTTTCATAATGGATAGATAGATGATATGATGGATCGGTGGTTTTCCTCTTAGGTCTTGGTGTAATCTAAGTTGTTTCCATCTAAAAATCTTGTGTGTCAATCTTTATATTTCTGCATTATTTTATTTACATGTAATTACATGTCTCGTTATTCTATAAATTTTTAATTTGTTATACTTTTGTTGATTATCTTTTCACAACCCTTTCTAGCTAACACGATTAGTAACTAAACAAATATTTTTTTCTCAATTGGTGTCAAAGCAGGTCATTAGATATACTTAGTATGCCTAAGACCTTGTTATTGATAATTTAAGAGAGGATTCTTCCACTTTTTTTGCACCATACTTTAATGGGTCTTATTATCCATATTGGAAAAGCTTGCGTGAGAGCCTTTCTATGATCTTGAGATGAGAGTGTCTAGAACTCTGTGTATTATAATTGGGAACCACCTACGCTTACAAAAGATAATGTTATCACTCTTAAACCTAGGAAAGATTAGAATACTAAAGATAAAACTGATAATAACTAGAATCAAAAGGGTATTAATGCTATTTTTAGTGTTATGTCTGCTAATGAGTTTCATCATATTTCTCATGTTGATATTGCTAAGCAAGCGTGAGATATTTTAAAGGTTGCTCATGAGGGTATCTCACAAGTAAAACGAATAAAATTTCACATGTTTGGTACTTAATTTGAGAATATTAGAATGAAAGAAGATGAAATATTTGATATTGTA
Source organism: Hippophae rhamnoides (assembly GCA_033030585.1). Lineage (NCBI taxonomy): Eukaryota > Viridiplantae > Streptophyta > Magnoliopsida > Rosales > Elaeagnaceae > Hippophae > Hippophae rhamnoides. The sequence goes on from CM065431.1 coordinate 3,485,988, forward strand.
AGGATTATGAGTGTTGGCTATTTTCGTAGATAAAATATTTATCTGTAAATTTGTTTTTTAGGCCTGTTATCAAATCTATCAAGAAAAGCCAAACAAATGCTCGAGTTCCAGATAATTATATTTCAGGTATATCTTTGATAACTACAACACATAGGATTACATTTATGTATTTAATAACACATGTTCATAAATCAAAGATTATTTTGAGTGTTTAAATATTTTTTTATATGTCTTAATATTTTTAAATCACATCTTTAAATATTTTTTAATTAAATATTTAAATGTGCCTTGAATAATAAAGCATAAAATATTTTAACCCTAATACTAGTAGTTTATCATTATCTATATATATATACACATAGGGTTAGGGTTAATATGTGTGTAGAAAAATTGAAATTAAAACCGCCGAAGCTGCATAAAGAAAAGAAAAGAAAACCTAATTATGTCGAAAAGATTGAATAAAATATTATCATCATTTGCATCATTAGAGATAGCGGAAAATTGAAGGTATGATTAATATATATATATATGTTAAAGTGCATCAACTTCTAGTTAATATATACTTTATAAAAGAGTGGTGATTATTAATTTGCATAAGTTTTGTGGTCATCTCAACGGCGCCATCAGCTTGTATCTTGTATATATACTGATTTGATCAATTTTGTGGCAATGATGTCGAAAACAATTTACTGAAAAGAATTTAATGATTTAACAATTTCATTATTTTTTGCTTAAATCTTTGGAACACAAAAGGTTAAATAGGTTGTTTAATATCAAATTGATATTTTATCAAAGATATTTATTAATAAATTTGTTTGGTATTGTTATCTTTATATAACTTCTTCTTCGTTAGATTTTTATATGTTTAGATTAAATAATTTTATGTATGATCATAATTATTTAATTTGATTATTGAATTTTAAAGAAGTTATTTTTATTGAATTTGTACTTAATCTTTTTGATCTACAATTTGCTAGTTGATTTAATTTAAGTGACATATGTTTTGAATCATATAGTTAGTATTATTCATTATTAAATCCGTTCTAGAACATACACGAGCACTTGTGTTTTTTTTGTGCTAACCTTTTTGCAGTTGATTTGTGAACGAACTGATTGACAGGGAGCTTATTGAAACATTGGTCTGAAAACTGCTCACGCTAATTTCAGAAACTGTGAAAACAAAGCAGGGGCTTGTAAGTAAAGTACATTGGCGTAGTATCCTAAAGAGGGTAGCATAAAACCGAGCTTGTACTTGAACATTTGATTTTCATAGTGGAAAGTTAGGTGGTCCGGTGGACCGATGGTTTTCCTCTTAGGTCATGGTTGTGGCCTATGTTATTTCCACCTAAAAATATCGTGTGTTATTCTTTTATTTTTGTACTTATTTTTACACATGATTGCATGTCTGATTGATTTGTTTAGGTTATCAAATTATAAATTGGTAAAAAATAAAAATAACCTATTCACCCCCTCTAGGTTAATCGGGTCCATATTTTATAAACTTTCAATTGGTATCAAAGTAAACACTAGACACAATTAGTGAGATTGATCCTTAGGGACACACACACTTACTTATGGACCAAATGAAAGAAAGTGGGTCATCTGTTAGACCCTTACTCTTTAATGGGTTTAATTACCCTTACTGGAAGGCTCACATGTAAGCCTTTCTCAAACAAGATGAAAAAGTCTGGGGTGCTATTCTTGATGGTTGGGAACCACCTTTTATTAATGAAAGATGGTGTAACAATCATAAAGCCAAGAAGATATTGGACCATTGAAGAACGCACCCTTAGTGGGGCAAACCAAAAAGGTTTAAGCTCAATATTTGCTGAAGTGTCAATGGATGACTTCCGTCGCATCTCTAACTATGAGACTGCTAAAGATGCATGGAATGCACTTGCTCTTGCTCATGAGGGAACCTCTCAAGTGAAACAAACAAAATTGAGATTGCTAACATCTTAGTTTGATTCCATTAAAATAAGCAACATAGAAACTTTTGGTCAGTTCTATGCTCGCTTCAGTGATATCACTAATGCTTGTTCTAACCTTGGTGAGAAAATTCCACAACCTATACAAGTACGCAAGCTCCTAAGCTCTTTAACAACAGACTACAAAATGAAAGTTACAGCGATAGAGGAAAGCAAGAATTTAGACACATTAAAAATTGATGAACTTATCGGGTCAATCCAAACCTATGAGTTTTCTCTTGATCCACCCAAGAAAAATAAGGACATGGCATTCAAAAGCTCCAAAAAATACATCTATGATAGTGATGATGATATGAATGATGAGTCACTAGTCTTGTTAACATGAAAATTTAAAAAAGTTCATGAAGAAGAAGGGTCAACAGAATAATCATTCCAATAAGGGTCAATCGAGTCGTTCCAATGACCAAAAGTCAAGGGAATCAAGCCTCTTAGCCTTGATGGTAAGAAAAGTAAGCCCACTAGTCCTCAATTCTTTACTTGTGAAGGATTTGGTCATATTTTGGAGATTGTGCTAACAATAAAAAAAATTTGAAAAACCTTTAATGCTACACTCAGTGACATAGAAAGTGAGCAGGAAAATACTAGTAACTCAGAGGATGATGACACTAATTATTGTGCCTTCACCGTAACTGTCAAAGCACACCACAATGACTTCGACCTTAGCTCGGATGAAGAAAATGAGGAAGTAAACTCTTCTCTCTTACTCTATAAGTTTAATGTATCAAATTATGAGTAACTATTCATGGATTGTCTAGGTGCGAGGGAAAAGAGAGATAAATTGCTTGTGGAAGTAACTAAACTTAATGATATCATCAATGTTCATAAAACAAATTCCTCTAGCCTAGAGAAAGAAAAAAAAAATAATTGTCTGATCATATTAATGCCTTGAATATGAGACTTGCAGAAACCGCTGAGGAAAATAAAAATCTTAGGTAAGAGCTTAGTATTGCTAAAGAAACGATGAGGAATTTGACCATTGGTGCTGAAAAATTAACCAAAGTCCTAGACTATGGAAATCCACATGGAGATAAGAGAGGTCTTTGATACATAGATGAATAATCAACACCTTCATCATCCAAAACTCAATTTGTGAAACCCACTATTGCTCAAGCGAGGAAGGTAGTTTTTTCTCCTTATCATTCTAAGAAAATTCAGTTTGTTCCCATTTGTCATCATTATGGTTGGAAAGGACATATTAGACCTAAGTGTAGATTTATTTATGCTTATGTTTCTATCACGAGTACAAATGTTTCTAAGACACTTCAAAAAAATTCAAAACGTAAAGTTTTTACTACAAGAACTACACAAAAAGAGGAATATAAGAAATCGGTAATTGAAATGTCCAAAATTAAAAGAGGATGGGTTAAGAAATCTGAGCTGCACTGCTTTGTGGCCCATATAACGTTTAAAGCTAAATCAAATACCGCTTGGTATTTTGATAGTGGATGCTCTAGACACATGACGGGGAATCATTCTTTATTTAAAACCTTTAAGGAATACAATGAAGGGATAATTACCTTTGGTGATGGTAAAACATCTAAAATTATTGGAAAATACTATGTTCAAATAGAGGGTATCCCTAAACTTGATGAATTTTTATATGTGGAAGGACTTAAGGAAAACTTAATTAGCATAAGTCAAATATGTGATAGTGATTTTAATGTGCAATTTACAAACAATCACTATATTGTAACAGATCAAAAGGTTGAATGTATGATTAAAGGAATCAGATCACATGATAATTGTTATTGTATTGATACATCACCCATAGTAACATGTAACATAGCCAGCAATGACTTAACTACCTTGTGACATGAAAAGCTAGGTCATATGAATTTTAAATATCTAGTTAGATTAAGTAAAATTGAGACTATGCATGATTTACCTATTCTCTCAAAAATTGAAACACCTGTGGACCATGTAAATTGGGTAAACAAACTAGGATTGTTCATAAGAAGATCAAAAGTATAAATACAAATAAAGTATTGGAATTGATACATATTGACCTTATGGGTTATATGAGAACATAAAGTATTGGAGGTAAGAAATATATCATAGTAGTAGATGAATTTTCTTGCTACACGTGGGTAGACTTTCTTAGAGACAAGTCAGATGCTTTTGAGTTCTTCATCTCATATTGTACAAGAGTGCAGGTTGAAGCAGGTGACAAAATAGTAATCATTAAGAGACTGAGAACAGACTATGGAAAAGAGTTTGAAAATACCAAGTATGCTGACTTCTACAAAAAAACATGGTATCTTTCAGGAAATCTCTGCTCCTATCACACCTCAACAAAATGAAGTAGTTGAAAGGAAAAATAAGATAATTCAAGAGATGGAAAGAGTAATGATGCATGCCAAGGGAGTCTCTAAAAGGTTTTGGACTAAAGCTATAAACACTACATGTCACATTATAAATCGTGTATATCTTCTCCCAGGTACAAACCAAACTCCCTATGAGATATGGATAGGTAAAAAACCCAATTTGATTAAGGACATTCATTCACACTACGAGTTTCTTCCTCTAGGATAATGATTTATTTTTATTGTATTTTTTTTCTATTTTATTAGTGCGTTTGGAAGTAAATTTTTTTTCTTCATATTTTAAAGTATAATTGAATTTTTTTGTAATGTGAAAAAAATTATATAATTCAATACACTTTACATTTGATTCATCTATCTATTTTTATTTCTAATTTGTATTTGTTTATTCGTATGATAAAAAGAGGGAGAAAAATTGGTATAAAAAATTTTGAATTTAATTGAAACATAAAAAATGGGGATAGTTAATTTAAAGAGAGATTTTTATTTTTGAAAATTTGAATTTTTTGGGATATTTCACATGGGGAGTTTGTTTTTAATTTCTATTATTTGTTTAATTCTCTTTTGAATATTCTTTGTTTTTTTATTATTAGATACACTAAATTATTGTGAACAATGAGTCATCCGGGACAAGTTTTTTTTTGTTTGAATTTTTATTTTTCAATATAAACAAAAACTACCAAGATTCAAGCAAATATGATTCGGTGAATCATAAGATACTTTCACTATGTAAATTTTTTTCTGTGAGTATTATGTAGTGAGAGTGAGATTTTATCACTTGAATATGAGAAATGGAAAGATTGTAAGGTTTATGAGTATTGGAGATATTTATGGACAAAATATTTGTATATAATATTAGTTTCTAAGTATATCTTTTAAGAATATTTTCAAGCTAAAGAAACTATCGAGCCACAATGATCACATCTCAGATATATCTATGTTTCTCTGCACATTGAATTTCATATTAAAAATTTAGGAATGTTGTTCAAATAGGTCACTCGATTGATCTAGTCACCAGATAATCGAAGCATTAACTCGATTGATTCAGATTAATAACTAGATCGATCCACTTATTTTTAAATTAATTAATTTTTTTACCAAATCAATTGAGATTTAATTAGATTGATTAAGCAGTCATATTTTTAAATTTAACCTAAATTTTACTTAAACCAATTAATATTTTTACTATATTGTCCTTAAGTTTTTTTGCTCTTCTAAATACTTTTATAATTAGCCTTTGAACTAAGATTTCAATTTACGCTATTTAATCAAACGAATGGCTCACAAATTTAGTAACCACATGTAAGCATTATTTTCTATATCTTAATATCTCTCTTGTTGTTTTGTAAAAGATTTTCAAGTAGGATTTTTCATTGAGTTAATTTATCAAATATTTGTGGTTGTGTTTTATAAGTTAACAAACCTACAATATTTATGATATTTTACTTTTAACTTATTGTTCTAGGGTTACTAATTGATTTTTTATTTGTAGATATGTGAAATCATCTAGTTAGGATTACTTATTATTAAATCTGTTATACGATACATACTTGTACTTGTTTATTGGGCTAATCTTTCAGGTACTGGTTGAACGAGTTCAATTATTAGTGTGATTCAAGTTATCAAAATGTCGGTTCGAATCCGAATACCTTTCTTGTAGAGACTATGATGAAAGCGACATCTTGTAGGTAGATTACTTGGGAGCATTACCTTAATGGGTAGTTTGAGTTTTAGTCTTGTAATTTGACCTTATTTTTCATAGTGTTTTGTTAGGTGGATCAGTGGATAAGTGGTTTTTTTCTTAGATCATTTGTGTGGCCCAAGTTCTTTTCACCTAAAAATCTCATATGTCAATCCTTATATTTTTGTATTACTTTATTTACACGTGATTACATACCTGACCATTCTGTAAATTTTTAATTGGTTATGCTTTCATTGATTATCTTTTCACACCATCTCTAGCTATCATGATCTGTAACTAGACAAATCTTTTTCTATTAGATTCCTTAAGATTTTCTACAAGAACCCAAGTTTTGTTTTTATTCAAATAATTGATTTCATCATACGTAGTCTTTTAACAAATAGATGATCCAAATGAATTAATAGCATCACAAAATATTTTTGGTTCAAAATCATCAATATCAAATATAGTAGATAAAGCATAAACAATTAGATAAGATTGACTAGTTCTAAAAGAATTGGGAAGAGAATCAAGATACCTTTTGGGGGCATTGATTATCCTCTTAGCTCTATCTTTGGCAAGAAAGTAATTATTGAGTTTAGAGGGACTGTCTAGAGGATCATTAATGTCCTCGATAATCCCATCATCATTGTTAGCATCGATCTTATCAATTTCAATATTAGTGGAGACAGGGGTTGTTAACACCTCCATATCTCTCAGTACCCTAAGAAGTAGAAGAAGCATACTTATTATGCATATCTTTATAAAATATTAGTTCATTAAATAAACATTTTTACTCACTATACATTTGTTCAAAGAGAGGCATCAAAGCCTATATCCTTTCATACCTATAAGATAGCTAATAAAGAATCATTTTAAATATTTGTCTTACAATTTACCCTCGTTAATATGATTGAAGGCAACACAAACAAAAATCTTAAGGTCACTATAATCAACAGGCCTACTAGACTATAACTCTTTAGGTGTTTTTAAGTTTAGGGCAATGAAAAGATATCTATTAATAAGGTATGGGGTTGTACTAAGAACCTTTTTCCAAAAATGTTTAGGCATACCTAAAAGTCATAACATACACCTAACATTTTCTAATATGGTTCTGTTCATTATCTCTGTTAGATTATTTTGTTGAGGTGTGCCAACTACAATCTTATGTTTCTCAATTCCTTGGTCTTTATAATAATTGTATAAGAGTTAATTATAGAACTTTAAGCTATTATTAGTCATAAGTATTTTAATTTTTTTATCCATTTGATTTTCAATTAATGTTTTCCCATGTATGCATTCAAGTGCATTTGATTAGTGTAATTGCATTTAGAGAACTTAATCCTAGTTTGTTTATCAAACACAGACATCACAAAACTTAAGATCTCCTAAGGGTTTACTATTATGAACACCTAATTTAGCTAAAATACTCAACCCTTTTCTAACTTATGTGACCTAATATTCTATGTCACAACATAACATTGTCTAAGGATTGTACTACACTAGTTGCACCCTTGTTATCTAGAGTAAGACCATGCCACAAATAATGACCATTAATTCTTACATTTTTCAATGCAATTAGAGAACCCTTAATTATTCTCATTGTACCATTGTCTATCTTAATTGAATAGCCTAATATATCTAAGATACCTAATGAAATCAAATTTCTTCTCAGTTTAGAGACAAATCTCACATCACTTAGGATTATAATTGTTCCATCTAACAAGAATAGTTTAACAAAACCTATACCATTGACTTTGAATTGATTGTCATCAACTAAATGGACCATTCCTTCAACAACATCCTAGGAGGACATTAATTTATATATTGATCCTATTTCTTACAAATCTAACACCTTATATACTTTTTAGACCTAGATATAGACATATGATTAGATTTTCTTTTATAACCTTTTTTTATATCTTTCATACCCCTAAATAATAGTCCATCACTCACATTATTCTTATATGAGACTTTAATCTCTAAATCCTTAGAATTTAGACTAGAAACAACTATATCAAAATATAAAATGTATCTTTGATACATGATATCAAACTTAGCATCTTTGTATGTATCAAAGAGAGAATTTAAAAGAATAATAGCTTGAGTTTTATCTTTAACCTTGTGATTTATATCATAAAGATCAATAGTCATTCTTTTAAAATCAACTAAATTATGTTCAAGATCTTTAGAAGAATCCATTTTAAAGGATTAAAAACGATACTTTAAATAGACTTTATTAGAAAGGATTTTTCTTGATATAGAAAATCAAATCTAGAAAATATTTTCTCAATGATAGTTTCTTTCAAAAATTTCCTAAGAATCTTATCTAGTAGGTTTAACAATATAGAGGCAAAATATTTCTTTTCTATCTTTTTCTTGTTAGCCTCGATAGCTTTCTCACGCAAATCATCATTATCTATGGCACCTTGAATCTCTTATTGTACCAATAGATTTTATTTTTATTTTCTAGAGAACGTAATCACCTATGCCATCAAAAATCATTATCTTATGTTGTGTACTTATATTACAAAGAAAAATTAAATGAATAAGTTTAAAAGAGAGGAAGAAAAGTTAGAGAAACTCTTTATTTAACCGAGGCAACCAAAAAGTCACTTTCTTTGTAGAACTCGAGAAATCCTAAGGTTCTTGAATCACCCAAGAATATAACCCAGAAGCTGAATATGTTGGATCTTGTGAGTTCGGACTGCATCGATGAAGCTCGAATGCCAAACAACACAGAGAACCAAGTTTTGATACCAATTATTATGATTTATCTCACACAATTTCAAGAAAAAATAATGATTCAATGAAGTTTTGAACCTAACATATCGGGAAAATAAGAGAAAAGAACATAAAGATTTAAGTGGTTTGGTCCCTAAAAACTATTGGCCTAATTCACTAAAGGGAAAAATATATTCACTATTGAAAATCATAGTATAAAAATGCCTAAGAACATTTATAGAGGATGAAATCTAACACAAAATAGAGGATTGAACAACCCTAACACGTATTTCTTGTGAGCACATACTTATAAAGTAGTGAAAACTTACAAAAGGATAAAAAAAGAAGATGAATAGCCTCACGATGTGAGAAGAGAAGAAAATGAGAGTTTGCATTGTTACAAACCCTAATAGAGTTATTTTTACTTGCACGTGAAAGTCTAAAATTCTCCTTAGTGACTCCAACAAAGCCCACCAATTCTATCATAAGTTCAAGAAGACTCAATATGTGATGAAAAATAACAAAACACATATTAATAAAATTATGCCAAAATATACATCATGCAAACACTTCAATAAACGTTAACAAAATATAACATCTCCTAAATGCTCTTAATACCATAGTAACACAATTTTAACAAAAACTAAAGAGTTAATGCCAAACTTAATTATAACTCAATAGTGGTAATGAGTCTAGAATATTATTACAAAATTTCTCCAATGCAATCCAATATAGGGCTCACCGTTCATTGGGACTTAGGCTACATGTGTTACATACATAGATCCACTTTCACCTTGGGAGTCCACATTGTACTTGCACATACAATACAACTAAGCCATGACAATGAGTTGATTCAGGTCAGATCTCAATTGAATTGATCGTGCAAGTATACACGGTCGCAAGTAATAACATTTAAAAGTAGAGTATCGATCCCACGGAGATTTGTTACTATAGTTTGTTGAATACTAAAATTGTATCTCTCTGATTTTATCCAAAACAATCGTTGATATGGAAAAAGGTAAAAAGAAAATAAGAGAACTCTAGGATTGCAATTTTTCACCAAAATATTCCACTCCAATCATATTACTTTCTTTGGATTTATATTTTTTGGTACATTTAATTTATCAACCGAAAACTACTTTTTTATTCATACATCTCTTCCGAGCTCCGTACAAACATACAATTTTTATACAATTAGGGTATATTCCTATCCTTCATCATACATGTCATTCTATTTACGAGCAATATACACAAAAATGCCTTTCTCAAGTTTATTTTTATGCCACAAATCGTTTTGATAAAATTCGTAAATAATCAAAAAGCATTAAGCACAAAATAGAACGAACAAATCGAACGTCTTATAAATCTATAAAAAAATAATTAAAATAAAAGCCTCATAATTTTGATCAAATGCAACCCTAGAAAAATTAAATTACTTCATAAAATTAAAATTAAAATTACAACAGATTCAAAAAAATTGGAAGAACAAGAAGGAAAATTACAACTTCACGAAAGGAATTATTTGGCACACGCAGAACACAACAAAAGCCAAAAATTGGCTTCTGCGTGTTCTGCAGTCCAAAACCGAACACAACAAAAACTAAAAAAACTTTTCTCCAATCCAAACTAAAAACTAAAAAAACTTCTCCAACCAAAAAAACTCTAAACTCCCTTACAACTAAAAACTATCTCCTATTTATAGCAAAAAAAATACATCAATAAAATATTAAATTTAAATCTACGCGGGGGACAAAAAGGTGTGGCGAAAATAATAAATTAAACGCGTGGGGGACAAAAATTGTATCGAAAATGGGATCGAGGGACGCTGCGCGTTCTGTTTTAATTCTCTTCCACGCTGCCACGTGTCACTTTCTCGACTCACCGAAAGATTCCCCAAGTGCCACGTGCGTAACATGATCGCTACACAAACCGATTGCAAGTAGGGAGCTGGCGCATGTGATCGTGGGCACCGAAAGTGAAGCAACTACCGGAAACGGGCGTGATCCAGCCGCGGTCGCGCCCATTGTAAATAGCTACGTGCGTCGCCTTTCATTCGTTTCAATATTCGTGACACGCGGGCATTCTTATTCCGTAAATACCGAGGATGCAACCGCTACCATAACCCGCGTCACACAGATTTTTACACGAGCGCACGGCCGCGCGAGCCTCTGACGGACGCGCGCCTGGACCGTCGATTCGATCCAACGGCCACCGATCGCCCGGGAATCTCAGACACGACATGCTGGTCCCATTCTCGACGCCGGCCGCGCGACAGCGTGGCTCACCGGCACGCCGAGCCGTGCGGGCACCGGGCCCACGCGAGTTTTCCTCGTCCGTTGCACTCGCCAAATCTGGACCGCTTCGTTTTGATCGGACGGCTGCGATGACGTTGTGATTATAAGGAGCGCGATTCATTTCTCGCGTTAAAATTCAAACTTTTATTAATTATATTTTTGACCCACAAATTTAATCCAAATTACATTTGCACTTTCTTAAATTACACTTAAGCCCTTTGCTAATTTTAAATTAAATTTTTAAACTTTTAATAATTATAATTAAGCCCAAATTTAATTTAAATTTTATTTTCAATTTTTATAAATTGTAATTAAGAACTATACTATTTGAAATTATATTTGTGGACAAAAAATGATGAAATTAAGTACATTTTGGTTACAAATTATTTAATTTTATTAAAAATGTATTTTTTGCAAATAAAAGGAAAATATTAATTTATTTAACAAAAATTAATAAATATTAAACGAACATAGCAATTATCATTACTAAAATTGATGAAAATAACTGTATAAAATACTGTTATCACCATAGTAACACAATTTTAACAAAAACTAAAGAGTTAATGCCAAACTTAATTATAACTCAATAGTGGTAATGAGTATAGAATATTATTACAAAATTTCTCCAATGCAATCCAATATAGGGCTCACTGTTCATTGGGACTTAGGCTACACGTGTTACATACATAGATCCACTTTCACCTTGGGAGTCCACATTGTACTTGCACATACAATACAACTAAGCCATGACAATGAGTTGATTCAGGTCAGATCTCAATTGAATTGATCATGTGCCAAATTGAATTGAATTGTTATATGATTTTGGTTCAAGTATTACCCTCAAGTCAATGATTCAAACCGTTGACCTATTTTGAATACTATTTTAGTTTTTCAATGAAAAATACTCAAAAAGTAAAGGAAAAATTGAATAAAATCATACCCGACCCACACAAGTTGATGTACATAATTGTTTCAGGCCTAAAATGATATGCCTTGAACCAACTTGAATAGGGTGGGTACCTGTAGGGCACAAACCCTTTGAGTTAAATTGTCATCTCTAAGGAGAAGTAACTCATCTTAATTATATAATCAATTTACTTTTCATATTTTTTTCAACGAGAGAATTATTCACACAAATAACATTAATTTTTATTGTTGACATTAATTTAATGTCATTTAAGTTCATAAGAAACAAATAGGATAAAAATAATAGAAATTATCATAACAAACTCTCTTAAATATTTAAGTTATTTAAAAAAATCAACCATCATTTTATATATTTTATACGTGTATCAATACTTCTTTCTTTGAATACTTCAAAAGTAAAACCCTTGTACAAGCCATAATATTCTTCAAGGTTTGCTAATTATTTTTTTTCTTTTTCAATATTGTCCTTCAAACTTTAAACATTTATAATTTTGGATTAGGGCTCCATATTGTTGTATTTTCTTCTTGGATCATCTAAACCTTTCTCCCTTTTTCTGGCCTAAAAAATAGTGAAACTTTTATCTTTGATCTTTAGCGAATTCTACTTATATTCCTTGAAATTTCAAAATGCATCCTTAATAAAGTATATATGATCTCAGTTTTTAACCGTGATCGTAGGTCTATGGTCACGGTTATAAGAACCAAGGCCTAAGTGACAGAGACCATAGGCAATGACCTATGACCTCGGTTTTCTAATAACCGAGGCCATATGGTATACATTAATTAAAAAAATATAATTATATATTAATTAGAATATTAAAAATCAATAATTTATTAAAAAAATATTAAAAACATATTGTATTAAAATTAAAAGTATAATTATATTCTTGAGTTTATTATACACTAAAAATTAATAAACACAATGTACAATAGAAATAACTTGAGTATAGTATTTATTTTTATTTATTTTGAGACTCAAAACACAGTTTACCTATTATTTGGTGCGTTGGTACACCTGGTGCCTGGTGCACTGGTGTGCTGGTATGCCTGCTGTGTTGGTGTGCCGATGCACTTGCTGCGTTGGTAACAACATATAAAATAAGAACGAATCATAAACACAATGTACAATAGAAATAACAGTAGATAAAATAAGAATCAACCATAAAAACTATTTAATATAGACTCAAAACACAGTCTAGCATAGCATAGCAAGCAAGTAATAAGAATGAACCATAAACACATTGTACAATAGAAATAACTTGAGCATAATATTTATTTTTATCTATTTTAAGGCTCAAAATACAGTACATATAGGTACTTACATAGGTATTTATTTTTATCTATTAGTTAGGGTGCATATAAGGCTCTGGAAATAGGAACATGGCAACGTCTATTGTAAATTATTTGATATTTTATATAGAAAATGCCCAATAAACATAACCCGTACTAATCTTACCAGAATTTGTTCAAATGCATGAATACAAAGTTTCATTCAGTTAACAAAACTAAAACAATACAAACAATTGAATTTCTTACTAGGAAAATATGGGAAACACCACATATACAATGAAAGTATTAAATAGTAGGACTCAAGTGTTTTCTAGTCCAGACTAAATTCAAACCTATACAGCATTCAAGTGCAGACGTGTAGTGAATGCATGAGTTTCTGGGGATTGCCTAAGTTTGTCCTCCTCCTCCTATAAGACAATGTTAAAAAATGTTAGGAAATCAACTCTTCCAAAAATTTAAGCTAATAGTAAAAAGGCCAACAATACTTTTATATATTTATCACTTTCTCACATATGTTGCTTTATACACCATGCAGATTAAATACTTCCAATGAATTTGTTGGGCTTTAAACATAGGACCTCCAGTTCTTATATCATGTTAGAAGATGTTAAGAAATCAACTTTCTCAAAAACTTAAGTTAATAAAATAAGCGACAAAAATATTTTCATGCATTATCAGACAATACAATGAAAACTAAGAATAAAGCAAGGTGCAATTAAAAACACTTAAATCAACAATACACATGTATTTTCTTAGAAGAAAACATTCACTGGAAGGAGCTCAACACAATGATATTGTATAGTGGCAAAGGTTTGATGAATATGATTACCTCAAAAACCTAATTAACACTAAAATCTACAATCTTCACATTGTCATTTCGAGTTACCAAAAGATTTTCAGGTTTGATACCTCCATGCACTATACTCTGATCTAGAACAAAGAAATCAACAACAAAATAGATAAAAATAAATATTATGCTCAAAACACAATGTACATGGGTACTTACCAAAAAATAATATAGCAACAACAATGTGTAGTGTAACTATTGAAATAATCTAACAAGGGACTTCAAGTAAAAATTACCATAAATGAATTGTTATCAACAACAACTTGTGTGGATTTCTCATTAATGAAGCTAATTAAGCACAGCTATAGTGAGATAGCAAAAGGAGACACTAATGAAAGAAAGAAATAATTTGAAATTTTAATAGCAGTGACCCAAATGGAATTAACTTACTTATCTAAGGCTTTCAACGTTTGTTTAATTAAGAAGTTCATTTATGTTTTCAATTCTGATCATCCAAAGCCCATTCAAATTACATTCATAATAGCCACAGTGGCTAGCTAAAAATTCTCTAGTGAAACTGCTTTGCAACAAAAACATGAAAATATACAATTACTCATTACAAGATAATTGGTAAATAGTATATCAATAAATTTTTTTGAAAATACTGTTTTTGGTCCTCTCTGTTTATTGTTACAAAAATGCTAGGGTGAAACAGGCACAACACCAACACCAGGCAAAGCACCAGGCACTAGCGCACCACCCCAAAGAACCAGTAATAGTGCACCACCCCAACGAACCAGCACCTAGCCAAGCACCATGAGACCACACGTTCCACAAACCATACCAAGCAATCTTCCTAACAAATTTTTATAAATTATCTAAGAAATATCCAGCATCCAAATTTCTCAACGTAAGTAAGCCTTTAGGTAGCTAGAAATAACTTCTACATACCGATCGAGATTTGATATCAAGAGTCATTTATAAAGGAAAAGATGAGTTGATGTTACCAAAAAGATTAAAGTAGTGGCTAAGAAACTACTATGACGAGAGTGGAACAAAGGCTGTAATGCGATGACACGAGAGTAAAACGCGATGCGAGGATTTCATGTAGAGAAGAAAATATACACGACGCTAAGGTTTCGTAGGAGCAATTGGAGGAAAATTATATGATTTATATATATATATACACGAAAAAAATGAAAAAAGAACAAATTATTTTATTTATATTATTCTTTTAAGTTTTAAGATAATGCTTTGGTGAGCATACATTTTTTAAAAATATATTAATTTAATATAATTTTTTACATATAATTAATACATGAGCTCTCAAAATATAAATAATTTTTTTTTATTTTTGAAATATTAAATACATATTCTAATATTTTTTTTGATTTATTTTACCTAGCCTTGTTTTTCGTAATTATTTTACACTTTCTTCAATTTTCTTTATTACTTTTATGTCTATGAAATGAATTTTTTATTAAATTAATAAATTCAAATTTATATGAGCTAAAGAAACCCCGATGGCCCCATTAATTAGCTTTATTCTTATCGTCCTTACCAAAACAACTTATATTTTGTGTCTTTATCATATAATTTGAAATTGTAGGCGTTTTGAAGTTGGCTAGAATATCAAAACCTATGCAATCTATTTCTGTCTGTAGTGAGAATGTTATAACGTTTGTCTTTTCCAGAGTTTTGCTCAAAAGCTACATTTATACATCCTTAAGTTTTGCTCAAAAGCTACATTTATACATCCTTAGCCTATAAAAATAATTACATGGTTATGGCTTTTTCGTGTATATATGTTATTTTTTCTTGTAAAGAAAATATCTTTTGGCTTTACTTTGTTATGGGACCAAGTTTTTCCTTAATTCAGCGACAAGTTTTCAAAATCTAGAGGGGCCAAACTACAATTCCAACCCAAAAGTTCCTGACTTTTTGCTTAATCGAATTTTTAAAATTTAGTGGACAAACTACACAAGAAATTCCTTTAAGCGAGCTAGTAAAGTTTAATGGATGATTATCCATCGTTCAAAGAAAACATATAGAGGTGAGCTGGCTAGCATATTTATCTAACAAGGATGGGATGTTTGTATTTTTCAAACATTTCATTTTACTCACTAAGCAACAATGATTATCTATATCACCTCATTAATCTATTAACAAATGTAATATTCTAGATTTATTTATTTCGAATTATTCTCAAAAAGTTTAGAATAATTAAAGAATGAATATATATACTGTATATCTTAAAATGATTTGTATTGATGAAAAAAAAGGGTAAGTGTAATATCTCTCTTATGAACAATATTTTTTATTTTATTGCTTTCTTGGTATGTGTAATTTTTTTATTTATAATAAGTAGTTGATTGATTTAATAATTAATGATTAAGTAACTAATTTTAATTATTATGAATTTAATATGTATATAGGAATATGTATTTGAATTATGAACAAATTAAGTTTTAATTTATCGATTGAGTATATTAAATAATGAGTTTTGGACGAAAATAAAATGTCATTAGATTTTTTATTAACTTTTTAGAAGTGTTTTTAAAATAAAAATATTAATATTAAAAAGTATAATTATGTTTTTATTCTTATGTTATAGGTATGTACAAATTAATAAGTAATAAAAGTTTAGGTTATGTTATATTTAATGGAAAATATACGGTTGGACGGATTAGATTGTAATTTTTGTATTTTAAAGAATAAAATAAATATAATATTTATATAACAAAGAAAACAAATAGAAAATGATAGTATATAAATGATTGGTGCATTTAATCAGTGTTATATTAATTGTGGTGTAAATAGAATTCATTAACAAAAATTACATTATAACCTACAAACTCAATACAAATTGAATCTTTGAAATGAATTTGAATCGAGATTATTTGGATCAAGTTATAAAAGAATTGATCATTTTTGGCTCATTTTATAAATGTGTTCGGTCCAATTTAGAGCTAAATTAATCATATTATAAATGGATTAATTCAAAT
Organism: Hippophae rhamnoides; assembly: GCA_033030585.1. Classification (NCBI taxonomy): domain Eukaryota; kingdom Viridiplantae; phylum Streptophyta; class Magnoliopsida; order Rosales; family Elaeagnaceae; genus Hippophae; species Hippophae rhamnoides. The sequence goes on from CM065431.1 coordinate 3,503,005, forward strand.
CAAATCTAACCACACATTTGTCAACCACAGTGACTCAAATGAATGAGGGGAAAAAACCTATCATTAGTTTAAAATATTTAAGTGATGTTTGTTTTACATAATAGAAATGAAAATGGAATGTAATGAAAAGAAAAAAAAAAGGTTTAATTTGATCATTGAAATCAAAAAAATGAATTAATATTAAAGTATTTAGTTTACAATTGCAATGAAACGAAAAAAACTGTATATTACCTTAATACTCTTATATTCAGTAAAGTTTAAATAATATCATTTAATTATTATTTTTTTATCAGATAAAATATATTTTAAAATCATTATTTTTCTAAATAATTATTACTTAAAAATAAAAATATATTATTAAAATTATTATTTTTCTAAATATGATTTAGTATTTTAAGATTTGAAATTTAGTAATTTATGGATTTGAGGTTTAAGGTTTTGAGATTTGAGATTTAGGGTTATATTTGTGGATTATAGTTTAAGATTAAAATTATTTTTTTTTTAAATAGTGTTTAAGGTTTTGAGATTTTGAGTTTAATATTTAAGGTTTAAGGTTAAAATTATTATTTTTCTAAATAGTATTTTCAGATTTGAGATTTTAGATTTGAGATTTATGATTTAGAATTTAGAACTTATGATTTAAAACTTAATGTTTATTTTCAACTCAATTAAATATAAAATTAAAATAAATTAATTTTAATTCTATTCTCGTCAATTAAATACATGGCTAATACCTATGAAAATAAATAGTTATTTTATAGCCTTTTTCCTATTCGATGAAACATATTTTTTATTCTATTTGTTTTTTAGATTTAATGTAAAATGTTATTTTATTAAATAAAAGTTATCAATTAATTATTTTTATTATATAAAAAATAACAATTTTTTTATTTTAATATTTTTTTGAGAATAAATGATTTTTAAAATTTTTTGTAGGAATATTTTAGATATTTTAATGTATTTTTTATTTAATAAACTAACTTAATTTTTTTTAAAGATAGATTATCGTTGCAAAGAAGAACCACAGTGGTTCTTTCGTTCATCATTGTAGAGGAGATAAAGGCAATCAAAAATACAGAATGATATTTTTTTAAAATAAATGAATTAAATGATACTTAAAAACTAAATAAATAAATTATTATAACCTTTTTTTCTTTTTCTTTTTTAAATAGAAGTATGCGTACAATAAGAATTTAAAAAGTTCATAAAACAGGGACAAACGTCTAGAAAATAAAAAAAATGGGAATAAAAAACTTTTTTTTTATAGCTAAAAGAAATAAACTTAAAAAAGTGTGTTTGGGAGCAAATTTATAAATTTAAATCATGAACACCTGATTTGTATGGTTTGATATAATGAATTTGCTTTTTGATTGTAAAAACTAGGTCAAAGATTTTCAAACATCGCAACTATCCTACAAAAATCATGAGCCCTGGGCTGATATTATTGATTTAAGCCCACCCAATTTTAGAAACCCAACCCTCAAAAGCGATTGGATCCAATTTTGTCTTGTCCAGACAGAAATACAACCGTAAAGTTGACACTTAACACCGACAACGCTCGTCGTAGTTCTAGTCTCTGTAGACTCTGCTCACCGCCCATAGCCGACGGCGGTAGTGGGATTCATTCAATCTAGAACCGTAAGTTTGTTCCTCCATCATTGAAGCTCTTTTTTAGCCCAAATTCTTTGTTCTTAGCTATATTGGTTTTGGTTAGAAAAATAGGCTTTTTTTCTTTCTTTCAAAGGTGCTTTCCCATTCTTTAAAATATGTTTACCTCGTAAGGTTTTTATGATCCCTAACTACCTTGTTACTAATCTGATTCGAAGCTTGATGGGGTAGTGTAATTTCTAAACGGTGAATACTAGGTGATTGTGAAAATGCTTAGTTGTTAATTAAGTGGACGATATCCTCAAATGAGGAGCAAAATGTTGAGAGCTTTGGGTTATGGTCTGATGAATTTGTTTCCGAATTTCTGAAGGGGGCGTCATTATCTTTCGTCTTTCGTATATGATGTTTTTGAAATTCTTAGGGAGTTTTGATAACCATTTTAATTTATAATTTTTTATTTTGAATTTTAAATTTTATAATTAGGTGTGTTTTTTAGTTTTTATTTTCTAAGTTTTCAAAAAGTCTTGAAATTCGGTCAAATTTTCATATTAAAAACATTTAGTTTTGTAATTGAATTTTTATTTTTTATTATTTGATCCTAAAAATTAAAAATTCAAACATATTCAATCTAACTTAAAATGATTATAAAGTCAAAATTTAATAAAAAATTATCAAAAATAAGTTTGAAACTGAATTTAATAATTTAAAAATTAAAAATTGAAAACTAAGAGTTGATTATGAAACAAGCTTATCTAATTTTCAATTTTTACTTTTCAAAATTGAAACTGTTTTTATCTTTTTACCAAGAAAATTTGAAATTGAAAATTCATTTTCTAAACTAAAAGAATTAAAAACTAGAAATTGAAATGATTATCGATCATGAATTTAATTAATTATTAGTGTTTCAGGTTTGTTATGGTTAAAAATATTGGGTTTTTTTTTCCTCATGGTCTTGTAGATTTGATTTGGGTAGTTTGTTTGTCTTTAATTGCTAGGTGACTTCCCGGAATTATTAAAATTAAAGGTTGCTGTGCTAAATCCAATTTATGATAAATAGTAGTCCAACGAGATTTGATTTCCTTGTTATTGAATCTCATTTATCTAACTGATCCAATAAAATATGTTCTAGTGTTGCCCACTAATGGCATGTTTGGTGTGCGGACAAGATATGTATGGTTGTTTCAGATTGAATAGTAACATATTGTATTATAATTAATTTGTACAGTATTTGGTGACAATATTATGGATACTATGATATAAGCACACATACTTTCATTTTCTTAATTGCTTGCCTCTTATCATCTTGAGAAGGAAGGACACTAATTAGTTGGAGGATTGGACTAAAATTTTCATTTTTCTGGACCACAAACGAATTGGTTTAAATTCTCATTTCTATAACATTACTTGCATCACCATCTCGAGTGAGGTAACATGCTCAGAGTGGCTAAACCACATATACTTATTCTCGTTCTTTTAGTTTATGCTGTAGCCAATGTTCATATGCCAATAGATGAATTGTTCGTTTTGAGAGATGTGAAACAAAGCTTTGGGTATAGAATACAAATTTGTATTTATTGGTCGTTGTGTTGCTTGCTAAGAGTACTTTGATTCCTGAAAAGATTGCATTATTGAACTTATGTTGCCTTGTCAACCTAATGTAACTTCTGAAATACAACTTCTTGTAGAAACAAAATGTGTATGTCTAGGAAATACATGAACAGAGAATGTCAATATTTTATTACTGCAGTTTGAGTACAAATCTCTAGCTGTAAGTTGGTCGTACAATTAGTACATTCAAGGTTCCTAGTTTAATGAATGTATTCAAATTTTTTTCTCGACACTAATTTTTTTTTCATGAATTGAAATACAAGTGCTAATTTCGTCCCTGTTCTTGTCCTTGTGTGTATAGTATGGGTAGGAAAGCTGGTACACTTTATATTAACCCAAAGAAATTTGGCTCGCTTCACAAACCATGCATGAAGGAGATGGTGACATTTCTCAATTGCTTGGCTCTAAACCACAATAGTGATGATAAATGTGTACGGCATAAGGAACTTCTGAACACTTGCATGGATGGTCAGGTAGGGTTTTAGTTTTTTTTTTAATGGGATTGTATTTCATGTTTTTAAATTCTTTACGGGTTTGATAAACTTTTGATTTCTTAGGAACATCCATAAACTTGTGATTGCTTTTGTTGCAGACTAACAACAAAAGAAAGCCGTGGGGAAGCATTAATTACCACTTGCAGAGGCTTAACAGGGGGAGGAAATAATTTTGTTTTGCAGAAGAAAGGCATGTAAGAATTCTGTTGCACTCTTTTTATTCATTTTCTGCAGAGGCTAGATGTCTACTTTTCATTTTGAACAGAGTCAATGTAGTTGAATTCTATTCTCATTATTAGATGTTTACAATAAATATATACACACTAGCAGCGTTTTATCTTGGTAGAATGAAGGCTTTTGTAATTTAAGTGCTCACTATTTTGACAGTATTTCTATGTTCCTTTTACATATTCATTCTCAGTTTTAAAATAAAATTTTGGATAAAATATTATGAACCCCCAAGATTTTTCGAAATTAAAAAAAAAACACTTCAACTTTGAAAATAGACAATCACACCCATGAATTAATGTTATGAAGATTTTTTTTTTATTTGGGAAAGGTGTTATGAAGATGTTAAGGAGGTTCGTTTGTACCCTCTGTTATAAACTTTTACTTTTGTGATTGACATGTGTAATTTCTTTTCAAATTAAAAATATTCTTTTTGGAACAATGCCACATTTCAATTAGGGAGGCGAAGGATGGGGTTGGTACCTTCGGATTACTCATATTTTTGTTTTCATACCCTTTTTATCCCTATTTTCAACTTTAACACTTCAAATATTCTTATTTAAATTGTTGATATATATTTTGATCAATTTTAATAATAATTGGTTTCTTTGAGCTACCAAAATTCATTGAGATTAATGTTGAATTATCAAAAAGTGTACCAATAATTTATAGAGTATTTGATGTATCCCAGTTGAGAATAGGGATAAAAATGGGTACCAAATAGTCTAAAGGTAGCAATTCTGACAAAAGAGTATATTACAAAGCTTAGAAAAAGGTGTCTTAACATTCCTCTAATGTTTCTATTGTTCAAACATGATTTTCTTTTTTTTTTCTTTTCTTTTTTGGCTATTTCAGCAAATATAGAAGGAAGTACTTGCAATTGATCCTATCATTTTACCATCTAATTGATAACTTTGGTTAGGCGACAAAATTGGATGACAAAACGGTTTAGTTGTGATTGACAATTAGCCCTCTCTGAAGCAAACCTAGATAAAATTGAACATTGGAGCTCAACAATTGAAGTATTCAATAGGTAGTTCTTATTAATCTTAAATCCTCAGGGATAAAATCTTAGATGCAAATCGTAAACAAAAGTGAAGGCCTATAGCCCTCAACCATGACAAAATGGTTTAGTTGTGATTGACAATTAACCCTCTCTGAAGCAAACCTAGATAAAATTGAACATTGGAGCTCAACAATTGAAGTATTCAATAGGTAGTTCTTATTAATCTTAAATCCTCAGGGAGAAAATCTTAGATGCAGATCGTAAACAAAAGTGAAGGCCTATAGCCCTCAACCATGACCAAAATTTCCAAACTTCAAAAGTAAATCTAGCTATGTAAGTCTATATAAATACTAAATAATCAAAATTAAAAAAATCCAAAAAAGAAAAAAGCATCATAATCAACTTCCTCAATCTTAGGGACAGCTCCACTTCCAGTATCTGGTGGAGCATCATCCCCCATAGGAGCACCTGCACTTCCATACATCTTAGCAATAATAGGATTATACATACTCTCTAACTCTTTCATCTTATCTTCAAATTAATCTGCTTTAGCAAGTTAATTACTATCAAGCCAATTAGTAGTATCTTCAATTGCATCTTAAATTTTCTTTTTATCATCTGGTTAAGCCGAGATCCAATCTTCTCATCTTACTGTATTCCCTATATTATAAGCATAATTTTCAAGTGCATTCTTAGCGTCAACTTTCTTCTCAATTTCGTTTTTTGTAACCTTTCTTTATCATTAGTAATTGTAATCTTATTCTTTTGGCCGGTAGTTTTGTCTTCAGCAGAAACATTCAAATCCCATTTGCATCAATATCAAAAGAAACAGAAATTTGAGGTACACCTCAGGAGCTGGAGGTATACCTGAAAGTTCAAATTTACCCAACAAATTATATCTCTAGTTCTTGTTCTTTCACCTTCATATACTTGAATTAACACACCAGATTGGTTATCTGAATAAGTAGAGAAAACTTGTTCTTTTTTGGTAGGATTAGTTATTTTTCTTGGAATAAGAACTGTCATAACTCCACCAGCAGTTTCTAAACCAAGTGAAAGTGGTGTGACATATAATCGTAATAAATCTTGAACCTTTTCATTGCCTTCAGCACTTAAAATTGCTGCTTGAACTGCTGCTCCATAAGCAACAGCTTCATCAGGATTAATGTTTTGACACAGCTTTTTACCATTGAAAAAATCTTGCAATGGCTGAACTTTTGGTATTCTAATTGAGACACCAACCAAAACAACATCATGAATTGCACTCTTATCCATTTGATCATCTCTTGAACATTTTTCTACAAGTTCTATACATTTTCTTAATAAATCCACATTCAAAAAGAGAATCAATCTCAATAGTGGTTTGAGCAGTTGAAGATAAAGTCCTCTTTGCTCTTTCACAAGATGTTCTTAATCTTCTAAGAATTCTTGGATTATTGCTAGTGTCTTTCTTGTTATTTCTTTTAAACTCTTGTACAGAATGATTCACCATTCTGTTGTCAAAATCTTCTCCTCCTAAATGGGTATCTCCGGCTGTTGCTTTTACTTCGAAAATTCCTTCTCCAATTGTGAGAAGTGAAACATCAAAAGTACCACCACCAAGATCAAAGATAAGAACATTCTTTCACCAACAGTGGTTTTCTTGTCAAGGCCATAGGCAATGGCAGCAGCTGTTTTTATTGATAATACGCATCACATTCATATATACCAGCAATAACACCTGCATTAGAGGTGGCAATTTTTGACCCTTTAGCATTGATTAACACTAAGATAAAAATAAAACTTTTCAGGGCAAATTAATTACTAATTCTTTGTAAATTCAATGTTCCTACTATTCATTTGTATTATTAACAAGGCTAAATGACCCACTTAGTACTCTACTTTTGTGATTTGACTGATTTTAAAAGTCATTTTGACCACCTTGGAAATTAACTTTTTCAATGTGATCGATTTAATGGATAGTTTCTTTTATGAAAAGTTACTTTTTCTTTTTTTTAAAATAAATTTTTGTATAGATTAATGATTTAATTTTATTAATAATTTGTTTTTTTTTCTTCTTACTTTGCTATGAATATAACTCATATTCTATAAGTTGTATTGTAAGGCAATTATTAATATTATTTTAAGCTTTATATCTGTGCTAGTTGTATTTTAATATTTATTAATTAATTATTTAAAAATATAAATAGACAAACCTATTAGTATATATCAATTACTAGACTTAAAAAGCATTAAAGAAAGAAATACTGGTTAAGTTTTTACTCGTACTTTAAATGCATTACTTTTACTTTTTATATCTCTAGCGAATAGCGATGAATGCACAAGTAAAGCTCCTTTTGTGTTATTCCTAGCAAAAATTAAATAAATTTAAATAAATAAATAAAAATAAGAAAGTTTATGTGTGTATATATATAATGATAATGAAAAAAAAATCAATCCGATTAATTGAAATATAATATTAATTAATAAGGTATAAAAATATAAAATATATGCACTTCCTAAATTTCAAAGTAGCTCTCTCTGTAAGTTAAGAAAGCGTACGAGAATGATCGCATATGATTATGTTAACAACCATAATCGCTCACTCTGATTTTGGATAGACTTGGGTAATAAACGTTGTTATAAATTTTGTACCAGTTATTTTATGGTTTAATTATTATTATTTTTAATATTTATTTAAAAATATATTTTAAATTAAAAAAATTAAAATATTAATATAATACTCACTTATTTTAAAATAAATTTTCATTCTCTAACTATTTTATACATATTTTAAATAAAATAAAAAATATATATATATATATACATATATTTGATTTCGATTAATCACGATTTTGATTTTATAATTATCTATGTTTTACCCCTAATTAATTACAGTTATTTTCGGATAAAATTTCTTAAATTTTTATCGATAATTATAATTTCAATTATCAACGTTAAAAATATTTATAGGATAAGATTTTTTCTTCTCCGTATATGATCAGTTGATATGTACATAAACCAACTCAATAACAATTATTTTACTTTTTATTTTTTATGAAACGGGGGTATGACTTGAAATAAAATAAAAGAAAAGACTTGAGTTTAAACCACCAATAACAATTCAATCACTAACACATAATGACCAGAATTAAAACATTGAATATTCAAATCTGTGTGGCTAGTTAAGTATCAATTATAGAGAAGTAAAAGCAAAAAGTGACATGGATGCTCATAAATCGTGATATTTGAAGGTGAAGAAAAAGCTTCTTTCCACCGTCCAGAACAAACTGTATATATTTCGTAGATGGTAGAGTACCCCCATAGCAAAAGGGTATGTACATGATGAGGTGGAAGTAGGATTCTCCGACCATAAGCATCTCTTGAAAAAGATTGTCCTAATCTAGATCTTACTACAAAACATCATATTAAATGCCCTTTACTCTCTAATACAAGGGTAAATGCGGTATAATCTTAATGTTATAGCCTGTGATCAAGGATTGAAAAATTGTCTACCTTATCAAGATTTTAGATATTCCTTAGTCTACATATATATATATCTTATTTGATAAAAATATTGGTAAAATTTTGAAAATCTTACAACAACATCTATAAAATATCATCGTTAAAAGAATGTCATTTTTTATCAAAATATCATAGATATTATAGATATTATCATAACATTGTCAACCAAAATTGAAGAATGTTGTTTTTTTATTAAAAAATTATTTTTTATTTTTTTTATTTTTTAAATAATATATCTTTAAACTTATTTATTTATAATTTTTGTATCTTAAATCAAATCATTATCCCTTTGATATTTAGGACAATAATTTGTACTTCTTTCCAAATATTCTTTTATGTAGACTCATTATTATCATGTTTATTTTGTTAGTCTTATCTAAAACTTTTATTTTTCATAATTCAAATTATATTAACTATAGTTAATATTTATCAATTTATAATATTATTGTAATTACAATCTAAATAATTATTTCATATTTTAACTATTTATTCTATCTTAATTGACTTAATGATTAAGATAAAGATAAGTATTCATAAATATATGTATTAAATGAAAAAATTGATTTAAAATATAAATAATTAATTGTTTTGATGCTTTACGAAATCTTATAAAAAAAATCCATATTTTAATAGAATTTTCATTGTTTAGGTAACAAGTATCAAAATTTTCATAGAAAATATATTTTTGTAAAATTTAATTCTTGACCTTTCTTTCTATTCTAAACCTTATTTGTGATTGTGTTTACTTAACACATTATTAATTATACTTAATTTGCCTTATCATATAATGTTTCAAGTGAGATTCGAACTTAATTGCAATTATAAAGTTATGGGATATAACATTTATCATTAAATTAATAAATGATATGTTAGTATAACTCATTTTTTTTATTTTAAATTATAAATTTAAATCACATTTACATTTAATACAATTTTATCTTTAAATAAATTAGTGGCTGACAACCATCTTTCTCTCCCTTACTCAAGATTAGAGTAAAATTTTAATTTTCGGGAGATAACAAGTTATTTTGATTGAAAAGTGATTCTTATCAAATGTACGTAGGACCCCTATCTCAATGGGATTTCATATATCATATGCTTATCTTATTCAGGTCCACCAAGTTCACTCATCAAAGATTGGCAGGATTTTGAATTCCAATGAATATTATGTACAGTATAATTATTAAAATAAAATAAAATAAAATAAAAAAACATTCATAAATGATTAAGGACTCTTAAAATTATAAACAAACCCCTAAATGTTTGGGGTTAATTCCAAGGCAAAACTATTTAATCTTAACTATATATCTAGTTTTCCCTTAATATTTATGTAATAAATGTGGGTTCCGCACACCAAACATCTCATAATATTACACATAACACATGCATAAGTCATCTTGAAATTCTCTTGTTATTGATCGATAATCTCTCTCTCTCTCTCTCTCTCTCATATGTTTAAGGTACGTTCTCATAAATCATCACTTTACTTTGAACTTTCTCTCTATAATTTGTGTAATTATTGGCTTGATGATCTCATTTTGGTGTTGGTCTTTGTCAATGTCAATTTGCACCAAAATAATAAAAAACTGTTCTCAACAAATAGATATATATATATATATATAATTTCAATAACCAACCCAGCAGAAACTCTTTTAATTTTTTCTTTCTTTCATGATTAGTTATTTTCAGGGACGGATATATTTGGTGTTCATAGAATTACGTACCAAACAACTTATTTCATTAAAGATATAATTTTACGCGTAAAATTTTATAATTTTTGTAAAAATTAAATCATATTTAACATATAATACTTTCTCTTAATTTAAATTCTAAGCCTATATTTTAAATATAAATTGCTTTAAATTCAAAATTTATGTATATATTTAATTATTTTTTAATCAAATCCAATAAAATTGTAAAAATTCTACATTTTTATACATATTTGTTAAAAGGAAAAATCATTTTTTAAAATTTTTATCTCTAATATTTAATTTATAAATATTTCGTGAGAATTTTACTACTATCCTCCCTAATTTTGACTACTAAATTTTCCACTAATTATTCTTCTTTTCATAGGTATTCAACGATATTTTTTTTTTCAAACCATTCTCAAATTGCTATAAATAAAATTTGTGGAAAAAAGAAGAAGAAGAAGAAGAAGAAGAAGAAGAAGATTTAACATGCATATCCAGATCAGATTCCTTATAGATGAAGCTTTTTTCATATTATCTTTATGCTTCTCATTCCATCACCACCCACACTCCTATGATGATTTAATTAGCTTTAGTGGTGACTATTTCAAAATTTAATATTGAAACTTTTTATATAATCTCTCATTCTTTTTGGCTATAATTAATATGGGCCTCATTCTTATTTAGGGATAAAGAACATAAAAGTTGATTGAACAAAAAAAGAGACAAGGAAAAAACATCTCTAAGTGCATAATAGCTTACAGCCTCATCACAAAATAATAATAATAATAATAATAATAATAATAATAATAATATAAATTAAATAAAACGACAAAAATTATAAGTCGGGTTTCTTCACATATTTTTATAAAGTTAGTGAGATCATGAGACAACTAGGGAAAGATTTTGCAATGTTAAAAAGGTGATATAAAAGATGGATAAAACTTAGTGTTACGTAATATTATTTTCAATTTTGTAAAGTGCGTTGAGGAGCTCATACACTATATGCATGAATGAAAGAAGACAAATGGGTCACTGATATGAGAAAGAGAAAAGAGAAGACGGAGCATGAATGAAAGAAGACAACACAAATGGGTCATTCATGATATGAGAAAGAGAAAAAAAAGAAGACGAAAAAAAAAAGTTGATTGAATCCCACATATATTAAAAAAAAATAGTTATTTAGTTACTTAATTATTGAATTAAATTTATTAAATTTAATTTATACCCGTTTAATATAACGTCATTAAAATTAGATTATATATGTACAAAAAAAATATATTTATTAATCATATATTTAATTAAATAAAGTTAACTTAATAATTTTAAAATTCAACCATTCATACCTAACAAAAAGTTTGAAATCTTTTTTGTGATGGTAGAAAAGAATAAAAAATCCAATTTAAAAATGATAAGAGTTTAAAGATAAGATTCATTTGGTGCCATTAATCTTCTATTCTATTTAAATTACTTATTTTAAAAAAATAAGTAAGCTAATTCAGCCATCACCAAATATAAAAAAAGGCATAAAAGTGCTACTTCATATGAATTTCCATTTACGTTCTCTTAATTGGAAGATAATTATGGCCATTATTCAGCGAGAAAAAGAGAGAAATTTCCATTCAACGGTGCTATACATATAATAAGCGTCATCAAGCTCTTACATCATGTTTTGTGGGCTGCATTATTAGACATGAAAAGTAAAAGTTTTTTTTTATCAGACCGACTCTCTAATCACTTAATACAATTGTTAATGACATGATAAATAGTAAAATGTTAACATTTACTGTTAAAATAATATTAATTTTTTTACTATAAAAATAATTTCAATCTTAAAAATTAATAACTTAGAATTAAAATTATTATTTTTCATATTTTTCTTATATTTTTAAAGATAAAAATAAAAATCAATATAATAATTTTAAAATAAGGTTTAGATACACGGTGTTAGTGGGTTAAAATTTCTATATAAATATACAGTTTTATTTTATATTATACAATCAGACTTTATAATTAAAAATATGATTGAAAAAAAAATTTATACTAGTATCTAATTCTGGCTAACATACATGATCACAATATGAAAATGTAACGTGTACGTTAATACATTAACAAAACTAAATTCAGTAAAAATGATATTAATTTTTATATTTAATTATGAAATCAAAATATTAAAAAAAAGTTGAAAATAAAAATTTTGTTGTATCTAAAATAAGAATAAAAATTAAAAATAATAATTATATTTCAAATGAAGAAATATATGTCAAAAAAATTAAACTATTATAAATAAATAATATAGCATTATTCCAATTCTATTCCATTAATAATACATGAATAGGAAAAAAATATTTCTATCTATCGTGGAATTTATTTATTTATTTTCCCTCTTAAATTAAACCAAACAAAAGGATGTATTAGAAAAATATTTCATTATTTATTTATTTATTTATTTATTATTCTAATTCTATTCCATTAATAATAGATGAATAGAAAAAAAAAATTCTATCTATTGTGGAATTTATTTCTATCTATTTTGCATATTGTTATTTTTAAACAATATGCAAAAAATTTAATTTTAATCTAATAATTATATTGCAGATGAAGCCAATACTTGTTTTGTAATTATTTAACATCTTTTTTTTTTAATTAAAAATAAAAAAAATAATTAATATTATTTTTTATTATGTATAGAATGATACTACTAAATATAAATCCTAAATGACGTGTGACTCACCTCTAAGGAAAATAAAATATTATGTAATATATAGCTAGAGAAGTAGATGATTGTTGTATTAAAAATGTTCTCTATTTAAGATTTGATAGGCTCTGTGTTCATTTGGGTGCATTGCCTTATAGGTAGGTCCTAACTCCTCCTCAGTATTGCAAATTAGAAAACTTTGAGTCCATTTGTTTCAACAATGAACATATATAATGTAATTAATATATTTGCTGTTAGAAAAGCGGACACATAAATATAATATATATGTTGGAAAAAGTTACAAATATATTCAAAATTTAAAATAAATTTTGAAATAATACTACTAGTGTTAATGATAAATACAATTTAATTTACGTAATTATATTAAATAATAAAGATCATAATATATTTATGATATATAATAAAACTAAATAACCAGAAATTGAATCACATCTTTTAATACGAAAGTATTGACTTGGAATAAAGATACCGTCTTAAAAAGTCATTTAAACTGCAAATTTGAAGTGCAAGAGCACATTAAGTTGAATCGACTTATTTTTTCTATAAATATATAAAAATATTATTAATTTTTTCCTATAATTTAAATTTTAAGATAATTTATTTTTTTTTATAAATTTTAACTTAATATCATAACTAAAAGTGAACTTATTATAATTTTGGTAAGTGTGTTACAGTTTGCTGAACGAATATGTTCTTGGAATAAATATGTTAAGTTTCAAAATTATTATAGCTTTACTTAATTAATTTTTATGAATCAAAATTATATATGCAGCTTAGCTAACCAAGCAAAAAATACAAGTAGCAAATCCTATCCACTACAATATCCACAACTAAAAGTATATTGGTATTGCTCTCATAGTCATATATGAAGTAGTAATTAAAAGGTAAAGTTACTTAGATTAGTGTAACAAAATTAAACGTTCTTGATGTGATTTAAAGCAAAGTCCTTATAAATACAGTAATACATTTGCTAATTTTACGGACCCCATCATAAAGCCCCAATACACTCAAAATATACAAAAGAACTACCAATAAAAGTAAAAAAGAGAGATTATCCACAGCCTACTTTACTGTAACATAGTCTCTCTAGTCTCATGTGCATGGAGGATTTTTTTTCCCCTTTTTTTTAAAAAATATTTTTCACTACCATTGTTCATGTATTGAGTTTATTATATTAACCTGTATAATTAATTAGCACATTTTTCTCAATTTAAGTTATTTTATTTTAATTCTCTCTAAACGCACAAATTTTCTCTTTATATCATGTTTATCTTATTTTACATTTTTATCATGATACATATAATATGTTATATATATATATATATATATATATATATAAGATCATTGTAGTTTCAATTTTGTCTATATTTACTTAATATTTATGCAATTTTGCACACTTTTATATCTCAATGGACAAAATCTCACAATAGTTGAGATTTATTAGGGAGTGTAGATAGTTAAAATTATTACTTTAAATCTATGAATATAAAAAATTGCTTAATATATATATATATATATATATACAGTATGAGGTAAAAATGAAACATTCTATAAAAGGGTAAAAATGAGGGGTGTTTTTTGAAGCACTAAGCTCAAACTACAGTAATGAATGAAAAGAAAGCTTCAATGCTAAGAAATTTCTTCCACTCAAACCCTAAAAAAAAATATAATAAAACAAAAAGAGAGATGGAATAAGGGAATATAATTAAAGCAAATTAAAAATATACAAAAGCTTCTTCTTTAGCTAGCTTTTTCTCAGTCCTCTCTTCTCTTTAAGTCTCTTTTCCCTTTCTCTCTTTGCTCTCTTCTGGTATTCCCTTGGTTTTGATTCTCCACCATATATATATCTATATTTCCTAAAGCCTCCATCAACCTTTATAAAAAGAAGGTGCAAAAAAAAAAAAAAAAACCATGGTTTTCTCATCCATTCCAGTCTATTTAGATCCTAATTCCAATTGGCACCAGGTTAGGTTTAATTCAATAGCTTCTTCATCAATAAAGAAAACAAAAGAAGATTAGCTAGAAAAGCAAATTCAAAAGAATACAATTCTTATTCCTTTTTGTGATTTATTGATTTTTGAATATACTTGATTTACTTGCTTCTCTTGTTTCATTATTTATTTATTTTATTTTATTTTCATTTTTTTCATCCTCTCAGCATCAAAATCTTCAACTTGGAAGTAATACTGGCAGGGGTGAAATTCCACAGCTTTCACCACTGCCTCAGCTGCCTCCACCAACTCATGGAGTTGGTGGCGGCAGCGGTAGTGGTAGTACTGACATGAGCTTAATCAGATCAGGTTTGATGGCTGAGCGAGCCCGTCTTGCAAACTTATCACAACCAGAACAAGCTCTCAAGTGCCCAAGATGTGAATCAAGCAACACCAAGTTTTGCTACTTCAACAACTACAACCACTGTCAGCCTCGCCACTTCTGTAAGGCTTGTCGTCGTTATTGGACTAAAGGTGGTGCTCTTAGGAACGTTCCGGTAGGTGGAGGCTGTCGGAGAAATAACAAGAAAAACAAAACCAAGAATCAATCAAAGTCTCCAGTTGCAGCTTCAAGTGCACAAACAGAAGTAGTAGTTCAAAACTCAGAAGGTCAAATCGGTAATTTGCAACAACCACACGATCATGAATCATCTTTTATAACATCTATACAAAATTTCACTCGTTTTGGTGGTAATGGAAACAATATAGGCTTAAACTTTAGTGGTACTGTTCAGCCAAATAATGAAAGTCATGATCATATGGGTTTTCAAATTGGAGGTAACAATAATATGAATTTTAGACAACAATTTCCATTCTTGAGTAGTTTTGATTCTTCAATAAATTTATACCCATTTAATCAAAATACTCAAGGAATTGAAGCTCATGCTGAAATGGGTGGATCAGAAAGTCAATTAAGAAACTTGTCTTTGAGTTCAGCTAGGGCTTCTCAAATGTCACATGCCACATTAGAAGCAAATCAAGGGTTAAATTTGTCAAGGCCTAATTTGGGTGGTGCTTTGGAAAATAATAATCAGTTTTGGGGTCGGAGTGCTTGGACTGATTTATCTGGACTCAACTCTTCGTCTACAAACCATCTCTTGTAAGTTTAAAATAAACAAGGGTTAATTAGATCTTCAATTACATGAAGATCTAAGAAATGTGTTTAATTAATTATGTTGTTGGATTTGAGTGGCTTAATTTGTTTTGTGTTGGTTTAAGGACTTTGTGTGTAAGTTATGGCACAGCTTGTGTTCATCATCATCTAACAACCCATGTATGAGCTAAAGATACTAGAAACTTGTAGAACATATAATTTTATATATGGTATTGGAGAAATTACTTATTACTCTTAAAGCATAAATTATTTGATATTTCAGATCAACCATATTCATCTTTTATCGGTGCGTCATGCAAATATTTTCTTAAAATGTGTTATAAGCTTGTAATATGTTACTTATAACGTTGAAATGGTTACAAATCATGATTTGGTCGGAATATACAGATAATTTATTCTTGTAATTAATAATAATAATCCCTACATGATACCCTAGCTATTTGATATATATATATATATATATATATGATATTATTTTTGTTCGTTGTTGTTATATATATTTAGAACTTATATGAATCATAATTATAGCCTTTTGCATGCACATGGATTACAATGACAAACTGTAATATTTGATTAATTGTTTGATATTGTGAGATGGACAACATTAATTTCCTTTATATGATTTCGTGATTGTCTAATGCTTTAATTTTTTTAGTCAAATGCTTTATTTTAAGTGCATGATTTATACATACACCTTTTATAAGCATTTTATTAGTTAACTTCATTTTCTCATACAAATGTACGCAATATCAAATTGAATTGGTAACTTTGTTTTTTTTTTCTTCTTCTTTTTTTTTAATAAACTAATTACTATGATTAGAGATCTTTGAAATAAATTTTATCTTCCTTTAATTCAATTTTATGCTGATGATCATAGGCAGATCCTTGTTGCTGATAGATGAATAAAATATTTTTTAACACCTTCTTCCAATAATTTAATGTTTAATTTGGAAAAATTGGACGTTATTAATAATTTATAATATGATATTAAAAATGAAGGTTTTATGTTCCAATCCTAATAGGTTAAGAAAATAATAATCAGATTTATCAATGAATGACGTTTTCATCAAGTACTGTTGTTTTCTTGTATTTTTTGTTTCTTAATTCATTTTTTATAGAATACAAAAACTATTTTGGTAGCTAATTCTATTTTATTTTTTCTAAAATATGAAAACAAAGTACACAAAAAAAAGTTGTTTGATAAAATTTTGTTTCACATTTTTGTTTTTATTTTTTATATTAATATTATCAATTTTAAGTATATTAATATTAATATAAAGAAGGTGGGATCTTGGTTTTTTTGTAAAAACGGGATGTTAGTGTAGGATTTGAATTAGAAATATCATTTGATAAAATAAAAAAGAAATTTAATGTGAAATTGTGTTGTGGTGAAGGTGTTATGAATCCATATTCTCGTTATTATGAATTTAATTTTGAACATCAATCTTATAATATTTTCTTTGTTAATTAATAAAAAAGAGTTAAAAAAAAAAGTTTTCAAAACCAAACTTAGGTAATGCGTATCAGATATATAGTAGAGTGATTTTACTTCAAATGAGTTAAAAAGATTTATGGAAGTGTCAAAATTTGAATTCCAAAAAAGTGTTATAATTGTCTGATAATTTTCAGTAACATTTTCATGTGAGTGGAACGACGTCGTTACTTAATATTCTTTATCATATATTTTGAAATACACTTCTGACCTGGGAAAAATGTTCATGAACTAGTCTAGACATTGACTATGAAATGATATCATGGAAAAGATAAAAACTATATGTAAAGAGGTATGATGAAAGAGATCGACAGAGCACGATCATATATGGGCTAACGGTCTTAATGATTTTTGTAATAATATTAATAATGATGAGAGTTTGATATGTTCTAGAGATAAAGTTTGAAGGGGAGATAGAGAGAGAATACAATATTAGAAAATGCCAAAATACTAATTCAAAATCATGCATGCAACTTAAAGTTTTAAACCTAAACGTAGTTATTATTATAGTTAATTCTCTAAGATTTTCTTAATCACAAGATTAAATATCATCTATCTAAATTAAGGATAAATTATTCATTTTTCTTAAAATATTAATAAAATTTAAGATTTAATATAATATTTTATTTAAAAATAAATAATTAAATATCCAACGAGAAATAAAGAGATAAAATAATAGTGAAAAATTCACATCAAAATAATTAATATCTAGTAAATTACATGTATTCAAATAATATTTGAAAAGACAACTTATACTTGTTTAAATTTGAAATAAGTTCTTAATTATTGGGTCATTATATAACTGATTAAAACAATTGAATACACTTTTATTATTCAATTATCTATGTAATCTAACTTATCAACTTATAATTAATAAGAAATGCTCATTTTAGAATGTAAAGATTTTGAAAAAACTGAAGGACTGTCAATGTTTGGGTAAAAAGTCTTCATGTAATACCAATTTGATAATTATATATATATATATATAGTTATTAACATAATAAAACATATGAATTAAATATTATATTTCTATAATCAATTATAATTTATTATACAATTTTTTTATATAGTGATATTTATTTAAAGTAGTAATTTATCTTTCATATTCGTTAAAAATTTATAAGAATATAAAAATTGTGTAATATATTAGAATAATTTATCATATCTTTTATCTATATATATATATATATATCTATATATATATATATATATATATATATATATATATTTTTAAAAAAATTGTTTTAATAATATTTGAGTAATCTATTAATAATAAGTATTGAAATGGAAACGAGGGAGTAGTATAAAAAGTCGATCGGGGAATCAAAGGAAATTAACTTTTGCAAGAACCGAGGATGACTAGCTAGCAATATTGGAGGAATAAAGGTAAGGAAGCAGTAAAGCAAAGCATTCTTCTCTTACTTTTACTTTGTTTCTATTTAAGATGGTCAGATTTGTCATTTGAATTCAGGCAATTAAAACAGTTATGGCCATGATGACATGACATGAATTATTAATGCTAAAAGCAAAAACCAGAAGGAAAACTTTCTGTGTATACACTGAAATTGCAACATTTCTTTTTTTTTTACCAAAAATAAACTACACAATTAATAAATACTTATTGCTATCAACTAATTTAATATTGGGATTCTTATCAAATAACCAATAAAAAATTATTGACATATAAGTAGGATTTGTAAACCACTCCACTAAATACAAATAGAATTACTCAAACTAAAAGGAGAAAAAGGGGGGAAAAAGATGATATTTAATGGATTAAGAATCTTCATTTTAAATCTTAAATATTTATTTCATGTAATAATTTGAAGATATTAATGAAAAATAATATTTTAATCTGTGTTAAAAAAGATAAGGAGTAGTGTTATATAACACTAGTGAGTATATTTTTATAATTAGTTACATTATTATTAAGATATAGAGTTAAATTAATAAATAAAAAACTAATATTTTTGAATTTTTAACACCTAAAATGTGTTGAGTAATATAGTTAAGATATAAAACATGTTTAAAAATTGAAAAATTCAAGAAATTATAACTTTATTTGTTTATTTATTTTTGATAAAAGAAGCTATATCTTTGTTATACTTTTTATTTATTAAACCATTTTTTTATTTTTTATTTTTTTTGAAAAATATTATATTTATTAAGTTATTTTATGAGTCATATCATATGTTAATTATTAATTATATTTAAAATTAAGATATAAAATAATGAAGTAATTATTTAACCGAGCAATTAATAAATAAATTAAAAACATTTTGTTTGTTTGTTTTTGGACGATACTAAATCGTGTAGTTATATTGATATACGTGAAATGTTTTTTTTTTTAGTTAATTAACTCATCATTTTTAACGCTTTTACTATTGTTAAATAAATAAGTAAAAACATTTCACTCGTTTCTTTAATAAGTGATATAGTTATGTTGTTAAGCACTCTTTTATATCTTAAATTTATTACCATTTAGGTGGTACTTGTTTATTATATATAGTTTTCTCGACTGTTAATTATTACTAACATTTCAAGTCTTCCTTAATTAAAAAAATAAAACCTTAAGATTTTTTTACGTGTTTAATAAGAATTTTAGTTTTGATTTAATAATTTTAATTATTTATGTATTTAAAATGATAATTTTTTATATTTAATGAAATTTTATTTTAAAAAAAATCTTGGTTTAATATACGTATCAAATTTTAGATATATAACATTTTCCTTTCTTACATCAATTTTTTTTTCTTTTTTCTTCTGCTGCGTCAGCTTACAACGAATGGGCCACCACTCACCGGTCTCAGTTCCTTATTCACTTTTTTTTTTTGCTTCATCTTCACCTTCACCTTCTTTTTAGTGAAGCGTGAAGTATAGTTGAATCACCGAAACTAAAATTCTCTCTTTATTATTCTGTTCACCCTCACGTATTTTTCTGTTTAGTGACGATTTTTTTATCATTATTAATTAAGCGTTTACAAGAACTTAAATTATTAGTGATATAATTGATTTTTATTAATAATAGTTATTTAATATTTAATATTATTGACATTAAAATGTAATTATTTATAAAGTTAAAAAATTATTTCATATGTTTTTACTAAAAAATGGTGGCTATGGTTAACTAATTATTAAAAAAAAAAAGTTTACTAATTTTTAAGTAGGGTATTATAAGTTCATTAATTATGGGTTTCAATTTGTATCATAGTTAGATTAATTGAATAAAGCTTGAATCGAAAAAACTAAATCGAACATTAATCGAATTAAACTCGAGCCAATTCATATAGCTCGAAAAAATCAAGCTATTTTCAAACTAGTCTTTTAATTTAAAATTAAATTAAAAATATTATGATTTTATGATTCATTTATAAAACATTTTAGATGATATTATGACTTGAAATTGATGTAAGTCTAAAATGTTTTATAGATTGTTTTGAATCTTAATGTTTAAATGATGATATAATAAGATATTGTTAATATGTATTTTTTATATTGACTAGTTGTTAACATTATTTCTCTCCTTTTTTTGTGTTTTATGTTATAATATTTGTTCTAATAAGATTTAATATTATTAAAAATATTTTTTGATTATAAAAAAATTAACTAAAAATACATACAATTAACAATTTTAGCTTAGAACTCAACTTAAATTTATTTTTTATTAGGTTTGAACCAATTTGAAGTAAAATTATTCAAGTTAATTCAAATTTACATTAATACATACATATATATATATATATATATATATTTTCTAAATCAATTTCAATTTAAAAACTATGAAATTATATACATTTCTAAAATTAATTTCAATTTAAAAACTATAAAATTATATAAGTTTAAATACATAGTAATTAATTTAAAAATATATAATAATTTAAAAAATTACTCAAACTTTATTAACGTGCTCCATTACTTAAATTTTAAAAAAAATGGATTTTTAATACACTTTTCAATAGATAATAAGTTTATATTATCCCACGTAAAAGTTGTTAAAATTATCTATTCATTTTGATTATAATTAATGGATTATTATCCTCCTTCATCTTATTTTTATCTTGAAATTATCAAAAGAAAATATCTCAATGGCATTAACCTTTATTAAACCAAGTACGTAGGATAAGGCCATGGCCACCCCTACATCAAAAGAAAAATCAGTATTTACCACTAATTCATAGTATTATATGGCTTAAACATAGTTACAAATATGGATAAATTTGTCATATGACACCCTCTAATTGAAATTTTTAGTTCATTCCATTTAGTAACTAATAACATAATTACTAAAGGAAAATGAAAGAGAATCAAGTACAGAACTAGACTACTATCATTTTAGCCAATGAGATACTACACAATTCTCGTTTGGTCTTAACAACCATATCATAAGTTACATACACAGTTACCAAAAAAAAACAACATAGAATCGGTTCTAGATTTATAAGTACCATGATGTCATAACCAACTTGTTTGGCAAAAAAGAAATGATCATAACCAACTTGTTTGGCAAAAAAGAAATGGTCATAACCAACTTGTTTGGCAAAAAAGAAATGGTCATAACCAATGAGTCATAAGTTAGAATAACTAAGGCATTTGGGAGTTGTGACTCGATGTGAGTTTGTGACTAATTTCTCAGATCTCTCCATTATGCATAAAAATTAAGAATTCACACAGGTAACACGAAGTGAGATACTGAGATGCTTCAATCAAATCCAATGAGAAAAAGAAATCTACGAAATTAAGGTAAATTGTGAAAATAAAATCGAAATCGGAATAGAATAGAAATAATTTTGTTTGATTTAACCACTTTAATCAAATAAGAAATCAGCATTACAATATTTTGTTTATAACTTAAATGAAACGAAAAACATTATATGTTACCTTAATAACTTTATATATAATATCATTTAATTATTATTTTTTCGTCAGAAAAAATACATTATTAAAATCATTATTTTTTTAAATAATTATTACTTAAAAAATATATATTATTAAAATTATTATTTTTCTAAATAGGATTTAGGGTTTTGAGGTTTGAGATTCAGGGATTTGGGGTTTAGGGTTTTAAGATTTAGGATTTGAGGTTTAGAGTTTAGGGTTATATTTATGATTAAAATTATTATTTTTCTAAATATGATTTAGAGTTTTGGGTTATATTTGTGAGTTTAGGGTTAATATTATTATTTTTTTAAATAGAGTTTTGAGTTTTGGGATTTAGGATTTGAGATTTAAGATTTAGAATTTAGAATTTTGGAATTTGGGTTTTGGGTTTTGACATTTATGATTTAAAGTTTAAAGTTTAAGGCTTTTGGTTTAAGGTTTTAAGTTTTTAGATTTAGAATTATATTTGAAGTTGGTCAAATTGAAAAAAAAAAATTGAAATAAAAATAGAATCATGATTTTTAAAAAGAAAGAAAAAATTCTGATTTTTCTCCTTTAAGAATCGATTTCATTCTCATCTCAATTTTTCAACCCAATCAAACAACATAAGACTTTATTAAGTACCAATTTCATCCATAACTTATTCCTTTTCGAACCATTTAGTTTTTGGCTCAGGGTCTGAATATGCTAATGCGAACAGTTCGACTTAACATTCGCCTAGAAGCATACAAGGATCTTCAGGCAAGTATTTTTCTTTTGAAAAATAGTTTCATAGACGCAGGAATTTAGAGAAAACTGTTTTAAACACATGAAACATCTCTTCACTAAAACTGAGGATGATTACAATGTATTGTACAATTTGACTGCATGTGTCACCCCTTTCGGCCTTATAATTTACTCTTGATGATCTTTTAAGAATCAGTTAAACTTACAGTCCTCATTCCACACAAACAAATGAATAACTTACACTTGGGAAAGGCGATCTTCCACCTTCCCGGTAAAAGCAGAGCCATCCTTTGAAACTTGTTGACAAGAAGAAAAGAAACAAAAACTTCCCTCAGCCAGCAACACCATTTGCTGTGGAGAGTAATTGTGACAGCTGTGTATGAGCATGAGACTCGGCTTGTGCCTGAGCTTGCTTCTGCTGCTCAACAAACCTGTTCATTCTGTCTAGTAACTGTGCAGCCTTTCGCTTGCCTCTATCCGTTCCAGTTTGGGCCAAATCTACCAGAGAACCAACAACTCCAAGTTCTTTAGCTTTTGCTAGATGTTGTTGATCACTAGAACAAAGGTGAACCAAAACTGCAGCTCCATTCTCTCTGTTCCTAGGAGACCCATTTCTTATGACCTCTACCAAAACCGGCACTGCTTCTGCAGCTCCAATTGCTGACTTACCTTCTGGATGGCTAGAAAGTATTGCGAGAATGGCCAATGCTTCATCAATCATTTCCCTGCCGGGTTCTGTTAGCAAACACATTAATGTGGGAACAACACCAGCTCGCACTGCCTTCCCCTTGTTCCCTTGGTAAATACAGAGATTGAAAAGTGCTGTTGCAGCATCTTTCTTACCCCTTTGGGTTCCTTCACTCAGAAGAGCCACGAGTGGTGGAATAGCTCCCGAAGCTCCAATTGTAACCTTATTTTCATCCACAACTGAGAGGCTAAAAAGAGTGGCTGCTGCATTTTCCCGAGCTTCCATGCTCCCCTTCTTGAGCACCTGAACTATGCCAGGAACCGCTCCAAAGGATATGATGCTTCCTTTGTTATCATCACATATGGAAAGGTTAAGAAGAGCTGTTACTGCATGCTCTTGGATTCGAGAGTCAGGTGTTGAAAGGAGGCCTACGAGTAAAGGGATAGCACCAGCTTCAGCAATAGCTACACGATTATCAGCATTGCGCTTGGCTAGAAGACGAATCTCTCCAGCAGCAGATCTCTGGTCTTCAGGGTTGCCAGATGTGAGCTTACTTAGAAGAATGTCAATCTTAATCCTTTCAGCAGGTGAGCAAGCAGAAGTGGCTTTATTGGTCCTAGAACTACTTGGTTTGGGAGGTTCAATGTCATTTGCCTCACACCATTGGGCTATGAGGCTCCGCAGGACAAAGTTTGGGGTAAGGATGGTGCTATTTAGTGCCTGTTGTGTCTTTGGACATGTTCCATGGCCTGCTTCCAGCCACTTTTCAATACAAGAACGTTCATATGTCTACATGAGTGGAAAAATAAGACTAGTTAAAACTAGTAATAATAAGATCAATATAAGAAAGTCACATTAGCATACTACTCTAACCTAAACAAAATCACTCGAATATCCAACCCAGCAAATGACCAAATGTTTCCAATTTAACACTCTTAACCATATTGGATATTTATGAAATGTCAAACAAGGCAAAAGTCACAGAAATCGAGTTGGTAACAGAACTCATCAATAAATATAACATAAGAAACCAATTTTCGGGCATAAATAATTTCTCAAGTAAATGGTAAACTCCAATTATTTTCCTCATGAGAGTACTCAACAAAATTAATATTCATATAACATAGTCAATGGCATAGGAATTTATTGACTATGTTATACAAGAACAAGCATGGCATACATATCTACCTGTCCTGTTGAAACAATGACGGGATCTTTCATTAACTCCAGGGATATTGGACAGCGAAAATCATTTGGAACAACTGGAGCGTTGTGATTTTTATCCGTGGAAGTTTGTATACTGCAACTAGCAGAAGCACACTTTTCTCTCGTGGGAGCATCCATGTTGGGGTTTTCTGTCTGCACAAAATATTTTATTTTTTTAAGTAGCATTGACATCTTCTCAATACTTTCTCCAGGATCTCCACCAGTAGCAGAAACTATCTCATACAAAGCTAGCGACTCCCGAGTAAGTTCCTCTATCCCCATCAAATGTAATATCTCTGCTACTCTCTTTAAGACAATTGGATCGACTGCTGCATCATTACCGTTATAAAGAGATGAAAGATCCTCATACAGCTCAGCATCAAGTGGATCATTCCTTTCCTTTGCCCTTCTAAACTGAGCGAGAACAAGCTCAAACTGTACAAGGAAAATAGTCAAAACAACATATATAAGCATATGAAATTAAAATCCTTCATGAATGCATTTTAAGCTTTGATCCACTTAAATTTCAGTTGAACTACATACGAATGGCAACATTATAATTTCAAAAGAGTATTTTATCATGCCATCAAGCACAAAATATTTGAGCAGGCATTGAGTCATACAAATCTTCGTGCCACCAATCTCAAAGTAAATATGATAAGCTTAAAATGAAGGAGGGAGGCAGCATCCTTATATCCCCTTGTTCTTTATAATAACACCACACAACAGTCGAAAAAAATGCCAAATGACAAATCTGTACCTGTTCCTTAACTTCATCAGATATGTCAAGATTTTCATAGGAAATTCTACTTAACGATTGTTCCAACTGAGATGTCACCTCATGGAACTTGTTCATAATCTTCTCCCTTTCTAGGACCTACAAACAAAAACAAGGTTAGTTCAATGTGGGAAAGAGGGCAACCAACGAAAAAGGCTGACTGATCAGTTTTTATAACTTTTAAGTTCTTTATACTACTGCTTTCCCAAAAAAAAAACCTTATATTTATTATAAAAAACGATAACGTACATTAAAGTGTTAGTAAAACATTTCCATAAAAGAAAATTAACTTCAATAAAGTGTGACATATCTAGACTTGATCTCAAAATATGGTGTAACATCAAAGTACTCGATCAAATAGAACAGTCAGAATATAAACTCTCACAATACTTCCACCTTAGTACAACCGCTGACATCAGAGCATTTTACACTTCCTCCATTGGAAAACGGAGGAAATCTTTTCCAATATAACTAACATAAACCAAGTAACACAATAATTATCCACTAGATAGTGCTAATTGCATCAAAATTTGCAATCACTTCACTCACAGCATACATGTTGCACTTAGATACATAATTTTTTTTCTCTTTCCAATTTCCTATATCATGATACCAAGTGGCATGTGGATGCAAAGAATGGAGTAAGGGTAAAAATAAGTGCAGCTAGCATTTCACTTGTCTACGTGGTATAGTTTTCAACAGACACCCAGCCTAAAGCTACTTTTAAGTTCAATAGAACGAGGTGTTATTCATTACTACTCACTAATTAATTTGTTTTTTCCCTCCACGAGTATTTGTTTTTTAAAGAAAAAGTTACACTAATCTTGAATTTTATTGACCTAGATTATCATATCATCACATATTTCAGGATATTAAAATGATGAACAAAGGCCATCGGAAAGACAATACGATAACATGATAGCTAACACAACAGCCATCACCATTGCCACCCTCACACGAGAGTGCCACTTTTTTCAATAGAAGTTGATCCTAATCTAGAAAAAAAGAACAAAAGGAGCAACCTGCAACTTTGATTATCAAATCTAGACCCTAAGATAAGGGTGATGGTTAAAATGGAATTTTAGAAATCTGAACTTTTGAATAATTATAGGCCCAGATGGGAATAAAAAATTCACTCAAGTAAGTGAATCTCGAACAACTTTTATGAGATTCTGATTTTCAATCCGTGGATTCTTTTTCAAAAAAGTTGTAGCTAAAACTATTTTAGCTGCTTCATCACATAAAAGTGAGCTATGGGCTGCTCCAAATTCCCGTAAAAACCCTGAATATATCAAACAATCTATTTTCTACTTTCCTATCACTTTCCTCTTTTTCTTGTACTTGAACACCAACCAACAAATAAACAAACAAACAAGCAAAGCGAAAAGGAAATAAAAACAGAAACGAAAAATAAAGGCGTCAATCAATTAATAATCACACACCAGGTAAATTTTGCTGCCTTCACTACCAAATCCAAGCAACTCCTTAGCCGATAGCAGAGCATTCTTAAAATGCACCAAAGCTTTCACAGTTTCCTCCGGCAAAACCTCTTTACTGTCCCTAATCTCTTCGAACATTGGAGTTAACAGCTTCAATCTTCTCGCTAGATTACAATACTGCTTCTTGACCGTACATCTGTATTCCGAGATTGAAGCAATCTCTCCAACAACGTCGATTGAACTTTGCAACAACACTTCTTTCTCTTCCTCCATAGCTTCGAAGCTATCAACAATCGGATCTCTTGAAAATTTTCACAAAGATTATTGTTGTAGATTCAGCTTCTGCTGAATTTCTCAGAGGTTGGAGTAGAAGAAGAAGGACTTGGTCGTCTTCAATAGGGAGAGAGACTAAAGAATGGGAGAAATAGAAAAGAGGCTGTTTGGAGGTGCGGTTAAGTTGAGGGTTAAACCAGAGTTAGGATAGGACTTAACTCGGATCGGGTTTGTGATATCTTAGCTGTGTAGTGGGAGTCTCTGAGACGTGGACAAAAACAAAACAATATTATATTATTATTTTAAATGGAAAAGAAGGCCGAGTTGGTGTGAGTTAGAAAGCGAATAGAAAACCGGCTCGGCTTGGAGTTCGTTGAGGACTTGAGCCTATTAACTTGTAAATTGTAATTATCCCGTTCTTTAGGTTTTACTATTTTAACCTCGGCCATTAATTAGCTATTTAATTTCAATCCAAGACTAATAAGAAATTACTTATCACCCAAATAAGAAATAAATTCGGTATTTAAATTTTTTTTATTTAATTTTTTAAAAAATTTATATATGATTTGAATTTTTTTCTTAAATTGATAGATTTATTAAGTGTTATGTTTTCAATTAGATAAGACGGAATTAACATTTTTATTAATAAGTCATACAAAAAAATTGTATAGATTTAATATTTTTTACTGTTAAATAATATATGTTTAACTATATTGTTTATGATTTAAATTAATAAAAAAATGTAATTTTTTTTAATTATGTATATAACCAAAATAAAACGTTTATAATGTTGTACATTCTTCACGAATACTTCCATTAATGAGAATAATTTTTATTCAACTAAGAATTGTGGAGTTCATAAATATATGCAAAAGGAATTTGTATACAATTGTAAGAAAATTGGATTCAAAAATTAAGTATTACAGATAGTATAATCCCTAAATATTCCTATAAATACTTTTTTTTCGTAAAGTTATTTTCATTAATTAAAATTTTGGATTTTTTTGATCATTTATCTACGAAAAAAATTAACAAATGCATCGTGATATTTGTTTTCATTAACTTATTTATAAATGATATCATAATTATTTTAATTCATATATCATAATTTGATATTTATTATAATACTGATCACCTAATAGAATACTTTCTTTTGAAAAATGTAGTTCATTATTAATTTCTATAACATTTCTCGATAATTATTTAAAACAAAACATTACTCAATATTTTTTTCATTCAATTTGTTATTTTATTAAGTAAACATTGTGCAAGCATTTATATATCTTTTACATTAAATAAGAATGCATTATGGTGACTTTAATACCTCTATTTTAGAAAATATATTATTATATAAAAAAATTAAGAAAAATCGTTAAAAAAAATTATAGCAATAAAAATAACACTATAATAATATTAAATATATTATATTAAACAATATTCAATATTAAACATATTTAAATATAATTGTAACTCAATTTAAACAGTATCAAATTAAACGATGTAAAATAATATAATAGATTTTTTTAACACAAGAGATACTATTTTATTGTTACAAATTTTAAATATATTATTTTTATTATTTTTTAAAAAATTAACTTGAATTTGCATTCCATCACAACAATAGAATGTTACTAGTAATTTGTATTTTACATTTAAATATAAGACTTTTTAATCATCGTAACCAATTAAATTATAAATTGAGAGTCTCTTAATTTTTTCAATTTACACAAATAATTGTACTTAAAACTGTAGCAATAAAATAAAGCTCTCTTTTTGAATTAAAAGTGATATGAATTAGTGTCAGTGTTATTATCTTTATTGTTATTAATTTATTTTTTAAAAAACTATTTCTTTTTCTTTTTGATCACTCAGTTACGCTTGATTAAATCATGTATGTATAGAAAGAAAATAAATTAAACAAACTTTGCATTGTACTTGAAATATAGTGTTGCTTTTTTATATTTTCACAACAATACACAGGGTGATGAGAATTGAAACAGAAAATGAAAATATGTCAAATTAAACACACACAACATTAAACTCAAATTTACAATACTTAAACCAATAATATATGCCAATATATCATATGTCAACTAATTAAATTATATGATATTTTTCTCTATATAAGTTAACTTATTGTTGTTAAATGAATTGAATTATTCATTTATATTTAACTTATAAATTAAAAGATATCAAATGATATTAGTATAATATTATCATAATTATAAAAATATTACAATTAATAAAGATATTTAATTAATTGAATTTACAAACTTAAATACCTAAAAAAAATTAACTTTTAACTTATTATATTAACTTAAAAAAAATGAATTTATTTTGCTAAATTAAGACGGCTAACTGAACCTAAAGGTCATCCTAGTGGTGAAAGAACTATTATAGCCTACTGAATCAGTATTATTATTATTATTATTATTATTATTATTATTATTATTATTATTATTATTATTAACTATGATTTATAAGCATATGGATTTGTATCATCGATGTTTTGCTGCAATTGGACCACCGGCTTTACTGACGCGCTAATTATTTTTCTTTTCCAAATTATATCTTATTCTTTTTTGTCAGTTACCAACTTACCATTACTTTTTCCTATAATTATCAACTTCTGTCAGAAATACCATCAATTCATCTTTTTATTTAAGAATAACAACCAAAAAAATTTATTTATTAAAAAAATAATTTATTTTAATTATATATTTAATTTATTATTCATATAAAAATTATTAGGATACTTAAGAATATCTATAATAACACATAATACTAGTAAGAGTCCAATTATGTCTTAATATTAAGAATTAATCATTTAACTGAATCCTTCAAACATACATCTATATTCCATCAATTTTATACACGTTGTAAAAAATAATGGAAGAATCACATTAAGTTAATAAAACCTGAGAGTTTAAATGATATTAAAACAATATCATATAATTCTTATTGCAATTTAACGTAAACTCATCATTTGCTTGGATTTAGGTTACATGCGTCACCTAAAGTGTTCATTTTCACCTTGAAAATGATTCCACACAATGTAAATTAGATTTTAATTATGATACATTTTATTGAGCATAATATTTAAATTCAAAAAAGTAATATATTAAAAAATATTACATTTTAATTATATATATAATTTATTACTCATATTTTTTTAATATAAAACTTATTTATACGCCTAACGAATCTTAATCTACACTTCATATAAATAAAAATTATTTTATTTATATTTAATTAGATAAAATTGAATTAATTTTAATCTATGGTTAACAATTCACCAACAATGTTCAACAAATGGTAAGAGTATATCAACCATGTATCAATATCATTTATCGACTTAACAACTACGATTATTCTAAATCAACATTAATCAATGTTAAAGATGAGCACGGTATGAATGGAGACGGTTATTGATATAACTGTTTTCGAATCGAATTATAAAATCTATACCAAAAATCGTTACGGTTTAGGGATAGTTTTTTACTCGCAAGTAAAGATTCAAGTCAGTTATTAAAAAATATTTGAAAACCCATTTTTTCAAAAAAAAAATTAAAAATTTATATGTATTTACACAAAAAATCAATAAATTCTAATTATTAATTAATATATAATTTAATTTAATAAACTTATAAATTAATTAAATAAATATAATTAATTTTTGTTACGAGCGTGTACGGTTATCAGTATAACTGTACCTATTACTTTATATTTAATATTTATCTAAAATCGTACTTATCTTCAAAATTTATCAAATAAAAATCATACCATAATATGGATAATCGAATCCACGATTTTTTTACTTATTGATGTATAATAAATATGAAGATTTAATAGATAAAATAAAACTCATTTATAATTTTGCATACTTATGGTAAGGGAAACTTTTATGCTATGTATTAAAATATTCGTGGATGGCATTAAAATTAATAAACTCGTATCTTTTGGATATTGTTTTTAATTAATAAATTTTTAATTAATATATTTTAATTATTAAATTTTATTTTCAGATTATAAAGTAAATTATTCCATTTTTTTTTAATTTAAGGATTAAAACACGTGGATTTTTTTGTACATGACTTCCTAACCCTTTAAAATATGGGTACTAAATGTACCATTTGAATAATTAGATACCAAAATATTTAAAGACATAAATTTAAAGAATACAATAATAAATTTTTTCTTAAAATATATTATTTTAAATGAAAACATATTTTTATGTTATTTTAATATATTAATTGTTTTAGTCAATTATCAAATCCACATAAACGTTAGAAAAATTTGGAGATAATAGTTTAGTAAAGCACGTTCCAATATTGTAATATCTCATGCCAGGAAAGCAATCAAACTCCAACTTAAAAAAAAACATTGTGCAAACCAAGTTCTATATTACAAGGAATAGTATTATCTGCTTATTTTTATTTGTTAAATTTAAAATATTATTTTTATTAATAATTTTAAATTATTACATATATTAAATATAAAATAAAGTGTTAAAAATTTAAAAACAGAAACAACAAACAAACTGAGAAAAAGTATATTTCAGTAATAATTTATGATAAAAAAAAAACAAAGCATTATACAATATGGCACACATTGCTTAACGATATATCTTTCTTTATTTTGCAAAACAGGACTACCTATTATGATGCACGCCTTGCACTTTTTTATTTAGATGCACTTATATATAATACATTAATCACCTCATTTATATGAATTCCAATTTTAACATATTTTAATAGTGATGATGATTTAATAAATTTTTTATATAAAATTTGAGTGTCTAATTTTTCATATACTCATGTCTAAAAGGAAGTTAAATGAACGTCTAAATTTTTTATAGAAATGTATGCTAGGTTTTTTAAAATAAAAATTAAAAAAGTAAATAATAATTAAAATTATCGTGAAATAAATTATAAATATTAATATAATTCATCTATATTTTATAAGTTTCTCTGTACTATAAGAATTTTTTTTTGTTAAACTATTTCAAATTTACTGTATTGTTATTACGATAAAGTTGCATGTAAGAGACCCTGTCACTCTTAGAATTTTTTTAATATCAAATGTTGAATTTATAACTTAAAATTTAAATAATACATATTTTTTAAAAAATATAAAAAATCATATTTTTAAATTAATTTTCATATTTAATATATATTATTATAAATACATATAATATTTATTTTAAACAATAAATAAATAAATTATACGTTAAATAGTTAAAATATTTAATAATTAAAAATATAAATCTTGTAAATATTATTGATAAAATAAAAAGTTTTTAAAATTAATTAAAATACTGTTCTAATTTAAAATAAACGATCTAACAATATAATACATTTAAAAAAACAAAGTGAACTATTAATGATATTTACTAATAATGTTATGATAATATTTACGTTATTAATTGATATTCAATTATTATTTTTTGAATTTTATTATTCATCAATATTATCATTTAATAGCATTATAAATATTAAAATTTATGTAAAAATATGGTTATCAAAAACATTATACTCAATGTAAATAATAATAATAATAAGAGTCACTTTACTTATCCAAGTATCTTAATATCAAAGTATAGGAATAGACATGAGTGTGAGTGTAATGATTTTTGATATAATTATCCTCGAATCAAATTATAAAATCTGTATTTAAAATTATCTGAAAATCATTACATTTTAAGAGAGTTTTTTACCCGTAGATAACGATTCGAAACAATTATTAAAAAATACAAAAAAAAATGTTTTTCTAAACTTTTTAAAAAACATCAAAAACTACAATTTAATTTAAAAACTAAAAAGAACATATAATATTACAAAAATCTAAAGCGTTATTTATATAAAAAAATAAGTCTATTAAATAAATTAAATTTTCAATACATATCTTTTCTTTCTCAATTGTGATTTTACCTCTAGCTCAATTTTATTGAATAAAAAAACAAAAAAAATATCTCTTCTTTTACTGAACCAAATAGAGGCTATTGACTTTGTTCAAACATGAATCAAAGACACTAGGTAATTAATTATAAAAAGAAAAAAAGTTCATAATCTTTATAGCCTATATTCATTTTATCCGATGTAAGAAAAAAAAAACTAGCTAAAAAAGCCTATCATATTGCTAAGCTTGTTGTTTTACAAATAAGTCACAAATTCTTATGCATAAACCATTGTTTAATACATTCCCCGTGAAAATCATGCCCACCTTGAAATGTTCCAAGATCTTTTCATTCATTATATTCCTCTTATGCAAATGGTCAAAAAATAATTCAAGTTATGAAAAAATAAAAGTAGAATTAATGTGCAATACAGATATCTTCACAGATTTATTACACGAACTAATAAATTTTTATGTTTCAAACCACTTAATATAGTTTCTTCCAAGACTAACAACTCTTACAATTTCATATAGAGGTTTTGATATAAAAAAACTCATGAGCACTAAAAAGGAATTGGTATCACTAAGTTACTCATTCTTTGTCTCATAAGACATATTATCAACATCTAGTCGTATATCCCCATGTCGATCATGCATATCAACGATTCCAAAAAACACCCACCAGTCTAAAATCATAACATTTTGAAAAGAAAAAAATTGAATAACAAATAAAATATTTAACCATAAAAAATAATTGATATTTGATGCTATTATTATGTGAAATTTTAACTTCATAGAAGAATTTTAATAGGATTAAATTGGAGAGTGAAATGTTCTCTATAAAATATTTTCTAATAACAGTGAAATAAGAAAAAAAAAGATGCAACATGATCAATGAGTTTGAATAAGAAATGTGTAGTTCTCATTTCTTAACTCTTGTTATGTATCATCTTTAAACAACAATAATCAATAGCTTTAAAAATCAAAGATATCTAAACTTATGGTTTACAATAAATGGGTATCAGATTTTAACTTGTTTTTTTTCTTCTAAAAACACAACAAATCCCAAATGCACTCATAATCATAATCAATAATCATAGCTTAGATGGTAAATAAATCTAAGTTTCCAACAACTATGGACCTGGACTAAATATAATCAATCTAAGTCATTACATTGGAAAAAATGTGATTTCATTCTTATGCTTCATCGTTAAAAAGGTGTGTAGAGAAATCTAACCTAAAATCTCAAGTTTTCACCCATATGTATGTTTAACTAATAATTATGACTCATGTTTTACCAACTAAACAAGGAAACACTTGTGTATCTAAGCAGGAATAGAAAGCAAGAAACGTAGATGCTGAGACGAAGACGGTAGACATATATACTAAGACAACAAGCTAACAACATACAAAAGACGATAGAGGGTAGGGGTGATAGCGATAAAGATACATGCTAAATATTTAACTAATATATCATTTAATTTAATAAATATAATTATTGATATAATTATATTTAAATTATATTCATTACTTAATATTCAATTTTTATTCAAAATATTACCCATCTTCGAAAATTTAAGAAATAAAAATAAAATTAACGTTACATGTACTCACAACTAAACTGAACCGTGTTTATTTTATCAATTCGGAGTACACATATATCAAAACTAATTAGAGGAAGAAATAAAAAATAAAAAGATCAAGACAAGGTCAAAGATATAAAGAAGATTCGTTGACTTTTCGTATCATTGAAAATCATGAAGATGCAAGTAACTTTCTTAAAAGTATACTAAACGACAGATTATCTTACAACCTGTAAGAGTTAACCACGACGGAATTTCAGGTTTACGTGGCCCATAAGCGTAGGTGCTTTTAGATGTAACCTTGTATTATTGATAATTATATTCGATTCTATTACACAACCTCAAATAAAAAAATCGTTATATATTTATAATTTCAATAATATTTTTTTAAAATATAAAATATTTAAATTTTTTATTATTAATAACATCAAATTATTTTTTAACTTCTTTATCATTAATAATTATTAACATTAAAAAAATTAATTTTTATATTATTAAATTTAAAAATATTATTAATATATTTATAAATTTTAATTAATTAAATTGTGATATTTTTATAATATTTATAAAAATAAATAAATAAAAATTGATAATATTTTTATAATAATTTTTAAAATTTAATATATATATATATATTTGCTGTTAATATGACTTCTTTTGGTTAAGACTCAGCGTACGAGCCTTCAAGCGCAGCTATTTTTACCGGCTCAAACTAGTCTATAAAAGTTCCCAACTATTCAACGTCAACTTGTAGGCGTAGCCGTCATAATAAAAAGGCCCAACCAATGAGCATGTCCGACAAGATACGTGGACCCCACTTTGTTTTATGGATGCCACCTTGAACAAACTTGCCACATGGTCGACTAGGCATGATCCCATCTTGCGTCATCAAGTTTAATCATGCCCGTCCAATTGGAATCCATGACACTGTTGTATCAACCAAGGGAAAAAGTAGTGGACTTTTGATTTGATAAAATAGCCACCGTCTCACGTGAGAGTGCACATAATAGGCCCCACATAGTGTGCCAGTTGAGCTCAGATGCATGTGATGCGCCGTAAGGACAACTCAGACCTCAAAACCCCAAATGCTTCTAACGATGTTTGGTGTTTTGCGCAACGGCCTTACCATGGACATGTTTTATGTTTATTTTATATATATATATCACTCGATTAATTAAATTTACATTGTTTTTATAAATCGATTTCTTTTTATTGTTAGTTATTAAATTTAAAAATTTAACTTTTTATTGATTAAAAATTTTTATTTTATAAAATTTATTAATATAGAAACGTTTTATTTATATTTATATATTTATATATATTAATTAATATAGTCATTATTATTTTATAAATTTTTATTTTTGAACTCAATCATGTGCATAGTAAAATAAATATTTTTTTCCCTTTTAGAAGGGTATATAAATATATTTTAGCAATTTTTTAAAAGTTTCTTTTCATATTTATTTTTATATGGTAGTGATTATCCTTAAATCGGATCTATGAAAGGTGTATGTTTATGAGGTAAGCAACTTGAGAGGAATGTGAATTGGAATCGTGATATTCACTCTAATAAAGGATTTAATAAAACAGTGTCTTTATATCATTTTCTAGGCATATAATAATGTGATCGAATATGAGGCGTTGCTCTCTACACTAATTGATAACTTTGGGAGCTAAAAATGTGTTAATTCATAGTGACTCACAACTTGTAGTAAACCAAGTGAACAATGCATTTAAGGCTAAGGAAGAAAAGACGAAGCTTTATATATAAGAGGTGAAGAAAGCAAGGGCATCATTTGAAACATTCAAAATTAAACAAATCCCATAAAGAGGAATGTACATGCTTACTCATTAGCCACGTTGGCATCAACGGTAAGTTTAGACTTAAAAAGAGTGATTCTTGTATCATGTTTATCAAGCCTTAACATAGAGAGAGACAGAGTTAGGAATCAAAATTAGTTGAACATCAACTCTACCTCTCACACATTTTGGTTGACTCTGTACTTGGAATACCTTATCAACAATACCCTACCTAAAGATAAAGACCTGGCTCGTAAAATCATGACAAAAGCAAGAAATTACACCATTGTCTAGGAGGTAATATATCGAAATAATTATGGTAGATCATGACTGAAATGATTACCCATCTTAGAAGCCTAGATTGTTTTAAGCGAGTTACACGAGGGACGATGTAGAGCTCACTCTAAAGGAATAACCTTTTTCTCAACGAATCATCCGAAAGAGTTAATATTGGCCTACCCTTCTTAAAGATTGTATCGATCACATCAAGAGATGTGGCAGATGCCAAAGACATGCTAACATCCCATACTAGCCGGTTAGTGACCTGGAGTCTATTGTCAATTCTTGGCCATTTCAAAAATGAGGACTAGATATTGTCGAACCTTTACCCCTTGCCCTAAACCAAAGAAAATTTCTAATTGTGGTGATTGATTATTTTTCTACATGGATAAAGGTTGAACCATTGGCAAGAATTCAAGAGGTGGACGTACGAAAATTTATTCCGCAAAATTTCATATATAGGTATGGTTTACTTAGAGAGTTGGTCATAAATAATGGCCAGTAGTTCACAAGTCCACAATTAATATCTTTATGTGATGAAATGGGTGTCAAGTTGTCCCATTTCAGCCCTTACAAACCACAAGAAAATGGGTGTCAAGTTGTCCTATTCATTTTTTATAAAAAAAATACTAACAAAGTTATATATTAATCTATCATTAATATGAATAGTCTATTTAACAATAAGAACTCATAATAAGAGGAAAAATAGTAATAAAATAAGGAGTAAGAATTTGATTTTTTTACTTAAATATATTAAACAAATAAGAATAATTAATAAAATAAAGAAAAGAAAAGAATGAAAAAATCTAAAAGAGAAGCTAGACCAAAAAAGAGGTAAGATGAGATTATTTAATCTTTACTTCTAATTTAAAGCAATATATTTTTAATATTTTTTACTTATTTTTTTGTGTTTTAAATAATGATCGGAGTGCCTATCATTTCAATAACTTGGTGGTAAATATGGTATTTAATATCTGTTTGGATATGGTTTATAATCTCCACGTAGCTTATAATTGTTTGGAGTGAATGCTTATCTCAAAATATATAGTATCGACAAAAATAAAATACGAAAAACAATAAAATAATATATTTTAAAATTTACAACCATAAAAATAATATTATTTATATTTAATTAATATATTTTTATTATTAAATTAAAATTTAACATATTATTTTATATTAATATTTATCCAATTAAACATCAAATTAAGAACAATTTAAAATTATTTGATGTTAAACTCTGTTTAACTCCTTAGGAGATTATTTTTGTATTATAGGTCTTAATGGATATTATTTTATGTATTTTTTAAATTATATTAATTAATCTAATATATTTAATTTTTAATAAGTTTAAATAATATCGGTTATATATAAATAATACGAATATTTTTTATCAAAATTTAGATTGGGTTCATATCATGGGCCTTTGACTTTTGGGCTTTTCCCAGAACAATCACATTATCCAAACACTACGTAGTCTTCCCTCAATCATCAACAAAGAAAACCATATGCATCTCAGAGTAGGAAACAAAATTTGAGCTAGACAGAAATGATTCAATCGCAGTATCACAGAAAAAAACTACCTTTAACAAACTACATCATACGGTGCATTGTATCGTGTGCGATGGTATTACTCACTCAATTTGTGCTTTCTTTGGTTCCTTGTTTTATGTTTTCCTCATCCCTGTGGACTCAGCTCCTACTTTCAGGTTTTCTGTCTCTTCTCTAGCTTTAAGTTTATGTATTGTGTTTAAGATATTTCATATTATAGATTTAAGGGTTCCTTTTCTTTCTTTTAATTAACTTTTACTGAATTTTTGTTTTAATTAACAGCCATGGTGCTTTTGTTGGTTATGGGTCTTGGGGGTTGGTTCAGGCGGTTTCTTGGTGTTCGTGGTTCAGCCCCAGCTTTTGTTTTCTTCAGTATAATCTTTGTTTGGTGTTTTTATTTTGCTGTTATAAGACAAGGTATTCTTCCTCTTACCATCTATGATCGTTTTCTTGGGGTTTTTGTCTCTCACTGGGGCTAAACTGCTTAAGTTTATAAATGGACATTATGTACAACTCAAAATGGAAGATTTTTTGTATGAATCAGGTGCACAAAGAGGTGGTATATTTGATATTTCAAGACAACGGTATTTGTGTTTGAATCAAAATAGACCCTTATATGCAAATTAGTCAAATTTTGAAAGGAAGTTTCTCGTGTCATCTATGCAGCTGTCTCATATAAAACTTTCTCGCTCAAAATTTTATTGACAAAATAAATTTTCACAACTTTATCTGATAATTGTGTCACCCTAAGTCTAGTTAATTACATGATTGAATAGATAATTCATACGTTTTTCTTATGATAATTATAAAAATAGTTGTGTTAATATCATTGTTATTTTTTTATTATTAAAAGTAAGCACTTAACTTGTTGGAACTTTGAACTGGTAAATAATTTTATCGAACTTGATCTAAGTATATCAAATTTGGTTGACACCCAATTCAAGTAGTTTAGTTTTTTTCTTAAAATTTATTGGTCAAGTCCTTTTTATTAAAAATCACAGGCACAGTCCATTCTTGTGCTATGGCTCATAGCCCATTTAAGACTATCCATTTTTTCATTGAGTGTAGTTATTCATACTCTTTTTTTTTAAATCTTCTCTCTTTGATAAAGAATGACTATTGTATTTACTTTGTTATCGTTTTTACTTAAGATACATGTACTTCAATGGGTAATGGGTATTGTCAATTTTTGCTGCAGCTGTATCAAGTACAATGGATTTTGTGTTTAATGGGGAAGTTGCATTACTCATCCTTGGTCTGTGTAGGTTGGAGAAAATAAAGAAGGCTGTTTCTTTTAAATTCATATGCATCATATTTTCTTCTAATGGAGAAGTACTAACTAGCCTTTTTTTACTGACAGTATGCTAAAAAGTGATCCTGGCCGAGTGATACGTGAGTCTTCATCTTCAGACAACCGTGTAGAGCATTTGGGTTTGGAAATTAATGCTAATGATGAGGTCGGGACGATAAATGAGATTATGATTCTCATATTCCATGCAAGTTCAATGACCTTACTTTTCCTACTTGTGCAGGATTTAAAGTTTTCCATGACTGGCTCAATTTCTGAATCTGATGAAGTAATTTTCTTGTCCTACTTTTATTTCTAAGGAATAAATGTCCCTATTATCATTATCAATCTAACTAGACTTGCTCTTTTAACATAAATATTGATTATAGCATTTTAGTAGAATGCAAAGAAGTTATGATATTCCAGTTTATTTCAGGTGGAATTTTGTATGATTCTAAGGACTCTGCTATGGTTGGGAGGGTGAGAATTTGCAGGATCTGTAAAGCATACATAAGGGGTTTCGATCACCACTGTCCGGCTTTTGGAAACTGCATAGGTAATGGGACTTTTTATCTAC
Source organism: Hippophae rhamnoides (assembly GCA_033030585.1). Taxonomy (NCBI): domain Eukaryota; kingdom Viridiplantae; phylum Streptophyta; class Magnoliopsida; order Rosales; family Elaeagnaceae; genus Hippophae; species Hippophae rhamnoides. The sequence goes on from CM065431.1 coordinate 3,543,421, forward strand.
ATTTGTTTTCTTTATTACTTTATATTTCAATTTTGAATTGGTTGAAATTTTGTGTTGTACTGACTGCTAATTTTATTTTTGCATTTTCTACTTGAGGATGTTGATATGATTTCTCTGCAGGTCAAAAGAATCATCTTCTCTTCATGGTTCTTCTGTTTGGGTTTCTATGTACTGAGTGTGCTTATTTAATGTGCTCATCTCAGAGTGAGTTAGTTGACATTAATATCATATTTAAATGAGCATTAAATTTTTAAATTAATCTTCAACCATCCTATGTCAAATTATGCTTTGATTGTTGTCAATTTACAATTTTACATAAGCAGGTATCTTTCATTAGATATGTATACTTCTGGCCATAGTAGTCCCTTCCAAACAAAATAAGGACATTTGTTTTTCTGGATGAAATAATATTTGGTGTGTTTCAAACTGTGACTTAAAATAAATTGTGAGTTGAAACGAAATGGGGAGGGGAATCAAATAGGCAAACTACGTTGCAAGTGATTGTTCACCATCAAAGCTTATGCACAATTCTTATGGCATGTTTAATAATCTCCAATCCATGCGCAATAATCTGAATGGACTAGTTCAAGAAAGTTTAGCGATCTTTATGATTGGATATTTAGCTCTCGATAGATATATCTAGTTATGATTTCTATGTACCATCTGTTTGCACAATGTTATTAATGTTGAAGCTTCCAAACTTGTGTCTTTAGCTTGACGTACTGAAACTCTTGCTGATGATGATTTAGAGAGCACATGATTATTGTAATTTATGGATAATTCTTCCTGGTTCATTTTCTTCTAAATGTTTTGGATTTGGACTGCTTTTCAGTTGCTGCAAAATCTGGGATCTTTACCAAAATAGGTTTCGAGGTATGTTGTAATCTGTGAGGTGTTGTTTTCAGTGATGCTTTGCTATAATGCTATTATACTTAAGTTTTAATTTGTTTGGCCAATGTTTATCAATCTCTTCGGTACTCATATGGTTTTCCGAAATCAATTCATAGACTCACCTGTCTAGAAATTTGGTCGCAAGCACAGTGGTGTTTACAACCCTTCAGTTGGTGTGGCAGGTTTGTCTCGCTCCTACTTTGACACGGTTTCTGTTTCTTTTTCTCACGTATTGGTAATAAGGTAACTTCTATAATATCTTATTAGTTCTCTTGACATGTGAGTAGGTGTTTTATTTGGGATGGCACGTATATTGTGTATGCTTCAACATCAGAACTGATGAGTGGGTAAGTGCTTTTGTTGTCATAAAACTGTAAAACGAAGATGAAAAGTGGTTAATTTAAAAACAATGGATAGGTTCCTAAGCGCACTGTTTTTATATATATAGATGAATCTTCCTATTGTAATTCAAAGAGATGATAATCCAATAATGGTTTCATTCTTTTCTAGATAAACTGGAAGAAGTATCCAGAGTTCCAGTCTGTTACTCCATCCCAAACAGGTAATTTCAATATCTTAAAAAATGCTTTTCAAACGGGTATTCATATGCAGCACAGTATACATTTTTCCTTTCTGTTTCTCCAGGGCAAAGGTCTTCAGAGATGGGGTTTATAAATCCATATGATAAAGGCATTGTGCAAAATATGAAGGAGTTTCTATCGTTATAATGGATGTTTTTTATTCTATAAGCCTTTCATTGGTTATCTTCCTTGTCAAGCAGTATTTAGTTCTTCTACATCCTTGTTTTAGGGCATTTTGTTTTTTGTTTTTTGACATTTCGTAAAAGCACTTCTAACATAAAAAGCCTTTAAACCAAATAAAAAAAGTTTATCATAAAATGCTTTCAAGACACATAAAAAGACATTTTGTGCTTCATGGCGTAAGTATTCGTAATGTATTCTTCTTGAAAGCACTTTTTGCATAAGCACAAGCAAATACATTCTTCCAAGAATTTCAGATTACTGGGGATGGTATCTTCGAATTTCTACGTTGGGAGGCAGCTACAGCGCATGTAGAAGAAGCTTCATGTTTCTGAATCCGACAAAGCACTGTAACAACCTTCACTTATAGCTAATTATCAAAGTGTCTGTTCAAGTAAGTTATATTGCATGTGTTATTTGTACAATTATACACTGTATATGCACACAAATTCGTATTAGATTTTGATTTATTATTTTGTTGATTGAAGTAATTTTTATTCTGCGTTCAAGGTGATAGGAAATTGAAAAAGTAATATAAGAGTAAAAGTACCACATCGAATATTGAAGGATACTTTCTTTTCTTTATAATAAGAAGAAATATTAAAATGCTTGTCACCACGAGGCGCAGTGATTGAGTCATCATTTGGGCTCAGGAAAGTCCCCGGGCCCATTACTGCAGCGATGCAGCGTCTTTAACCGACGTAACTCTGAGAGCTTGAGGTCTCCTCACTGTAGGAGGGCTGAGACATGTGTGGAGCCCATTCGACTTTCAAGCCCAGAGTGTCTTGGCCGACTTCAACAGTTATTCACTCGGTCTTAATTAAGGACTAACTAAACGGGGCTTACGCCTCTTGTGGTGATAGTTTTGTTTAGTTAATTAGTTAAAAAAATATATCATAGTTTAGTTTGAATAGAATAATATTTAAAATGAATTAAGTCTTTATAGTAACAATTTAAAAAAAAAATTATATATAAAAATATTGCTTTAGTAGTATTAAATAAATTTAAATGTTTATAGTTTAGGGTGAAACAATAGGTTATACTTTTTTCGTGACACCTTTATTTTTTTTAGAAATTATATAAGATAATACTCTTAAAATTGATAAGAATAAAAATAACGTGTCTATAATATTGAATAGATTTAAATGGTTATAGTTTAACTGGAATAGCTTTTAATATAAAATAATAACAATTTTTTTAAAAAATTATATATAAAAATATTGATTTAGTAGTATTAAATAAATTTAAATGGTTATAGTTTAGGGTGAAACAATAAGATATATCATTTTTGTTATTTTTTTCCTTTTACTTGAGGTTAAAAAATATTTTAGATAACGTTTACTCCCAATTAATATTATTTGTTGTATGTTTTAGCAGTTTCGAGCAATAATAGATTTGATTTGTTTAGAGTAACATATCGTGGTTAAGTTATTGTATGCAATAAATGAAATATTAATTATTAACATATGAGATCGTCTACTACCATGAGCTAATTAAATTTTAATATATGTTGACTATTTTATACATTAAATGATAAAAAATATTACTCTAATAAAAATCTAAATTGTAACATATGACTATTGTATACATCAAATGATAAAGAATATTACTCGAATAAAAAACTATATTATTATTATTTATTTATTTATTTATTTATTTAAACATACACGCTCATGGAGAAGTTTTAAGGGTCTCCTCGTTATAGGAGGGCTGAGACATGTGTGGAGCCCATTCGACTTCAGCCCCAGAATGTCTTGGCCGACTTTAACAGTTATTCACTTGGTCTTAATTAAGGACTAACTAAACGGGGCTTACGCCTCTTGTGGTGATAATTTTTTTAGTTAATTAGTTAAAAAAATATATCATAGTTTAGTTTGAATAGAATAATATTTAAAATGAATTAAGTCTTTATAGTAACAATTTAAAAAAAAAATTATATATAAAAATATTGCTTTAGTAGTATTAAATAAATTTAAATGTTTATAGTTTAGGGTGAAACAATAGGTTATACTTTTTTCGTGACACCTTTATTTTTTTTAGAAATTATATAAAATAATACTCTTAAAATTGATAAGAATAAAAATAACATGTCTAATGTCTATAATATTGAATAGATTTAAATGGTTATAGTTCAATTGGAATAGCTTTTAATATAAAATAATAATAATTTTTTAAAAAAATTGTTATATAAAAATATTGATTTAGTAGTATTAAATAAATTTAAATGGTTATAGTTTAGGGTGAAACAATAAGATATATCATTTTTGTTATTTTTTTTTTCCTTTTACTTGAGGTTAAAAAATATTTTAGATAACGTTTACTCCCAATTAATATTATTTGTTGTATGTTTTAGCAGTTTCGAGCAATAATAGATTTGATTTGTTTAGAGTAACATATCGTGGTTAAGTTATTGTATGCAATAAATGAAATATTAATTATTAACATATGAGATCGTCTACTACCATGAGCTAATTAAATTTTAATATATGTTGACTATTTTATACATTAAATGATAAAAAATATTACTCTAATAAAAATCTAAATTGTAACATATGACTATTGTATACATCAAATGATAAAGAATATTACTCGAATAAAAAACTATATTATTATTTATTTATTTAAACATACACGCTCATGGAGAAGTTTTAAGGGTCTCCTCGTTATAGGAGGGCTGAGACATGTGTGGAGCCCATTCGACTTCAGCCCCAGAATGTCTTGGCCGACTTTAACAGTTATTCACTTGGTCTTAATTAAGGACTAACTAAACGGGGCTTACGCCTCTTGTGGTGATAATTTTTTTAGTTAATTAGTTAAAAAAATATATCATAGTTTAGTTTGAATAGAATAATATTTAAAATGAATTAAGTCTTTATAGTAACAATTTAAAAAAAAAATTATATATAAAAATATTGCTTTAGTAGTATTAAATAAATTTAAATGTTTATAGTTTAGGGTGAAACAATAGGTTATACTTTTTTCGTGACACCTTTATTTTTTTTAGAAATTATATAAGATAATACTCTTAAAATTGATAAGAATAAAAATAACGTGTCTATAATATTGAATAGATTTAAATGGTTATAGTTTAACTGGAATAGCTTTTAATATAAAATAATAACAATTTTTTTAAAAAATTATATATAAAAATATTGATTTAGTACTGTTACGACCTTAATTTCTCAAGTAGCGATCGTACGGCAGTATTAGTGTCCCAAGACCGTCAGTTCTCTTAGCCACCTTTCAATCGAAATGTAACTCCAAAAAGAATAGAAAGAGAGTTTGCGAAAATAACTTTTGTATTCTTCAGAGAATTTATGCTACAACGCTAAGAATTCATGATTTTCCAAGATTATTAGGAATTTCCCAAGATAAATGCAAATGAAGAACTGCGTGCTATTTATGGTCATAACATGGCTTCAAGCCCAAGAAAGCATGCCACCACTTTCGTAGTCTTCCCAGTCTGTAACACAAGTATTCTAGATTTATCTACAATGTGTCCAGGCTCACTGTGACCTTCTAGCCAACTCTAGAGTCTTCTAGGTTTGTCTACCGCTTCACGCACCTTCCGGACGTTCGTAGCTTCCGGCAGCTTCTACAACCTTCCCGAACCATCCCACAGCCCATGTTCTAGAATATTTCCACCCATTCTAAGACTCCTCCAGCTGTGCTGAACGTTCTAGGGTCTCCAAGCTTGAGTTGAGTCCGTCCAACTCCAGCCATTTCTAGACTTCTCTAGGCAACTCTAGAACTTTCCATGTCTTAGATCCTTTAGGCAACCAACGTTTGGATTTTTAGGGGCAGTTTGGGCGGGACGTGACACCCTTCCCCCACTCAAGTTCACGACGCCAAGTTGAAACCTCTATATAGCATCTCTGAATTGCCACAAGGAATCCTCAGCTTCCCAACTTGTCTCTTCTTCCGGATTTGAGCCAGTATTCGACCGCCCCTTATAACTCAGTACGCCCTTCACGGATCAGCGGTCCGCCAAAATTGAGTCCACTTCCTGCCAAAGGAGGTTACCACCTGCAGAGGGCGTCTCTTGGATTCTCCCCGACTCATGTCTTCCTTGTCTCCAGAAAGGGTTTCAAAGATACTTACATGAAAGACCGGATAGATTTTAAGCTTTGGAGGGAGTTGCAATTTGTATGACACCTTTCCAACTTTCTTAAGGACGGGAAATGGTCCTTCGTACTTCCGCACCAACCCCTTATGAACCTTCCTGAAATTCTACCATCCTCCTCTTCTTGTCAGCCCATTTCTTCATCTTTTAAGACGCCTTATACAAATAGGCTCGGGCCAACTACCTTGTTTCACAGCCTTGGCAAACTTGGAAAGAAATTTGGCTCTTTCATTCATAACTCGTGGCCAAGGCATGAGTGGTCACGTGGTAGCCGCCTGGCTCCCATGACAATTTCGAAGGGACTCTTAGCGGTGGACTCGCTTCTTTGCAAATTATACGAGAATTGGGCTACATCCAACAGCTTCGCCCAATCTCGTTGATTAGCACTCACAAAGTGCCTGAGATACAACTTTAGCAATGCATTGGCGCGCTCCGTTTGTCCATCACTTTGGGGATGAAAGCTTGTAGAGAAGTTCAAGTCTGATCCCAGCCTTGACAATTCCGTCTGGCCCCCGTGAATCGTGGTCTCGATCACTTACTATATTCGGATGGAATCCCCAATGCTTCACAATGTGTTTAAGGAACAAACGTTGCCGTCATCATCCGCCGTGCGACCGTCGAGGCGTGAATGTTGCATATTTGTGGCCGGTCGATAACGCATTGACATTACGCCGCTAAAGCCCTCTCGATTTTTGGCATGCTAATAAGTCCCGAAGACACTATCCCACGGCTCTCCGGAATAGGCAACGGTTCTAGCAATCCTCCGGGTGCACGTCGCTTCTATCTTGTCTTGTTGGCATACAAGGCAAGTCTTCACATAAGCTTCGACATCATCCCGAAGTTAGCCACAGAGATGGATTTGATCAAAGCGGCGCGCTCATTCCTGGCCCACCGGTATGCGAATCGTGGCATTCGCCGATAAGCTCTTTCCTTAAGCTCCCATTTTGGGCACAAAGATACGACCTGCGCAGCGTAGCAGTCCGTCATTCACCCAAAATTGTCTTGTCTTCCCTTCCTGATGAAGGCAGGAGGTTTCGAGCAAGGCATCACGCTTCTAACCCTTCTTTCGATCCTTTCTAACAAAGGACTACTCGTCCCGCTTAAAGGCACTCAGTTCCGTCTTCCCGCTCAACCAGATCGCCCAATTACATTGCCTTCGCTTGTGCTCCCAACCTATAGTCAAACTCGCCAAGAAATCCTGCCATCGAGGCTGGGACTCAACTTCTTTTGAGTCCGGAAGTCAGTGACATTGTCCGTCATGATAACAAAATGGAGCCCCAATAAGTAGTTGTCGCCACACTTAGACAATGAATGACACGGGGTCATTTCCTTTCTAGATTGTACGGCGTTCGGTTCGTTAAGCTGTGGCTCATAGGCTATCTGACGTCCTTCCTCGCATCAATACTCCACCAATGGCAAAATCCGATGCATCCGTACGCACTCGTAGCTCTTGGAAAGTGCAGTAGGCAAAGCACCTGCTTCTTCACTACGGCCTCTCTTCAAATCTTCAAACGAGGCTTCGCATTCACTTGTCCACTCCCCGAGCCTTGTTCTTTTTCGAGTAAGCTAGCCGAACGAGGCCGCTCTCGCCGAGTAGGACTTGATGAACCTTCTATAGTAGTTCACAAGTCCTAGAAAAGATCTTAACTCGAGAACTTTGGTAGAGGGTTCCCATTCTCGATGGCTTTCACCTTTGCTCCATCCATCATCAATTTCCCATCCTTTATCCTACATGCCCCAGGAACATCACCTCATCTTGGGCAAAGGAACACTTCTCCTTCGACGTATAGATCATTTTCCCTTAGACCTCGAACACCTTCTTCAAATGCTCTAGATGTTCTTCCATAGTCCACTATAGATCACCATGTCGTTAAGATATACTACCACAACCTGCCGAGGTAGTGGATGGAAAATCTTGTTCATCGAAAGTGCGAGAAGGTGGCTGGTGCATTTGTAAGGCCGAATAACAAGAAACTCATAGGCACCATACCCGGTTACACAAGTAGTCTTGGGCTCATCTCCTCAAGCTGCATCGTCAGAGTATCCGATCGTAGGTCCAATTTGTAGAAGTATTCAGACTCCCCAATTGATCAAACAAATCACACAAGAGGATAGGATACTTGTTTTTGACCGTGATCTTATTTAGAGCTCGCACCACGCACATTCGCGGCGAGCCATCCTTCTTCTTTTTGAAATAGCACCTGGGCACCAAATGGGGCTTTTGGAGGCCTTAGAGGCCAGATCCAACAATTCTCGTCGGAGTTGCTTCACGTAATCGCCAACTCGAGTTTGCCATCCGATATGGGCCTGGTCATTCTTCGGTGGCCGGTGCCGGTTCAGCCTCTATTTACATGATCTACCTCCTCCTCGAGGTAACGTTCAGGTAATGCTTTCGGCATTACATCTTGGAACTTATCTAAGACAACTTGCACTTGCTGGCAAGCTGGCTTTGATGAAGGTCTCCTCATCGTCGTACTTTAGAATGGCCAAGTAACTCTCTTCGTCCCTCTTCAATCCCTTCTTGACCATTGGAAGTGCTGAAACTTGGATAGTAGGTTTGTTGGTCCTTTCCGTCGGCACCACACACGCCTTCGTACTCATCCATGATACACATGTAGCCCGAAAGTACGGCACCAAGAAAGCTCTTACCGTCCAAGAACTCCTGCCGAATACAACCGTGAAGTCATCCATAGTGCGCCACCGATAAGTCCACTGCGATCCACGCACCAAGACCGACCTTAACTCCTCGAGCAACTCCACGTAACGGTAGTGCCGTCGAGTTAACCGCTCTCGCAGAACCTCCTCCATTGACAACCTTTAGTCGAGTCTCCTTCGCTTCTTCCACTCCGAAACAAAGTTGTGAGATGCACACGTGTCGACCAATGCTTTGGCAACCTTCCCGTTAATGGTGGCATCTACGTGCATTAAGCCTTTGTGGTCTTTGGCACTCGCATCGTACCAAGTAGCCCAAAGAACCCATCTTTGCACTGCGTCCGATTCGCCTCCATCCCGCTCGTACGAAGTGGAAGCAACTAAGGCACTCAAGGCCTTCCTCTTCGAACATTCATGTGCCCAATGCGGTCCGTCGCAAATGAAGCACGTCACACGGGGCTTTGAGGCATTCCGATCCTCCTTCTCCTTCCCCTTGTCCTGTGGCTTGAACGAGAGCTGGCGATTTTTGGAACCCGACTTTTGACATGGCCTCCATTACTCTTTCTCTCCACCAAACTTTTATATCAGGCCTTTGGACTCTCCTTGCTCGAGTAGTCAACACAAACTTTCCGCAGCCGCGATGGCCGAAGACAAGTCTTGGACACCACATCGCTGAGCCCGCATTAGCCCACGATCGAGACCGTCCATGAACAAGAATAGGCATCCTTGTCGGTTGTGTCGGGGACTTCTAGCAACAAGGTCAGTGAACTCCTTCACATAGTCCCTTATGCTACCCGCCTAATCGTCGCAATCGGCCCACTCCTCCTCCTCAAGATTTACTTGGGAAGAAGCTGCGTTTTGGGAACTCCCTTTCAAGTCTTCAAAGGTGTCAATTGTGCAAACCCCTCGTCGCACATCTCCACGTGTCTCCGCCTCCACCACATCATAGCAACAGTCGGACAAATACATAGCAGCCGATTCGGATCTTCTACGTTGCCAAGTTATGCCGGCAGTATTGTTCTAGCCCCCATGTAGTCTCCACTTCCCCTAGCGTTCCTAACGCCATCAGGGGTCTCGCTCGGGAACATCCACCCTCTTAGCCTCAATTACGGTGGTTGTGCTAGTTCCCGCGGCCATAGCCCGCTACAAAGAGCTAGATCACCACCCATATCCTCAACTCTAAAGAAGACATTTGCGAAGTTTTCTTTGACGAGATCTCTTACCTGGCGAGTTCAGCTTTCACCCCATCAATCTCTTGCCTTAGCCCACCATCTAGCTGGATTGAGTGACATCTTAACCGCTGTCGTGGATCTCCACATCCCTCGGCCTCCCAAGCCATTGCAACGCTCCTCTAAGTTGTCCACTCGGCAAACAGCCCCCAAGACGCCCCGCACTCCCAACTCGTGCCTCCAAGCTAGAAAGTACGTCTCCCGACTTGCTCCAGATTCCTTTGATGGTTTACGGGTTTCCTCACGTCCACGTTCCATAGGTGGAACATCAACGCCGAGAGATGGACCAACGTTTCATTACGTTATGCCAAGAGTAAGATTGCTTCAACCTGGCTCTGATACCAACTGTCACGACCTTAATTTCTCAAGTAGCGATCGTGCGGCACTTAGCACCGTCCGTTGTACTAAGCCTTCCTTTCAACCGAAATGTAACTCCAAAGAGAATAGAAAGAGAGTTTGCAAAGAATGCTTTGTATTACTCTAGAGAGAGTTTATGTTACAAATGCTAAGAATTTCCAAGGATTTTCCAAGATTGTTAGGAATTTCCCAAGATGAATGCAAATGAAGACCAAGTGGTCTATTTATAGTGGTTTCTAAGCTTTCTAAGAAAGATGCCACTATTTTCTAGAGTCTTCCTAGTCTAGAATGTACAAGGGTATTCTAGATTTATCTACAATGTGTCACAAGGCTCTAGGACCTTCTAGCCAACTCTAGAGTCTTCTAGGTTTGTCTAGCTCCTTCATGCACCTTCCGGGATGTTCCGTAAGCTTCCAGCAGCTTCTACAACCTTCCCGAACCATCCGGCATGTTCTAGAATATTCTAGCCCATTCTAAAGACCTCCAGCCAAGGGTGTTGAACATTCTGGTCTTCAAGTTGAGGTCAGTCACAACTCCAAATTTTCTAGACTTCTCTAGGCAACTCTAGAACTTTCCATATCTTAGATCCTTTAGGCAGCCAACGTTTGGATTTTTAGGGGCAGTTTGGGCGGGACGTGACATTACGCTCTCGTGGTGATAAATTTTTTTATAGTTAAAATTACATATATAAAATATGTAACAAAAAATAATATCTTAATAATATTTAATTGTTATAGTTTAGTTTAAATAATATTTAAGGTAAAATGATGGATTAAGTCTTTATAGTCACAAATTTTGTATCTCTTATAATATAAAAATAATAGGTTTAAATGATTGTATTTTAATTAGAATAACATTTAATATGAAATAATTTATAATAAAAATATTACTATAATAATATTAAATAAATTTAAATTGTCATAATTTAGTGTGAAATAGACTATATTTTTGTGGTGATACTTTTTTTTCACTAAAAAATTACATAAAATAATATTCTTAAAATTTATAACAATAAAAATAATATGCTTATAATATTGAATAGATTTAAATGGTTATAATTTAATTAGAATACATTTAAATATGAAATGATAACGATCCTAAAATTTATAACAAAAATAACACTATTATAATATTAAATGAGTTTAAATAATCATAATTTAGTTTGAAATGATGGATTATGCCCTTGTGGTAATAATTTTTTTTAAAAACATTTACTTAAAATAATATATTTAAAACTTATTAATACCTTAATAAATAATATAACAAATAATGATTCTAATCAATATTGGTATAACTTTTAGTATGATTAGTATGAAATGATGAGTTAGAACAACTTAAAACTTAGAATAAGAAAGATAACACATTAATAATATTGGACGAATTTAAATAATCATAATTAAACTTTAGAGTTTAATGTGAAATAATGAATTAGATTTTTTTTAATCGTAAAAATATAAGTTATATATATAAAAAATTATTTTTATAATTACAAATATTAAGATATGTTATTTTTGTTATTTTTCTTTCTCATTTTCCCACCTATATAACAATTTAGGTGACCTTTACTCCCAACTAATATTATTTGTTGTATGATTTAACGGGTTTTAGCGATAATAGATTTGATTTGTTTAGAGTAACATAACCTCTTAAGTTCTTGTATGCAATAAATGAGATATTAATTATTATTTGAAAGTAAATTCGAAGATACCAGATGATAAAATAATTATGAAATTAATAGGAGCTAATTAAATTGTAACACATGCTAATTATTATATACATAAAATCAAATTAAATTATGATAAAAAAAATTATTCAATTAGAAATCTATACATTATTATTATTTATTTATTTATTTAAATAAACACGTACACGGTCATGCAAGGAGAAGTCTATACTCAAAATTTGCTTCTAGAATGGTAAGACAATTCTGATTAATACTGATTATTCTAATTAAGCACTTCTGTACCCCTTTTAGACGCTTTGTTTTAAAATAGTTTTTTTTTTTTTTTTTGGGGTAAAGTTGTTAAATATCTAAGAGCTTCAAATCAAACTATATTTTTCTCAAGTCAAGATGACAAATTAGACTTTGATTAAATATCAGAATTAAGATAGACCACGTAAGTACTCAATGCATACCTTAGACTGATTTAGACTTTTCACATTGATTTATCTCTTTAAGTAATATGTGATTCGTTTAATTAAACTTTTGAAAGTTTCACTTCATATCAACATTATTTTGGATCATTAATTGAATCTTTTTTAATAATACTAATACAATTTTAAACATAATCACTGTATTATGAGCCATTGTAATAATTAAGAGTCTAATTCTTTTTTACCGTTTTTAGTATAAATATACACCAATTACGTGATAAAAATGGTTGAAACTATGAGTCAAGATGATTAAAATTTGGTCTCTCTCTCTCTCTCTCTTTTTTTTTCTTTGTGTATTTTCCAATTATTTGTGTCATATAAACACCAAAAGTGATGCATAAAATTTGAGGTCGGCCGAAAAAGACTCCAAAACTCTTAAAACATATGGCGTAAAAGTTACAACCATTTTAGCATTCCAAAATCCAACTAGTGCTATTATGACCCACCCAATCCTTTATTCCTATCTTGATTATTAAATTTCGTTAAAATATATTAAGATAATTAACTTTGTTATATAAAGCGAATTATTATAAAAAAATTAATTATATCATTTGTATTATTTATTCTCTTAATTTCATAAAAATGACCGATTAAGAATAAATTATATTATTTTAATAATTTTTCATTTAAAATATTATTATTCTCTGTAAAGTAGTTAAAAATGTAATTAAAATATGATAATATAATAAGGATAAAAGTAAAATTTAATATGAAATAATTTAAGAAAAAATAAATAATAATAAAATTCAAACAAAAAATAATTTAAATATATATTAATAAACATTAAAATAAAATAGCATCAATTAATAAATATTAAAAATGAATATTTTGTGAATTTCTTTTCACATTAATTGTAACTTTTTCATCGTTAAATATTTATGTTTTAATCGCGTTTAATTATTTGAAAAAACAATAATAATATTTTAATATAAAAATAATTAAAATAATATAATTTGTATATTTTTTTTATAAAGCTAAAGAATTAAATAATATTATTTTTAATACAAAAATAACTTAATTTAAGACAATTATGTGTTATTTTTCTTTATTATACATGTAATATGTTATAAATCAATATTTAGTCTCTTAATAAATTCAAGTTCTCTTTACATTTTGTGTTTGTTTCATATCTCTCTTTCTCATCGCACGGAAGGTATTACTTGTAGACACTATGTTTCATAGATTCTTGTAAGAAGATTTCATAGCTGTCCATGGTTATTAAACTATATAAGTTATTTAATTATGTAAAAGCTGGTTATGCGTTACGGATATTACAAAAACAAAAATAAAAAAATAAAAGAAGTTAAACTAAAAATCTGAATGGTTGAAACACATGTCATGTAACATACATACTGTGTTTTTAATACGAGACAAGCGTACATGTATTTTGTAACACTCTTCTCAAACTTAGGCTAGTAACCTACTACTGCATGCCTTTCCAAATACCTACACTAGTTTTTTTTTATTTTTATATTCTTAAGAGTGAGTCACAATTTTTCTTTTTCTTTCTAAGATGCATCATCTTGAATTATTCTTTTCTAAGTGTGAACCACTTGTATTCTCTCGTGATACTCATTTAACTTTGTATTTTATTCCTTTTTAAATAGAGACGTACGAGTTCAACCTCGTAAACAACTGCAATTATATTATATTATATTATATATATGTTTCTTTTAATAAACGTTCATTGATGTATTAAAACATAATAAAAATCTTATAAAATTATAATTAATTTTAAATACATAATTTTTTTTATCGTATCATATATTAAAAATAATTTATTTTACAATAAAATAAATATAAATTTATATATATATATTGAAAATGATATATTAAATATTTTGATAATTCATAAATAATATAATACATTATTATTATTATTATTAAATATAATTATAATTATATTTAATAAATAATTATAATTATGATATAAAAATAATATTCATAAAAATAATTAAATTATTAAAAAAGAATTTGAAGCCTCTATATCCAATTTTTTACAAGATACAATACAAATATAGAACATTAAATCACAAATTTTGTGAGAAAATATTATATAATATAATATTATTATTAATATAATAAAATATATAAATTATATTGAATTAATTATATTTTAATACTTAAATATAATAATTGTTAATAAATATTTGTTATCTTAATAATAATTAAAATTATAATAATATTAGAGATATTTGTTATAATGTAATATATTTTTTAATTTTTTTAATCTTAAATAATTTATTTTTTAAAAATGTCATTAATTTTTCATAAAAAATATTGTAACTATTTAGTAAAGTTTTTAATAATTTAAAATTTTATAATTTATTATTATTATTATTTTTAATTATTTTATAATAAAATTTTGATAAGTTATTTGTTATAAAAAGTATATATATTTTATTATATAAATATAAATTATTTTATTATTTATAATAAAAATAAATTATTATTTATTAAAAGTTAATAAATAATTATATTTTAAGAAAATGAGGTACTTGGAATTAGGGAAAGAGAAAAAAAAGACAAAAATATTTTTTTATTATAAAAATGAGGCTGATGGAAATAGTGAAATGCGAGTTAGAAAAAGACAAAAAAAAATGACAGGATAATGGTTTAATGGGTTATGATTTATCTTTTTAAAAAAAATCCAATATAGCCCTTTTTTAAAGTATTGAAAGTATTATGCCCATTATAGACAAAAACCCTTTTTATTTTGCGATGGCCATGAATTGGTTTTTATGACAAGATCATTAGTTTTATTTTTTGGCTCATTGATCCATAGAAACGTGAATATTATGTCAAAGTATATAAAAATAATGGGTCTTACGATCTCAAAATATTTATTTAATGAGTAGAGATATCCTTGTTTTCTATAAATTTTATCATAACATTATCTTTTATTAATACTAAACTTTCATTTTCTCTAATAGGAACCCGATATCATTTATTAGAATAAGGAAATAACAATAATTTTTTTTAATTACTAGTTCATTAGTAAGCTTTTTAAAATTAATAAAAAGTTTTATGTTTTGAAGAAAATAATACAAAATGATAAAATAAGTTGTTCAAGAATATTAAGAGATATGTAATCAATCCTCATCATTAGTCTATAGTTTCATTAACCATATCATGAATGTAAATTAAATTTTTAAGTTTTAAACTATTTTCATGATTTAAAATGATTCTTAAATTTTAAAAGTAAAGTTTCGCTTAAGACTTTCCATCTTTTCTTACAATGTAATTGATTAAAGGTCTACCTATTAACCAAGCTAAATCTTGAACAATCTAGATGTATGCTCATTAGGTTTAATTAATTCTTTACATTAAAAACTAAAAGATGATAACTAAATTAAACAAGATTAGAATAATGTTTAATTTTTAACTAAGGAATTTAACTATACTTGTGTTAGCAATAATAAGATACTACTTTAAATAAAAATATTAACGATTACTTACTAATATCTTGGACTAAATATAAACATATTTATACAACAAATTGGTTAATTAGTCTAATTCATACATACATAATTTTGGCATTCAAACATAGAATTGAAACTAAAATTATTATAACAATAATTTTATTAAACCATAGTTTAAGCTTGAAATTTTATACAAGCACATTATTAAATTACCTAGATTTCATAAGAATCAATATTATTATTATAAAAAACTAAAGAGTATAGGATTAAAAAAATACTTATGAAGATTTCTAAAATCTACTCCAAAAGTTACCCTAGATGTGCTATTTGATATCATTTGTTCATCGTAGCAATTATTGTATTGATTTTTTTGATTTTGATACTCTCTTTATTTTATGATGTGTTATTTTGTATTTATAAAAGGAAAAATTAAATCATGATGTAAATAAGATTGCTAATATTTTGGTAGAGATAGAATTAGTGTATACTAAGTATCAAAAAGGAGGAATAACTTGTGATGAGAAAAAAATGCAATGATTTACTAAATACATTCATTTCATTTTTAAATTAATTCATATATCAAATAAAAATTAATAAAAATCTTCAAAAACCCAAAAACTAATATTTTTTTAATAAATATAAAATAAATATTTTTATCTCATTATAATAATAAAATATATATAAATATAATGAAATTGATATATAAAAATGTGTATAAAATAACATTTATCATCCATTGATCGACATAAGCTCTAATATCATGTTAAAATGTATAAGAACTAAGAGTCTTTTATTCTCAAAATATTAACATAATAAATGAAGATACTCTTATTTTTTATAAATCATATTTTTATCCATGTAAAACTTTCATTTTTTCCTCTGAAAGAACCTCATATCATTTATTAAAAAAATTAATCCCTTTTATTTTCCATTTAACTTTAGTCGTGTATACTCGTTAATTAATACGATTAGCCTGAAACACAGCTTGTTGAAAAAATATATTTATTGAAAAACTAAATATTTATTATGGACGAGCAATTAAGAATTTCTTTACACAAATGCAAAAGATTTACAATTATACAAATATAAAAGTTAGAGACGAATGATTCGGAAGGATTTTTTATTGGAATTTTGTAGCTATGTTAAGCATGGAGTTTGACCAATATTATTAAAAGCCTAAACGAGTAGAGTGAGATCAAAACATAAAATACAATAAAACCAACTGCTAACACTAATTAAATAAAGGCATGAAATTTGCTGATATTTTTAGAACTACCTATTAACTAGTTAAGTACGTAACTTTAATAATAATAATAATAATAATAATATTTTAACAATTTTTTTTAAAATGAAATCCAGTCATTTACATATTTACATACCCATCATAAACACGTATATATATATTAATTTGATCAAATTCATGCTTTTTTAATGAAAATAAATAACATATATCGTTGCAAAAACAATATGTACTTAACTTGACTGTGGTGCAACTTGCAAATGAACCTCTAATTAAATACATATACAAGATGGAGACCTTTTACAATATATATATATATATATATATATATATTAATTTGATCAAATTCATGCTTTTTTAATGAAAATAAATAACATATATCGTTGCAAAAACAATATGTACTTAACTTGACTGTGGTGCAACTTGCAAATGAACCTCTAATTAAATACATATACAAGATGGAGACCTTTTACAATTTCTTAGATATTTGTTTATTAATCGATTTAATTAATTAGTAGCGTAAGATGGTAGTGCATGTTTGATGGAAAGTAGACGTCATTTTATTGTGAAGTATCCATACTACTATATTTGGCAATTAATCAAAGTAGGTGGGGTTTTTTTTTTCCTTCGATTAGGAATATGAACGTGTAAAATTAGATTTGATATTTTATTTAAAATTAAAATATTATATTATATCCAAAATTAAAATCAAAATCAAAATCAAAATCGGTGTATCAAAAATAAAATTTTAATATCTTTTTATTTTAAAATAGTTTAAAAATATTAATTTTAATAAAAATAAATTACAAATTAAAACAATAATATGTTATATTAATGAATATATTTGTTTTTTTTCCTTCGTAAATGTAAAATTATAATTTTTTTATCACTAAATACATGTAAAATATAAATTTATAATTTTGAATATTGGGGTCGTATTCTTCGACCTCAAAAATCATGAAATTTTAAAACAAAATATAATCAAATCTGAAAATTGATACAAAATTTAGCATCTAGAATCAAACCCATTTCATTATTACTCGTAGTTACTCGAAACTGTATATAATTTTGACATCTCTACTTTTGATCCTTTTTTTCTTTATGCTTTATTTTTGAAAAATAAAATATTATGAAGAAAAATGAATAAAATTTGTTTAAAATGATTTCAAAAGATAAAATTTATTGGATCCACTGGCAAATTAAATTAAAATAGATGGATCTAATAGTGTATTTTGGAACGAGAAATTGTTGTTTAAGTATGTAATTTTTAATAAAAATATATTTTAATTTTATAATCATTAAGTGAGGTAATATAAATCCACTATCTTTAAAAAAAATTAAATGAATTTTTATAATTTTTTTGTAAAAATAATATTTATTTTTATAAAAATATTGAATTTATATTGTCATATGTAATAGATAAAAAATTAAATATATTTTAGTTAAAGATAATAATTAATTGAATGCCTTTTGAAATATGAATATGTAATGGATTTCCATTTTCATATAATTGAGATAATTAAGAGACTTAGATATTTAACTTCTACAAGGTTAATGTTTTTTACACAAATTAACGTAAATTAATTTATTTGTAGGTAAATGATTTTTTTTTCCCGTGCATCTCAATAAAATGAGTTTAAGTCATATATATATATATGTCTAAATTAATAATTTATTTAAAAGAAATGGTAGGAATAACTTAATTGCCAATGTACGTATATTATACTCATTTTCTTCATTGAATTGGTAGGCATAATGTTATAATCTACTAGCCGAAAGAAAAGACTGAAAAGTCATCTTAATTTATTTCTTAAATTTTAGTTATCGTATAAGACGGTGAAACTTCAACTATAAATTCTTAATTTTTCAAAGTAGATTATGTACCTAACTCGTGAAATTAGTTACAGCCATAATTAAACTTATCAAAGTAAAATAGTAATTTTTACATAGCAATTATTTTTTAAAATTGTTAAAATGTAACATTATTTATATAACACTAATAATTTGATAAAATAAAGAGGTCGTGTATTTTACATATTAATAATTAAGCATGAATCGCATTTATTTTTAATTTCATTATTATTCACTGTTTTTCACATCAATCTTGTTACAAAACACTAATAATATTTTGAAACATATTCTAAATTAAAAAAAAAGGTCGTTCGTACGGTTTCTCATTGAAAAATAAACCTACTTTTTAACATGAAAAAAATTGTATAAAACCATTTTCACTTAAAAATTCACCAAATTTATTTGAGTCATTACTATTCTTTTACCTACCATTTTTATTTTTCAAAAAATTATTTTTTATTTTTTATTAACAATATAACTTAAATAGTTCAATATGTTCGTGTGTATATATATATATATATATATATATATGAAAATATTATAAAACACATTAATAATTTAATTACGTTGAATATATATATTAAATGTATATCATTTAAATATAAATATGTTTAAATTATTATATTTATAATAAATTTTTAATCGATAAAAACATAAAATCTAAAATCTCCATATAATTATGTATGAATTAATTTATAATTTTATAAATAAAAATAAAAAGAATAAAAGCATACACCTACCCCTCTAAACCCTTAATAAATCCACACATGAATAATGATTCAGGAAAATTAAAATTTGTTTCTAGAATTCAATATATATTTTTTAAATGTGCTGAAGGAGTTGCATTATTGATGTATCATCATAATTAGGTGAACCCTATCTCACTAACCTTGTGTGATGTTCCTACGCAATTATTAATTATACCTTTATGATAATGGTTCTGTCTGCTTGTACATATTTAATATACGGATCATTAATGTTATATGTATTCGAAATTTTATATATATATATTCCTTTTTTTTATCTTAAATTTTATAAAAATTAATATCACCGACAACTTGCCTCCTACAAGCCAGAATATATTAGTATGGAGTAGGGATTATATTGTTAAAATATTCTTATCCATCTAATCACGATTGAATTCGTATTTTACCTTGCGATCTATCCGCTAAGAGTCCATTTTTGGATTCAATTACTATGTCTAAATTATATCAAATCACGGGTGGGAAGCTAAAAACATCTAGTATTTATTTAATCTTAAGTACATCTATCCGATAAGTATTTAATTTTATAATTATTATGTCTGATGTAATAACCTAAATAAATATTTTAGTTATATAATTTTTAAAAAATCGTAATTTATAAAAATTAATTACTATAATTATTTATTTTTAATAAATTAAAAAATATTATTCATTTAAAGAATATTTACTTTTTATAATAACAAAATTTATAATACTTAATTCATAAATTCTGATAATAAAATATTTATTTTAAAAAAATTAAGTTAAATCTGCTGCCTACTCTAATAATTATAAATATACTTATTTAGTAAAAATCATGGGATTTAAAAAACTTTCTTTTCCTTATTTTGGATGGAATTATTGCCGCTACTCCTTTTGTTATTTTTGTAGTATATTTAAAGCCAATATATTAATTTGACAAAAACACTCTTTTGTTTTTATTGTATTTATTTTGTATAAACTAAATTACTTTTAAGGGTATTTTTATAGATTTATAAAATTAACATTATAATATAGTATGAAAACAACGAAAAGATATTTGAAAATATCTTCACCCTTCGATTTAAGTGATGTAATATTGTAATTATTATATTAAGCATCATAGATTTTATAAAATTTTAAAAAATATCACAATAATTATATTATCATATATAAATGAACATTTTAATTTTCTATTTTTTTAAATTTAACACATATAATCTCGTTATTTATAAAGACTATGCACTATAAATATTTATTGTAAATACTTTTGATGGTATTCTTATTCTTTAAAATTATTATTAAAATCGATCAAAAATAATATAAATAATCTGAATATGGGTATTTATTGTATCAAAAATAATACTTTTGATGGTATTCTTATCTCAATTGACAATAGGGATAAAAAAAAGATACACATAATAATTGGGATAAAAAATGATACAAAAATAATAATAAGGATACTCTAAAGATACCAATACTCTTTTAATGTATTAAAAGTGTTCATTTTAATAAATTATAGAATTAAAATAATTTATTTTCATAATAATACGACTAATAATATATAACTCATAGATTACGGATTTAAGATTTTTTTCCCTTTAAAATCATGTCTCTACTCTCCTCTCTTAAGTTTTATTTTTAACTACCTTCTATTCATTGAATATTTTTTTTCTCAAATAATATGATTTTTTTTATATTTATTTGATCCTATTATTTAAGATATTAAAATTTATTCCATAAACTTTTTAATTCACGCAATATAACCTCTAATATTGATAAATTTAATTAAAATTTTAATTTTTATTAAATTGATGTAAAAGCATTACATTTAAGAGTCTTAACTTTTTAATTTATTTATTTTTTAAATTATATATAAAAAACATAATTTATTTAAGGTAATTTATAATGTTTTCATCAACCTTTGATTATTAAGTATGAAATTGTTATTAAATGAATTGGTATAAATTGAATTTTTTTTATTAATTTTATTAAATTTAAAATATCATAAATTAAATTATATGAATTAAAAAATTAAAGAAGAATTTTTAATGTATTGACAAACTTTTATTATATACTTTTAACAGGATATTATAGATCTGATAAGATTAAAAAATCATTTCATGAACATTAATTAATCGGCTCTATTATATACTTTGCTTTGGCTTGAACATTAGAAATAATCTTATTCCCCTGTCAAAAGCAGGAACCTAATGCTTCCTAAAAGATTAAGGTTTTGCAATTAAGAGTAGTGTTCTGGTTTTAGGATTCATATATAATAATTTTTTGAAAATGTATTATGTATATTCTAACGTCTATTACTTTTTCATGCTATAGATATAAAGTTAAAAGATACATTTTATTTATTTTGAGTAATAAATTTGAATTTTATTAAATATTATTTAATATATATTTTTTAAATAAATTGTAATTTTTAATAGTTATATCTTTAATTTACTCTTATTCTAACAGTAATAGGAATTGAGATTCTGCGATCAAATTAATTATTACCTCTAAAAGAGCTCGTCATTTAATAATTATTTTTATCATTTACTGTTACCCTTAATTTAATTTAAAGGAAAATTGTATTTTACGAGTGATATTAATATTTCTTTATTTATTTTTAGTCTTTTGAATGCTTAGAAGATTTGTGATTACTTAATGATATTATATTAAGTTGTTAGATCATAATTCGATCCATAAAATGATAAAGAAATCATATGAACATAAAATTAAATACAACGAAAATAAAAATAAATTAAAAATATACCTTATGTCATTGATAAATTTTTATCATTTACACATGAATTCTAATGGATTTGATGTTCTCATATTTACTTTATGTGTTTTGACGTTGTATATGAATGAATCAATGAATAATAAGAGAACCCGATGCCTTCATAAAAGTTTTCTCATCAAGAACCTCGTATGATTTCGATAAAATCGAACCGTTATTACTATTAACCATTGCGTTGCACAATTTTAATGTTACATCCTCACACTTGTTGTAAACGTTAAGCTAAATTTTTTTGAATAACAAAATACATAATCATAACGATAAGTCCTCTAATAACGAGTATTATCTTTCATATATTACAATATAATTAGTTTTTCAAGCACTATACTTTACGTGATAACGAAACTCAATGAATAAATTTTATATTTATTTTTAATCCCATAAAATATATATTTTCTTAAATAAATTTAAATACACATAAATTTTACATTTATTCTTGTTTCAATAAAATATATATTTAAAGTTTAATATATAAAAACTTTTCGGAATCTATTCTCCGGCTCTGCCCTTGAGTTGATCGATATTGTCTTTTAAAAGTCAACTTCGTTGGCCTTGGTTAGAATTGAAAAACCTCGATAAGTGGAGTTTGGTGATCATCGTTTTGCTAAAGACGAGTCTCTAAACGACGGTATTTAAGGTGGTGAACAATCTTTTGCTACCACTATTGCCACCCATTTGATCCATGGATTGGAAACTGGCAAAAAAACTTTTTAATTTTATAAATATTTTTGTTATTAGTTGTGAAGTTCGAAAGTGAAACTATCAAATGAAATTTAAATGCTTTATTTTTACACTTTTTTTTAAAGGGATATTTAAGTTTTTTTATTAAATAAAAAATATATTATAAAAATAAAATTTGAATTAAATTTATAATGAAATGATAAAAAAATCATATTATTTTAACTATAAATAAATAAATTAGTTAATTGAGTAGATATAAGGTGATTCATTTTCATACTTAATTAAAGGACCAGTTGAGTGTCAAACTAATTAATTAACAGACCAATCCAATAAGGCACTCGGTTTTTAATATTTAAAAAATACAAATACAATGCAATTGTTACCACCGTAATTTAGATAGTCATGCTGACGTGGTCTCGTAAACTCATGCTAGTGAAAAGAAAAAGAAGTGATATACATTCATATATCATTTGTCAACGCTTTGATTATATTTTTATATAAATAATATGTATAAATTTTGAATTTTTTACATATTAATTTTTTTTAAAATGTGAAAAGAATATGTAATAAAGTAAAGTTTCTTGTATTATTTAAAAAATAATAAAAATAAAAATAAGAATATAATAGAAATTATTGAGACAATTATTCATCACAGCCGTTACCGGTGGGAAAAGGTACACACGGTAAAAGCCACTTCAATTGAAAAAATATCTCTATTATAAAATTGTAAAATTATTATCATACTACGTGAAAACTATAACAAATGAAAAAACAAAATGTTCCTAAACTATAAGAAATGAAAATTTTATGATGCATCCTTTTTAAGTTGTAATATTATATAAATAAAACATTTAATAAAAATTTATTAATATTTTTTCATATTATGATTTTATTATCATTAATAGAAAATACAAAAATATTAAATTTATATTTTTACATATTAATTAACATAAAAACTTAACATGAATAATATATAAACATCCCTAACACCACATTGTTACCATCCTTTCTTGTACGTACATTCATAAATTGCATATAGGATTATCTTTTATTTTTTATTAATTAATTTTAAGTTCGATCCATATTTAATATAATTTAATCTAAAAAGAAATTAATTTACATGTTTTTATTTATAAAGTATATTGAATATTTGTTTAATAAACACTTATGACTAAAGCTCAAATCTCATATTTCCTATGTGCTAAAATAAAATGTGTTTAGTCGCAACTTCATGAAATGAGATATGTAATGTATTAAAAAAAACTCATATTATATATATAAAAAAGGAATCTCTAATATGTATTAAATAATAATTTTTTTGTTTTTATGTAATATATTTATTTAAATAATTGTATATTTAACTTTTTATAAACAAATATATGTTTTGTTATCTGTAAGAAAAAAATTTACCCTTTATTTTTTACTTCATATAAAAAAACACATGTATGTATGTGTAAATAAAAGTTAAAAATATATTTTTTATATGATATATAATAAAATCAACGATGAAGTAATTAATAAAAATATATTCATGTTTAAAAAAAAGTATTAATTAATATATTAAATTGTCGGTTATTAAAATTGTTAGAAAGTAGACACGTAAAATTTTCAGTATTTTTATTTTCTTATATTTAATTGCTGAATAATTTTGTCACACAACACCAATAACATGGTAAGAAATTTAATTAGTATACTATTTGTAAATCCAACGGCTGGAAGATAAAACTCAGGAAAAGCATATATTATTCACGGTTGAGATTTTTTGTTCGTCTTTGATATATTTTTGAAAAATAAAAGTTTTAAAGGCTAAAACTTCGGTTTAGTTGCCACATTGTACTGCTTACGGTATCTACCTCTGCCCGAAAATATCTGACTACTGCCCGTAACAGTCCCAATTGCTGACCGGTCAGCTTCCCATTCTCCCTCTACAGTCTCTGGGCAGCCCCAACTTCCACACGCTCTTCCCTCTCTTATTTTAAAGTATTAAGCTCTCTCTCGCTCTAGACCTACATAAATGTGAGCTATTTATTTCTGAGAGAGATCGAGTTCACGACCTTCTGGGGAAGGTGGCGTAGGATAAAGGTTGAGCACCTCACCGGGAAACGGTGGTAAGTGCGCTCACATAGAGAAGAGAGAAAGGAATAAGATGGGTCAAGGACTGAGTTGTGGTTCGAATCATGAGCTTGGAGTTTTCAGAGCCGTGCAGATTGGGGACAAGGTGACTTTGGAAGCTATGCTTGAGACAGACCCTTCTCTCCTGTTCGAAACCACTGTCTATGATCACCAGTCCCTTCTTCATATAGCTGCTGCCAATGGCCAGATCGATGTGCGTTCTCTGTTTTCATTACTTAATTTGCTGCATTTTACTGATTTTTGGAGTTTTTTAAATGGGCTTGTTCTGATTTTAATGTTTGGTGTATTTTTTGTGTTTTTGATTGATGGTTTTTCTGGGTTGGTGAATTTTGGGTTTGATTTTGCAGATACTCTCTATGCTTTTGGAACGATCTGTAAATCCAGAAATATTGAATCGTTATAAGCAGGTAATGATCGTCAATTTCGAATTCTGTTGTTTGGAATATTCATCTTTTGATTATTTATTTTTGCCTCTTTTTAATTTTGTTGTGGTTTGTGGTTTTGAATACTTCAGACTCCTCTTATGTTAGCTGCTATGCATGGCAAAATCACTTGCGTGAAAAAGCTGCTTGAAGTTGGAGCAAATGTATGTGAAATGTCCAGTTTTGGTTTCTTATAAATTTTTAAATCTATAATCCAGATTTGGACTTTAAAATATGTAATTAATTTGGTTCATATCTTTCAGATTTTGATGTTTGATTCTCTTAATGGAAGAACCTGTTTGCACTATGCTGCTTATTATGGCCATTCAGATTGTCTTCAAGCCATTCTTTCTGATGCTCATTCTAGTCATGTTGCAGTTTCTTGGTTAGTCCTTTTTCCTTCTTCTTTTTTTTGGTGGGGGAAGTGATTTGATCCCCTCTTTAGCTGATCCAATGCATTGACATTTAATAATATCAAGTTTTGGATTAATTTACAGGGGATATGCTAGATTTGTGAATATAAGAGATGGGAAAGGAGCAACACCATTGCATTTAGCAGCCCGACAAAGACGTCCTGAATGTGTGCATATTCTTTTAGACAATGGAGCTCTTGCATGTGCTTCAACTGGTGGATATGGGTACTTATTTATCAAATTTGGCTCTCATTAGTGCTTAGTGCCTTGGTGGAGTTAATATTGTTTGGTTGTTTGATAATTTTATGTCTACAGCTGCCCAGGAAGCACTCCTCTTCACTTGGCAGCCAGAGGGGGATCTCTGGAATGCATCAGAAAATTGTTGGCTTGGGGTGCCGATCGTCTTCAACGAGATGCATCCGGGTATTTTTTATTTCTTTCAATATTTGAAAACCAAAATCTGTACAAATTGACATCATGTTGGTGTAGATTTACTTGAATGCAAAATTAATTTATTTCATCTATCAATTTTGGTGTTGATTTCACTATTTCCTTAATTTGGTTTCCTCATTTTCTTTTCCCCTTTTTTTCTAGGAAGTTTTGATTGCCTTATTGATATGTATGCAAAATTTAGATCTCGTAAAAATCTACGGTGTTTTTGTGGCTTTTACAATCAATGCTTGATGTTTCAATGATGTAACTTTTAATTGTAAGCCCTTTGTAAAAGAATGACTTAAGTTGATGGACTAAACTTTATTTTCATTTGTACAGATTATTTCGTTCTCTACTGAACTTTATTATCTATTTAGTAACTGCATCTATAATTTAATAATATGAGGTGTTTGAAGTGAACATTTGCATGTGTTCATCTTAACACAGGAGGATACCGTACGTGGTTGCTTTGAAGCACAAACATGAAGCATGTGCAGCCTTGCTAAATCCTTCGTCAGCTGAACCTCTAGTTTGGCCCTCACCATTGAAGTTCATTAGTGAGCTAAATAAAGATGCAAAAGAACTATTAGAGTTTGCCTTAATGGAGGCAAACAAAGAGAGGGAGAAGAACATCCTTAAAGGAACTGCTTATGCTATCGCTTCTTCTCCATCACATTCTGATGAAGGATCAGATGACATTTTATCTGAGGTAATTTCCAATTCATTTTCTACCATACTTCTTTAACTATCATTGAAAGAATTGCACGGGAGGTGGAGCACAAGTGTTTTCAGCTATTATTTGGTGAAGACTTAGGATGGACTAACATATCATGTCTTTGTTAGGTGTATGACCTCAGGCTCTAGTCCCTTTACCTAAATCAATGAATTTACGTTCTGTTATGGTTTTTGTGTTCTGTCATTATTTTCATTAGGTCTTAGTTCAAGTTTCACCATTTTTGGTTAATATGAGTCCTAGATTTCTCACTCAATGATCCCAAATGACTCATCATTGTCTTAAACAATAGGGAAGTGATTCAGAGCTGTGCTGCATTTGCTTTGAGCAAGCTTGCACAATTGAAGTCCAAGATTGTGGACACCAAATGTGTGCGCATTGCACCCTGGCACTCTGCTGCCACAACAAGCCCAAACCAAGCACAGCATCCTTAACCCCTCCAGTTTGCCCGTTTTGCCGCAGCCCCATTGCTCGGTTGGTTGTTGCAAAGATTAAAATATGTGAAGATCTTGATGATGACAACGGTGCTACCAATTCCCCAAAGCAGAGAAAGTTAAGGAAGTCGCGAAACTTCAGCAACGAGGGGAGCAGCAGTTTCAAGGGCTTGTCTGCAATAGGATCTTTTGGAAAGATGGGTGGCCGCAGCTCTGGAAGGATTGCTTCAGAAAATGAGTGGGTAGATAAGTCTTAATACTGGTTGGCATTTAGCACTAAGAATACTTGTGCTAAAAATATTTCCATTTGGCTTGTTGTGGCCAAGAGAGTTGAAAAAGGTTCCAATAGTTCAATGTGGGTGCTTAAGCCTTTTGATACGTATAGATACAATTCCATATGTTATTTAGATTTGTAAAATAAGCAAAAGAAGTGAGTAGTCTTGGGGTGGGTTTAATTGTTCTAAGTTAAGACGTCAAATTGTGTGGGTCATGGGTCATGGGTCATGGGTCATGGGTCATGTTGTAATATTTTTTTGTGAGATTGAAGAAACATTGATTATTCTTACGGATTAGATATTTTGAGGAAAAAAAGTAACGAAGGAAAGATCCTTTCGGGAAACGTACTTCATATTAGTATATGTTTGTTACGGTATTAAACCGTATATTTTTATGTAATTATGGATTTGGTTGTAAAATTATTTCTTATTATAAAATATAAAAGTAATATAGTTATATATAACTTTTATATGATTACGGAGTAGGTTTAAATCGTATTTAACGGTTAACTTGGTTTATTTAAAATTTTATATATAAAGTTATGTATTTTGGTTTTCTATTTAATATTAAATTAAAAATAATATTTTTTTAACTGTATAAAAATAAATAAAATATTAATCTAAATAAATTATATAAAAATATTATTTTATGAAATTATTTATAATTAATATTAACAGATTATATTATATAATTTGTTATTAAATATTACATATTAATATAATATAATTCAATATAATTCAATCCAATATGTTTATGATTAACTTTTTTAATATGATGTATTAAACATATTATCTATGCATTACACGCATGTGTTCGGTAGTGAAATTAAACCTTATCATATAATAAAAAAATAATATGATTATGTAAAAGATTTATACACTTAGAGGGAGCGGGTCTAAATTTTATTCCATATTTAACTTAATTTTTATGAACTTTTAATTATAAAATTATATGTATTGATTTTTTATTTTATATAAAATTAAATGTAGTTTTTATTTTATTTTTAAAATGTAATAAAAATATAAAAATAAATAAAATATTCATTTAAATAAATTTTTTAATAAAACATTATTATAAATATAAATTATTTTATTAAAATATTTATAATTAATTTTATCTAATTATATTATAGAGTTTGTCATATAACACTGTAACTATTAATTATAATATAATTATACTTAGCTTATCTGATACATTGCATCAAACATACCATGATTGTATAATTTTTATATAATCATGTGATTTGTCGTATTGTACATTATAAAAATACTATGATTATGTAAAAAAATATACGATCAAAGGGTATGAATCTAAACTCTACTGGATCCTTAAATTAATCTTTGAATTTTTAATTATAAAATTATTTATCTTGATTTTTTATTTTATATCAAATTAGAAATACTATTTTACTTTAAAAATGTAATAAACATTTAAAAATAAATAAAATATTATTTTAAACAAATTTTATAATAAAAAATCTTATTTTATTAAAGTATTTATAATTAATTTTATCAAGTTGTATTATACAACTTGTTACTAAATATTATATAATTCAATATATTTTAATTTAATACAATTATATTTAAGTTATTCAATATGGTGAGTAAAATATATATTAAAGATACAAAAATATACCATAAATTTTAAAAAGTATACATGAGCCTACTTTTAATAACTAAAAGATATATTTAATTCAAAATATTAAAAAACTAAAAAATTATAAAAATATTATCAATTAAAACTTATAAATTATTATTTATGTATAACTTATATATTCTTTATTAATTTTTTTTAATCTTAATTGTTTTTTAAATTAATAATGTTTATTTATGTATAACTCATATATTTTTTATTATTTAGATATATTTAATTTTAAATTCTATCAAATTTCATCTCATTCAATATTATTATAATATTATTTTTATTATTATAAATTTTATAGATATTATTTTAAATAGTTATACCAAAACTCAAGATATTAGTGATGGTAATAAAATAAACATTTACAAAAGCCATAAGAGAGAATCTCAACCCAGTTCTTTTCTACATAATTTTTTTTTTAATTTTATTTACAACCGAAATTTCTAAACCTAACCGATATTTAGAATAGACTCAAATACATCCAATCAATTGTGTTATAAAATTGTAATTTAATTAATAATTTGACAAAAACTCATATTTCTTTTACTTTAAATCAAATTCAAACTTTTTTATAAAAAAATAAAAATAAAAAATTCAAGATATTCAATGGCGTGTACAATTCTTGATATACTAAAATTGATGAATATCGTCTTTTGAATGGCTGCTTTAGGTACTTTTCAACCCATTTTTGGAAAGATTCAAGGATTGAAGGATATTATTTTGCACTTTCACTAAGCCCCCCATCTCTTTATGTGGTGTGTTGTAAAATTATTATATTTCTTTATTTGTTGATATGACTTTATAAAATAAAAATAGAAAATGAAATGTTGAAAGGGACCCATTTGCAAATTGGATGTTGAAACTTGTAGTATCGTGTTCATACACGAATTCATGGATATAATAGGTTTTATTTATTTTCTTTTTGCTCTAATAAGTCAAATAGGATGGACATTTTAATAATTTGTGATTATTCGGTGATTTTTATTCAAAAATAATCATAATTGATAAGTCATGAACAAGTATAATTATTACAATATTAATATTATAAAATTGTAATTAATCGAAAACAAATATATATTAATATTATTATTTTATATACATATAATTACATAAAATAATATAATTTTAATAATAAAATACATAATACTTAATATAATTAGATTAAATTTTATTTATTCTTGCTTTATATATTTTTTTTAATTTACTTAAAAATATTTACTAAATATTTAAAAACAAAAATTGATCTCAATATTTTAAATAATATATTAAAGTAAGAATTAAGTTAACATTTAATTTTTTAAAACTAAATATATTTTTGAATAAATATTAAAAAATAAAAAAACGTGATTAAATCATAAGAAAACTATTACTCATTCATAACCAATGATTATTAATTGAATGTATTCAAAACTTATACGAAATGATTATAATCATTAAAATAATCATTTATGTCCATCCCATGCCATTCATAATCATATTTAAATGCGGATTTTGATATTTAAATCACCATTTTTATTTTTTTTAAGATGTAGAAGTTTTTTGAGTTCATAATTCCAAATGAAAAAGTATAAGGATTAATAAATATGTAAATAATAAGAGTTATATATTTTATGTAATAAAAATTCACTAATATATTAGAAAATTATAAACATACATGCGTATATATTAATATAAAGTTTTTTCTTAATTATAAGATAATCTAAATATAATAAAAATATGATCGATGTTAAAATGATCAAATAAATTATATTTAGCATAAATTTGATAAATATTTAATTGAATAGATATTTTGTTAATATATATTTTCCTTTAATTATTATTATTAGTAATTTTTAAGCATATTTTATTTTAAATATGCGTTGTTTTAAACATATATTACCATTGAATATATGTTTTTAGAACGTGGGTAAAATGTTATTATTTTTTAACCTATATTGAATAAGTGATGGTTTGAAGCAGCCTTTAAATCTTATCAAATACAATTTGAAATAAAATGACTATTACAATAAGAATGACTAGATATAAACTAATTATGTTTTTATCTAATCAGCACTAACTAAATATTAAATTTAATTATTTTATAGTTAAAGTATTTTTAAACAATACGTTTTATAATAAAAATTAACAATTAACTAAATATTAAATTTAATTATTTTATAATTAAAGTATTTTTAAACAATACGTTTTATAATAGAAATTAACAATTAACTAAATATTAAATTTAATTATTTTATAATTAAAGTATTTTTAAACAATACGTCTTATAGTAAAAATTAACAATTATTGATATACTGTAAAATATACTTTATCTTATTATTTATGAAGGAACCATAAATATCTTGTAATCATAAATATATTTGAATTTTTATAGCTAAAAATTAAATGAAATACAAATAAATAAATATTTACATAAACTTACAAATAAAATATAATAAAAGATTATAATAATTATAATAAAGTTTAAAAAAGAAACCAATTAATCTAACATCACTTTCAAACTCACTATGCGATATTAAAAAATGTAGAGTTTAATGAACAAAAAATGAATAAATAAAAAATTGAGTGTCTTTATAAATAAATCTACAATTTGTATGAAAGAAGCAACAAAAAAACAATGTAATAGGGTCGATCTAAAGTGATGTCAGATAATATAACAATCAATTTTAATAAGTTTAATTCGCTCATGAAATAGCTCACTATATGTAACATGAATAACACTTTTATTGTGACAATACATAAGAGTAGAAAGAGTAAAAGAAACTCCCACATCACCAAGCAACAAACATAATCAAACTATCTCATAAGTAGTGGATGTTATATCACGATACTACATTTCTATGGAAGATCTTGAAACAATATCTTACTTCTTGTGCTTCCAAGAAATAACATAATCACCCAAAAAATATAATATCAATAATAGATATACGATGGGTAGAAATATTAGCAATCAACATCATAATATGCCCATAGCTTTAAGGATGAGTAGATAAAAATAAAAAAACTCTAAAATTTAATCCCTTAAAGATACCTAAAAATGTAAAGAATGACTACCCATTGAACTATAGTAAGAGAAGTAACACATTGACTAACAACATAAACAACATATGCAATATATGAGTGAGTGATAATGAGATAAAACAAGCTACCAACAACAATGTGATATAAACTAGGATATGTCAAAGGGAAATTGCTAAAAGGAATGTACTTAAAGATTAGCACGATCAAATATGTATGACATGTACCTAAACAATTAAAGAAGATAACTTTTAGAAGAAAAGATAACTTCAATACTCAAAAAATATTGTAATGGGCCAAAATCCTTCATTGTAAATTGGTGGGCTTATGTTAACTTAAACAATATAGTACCATCCACATGTCTTGAAGAATTTATGTTCTGCTTATTGAAGGTTTATATTTGAGGTGTCACTAAGACAAATGGGTTAGATGTTAGGAGAATGCACTTTCCAACTTGTGATTTAAAATGTATATCCTTAGTCAATAATTCAATAACTATTGAATCAACACAAGAAAAGTGGATTGAGATGTAAAATACTCCCACGAAGTCCTTCAAAATTATCAAGTAGAATCATCAAAAACTAAAACAATAGTTCACTCATCTCTGTTGGAAATATAAGGTGTAAAAGCTTGCAATTATATTGATTTAACGAGTGTTAATTGGTCCCATAAATCTATCTTAATTGAATAAAATTCTTAAATACTTAGACTCTTTTGTTCAAGAGTTCAAATATTAGATTCTAACTAATATTGTTTTACAAAATTAGATGATGTATATAATTTATCTAAATGATCCCAAACATCATTTTCATTCTCATACTTCACCAATTAACATTATATCAAATATTTCATAGAATTATTAATTCAAGTTATACTTTTTAAATTATCAGCATACTAAGCTTCTAACAAATATGAATACTTTTCAACTTTCGTATCTGTAGGTTTCGTAAAGATACCAGTAACAAAAACTCACATCTTTTTATCTTTCAAATTTTTTTTCATTGTATAACTCTAGTAAAAGTAATTATTCTCATCTTATTACACACTAATTGACTCAAGCAAATCATTCTTAACTTCAACCCTTGTGAAAATATAAACATATTGTAAAAATTCAACAAATTTCAAATAAATCAACAAGTATGATTAACTTAAATATTGCGAAAGAACAAATACAGTGTGAAAAGACAAAATATCAACATTAGAAGCTACAATATATGCTAAGTACTTTGAATTGATTCAAAATATAAGGTGTCACTTGTTTATGGCTAGTTCCAATAAGTTTTATGAGATTGTTGATAATGTACATAATAATTATTATGTAGAAGAAAAAAAGACTAAGTATCCCTAATCATCTAATTGACTAATATAATAAAATTTAAAATAAGACTATAGCTATGGTAAACATTTGAGAGAATCATTCTAAGTGTAACAATGAAACCAACACCTACTAAAAGCATTAGAATGCTATCAACATTCATGACAAACATATATAATTTAAGAGATAAATATAAAAATGATAAAAATTAGGTGACATGTGGTGAGATATATCGGAGTCTAAAACACATATGAAAAAAGATGCACATGAAGAATTAGAAGATGACAAATCTATATAAGAAGAGGTAGACATAACATGTGATTGTATTACAAAAAAAAATTTAAAATCAATTAAACATGATTGAGTCTAATAATGGACCAAATAGTTGCTACCATTGATTTCCAACTCTATGTTGTTAACATTCATCCTAAGACATTGAACCTTCCAATGATTCTTATGCTTACAAAAGACACATTCATCACAAAAATTGTTCTATATGAGATTTATAATTTTGATATTATATAGAATTTTAGAGAGAATAAAAAAAATTAATGTTTTTATTATTTAAAATTCAAATAAAATACAACCAAAAGAAGTGTTTATATATGATTAGAACTAAAATTCCAATACTCTCAATAAAATTAATAAAATAGGTTAATTAATCTAATTTTATTAATCATATATATAACACTCATATAAAATTTTAAATATAAGAACAGCACGTTACATTAATTCATATTCCTTCCTATTTGAGTTTAGAGAGATTATTTTTCTAATTTTTAAGTATATCATTATTTTCTTTGAGTGAGACTTAGAGTGGGACACAGTGCATAGGTTACGATTTGACCTTGACACGTAGATGGGCCAGTGGGTGTATATAGAGACAATGAATTGAGGCCCACGGAAGCGTACGATGGCCCATTTTGGTTGGTGTAATGCCTTTTCTATATTGTATTCCTGATGCATAGCCAGCACCAAATACCTTTGGTACTTTTTATCCGTTTCACAATAATGCATTATAATTTGTCAAAGAAGAGGAAGACCCAAAATAAAAAAATAAATAAAAAATCAATAATGTATACTAACACTGATCAAATAAAGTCGGGATTAGGATGAAACTTTTTTATTTTTAACATGAATTTATTTATTTTTATATGAAAAATCTATTATAATATAATTATTAATAATATATTATTAAAATTAATAAAATACACATGATTTTATATGAAAATTTATCCTTTATTTGATAAAAGCATTTAATCACTTTTAGAAACAAAATTGTGGGTTTCGCCTTTGGATATATTTAGTTTAGTATATTTTAATCATACACTCGTATACTTATAAATATAACTCAAACTTCATATATTTTAAATATTTAAATAGACTTTATATTTGTGGGCTAGAAGTTATTGGATTTTAATAATATTTTTAAAAATAATATTAAAAACTTAAAAAATATATTATATATTCATCTTTTAATTAAAAAATAAAAATAATAATCTTTCTTTTTAGTTTCTTTAGTCTATCTCTTTTTTTTTCATTAAAAAAATATTTTTTCATCTCACACTTCGTTTATAAATTCAAATAATTTTATAACTAATAATAAATTTTTAATATTTATATAAAAAAATTGAAGGTAGATTGAGATGAAAAATAATAAATAAGAGGAGAGAGAAAAATGATACTTTTTTTAAGAGAAATGGAGTTTTTGGTTTTTATTTTTAAGAAAAAAATAATAATTTTATAATTCAAAAATTAATAATTTAAAAAAATTTAATTTTATTGATTTTATTTAAAATTTAATGTAATCAACTTATTTTTATTTTAAAAAAGCATTATAATCTAATTTTTTTATTAAATAAAAAATATTTTACTATTCTAGCTTTAAATCAATAATAATAAAGGTATAAAATTATACACTAATAAAATAAACTTAACTAAAAGAGTTATATGACCCATCATACCAATAAAGTCAGTCTCACCGTTGTGCAACTTTTGACATGACCACATGTTATCTGGCATTAGTAACAAAACGGTTCAAGAATAATTTGAATTAAAATTTTTAAATGTTTATATTATTATTTTATTCATACGTAATCTATATTTTTAAAATAAAATAAATTATTTATTAATTATAATATATTCTGTAACAATTAATAAAAAAATATACATATATTAATATAAATACAACTCCATTGCATTTATATGTATTAATATGTATTAAGTTTTAAAAATATTAAAAATAGATGAAAATATATAATTGAAAAATGGGTTATTTTCATTATTCATGCAAGTCTCGTATCAGTCAGGGAAGCAATCACTTCAAGAGGGGGTTGAAGATTCACATGAATGTGGAGATGTTGTCACATATTATTGTGGTAATTAGGTAAACAAAAATAATAATAATAAGCCGCCAGTCACAATCAGTCACCATTAACCACTCACAAGATGCAATATCAACTTTCATTTGTTAAGTAAAAGATATTTGAAAATTTTATTTACAACGTGATAATTAATTATATTTTAAAAAATAAATTTTATTATTTTATATAATAATTATCATAAATTATAATATAAAAAAATAACAATTTTAATATTGATGTTGCATTGATAATATGGCTACATGTTTCGGTCAAATGTCAATATATGGTTGTGACTCATGACCTATTAATCATTATCGATCTCTAGGCTAAAATCTAAATGAGGATTTAAATTAATTTCAGAATTTGGTTGACTCGTGGCTTAATCCTTCTTATATTGAATATCAATCACACACTTATCCGGAAAATTTGGTATTATTTCTTAATTTCTATAATAATTATTTTATGTAAATTTGAGTGCATATGTTTTCTTTTTCTTTTTTTAGCCTATGTAAGTACTGTTCAAAACCTTGCATTGAATTGGAGATATGAGCTGGTCTTTATTTAGGAAGTTATATATATATGTATGTATTTTAATTTTAATTAAGACACTTTTTAATTTTCTTAATAGATATATCTACAATTTTTTTAAAATGACTTAATTTATACATTTTATGATGAATATTATATGATAGATAGATATATTCAAATATCTTAACTACTAATATTTTTGGGTTTTTTTTTTATTTTTTTCTCTTCTAATTGGATATCTTTTATATCTCTCTCCGAGATAATATGTACTTCCGTTATATATAATGAAATTATTCTCTATTATAATTTATAAATGATAAGATTTATAAAATTAACTGTATATATTCGCTGCAATTGCATCCCCGTTACATTATATTAAAAATATATTATAAAATTTATAAATATTTATATAACTCACCTAATTTAATACTAAGATATGTGTTAATAAAAAATTAATATATATATGTATATGGTTTGTACCCACTGCTACAAATATAATTACTCTATTATAATGTTAGTTTCTCTCTTTTGATTGGGTTCTCTTTGTGTATTTCGCTCTCCAATATAAAATGTACAACTGCTATAAATACTGAAACTATTCTCAATTATAAATAGTAATGCTTTTTTTTCCCCTTCTTGTTATATAATGTTAGTTTCATTGGTAGCTTTTATTTCAAGTGCTAGAAAGTGTCCAAGGCATGGTGCATTTTTTATATACTCTTATTAAAAAAAAAAGGCACTCGATTGCCTGCGGACTGCTTTATTGGTAGCTTTTTGGATCGTTATTATAACCTCCAATCATTGGGTTGGGCTTCTAGTTATTGGGGTAACATTTTTGAATAAGCCTACAATCCTAGTGTTTTTTATATTAACGTTCATATTCATTAAGTTAGCATGTACCCTAAGACTTAACTCTGTACTACAAGTTGATAGATTTTATTGGAATAATTATTTAATTGTCCTATTTATAAAAAAAGTTTGAGTTAGTTAATGCATTTTGTAGGAGTACTCTATTAGTAGAGTGAAAGTAATGGTGGAGTTAGTTAATGCATTACTTTAGGGGCATTTTATAGTGGAGGAGTGGAAGTAATGATAGAGTTAGTAGTGCTCCTATTTTTTTAGCAAAGTTTATTCATTTTCTATATAATTATAATCATTTGCTTAATGTTATTGTAGTTGCATTCTAGTTTGAATATTGTCTTATATCTTCTAGTTTTCTTTATTTTAATATTTGGTATTAGAATTTCACTGGAATTTAAAAAAGAATTATGAAGAAGGAAAGAAGCCACAATTGTCTCGCTAAAAATCCATGGTAATAAACAATAATTTTTACCATTGGAATATATTAATAGAGAATTTCTTTAGGTCTAAGTAGTATTTAAGTCAATTGAATATACTAAATATATTTATAATACTATTCAATAAATGATAATACAAATATAAATACAAAAAATAGGAATCTGTTTTTTGTAAAAGTGTTTTTCAGAAAGTTATATTAGTTGTATACAACTAATATACAGCTCATAAAGTATATTAGTTGCATACAACTAATATACCACTAATAATGATTAACACTCTCCCTCAAATTGGCGCATAAATATCGATCATGCCCAACTTGCTTAGTGAGTCGTATAATGTCTTATTGGAAACTCCTTTGGTAAGCATATCTGCAAAGTTGTTCTTCAATGGGAACAAAAGGAAATCTAATAAGTTTGGCATGTAGCTTCTCTTTTATAAAGTGTCGATCAACCTCTATATGCTTAGTACGATCATATTATACGGGATTTTGTGATATATCAATGACTGTCCGATTTTCGCAATACAACTGCATAGTATTTTTGAGTTCGAAACACAAATCAAATAACAAAGTTCTTATCCACAGTAATTCACAAACCCCATGAGTCATACCTCTATACTCAGTCTCAGCACTAGATCGCGCCACCACTTTCTACTTCTTACTTTTTAATGTAACCAAATTACCTCCCACAAATGTGAAATAACCTGATGTTGACTTTCTATCTGTAATACTTCTTGCTCAATTTGCATATGTGAAGCCACAGACTTCAAGATGATTGTTGTGTTTAGAGAACATTACTCCTCTTCCTGGAGCCGATTTCAAATACCTTAAAATTCTCAAAATTGCATTCATGTTCTCACTTGGATTATGCATGAACTGACTCACCACACTTACTGCATATGCAACATCTGGTCTAGTATGAGCCAAGTAAATCAAACGCCCAACCAATCTCTGATAGCGAGCTCGATCAGTTGGTATCTGATCTGGATACTCTGCTAAACAATGGTTTTGCTCAATAGGAGTGTCAATAGGTTTGCAATCC
This sequence comes from Hippophae rhamnoides, assembly GCA_033030585.1. Taxonomy (NCBI): domain Eukaryota; kingdom Viridiplantae; phylum Streptophyta; class Magnoliopsida; order Rosales; family Elaeagnaceae; genus Hippophae; species Hippophae rhamnoides. Next base: position 3,582,345 of record CM065431.1, read on the forward strand.
AACATACATGTCTCTGTTAGCAGATCAATAATGTACTTCCTCTGACACAGATATATTCCTTCTCTTCCCCTGGCTACCTCAATTCCTAAGAAGTACTTTAGTTCACCTAAGTCCTTCATCTCGAATTCAGAGGCTAAACTCTTTGTAATTTATCCATCTCAATAGTATCATCACCAGTGATTACCATATCATCAACATAAATGATTAGGGCTATTACCTTCCCTCATTGATGTTTGAGAAATAGAGTGTGGTCTGAATTACTCTGTCTGTAACCAACTTTTTGCATGAACTGTGAAAACCTTCCAAACCAGGCTCGAGGGGATTGCTTGAGACCATACAAAGACTTCTTCAATTTGCATACAAAATTACAAGGAGAATCAACTACATACCCAGGTGGAAGACTCATGTACACCTCCTCGGCTAATTCTCCATAAAGAAACACATTCTTGACATCAAATTGCCGAAGTGGCCAGTTTAGGTTAGCGACAAGTGAGAGCAAAACCCGAATAGTGTTCATTTTGGAAATAGGAGCAAAAGTCCCATCGTAGTCTACACCATACATTTGAGTAAACCCTTTTGCTACAAGACGAGCTTTATACCGATTTACAGATCCATCACCATTATTTTTTACAGTAAACACCCATCGACAACCAATTGCCTTTTTTTCCTTGTGGTGGTGGCACAAGTTGCCAAGTATCGTTCTTCTTTAACGCTTCCATCTCTTCAGCCATTGCCTTTCTCCATATTGGATCTCCCAATGCATCTTGCACTTTGTTAGGTACTGATACACCAGATATTTGATTCACAAATGATTTATATGACTTAGATAATCTTTTAGTGGACATGTAATTGGCTATTGGGTATTTTGATTTTGCATGAGTATTTGGTTCATACCTTTTGGCTGGTTGACCTCGAGTAGACCTATTTGGTAACACATACTGTCCAACATTAGGCTCAATGTTATTAGTATCAGTGGGTGTACATACCTCAAATGAGTGACCTTCAGTATCAGGGAGTTGTTGATCAGGGGTAGGAGTAATGCCTGAGGGAACATTTGTGTCTTCCACTTCATTTGTTGTAAGCGAATTTGGTGCTTGAATACTTGGAGCATCTGCTTCTACAATGACTGGATTCAATGGATTAGGAATCTCATCTGGTCTCATTGAAACATCAGTTAGTGATTCTTCTAATGCCTCCCCTTCACCATGATACAGTTCTTCGAAATATGTATTCTCCCCTTGACGAGCAGTATCAGGTGAGGAAAAATAACTCATGTCTTCAAAGAAGGTAACATCCATAGTGACATAATACTTTCTGGTCGGTGGATGGAAGCACTTGTACCCTTTCTGATAACTTCCATAACCAACAAACACATTTAATTGCCCATGCATCTAATTTAGACCTTTGATTTTTAGGAACATACACAAAAGAAACACAACCAAATACACGGGTAGGAAGATTATGGAAGGATGATAAGGAGACGTAAGATGCGAGAATTTGGAAAGGGATTTTTCCGTTAAGGACACTAGACGGGAGACGATTGATGAGATGGGCAGAAGCTTGTACAGCATCACCCTAAAGATATTTTGGCATGTAAGCACTAAATAAGAGTGCACGAGCCATATCAAGAAAATGACTATTTTTTCTTTCAGACACTACATTTTGCTCTGGTGTTTGTGGACAAGTAGTTTGATGTCAGAATGATGCCATTGTATTGTGTTTGAACGAAGGTATAAAAAGTTTGAAAAACTAAAAAGACTTCATCTTTTGTTCTAAGAAGAGAAATCCACGATAACCTTGTACATTCATCGATAAACGAAACAAAATATCTCATACCCGATATAGTGGGCTCTTTAGATGGTCTCCAAACATCAGAATGAATTAATTCAAAAGGAATAGTACTTTTATTAGAAATACTAAGAGAATAAGTAATACGATGGCTCTTGGCCAAAACATAAGTCTCACAATGTAAAATAGTCTCACTAACACCAATAAATAAAGTGGGCATGGTTTTTTTCATAAGACTAAAAGATGGATGCTCTAAGCAGCGATTCCACAACCAAATTTCACTTAGCTTATCAAAACTAGAAGTCAATGCAGTGCGTGCCTGTGCTCATGGTTTCTTCCCTGCTTAGTTCTGATCCAAACAGAAAAATATGCCCCTTAGATACCCTCGACCAATTATTTCCCTGGTAAGAAGATCCTAAAAAATTACATACATAGGATAAAAGGTTACAGAACATTTAGACTCAATATTTAACTATGGAACAGATATTAAGTGATGAGATAAGTCAGGTACATATAAAACATTATGGAGCTGTAAAGATGGAGTGATATGAACTGACCCCTTTCCTAAGATTAGAAAGGCCTCACCATTAGCATTCGTAACATAAGACACTGGTGGGGAAGATAACTCATTAAAATAAGATTTATCATAAGTCATATGATCAGATGCACCAGAATCAATAATCCAAGTATTAGACCCAACAGAGTGAGAAACATTTAAGGTCATACCAATCTTACCACGAACAACTATTGAAGTTGTAGGGATACCTCCACATTCCATAGAATGATCCTGTCCATAGTAGTCTGGTTCTTGGACAATTTGCACTGCAACTGCCTTTGCTTTAGAACGATGATGTTATCGTTTTGCTCCATAGTAGTTTGTTTTTGATTTCAAGTGTGGATACAGTTTCCAACAAGTTTCATGAAGATTCCCTTGTTCATTGCAATAAGAGCAGTGAGAACGAGGGTTATTTGTAAAGCCTGGTAGAGGTCCCTACTGATGAAGTGGAATTGAATTTTGCTACTGGAGGAAATGTGCCTTTGATTTGGCTTGAATGGCTAGGCTTGATACCTCAAATTGTGCCTGATGAAGACTCTCTTGCTGAGATTCGTCTTTACGGATGTATGTAAAGGCGGTAGTTAAGCTCGGAGGGTCTGACATTCGAAGCAATTCGCCTTTTGGCACTATCATGTTTTGTGATAACTGTATTTTATATAGTTATTTTCATCAAAATTAGTAATGATAAATGCTATGTTCGTTTAATATTTATTAATTTTTGTTAAATAAATTAATATTTTCCTTTTATTTGCTAAAAATACATTTTTAATAAAATTAAATAATTTGTATCGAAAATGTACTTAATTTCATAATTTTTGTACACAAATATAATTTCAAATAGTATAGTTCTTAATTACAATTTATAAAAATTGAAAATATAATTTAAATTAAATTTGGGCTTAATTATAATTATTAAAAGTTTAAAAATTTAAATTAAAATTAGTAAAGTTCTAAACTATAATTTAAGAAAGTTTAAAATGTAATTTGAAATAAATTTGTGGGTGAAAATATAATTAATGAAAGTTTAATTTTCGCGTAGGAGAGAAGATGGCCACGCGCAATATTACACTCGCCAAACGTGGACCGTCCGATCAAAGGATCAACGGCTCAGATTCGCGCGTGCTACCTTCAGCCCGAATGCAGCGAGAAATGTGGTACAGAGATATCTTCTTCAAGGCTGGCTCGGCTGTACTGGCCCCACGTGTCGCCGCAGGCCGAAGGCCGGGAGCCTGGCCCCACATGTCGGCTACGCAGACTTCCCCGAGGCGATCGCCGACCGCGGGATCGATCGACGGTCCAGACAGTTGCCCATCCAAGCCGTCGCGCACCGAGCCGCCGTGTGTAAAAATCCCTTGGCGCGGTTACGGGTAAAGAAGGCATCCTCGCATTTGCTGCACAATAATCAGCCTTACGTCTCACGAATATTGAAGCTAATCAAAGTCCCACACGTGGCTATTTACAATGCGCGCGACCGCGCCTGATCACGCCCGTTTCCCCCAAATTGCCGCTTCACTTTTCTGGAGACCTTCAATCCTCGTGCGCCGCTCCTACTTGCAACCGGTTTATGCAACTAATGATGTGCTACCACGTGGCCTTAGGGAATCTTTCAAATAATCGTAAAGCGACACGTGGGCCGTGGAAGAGAATTAAACAGAACGTGCAGCGTCCCTCGATCCCATTTTCGATACAATTTTTGTCCCCCACGCGTTTAATTTATTATTTTCGCCACACCTTTTTGTTCCCCGCGTAGATTTAAATTTAATATTTTATTGATGTATTTTTTTGCTATAAATAGGAGATAGTTTTTAGTTGTAAAAGAGTTTTGTTTTGTTGGAGAAAAGTTTTTTTTTTGTTTAGAAATTTTGTAGTGTTCGGTTTTGGACTGTAGAACACGTAGAAGCCATTTTTTGGCTTTTGTTGTGTTCTGCGTGTGCCAAATATTTTCGTATGTGATGTTTTAATTTTCCTTCTTCTTCATCTACTTTTTCTGCATATGTTGTAATTTTTATTTTATTTTAATGAAGTAATTTAATTTTTCTAGGGTTGCATTTGATCTAAATTTTTGAAGCGTTGATTTTAATTATTTTTTTTATAGATTTATAAGACGCTCGATTTGTTCATTTTATCTTCGCTTAATGCTTTTTGATTATTTACGAATTTTATCAAAACGATTATGTGGCATAAAAATAAACTTGAGAAAGACATTTTTTGTATATCGTCAGAGATAAAATGACACAAGATGTAAGGATAGGAATATACCATAATTGTATTTGTGGCCTTTGAAAACTTAGAACGTAATGAATCTTGTGAATTTAATTCTCATAGAGATAGTGAATTAATTTAACGAGGTGTGTTTGTACTTTGAGTTCTAAGAGATGTATGAATAAAAAAGGAAGTTTTCGGCCGACAAATTAAATGTACTAAAAAATATAAATCCAAAGAAAATAATATGATTGAGCGATTAGTTTGGTGAAGAATTGCAATCCTAGAGTTCTTTTATTTTCTTATTACCTTTTTCTTAAATCAACGATTATTTTGGATAAAATCAGAGAGAAATAATTTTAGTACTCAACAAACTATAGTAGCAAATCTCCGTGGGATTGATCTTTACTTATAAATGTTATTACTTGCGACCGTGTATACTTGCACGAGTTCATGTGTTGAAAAACACACAACATTTTGTATCAAGGCCTCTTAAAAAGGCATGTACTCGTTCAAGCTCATTCTCCTTCTGGTACCACAGAAGGTATTCTTGATTTTTAATTTTGCACGGGCATTTCTGGTCAATTTCAACCCATACATTTTTCAACTTGGTAAAAAACAGAGATACTGGTTACCCATTTTGCTGCATGCCAACAGCTTTGCACATGAGTTCATGAACTTGAATAAATTCAGACTCATTTGTATAAAGATCGCTTAAGGTATTCCATATGGCCTCAGTAGTTTCACATTCCTCTACCATTTGTAATATATCATCAGTGATGACTCTAAATAGAATTGACATTATAAAGCCATCATCATCTTCCCACCTAGTATAGGCTTCTATATCATCTTGACTAAGATCCCTGATTGATCCAGATACATGTCTCATCTTATGCATCTCATGAAGATAAACAGATATAACTTTTTCCATGTTCAAAAATTTGTACCATTAAGTTTACTACCCCCGAAAGAACCAATTTTTGAACTCTTAACAGAAACTTCAAATTTTGGAACTTCATTAATTCTGGAAACTTGATGTTGTCTTGAATCTTCCACTGAAATAATAATAAAAAATATATTGTGCCGCAGAATAAAGATTTTAGATTTTTTTGGCTGGGTTGGACTATGGATTGGTCTGGTAAGTGGGTTGTCTAATTATTGAGTGAGCTGATAGGATGGGCTGATGAGCTTATGGGCTTGGACTAGGTCAGATGAGTAAGTAGGCTGATAGGTTGATGGGCTTGGACTAGGACATAGCTTAAAAAACTGAAAACTTAAAAAATTAAAAAATTAAAAACTGAACAAAATTCCACAGCGTTCTCACAAAAGAACACAGAGCAGTGCAGGAGTTGTGCGGACTCACAAATAATATAGAGCAGTGCAGGTAGTGGTAGCGCGAGCTGGATGGCGTAGGGTTGGCGAGTTGGATGGCGAAGGGTTAAAGCTGGTGCTCGAGCTAGACGGGTGCGCGAGCTGGACGATGTAGGACTTGATGACCCGGGCTGAACGGCGCAGGCTGGACGACGCGGACTGTACATCGCAGACTGGACAGCGTGGGCTGGACGACGAATCTACAACGGACAGATCTGCAACGGTGGCATGAACTGGATAGTGCGAGAAGATTAACGACACTACATAAAAAACTCTAACGATGGCGCTACTGTATAGGCGGCGTTGCGGCTCAGAAATTGGTAAGAATTTTTTTTTCTTTCCTGCTTTGATACCAAATTGATTATACTGAATATATTTACAATACTATTCAATAAATGATAATACAAGTATAAATACAAGAAATAGGAAGCTGTTTTTTGTAAAAGTGCTTTTCAGAAAGTTATATTAGTTGTATACAACTAATATATAACTGATAAAGTATATTAGCCGCATACAACTAATATACAGCTGATAAAGTATATTAGTTGTATACAACTAATATACCACTAATGATGATTAACAAAGTCTTGTGGAAACTGGTTTTATTGAACCAAAAAGTGGAGTAGTAGTAGTTATTGAAGTATAATAAAAGAAACTTGACAAGATGAGGCCGAAGAATTTGAATGTGAAAAATTATCTATTCCAAGCGATATATCGTATCATTTCTAAGACCATTCTCAATAAATGTACTTTTAAGGAGATCTAAGATTCAATAAAAAAGAAGTACAAAGGCTCAATGAAATTCAAGCTCTCTATAGAGATTTTAAGACTTTTCAAATGAGGTAGGTAGTGTTAGTGAATGAGTATTTCTCAGGAACAATGGTAATTGGAAATAAGATGAGGTTGCATAGTTTCAATGACTGATGTCACCATAGTTGAAAAAATTCTTCGATCAATGGCACCAATTTTTGATCATGTCATTTGTTCAATTGAAGAATCAAATGACATTGATAACCTTTCCATTGATGATCTACAAAGTTCTTTGTTAGTACATAAGCAAAAACTTAATCGAAATAACACTGTAACTATTGAAGAGCCACTAAAAGTTTCCACATTTGATGAATTCTTAAGTTCAAGAGGAAAGGTCGAGGATGAGACTATGAAAGAGAAGGAATAATGAGAGAATATCGAGGGTATACAAATGGAAGCAAACATCCAAAAAAATTTAAATATGAAGATCATTCTCAATGTCGAGGTAGAGGTCATAATCACTACTTTAATAAGCCTAATATTAAGCATTTTAGATATCACAATAATTGTCATTTTCAATTAAAATGCTTCACAAAGTTTCCTAGTAACAAAGAAAAGAAAGATAAGTCAAATTGTGCAAAAAAAAAAGTGAACAAGAAACACTTTTGGTGGAAAGGAAGACAATATTGAGAATATTTCATATGTACTTTATATTTTAGACTTGAAAAGAAATTAAATAAGTGTGTAATAGCTACAACAGAATGGATATATTGCTACAATTAAAAGTGGAGCTTGTAAAACTTGTAATCCAAAAAGGGGTAAGATTGCTCATGTCACAATGACACCAAATAGATTGCTTCTACTACAAAGTGACAAAGATGAATGATCCAACATGTCTTTGGCATTTTTGCTATGGTAATTTGAACTTCAATAAATTGAAGACTCTTTCTCAAAAGAAAATGACGATTGGCCTTCTTGATCAAATCATTCCTTCTTTCAAAGTTTGTGATGAGTATGTTATTGGAAAACAACATCATGAGTAGTTCCTAAAAGGAATTGCATGGAGAGCACAATGGCTATTGGATATTTGTGGTTCCATCAATCTAATATCTAATGGTAAAAAGAAATATTTTATTTCTTTTATTGATGACTATTGTTGGAATACATGTGTTTATTTTCTACCGATAAAATCTAAAACTTTTGTAGTATTCAAAAGTTTAAAAGCCCAAATAGAGAATAAATTTGGGAAACCATTGAAAGTCTCTATAATGATCGTGATGGAGAATACATGTCACAAGAATTGCTAATTTTTGTGAGAAAGATAGTATAAGAAGGCAGTTAATAGAAGTATACACACCCTAATAGAATGATGTGTCTAAAAGGAAGAATGAAACAATCCTGAACATGGTGAGAATCTTACTAGCCAAAGCAGGAGTTCCAAGTGTTTTTTTGGCCAAAAGTAGTGAATTGGAGCATTTATGTTTTGAATTGGAATCCCATATATGCATTTAAAGATATAACATTGGATAAATCTTGGAGTAGATGGAACCCATTAGTTGATCACTTCAAAGTTTTTGGGTGCATTACATATGTATACACCCCAAATAAGAAGTGGAATAAACTAGATGATGAGGGAGAAAATGTGTCTTCTTTGGGGTTAGTGAACAAGAAAAAGCCTACAAACTTTTTAATCCTGTTACAAAGAAGATAATCACCAACCTAGATGTTTTTAATGAAGAAAACACATGAAAATGGACAAAAAATGCATTAAGTAGTAACAAATACCTATGAGCTATGATGAAGAACAAGTAGAAGTGTAGCACCAACCAATAATTTCCATTGAAGATATGTCAAATGAGCATCCAATACATGAAGTTCAAACAGTAGAGTATAGCTTACGACCTCAACAAACAAACATAAGGAGATGATGGATTATTTAAGTTGAGATGAACTTTCTTATGATGATGTGCTTGGTCATTTAACTTTATTTGTAGATTGTGATCCTATAACATTTGTGGATGCGATCAAATATACAAAATGGGAAAATCCATTGATATAGAGAGAAAATCTTTTGAGAAAAATGATACCAAGAAACTAACTGATCTTCGAAATGGGAAAAAGACTATGAGAATGAAATGAGTTCACAAAACCAAGTTGAATGAGAAGGGAGAAGTAGAAAATCACAAACCTCATCTTGTGTCAAAATGACACATGCAAAAGTATGGTGTTGACTACAAAGAAGTGTTTTTTCAAGTTGTGAGATTAGATACTATCAAGTTAGTCCTATCTTTTGCTATGTATAACTCATGGTGCATCTATCACTTAGAAGTGAAATCAACCTTTTTACATGGAGAGTTGTGAGAGCACTTATATTGTTCAGCCTACTAGTTATGTTTAAGAAAGAAGTGAAAAAAGGTATGCATATTGAAAATAGTACTTTATGGGCTGAAACAAGCACCTAAAGCTTGGTATCGCCATATAAATACTTAGTTTGTAAAAATGGGTTAAAAAATATCCATACAAGGACACTTTTTTCATCAGATCCAGAGCTATATAGAAATACTTGTTTGTTTGCTTGTATGTAGATGATTTAATCAACATAGGGAATGATAAAAGGCTATTTGATGACTTTAGGCATTCCATGATGGAATAATTCGAGATGATAGACTTGGGAATGATGCACTATTTTATTAGCATTGAAGTAGTGCAATCATCATCAAAATGTTCATTACATAAAAGAAATATGCTATAGAGATATGAGATACATTTGAGATGAAGAATTGTAATTCAATTGAAACTCCAACTGAACTAGGATTCAAATTGAATAAGAATTCTAAAGACATAAAGGTTGACAACATTTTCTTCAAACAAATTTCCAGAAGTTTTATGTAACAATGAAGAGGCAAGAGATAACGAGTATTATTAGCATATATTTGGAGCATCCAACTAAGCAATATCATTTTAATGTAAAGATAATATTTTATTATTTGAAAGGCATTATAAACCTTAAAATCCTATATAATTAAGAAGACTAACAATTTAAATTTGATTGGTTTTTCAAGCAGTGATTATACTGGTGAAATTGAAGATAGGAAAAACACATCAATTTCTGTGTTTATGATAGATATTGTAGTTGTGTCATGATCGTCTAAGAAGCAACAAATCATAACCTTGTCTGAAATTGATTTGTTGTTGCAATAGCAAGCTCTTGTCAAGTCATATGGCTGCAAAGATTACTTGAAATTTTATACAACCAACAACAAATTCCAACACTGATTTATTGTGACACAAAGTGTTCAAAATAAAGCTTTTAAATTTTCTTCTTCTATATATTACAATTATATCACAATCATAATTGACGTCGTAGATTTTTATTGGATACAATTATGCGAGTCAATTATACTTACTAATAATATTGTGTCAAAATTACTCATAATTTATCACAAACGCATGATAAGTAGATTTTTTATTTCAAAAAATAACCAATTCTACATGAAGGGTGATATGATGTACCATTTTTTATGTGATTTACATAAAGGAGTTATGATTTGATATTTTGCAAAAGTGAAGAACAAATTATTGATATATTCACTAGCTCTCTCATGCCTGTTGTTTTTGTTAAGCTTCCAAGTTTGCTTGGAGTATGTTTAAAGAAGGAAACAGCCTCCAACAGGAAGCTGGCCTTGAAGAATAGAAGCTAGGTTCTTGGAACATATTGTGTAAATTGATGTTTTAGAATATTTAGTTTAAAGGGATGATAAAATATAAGAAACATATAAATTATACATTGTGAAGAGTATAGAGAGATAAAAAGAAAGAATGATTTAATGTTGTATTGGTGTGTTTAAAATGTATATAGAGAACCCTATTTATAGGATTGTAACAAGTGTAGTACAAGTGTATTACAAGTGAAATAGTGGAAGTGTAGTACAAGTGAAATAGTGAAAGTGTAGTACAAGTGAAATACAATATCAAATATAACTTAACATCCACACTCGGGAGGAAGAGAAAGCAATCAACTTGAGTTTGGAAACTAATTCTTGAAATCTGCTGGTAGATGAGATTTGAGTGAATATGTCGGTGTTTGATCTGTGGAGGATATTGATTTGGGACAAACAATGTCTTGAAGAACATGTTGAAATGAGCAGAAAATGACAATCAATCTCGATATGTTTTGTTCATTCATGAAATACATTATTGTGAGCAATCTGAATAAGCAATACGATTGTCACAATATAGGATAGTTACGATTGATTGGAGAACACCCATATGTAAAGTAACCAACGGAGCCAAAGAAGTTCTCGAGTGGTGTTATGAGCACGATATTCGAACTTGAGTCTTTGGATCGAGAAGTGAGAGATTGTTTCTTGCTTAAAGATATAAGAAGTTTCCAAGAAACAATATCCGGTGGTAGAGCGATGATCGGTTGGGTCGCACTGCCCAATCGGCATCGAGTAGGCGGAAAGAAGAAGATTAGACTTGTTGTAGAAGTGGAGCGCGAAACGTGGTGCCTTTGATGTGGCGGAGAATGCAAAGAACCGCGGTATAATGGATAGGACGTGGAGCAGACATGGATGACTAACAGGATGCGTAGGCAATGTCCAAGGCAGTGGCTGTGAGATAAACAAAGTGCCTACTGGTTAATGTACGTATAATGTGGCATACGAGAGAATAGTACCATCCCCAATGGAGTAAGTTTGACATTGGTTTCTAGAGGTGTTGATGCGGTTTGCAATTAGTAAGGCCGGCCCGATTAAGAATATGGGAAGAGTACTTTGCTTGAGAGAGATAATATCGCGAGAATCGGATGAGATTTCTGAGCCCAGTAGTGGAACGACGAGGTCTTTCATTCAATTGATGGCTCGGCGCTTGAGGTCGATAATTCCATTAGAGTCATTCCGGTTATGATCATATCATCTACGTAAGGAGTAGAAGTGTTACACTAGTGGGAGTCTTAGAATAAAGAGACCGAGTCATAAGAATTGGAAGTGAAACCAAAGTCGTAAGTGTGGTGAATTGTGGCGAAAACTGACTCGAGGAGCTTGTTTGAGGCCGTAGAAACACGACGAAGTCTGCATACTTGATGAGGTGAATGAGTGTATCAGGAGGAGGTTTCATATAAACTTCCTCAGTTATGTCTCCATTGAAAAAGCATTTTTGACATCCATTTTGAAACGTGTTCCAATTTCGAGGCGGCGGCCAATGATACTTCGAACGAGCAGTGAGTCGAACTACGGGTGCAAGTTTCTTCATAATCGATTCCATATTCTGTGTAAAACCCTTTGCAACCGAAGAGCTTTATATCGTTCCACAGACCCATCTGAATGAGTTTTGATTTTGAAGATCCACTTACAACCAATCAAAGATTTATTAGATGGAAGATCAACAAGATCCCATGTATGTGCTTTTGTTAATGCCCGTAATTCATCTGTCATAGCTTGTTGCCAATGAGGGTTAGAACTAGCTTCTCTATAGTTTTGGGGTTCATGATGAGACAAAATAGTAGAGAAACATTGGTAATCACGAAAATGAAAAGGAAGACTACTTACACGAGTAGAACGACGAAGTGATGACTCTGGACAATCAGGTAGTTGGTCTTCAGAAGATGCTGTTATGGTAGGATCAGTAGAAGGAGCAGACACATTAGGAGAAGAGGTAGTAGACGATGGTGAGGGTAATGGAGCAATGTCAGGAGGAAATAAATCAATAGTTGGGTCATTAAAAAATGAGAGTGAGGTAGGAGATGAGACATGAAATGAAGAAATAGAGGAAAACATTTTATGTTCCCAAAAGATGACATATGTGAGAGATCTGTGATCGTTTAGAGATAGGGTCCCAAGCAACGATAGCCTTTGTGTTCTATTCCATACCACAGAAGCAACAAAACGAGAATGATGTTCTAATTTATTGTGTTCATGAGGGTGAAGAAGAACGAAAGCAAAACCTGACGAAGCACTTTGAGTAGTTCGTAAGATGGAGAAGTACTATAGAGGCGGCTTCATGGGGGATTGATTGTGAATAATAGGAAACGTGGGAACCACGGTTGATGGTATAAGCAGTAGTAAGGGTTGCTTCGCCCCAAAGCGTTCATGACAAGAACTAGAAATGAGGAAATCTGACAGTATTAAGAATATGTCTGTGTTTTAACAGCTCTTCCATTTTGTTGAGATGTGCCAGGACAAGAATATTGAGAAAGAGTCCCGTTTGTCGAAGAAAATTTAAAAAATTTGTTTCTTTATATTCATAGCATTATCGGTACTAAACCTTTGATATTTTGAGAAAATTGAGTTTTAACCATTTAGGCAAAATCATAATAAATTTTGGGTAATTCATATCTATGTTTCATGAGAAAAATCCATGTGAATCTTGAATAATCATCAGTAAAAATGACAAAATAAACACATCCCCCGTAGTAGGATGTGGGGATGGATTGAACATCGAGAATGAATTAAGTGAAAGAGGCGAAGTAGAATCACTTTTATTAAAACATAAAGCGGGTTGTTTTCCCGATTGACAAGGCAAATAATTTACATTATCAAAAATAGAAAGCAGTCCTAATTTACCGAGAAGATGCTTTGAGGCGAAAGGCGTCTATGGGCGTATAATGGCCTAGGCGTACCATGGGGTTGATAGGAGTGGTAGAAGCGACAGCGAAAGTGTGAGAGAATTGGGTAGATGAAGGTTGATAAGTTCAAATAATCGTCGACCTTACGGCTGTCGAGGATGTCACATGCTGTGGATCTGCAGCTGACAACCCGGAAGAGGAAAAAGTAATAGTAAGACCAAGTTCACGTAATTGACCATGGAGATAAGATTTAGAGTAAGGTTGGGAATATGAAGGTGTCGAGAAAAGTGATATAGAAGATGTGGAAACTTGTCACACATCGTTAACGTACGCATATGTGAACCGTTAGCAGTTTGAATTAAAGGTTTGGAGATGGAAGATTGTGTGGGAGAGAAGATGTGAGTATCATGAGGTCATATGGTTACAACAATGAGAATCAAAATACCATAAAGATTTTACGATGTGAGAGACAAGGCGGTGAGGAGAAGCATTACTAGTGTGAGAGAACATGTTTAAAGACACTTGAAGTTCTTGAGTAGAAAGTAATAAATTTGTCATGATTATCCTGAAGCGATGGCGGTGATAGATGAGTTACTATTTTTACCTGAAGCATGTTGAGAGGTATTCAGCAATCTCTATTAAAGTGTCCTGGACTCTTCTTGTGACAATATATACATGCAGAATGGGACGTGTAAAGCTCGTGATTAGGTTATGACGGTGGGTGTAGCCTTGATGTTTGAAGACCTCTTTAGAACCTCATTTAGTGCGATAAAGGGGTGGCAAAACAGAATACGTATGGTGAACTTTGAAAACCCCGTAGCGAGTTTCCTCGGAAGCGGCTTCAGTCACGATATCTAAGGATGGAAAAGGACTCAGATGGAGTAAGGAAGCCCAACAGGTTCAAATCGATCATAGAGAGCCATGAGAAAAAAATAACAAGGCAATTTGGTGATTACAGTAAGTTGCAAACATCTCGGCATCAATCTTGTTCGTCTAAGTTGGTTCGAGGAGAGGCGAGTTGATCCCAAATAGTATGCATTTCGGAGAGAAATTGGTTAATGGTTTGATCAACCCTTTGGCGTTTGGTATGGAGAGTTGTTAAAAGTTGATATTGGTTGGCGAATGCATTGTAGTAAGCGAGCCTCACGAAATTCCCAAACTTAACTTTGGCGGTGTCAAAACGCCCCAAATTCACCATGAATGGAGGTAAAGTGGTGTTACGGAACCGGTAATAATTTGATAATGTTTACTCTCCCGGTCTTCAAAGGCAATCGACAAATAAGGAGTTGTTTTCGATGGTTTCTTGGATGGGTATAGAGATATCACAGTTATGAAAGCGCCCGTGCTTTGCGTCCTTTCAAGAAACTTTTCATTGCTTGTCTAGAGGCTAGGTAGTTAATGTATCGTGAGGTGGTAGAGATTGGTTTTGGGATATCATTTAGGTCAATTTTAACGAAATAATGGAGGAAATATAAAGCAAATATATAGAAAGCAGTATAAGGAGATATCCTTAAAAATGAAAAGAGGAGTTGAAAACAAGCACAGGCAGGTTGAGGTGAGCCGGATTAGGTGGCGAGTTGAGGATAATGAAAATTTGAGTGGTAGTGGAGGTGGCCGGGTTGGAGGTGAACGATTTGAGGTGGCCGGGTTTGAGTGGCCAAGGTTGAGGTGAGCAGGTTTGGAAGTGGCCGGGTTGAGGTGGCCGCGGGTTGGTTTAAGGTGGCTTGGGTTGAGATAATAGGAGTTTGAAGTGAGTCGGTTTGAGTGTGAAATTTGGATTTAGAGTGATGAAGAAATGATTTTGATAGAAATTTTAGAGGTATATGAGAGGCTCTGATACCATATGAAGAGTATAGAGAGATAAGAAGAATGAATGATTTAATGTTGTATTTGTGTGTTTAGAATATACATAGAGAACCCTATTTATAGGATTGTAACAAGTGTAGTACAAGTAAAATACAATATCAAATGTAACTTAATATACATAATGCATATGTTAACGATCTTAATCATGTCAGAATATAAGAAACTTTTGTGATTATATTTTAACTTTTAATCTTTTCGATAAAAAAAGTATATTTTATAAAATATAAAAATTATATATTTATTTACGTTATAACAAAAAGATAAGTTATTTTTAAGAAAAATTTAAAATAAAATTTTATATATAAAATAATTATATTATACCATTAAACCTTATATTTTATATGTTTCTTCGAGGGGATATTTGGTTAGAGGAAGAGATGGCAAAAATTATACAAGTAATTCTATATATATATATATATATATATATAGTATTGTTGGATGACGAGTAAATTGCAGTGGATGATACAGTGGTGGTATTAAAGATTTTCCTTATCAACAACAGTATGCTCAAGATCAGAATAGTATATTTGAAAAACTGATTATATTCCTAAAGCAAAGTGTACTTAAAACAATTTTATATTTTTTGCCACTTTATTTATTTATATTTTTTGCCATAACTCATGGCTCATACAAATCAAATTCTGGTTTCTCACTAACTTCCTTGATATGACAAAGTACCAAAAGTGTTATCATTGATGCAAAGAATTCTGTCACTAAACGTGAAATTGATTAAGAGAAAAAAAAAATCACTTAGGATTCTTTGGAGATTTGTTTTTTTACAAAACTGATGAAGAGACAAACCGCAGTACTCTGTAATGAATATTGAATAGTTATGGGGGAAATTAAGACTCTTAAACTCCTCAAACTTTCAATATTAAGTAAATAAAACTTTTATAAATATTAAGTATTACACAAAACTCTTATTATTTTTACAAAAATTACATATTAGTCATAAGTTGATCATTAATTTTTTTTTTGTTAAAAAACTAGTTTTTTAAGAGACATTTTTGGAATTAAAAAAAACAAAACAATCATTTCTCTCAAATTAGCCATAATCCTCTTATTAAAACATTTTTTTAATTTCTTTTGTGTTGTGTGTACAGAAGTTCGATACTTCATTTCAGATTTTTTTTTCTACTTTTGTTTATATCCCATTTAGTTTTTTCTCTATTTGATCGAGCTGGGTACAAGTTTTTTTATGCAACAATACCATTTGGCTACATTTTTGGCTCTATTAATTTTAACAACAACAAAAAAATCATCAATTTTCAACTTAGGATTGAAGTATATATTTTTTTTTTTGGAAAGCAATAAAATTTTTATATATCACTGTAAACTTTTTGTATATTTTTATTGAAAACTATGTAATTTCTAAAGTCCTTCACCCAATGATTAAATATGCCTAATCAGATATCAGGCAGTCAGGCACTAGGGTGGGCAACTTGACATGCCGATATGATTGGAACATAACACTATCAAAACACAATTGAATTATAATTTATGTTTTGTTATTCTTTTAGAAATAAATAACTTAGTTAACAAAAAAACATTGTGAATTCTTTGTTATGCACGATATTACACACGATTGCTACACCTAAATTCTTTAGTAAACTTTCTTCTTTTTTTTACTATCACTAGTCAAAAAAGATTTTTAAGAATAATCATTTTTTTTTTGTTTTTATTATTTAGAAACTAAGGCTAACTCTGAACCCAAAATCAGTTTGTGAGTTAGAGGGTTGTCTAGATTTATAAGTATCACTATTATCTCATTTTTAGTCAATGTGAGACTTAACATCCCCTTACACATCGACTAGAGTCCAGATTTATGGCACGAGGGCCGATGGAAATACAAAGAAATTAAGATCCTAGCTCTGATACCAACTTAAAAACACAGATCTAACTCTGAATCCAAAAATCAGCTTGTGAATTGTTCAGACTTATAAACATCAGTGTTATCTTACTCTAAATAAATGTTAGACTTAACATTATTATGTTAGACTTAACATTATTGATGGTTGCAATCATGATGGAAAATATCTATTTATCATTAGATGACATTTGTTCTATTATTTTAGAATATCATGATAGTCTTAAAATGACGGTTAATGAAGTTACTTGACACTCTTTTTGATCTTAAGGCCACGCGAAAGACTCTCAAGTCGGCGTACATACCAAATGTGTTAATAAAATCTCTTGCGTCTGCGCAAATGGGTATGTTTCAAGCTTTTCATCAAAAGAGAAAATACGGTGGTAAATCAAGAAGCTGAGATATGATTTGAAGATTGGTTCTTTCCATAAATATTCCATCGACAAACACAAACAAAACAAAAATAAGAAAAGAACATGGATAAATTAATTAATTAATGAGACCAAAATCCAAAAAATAAAAATAAAAAAAGCACTATATGCAATTTGCTAGCTAACCATGTATATCATGTTATAATACAATCTTGTTGTTTTGTTAAAGCTGTTGTTAGATTCGAGAAAAAAACTCGTCAATCTCTGATAACCAAAAAGAAGAGATAGAGGAACGACGTCGTTTAATCATCTGCATATTAAAAGGAGACGACCTTATGCGTTTGCTATTTGGTGCAGGTGGACATTCGAGGCTTTGGGGAATTTTATTTTCCTCTCCAGTTGGAGTCTTTAACCCTCCTCCTTCTTCATCTTCGTCTCTCAATGTTGGAATATCAATTTTCAAATTAGCTTCTCGTTGATCTCTTTTTTGCTCTTCTTCAAGATCAGGATTAATCACTACTCTTCCTTCCAAAGATTGGTCTTGTTGTTCAGCTTCTTCCAAAGGAGGTCTCGTGGCATTTAACTCAGAAATATTGGGAATATTACTGGCCATTCCTCTTATTGAATCAATAAATAAAGATCATATGTGTATATAAGTGAAAGAGAGGCAAATATATTGAAGAAGCTTAGAGCTAGTATATTGAAGTAACTCACAAATTATATTGAAAGAGAGGCAAATATATTGAAGTAACTCACAAATTATATGAGGAAGATAAACGTGTTATATATATATATAATAAAACATTTATTTACGATATAATGTATTATTATTAATAATTATAATTAAACGTATATAATTATATTTAATAAAAATTTATCGAATAGAATGTAATTATTATATATATATTAGGTTGGGCTGGGTTTAGCTTTTTCTTCTGACTTATTATTATTAAAGCTCGGAGGAAGTTTCAAAGTTGTTTGGAGTTTAGCTCTACAGACATCTATTTCAACGAAGGATCCAATGCAGCTATCAAATGTACACTATTTGTTTTCGTTTTTAGTTATTTTTTAAAATCTTTTCTTATTTATTTATTTTAAAGTTTATCTTCTTTTTTTTCTTCAAGAATGATGATAAGAATATTGGGTTGTCAACTTGTCATGGTTACTTGATTTTCACAAACACTTCATTTTTTTTTGTGATTGCCACGAGTTGTACCTTCTTCTTCCTCTTCTTTTTTTAAGTAAAGTAACCTGATTAATGAGATTCAGCTTCTTACAGAAGGCTAACTAAACATTCTAAATTAAGTAATCATTATAGAGAATGATAATAGGATGTTTATTTTATTTTTTATCTTTAAACTGATAAAAATAATATTTATTATGTTAAATTATTAAAAATTATAATACATATCATCTTACGTTTAATTATGATTATTTAAATTCGTTTATTATTAAATTATGTCTAATTCGATTAATTTAATACTATCAAAAATTATTTTTATTATTATAAATTTAATGGTATAATTTTTTATATTATTTTATTTTCTTGTTATTTACATTTAATGATTTCTCCTAATAGATTTTTTACTTGTTAGATAAGCTTATATATATATATATGCTTAAAAATTAATTGTAGATATGTTTCTCACCAAAGAAAAACTTTCTATTAGTGGCGTTTGAATAAAGCAGGTTTTATAAAATTAAATGACAAAAGTGTCCGGCCTCGGAAAAAGACAGTCTATTTTGTTTCTATATATGTTATTGTTTTTTCTTGGCATCTATAAAAAATTTCTTGAGAATGTCAAATCATACAAATCTGCATGGATAAAATTTCAACACCATGCACGTTTAAGTCAATTAATTAGCAATTTGAAATTTCTTTCCTCATTAATGTGAAAGTGAAACGATAGATGACAATTAGAAAAATCTCAACAACTATACAAAATTTATCAGATATTTTAAAATAATACTTGTTATTATCCTTATATAAATATTAATAGTTAACGTATTAATAATATCTAAATTATAATTATTTATTTTTTATATAAAATTATTTATCTTAAATAAAATAAATTATTATCATTTTTTTATTAATCACGTGAAGTATTGTTTTTTTATCAATCAAGTAATATAAATTAAGTTATATATTACTAATGGTTAAAATATTAAAAATTATCTAAATTAAATTTATATATATTTCTTTATAAAATAACATAAAAAGTATCATTTTTTATTAATTATAAAATCTTATTTTTTATCAATTACATAATAATAATTAAGTAATAAATTATCAGAAATAAAAATATTGACAATTTTTTAAATAACAAGTAATCTTTTTTTATATAAAATGTTATTTGTCTTAAGTAATATAAACAATTGTCATTTTTTTTAGTTAGTTATCTTAAGTCTTAATTTTTATTAATTAAGTAATAGATTATTTTTTGAGATAAATTAACATTTCTTTCATTCAAATGAAAAATACAAGAGCAATTAAATCAATAAAATGAAAATATATCAAATTATTATAAGAGTCAATAAACATCATATGTAGCATGCTTCGAGCTTTTTTCTTTGACTCTTTCAATTCTTCAAAAAGATAAAAAAATCTTCAATCTAACTTGACTATTCTTGTATTGAGATATTCATGTTTTGAATTGTATAAATACTTAAAAAAAATTTCAGATATAAATCTAAAAACAAAACAAGCTATAACATAACAAAATATGTCTAAAATCACCATTAGATCGAAAAATCTAGGTGAAAGAAAATCATTATAAATTGAATTTTCGGTGTAATGCACAAATTATAATATATGTCTATTGAAATAAATTAAATAAAATTAAAGGTATAAAAGAAAGAGATCTCCTACAATAGAAAATTCTCCCTCTGATAAGAAAAAGACAATAAACATTTAGGTTTCTCTAAGAAGAGAAAAAGAAAGACGACTAGATTTTTCTAAAATTAAAATTAATAATTATCATTTTTGTATAAGGTTATTTATTTTTCTAAACATAAATAATTATCATTTCATCGGTTAATTATCTTAAGTTTTATTTTTTATCAATTAATTAATATAAATTAAGTGATAAATTATTAGTAGTTAAAATATTGATAATTTTTTTATAATAAAATTATCTATCTTTTTCTATACAGTGTTGTTTATCTTAAGTAACATAAATAATTATCATTTTTTCTTATTAATTGGCGTATATTTTATTTTTGATGAATTAATTAATAAACTATTAGTAATTAAAACATTTTACAAATACCTAGATTAAAGTTGTTTATCTTTTTTATACAAGATATTTATCTTAACTAACATAAATAAAAAATTTCCTAATTTATTATCTTATATATATATTATAAATGTCTAATTCATTCTTCAAATAATTTTGTACAAAATATCCTTTTATTTTAAATTAATAGCACTATCTTTCCTTTTTAACTTTTATTTTGTAATAGATGTCTCCTATTTTTTTTGAACTTATTATAATTTTTTTTCAAAATTAAAGGAGTTTAATTAATTACGTTTATTCTCAATATGTATTTTTTAATTAGCTCAAAAAATTTATGGTTATCTTTTATTATTGATTTATTTATCATTGTATCACATAAATTACAAACATATTGTAGAATTAAATAAAGTTTAAAAACATAAATATTTACATGCAAAGCCCATGAGTTTTATCGCGAGTTTTATTGGTATATATATATATACGCGTGTGCTAGTTCTTTATGTGGGTTTGTCTCACATTATGTAAGCAAAAAATTTGATCACAATTTTTACCAAATATTACTTAATTCGATAAAAATGACATTATATTGTGTAGCTTTAAAATAGAAAAAATTACTATTGACTCTAAGTCATCTCTAGCGAGTAATCAACAGTTGTAAATTTTTTTCTTGCGTATAAACGTTCACTTTTATAATCATTTGTGTAGTACTCTAGATAGTAATGCATTTTTTAAAAATCATGTATAGTAAGAAAAAAAGTACTATTTTTGTTAAAATTTAGTATATATAAGATAATTTTCATTTTCGTTTATTTGAGTGGAAAACATATAGTTTATCGATTAAAATATATACGAAGTTTTCAACTGTAATTTAAACTAATTAGTTAGCTTGATCGTATATATCGCTATTTTTTTAGAGAATTGTTAAACATTATAATTAAAATAAAATATTTAAATAAAAATAAAAATTTTACTCTAATAATAATAATTATTATTCTCGTAATTGAAATTATTTTGTTTTATTAAATGTTATTTAAGTGTGAATATTTTTTAAAAAAATTTCAATTTTTTTATCACTAGGTAGACATAAACTTTGATATGTGTAGTCGAAGACGGTGGCTTAAATTTGGCACATTGTGTAGGTGCGTACATGGGTCCCAATTGCTACCTATTTTCTGATTGCGATCATGAGCTTTTTCAGTATCTATTGCTTTGGATTCTCTTGTTTGAACGTAGCGGTGGTCAAGTAAGAAGAACCAAAGGAGTTAAGATTTGGTAGGTGCACATTATTTTATATTTTTTTTTATAATTTCTATTTTTTTATATAATTTCTATTTTTTTTTACTATTATTAAAAGAAGAAATCGAATAAATATTATTAATATCTCTATTATCGTATCGTGATATGATAAGTTGACGAGATGAATGAACTTTTATAGATAATCTAGATTTTTAGTGTAAAGTGAAAGAAGATCAACTGAGATTGCTTGGATTTCACCACTTCTCGGGCTTTGATATAAAGCGTAAATTTTAGGACCACGTAAGAAATCACGTGCTTTTGCCATTTCTTTTGATCCATACAAGTTATTTCCCGTTCTTCTTATATTTACAATTAACCACTTTAATTCTTTAAAATATCAAACTCTGCCCAATATTGCTCTCTCCTTCGTTAACTAGGATAGTTTTTGTTTACTTTTTAATAAATATAGTGAAATTGTATCTATAACTTTCAAATATTGATATTGATATAAATATTAAGACTTCAATTTTATAAATATATCAAAAATATTATTATTGTTGAAGAAAATTTTAATTTTTTTATAAAAAAATTATGTAAACTCTATTCAAATCATAGAATTTGTTTATAAAATTTATAAAAAAATTATTTATATTTTTAAATTGATTTTTTATTTAATACATATATTTATAAAAATTATAATATTTTATTTGATCGATAAGTTAATTAATTAATCAGAATATTACAAAATAATCAATTAAAATCTAAAAGAATTATTTAAATTGTAATTTAATATTATTATAAATATATAAATCTCGATCGTAAATAATAAAATCCAAATTATTAAAAAAATAACTATATAGGTAAAATTAGTAAATTAAATATAAAAAGAGATATAAATAATATATATATATATATATATATATATATGCGTGTGTGTGTGAATACCACGTTTTGTCCAACAACAAAAAAGAATTTTACGAAAGCAACATTTTGTCCACAATGTTTGGATATTTTAAAAAAATCGATATTTTAATTAAAAGATATGAATACCACATTTTGATATCGGTATGTACAAAAAATCAACAATATCGTAGACATTTTAATTTTTGGTTATAACTTAATTTAAATATTTGATCAACGGAAGCATATTGTTTTACAATTTGCCATTTTAGTTTTAGATATGCATATAGAAAAATTGATTTTAATTAAAAAAAATGCTCTAGATATGCATCATACAATTGATAGGTTTTTTTAGTAAAACACAATAACAATCAATCCACTAAAGTACTTAAAATTACAATATTAGGATGTTCAAACAATTGATAAGATATATGTATCTCTTTCTTTTTTTAATACAATATAGTATCATTTATTGTATTGAATATATATCATTAAAAATATATTATAAATACATACACATATATATATATTATCTATTCGAAATTTAGTATTAACAAGATGATTGACTAATAATGTACACATTTTAGCGGCATGTAAACTAAAATATATTACTTGTTATACAATTGAGTAAAAATAATATAAGAAAAACTAATATTTATTTTAAATATAAGAAAATTTTATAATAAGCCGATGGGCTTTAAGGATGAGACTAAATACAATTATTATACCATAAATTATATTTTTTTGTGAAAAAAATACATTGAGACAAACAGAGATCATGTTATCATGATTTGTTGATTAAACTGTATGAAGTTAGATATATCACGTTGAGTGCATAAATCGTAATTTTAACTTGTAATCATGATTAAGCGCTGCCCATATATTAAACAAATTGTGATATCAATTTAATTAATCTATAATCGTGGCATTTTTTTTTAATTTAGACATACTAATTTATTCACACTAATTAAACAAAAGAACAAAACCTATATTAACAAAATCAACGCACACAAAATGATAAATAATAATAAATCAATTAAACTTGATTATGTTTGTATCGTAATTTATCTGCAACCAAATCTCAAACAACAAATTCATTAATAAATCAAAAGGTGGCACTAGCCCTCTTTTTATACGTGGATACACCTCTCTCAATAGAGTTCTCACATCTCATAATCACATAGAATAATTATATGAAGAATAAAATCACTCAAAAATCTCGATAGAATGACATAAAATATTTTATCTTGTTTTGCTCTCACTAATCTGCCTTATTCTCTTTTGTCTAGGCATGTATTCGAGTTAAATGTTCTCGGATTGAAAAATGATAGAGTTATAAGGTGTGAGTTTAATTTGGATAGTGTAATTATTTTAAAAAAATTATGTACAAATTTAATCCAATACTATACAAAAATGAATTGATAGGACATCGTAGGTGAGAAACGAGAGTTTCCTTTTAAAGAGCGTTGCAAATATTCGTAATCTTGTGTCACTGCATGAAATTAGATAGATCCAACTAACTCGACCAATATAGGTTTTTATAAATTTTGACATTCTTTTTCATAATTAATATTTTTAAAGGAAATTCTAGAATATTTTTATCTATCTATACTATATATTAAATTTTAAGTAAACTTAAAATAATTTTAGGTAAAAATACCTTAAGATTGTAAAGTAATAACGTATCTTGTCCTTTATATTATTTTTTTAAAATAAAAAAAAGACTTATGTTAAGAATCTTAAATAAAAAACTTCTATAATATTAATAAATATATATTTTTAATTAATACACTAAATTAAGGAGTTTAATATTGATATGCATACGTGAAGTATAATTTTAATTTTTAAACTCAAATAGTTTAATTAATAATATTTATTATTAATTTTTTATATGCATGTATATTTTTGGATAAAGAATTTTTATCATAATATGTCCCTAATCGACTCTAAAACATATATTTCATAAAGAATTTATTTTCGCAACTAATTTATAAGTTTAACAAAAATTAATTTTCTCTTTTCATTTTTCAAAAAAGTATGTTGTATAAATTAAAAAAAACTAAAAATATATATAACAAATCACTTGCATGGGAAAGGAATTGAGGGAGACGTGGGACCATAATCCCCTTGACATGGAGAAAAACAAAATTTAGTAGTATTTTTTTTTTGTAAAAATTTAAAAATTATAGAGATAAAATAGATATTTATTCCTCGATAATTGTAGTGTTATCTTAAAATACACTAATTTTTGTAATACTTATTCGTGTATTTATATATTATAATTATAGAAGATGTACATTGAAAATGACAGAGATCGTGGAGTTTCACTTTGACAATTTGAAGTATTTTTAAATATTACGAATTAATTAAGATATTTTGTTTCCTATATTATTAATATTTGATTTATTTTTTAATTATTTTAATTTTAAATATTTAATATGTTTTTTATACTTATTTTAAAATTTTAGTTTTTTTAGTTGGTTATCTGAAAAATTAGTCCTGCATATGGACGTTTTAACTAGGATTAAAAATAAACAGCTAGCTACAACTGCAACTAATCCAATATACTATCTTATTGTAAATATATAATTTTTAATTTTGTTATTATTATTATTATTATGTAAGAATAAAATAAAAAAGTATAAGTGGTATGATAAAGTGGGGTACGAGTACCTTAAAAAATTAATAATAATAAGTCTGAATAAACACACTCTCATGGCATGCCTATATAAGCACATATAATTGCTTCTCATGCTACTGCTTCATGATTTTGCTTCCCACCTACCATCATCATACCCTCTCTGTATTACATCAATCATCTTTCTTCCTCAAATTTCAACCCACTTCTATGCAGAGTAGTGCTATTCATACCGGATTTATTGTATAGAATCTCTATCTATTTTTTAAAACAAGTAATGAAAACATAAAATAAAATAAATAAATAAATAAATTTTTTTATTGGATCAGGACTACATCCGGATTTGTATAAAAAGCATTTTCATTGTTAATAAGAGAGGACAAAGCATTTGAGTGCCCTAAAGAAAATGGGGGGTACAAGATCCTAATTATGCATGGTTTAAAATTTAAAATTTTGATATTTTATAACGTAAGTTATCACATAAATTTTTTACATTAGGTCATCTACGTCGTTTATTCTCTACATTAGAAATGATTAATTAAAGATAAATTATATTATTTTAATGATTTACTATTAAAATATTATTATTTAAAAAATAATGATTCAAAAAAATTAATATACAAATATTTAACAAAGATAAAAGTAAAATTTAATATGATATTATTTGAGAAAAATTATCAATAATAAAATCTAAACAAAAAGTTATTTTGATATATATTTTAATTTTTAATAAAATTCAAAATTAAATAAAATATTAAAATAAAAGAGTAAAAATTAAAAAAATATTAAAAATAAATACTTTGTGAATTTTTTCGTATTAATTGTAATTTTATCATTATTAAAGATTCGTGTTTAAATTGCATTTAATTACTTTACAGAATAATAATAATATTTTAATAGTAAAACTATTAAAATAACATAATTTTTTCTTTTTATAAAGTTAAATAACTAAATGATATAATTTCTAATCTAAATCCTAAATCTTATAAATAATATCTATTTATTGATTGCTAAATTTTAAATACTAAATACTAAATCTTAAATTATAAACCCTAAATTAATTAGATTTGAAGTAATTTTAATATATATATATATATATATATATCATATTTTTTAATTATTAAAAATATTATTTTTATTGTTAAATATAAATATTTACTTTATTATATCATTTATTTACGAGACGAGAAAGCCCATATTTAGGCCCAAAATCTATAGCATCTCATATCCCCTCAAATTAGATGTGAATATATTCATTATACTAGATCATCCAAGAAGTTGATTTCGTTTCAATCTAAAGCTTATATTTAGGCCCAAAACTTATAACATGTTATTTCCCCTCAAATTGGGCCCCTTAATAACGACGCGAGAGAGTGTATTTGGTAAAGATATTTTTTAATAAAAAATTATTATGTTAATTTTATATTTTATTGATCATGTGTATCGTAATAATACAGATGTGTTTCTAAGGATGAAATAAAATAAGAAAGGGAATTATTCCTATTTATATATTTACTTTTTAAAAATATAGTAAAAAAAGAATAAAAATTCATTTACATAAATTATTTTCTCACTCTTTCCTTAATATTAATTTCCTTTATCAAATTCATAAAATATAATTATCAAAATAATTTTTATTTTAATATTTTATTTTTGTTATATATTTTTCTTTATTAATTTTAAAAATATATTTAAATCAATTAATATTTTTTTTATCTAATTCTTTATAAAAATAAACCAACCTTCAATTTCCCCCCTATTTTGATCATATTTATTTTTTTCCAAATTACATGAATCATGAATCATGAGTTAGAGTATCAATTTATACCCATTGTGATAATTTAGACAGGCTTAATTAGTTAAATTTAAATCGTGATAATCTTAATTCAAATTAAATTTACTTTATATTATGAATAATTAATCTTAACTTAAACTTAAAAAAGTTTAAATTGTTTTATTAACTCAAATTTTTATTTATATATATTAATGTATTTTTTTTAATATTGATGTTTATTTGAAATATTATAAAAAATTTAATAATTTTTAATCTAATTAGAATAATAAAATCTTTGAATTAAATTCAATGTATTCTAAAATATTAAATATATAAATAAAAATTTTATTACGAATTTTTATAAAACTAAAAAATATTTTTTTAAAAAAAACATAAGTATATCTGAAAACAATTCAATGATCTACTCTATAAAATTAAAATAAATGAATATTTTAGACTTAAATTTCATATAATTATTATTAATGAGAACATAATATATTTGTAAAAATAGTTAAGAATAATAAAATTATAAGTTAATTTAATAGATTCATAAATAAATCAATTAACCCATCATAAATATTTTATCTAAAATAATTTATGAATTTAAAAGAAATTAGGATAGATTTAATTTTTAAGTTATATTCAAAAATTGTTATATAACTAGACAAATTTGGTTTTAATAAAATACTATATAATTTTTATTATGGAATGAATACACAATATATAAAAACAAAAAAACGTTATAATAAAAATAGTAAGAGAAATGTAGTAACAATAATAAATAATAATAATTATAATTATTTTACCAAAATTTATCACGTATTATCACCAGAGGAATGATTTGTTTCCCAAGAAAAGGCCGAAAAAGGACGAAGGTTACCGAGTTGAATTGGCAGACAGATTCGTTTTAATTTTCAAATACAGAAAGAGTCCCATATCAGATTGACACGTGTTGAAAATTACTCTAAAGCTCGTTGCGGAAATCCATAATATTATTAGCATTCATTTGATTAAAAACTCAATTTGGGCTCAAGGCTATATGAATCTTAGACTGAGTTAGCTATCGTTTTCATTTTCATCTCAAATTTTGAAACCAAGGGCTGGTCAATTGCAATCGGAAGCTTGTTTTTCTTTCTATATCTCTCATCGAATCCAAATACCTATTTTCCTAAGGCAAAGTTCTGTTTTCTCTATGATCGATCACATTTTTCTGTCTATTTTTTTGTTTGTCGAAAAAATGGGGATTTTTCACATTGATCGCATTTTTTTCTTCTCTATTTGTAGTTTGTTTGATACTGAATTATAGAGTGTCTAATGCTTAACATTGGATCGACTATAAGTTTTTACAATTGTGTGAAGATGCTTTAAGCATAAGGTGCGCATTAACTTTAAAACCTACTAGAGACTAATTAGTGAATTCAAATGAGAAGCTAATGAGTTAATAGAGTACTTAAGATGAAGTGGTTTAATTTTTAAAATTGGACTTTTGTGAGATTCAAAATTCAAGGTCATGTATTAGGGTGACTATTGATGTTGTAGACTTATTCGTATTTGGTTTTATTCCCAAAGCACCCTAGGGAATGTTAGTTTATTTTTCTTTGTTATACTTTATATAAAAATATACACATGTATGATAATTCTTCACACCTTTCAAGAACTTTCAAATTCAATAGCTTGGATTCTGGTTTATTATTTTAACAATATGCATGTGGCTAAGATTCTCGCTTAAAATTCTAATAATGGAGAATGGTTTACCTTAGTAATCCATATCCAATGATTCTCTTTAGGTATTGTTAAGTATCCTTGTCCCACATCGACTAGGAACAAGGCAGCAAAACTGTTTATAAGTTTGGACAATTCTTAACTTAATGAGATCTTATTGGGTTGAGTTAAGCCTGAGTTTCTAACATGGTATCAGAGTTGGGCCTCTACATGTGTTTGGGACCTGGTGGGGTATCTGCAGTCTCACCGTGGCGCTAATGTCCACCTTTGTCCACCGTGTGGAGGGGGACTGTTAAGTATCCTTGTCCCACATCGACTAGGAACAAGGCAGCAAAACTGCTTATAAGTTTGAGCAATCCTTAACTTAATGAGATCTTATTGGGTTGAGTTAGGCCTGAGTTTCTAACAGGTATTGTAATGGTTCATGTTTGACCCAAAACCTCATTAGCCCAAAGCCTGTATAAATCATTAGAAACCCTAAGCTGTCTTCTATATATATATATATATCATTCCCTTGCTGTGGGAGTAGTGAGTGCAGCAGCCTAAACAAACTAGAGCCGTAGAGAAGAAGTACAGTAGCAGCCGAAAAGAAAAAAATGTTTTCAGAAGCTGCAGAATAGCAGTAGCTGAAAAGAAGAATAAAACCAACAGTAACCAACTAAGAGAGCAGAGGAAATCAACCCAAGGACAAAACTGTCCATTTTAACTAACATTTGTACGGTAATATTTGATTTAATAGCAAGTTTGTTAATTTATCTTGTTATATATATTACCAATAAATTAGAGGGGATATTTTGTGTGTTGATTTTGGATTTTTGGTATAATTTGTTATTCTCTGGAAATTGGTGTTTGTATCTCCTTTTGATTATTAATGGATTTTTCTCGGTGTACCGTCGTCAGTGAAGTAGACTTTTCACGTTAAAAAGTTGAACCACTTAAATCATTGTGTCATTTAATTTTTTATTACTTATTACTTTTACCGTTATCCATTATTATTAATTTGTGTAACCAAAATTGGACCCGATCTTTGCTTCCGCAAGTGCTAATTCTATAACAGTTAATCTTAGCAATCTATATCAAATGATTCTCTTTAGGTATTGTTTTGGATTATGGAGATGGTGTGAGCCACACTGTATCCATATATGAAGGTTATGTTCTTCCCCACGCCATCCTCCGTCTGGATTTGGCAGAACGTGATCTGACTGATGCCCTCATGAAAATTCTCACGAGCATTGTTATTCCTTCACCACCTCAGCTGAACGTAAAATTGTGAGGGACACGAAGGAGAAGCTAGCTTATATTACCCTTTGTTATGAGCAAGAGCTCGAAACTTTCAAAACTAGTTCTTCTATTGAGAAGAGTTATGAGTTGCGGATGGCCAGGTGATCACCATTGGTAATTGTAATGGAAGCTGCAGAAATTCACGAGACCACATACAACTCAATCATGAAGTTGATGTTGATATTATTAGAAAGAATCTCTGCTGAAATATTGACCTTAGTGGTGGATCTACCATGGTCCCTTGTATTGCTTACAGAATGAGTAAGGAAATTACTGCTTTGGCTCCAAGCAGCACTAAAATCAAGGTGGTTGCTCCACTTGAAAGAAAATACAGTGTCTGTATTGGTGGCTCCATCCTTGCATCTCTCAGCACATTCCAGTAGGTATGTAAATGTTGTACTATGTGTCAGTGGTGATGTTGGTTAAACATCAAATGCATTGAAATCTGTCTTCCAGTTATGCATGGGTCTTAGGCCTGCACTTAGTATGAGGTAGATTGTAGCGGTGATCTTAGGCCTGATGCCCAGAGCTACGACCTTTTTAAGTTTCCATTATTGTTAAGGTGGCCTTAGTTCTCCTAAAGCTACTTTATGAGACATTGTCTAGTAGGCACATTTTGTCCACTTTTACCATACATGGTCTTGGAGAAATCTCCTTATCTCTACTTCAGACGAGATATCAACTTATGTAGCAGAATGTGACTCAACGAAACAGTTGGGTCATTTTTAACGTCCAATCTCATTCTCCAACCTAAGTTTAGATGCTTGAGATGAATAGAATGCAATGTTTTTTTCCTTTCAATATTATGCTTCTCTGATGTATTATTCTCCACCTATCAGCAAATAGAGAGAAATATGTATCTACACCCATTCATGCTTTAAGGTTGCATTTACATGCTTTTTTCAGGGATGTAAATGGTGTTTCTTTTATATGATATGTAGATGTGGATTGCAAAGGCAGAGTATGATGAATCTGGTCCATCTATAGTTCACAGGAAGTGCTTCTAAATATGCAGTACATGGGATCCACGGAATTTTTATGTTGGAACAATGATGTAAAACATGGTTAGAGTCAGATATTTGAATTATTATGTTTTTACTAACAACTTTTTTGCAATATAAAAGCAGATCTATCTGCTTTAAATTATTATCTTCCCACTTGCCTCCCTCAAATACTTTCTGATGGATGTAGTGTGTCATTTGTATTTTTTTCTTTCCTTGATTTACATTTACATTTCATGAAAATTTACATTGAAAATATATCTGCTTATTATTTTAATTTCCCATTGTAACCTCGCTTTAGTTAGAATAATGGTAGACATTTTAAGTTGGTAAAATCTCCCTTGCTTGCGTATATATTTAGGTTTTATAGCCAATTTGATGAACCCTAAAGAGAAGCTTGTGTTTCGGTTAGGGACTGGCACTTTTTTGCATATCTGGTTCAAAACTCTAAAAGTCGGTGTTTCACATTTGTATGGTAGTTGTAACTCTTTAATTCGTTGCCTGTGGCCTCTGTTTTTAATTTTTCTGAGACTTCTCATTAAATAGCAAATCAGTAAAAAGAAGCCTAAGTTATGGCCAAGGGTTTGTTTGTGTTTATATTGAAACTGTTGTAAGTCTGAACGCAATGTTAAGAGAAAGGGAAAGTGCTTTGGGAAAAAGTTTCTAGTAGTCCAATAATTATGTAAAAATTAGCACTTTAAGTATGATATTATAAAATTTTGACGTGTAACTTGAGAATTCATTTTTGTATAGATTTTTTAACTTTTAATATTTTTAAATTTATTTATCAACTTGAATAATATAGTTTCATATCTATATAAATTGATAAAATAATTTAAAAATTAAATAATATAAATTAATAAATATATAAAAAATAGACTATAACAATATTAAATATATAGTATGTATAACAATAAATATTTATATATTTATGTGATTTTGTCTATAAAAAACATATCATATGTAATAGTTTAGAAAATGTTTGAATTGTATTTTAGTTTTGACAAAATTTAACCTTAAACTTGAATACTTATTTTTTAAAAAAATAAAAAAAATCTCTTTTTACAAAACATAATTATTATAAACATAAAAAAATATTAATATCTTATAAATTTATAATTAATTTTAAATATAATATAATACATTATTGTAACTATTTAGTAAAGTTTTTAATAATTTAAAATTTTATAATATATTATTATTATTTTAAACTATTTTATAATAAAATTTTGATAAGTTATTTGTTATAAAATATATATTTTTTTATTATATAAATATATATTATTTTTATTATTTTTTATTTATAATTAAAATGAACATTATTATTTATTAAAAATTGGTAGATATAGTATTTTATTTTTGGTTTTCTTTTGGAAAATAAGATGAAAGAAAAAGAAAATAGTGATGTAAAGTAAGTAGGAGAGAGAAGAGAGTGATATGATGAGTTTGAAAAAAAAGAAGAAGAGAGAAGAGGGTGGAATACTGAGTTGGAAAAGAATAAAGAGAGAAAAGAGAGAGAAAGGTTGAGTTGTGAAAAAAAGAAAGATTTTAATTTGACAAATTTTAAATTAAAATTGACTTTAAACTTTTTTTTTAACTATGATATAAAATATACTTTATATAGACAAATTTCCTATTTTTAGTTACAGGGCATTTTTATCCCTATAATTATTAAATTATTGCATTAATGGTTTATAATAGAATAAAATTACTCAATTTTCGTAATTATGAAACCCAAAATACCTTAATTATATAAAAAAAAACACTTAATTGCTAATTTTTACATAATTACAGGACCAATCCTACACCCCAGAAGTGTTTCTGAGAAGAACTATACAGTTTTTGCTTCTATTGTGGTTTTTGAGACCTAAAAACACCAATAATTTTTTTTTTCATATTTGTTTTAGAAGTTTGCATGTTCAAAAGCATAAACAAACTTTAATTGCAATACATATTACAAGAACAAATACATTTCAGTTTTAGGTTAAATCGTAAAAAAAAAGTAGGAAAAAAAAATATGTTAGCTACGGAATAAATTCTCCAAAGTCTAAAAGCGCTTAGCTTATTGTGTAACCAACCAACCATTGCATCCAAAATTGGAAAAAGTTTCTCTGCATGTACCAAAACACTAGTATTTCTATTATGGCATAATATTGGATAACAAAGCATAGAATTGGCATTATTTTTTTTGGGTATGAAACCAACCATAGATTTATTTTATTAAAGGGGGAAAAAAAGAAAAAGAAGAAGGAAGATACTGAAGTGAGTAGTATTGACAATCCTCCCTTTAGCTATGAATAAAAGAATAGCAGAAAGTAATTATAATGATAGTGCAGAACAAAACCCCTATTTTTTCACCAAATATTATCATCTTATAAGAACTTACAACAATGTTCTTTTTCTAAGTTTATATAGAACAAAATCCAGCTTCTTCACACCTTTACAGTCCTTATCACCCAGTAATTTGCACAACCAAGTCCAAGGTCACTCATTGAAGCTTAATTGAGTACTTTACAAAGGTGACAGGAGAAAAACAGGGGCAAAAAGGGAAATGCCTCAGTAATCTTCTATTTATGGCTTTCTTTGTTCTATACACAAGATCTCCATATCCTTCCTTCTAAAGAAATAACAATTATGGAAACATCATCATGATACCGTCTTCGATCCCCTTGAGGTATTTCAAGCAATTCATGGAAGTCCATACCTGAGATTTAGAAAGATCAATTCGTTCCATTAGTTTAAGTTGTCCGGAAGAATAGAATGTGTTTTCTGATACTTGCAAGCGCTCACGACCATTTTTTCCAGTTTGTTTCATAAGCGCTTTATTAGGCTCAAAAGTAAAAAAACAAACAAACCCAACGTCACCAGTATGTGTTCTGCATTGGTATGGATACTTACCAGCTTTCTTTGCAGCACGGAAGAGCAATTCTTCTACCAGATGCTGTGCAGGATCACCTTCGGGTTGCAATTGAATAAAAAGTTCAACTTCTGAAACAGCTTCTTCATTTGTAAAATATTGATACAATCCATCAGAGGATAGTATCAAAAATCTGTCTTTTGGGCCTAATCTGTGGTGTTGAAGACATGGGAAGCAATTGATGTACGAGGAGGTTCCTATGTAGTCAATTCTGAACATCTCTAGAAGTGCATCATTCCATTTTGGCTGCAGACAATAAGAGAAATACCATATGTAAGACACTCTTAAATCCGAACATGAAAACTCTCATCATCTCAACATTATAATTTGGTAGAATATGATTGGATGAAACAATTGGATCCACTTTTAATATCCAATTACAGACTGCCACCTAAGTTGAGATGAGATCTCAATTTGAAATTAATAGAATTACTCATCCAAAAATAGCTTCTCTTCAAGTGGAAAAACAGAGGCATTCAATAATCTAAAAAAATTTTGCTTCCATATTTCATATCTCAAAAGTGTATAACCATTTATGGAAATATTCTCTATTTCCTTCGGTGAATATTTTTGCTACAAATTGAAGTTCCATTCCACTCTTTATGTCATGTGAGAAAAGCAAGTTAATCAAATCAATTAAGAGTGCTTGAAACATCCTCAAGATTGTCAATTTGTCATCACTCAATGAAGTAGCCAAAAAATCTAAGAGAGTGAAAATCAATGACAACAATGTTGGAAACACAATCAAGAAGGAAAGACTAAGCAACCTGTTTGAGAAAACCAGCACCAAAAGCACGAGTGACCATTAACGAGCCTTTGACACGGTCATTCACCACAGCACAAGCATCATCAGGGTGTTCGCTTCTTATTCTTTGAACTTCCTGAAATGTATAATAAGAGAGATTACGAAAAGCACAAAAAGAAACAAAACAGAACTTACAAAAAGAAACACCATTTCTTTAAGCTAGAGTTCTACCTCTTCAACACTAGTGCTATGATCCTTGGTAAGCTGAAGAGCAGTTAAAGTAGGAACCGAATTAGGCCTATCACCATCAGAACCTTCAAGATCGTTTAAAGTTTCTTCATTGATTCTCTCTAAATCTTGTCCAATTTTCCCAAACCAATAATCAGACTCGGTCTTTTGAGCCAATACTGCTCTACTATCACCCACATTCATAACATACAAATCTTCTCCTTTCATTAACATCACAAGAACACAAGAACCCATCAAAGCCAATTCGGGATTTTCCACAAGCATCTTATCTGCAATATCTAAATAGGCCTCTTCTGTTTTCCTCAAAGCTTGTGATAAAGCTTTCAACACATTTGTATGGTCAATCTGTCTAGACCCTTTAAACCCAGAGGAATTTAATTGTTCCTTTAATCTCCTATCAAGTTCTACTCTTTCCCTATCAAATTTACACCTCCATCTTCTCTGATTATACTTTCCTTTTGAATTCCTAATCTGTGTTCTCTTCGAATTCGAATCCCAATTTTCGTCCGTACTTGGAGAACAAGAATCAATTACTAGATTCCTTCCAAAACCACTATCACTAGTATGAGAAGAATCTTCAAATTCTGAATTGGGATTTTCAGATTGTATTGGCGATGTTACAGGGGCTTCCACCGAACCGGCCGGTTCATGCTTCTCATCCCACAACAATCCTTTGAGCTCTTTGTGGACAAAAGAGTACAAGTTTGACAGAAGATAATCTGGAGCATCTGGACCGTTGAATCCATCATAAATTCCTACGAAAACCCATCCATGTTCTTCTGAAACGACCACTTGTACTCGATCTTCCCCTGCTTTTCCTTGAGCCCATTGAAGATTCTGACTTTCCATTGATTCATAATCTTCCATACTACCTACACTACTACAATTCACACTATTAATAGTCAAATTCTCATTGTGTTCCTCTGACCCAGTAATCCAATCTGGTTCTTTAACTGAAACAACCCCTCTAATCGGAGCAACCATCGAGTTCTGACCCCGAGATATAGTCATAATAGCTATAGCTCTCTGAAGAACCCGAATCAATTTTCCTTTTTTTGATCTGGGTCTAAGAGCAAAACCCCCATGAGAAAAATTCCTTCGAAATTGATCAGAACCCTCTTTCTCCATAGGTCCAGAACTGTAAATCCCAAGGTCGATAGGACCCGACATGAATCCTCTTTCAATAGGGCCCGACATGAACCCTCTTTCAAGAGGCCCTGAAGCCGAAATACCGCCGATATTTCCCCAATATGGACCCGAGTTTAACGAGTTCCTCGGGATCGGTTGTAAAGGAATTGAAGCAAAAGAGGTTGAGCTCTCAAAAGCCGCAGCTCGATCAATACTGTTATAAGAATACAGATCGACTAAAGCTGTAGATAGAGGTGTTGAAGTGTTGGCACTCACAGAAGCTCCAGAAATGGTTTTGAAAGTGGTGGTTTCTTCGGAGTGGACTTTAGAAGAGGAGAGCCGAGATGGGTCGGGTCGAACATAGCAAAAGGAATGACCCAGACCCTCATCGAGAGGGTCTGATAAAAAAACGGGACAATCCTGCTTCCGGCAACTTTCTCCGGCGCCTACGAAGCAGGAGCTTATCTTCCCACATCCGTTTCCCATCAGAAAAATCAAAACTTGCTCAGATTTTTCTCAGAAGCAGAAATTTCTATAACTAATATTTCATAGCCAATTGCTCCAAAGAAAAAGAGAAGAGAAAGAAACTCAGAAGAAGAAGAAGAGAAATAGAAAGACAGCTTCTTAGACAGAAAGCGTTGACTTTGGTTTAAGATTTGAAATGTGAAGTTTTCCAGATTCTTTTAATTTTTCCAATTTTCCTTAAAAAAAAATAAAAGTCTCCTTCAATTTTTTAGTATTCCGTTGACAAAAGTTCGGAGTCTGGAAGACGTATCTTATTTTACTTTCATTATATATGCATATATCTTTTATTAATTAATTGTTTTCCTAATTTTTTATTGAATATTTATTTAAAAAAAAACTATAATAATTTAAAATTTCATGTATCACATATTACAAAAATAATAAATTATTTTATTTTATTTTGTTATGAAAAAAATATTCTTAAATATCATATAATTTTTAATTACGTAAACATATTAATCTCATAATTTTTGAATAATTATATTAAGTTTTATAATTTTTTAAAATTATTACTTTCGTTTTATAATTTATAAATAAGATACTATTAGTTTATTTATTATAAAAATAATAATTTTAATTATTTAAATGAGTACTTATAATACATCAAACATATTAAAACTAAAAATCTATACTCTTATAATATTTTATACCTTTAACTTTCATAAATAACTAACCTTAAGTACTCAATTCAAAAACTACAAGATGAAAATACTTATTGACATATGATAACAAAATTATTGTGTCATTTTTTTCAAAAATTATAGGATCTCTTGTATTCAATATAATAATTACGAAATTAAACCTCTTAAATTAAATAATTATGAGATTTTTGGTATTTGCTTCCTTATATTAAGATGATGTTTGATTGGAAATAATAAGAATGATAAATAGTAGAGGAAGATTTAAAGCATTTAGAAAAAAAAACCCTTAAAATTTATAACTATAAAAATAACACCTTATAACAATCTCACTTATCTTTACTATAAAAAAATTTCATGTTATTTCATATTAAACATTTGTTTAAATTAAACTATGATTATTTAGATATTTCATATAAGTTTTGGATTCTTTTTAACTTCGAAATGAATTTAGGAGTTAATATTAACCCCTCTCAAATTCTAATGCAAAACGTAGCACCAAAAATGACAATGTTTATAAATTAACCTCTTGATTTTTTACCCTTGTTATTTTATGTTATTACCTTTTAGTTTAGTATTTTATACAAAATTTAAATTTTGTTCAAATTCATTATATTTATAAAATTGTTAACCTAATTTAATAGAAAAATTTCTCTCGTAATCAATTTAATTATAATTAAAAAATTTATGTTAAATTTTGTATTTAAAGTTATTTTTTCTTAATTATGTATGGAAATAACAAACTAAATTAATCCTAAACACTCGTGTTATTTAATACATCTTTCAAGTTATTATATCTATATATACATGTACCATCATTTTTTCGCTTATACATAAAGATACCATAATTTTCATAAGTCTCATATTAATTTAAAAAATAGCTGAAATTTTGTATATCATGTAGTCTTTTGTGTCATCGTTGGTTTTTTGTGTGCAAAATACATAGTCTTTTTATTTTACTTAGTGTATTTGTCTTTCTCTATGCAATGTTGGTTACTTACGATCAGTAATACACACACACATAATTATATACACTTTATATGCGAGTTGTTTACACAGATCATAAGGTTAGTTCTTATAGTATGCATGCTCGTTTTCAGACGTTGTCACTCATGTTTTTGTTTCATTTCAAGTGATGATATTTACCAAAATTACTCGGTAATTTTGGAAGTAAAAAATGGGATTTTTCAACACCTCAAGGAGGCCCTCATCAGACCCCTGACTAGGTGGTCGCCGAGGACCTTTGACGAGGCCTCGATGAGGTTGGCCGTGAGCTTGGATGGATTCTATAAATACCCTTTTATTGTTTTGTATCTAGAAAAATTGTAACAGAGTTCTGTCAAATTGAAATTTTATTTTCTATTTATGGATCACTATTACTTTGAGTGTTGTTCGATATAAATTATTCGTGATTGTGTGAGAAAAATCGTGATCTTTACTTGAGAAGCTTGTATGGCGAAGAGTCGTATGTCAATTGAGTGAGTGTTCTAGTATTTGTGTTATTTTGGTATGGTTAAAATATAATGCTTGAATATTGAGCTCTTGACTATTTTACTTTATATGTGAGACACAACACTCTAAGATTGGGTTAGGAAGTTTGGTTTTTATTCTCAAATCATTGACAGTATGCGATACATGGTTGATTGTGTGTCCCATGCTAACGATTTGTGTTTTAAGGTTGAAAGTGGTTCCTACAGTGGTTATTGGTTGTTCGTGATTGAGGATGGTTCTCAAGGTTGATTTTTCACTTCATTTCACATTATTGATCTACAATTACTAATCACATCACATTGGGTGGTATTAGTTTTGGAGGAAAGTCAAATTTATGTATCAAATCATGTCATTATAGAGGTAGCAAGTGAGAGTAGCAATATGCAACTTAGACAGAGGTCCCAGTTAATAGAGATAATGATGGTTTTTTCTATCAAGGTTGTAATTGTTTTTATTACTTAGTGGATTTATTTACTATCGAGTAGTTACCATATGTAACCCAAGGATGTTGCCACACAGACAAGGGTTCTAGGATGGGTTATCTCGTTATATATGGTGTTATGCATACTATATTATTTTGTTAGTATAATTTGAGTTTAAATTGTGTATGTCTCTCTATATATCTATTACTTTTTTATTATCTATTTGTGATTATTCAAACTACTGTTGTGATTATAAATTAAGTATTTATCTATCAATTGTTTGCATATTTGAAATGATTCTTTAAGAAGTTAGTATCTTCTTAACCTGATTGTATATCATATCTTAGATTTCTTCAATATTGTTATGCATGATTAGTTTATATGTTAATATAATATGAGTTTCTATCATGTATGAACCAACATACTATATGTAGATTTTGATTAGAAAACTTATTTGTTATATGTTGTCGCTTTCTTTCTTTCCTTTTTGTGTAGTATGTATATATCTTTCTATGTATTGCTTTTGTTGTATTAAATTAATGTACTTACTTCTTGATTAATTTATATTATTCTCACTTTTTTTATCTGCATGCAATTTTAATGTGAGTCTCTAAGAAGTTAGTATCTCCTTACCTTAGCTTAGTAGTGGACCAGGTGTCACACTCTTTATTATAACAATTCAAAAGGAGAGTAATATCTCTAAAAAGGAAAAAAGAAAAGTTCAATTGGGTTGAAGATGCAAAAAAAGAAGACCGAAAAAGACTTATGTAGTCCAAAACCATGAGTTTATAGCAACTGGCCTAAAACAAGAAATGTTATTATCGAATTTAGTGAAATAACTCATGGAGTTTTCACTAATTGAATAGAATTTGAAAGCAATTATATCAACTACAGAATGTAAAAACTAATAACTACAACATTAATAGTTAAAAATTACTCTATAACATTACAACAACAATCATCACCACCAAGAAGTTTGAAGACCCTAGAAAAGAAGTACACCCATTAGTACTATTAGAGAAACACCCTTCACATAAACAATAAGGATAGTACGACCACTAGTACTATTTAGAGAAACATTATATAAGAATACATTGGTCATTGAAGATAAAAAAAACTATTATAGGAATTTAAGTAAATCATAATGATTAAGTCTTTATAACTTAGCCAAAAAAATATACTAAGAAACATATCAAATATATGAAATTTTACACCACAAAGAAAGGATTCTCTACACTGAGTAAATTTATATATTCTTGAAAGAGTGGATTTAGTTTTTATTTATAAAGCTTTTCATGCATGTTTAATTGAGAACTTGCATTCATAATTTAATTTAAATTAATAAGGAAGAGTTTTAGTTCACTTATGGACTAGAATAAAGAAAGTTATCTTAATTCCCATCGTTTTATCAAATTAAAGATTTTCAACACTAATAGAGAAGTTTCAAAACTAATGGTAGTTTTAGAAAAGAAATTCAATACAATTGAACTTTATATTTTAAAAGGACAGATATTAGGTCAAATTTATTATGAACTCAAAAAAATGGACAATTCTTCTGAATTTAATGTAAATTACTCGAGTAATAAATTCATAATCACTTTTCATAGTAATATGGTCTTCATTGAATAAGGTAGTGAAAATATTAACCATAATAATATAAAAATATGGCAAGAAACAAGGAATGTGCTTTTCTTTTATACAAAGAAAATCACTAAATATGTCAAATGCATTTACTACATTAAAGATCAAGAAAATAAAGATACATCATCATCTACGTCATCAAAATAACTTCAACATAAAATAATAAAGAGGAATAAAAATGTAGAACTCACACATCTTTAGTCAACAAGTCATGCTAAGAAAATGAAAGACTTAAATTGAAAAACCAAAATAAGAAAATTAGGTAAATTCTTAAAGTAAAGATAAAACAATGATTTTTTGTTATTGTAAAGAGGGATTTCATGCCTTATAAAAAGAACTCTTATTTTCATTAGTTGAAAAAAAATTTAGAAAAAAACAATCTCTCCACTCTTAAAAATTATTCACCTAGCATTACTTTTTTTAATAATTATGAGTAGTTAAGAATCTCTTCAAGGTTCTTAATTGACTTTTAAAATTGTAATAATTATCAATATTATGAATAAAATAAAGTACAATCACTTTTTTTTCTATTTTCTAGTAAGTTTAATTTGTATATCATATTATGTACGGATGCAAAAGTTTCACCAATACCAAGATAGATAAAGGTTATAAGAGTCCTTTTATTACGTTAAATGGATTAATTTATTCCTTTTATTTATAGGTTGGTCAATTTAGTCCCATAATTTATAAAAATAAGAAATTTTAGTGTAAAAAAGTACACTTTACTCTTGGTACTAAAATGCATAATTTTAAGTATTATGGGACTAAATGAATTCACTCTTCATAATAGCAAGATTTATAGTGCATGATCCAAGAATAATAGGACTAAATTGACTAATTTTATAAAAAAAATGGGACATGTGATATCCTTTATCCATTACTAGGAGGTATTATAAGGTTTGAACAAGTTGAGTCATATAAGATATAATAAGAAAATATGAACAATGGAAGGAAAGACCATGATAGATCGATTAAATTCAAATATGATAATTATAATTTTAAGTAAATTAAAAACATTGAATGATTAAATATTTATTTATAACATTTATAAATTAATAAATAATAAAATACAAATAAAGAAATTAGCCATAAGTATATATGAAAATAAACATAAGGAAAATACAAAGTTAAACAATATTTTAATAAAAAATTTAAAGGTTAATTTTAAATAATAATCTACAATAAACAACGACAGGAGTTATAAAACATACAATTAACTTCAATTTGATATTAAAGACATAAAAATAAAAAATAAATCATTGAATAGAAAATTAATGTTGTTAACTAGTAAGAGACATAAATGAAAATATGCTAAATATTAGGAACATTAGTGATATTTTTATTTTTATATTTATAAATAATCATTTTGAATTAAATTGTACCATTATTAAAAGAAAAATATTTATTTTATACCCCTAAAAATATACTAATTATGTGTACCTTTTTTAAAACAAAGTGTCAATTGGTACCCAACCTAATACATAATTATCAATTAAATTAATTAATATAAAACACAATTTGTTTGAGCACTATAACAAAAAGTACATAAATAATAATAATATTGTTATTATAATTATAAAAATAGTAATTTTTATGATTAATTTATATATTTTAACTATTAAAAATAATTTGGTATATTATTTTAACATTGAATATCATTTAAAGAACTATCATAATTTAGAATCATTCAATATTATTAAATGTTATTTTATTATTATAAATTTTATTGATTTTTATCGTAATTTTTTGAAAGTATAATAACTTAGCTATTTGCATGAGAAATGTTATTATGACAAAAATTTCTACTAAATTTTAAGAAGATAACTTTGATATCATATCATATGTTAAAATTATTTTAAAAATTAAAAAATGATTTATTTTTTAAATAATATTAATACATATTATAATATAAAAAATATAATACAAAAATACATATAAATTTATATATAATTAATATTATTACTGATACACTTTTAATTTGATTAGAATTAATTTTATTTTAAACCCATGAGAAAAGAATTTTAATTTTGAAATAGTAACACCATCATGAATTTAGGATTTCCCATCATTATATAGTTGGGCTTGGGTCGAGTCACTAGAAAACAAGAGTGGGTCTGTACTCAAGTCACAAGAGACAAGAATTGGGCTAGGCTTAAACAAGAGAAGACAAGATTTGGCTACAAAACATTAGAATTTAGCCCATAAAATTATATCTGTCAATTTTTCTCGTGATAAATTTATAATACAAAATTATTTTTGGGAAATAATATTCATAAAATCCTCAAAAGAAGTTTTTTTAAATATAAAATTTTTATATTTTGTCTTACATAGAAAAATCACAACCAAAAAAGTTTGTAACTTAAATTCTAATAAATTATATTCATTTAATATTAAAATTTGATGAATTAAATAATATCTAATATATTATTTTTATTATTATAAAATTTAAATATATTAGGTTACATAATTTTTTCGAAGTATTTTTTTCATTGTAGCTTTCAAATAGCTTTTAAATAATATTATTTATGAGAAATTAGAAATTATAATTTCTTAGCTCAGGTGGCTTTGAATTAAAAAAAAAAAAAGCAAGTGAATTCTAGAAAACGCATGAAATACTAAGAAAGAAGAGTCAACATTTATACCGAGCCGTCGAGTCAAGAAAAAGGTCAGTATCAACATTGGCTTGGTCGTAATTCGCTTCTAACATCAGAAGGTTCAATTGTGAATCTATTAATAATATTTTGCTCAAAACTTAAATGTCTATTTACTTTAATTTTCATGGTCAATATTAGCCTACGATCCTCATCTTGGACTAGTAAAAGTGATTGGCTTACAAGTATATTAC
Source organism: Hippophae rhamnoides (assembly GCA_033030585.1). Taxonomy (NCBI): domain Eukaryota; kingdom Viridiplantae; phylum Streptophyta; class Magnoliopsida; order Rosales; family Elaeagnaceae; genus Hippophae; species Hippophae rhamnoides. The sequence goes on from CM065431.1 coordinate 3,626,070, forward strand.
GATGATATTAATATAATATTATTTAAGATCGTACGGCTGTAATTATTAATAGAAAAAAAGTATTAATTAATTTTTTTTATCTGTTGTCTAATTTATTATTTTCTCAATTAACAGTGATGGTCTCCCCATTTGACTTTGAAAATGTTATTATTACTTTAATTAATCTTATTAATCGTTGTTTTTATCTAAAATTCTCTTGCTTTTACCGTTATATATTTTTTTAAGTGTTTTTTTTCATTTTCTTTGATTTAATTAAATAACTTAAATTTATAAAATTTATATGAATTAGAACTTCAATAGATAAATAAACTTTAAAAATACTTTATTTTACAAAAAAAAAATACAAATGAAACAAATAAAATTAAAATATAAATATAAAATCTAATCAAAAGAACCATATTTTAATAAAGATGTTAATGTATAAAAGAAGTTTCACGTTAATCAAGAAAAATATTAATATAATATTATAAGTAGTATAAAATTTATATTCTTTTGATATTAAATTTTTAAGATTTGATATGTCATGTTACCTATACATTATATAAAATTTACAAGTTATTTTCTAATATTAATGTGATGATTGTGTATGATACTCGTATTGAAATTTTATTAGGAAATTTTTTAACAATATCTTTAATTTTTTATGTATCTTTTGTCGATACCTCTAACGTTTAAATAATATCAATGAAATCTTCGAATCTTAATAGAGTTAACAAAATATTATGTCTAAAGTTAAAAGGCAATTTTCCTTACTAGATCTGCAGGTATGTGCAATGCCCTTGTGCATTCTAGACGTTTGTCAAAATGCCACAGTAGTTTTTTTTTTTGCTCGTGTTTTAGTAATAAATACTGGATTTGTTTTGTGTTTAGATGGAGGAATCAAAATTTGTTTTTGAAGCAAAGATTATTCAGAGAATGGAGCTAGCTCCTGATACCATCAACTCTATAGTGGATGATGAATCTAGCTACTAACCTCAATATTATGCTTTATTTAACCAAAATTGACGCAAGTTAGTTTTTACAATATTAAACAGCCTCAAAGTGAGGGTGTATGGTTATATTTAAGAATATTATTGAGGACATAAATTAAATATTAGGAATATTAAAACACATTATTTAAGCTTTAAGAGTATTGGTGAAGATACTTAAAAATTTGGGGATATTCTTGAAATTTTTCCATTTTGTTAAGTAGGCTACTATTTATTAGGGTTTTTTTAGTTTATAAAATGAAACATATTTTAACTAATATGTCTGAAAAAAATTCATTTATTTTTGTTTTGGATTTGGGGTCATTGTTGATGTAATGAATGTGTTTTCTAGTATAACTAGAAATTTTGTGATGAGTACGTAGAACCCTAATCTCTATAAATATATGTACAAGTCCCTCCCACTCTAATATTCTAAAATAATTATCCTGAAACTCATGCTTGTTTATTGTGTTTCACCAAAAATGGAAAAAAGGCTTATGGTATGCTTTATGGTGTTTCGTTTACAGTACAACTGCAGGGTATATCATATTCTATTAGAATTTGTAGTGATTTTTCAAGAAATTTCCTCACAAATAGCTTCAAAGGCATGAAAATTACTGCACAATTAATGTCGTCAATTGGTTGCTAACTTGAAAATAGTGTAAATACAGCATATTACAAGATATGTTTCCTTGTTCTTTATTTATTTTTATTTTTTTATAGAATTCCTCGTTATATAATTTGTTGTACTATGTCTATTGTAATTTTTCTTCGTGAATGAAAATATTTTCTTTTCAATAAAAAAATTAAGAAAATAGAGCATCAATTAATCATGTCAATTATTATAACTTTTATTTAGCGTTATAGCAAATTGAAGTTATATATATATTTATATTTTTTAAATAAGCTTTTACTCGTATCAAACAATATATTCAAAAGACTTACATACTTCTCCAATAGCTACTAAAAGTTTCAAATAAAATCATTAGGGATATAAGTTGGATTATTTTATCTCTTCTCGTATCTTATTTAATATTTTTAATAGATTTTTAATAGAGATGTCAATTAAGATGGGATATCTCATTGGTCCATAATTCAATTCATTAAGATGAGAGAGAACCCTTGTTTTGAGAGAGAGAGAGAGAGAGAGAGAGAGAGAGAGAGAGAGGGGAGGGGGTACTGAAAGATTACATCTCCAAAACCAAGTCCTAGCTAAATCTTCTCCTAACCTTTTATATTCACATGATTGGTCAACTAATTCAATTCCAACCAAAGCTTTGCTTCATATACTTGGCTGGCTTTTAGCTTTGGACCATAGGCTTAGTCATAAAAAAATAAAAAATAAAATAAAAGGTGACCAACTTGGCTGTTAATGACTTAATGACAAGCCACCATTTATTTATTTATTTATTTATTTTTGGCGCCTACATCACCTTAGAGTGGGTCCTCTGTATCAAGAAGACTAACAACCTTCTTCTAAAACCATTTTATACTCAAATAAAAGGCTTGGAAAAGAAAGAAAAAGAAGAAAAAAAGGCTATTGCATGTTTATTCAATTTTCTTTCAGTTTTAGTGCAAGATTTGATATTATTTATAGCTCCATAGTCTTCTACTCTAATTCCTCAGCTTCTAACAAAGGAATTCTCAACTCTCAAGCCTTTGTATCTCAAGCTTCAGGTTTGAGTTTTTGATTGTTAGTAAATAACATATCTTTTCTTTGTAAATATGTTTCTGAACCTGATCAAGTTTATGGGTTTCTTGAATTTTGGGAGAAGCTTGTTGATGAAATGAAAATATTTCTCTACTTAAAATTTTTTTTTTAGTTGTTTTTGTCTTTCAGCTGATGGTTGATATTTAGATACTTACTATGTTGAATACCGTTGATTTTTATAGATTCTGCTATACAAATCTAATTATTTATTTGTCATAACAAAAACGAAACTCATGACTAACTTCAGAGGTTCTCAAAATTCCATTCTTGTTCACTTGTAACTTGATATTTGTTCCTTCCGATAGCAAAGCAATAGCAGCTTTTGTCATGTTGGTGTGTAAATTTATCGTTGTGATTTATGTTTTATCATATTAATTGGTAAGGCAATAAGCTTTTGATTTCCTTACATGGTTCAATAATCTTGTTTTTTCGGGTATAAATAAGTGTGATAATTTATGATACAATAAAATAAGATAACATGAGTTAATTCTTTTAACATATTTTATTAGTATTGTTTCTTAATTTTTACTAATACACTACTTTGTTTTCCTAATTCTGTTTTAAGATTTTATCCCAAACTTTTTATCAAATTTAGTTCAAAAAGAATTAAATGTATAAAAATTTAAAAGTTATAAAACTAAATTTATATAAAAATATTAATTATTACTAGTACAACAAAATTTCAATATAATTTTTAAATTTTGAATAATTTTTTTAATTTAAAAATTAAAAAACTAAATCTAACAAACAAAGTTAAATAACCAAAGAATAGATTTGATAAAATTGGTGGCCATACATATTGTTCTTTCTTATATTACAAAATAACTTGACATTAAAACAATATGATATTTAATAAATATTTTTTTATTTAAAATAATATATTTTAATTGATTAATTTTTGAGTTAATTAATATATAAACACGAATACGATGGTTTATACATAAATATGATACAATCATAAATGAGTTAACATGACACAATTTGTTTATTAAATAAGTCAACACGAAACCTGTTAACGGACACGATCATAAATGGGTTAATACACGATTTCCGACACTTAGGCACAGTTAAGATGCAGTTTACTTGTTTGATTCAAATTCCAACTGACAATATGTGAATATTTTGTTCATGTTTTTGACTTTTGCCCCTTAACGTACATGAGATGTCTTATGTCAAAGTAACTTGTAAAGTGTCTTTCTTATGAGTTGCTTACATGGCGTATTATACTGTCTTTTTAGGTATAAATAAGATAGAGGGAATAGAAGTTAAGATCACAAGTCACTGAAGTGGGCTTCAAGCTTATTGAAAGGATTATTTTCCTTTTAAGCTAAAATGGGAAAGCACTTGCAGTACAAAGATGCTGATTTTGAAGGCTACCATCCAGGTTGTATGTGGGGTTTACTGCATATTCTTGATTATCACCAATGGAGCAACAATGCAACAAAGTTGATTCCGCATAAAAAGCACGGTGGAAGAAGATGTATTAAAAGTAAGCTACCTTGATCTTGTTTCGTAATCTATTTTAACCATCCGAAAATAGACTATTTATCATAACAAAACTAAGTCTAGAATGAACTGTAATGTACATGTCTGTAAAATAGAGCTCTAAGCTCTGTAATAGAAGTTCAGTATAGTAATTTTGGGTCTCATATTCACATGTTAACGCTGATTTTGCGGACAGACTTCACCGCAAAGCCATACTAATGTGCATATGTTCATGTTAGATGTGCTGGAAATTTGAATTAAATGTATTGGAAAAATACTGAAATTCAACCTAATGCTATCATTTTCATATAGAGAAAAGAAAACTGTGACCGGTGACTACTCTTGCAGGTTTATATGAATTGAATTTCTCATTGCAGAGGGGATTCAACTTGTTTAGTATACCACATGCATAAATGAAACACAAATGACACATTGATGCACATTGAATTTCAAGTACTCTTTTGTTGAGATTCTTCTTTATGGGTACTATTAAGTCTACTTAAAATTGTTCAGAAACTTACTGGTGTAACTCCTGGCCTTTATAGAAATAGCAGGTAAATAAAATTCAACAGAAGACTATGCTTATTGGCAAGAAACAAAAAACACCAGAATCAGCATTTTGTTAACTGATATGATAAAACAACAACTTTTCTTATGTATTGAAGTAAATTTAGAACATAGAGAATGTAGAAATTTTAATTTTGGGATTGGTAGAGGTCGGATTCAATCCTTCTCCCTTTTTTTTAAAGAGCTAAACTCAACCAACCGAACTACCGGGTATTCCCAATTAGAAATGCTATCTATCACCTGCATAAATTTGAGTTACTTGGTTTGTGGCCTATCTCTTGTCTTTCTTTCTTTTTACCAAACAAAGTACAATGATTTTCCTTGCATAATCAAAAGCCTTTACCACTTTACTAGAGGATGGCAAGTTCGAGCTCTTGTCATTAGTTGCAAACACTTCTGTTACGGTTTCAATGAAATATATCTAGAAGACCATTGTTCGTATAGTTATACTATCAGGAGATCACTTGGCATGCCAAAAACACTCCTGTTACATGCTAATCCTATATGTATTGGAATAAATATTCCAGGAGTCCTGTTGTAAGAATCCCACCAGGCCAAGTTCTTATTCCTTTCTTCCGTGGTAATCATTGTAAACTTGCTTGCTTAATGTAAACTGTAAGGAAGTTGTTAACTGCACAGTTCCATCTATTTGACTTAAAAGAAACTGACACCGGTCTTAAGCGTGTTACATTGGTGCAAAGAAGTTTCAAACCTCATACCTTCTTGATGACACATGTGATCAACAATGTTTCTCCTTTACTTTCTTGTATTACATGACCTTATTAGATTTTTTTTTTGCATGCAGGCAAGGGAACTTCTAAAGAAACATTGGAAAGTGGTGATTTTGCAGAGGCAGAACCACTTCTGGTAAGTTCAAGTCATACATTTAATGTTTTTTAACCGAACCAATTTAAGATCCAGTAGTGGTTTGTAATACTAATTCATGTTCATCAATGATTTAGAGAATGGTTTGCCTTTTATCATTAAATGCAAACGAGTAGTAAGGTTAAATATGAATTGAACCAATTAACAATTAACTCTCTTGTGGTGAAAATGCTAGGTCAAACAACATAGTGCAGATTCAATCACAGAAAACAAAGGAACCAGGAAATCTGGCATGAAGTTATCCAATGCTAAAGGAAGAGAAAAGAGTCAAAAATGCTTCACTTTGAGCTTTCATATCCATTCATGGACACATCGAACTAATGAAAACCATCTTATAGAGCCTTCAAAAAATTCTTTGGGGAAAGCAAGCACAAAGGAGGCAGTTACCTTGGAACATGATCGGACGGAGCTCTCTCCAAAAATCCGCGACGAGGTTCTGCAAACATCTACTAATAAGCCTAATGGAGATCAGCTCGGTGAATATGTTGACATTCTGGAGATATCTAAGGAGAAGAAGGAATTTTTCATGAAAATTCTACAAGATCCAGATATCCATGTAAACCACTTTCATGGAAAGAGTTTCAATAACCATGTAGGCAAGTTAACCAAATCAAGATCATTTCCTGTATTGAATTCATCAAAAGCTGCTAGGAATATCAGGCCAAGTACCCTCAGACATAAGCAGAATGAGATATGGTTTCATCCAAAAGGAAAAGTGCTTAATGTTACTCAAGCACCAAAACAAAAGGCATCTAAATCTCAAAAGGAGGGGAAAGAAAATCATTCTTCTGCAAATATGTCCCATGAAAGTGAAAAACTTGGTTGGAACCAATTAGTCTTAAATCGTTTCAGAGATATCAAACAGAGAATTGATCATGCACTGAAGGATATCAAAAAAGAAAATAAGCAAACACAGGGTGAAGAACCGGCACATGAAATCCTTAGCTCTTCTATCATGGGAGAGATGACTGAAAAACCAGAGACAACAACTGGCGAAGATGGTAACAAAATTCATGGCTACGGTCTCAGAAGGCCACGAGTAAGTAGAACATCCTCTCTTAATGAGTCATTGGCAAGATATACTCGGTTGTATGAGTATAGTTTTGGAAGAGAGGCCAAGTCTTCTCATTCAAGGAGCTTGAAATTGACACACGAAAGAAAAGGTTCTTTGAGTCAGCAACAAGCTCAAAAGTCCTACAGAAGAAACCTGTCTCTTCCAGATCTTGACTCTATTATTTATTCATTTCTGAATGACACTATAGCAAAAGAAACTAAGACAGTTGTGGATCACAGTGAGGACAAAGACAAAGATAGCCAGACAGAAGCAGGGACCAATAGCCTTGTGGTTGATACCGATAACACCAAACTTCTTGATGGGATTGTAGAGACTGAAATTGAGCACAACATGCCTCAAGGAAGTAAAAGAAGCTTCAATGATCTTAATTCGACGGTAGGTGAAAACTATAAGGGAATTCTAGAGGCAGATGGATTATCTGAGGATGCAAATAAGCCTACAGTTGGGGAAACAAGTGATAACCAGGAACAAGATATTGGTTTCATGAAGGACAGTGAAGAGATTCAAGTTCCAATACAAGAATCAACTACCAAAACTTGTTTTCCAGACAATGTATCCACTGCTGCAGAATCAGAAGGTACTCATTGATTCTTTTTCCTATTCACATATCAAAACTATTAAGACTTACACCAAATGCTTAAAAGATTACTGTTATAGATTTAAACCTATAGAATATTGTAACTAAAGTTTTCACTTTTAACTTTACTTTTTATATCTCAATTAAATTACACCATTTATCCCAAAATTTTACTAAATTAACACATAAGTTCTCAAAATTTTAAAACGTCCGATTTAGTTCCTATATGTTTAAAACCATACACATAGATTATGACTTCGCTATTAAGATATATATTTTTGAATAAAAAATTAGGATATTGTATGATTTAAAATTCAAAATTTTGTACATAATTCTTTAAACTTTTAAATCATACAATTTAATACCAAAATTTTAAAACTCAATACATAAATCCTAATTTTGGATTCACAAATATGTATTTTAGCATACAACTTAAAAACTATGTATAAAATTTTAAAAGTTCAAAGATTAAATTATAAGATTTAAAAATTTAGTAATATATATATATATATATATATATATAATTTTAAATATTTGTAAAACAAACCATATACTTTTAAAAATATAAGTATGTATTTAGTTAAAATTTAAAGAATAACGATACAATTTAACTTTATACCTATTATTTTAATTAGTTTTTATATAAACCTAGGAAGGTTCCATAATTTATAAGAAACATGTGTTTATTGTATGCTTACACGTGATGGGACACTATATTAACAATAAAATGTAGTTTTGTTTGTTTAATTTAATAATTATAGTAATATTAATTAAACCTAATAATAATAAAGAGTTAATATAATTATAAGTATTTGTTTTATTATTTTATTTAATAAAAAAATATTTTAATTATATCAAATTATTAAGTTTGTAATAAATTTTTGAACTTAAAACTTAAAAATTAAAACTTGGAGGGAGAGTTCAAAAGGAGAGAAGAAATCTATTTTATTCATGTAATTACTTAATAATTCGATATATATTCTGCTTTCAAAATTTATATGTGAGAGGGGTCAAGTGTCAACACCAAGGAAATCCGCCACTGTTTCTTCTTCTCTTTAATTCTATTATCACTACTGTGGATTGGAGAGTGAATTATTTTATTAATTGTGACAGGTCCAGAGTTGATTCCTCAACAAACATATATGGAAGACAAAAGTGCAGAAATTCACTTTCCATACATGGAACCAGAAACAGTGGGAAATTCTGATTTAAGTTATGTAAAGGATGTACTTGAATTATCAGGCTTCATTAGTTATGAACAACTTGAAAACTGGAACTCAATGGAACAGCAACCACTCAGTCCTTCATTGTTCAAGGAACTAGAGAGTTGTTATCATGAACTTGAATGTTATGGACAACCAGTAGCCAGCAACAGACAACTCCTTTTTGATTTAGTTAATGAGACTCTCCAAGAGATCATTGATAAATCATACTCCTATTTTCCCAAGGCTTTTGACTCCTGTAGCAGTATTCGTACTATTAAGGGACAGAATTTACTTGAGTGTGTGTGTAAAAGGGTCAATGAATACCAAAGCTTGAGGCCAGAGTTGGACCGATCATTAGATGATGTTGTGGCAAGAGATATAGCAAAAGATGAGTATTGGATGAATCTCAAGTGGGAAATAGTATCTGTAGCATTTGAACTTGAGGGTTTGATTTTTGATGAACTGTTAGATGAAGTTTTGTGTTAATTATCACCTTTAGCTAGGTGTCAGCAATATTGTGCATAAATTTTTTTTTTTGTGCCTGTGGATTATTTTAGATAAATAAATAAATTAGATATAAAATATTGATAATTATTATTTTTTTATTAAACAAGGTTTTTATTTATTTATAATTTTATCAAATTTTAATTAAAACAATAAAATTTATGCTTAAAATATAAATTAAAAAATAAAGTTAAATAAGGTATTATGTATTAAATATATAATATTTCCTATATAAAATTATATTTTTAATAAAGAGAAAAAGAAATATGTTAAGCTAAGTAAAGCTCAGCTTTTTATTTTTTAAATATGGGCACTTTTGTGAAAAGGCGTGCGCTTTTATTCTCTTATTTAGTCTTTTTCTTAAAATAAAGTGCACGTTTTTTTGCGTAAAAAAGAACTAAAAGTGCTATGCTTGATCCTATCTGAATTTTTGTCAGTAAGAAAATGGAGACTTCGCCTCTTCACCGTCATCAATAATAAAATAGAAAAAGCATTGGTTATTGGAAGTTGAAAATATTTTAATTTGTATACTCAAATATTATTGGTTCAAGTGCCCTTATAAATAAAAGATTAATTAATCTATCTTTTAAATTATATATTTAAATTATTATTTAATTTATAAAATATATTATTATGATAAAACATGTTTATTAAAAAAATGGAAATCAAGAAAAGAGATTAATTATCATTTATGCTAATTACGTTATAAATTACATAAAATAATGAAAATGAAATTATTTTCAAATTACTATTCTCATTTTTCTCCCCCAATCTTATTATTGATTCCTTTTACTTTGAAAATTATTTTATTTCATTTTATTTTATTAATTTTAAAATTTTACAAAACTATCGTTATTTAAATTAAACATTATGAAAATAAACTATTAATAATTTTTATATATATTATATTACTCTTATATATTATTTTTATTATTTATATATAATACTTAATTTAATTATTTATAAAAAAAATCAATTTTTTTTGTTTATATACCTACAATATACCATTATTTATATTTTATAAAAATCAAATTTTAAAATAAGAAGGTATATTATATTTTATAAATATATTTTTATTTTATTTACAAAAAAATATGATATTCTTAATTTTTTAATATATATAAAAAAAAGAATTAATATTACAAGATCGTTTTGATAAAGTTATTATTTTTGTGATCTAATTTCGTTCTACGTATTTACCTTTCACATCATATAAATTTATTTTCTTTTTATTCTAATTTAAAAACAAGTTAGTAAATATCATCAAAGTTAATCATAATATGTATTTTTATTTTTTGGATTTCAATTCATTTACATTTGGATTGAATTTAATCTTTAATTATTTTAGATTAATAAAAGTATCCTAATATATATCATCAAATATCATCTTATATTATTTAAAAATGATAATAATACAATGCTTATAAGTTATATATATCATAATATTTATTATCATTAGTAATAAACTTTTTAGGTCGGATTAATTTTGTTTTTACAAAATCTATGATGTATATTAATAAGTATAAAAGGAAAGTTTATAGGAAGAACAAGAAGAAAATAAAGTAATATATCTTACATCGGTAAATAATGACATAAATGTGAAGAATTTTAATTTTAATTTTTATATTTTAATTTTTAATTGATATTTTGAATTATTATTTATATTTATTTTGATCAATTTTAACAATAATCTCACTAAATTAAAATATTTTAAAGTTATTATTACTATTCAAATTAACAAATATATATATTAATAATCTAAATAAGAATATTCTAAAATTATCGGTCAAAAATAAAGATAAAAAATGCTAAAACAATCGTATAAATATCTCAACTAAACCCAACATTTATTTTCGTGAATAATCCCTCTACAAAATCGTTAGCCCATATGATTAAAAACCATCGCATCATATACCAGCAAATAACCTTTGAAGTTGAGACATATTTGTTAAATAATATTAAAGATGATAATTATATAATTTTTATTCATTTATATGTTTAATTAAAAAGTGAAATCTTGTTGTATAAAATAAAAATATGTGTGGTACTTAGAATTTAATACTAATAATAGGTTTAAATTTAAATTATGTCAGATATTTTATTTAATCTATTTTAAATTTTAATTATAAAATAATTTAACCTATTAATTATATTTAATATGCTTAATATAAATATATTTACCATTACTTATAAAATAGCAAAGTAGTGGACATAACTCGTAAGAATGTATTGCATAATATTAATTAAGGCTTTCATTTTTTTTATAGGCCCAAAAACACAAGGCTTCTAATTTGATACAATATGTAATTAGTAACTACTCTACCCACACAAAAGTGGGTCCATGTAAATGGCCCGTTCCTCAAAGTACACGAAGCTTCAAACACAAATATCCGCGAAGAGAAAATAGACTTGTCATGATAAATCTATTAAATGTGATATCAATCATAAATTTTTTAAGAAATATAAATTATTTTATAAAATTCCGTACAACATCAAAATAATAAATTATTTATATTTTAAATTAATTCTTTATTTAATATATTATTTTAAATATATATATAATATTAATTAATTAAAATATTATATAATAAAATATTTTTTTTGTAAAATATTATAAAATAAACTATAAAAAAATTTAAAATAATTAAATAAATTATTAATTATATTAATTATTATAAACAGATAAATTTTGATAATATGAATAAAAAAATCATTAATATTTGTAATATTTTATAGATATTTAAATATAATATTTAAGTAATAATTTATTTAAAATATATAAATATCTCAAATTTGATATTAAAATTTATAAAAAAGATATATCAACGTGATAATATCCATATTTCTGTTATGATAAATACTAAATATGTATATTTGAAATAGATTTAAATAATAACTAGAGTTATTAGTAATGTCGATTTTTACGGTTTAATTTTTATATTTTTTAATATTTATTTAAAATTTAATTTTAATTTAAAAAAATTTAAATGTTAATATAATATTTTTATTATATTATTTAAAATATTAATATAATATATATTTTTAAATAAAATAAATAAAATTTAAAATAATTATTGTATTTTAATATTAAAAGTTAATTATATATATATTAATATATATTTAATTTTAATAAATTATAATTTTAAAATTTTTTTTGCTATCCTTATCTTACATCAAATTTATTAAAGTTATTTTTCAATATATATATATATATATTAATTTTTTATAAATAATCATAATTTTTATTATTCTTAAGTCAAAATGTTGATTCCTACTCGTTACCTTAAATATCCGGTAGACGGTAACACTCACAGCGAAACAACAAAAATAAGCGAAAAAGTAAAAAAGAAGAGAACAGCAAGCACCGCATTATAGCCTATTCCTGCCAAAAGACAAGGACATCCTTTCCTTTCCTCTCTGTACTAATGAACTGAGCTCCTCCTTCTCCAACAAAGCACTACCTGCTTATCAAAACCACCAACCTTAAACCACCACTAACATCCGATTTGAAAGTTCTCTCTTTTTCCTCTCATTTTCTTATTGATTGCAATAAATTTTAGGATCACTTTGGTGCTATATACGAATATTTACTTTAATCTTATTCGGTTTCAACGAACAATTTACAGAAAATCTCAGACTGCGAAACTTAAGGTGGCAATTATACACAGACAGAGTTCAATTCCAGATATTCACTGCGTTTCGTGTCTCGTTCTCTGTGATATCAAAATTCTACTGAGTTTTCAAAAGAACCCAAACTTGAGGTTATTTTATTGACAAGTCGATTAAAGTGTCTACTCATCAACGTCGCAATTTCGTAAGCATTTTTGTTTTATTTATTTCTTCTCCAAATTTGCTTCAAATTTAATTTGATTTAATGGGTTTTAATCCTAAATGTATGTTTCTTGGTTTAAATTTTTGCATGGTTGACACAAACAGAACTGGGTTTAATTAGGACGAGAGAGAGAAGAAGATTGATAAAATGTTGACATGTATAGCTCGTCCTAAGAAACTGGGCGATGACTCGTTGAGTCAACCAGAGCAATATGACTCCAATAACACTCCTGGAAATAGTAAGCAGCTAATGGCTATCAAATCGCTCACGTCTCAGGTCTAATTCTAAAACCATCAGAACTTAATTTCATCATCTCTATTCTCTGTTATTATGGTTCAGTTAAAATTTAATTCTGATTATGGATCGTTTTTGTTTGTTTTTAGTTCAAAGACATGGCATTGAAAGCATCGGGAGCTTATAAGCATTGTAATCCATGTACTGGACCGTCAACTCAGGTTACTAGAATGAAGAGCAATCCCGAGTCAGACACCGACTCGGACCGGTTCCGATGGTCATATCGGCGAACCGGAAGCTCGAGCTCAACGACGCCAAGAACTTGGGGAAAGGAAATGGAGGCGAGACTCAAGGGGTTATCGAGCGGCGAAGGGACTCCCAACTCAGCGAGTGGGCGCCGAGTTGAACCGGTCGTGTTGTTCGTTGAAGAGAACGAGCCCAAAGAATGGGTGGCCCAAGTGGAACCCGGTGTTCTCATCACCTTCGTTTCGCTACCTCGTGGCGGAAATGATCTCAAGCGTATACGCTTCAGGTACAATCAATCAACGGTCATGATTTAATCATATACTTCAATTTTTAATTGTTTCATGCTCTCTTTAGTCCCAAGTATACTACTTATTTGTAAAAAATATATCATTTAAATAATTTTATTTGTAAAAAAATGTCATTAATTTAAACATTGTTATTTGGATATAATGTGTCGTTAATTATTTGTAAAAAATGTTATTTGGATATAAAGAAACATGAAAAATGCAATTAATTTAAACGCTACCTTAAGACCATTACTGTTCTTAGGAAGAATTTAGGTAGGGTCTCTATTCTTTATATATCTGTCACAGTAATTTTCACGCTTCCTCTTGAAAAGCAAAACCCAAAAAATTAGAGACACTAAAAAAGGAAAACTCATAGTGACAAATGAAGTTGGTGGTGGGGCAGTTTTGATTTGCATTGTGAAGCTTTTATCTGAGTATTGTCTTTTTGTCGGACATGGCTGTCCCCATCTTTCTCATATTCTATCACGCCTTCCCCCCCTATTCTCCGAGGCCATTGTCTTCTTGTGACCTTAATATTTTTTTGGGTTTTCCCCTCTATTTTTGTCACTTATTCTGGATGGAACCAAATACTACCAGTTTTAAACTATATACAAGACAAAGAATGTGAAAGTTCAGGGGTTGTATTATGCTAGCAATAAACAAAGTTTTTTGTAGGCTCATACTCATGGACCTCTCTTTTAAGTTGCTTCTTTTTTTATGATGTATGTATGACTCATTGTTTTAGTCCAACCACTTAAGCCTTGTATCTCGGATCAATGTATTCTTTATCTCTTACAAATTGGACCATGATTTTGACTTTAACATAATGCTTAGTTGCTTACACCAATCACGATTGAACTAAATGATTGTATGTGTTGGTTGGTCTTATAATTTAGTAGGCGATTCATTACTTATGGACCCTCCACTTATCTTTGATGACTTTGGAGCCCCCTAAAGTAAAAAAAAAAAAAAAAATCCTACTTTTTATGATCAAATTATTCCATTCATCGAAGTATAGTTTTTTTTGCTTTTTAAGTTTCTAACTTTTTATTATTTTTGTGATCAATTCCCCTTTTCAGAGAAGTGTTGATTACCCAAGTCGGTGGTCTAACATATTTTTGACAGCGTGATGAAAAACTACTGTATGATGTAATTATGTGTTTTGAGGCATGCGAGTTTTTGATAGCAGCAATTAATTTAGTCAACCTTCTAGCGAGATGTATGGAGGAGAAAAACTTCCATGGAATGGATGCATGACAGTGATTAACAGGGCCGTTGGATTTGTGTTTTTATCTTACTTTTTTGTAACAAAATTTTCAAATCAATTGTTGAAGAACTACAACTACAACTAGAAGTTTTTACCAACCTTATGCTAGTAATACTTGGTAATATATATATATAAACCAAATGTTGATAATACTTTGATCCGTATTGGGAACATTCATGATGAATTCTTATGCAATAATTCAAGGAAAAATCAGTGTTCTTAATTATTGTTTTATCTGATCTGATTAGCCGAGAGACGTTTACCAAATGGCAAGCTCAAAGATGGTGGGCAGAAAACTATGATAGGGTCATGGAACTTTACAATGTTCAAAGATTTAATCGGCAAGCTTTTCCTCTTCCAACCCCTCCAATATCTGAAGATGAGGTGAGCTCTCAAGCCTAGCTAGTAATTGGACATATTAAATTCTTGTAATACTTTATAATCCTGGTATAGTGGCGTAAGCTAGATGGGGATCACTTTTTAAAACAGAGTTGCTTTGAACCGGAACATAACATAGTTCAACAGTTGCAACACAAGTTTTATGCAATTGACATTGCCTCTATAGATATCTTTATTGTGTTTTTGTTACAGAGCTCAAAGATGGAATCTATAGAAGATAGCCCTGTAACACCACCTTTGACTAGAGAATGTTTACCTCACAACTTGCATCGTCCAACAGGGATGGCCATGGGATATTCATCCTCTGATTCACTTGAGCAACACTCAATGCAATCCCGTAATCTCTGCGACTCAGGCATGAATTCCACCCCAAAACTCTCCAGCATCAGTGGGGCGCAAACAGTGATGTCATCCATGGATGCTTCTGTGAGAAGTAGTTCATCAAGAGATGCAGATCGTTCAGGGGAGCTTTCCATAAGTAATGCTAGTGATCTTGAGACTGAATGGGTTGAACAGGATGAACCAGGGGTCTATATCACAATCAGAGCTTTGCCAGGTGGCAAACGGGAGCTTCGAAGAGTGAGATTCAGGTAACATTTTTGGTGATCATGTGATTTGATGAGAGTACCTAAGAACATATACGGTATATAAATTATAAAGAAGTGTTGCATTGCACTTATATCATGTGGCTCTCTAATTAACATTCCTGCTAAACCAAACACGGCCATTGTAGTGCAGGCTTGCAATTTATATCTTCTCCTTCGCTAGTAAGTTGCCACTTAGAAGATAGATCACTTGTAGATATCACAAACAGGAAAAAAGAAAAGATAAGAAATGAAGATAGTCAACTTCCAGAGTGAGTCACAGTAGTTCATAGTCTTGTAATTTTAACTCTCCGTGACTGGTTGTCTGCTGCCACCAAAAGAAGGGTGACAGATTGGCTGAATAAATGGTGGCTTTATATGTCTTTCTTTTAGTTTGGATCTTTTAATTGTTTGGTAGGATTTCCTCAAATAACTGAATTGTCTTCATCAATTATTGATAAAAGGAAATATCTCCCTGGTCACGGTTTTTGGCAGGGAAGACAGCTGGGAAAATGTCTTGTAAATTTCAGTCTTATTGTCTCTTAGGATGTAGAAGATTTTACTCTCCCTAGGGGACTTTTGATTAGGAATTCACCCTTCTAAAGAACCTTGTTTAGCATATCTACTTGTACTTCTACCAAACTGTTGGGAAAATCGGGTATATTTTCCCTATTCTAAGTAGTTACTATTCACTTATGATTTAAATGAATAGAACTCAAGCTAACCCGACAAAATAATGTTATTGGAAATATAATGCTAAAATAAACTAAAACAAATATTGAAATGTAAATATTAAAGGTTTAAAAATAATAATACCAGAAATTTAACGAGGTTCGGTATAAATGTTACCTAGGTCCTCGGGCGTCGTTGACCACTTCCACTATCTCCAAATGGATGAACTCCAAAATTACAACTAATTGAGCAAAGTTAAGCTAATCAATTACCCTTACAAAAGAGAGGAAAATTTACAAACTTTGGTATGTTTACAAATGGTGAAGGAGGGCTTTATTTATAGCCCCAAATCCAACACCCATCTTCATTCCTAACCAATGTGGGACTTTTCTAATTTTCTCACTAAGGAGCAATATATAACAAATCTCCACCTAATGACGTGTTTTAAATGATTTCTTCAATTGCTAGATCAACGACGCCAACTAATTATTTGTAGGATGTTAATCAAGTCCAGACAATGTTTGAACTTGATTCGCACACCTCGTCATCATATCCGCGGGATTCTCTCGTCGTACTAATCTTGAACTAGTACTCCACCCTTCAATAATCTCTCGCACGAAATGATAACGAACGTCAACGCTTTGTACGTGCATGGTAGACTTGGTTCTTTGCTAAATGAATAAGACTTTGACTATCACAAAACACCTTAATATGTTTTCGACCAACTCCCAAGTCTTCAAGCAAACCTCGTAACCAAATAGCTTCCTTCACAGCTCTCAGAATCGCCATATACTGCGCCTCCGTAGTAGACAAAGCAACTACGGGATCGCAAGGCAGACTTCCAATCGATCGTGCTCTAGCAAGAGTAAACACATAACCAGTAGCCGACACTTATCTAAATCTCCGCATAGTCGAATCACAATATCCGATCGCACATCGACCAATGGTATTATCCCGCCGAAATACTAAACCAACATTTACAAGATTTATAATATACCGTAGAATCCATTTCCCACACTAACCAATGTCCTTTACCAGATCATTTCGTACGCTTTGCCACAAGACCAACCGCATGTGAAATGTCGGTCTCAGACACACCATTGCATACATCAAGCTACCAACTCGCATTTGCAGATATGGTACTTTTGCCATATATTCTCGTTTCGCATCATTCTCGAGTGAGATAATTCGAGCACTCAAGCTTGACCGAGGAACTACGGAGTACTTACAGGTTTTATCTGTTCATTCATACCAAAACGCTGTAGTATCCGCTTCAAATATCGACTGGGTCAAACTAAGCCTTCCCTTCTTCCGTCTCTACTTATCTCCATACCGAGAATCTTCGCTTCTCCCAAATCTTTCATCTCGAACTCGACTTAGTTGAGCCTTCAACTTTTCAATTTCTATTTGACTCTTCGACGCAATCAACATATCATCGACGTACAATAGATGTAGACGAAAATCATTTCTAGCTATGGCGAAAATACACACAACGATCGTGCGTGCTTCCGTAGACTTTTGTTGCAACATAAACCGATCAAATCGTTTATACCATCGCCGAGATCGCTTCAATCCATACAACGATCCGTCTCACTACAAACCCAATTCTCTTTACTAGCAACAATAAACACTTCTGGTTGAGACATAGATTTCCTCTTCTAAGTCACCGTGTAGAAACGTAGTTTTCACATCAAGTTGAACTAGTTCCAAATCAAATTGTGCTACCAAGGCCAACAAAATTCTAATGGAAGAATGTTTTACAATTGGAGAAAATACCTCATTATAATCGATTCCCTCCTTCCGGAAATAGTTTCTTACCACCAACCTTGCTCTCAGAAATAATACCATCTTTGTTAGGAAATCCATCTTTCTTTCGCATACACCCATTTGCATTCAATCGCTTTCTCGCTTTAGGTAGTTGTCAACTTCCATGTTTTATTCTTCCGCGGACAAAAAGTTCTTCATCCATTGGTTTCCTTCCATCTTTTCAACTTCGCGGCTTCTCGATCAGCTTTCTTTATTTATGGAAGGAACATCATCATGCACAACCGAAAGTGCATTAAAGCACCGTATTCTTAAATCGAAGAGTAGTGTCTTCAAAATCCTTGCATCGGCAAGTACTTGACATTTTGTCGCCGTGGCTATCAACCGTAGTTTCTTCGTCACGCGAGGTTCTCGTTAAAACCTCTTCATCTTATTCATCTTCTCGTCAACGCGAGGATCAACTTGCCTTATCTTCACTAACCTGGATTAACAATTTTGCTTTCAAACTCCACTTGTTTCGAGTTTGCTCCACCGCTTCAAAGTGCCATCAATCTTCTTAGTTACCTTTCTCAACAATGCGTATTCATCAAAGCGTAACATCTCTGCTAAAGATTATCTTTTTGTTTCAAGACACCATAGTCGATATCCCTTAGAATCGTAGCGATCCCCAAAAATGGCTTCTCGCTCGTCCAACTTTGATTTGCTACACCTGCAGTACGCAATCAACCAAACACATGTAAGAAATCGTAATCTCTACAGGTTTTCCGCACTACCTCCATAAAGCGTTTCCTTCAAGAGCAGACGATGGTAGGTATTTATCGACGAGATGACATGCATACGTCACAACCTCACCTAATATCGTCATTGCCTAAACCAAAGATTTGACAACATACACCGAACCTTTTCCAAAGAAAGTCCGGTTCATACGTCTCCGCAACTCCGCTTTGTTGCGGGTGTTTTTCGAATAAGGAAGTGTCGCACTATCCCTTCTTCACAAACTTTCATAAACGGGATCATTCAGGTACTCTCGCGCATTATCGCACCCTCGCACGCTGATCTTTTACCACCGAGTCTCGATCATCTTCTTCCACTGAGAAAAAATACCTAACACTTCATCCTTTTTCTTCATAAGATACACCCAAACTCTTTTCGGGAGAAGTCATCAACGAAAGTGACATAATAATGTTTGCCACTCATGGATGGAGCTTCTTGTTCATTTCATACATTAGTAATGGATGTAATCCAAAATGCTCCTTTGTATTACAAGAGTACAAAGCTTACTCTTTTCTCGCTTCCCCAATACACAACGCTCATGGGGACCAACTTGCCTCGTACCTTTTAACAGCCTCGTTTTACTAGAATTTGTAGCTTTTTCACCAAAGATGTCCCAAACGCATATGCCACAACTCGATAGTTTCTAAATCTCTTCTTCATCTCGAATCGTCGTCGATGTTGTCCCAATAACCGTACTACTAAGGTAATAAGTAGTTATTCTTCCGAACACCTTTCATCGCCACAAGTGCTCCGTAAATAACCTTCAATGCCCCATTTTGTACGGTCACAAAGCCTTTGATTCTAAGCACTCCCACAACAACGAGATTCTTCTTCATATCCGGGAACATAATGAACATCTCAAGACCCTGGTCGAACCATCTTCGATTCTTCAAACAAATTGTACCGATTCCCAAAACTTTGTACGGATAATCATTACCCATGAAAACAACTCCACCGTCTAGCTTCTTCAAAGTTAAAGAATCCACTCCTTGCTAGAGACATATGGAAAGTATACGCCGAATCAAAAATCCAATCACCGTGATGACGATGTCGACGAACCAACCAAAGGCAAAATTTGAATCAATTGCTTTCACCACACATGCATCGATTGCACAACTTTTCCTTTTCTTTTGCAAACCTTGACAATTTTTTCTTCCAATGGCCTTTCATGACAAAAGGCACATTCATCTTTACCAAGTCTTCCTTTTGATGTAGATCTACCTCTCCTTCCTTTACGTCAGGTTTCATGGGACGCCCTCTTACGTGCATAACGCTCTCTACCGCTTCTTTCTAATTTCATAACTATACAAAGCAAGACAAACTTCCTCAAAAGACATTTTATCCTTCCCAATGAGTAAGCTCGCAATAAGATGATCAACTCATCGTGAAGTGAGGCTAACAACATCAAGGCTAAATCTTCATCTTTAAAAGTTTCATCCATATTTAACAAATCGCTACTAATTGATTAAAAGCAAGAATGTGGTCGTTTATTGTAATACCGGAAGGTATTCAAACCGAACAACTTCTTCATGAACTTGTTCTCCAACGCCTTCCACAACTTACTCGCGATGTCTCCTTCACGAACATGTACTTTGTTTCTCGAGACACGAATCCGATCGTACTACATACGCCAACTCCGCTGATATTTTTCCACTCTACTTCATCTACTCCATCCGGTTTCTCTTCTTCAACGGGCGATGTCTAGACCTGCTGTCAAACAGAAGGCCTAAAACTTCGCCCTTGCCACACGCCGAAACGACCGGTTCCATCAAACCTCTCCACCTCAAACCTCGCATTCATCACCTATAGCTACGCTTGACGTGGACGACCTGCCTTTGTTTGAAAGAAATTTTTTGTTATATATCGCTTCCCAAATGAGAAAAATTAGAAAAGTCCCACATCGTTAGAATGGGATGGGTGTTGGATTTGGGCTATAAATAAAGCCCTCCTTCACCATTTGTAAACATCCCAAAATTTGTAAATCTTCCTCTCTTTTGGGTAAGTAATTGATTAGCTCAATTTTGCCCAATTAGTTGTAATTTTGAAGTTCATTCATTCGAGATAGCTGAAGTTGGTCAACGACGCCGGTGACCAGGTAACATTTATACCGAACCTCGTTAAATTTCTCGTGTTATTATTTTTCTCGCTTTTAATATTTCGCTTTCAATATCTGCTTTAGTTTATTTTAGCATTATATTTCCAATAGCATTATTTTGTTCGGGTTAGTTCGATTCTATTCATTTAAATCATAAGTGAATAGTAACTACTTAGAATAGTGAAATTATACCCATTTTTCCCAACAATTGGTATCGTGAGCCGAAGGTTTTCTACCTAGGCATTTGTTTGTATTCCGTTTGTTCGCTATTGAATATAGTTGCTAGTTGTCGTAATTTGAAGAAATGGCGAAGAAAAATTTCTTTCAAACAAAGGCCACCATCCACGCTGCGTAATCCACGGTGATTTAACGCAAGGTTCGAGGTGGTTTGACGGAACCGGCCATTTCGGCACGTGGCAAGGCGAAGTTCAGATGCTGCGTTTCAACAAGGTCTAGACATCGCCATCAAGAAGAGAAACCAGATGGAACAGATGAAGTAGTAGTTGAAAAATATCAACCGATCGCATGCACGTGGTACAATCCGTTTCGGTCTCTCAAGAGAACAAAAGTACACGTTCACGTAGCGAGACATCCGCAAGTAAGTCGAAGGCGCCGGAAGAACAAGTTCTACGAAGAAGAAGGACAAAATCATTTATTCAAGAAGAAGTTGTTCGGCTCAATACCTTCCAGGTACTACAATAAACGACCACATTATCGCTTTTAATCAATTAGTAGCAGATTTGTTAAATATGGATGAAACTTTTAAAGATGAAGATTTAGCTCTCGATGTTGTTACCTCCCTTCCCGGTTTACGAAGTTTGATCATCTTATTACGAGCTACTTACTCATCGAAGGATAAAGTGTCTTTTATGGAGGTTTGTACCGCTTTGTATAGTTATGAAATTAGAAAGAAAGATAAAAGAGAAAGCGTGAATGAAGCAGCAGAGGCATTGTCTCAGTAAGCAGGACGTCCGCAAACACAACACAAAGGAAGGAGAGGCAGATCTCTATCAAAAGGAAGACTTGGTAAAGATGAACGTGCCTTTTGTCACGAGAAAGGCCATTGGAAGAAAAATTGTCCGGGTTACAAAAGAAAGGAAAAGTCAGACAATCCGATGCGTACGTAAGTCAAAGCAATTCGTATCTCGATTTTGTATTGGTTGGTTCACAACAACATCTCATCCCTGATTGGATTTTTGATTCGGCAAATACTTTCCATATGTCTCCTAACAAAGAAAGGGTTCTTTAACTTTGAAGAACTCAGACGAAGGCTTGTTTTCGGGTAATGATTATCCATGCAAAGTTTTCGGGAATCCAGACAATTGCGTTTGAAGAATCAAGATGGTTCAACCGTGGTCTTGACAGATGTTCATTATGTTCCAGATAAGTTAAGAACTTATCTCATTGGCCGCGAGTCTTAGAATCAAAAGGCTTCACCTACACCATACAAATGGGGCATCAAGGTTACTTCTCGAGCACTTGTGGCAATGAAAGGTGTTCGAAGAATAACCCTGTACTACTACCTCGTAGACGGTTATAGGACGGGACAGCATCGGCCAGTACGGTTGATGAAGAAAGAGATTTAGAAACTACCAAGTCAGGGCATACGCTATTGGGATACTTTCGTGAAAAAGCTTTACATTCTAGTAAAGCAAGGCCCTGCAGCAAGTAGAACCGCAGTTAGAATTCTCGCGAAAGCATTGTGTATCGGGGAAGCGTAAAAGAGTAAGCTTTGGCATCGCTTCTTCATAATACAGCGGCATTTTGATTACATCCATACCGATGTACGGCCAACAAGAACTCCATCCATGAACAAACATTATTATGTCACTTTCGTCATTTAATTTCTCCGTAAGAGTTCGGGCGTATCTCACGCTTAAGAAAAAGGATGAAGTGTCGGGGATTTTTCTCAAGTGGAAGTTAAGATGATCGGACTCGCATCAGTAAAAGACTGCCGCCTGAGGTCCGATAATGGCACCGAAGTACACAAATGATCCATTTATGAAAGTTTTGGCAAGAAGAAAGGATAAGGCGACACTTCACTATTCGAAAACACCACAACAAAACGGAGTCGAGAACGTATTAACCGGACTTCATTGAAAAGGTTCTGTACGTTGTCAAACGCCGGTTTGTGCAAAGATTGGCCAGCCGTGACATACGCATGTCATCTCGTCAACCGCCTACCATCGTCACGCTCTCAAGGCAAAACGCCCATGGTAGCTGTCCGGAAAACCCGCGTAGATTACGATTTCTTACGTGTTTGGTTCAATTGCATACTACCATGTAATGTAATCAAAGTCGGGACCCAAGAGCCAAGAAAGCCATTTTTTTTGGGGATCCCTTCTCGGTTCTAAGGATATCGACTACGGTGCCTTCGAAACGAAAAAGATAATCTTTAGCAGTAGATGTTACCTTCATGAATCGCATTGTCGAGAAAGGTAACTAAGAAGATTGATGGCACTTTAGAAGAAAGGAAAGCAAACTCCGAAACAAGCGGAGTTTGAAAGCAAAATTGTTAATCCGGCTAGTGAAGATAAGACAAGTTCGATCCTCCATCGACGTAAGATGAATCGAATGAAGAGGTTTTAACCCAAGAACCTCCACAAGCAACAAGAAACCGTAGCTTGATAGGCCACGACGACAAAATGTCAAGGTACTTGCTCGATGCAAGGATTTTGAAGACTCACCGCCGCTTTAAGAATACTGCCCTGCACTTTCGGTACAGGTACGATGACGATGTTCCTTCCATATATAAAAGAAGCAATCCTCAAGTTGAAAGATGGAAGGAAGCTCACTGATGAAGAACTTTTTGTCCCTTCGTAAGAATAAAACATGGAAGTTGACACAACTACCTAAAGGCAAGGCAATTGGATGCAACGGGTATGCAAAGAAAGATGGATTTCCTAACAAAGATGGTATTCGCTTACAAGGCAAGGTTGGTACAGCACGCTGTACTGGGAGGAATCGATTATAACGAGGTATTTTCTCCGCTATAAAACATTCTTCCATTAGAATTTTGTTGGCCTCGTAGCACACTCGATTGGAACTAGTTCAACTTGACGCGGAAAAACCGCTTCTACACCTGACTTAGAAGAGAAATCTATATGTCTCAAATTAAGGGTTTATTGTCATTGCGGTAAAGAGAATCAATTCAGGTGTTTCAACAAATCATTATATGGATTGAAGCAATCTCCGCAGCGGTACAAACGATTTGATCGGGCTTTAGCCAGAACAAAAGTATACCGTAAGCACACACGATCATCAGGTGTATTTTCGCAAGTTACAAAACGAAGTCTTTCCTCTATCTCCTATCAGACGTCAATGATTCAGATCGAAGAGCCGCAGAAATTGAAAAGTCATGCTCAACTAAGTCGTGAGTTCGAGATGAAAGATTCGGGAGAAGCCGCCAAGATTCTGCACGGAGATAAGCAAGATGGAAGTTAGGGAAGCCACACCTGCAGTCAATATCAAATGAGCGATACTACAACGCTTTTGGTATGAATGAACGTACAAAAATCGTAAGTACTCGCTAGTTCCTCAATTCAAGCTTAAGGCTCAATTATCTCCTCGTAATGACGCAGAATCCGAGAATATATGGCAAAAGTACCATACGCAAAATGCAATGGTAGCTCGTATGCAATGGCGGTACAAGACCGACATTTCACGCGGTTGGTGTTGTGCATACGTACATGATCCTGGTAAAGCGACATTGGTTGGCCGTGAAATGGATTCTACGGTATATTATAAATAACCGTAAATGTTGGTTTAGTATTTCAAATAATACCATCGTCAACGTGGCAATGGATATCGGTGATTCCGACTACGCAGAGATTTAGATAGCCGCCAATCCACCGACATGCGTGTTTACTCTTTCGCTAGAGCACCGGGCCATTGGAAGTCTACCTCGCAGTTCACGCTTTGTCTACTACAGAGGCGAGTATATGGCAAGCTGCAGGTCGAAGAAGCTATTTGCGTTACGCAGGTTTGCTTCAAGACTGGAGTTGGTCAAAAACATATCAAGGTGTTTTGCGATAATGTAGCATATTCATTTAGCAAAGAACCAAGTCTACCTACGCACGCATAAAGCACATCGACGCTCGTTATCATTTCGTACAGCGAGATTATCATAAGGTGAGTACTATTTTCAAGATTAGTACGACAGAATCCCGCAGACATTTACTTAATTAAGGTGGTAACATCAATCAAGTTCAAACATTGTCCGGACTTGATTAACATCCTACAAATCAATTGAAGCGCGCAAGGCTGATCTAGCAATCAAGAAATCATTTAAAACCACTAAGTCGTTAAGTGGAGATTTGTTATATATTGCTCCCAGCGAGAAAATTAGAAAAAGCCCCACACGGTTAGGAATGAAGATGGGTGTTGGATTTCGCTATAACATAAGCCCTCCTTCATCATTTGTAAACATCCCAAAATTTGTAAATCTTCTCTCTTGTGCGGTAATTGATTAGCTCAATTTTGCTCCAATTAGTTGTAATTTTGAAGTTCATTCATTCGGGAGATAGTGGGAAGTGGTCAACGACGAGGACTAGGTAACATTTATACCGAACCTCGTTAAATTTCTGGTGTTATTATTTTTCTGCTTTAATATTTCTGTTTCAATATCTGTTTTAGTTTATTTTAGGATTATATTTCCAATAGCATTATTTTGTCAGGTTAGTTTGAGTTCTATTCATTTAAATCATAAGTGAATAGTAACTACTTAGAATAGGGAAATTATATCCGATTTTCCCAACATTTTTCTTCCGCCATTTCTTCAAAAATTACAACAACTAGCAACTATATTTCAATAGCAAACAAACGGAATATAAACAAATGCCTAGATAGAAAACCTTCGGCTATGATACCAATTGTTGGGAAAATCGGGTATATTTTTCTTATTTTAAGTAGTTACTATTCACTTATGATTTAAATGAATAGAACTCAAGCTAACCCGACAAAATAATGCTATTGGAAATATAATGCTAAAATAAACTAAAACAGTTATTAAAACAGAAATATTAAAGCAGAAAAATAATAATACCAGAAATTTAACGAGGTTCGGTATAAATGTTACCTAGGTCCTCGGGCGTTGTTGACCAATTCCACTATCTTCAAATGGATGAACTCCAAAATTACAACTAATTGGGCAAAATTGAGTTAATCAATTACCCTTACAAAAGAGAGAAAAATTTACAAATTTTGGGATGTTTACAAATGGTGAAGGAGGGTTTTATTTATAGTCCCAAATCCAACACCCATCTTCATTCCTAACCAATGTGGGACTTTTCTAATTTACTCACTAAGTAACAATATATAACACAAACATTATTCAAGCGAGCATTGGAACTTTCACTCTTATCATGATATCAATAAGATTGTAAGCTTGTTAGAGATTTTCATGCTGACTAATATGCAAATAGGGCTGCTAGGGCATGCTAACTTTGAAGGTTTATGAGTACAAGATTCCAATCTCACCAAGCTTTTGTTAAGTGCTTTAATTCTTTTGTCTGTTTAATTCACTTTTTGGAAATGGTCCCCCATCATCGTGCATCAAACTGCATTTGGTATTCATCAAGTTGCCTTTATTCCATTGAATTAAAGTTTATTATATTGTCAGTACTGCACTTTGTCACTTAATTTTCACTCATTTCATTCTTATCTTTGGTGTCACTTCTAATCTTATGGTTAAATCTTGGAACAAATGGATATTTTTCATGTGTTGATGGTGCAGCCGAGAAAAATTCGGGGAGATGCATGCGAGATTGTGGTGGGAAGAGAATCGAGCACGGATACACGAACAATACTTGTGATTGATATGATCCATAAGTAGCTACTGGTGCTTTGCAGAGTCTGAAGGGGATTGGTTTACAATGGTTTCATCGTTTATATATTTTTCTATTTTATTAAATTCTTGTCAATATTTACCTATCTATAAGAGTGAGTGCCACTGGTACTCTCTCCATACTCGAAGCATTCCCGGGCTGCATATAAACCACCTGCAAACAAGCTTGCAAGAAAGAGTAATGTATACTCGCTCTACAAAGCTTTTAAGGGACGGTGTTGCAGGTTTTCTTTTTCTTTATCTGTTGTTTATTAATATAATTGGTGGACTATGAGAATCGTTGTATTTATGTGGGAAATTCAAACACGTCTTTACTTGAAAAGATGTGTTCTTCATCACAACGTTGTTCTTCCCTAGTAAACCTTAAGGCTTAACCTTAAGGATTGAAATCATTAGGGTTTTGAAATCTGAGTATAAACATGGGTGAATTATTTCTTTTGTACATTGCTGAGCTTGGAGAATTAGAATTTTGGACCAACTGTTAGATGAGATTATTGCATGTCGTTAAAAACTCACCTTCTGCCAGTGTCACTGTGCGAACTTTGCATATAAAAAGAGCAGGGGATGCATAATGCATGGCTCAATTTTTATAATGGAATCTCATATCTCAATTTGTGTAAAGTGTAAACATCTTCTTCCAAAAACAAATAATAACTTGTGGATCAACATCTCATTAGTATTGTTTTTGAATTTTTTAGATAAGCAGGGGATATAAATAGGAGTGAGGGGGACGTGTGTCTTATCTAGAATAAAATTTTTAGGTGTAATATTTATAGAATTATAGATAAATCAAAGAGAATTTTATTTTAATTGATTTTTAAAATTTAAATTTTTAATACTCAATATCTTATTATAAACTTAATAATTTAAATATATATTTACTCAAATGAAATAAATATAATATATTTTTTAATTAAAAACAAATATTAACGAAGAAATAGTATTATATTTTATTATGTATATCATACTTCTTAAATACAAATATTCAATCTATCATTTAAGAAAAATGTTTTATTTATAGTTTTTCTTATATTTATGGGATCACATTTGTAAGTTAATATCTTATTTTTCTATCAATGATTTTTTTTTTCGATATCAAGTTACAAATTTAAATCATTTCAAATACTTCTATACAACAAAAATAATAATCTAGTTCCTACTTGCCCATTGAATCAATTCATACACCTCTCATTTTAATTCTCTGAGTATTCATCTCATCGAAATCATATGTTCAATTCTATATTTGTAGCCTCTAAAATTTCCTTGGTTCGAGGAGATACCATCTGTCATTGCTCCTGAACTAAGGCGTTTATTATTAATTTTGCATTTACTTCTAAATAGACAGCCTTGATATTAAATTGTAGTGCGAAATTGATGGCTTCATAAAGTGCTTTCGCTTCAGCTTCTTAGCTGAGCAAGTGATTTTGCAATCAACCCAGCTATGAACTGCTCTACCATAATGCTCAGTTACTAAAAAGCATAGGCACTTTCCAATATTCCAAGCGGACCATAATAATATAGATTGTCTTAATAGTATATAATATTGTGATATAATAGAATTCAAGATTAATGTTATAATTTTTAAAAAAATACAAATATTCAATAATTAATTATAAAAATAATTAATTTAATTGATTGGATTATATCTAATAGCAATAAATTACTCAAAGTTATTTTAATTGAATAGTCTCTTTGTCAATTTTGTTTTGTAGAAAAACAATAAAAATAAAAATAAATAAATAAATAAATTATAGTTGTAAGATTTTAAATAAAAGAAAAATGGTAGTTTATTAGTATAATTTCATTATCTTTATAAGTTTTAAATGTTACTTTTGTAACGTCATAACTTATTTACTGAGATTATTGCATATTAGAGTTTATACACATTAAACATGCTCATATTGATCTTTTATTTTATAAAAATAGAAAAAAACTAAGAAATGTGACAGAATTAACGATTATTGGCAGGTATATTAGATTTTATCATCTAGTTGCTTCCCTAACAAAAATTTAAGCAAGTGCTGAATATTTTTGAAAAGATTGGAACTTGGAAACCAAAACAGTTGGAAAAATTGGGTTAGAAAAATAAACAATTTAAGGAGAAGAAGATAGTCCAAAGTTCGCGCTCGTCCTTCCTCTGTCTTCTCATACGCCTACCTGAGACCCCCTATGCGTAATTTTTATTCTCTTCACGTTCCCTCTTCTATTTCTATTTCTCATTAGTCACTACTCTTTTGAATTGTCTGCAATTCTGATTATCTTCCGCCTAAGCCAAAAGATTATAGCTATTCTTTCGAGCTTTTCTTCATCTACGGCTATATATAACAAGTGGGTGTTTATTTTTTCCATTTTCTTCCTTTGACTTCTATTATAATTTTTGTGGAAATTTCCTTTCTGAAACTAATTTATAATTTTGTTTCTATTTTGCAATCCCTTTGAGTTTTTAAAATCCAATTGGGTTTTAAGATATCTTAACCCAACTGAGCTTACAGCTATTTGTTTTTGGAATTTTTTTACTGGGTTGGTTCTTTTGATACGTTCTCTTCCTTCAATTTACCCAACTAAGTCTTGTTCTTTCGAATATTGTTTCTATTTTTTTCCTTTCCTTCCAAGAGCTTTGAGTTTATATATATTCTGAATGCTTGTTTCGATTGATTTTTGCTTGGCCTCTCCTTTTATCTTGGCTATATTTGAGAAGTCACGGTTCAGTACTGAAGCACTTTTATTTGGGATATGCACACTATGTGTTCGATAAATGTTTCAATACACTTTCTGCATTTTTTTTGTTTGTCTTGGCAAAACATTGCATTTGGGTGTCTATATTACTAATGCATTTTCAGTATTTGAAGTTTTTTTTTAAGGAAAAAAAAAACTTCAAAGTCGATGGTTTTGACTTGTGACCTCTTACTTATGGGTAAAAAAATTATTTTGTAAGCCAACAAAAGAAAGAAATTAATAATTTTTGTTTTCATAATCATTGAAGTGAAAAGTTGCAACTCTTGGAAGGATGACCAACGGTATGAATAAGAAATCATATTACATTATCAAGGAAAAACTAAGTCGTTCAAAATTTTATCATTTTATTAGAAAACAACTTAAAACGCATTTTAAACTTTTCAAAGTTAACCAGCTTGCTAGACTTCTATTCTTCTTTAAAATATAAAAATGCAGACCAAAATTAATGTTTGCTAGGAGTACTCCTATTTTATTTACTTGAAAAGCTGTTGGTAGCTGCTACTTTTTTTTCAACAAGGCCTCACGATGCATTTAGGATAAATGCAACATACTCACTATTATCATCTTATGGATGTTTTCTCTCTATAGGTTCATAGGATAAAGGAGACGCATAGGGGTAACTTGTTAAGGCATTATAAACTTGATAAGCTTATGGAAAGACTGAAGCTGGTGCACTGGGCAAAATCTCTAGAGCGCTTAAAATTCATAAGGAAGTCTTTGGAATGTCCATGGCTTTTTCTGTTATTTTCTTCTTATTCAGATTCGCCTCCCAAAAAGGCAAAGCTTGCCCCTCTACAGGTTGCTACACCCTTCTCTCTCGCATGAAGTTGTATGTCATCTAGATGTTACACTTACATTCAAGTTTTCTTTTTCGTAATTGTCTCTTTTTTTTTCAGGAGAGGAAAATGATAGACAAGTTTAAACTCTATGCCAAAGGAGGTGATGGTGGCAGTGGTTGCTCTAGCTTTCGCCGTAGCCAGCGTGATCGCCGTGGTAGACCAGATGGTGGGTTCTTATAAGAGCTATGTTTTTTCAATCTTCATTCAATTGAAACTTGAAAGTACAGGCCTTTTGCTTCTTCCTTCAACCAAAAAGAAAAAATAAACTTTTGGCACTATTGGATTTCTGATCCTATCATCCCCGTGAACTATTAATATAGGGATAATAGGAAGGGTAGCAAGAAATGTAAGGAAAGAAGAGAAGGAGAAGAACAAGGGAGTTGGAAAGGGGATAATCTGAGACAAATTCCTTCTCTTAAAACAGTGACATTCATATTAAACAATTCACAAGAGTATGCTATTTCGATAGTAAATATTACTACCTGAGGCTATACTACTAATGCGCCGCAATGCTTTTGCGCCTTACAATACTCATGCTAAAATAACATAGAAAAGAGTGAAACTAATAATTTCTAAGTGGGCTTCATGTTGCTGCATTAACTATTGTAGGTGGCAATGGTGGCAGAGGCGGTGATGTAATCTTGGAATGTTCCCCAACAGTATGGGACTTCAAAGGATTGCAACATCATGCTGTATGTGACCCTTCCTTCTATTCTCCAATCTTGACCCATGCATGGCTTGTTGTTCCAGAGTCCAGAACACAAAACTGAGTTATAACTGTTGTTTTGTAGATTGCAAATAGAGGAGGACATGGATCCTCAAAGAATAAGATTGGAACAAGGGGTGCTGATAAGGTATTTAAACATTCTCCTGAGTTATGTAGTTTCCATGCTTGGAATTTTATGTCAATCTATTTGCAGTTTTGGCACTAAACAAAGAAAACAGAAGCTTATTGTGAAAGTCTTGTTATTCATTGGGCTACCTTGTGGGATTCTACTTCTGTACTTCTCGAGGGAGTCTCTAGGTTTCACATCCTTCAAATTTCAGAATGTTGTTTAGGTTTTTGGGATTTATGTTCTTATCTTTCTTGTATTCCTGCTTTGTTTCCTAATTCTTATGTACTGGTTACGTTCTAGCACTATGACCCCTGGTCCACATCTGTGCCTATACTTTCTTTATTGAAATGTATCAATGTGTGTTTCCACAAAAACAATTATGGAAGTCTTTTCTTTGGTAGGTTGTCCAAGTACCCGTTGGCACTGTGATTCATCTAATGAAGGGTGAAATCCCTTATGTAGCTGAAGTCCCTTCTTCAAAGGAGTTGGATCCCTGGGAAATTTCTGGCAAACTTATTGGTGATGTAGTTGGATCCAACCAACTACCTGACTACAGTTCAAACATGGCAGAAAATGCTAGTTTCTCACGGTCCTGCTCTGAAAGAATTGCAGAGGAATTGGCTAGTGCCAAGCAAGCTACTACTGTGGCGTCATCTCAAGTTTTTCCTTCTGACTCTCACAAGAATGAGGAGACTGATGATGAACAAGAAATGCAGTTAAATGTTGCAGAATTGACAGAACAAGGTCAAAGAATAGTTGTTGCTCATGGTGGGGAAGGCGGTCTTGGAAATGTCTTGAACTCAAAAGTCCCCAAGAAGCATAACATTGAAATTCAAGCATCTGATGATGATCAGTCTTCTTCTCTTAGTGCTGGCTCATCTGGTTCTGAGGCCATTCTTGTATTAGAGCTTAAGAGCATTGCTGATGTGGGCTTTGTAGGGTTGCCAAATGCTGGTAAAAGTACCCTATTAGGGGCAATATCAAGGGCCAAACCTTCAGTAGGTCACTATGCCTTCACAACTCTGAGGCCAAATTTAGGAAATCTCAACTTTGATGACTTATCAATCACTATAGCAGACATTCCAGGACTGATTAGGGGTGCTCATGAAAACCGTGGACTCGGACATGCATTTTTGCGCCACATAGAGCGCAGTAAGGTTCTAGCATACGTGGTGGACTTGGCTGCTGGATTGGATGGTAGAAAAGGAATTCCACCTTGGGAGCAGCTTAGAGATTTAGTTTTAGAGCTAGAGCACCATCAAGAAGGCTTATCTGGTAGACCGTGCTTGATAGTGGCAAATAAAATTGATGAAGATG
The DNA here is from genome assembly GCA_033030585.1 of Hippophae rhamnoides. NCBI lineage: Eukaryota > Viridiplantae > Streptophyta > Magnoliopsida > Rosales > Elaeagnaceae > Hippophae > Hippophae rhamnoides. The sequence continues at coordinate 3,658,774 of CM065431.1, forward strand.
GGACTGATAGAGTTTACGAAGAACTGAAAACAAGGGTTGAAGGTGTTCCTATCTTTCCTGTGTGTGCTGTATTGGAGGAAGGAATACAAGAGCTTAAAGATGGTCTTAAGAAGCTTGTTGATGGTGAGGTCTCATCCGGCCTCAAAATTGATAATATCATGGTGTGAATTTGAGAATTAGTCGAGTTAATCATCTATATGATTTACCAAAGCTCAATTCTTATTTTCTTTTTTGTCATTTTAAGAACTGAAAACCCATGTAAGCACTTGTTTCTCCTTCATGTGTTGTGGCACTTTTGAAGCATGTCTAAAACCTACTTGTTAGTTGTTTCATTAATTTATGATTATGCCATTAAGAGTTTATCCATAGGAAACAAATTGACTACTAAGCAGAATCTTTAGACTTGGCTCTCTAATGTAGTAAAAATCATAACACCAATTATACTATATGGTCGGTTTTTAAGAGATTTATTTTTGACTTAGGTTATTTTACTGTTATGGCCCATCTCTTATGGATCAGGCTAAAAGATTTGGATCATTTTGAAAGCAATCTTGTTGGTTAAATATTGCAAGTTTAAAGGTGGTTTATCTTGATGAAATCTCTCTCTCTCTCTCTCTCTATATATATATATATATATATATATACACTAACGTTTCTTTGAAGAAGAGGACAACTAGAGATCACAAATTTATGATGACGTTTAAATGAGGGCACTGACCCATATAGATTTTATTTACCAATAAGAAATTACAAATATCACCAGTTTGTGATTATTAGCACTTTGGAATAGGTAGTATCTTTTCTCATAATTGTTAGATTAAAGTACACTTACCATGTAAAATATCTTTAGTTTGGCGTGTGAGTATCGTGTTTATTTTTTTTAAAATAAACTTATCTATTTTTTCCATAATTACTTAATGCATCAAACAACATCAGCAAGAAATTGTAAAAAGTAACAACCAAATATGAGAGAACATTGTTACAAATTAAAGTAAAATAAAAAGGAAAAAGGGGAAAAATTGAAAATGGTATAAATCACTTTTTTTTCAAAAGATATAAATAATTTTAATAGGATAATAAAAATATTATTTTTAAAATTTATAATCATAAAAATAACTCTTATTATGTTTATCTCATACATTTTTTATTAAAAAAATCTATTATATAATTTTATTTTGAATATCCTGTAAATAAATATCATTTAAATTAAAATAAAAATTCAAATTACATTATAATTATTTAAATTTCATTAATATTAAACCCTTATAATTACCCTTATAATTAAATATGGGTACATATTATTTGTAACTAATATATATATATATATATATATATATATATATATATATATTTCTGAACGATTTTTAAACCACATAAAAGGAGGATTCCACAATCAAGGGACTGAAGCCATCGAAGGCCCACCATATGAAAAAATGGGCTAATTATTTCAAGTGGTTGTCACTGCTGCACTTTCTTTACTTTAGTTCCTCTTCAGTCACGTCACGTCACTAGTATTTTCACTTTTTTTTTAAGTATATATTATTATTAGTCTTTGTAGCCTAAAGCCCCAAAGGAATGGACAAGGCAAGTGCAGCATCCAGTTCAAATACCCTTTACCACTCTTCAGTAGATGAAAATGCAGAAAGTCGATCTCTTTGCCACTAACCATTAAACAAGGATTATTAAGCTAATGCTTTTTAATAGTGTGATGAGATACGATTACTTGGTCATAGAAGAGGAAGAACAAAAAAAGCCATGTTTTTTTTTATTATTTAAAAAAAGTAGTTTCAGACTTAAATAACTTTAAAAGAAAGCACTTTATATGTTTTTAGTGCTTTTTTTGAGCCTTAAAAGTGTTTCTCACAATTTTTCTTTTCAATCATGAAGCGTTTTTTTTAATGTTAAAAAATGCTTTTAAGAGACCTCATGAACCACCAAACAAACCCGTTTGGAATTTTTTAATTAGAACTATTAACAAAATATTTTAATCCATAAATATATAAACTCATTTGAATTTATCAACTAATATATATTAATTGTATGCAACTAATATATTTTTCTTAAAAGTATTTTTAGGAAAAAAAGATTCTTATTTTCTATATTTATACATGTATTAATCTTCGTTGTAATCTTAAGTTTATAAATACATTAAGTTAATTTAATTTGGTATCAGAGCATGAAAGAAAGAAATTTTTTTACGGGTTTCGAATAGAACAGCGGGTAGAACTTACCATGATGTTTAGCTACGTGCATTGCGATTTGCGGAATCCATACGTCCATTCGCCTTGAGTCCGGTCCCACTTGTTATTCGGCCGTGTCATCCTGCAAGCCTTGCGGGTTCGACCACTACGTGGCCTACGTCTTGGATTCGGCCTACTCGCGCGCAACGCGCCAACGCCGCCATTGCACGCGAGTCCATCTTCGTGCCCTGCTACTGCCAGATTCGGCTCGCGTGATCCGCCACTGCGCGACCCTGCGTGTCGTTCGACTTGCGCTGCAACGCCGTCTGGCCGTGCCACTGCGCCCTGCCGTCGCCACGAAGCTTACCCGTTGATTCTTTGTATCAGCCAAAGGCTCCCTGGTGTGCGGTTCTTAAATTGTTTCTTATGTTTCTTAAATTGTTATAGATTTTTAAAACCCTAATTATCGGCGATAAAATCGGCCACTAATTATCAACCACAGCCCGTGACTCGAGCCATTGACTTAATTATGGGTCTAATTCAAGCCCGTCGGCTGAAACATTGAGCAACCCGTTTATTAACGATTTGGCCAAAAAAAAATCCAAAATTTTTGTTCATTTACCACGATATACTTTTTTATTATCATTTCAATGGAAGATTCAAGGCAACATCAAGTTTCCGAGAATTAATAAAGTTCCAAATTTTGAAGTTTAAATTAAATTCGACAATTGGTTCTTTCGGGGTACTAAACTTAATGGTACAAATTTTTAACATGGAAAAAAAGTTATGTCTATTTATCTTCGTGGGATCATAAGATGTGACATGTATCACGGATCAATTAGGACTCTGGTCGAAGATGATATTGGCCTTTATCTTAGGTGGGAAGATGATGATGGCTTTGTCATGTCAATTATATTTAGAAGCGATCAACATGATATATTACAAATGGTGGAGGAATGTGAAAGCTGTGAGGCTATATGGAATACCTTAAGCGATATTTATACAATTGAGTCTAACTTTATTCAAGTTCGTGAACTTCGTATGTGAAAATTTCTTTGGCGTGCGTGAAATGGGAAACCAGGTATCTCTTTTTTTACCAAGAGTGAAAAATGTATGGTGAAATTGACGAGAAAGCAGCGTGTAAAATTAAAAATCCGGAAGACCTTTTGTGGTACAGGAAGGAGAAGTAAGCTTGAGCAGTACATGCCTTTTAAGAGGCCTTGATACAAAAACATAATAGTCTTAAATGCTTGCTTGAATGTCGGACCTCGAGATTGATTATTGCCTTTACATACATCGAGTAAAGGCGAATCTCGGCAAGAGTCTTAAATGCAATGTTGAGGTATCAGCCTAGCCATTCAAGCGAATCAAAGGCACTTCCTCAGCGGCAAAATTAAATTCCGCTTACCATTAGTAGGGACCTCGAATTTGGGTTTTACCAATTGCCCTCGTTCTCCCTCTTTCTTACATTGCAATGAATATGGGGTTCTTCGTGAGACTTGTTGGAAACTATATCCCGCGGCTTGAAACCAAAAGCGGTGTACTATGCGTAAAACGATAAAATGGGTATCGTTAAAAGCAAAACGATTCGGGTGTAAATTGTCCGAGCAGACTACATGGACGAGAATCATCCCATGGAATGTAAAGGTATCCTACGGCAATAGTAGTCGTAGTAAGATTGGTATGACCTTAAATGTTTCTCACTCTATTGGGTCTAATACTTGGATTATTGATTAAGTGCATCGATCATATGACTTATGATAAATCTTATTTTAATGAGTTATTTCCCAATGAGTGTCTTATGTTACGAATGCTAATGGTGAAGCCTTTCTGTCTTAGGAAAGTCGGTTTATATCACTCAATCTTTCTGGCCTCCATGTGTTTTATATGTACCTGACTTACCTCACAACTTAATCTATGTCCCACAGTTGAATCTTGAGTCTAAATGCTTTGTAGCCTTTTATCCTATGTATGCGATTTTTCAGGATCTTCTTACCAGGGCAATAATTGGTCGAGGGTATCTGAGGGGCAGATTGTTCCATTTGGATCAGAACTACGGAGGGGAGAAACCAAGAGCAAGGGCGAAGCAACTTGCATTGACTTCTAGTTAGATAAGCTAAGTGAAATTTGGTTGTGGCATCGCCGCTTAGGGCATCCGTCTTTTAGTCTTATGAAAAAAACTATGCCCACTTTATTTATTGGTGTTAGTGAGACTGTTTTACATTGTGAGACTTGTGTTTTGGCCAAGAGCCATCGTATTACTTATTCTCCTAGTATTTCTAATAAAAGTACTATTCCTTTTGAATTAATTCATTCTGATGTTTGAGGACCATTTAAAGAGCCAACTATATCGGGTATGAGATATTTCGTTTCATTTATCAATGATTGTACAAGGTTATCGTGGATTTCTCTTCTTAGAACAAAAGATGAATTTTTTTCAGTTTTTCAAAATTTTCATACCTTCGTTCAAACACAATATAATGCCATCATTTGGATCCTCTGTTCTGACAATGGTGGGGAATATGTTAATCATGTCTTTCAAAAAATTTTCAAAACACATGGGATTATTCACCAAACTACTTGTCCGCAAACACTGGAACAAAATGGAGTGTTTGAAAGAAAAAATCGTCATTTACTTGATATGGCTCGTGCACTCTTATTTAGTGCTTATATGCCAAAATACCTTTGGGGTGATGTTGTACAGGCTTCTGCCCATCTCGTCAATCGTCTCACGTCTATTGTCCTTAACGGAAACATCACATTCCAGGTTCTCGCATCTTATGTCTACTTATCATCCTTTCATAATCTTCTTACTCGTGTATTTGGTTGTGTTGCTTTTGTGCATGTTCCTAAAAATCAAAGGTCTATATTAGATGCCCGGGCAATTAAATGTGTGTTTGTTGGTTATGGAAGTTATCAGAAAGGGACAAGTGCTTCCATCCACCAACCAGAAAGTATTATGCTACTATGGATGTCACCTTCTTTGAGGACATGAGTTATTTTTCCTCACCTTATACTACTCGTCAGGGGGAGAATACATATTTCGAAGAACTGTATCATGGCGAGGGGGAGGCATTAGATGAATCACCAACTGATGTTTCAAAGAGACAAGTCATTGCAGAAGTAGATGCTTCAAGTATTCAAGCACCAAATTCACTTACAACAAATGACATTGAAGACACAACTGTACCCTCAGGCATTACTCCTACCCTTGATCAACAACTCCCTGGTACTAAAGGTCACTCATCTGAGGTATGTACACCTACTGATACTAATAGCATCGAGTCTAATGTTGGACAGTATGTGTTACCAAATAGGTCTACTCGAGGTCAACCAACCAAAAGGTATGAACCAAATATTCATGCAAAATCAAAATACCCAGTAGCCAATTACATGTCCACTAAAAGATTATCTAAGTCATATAAATCATTTGTGAATCAAATATCTGGTGTATCAGTACCTAACAAAGTGCAAGACGTGTTGGGAGATCCAATATGGAGGAAGGCAATGGCTGAAGAGATGGATGTGTTAAAGAAGAACGATACTTGACAACTTGTGTCACCACCACAAGGAAAAAAGGCAGTTGGTTGTCGATGGGTGTTTACTATAAAACATAATGGTGATGGATCCGTAAATCGGTATAAAGCTCGTCTTGTAGCAAAAGGGTTTACTCAAATGTATGGTGTTGACTATGATGAGACTTTTGCTCTTGTTGCCAAAATGAACACGATTCGGGTTCTGCTCTCACTTGCTGCTAACCTAAATTGGCCACTTCGATAGTTTGATGTCAAGAATGCATTTTTTCATGGAGAATTAGCCGAGGAGGTGTACATGAGTCTTCCACCTGGGTATGTAGTTGATTCTCCTGGTAATTTTGTATGCAAATTGAGGAAGTCTTTGTATGGCCTCAAGCAATCCCTTTGAGCCTGGTTTGGAAGGTTTTCACAGTTCATGCAAAATGTTGGTTACAAACAGAGTAATTCAGACCACACTCTATTTCTCAAACATCAACGAGGGAAGGTAACATCCCTAATCATTTATGTTGATGATATGGTAATCACTGGTGATGATACTATTGAGATGGATAAATTACAAAGACAACTAGCCTCTGAATTTGAAATGAAGGACTTAGGTGAACTAAAGTACTTCTTAGGAATTGAGGTAGCCAGGGGAAGAGAAGGAATATATTTGTGTCAGAGGAAGTACATTATTGATCTGCTAACAGAGACAGGTATGTTGGATTGCAAACCTATTGACACTCTTATTGAGCAAAACCATTGTTTAGTAGAGTATCCAGATCAGATACCAACTGATCGAGCTCGCTATCAGAGATTGGTTGGACGTTTTATTTACTTAGCTCATACTAGACCAGATGTTGCATATGCAGTAAGTGTGGTGAGTCAGTTCATGCACAATCCAAGTGAGAACCATATGAATGATGTTTTGAGAATTTTAAGGTATTTAAAATCGGCTCCAGGAAGGGGAGTAATGTTTTCTAAACACAACAATCCTCTTGAAGTCTGTGGATTCACAGATGCAGATTGAGTAGGAAGTATTACAGATAGAAAGTCAACATCGGGTTATTTCACCTTTGTGGGAGGAAATTTGATTACATGGAAAAGTAAGAAGTAGAAAGTGGTGGCACGATCTAGTGCTGAGACCGAGTATAGAGGTATGGCTCATGGGGTTTGTGAATTGGTGTGGATAAGAACTTTGTTATTAGATTTGGGTTTCGAACTAAAAAATACTATGCAGATGTATTGTGACAATCGTGAAGCCATTGATATATCACAAAATCCAGTACAACATGATCGCACTAAGCATGTAGAGGTTGATCGTCACTTTATAAAAGAGAAGTTAGATGTTAAACTTATTAGTTTTCCTTTTGTTCCCACAGAAGAGCAACTTGCAGATATGCTTACCAAATGAATCTCAAAGAAGTCATTATATGGCTCACTAAGCAAGTTAGGCATGATTGATATTTACGCGCCAACTTGAGGGGGAGTGTTAATAAATCATTAAATGGTATATTAATTGTATGCAACTAATATACTTTTCCTAAAAGCACTTTTAGGAAAAATAGATTCTCATTTTCTATATTTATACATGTATTAATTTTCATTATAATCTTAAGTTTGTAAATACATTAAGTTAATTTAATTGTTTTATCCTAACTCTTTATGTATTTAAATAGGTATGATTTAAGTTAACTTCAAAAATGAATAAAAGTAATGGTATAATCATGTCATTAGAAAAGTTAAATTTTCCAATATTATTATTATTATTATTATTATTATTATTATTTTAGTCTTTGATATAATGTCAAGGTCCTACGAGGCTTTCTCTCGACGTGTACGAAGTGAATAATATAAATCTTTAGCCTCTGAAATTTACCAGTTGAACAAGACCTTTTTGTTCAAGCTTATTTTCGTATCCTATACTAAGAATTGAAGGCTGACATTGCAATGATCAATCCTTTGTATTTCACCTTCGTTTGGTTGTTTTTATTTTATTTTTTTCCTACCTGAAATCATCCAAAAAATTAAAATTTTAATATTATTTTGAACATTCGAAATTTCAATGTAATCTTCGATCCTTTTTTATATATTTAAAATAAGAAAATAATGAGTTTTAATAACAGAATAATAGATGAGTTACTTATAATTTCAATTATATGAATATAAATTTACTAGAATGTCTACCTGAATTGCATTGTGATATATATATATATATTTTATTGTGATTATATTGTGAGTTTACCTGCAAGTTGACTTTTTTTGTATGATTTTTAATTCATCATCGTAAATTCTTTGAGGACATAAAAAAGAATTTAAAATGAAGCTGACGAAAATTGCAATTATCTTAAGTTGACTAGCTTCAACGCATTAAAATAAAAGAATTTTTATGTGTATTAAATTATGTATCAATTGTTAATTGAAAGTAATATTAAAAATGTGAAATAATAAAGTGATTTTAGAACCACCCACTGAAAATAGATGATTGCTATATACATTGATTTGTGATAAAAGAATATTTTTGTAATATAAATAATGTAAGAATATATCCACGTGGATGGTGGATCACCAATGCTTGAACCCTCAACTGGTTTATAAATAGCAGGTTGGTCTTTGTAAAAAAAATCATTCCAAACTTTAGAGTATCTAAATTCATCATTTACAAGTTTTCATTACAAATTAGTTTTTGAAAATGTCTTGCTGTGGAGGAAACTGTGGCTGTGGTTCTGGATGCAAGTGCACCAACTGTAATGGGTATAATGATCACTTAAGTTTATTAAGTTTTATTCTAACAAGAATTTCAATTCTTATCAACTGGAAAATAACAATTTTATTATGGCTAGACAATTTTCTAATTTTATTTTCATGGTTTTGTTTCTTTCTTTTCACTGAAGAATAGAATAAAGGAAGTATATATACTAAAACATCAAGCTTTAGAACTGGAGTGTTAATAGTTCTCATTTATATAAGATTTGCAAATCACATCTTAGAACAATACGCAATGCTTTTTCATCTTAAATAAAATCTAAACCTTTTTTATTAGAGTAAAAAAGAAAATTTATTCCGTAATGTACACCGTTGTTCAAGTAAAATGTTTTACATCCCAGTAAATCATTAATTCATTCATGTGTTAAAATCTCTTTGTTACTAATACTAATACTATGTTGTACTATGTTCATCACTTAGTTTTGTCTTGCTTCTTTAATTTTTTTTAAATAAATAAGCAGGTGTGGCATGTATCCTGACTTGGGTTTCTCAGAGAAGACTACCACTCAGACCATTATTGCTGGGGTTGCACCTTTGAAGATGTAAGTGTTTATTTATTTCTTACCTGATCAAATCTTCATGCAAAAGAATAAATAAATAAATAACACTTTGTTAAATCAATTTTATAAACTTTTGAGTCCTATTTTTAATTTTGCAGGCACTCTGAAGGGTCTGAGATGAGCTTTGAATCAGCAGAAAATGGCTGCAAGTGTGGTTCAAGCTGCACCTGTGACCCATGCACTTGCAATTGATCATCAGAAGCTTCAAGAAAAGCTAGCCCCTTATCAAAACTATTAATGAAATAAAAGAATTGAAGTGTTTAACCAATAGACAGAGTGTAACTTAATAAGCTAGCCATAAGATCTACAAATCCAACTTTTTGGATTTCCTAGGTCCTCTTGATGGCCTAGTTCGTCCCTTTTCCTTTTTCATAGTTGTATGTGTTACTCTGTTTTTGTGAGTGCTGGTTAATGAATATTAATGTTATTTAACTTTTTCTATTTTTATAGAAAAGTGCTTCTATCCTCTCATATCTCTTTCTGTTCATCATTGACTATTTCCATCTCATGAACTGTACATAAGCCGCTAATTAATAAATTTCAAAAACTTTTTACTGATCTTTATTGATAGGAAGGTGATGAGTTTGAAGTTCAGGATGATAACAGTAAGTGTAGAGAAACTTAAGATTCAGTAAAGAAAAAAGCCAAAAAAAAATGATAATGAAAGACTAACCATCATACTCCAAGAGTTCCATTAGCAAATAATTAATGATACATTCACTTCCACAAGCAGAACATTCAAAGTCTAAGAAATGAATAAAATCGAAAGGTTAAAACATCATAACGTTTGCATTGTACATGCAATTGCTTAGACCTCGGTTTAGTACATGGTTCAATTACTTTCACTTTCTGGGCGAGCCAGATTACTAGTCATCCTTGTTATGGTGTCTTCGGCTTTTTTTCTCTGACCTCTTTCTACCTCTAATGGCTCGAGAATCATCAGCATCACTTCCACCAGATTCATACATTGCTTCCCTTCTCCTTCTCCGCCTGCGGCTTCGATCAGAATCCTCAGAGGCCTCAGATTCCGAATCATCCGAATGGCAATGACTTCTCCTCCTCCTCTTCTCCTTCCTACTCTTCCTATGCCGACGTCTATCATCACCTTCCTCATCAGAAGATTCATCCCTCTTTCTCAGCTTTTCTCTCCTCCTCTTCTTCCTACCATCAGAACTATCAGATTCATCTTCACTTCTCCTCTTATGACTCCTCTTTTTGGACCTTCCCCTCTTTATCTTATCAGAATCCACACCATCATTGTCTGAATCCTCTTGCCTCTTCCTCAATGTCCTTTTCTTTCGATCAACCCTTTTCCCACTTCTTTCAGCAATAACCCTCTCAATCTCAGAATCATATTCCGAATCTGAACTCTCACTTTCATCATCTTCCTCACTCTCATCAGAACTCTCAACACCGCCTTTTCCAACCACCTTCCTAGAATTCCCTTTCAATTTATCCAATTCAGACATAACATCAGCCTGAATGGCTTCTGGGTCTTTCCCTTTACCATCATCCTTAATATTTATAAAGTTCCTACACTGAAAAGGTAAGTGCCCAACACGTCCACATCTCTTACAAGCCCCACGAACATCATTATTACTAGAGCCAGTAATACGAGCAAGAGCAAGAAGCCCTTGGAAACTAGCATATGCATTCTCGCCCTCTGGCTCCACATTGGAAGACTTCAGATCTTTCTTCTCATCTTCCTTGTTTGGTGCGTATGGATCATACCCAATTGCACTTTGCCAAATACCGTGTGTTTGAAGAGCAGCACTACTATGCACCCTATTGTTCGCAGGCATACGAACCCTTCCTGCTGTAGCCGGCATTCTGACAAATCGGAGTTGGAAAACCTAGCAATATGGAATCTTTTCAAAAAATATGCCAATTGAATTGAAAATCAGAAACCCTAGAGTTCTAAACCCCAATTGATCACATACAAAAATATAAAACAGGATTTCTAAAACTAACAAAACGCCAATTGTAAGCGGTAGAAATTAATGTTGAGAGCATTTGAGTTTATATATTATGATCGCTTTAACCTAACAAAATATAATCTTCTCAAAAAATCTCCCAATAGATTTGAAAATTACGAACCCTAGAGTTCTAAACCCTAATTGATTCCATACAAACTTTTCAAAACAGGGGATATCCAAAACCAAAAAAAACCCTAACTGTAAGAGTGCGAATTAATTTTGAGAATATTTGAGTTTTCTAAGTAGGCTTGCTTTGGGATAGAAAATAAATTTGTGGTCTTAATAAGAATCGGTTAATAACTAATTGACAAATGGGATAAAATAGGGGCGTACCTGTGATTGATTTTTCGAAGCCCTTGAGAGGAAAGAAGACGAAGATCTTATAACGAGCAAGGAAGAGAGAAGAAGCAACTAGAATTATCGATACGATTTATCTGGAACTGGAAAGATATAAATGACCAGTTCTCACACGTTTCTTGTTTTTATAATTGATTTTGGAAGAAACAAAGTATAAATCCAGGTAGAATTTGACTTCCAAAAAAACGCGTAGAATCTGAATTGGCATTGTGACGTCGTCGTTTCAAGATTTTGTATAGAGCTAGTTTAGTGACAGGCTGGTCACAAAACGAGTATTGCTCGTTACGTTCTTTCTTACAATTTCCATAGATTAAATTTAATTTATCTTACTTTATTATTATATATTTATTTTTTCAAATAAAAATTTATATTAATTTTAAATTTTACTAATCTATACTGTTACATCATCATATATTTCAGAATCAACAAAAATTTCTCGTTCCTCACGACTCAAGCATATGTATTTTAACGACTAATATATAAAATATTAATAATTATTATAATATTAAAATTATCGTTAACTTAACCAAATATATATTATTATCCATAAAAATTATAACTATAAAAATATAATTATTTTTAAAAAATTTATATATTTTCACTGTTAAAAAAATCTAACACATTATTTTATTGTTATAAATTTTAAGACGTTATTTTTATAAATTTTTAATCATTTTTATATATATATAATTATATAAAAAAACATATTTTTAATAATAAATATGATACTTTAAATAATTAATTAAATTAAATTTTATTTATTTTTATTTTTAAAATATTTTAAAAAATAAAAATTAACGTGATATTTTAAATAATATATTAGATTTATGTTAATATTTAATTCTTTTAAATTAAATATATTTTTAAATAAATTTTAAAATAAAATGTGATTAATCGTGAGAAACTCTTATTCGTTTATAACCGATAGTTATTATTTAAATATAACAAAAATAAATGTATGATAATTATAATTATTAGTATAAATTTCGTTTATTTCACATATATTCGTATGAATGCATGTGTGGGTAAATTTGACAATAAATTAAATGACCCAATCTTATTTGATAAGGTTAATTTATCTAAAATATTAAATATATTCGAATAAGTGTTATCCAATTCTACCCAAAAAGTATTAGGGGAAAAATAAACAAAATAGTGTATAAAATGTAATATTTTTGTTTAGTTATATCATCAAATTATAATTTAAATTATTTTTTAATTTTATAAATTTTTCATAAAGTTTTTATCAAATTTAAGGCATTATTATATCAATGTAAGTAAAATTTATAAAATAAAAATATGAATTTGTAATAATTTATATGCAACTCTTACAATAACATTATAAAGTAAATATTATTTGACTTATTTAATCAAGATTTGATGGTTATTATTCTAATCTTTACGAAATTATTTTATAATTTTTTTATAAAATAAATATTTTTATTCGAAATGAATTCATAACTTAACTTAAGTGACAATGATAATTAAATATAAAAATAAATTCATTTGTTTTATTCAATTACATCATAATATATGGGACAGTTATTCCACAAGTATATGGAAAATTTCAGATTTTTTTTTGGAAGCATTGATATCGTTGTCAAGTACTTTTGAAGTTTTGATACTATCCTAATACCATAAATATTAAATTTAAAATCAAAATTCACGTACTTAATATAAATTAAAAAAAAAAAGTCATATACTAGCCGTGCAACAAGTTGTTAAATATGTGTGGGAGTACTATAATATATTAGCCCATATTTCAAATTAACCCAGTTTAAAGGGGAAGAAAAAAGAAAAAGAAAAAGAAAAACGTCTAGAGGGCCATACAGACGATATTGCATTTTTCCCAGATTTCGATTAACGTCGTTGTTTTTTAGAGTGAGAATGACTTTTTTGCCCCGAACTGGGCATTTTCTCTACTGAGAAGCCTCACACCCTTTCACGCAATGGTTCAATATCATTACCCTACACTCACTCACATTTAGTGTTAAAACTAGTATGTAATTAGAAGATAAAAATAATGTTATCGATATAATATAATGTATTGTTTAAATTGAATCGTGCAATTTATTACTTAAGTTGATAAGAATAATGTTACCGATGTTAATACATATTTATTAACATATTAATATATATCTAATTTATTTTATGTATATATAGTTTACTTGTAACTCTTATATAAATGTACTATGTATATTTCTTAACTTACATAATATAATACAATCATTAAACATTTCTAACATGGTATCAGAGTCATTGTTCTTACTTTTCTATTAGTAGTGTTGTCTTTTCTAGTGTCACTTCACCCTTATAGCCTTCGCTGTCACAACAGTCGCTATAACCACTCACTGTTGAACCTCCGACATCTTTCAACCATTGTCCTTAAGTTCCGGGCCTATAGTCGCCTTTGTTGAGGAGTCATGCACCACATAGACCATTATAATCACTGTTTTCGTCGTGCATCCTGATCCGACAATCTTTCTGTGAATACCACTGTGATCAGCTCGATCAGATCTACACAATCGTGGAAGTCTTGCAATCATCGGAGGCCGCACGCACCCACACGCACCGCCAATAGAAACCACACATCAGATTCACGCACCTCACACGCTACACTCTAGTCATATGATGTCATCAATGACACATGCCTAGGATTTTATATTTTATTCATAATATTAATAATTATTATAATTTTAAAAGTCAACTAAGAACCTTGAATAGATTCTTAACCGCTCATAATTTTTAGATACATAAATGTCAGATAAAATTATTTTTTTATAGAGTAAAGAATCTCTGTTTACAATAGTGGGAATACCTATTTTACTTTTACTTTAATAATTCACCTAACTTCTTACTTTTGGCTTTTAAATCTGAGCTATTCCTTTTTCTTCTTGTCATTTTCTACTGATAGTCTTACATTTGTATTCTTTTTTTGTCATTTCTTGGTAAATTTATAGTTTACTACTGTTAAAATTTATCTCAAATTTATCGATTTTCTCACTATCTTCTTCATTGATAGTCATATTATTATGAGAAATAATTATGACTTTACTAGTTGAATAATTTATCTTTATCTCAAAAGAATTGTCAATTTTTATAATTTATGATAGATTTGGCCTAACATCTAGCCTCTTAATGTACATAGATCTTTTGTGTTGAATTCTTTTTCTGAAAATACCATTGGTTTTGGAACTTCTTTGGTAGTGCTAGAAATTCTTGAATTACTAAAATGATAGGGACTAACACAACCTTTCTCGTTCTATTCCATAAGTAAATTGAAAAATTTGAGATAGATAGATTTATTACTTGCTCTTATCTTCTTCCTGAAATCCATAATAGCTTTTTTAAAATTCTTAAAAAAATATTTTAATTTATTTAAATTAATTTCTGAATATAGATTTTCAATTAATCATATTTAAAAACTATATAAAAAAAGATTGGATCAACTCCTTGAGAATATTAAATTTACTTCACGCAATGAATTATTTTTCCATGGTATAGAACTTCATATCTTCAATATGTTCCTAAATAGATTTCCTAGCTAAATTATAGAGACTCAACTATTGTAAAGTACTTAAATTTCTGCATTGGTCTTTTTCATCTTCAATGGCCAATGCATGCTTGGGTGATGTTTTTTTAAATAATACTGGTAGTCATACTATCTTTGATATTTCTATAAGAGATGCTTCCCCAAATATTACTCATGATCGTACTATTTTTTTCTAGAGTATTTAACTTACGTGGTGGTATTGATTGTTATTATAATGTTGCAGAGTAATTTTTTACTATTTCCTCTAGGATTATTAGTTTTGGCATCCTATAATTAGCATAATTGTCTTTAGATAGTAAAGGCTATGTGAGTCACTTCACTAAATCCTAGAATAAATTTACTTGCCTCAGGTCAATTGTTGTCAATTCTTGGTTTTGGGTTATTGTAGATCACTTAAATCATTTTCTGTTCTTGTTTTTTTACTTCTTTAGCCCAATTGAATTTTCCTTTTTTTTCTTTTCAAAGATGTTAATTTTTGAATTTATAAGTTCATCTTTCTTATTTTGAATTATTTCTTTAGAAGCTTTTACTTCTTTGGAATAAATCTTTGGTGTGGATTCTTCTTTAGGGTTTTTAGGCTCTAATGGTTGTTTTAAACTATTAAGTTTTTTTATTTAACTCTTATTTTCGTAAGAAATTTTTCTAGATATAAAACCTCGATTTATTATTAAAGGATTTTTATCTTTTTTTATCTTTATCTTGATTTTGATATCAAGATGTTTCATTCCTATAAAAATAAAAATAGTTAAATGTGTTAATTCTCTTGTGAAAGCATATGCTAAACAATTCTTGTTTCATGGAATATGTTTAACATCAAAATTGTTGGCAATTAAACCATTATTACCATATGACTAATTTTTTTGTTTATAATCACGTACAATATTAGTCATTAAAAAATAACCAAATTTTTTATTATCTATTCTGACAATAAATTTGAAACTTATTACATATATTGCAAAAATTTAATAACATTTTTAACAGCTAAATATTCTTTTTCATTACTATGATAATTTAATTATGGATCATTAAAAGATCTTAAAGTATATCTAGAAAAATATTCATCTTTGTCATCTACTTTTGTTTTTAAAATTACTTCCCAATATTCTCGTGAAGCATATGTTTCAATTGTCATTTTGTCATATGTTTCATTACCCATGTTTTTACCTTATCCATATACAAAGCATCTTCTTTTATCCATTTTTTAAAAGATAATATTTTTTCAATTTTGCTTGTAAGGGTTTCACTTTTCTGTAAGTTTTTTTATGTATGTTTCATCATATGTTAAACATCATATAAACCTTTGTAGTTGATTTTTATCTTTTAATTCACTGAAAAATCTTTGGATGTTATTTAGTATATGGGATTGAAGATAATGTTTTTTATTTTTAATCTCTAATCTTAAATAAGCAATAACTGATTTCTTCTAAAAAGGTGCAATGCTTTTTTCTTATATTTTTGTAGAATATTAATAGTATCCAAATAATATTTATTTAATTCATTACTAAAAACCAAAATATCATTCATGTAAACACAACAAATATTTTATAATTTTTTTAAATATGTTGTTAATATATCTTTGAAAGATAATTCAAATTTGTTTTAATCTAAATGGTACAATAGTCTGTTGTCTCTTTAGGAGAAGATAAAATCGTGCAAGTATACGCGGTCATAAGTAATAAAATTGATAAGTAAGTTATCATTCCCACAAATATTTGTTACTACGGTTTGTTGAGTACTAAAATTATTTCACTTTGATTTTATCCAAACAAACAAAAAGTTGAAGATGTTTTACTAACTAAAAGTTTTATAACAATAAATAAGAAAATTCTAGGATTATAGTTTTCACCAAATTAATCCACTTGAATCATATTATTTTCTATTGATTTGTGTTTTTTTTGTAAATTTAATTTGTTAACCAAGAAATCCTAATTTTATCCATACATCTCTTCCGAGCTCTATATAGATATTAGATACATCTCGCTAAAATAATTCACTATATTCCTATGAGAATTAAATTCATCATGATTCATTATGTTCAAAATTCTCAAATGGTCACACGGACAATAAATGTATATTCCTATCCTTCATATATATATGTTATTCTACCCACAAGCAATTACACGAAAATGCATTTTTCAAGTTTATTTAAGTGTCACAAAAATGTCTTTCTCATGTTTATTTATGTGTCACAAATCAATTGATTAATCTTCGAATCAATCAAAAGCATTAAACACAAATAGAATAAAAAAATAAAATATCATAAATCTTTCAAAAATAATTTATTCAAGCTTCATAAATTTAGCTACAACGCAACCCTAGAAAAAATAAATTACTTCATAACAAAAATTAAAATTACAATACGTAAATATTAAAGCATTTAAGGAATATTAGATGAAGAACAACAAAAGAAAATTTTGAATCAGTTTTTGCTTTCTAATTTATGGCTCACGTAGAACACAACATAAGCCAAAAATGGCTTCTACATATTCCACAGTCCAACTCTCCAACCTATTCCAACCCAACCCAACCTTTTCAATTTATCACAATAATGACCTATTTATAGCTCCAATTCTCTAAAAAAATACATCAAAATTTTTTTTTCTTACAATCACGCGTAAAATAGTGAGGGACATTAAAAATATTATTTTAAGACATGCGTGGGAGAAATACAAAATACCTGGAAAGTGCGTTGGTTTTGCATTTTCGAATCAATTCACGCCTGTCACGTGTCAACATCTTATTGATTGATAGAATAATCGAGACACGTGACAACTTATAATTCGTGGAGAGGACCAGATGCACATGTATCGGGTCGCACCAGAATATTGTAAGCGAGACACGTGGGTCTCACCTTGTACGCTAGCCTGTGTGGCCAGGTGGGCCCCTATGCCATGCAGCGTGCATTCTGGGAAATCGAGTCCAATCGCTTTTGTATTACACACGCTGATCCTTACCGTTGATATTTTGATCTGACGGTGCACGTCACGCATGGTCTTCTTTCCTGCGTAGAAAAATAAATTTTCCTTAATTGCATTTTAGCACTCCAATTTAATTCAAATTAACTTTTAAACTTTTGTTAATTACAATTAAGCCATTTTTCTAATTTAAATTAACTTTTACACTTTTGTTAATTGCAATTAAACACTCTTTTAATTTAAATTATATTTTCAGACATTTATTATTTGTAATTAAGTCATTTTTCGATTCAAATTATTTAATTTTCTTAAAAATATATTCCTTAAGAAACTAGCAGTAAATATTCATTTAATACATTAAAATTAACTAAAAATGTTAAAAATATAGCAATTATAATTAATAAAATAGACGAAAATAGCTGTATAAAATATTGTTATCACACCCTCAAACTTAAGATTTTACTAGTCCTCTAACAAAAGGAAAAAAATAAAACAAATATACATGCATTTAAATTAGTGATTTTCAAAATATTTCTTTTTGGTCATTTCAAATAAAATAACTCAAAGAAATACAAGAATTTTATCTAAGTAATGAAATCAATTTAAAAATATGTTACATTTTCACAATGAATTTTCTTGTGTGTGTGAAGTCTTTTCATGTTAAATCACATGAAATTCGGACGATTTTATACAAATATGGATGCAATTAATTTTTAATGAAATCACAAATATCTTAAATTTATTTTTCATTTCTCTCTCCACTAATGTAGACAAACACAACCAAAAATCAATAGGGTTTTATTAAGCTTGTAATGTATGGCTTGGGCAAAGGTAGAATACAAGATAATATGTGGCTCAAATCTTTCCTAAACACATCATTTTAGGATTGAAACAAGATACCTTATTACTTCTCAATGAATGCTTCCTAATTTGGGATTTAACATCACATGCAGTAATCATTTTTTTTCTTTCAATATCCTATTTTTTTCGATATATCTTTAAAACTTTACTAACAATTGTCACATGTTAGTGAGATAAGAAGAATCGATATATCTATACATATATATATATATATATTTTACTTGGCTTTTGAAAGGAGATAAAAATATATATATAAACTTAGAAGCTCAAAATGGGTACTATGAATAAAACATTTGAAGGTAGATAGAAAGGCTCAAACGATCCAAAGATGGCCGAAATTATTTTCTTAGTTAAGTGTTATCTAGAATTTCGCCTCGAGAAAAAATCAAACAAAATCTAAAAAATGGGACACCAAAAATTATCAATCGAATTGCATACTCACATAAACCTTTTCTAAATTAGTATAATAACTCAAACATCAAGACTAGTGTTCATAAATATATATTCTTATTAAAATGAAACTTACTCAAAAATTAAACATAACTTAGACAATATTCAAAATTTTCAAGGAGTTATGCATTATTTAAATCGAAGAAATAAAAATAAATCACTATTAAAAGCAAAATATCTTCAATCAATCAAACAAATAAAGCTTCACAAGAAATAATATCCATAAAATATTTCAATTAAATTCAATCTCTCTACCACCCCCAAACTTAATATGCACATTGTCCTCAATGTGCGAAATTAAAGAACACATGAGATGAGTTTAAAGAAACGTTCTGGTTTGGTTTGTAAGATTGACATCCAAAAATAACTTTAATTCTTCCAATTTGCACCTACGAAAAACAAAATAACAAAAATAAAGAAACATGTAAAAACTAATACATGTTAAACTAAAAAAAATAGAAAATTAAAACACATGGTTGCCTCCCAAGAAACGCTTGATTTAAAGTCGTCAGCTTGACTTCTCAATTTTTTTTCTTTTTGGGAGTTAAGATATTGTGTGTCAAATATAAAATATCAACTTACCAGAAAATTGAAAAATAAATTAAGAAAGTAACAATAAGCATAAGTTTTTTTGAATTAAAGTCAGATTGATTGGTATCAATATCAACAAAAAAAATAGTAAACAAATCCTCAACAACGGTACCAAAAACTTGTTGTCTCTTTTAGGAGAACATAAAATCGTGCAAGTATACACGATCACAAGTAATAAAATTGATAAGTAAGTTATCGTTCCCACGGAAATTTATTACTACAGTTTGTTAAGTACTAAAATTATTTCACTCTGAATTTATCCAAACAAATGAAAATTGATTGAGTAACTAACTATTTTTTTATAACAAATAATAAATAAGAAAAATTTAGGATTGTAGTTTCACCAAATTAATCCACTTGAATCATATTATTTTCTATTGATTTATATTTTTTTTTTGTAAATTTAATTTGTCAATAGAGAACTACTAATTTTATCCATGTCTCTTCCGATAACAAATTGACACATCTTGTTAAAATAATTCACTATATTCCTATGATAATTAAATTCACCAAGATTCATTACGTTCAAAGTTCTCCAATAGTTACACATACAATAAATAATGTTCCTCTCCTTTCATCATACATGTTACCCTAAACACGAGCAATATACACAAAAATGCCTTTCTCAATTCATGCCTACCACGTGTCAGCATCTTATTGGTCGATAGAATAATCAAGACACATGGAAGCTTATAATTCATGGAGAGGACTCGATGCACGTGGACCGGGTCACACCAAAATATTGCAAGCAAGACACATAGGTCCCACAAAAACAGTTGCAAAATCATGCACCGATTTTGTGTTTTTGTTTTAACGAATTCATGCTACGTGTCGGCATTTAATTTGGTGAAAGAATATTCGAGACATGTGGCATCTTCTTATTCATTGGAATGTGAGGGTGCACTTAGGTTTTATGGACCGCGTTACATGGAAAAAGTTCTACGACCAGGTGGGACTCATTTGTGCCGTGCAAAATGCATTCTGGGAAACTGGGTTCAATCGTTTTTTATCGTATTTGTATTACATGCGCTGATCCTCACCGTTGATATTCTGATTTGATGGTGCGTGTTGCACATGGTCTTCTTTCCTGCGTAGAAAAATAAATTTTTCCTAATTATATTTTACCCTCCAATTTAATTCAAATTAACTTTTAAACTTTTGTTAATTATAATTAAGCCATTTTTTCTAATTTAAATTAACTTTTACACTTTTGTTAATTGCAATTAAACACTTTTTTAATTTAAATTATATTTTTAGATATTTATTATTTATAATTAAGTAATTTTCGATTCAAATTCTTTAATTTTCTTAAAAATATATTCCTTAAGAAACTAACAGTAAATATTCATTTAATGCATTAAAATTAACTAAAAATATCAAGAACATAGCAATTATAATTAATAAAATAGATGAAAATAACTATATAAAATACAATTATCACAATCTATTGAAATTTTCTTAAAGGTAACTAAATTCCCTTAAGAACAAAATCCATCTAGTCTTATTTGTCAAAATTCACTTTTATCAAAACTTTAGAATTATTTATTTATTTTTATTAATGATAATAGTTCTTTTTTCTTTAGAATAAAGTATTAATCATCAATGATTTTTTTGTTCAACTCTTTAAAGTTCATTACCACTTTTTATCTCTTCTTTTTTTAACTAAGAATGTTGGGCTAGAGTTAGAGTGTGGTAAATTACTTGGTATTATTACTTTTAATTTCAAAGTTTTTAAATTTGTTTTTCAAATTTAATTTTATCTTATGGAGTATAAATCATAGTTTTTACTCTAATGACTTTTAGTTTCTCTTACTTTTAGGTTGGTAATTATTTTGGATTTTTTTTACCTTTTGGTCTAAAGGATTTACCAAACTTATCATTTTTAATAGTTTTCTAATACTTGTTAAGACTTTATCTTCTTAGATTTTATTAAGAAAAGAGTTTTGTTTTATCTTCTATATTTAATGAAATATTTTCTAAATAAAGTTTTTGTTGTTGTTTTCTGCCTATCTAAACATGTTCTCACTTTTTGTGTTGTTGCATACAAATTGAGTTTAATACAATCAAAACTTTTCTTATTTTTGACACGTAAATAGTTTTACCATCTAGTATTGTGAGGCTTATTTTTTCTAAATCTTGTGTAAAATATTGATACAAATTTAGAAAATTATTTTGTACTAAAATATCAACTTCTATTTTTTTATTAATATATGGTAGGAATATGAAATATCTCTCATCCTATCATTATATCTATATTCTTCAAGACTTTATTAAGACTTATTGTAGTTTTGTTAGTAATTCTTATAATTAAATCTTTTAATACTTGTTTTCTGAAAATATATATTTACTAATTACACAAATACTAGCTCATGTATCTATAAATACATGTAAATAATAACTTATGTAGCCTTTAAACTTTAATCTGATGTAGGTACTATTTGGATTTGTAATATTGCACAAATTATTCATCTTCTGTTGAAGAGTATTAATATTCTGAATCATTTATTTTTTCTTCAGTTTCTTCTAGTAGATAGACACTACAAGTATTTTTTATATCTAATTTCTCTATTGGTTTTAATTTCACCTTAAAATCTTTTTCTAAGATTTTTTTTCTTTTTGTGGAAATTATTTTTTTATGTTGAAGCCTGTTAAGACATTTGTTGACATAATGTTTTTCTATACATTTTTTTTTCATGATGGGAAATAATTTTTGTTTTCTAATAGCTTATATCTTTTTTTCCAAAAAATATATTCTCTTATAAGGTTCCTTGTAATACTTTTTTTTAAGTTTTTGAAAATTTTGTTTTTTAAATTTATACATTTTAAATATTTTGTATTTTTTATATTTTTGATTATAAAGTTTTATGCTACATCTATATTTTTATGGCCTTTAAAATTATTTTTATTATAACAAATTTTATCATTTTCTTTTATTTATTTATATTCTTGTATTTTTTGACATTTAATGATAATCCAATTTTTAAGAATCTTTATTATTCTTTCTAAAGTGTCTGACATAATTTTCATATTTCTTTTATTCTATCATTCGGTTAAGGTTTTATGCAATGTTGTAGGTAGTTTTTTTAAATATTTCCTTATAAGTTTTTTTATAAAGGGTGATAATTTATGATAATACATTTCATATTCATAAATAAATGGATCTATATAATACATATTACAGATTTTCATATTTGTTATATGTCATTTGGCTTCCTAAATTTTATTTTTATTGAATTCAATGATATTTCTTTATTTATCTTCTCTAATAAATTCCCTTTATATTTCATTTACTACAATATTTAAGTATTTTGGTGCCATTTCTCTACATTAATAAATGTTGTTATTCTATTAAATTTGTAAATTAAACTTTAACATTTTCTATTATTTTATTAGTTACTAAGACTCTACAATTTGAAGCATTTGATTGTATAGATAGAGGAATTTATATGACTACACTCATACTATTAGACCATTCATTTAAAGTTTTTTTCCTGTCTCTTATATATTCTAAATCTAAGATATCCAATCTATAATTTTTATGAATTTTGAATTATGGTAGAATACTACCTCTAGTTTTCAATGTAATTATTCTTTCATTTTGAATTGTTGTTTCCTTCCATAAAGAATATTTGATTCTTCTGACATGTGTTTACTTGTTCCTTTCATATGTGGGTCAAATAATTCTTCTTGATAAAGAACTAGTATTGAAAGTTGTTTCATATGACCTTTTGGGATCATAATTTTTAGCTTAAAATTAGTTTCATTGACTATTGTTATATCATCTTCTTTTTTGTTTGTACAAAAAATTTCATCATAATATCTTTTTAGTTTTTTATCTGTCAGAGTTAACAAATTAACTGATTTTCTTATGTCCGTATTCCCAAAGTTCATAAAATATTCTTTTAATTTCTTTTTATATTCTATTAAATTAGGATTATAGATCTTTCATTATCTTTGGATTTTTTCTTATTCTTTTTTTCTCATTTCTAAGTATTAATGTATCTGATATTTGTTCCTTTAATCCTACAAATGAATCAAACTTAGAAATTATAATTTTATTATTTCTAGGTATATTATTTACATCAATTTCTAATTTTGTAAATTTTTTATGTATGTATTGTTGTAATTTTTATTATAATCATGTTTTTTTTTTATTTTTTAGGAGTTCTTTTTGCATTTCTTTTATGTCTTGTAAGAATTTGTATTGGATTTTTATGCTAGATTCATTTTTTCTATTTAAAAAACTAAAGCTCTTATTAATGTTGCTTGGTTTCTTACTATATCTACTAGGCTTCCATCAAAATCCAATTCTATATTTTATAATTTATTTTTAAAGATCTTATTTTATTCCTAATATTACATTATAAATTAATATTTTCATTACTTCAATTTCTCATTTTAGATCTGTTACTTCTCTTTCTTTATTAGAGGTTTCTTTTTAAGATATAAACATAAATTTTGATATATTATTTTTTTGTTATATTATTTTTTTACTTGGTATCAGAGGTTTTTCTTTAACATCTAAATTTCATTCTTATGGTATATCAAAGTGTGTTAATATTTTTGGTTTTATTATTTCTAAGTTTTTGAAAAGTTTTATATAGTTTTATAAATTCATTTTGTCCATATATTGAATTATTATGCATGTTTGTTAAGGAATATCATTATATATAGTGTATTGGAAATGAATGATTTCCTTATTTTGTCAAATTATTCATTTCAAATTCATAAGTTAAACTTAATAATTGATTTAATTTTTTATCATGAATATTCATAACAAACTTATGATACGTTGTGAATTTTAATTTATAATATCCTAAATTATTATAGATCATTCTTAGTAAAATATCTTTCCTATTTATTATCTTATTATCTAGTAGTGTCATTTTTATTAGTGTATCAATTCTTTATCTAAAATACATTTTATTAATATTTGGTTTACTTCTAAATTGATGTATCTAATTTTCTTTTGTCATTTTGAGAAATTTTTGATAATTTATCCATAATGATTTTCTTATCAATTAATAATATATTATACATTTTATTTGCATCTGTAATATTAATACATATTTTTTCATTATTTATTGTATAATAAACTATATATTTTCTTGTAAATATTTTCTTTATTTTTGAGAATGATAATTTTTAAATATATCTGATTTATTAAGAGTTAATTTTGCATATTTCTTCAAATTTCTTTTTATTTATTATAATGTTTTGCGAGAAAACACTTAATATCTTGTATTTTTTTTATTTCTTAATTTTTTTTTTATTTTTTGGTTATTTTAAGATTTTAATTTAATCATTATTATTATGTTATTGTTATAAAGCGTACAAGCTTTTGTTCATATTTTTGTAATATTTTAGATCTTTAATTTTTCAAGAGTTAGTTTAAAATTGTAAATGTGCCTCCTTTTTAGCTTAAAAAGAGAATACCCTAAGAAGTAACTGTATGGCCTTAGTTCATCGCAACGCTTCTATGTTGCTAATATAGGAAGCGAGCAAGCAAAATGTGTCAAAATCACAAAGCTCTGATTCTAATCACGAAAATGGCAAAGAACCCACCACTTAAAGCTCTTGCGCTCTTCGATTACACCACTCTTCAGGGTTTTCAGCATACCCACGAGTCCATATCTTTTCTTCTTCACCATCTTCTCACCTTTAAAATGCAATTGCACGTTCAGTCTCTCCTTGTAAAGGTACTCTCTGGTCGAATTTCCTCTTCATTTTTCACTTCTTCGTCTCTTCTCCAACAATTAACTCATCCTATTACATGTTCGATCTCTATCACTCGTTACTTATATGAAGCAATTATTGGTGCTCATGTTCAATCTCAATTACCAGAAGAAACCCTCTTGTACTTAAAACAAATGATCGATCACGGACTTGTACCCAGAATAAAGACCTTCAATAATTTGTTGAATTTCCTAGTTAAGTCTTCCAATTTTGAAAAGGCTAGGTGGATGTTCACGGAATTTAAGGATAGGGTTAAAGTGGATGCGTATAGTTTTGGGATAATGATCAAGGGTTGTTGTGAGGCTGGTGAGATGAATAAGAGTTCCGAGTATTTGGTTCAAATGGTGGAAATGGGTTCGCCTCCGAATGTTGTGATATACACTACTATGATTGATGGGTACTGTAAGAATGGCGATATTGAGAAGGCTAAGGAGTTTTTTGGTAAAATGGAGGAGCTCGGTTTGGTTCCTAATCAGTATACTTATACTGTTCTAATTAATGGTCTATTCAAGAATGGTCTTAAGAAAGATGGTTTTAGACTTTATGAGAAAATGAAGGTTAATGGCATTTTTCCGAATTTATATACTTACAATTGTATGATCAAAGAATATTGCACCGGTGGCAACATAAGTAAAGCGTTTGATCTGTTTGACGAAATGCTTCAACAAGGAGTTGCAGCAAATGCCGTCACATACAACATTTTAATTGGTGGGTTGTGTCAGGCAATGCGAGTTAAAGAGGCTGAAAGGTTGATGGATAGAATGAAAAGGATCGGTATTAGTCCAAATTTGATAACATTTAACACACTAATTGAAGGCTTTTGTAATGTTGGAGAATTGGACAAGGCTTTGAAGTCATTTGATCAGTTGAAATCAAATGGTATATCACCATCTTTAGTTACTTACAATACTCTAACTGCAGGCTTTTCTAGAGCTCAAAATTCAGCAATGGTTGCTGATATAACGAGGGAGATGGAAGAGAGAGGTTGTTCTCCTTCTAAAGTAACATATACAATTCTAATTGATGCTTTTATTCAGTCCGAAAATATGGAGAGAGCTTTGGAAATATTTTCTTCTATGGAGAAGGTTGGTGTGATTCCTGATGTTTATACCTACGGTGTTATAATACATGGATTATGCACAAAAGGTAATATGAAGGAAGCATCAAAGTGGTTCAAGGCTATGAAAGAGAAGCATTTGAAGCCAAGTGATGTTATATACAACATTTTGATTCATGGTTACTGTAAAGAGGGAAGTTCTTACAGGGCCCTGAGATTGCTTAAAGAAATGAAAGAGAGTGGGATGGTTCCAAATGTTGCCAGTTACTGTTCTACAATTGGAATTTTTTGTAAGGATGGGAAGTGGAGTGAAGCTGAAGTCCTAGTGAAAGAGATGGAGAAGTCTGGGTTAGAACCTTCAGTTTCTATCTTCAATATGATTTTTAGAGCCAAAGATAATGCAATGGTGGAGCTCTAAGTACACTCGAGTCTCACCCAGATGTGGTATGCAATGGAACCTTAAATCACTGACAAGTGTTTAGGAGGACTGATATGCGACTTAAGTCGATATAATACAATAACTTCTTGTAGAAAACTTTCTGAAAAGATAAGCATAACTTCAGAGTCCTGCCAAAAAGGTCATTCTTTTGCTCTAGTTCCACAAGGCTATTATTTATTTTAATTTTACCAGAGCATATGGAGCAGAACTCTTATTAAGCTGTAGAAACTGTTGCTATGTTATCATGCTTCAAATCATTAACTATATAATTCTATACATAATGGAGTCAAATTTGATGGTTCTTTTAATTCAAGCAAAAGGAAACGGTATGTCTAAAATTCCTTGATAAATTTTAAAGTGAAGTGCCAACTTTGGCTAGACTTTCAATTGCATTTACAAATATACTTGCATGATGCTGCTTTTAAGTTAGCTTTTCTTTTCTGATTGTTTTTTTTTCCTTGGTCGCCGGTGAGAATGATGTAGATGAATAAAGATATAGTTATTTTAAATTTGATTATCTTTAGATATATTTTTAAATGTTAAAGATTTATCATTTAAATTATAAATTATTATTATTTAGTAATTGTCATTAATTATTTTACTGACATATAATTATATGTTTATAATTTAAGTTGAATTATGAATTATGTATTGTATATGAGAATATCTTTCTCGATTATTAAATTGTCTCATTTACCCATAGGTCATGTCCATTCCCATAACCTACCCCTTCGAATAGGAATAAGATGACCTAATTGTTTCTTTTATTTGTTAAACTTAAGTTATTTATTCTTAAATAAGGATTAAATATTATCTTTTTTATTAATACATTCTTTTAATCTTATGGAATACGATTTTTAGAGTTATGTAACAATAATGTTTGTATCCTCAACTTTAATATGCATATTTAATTTATTTTTGATATTTTCTCATAAGTTTGATAAATAAGATAAAATAATGACCCAGGAGTTATAACATGACTTTCCATAGCATTACTCAGCTCCTTTTATGTATTTTTTTTTCTTTTCCTCTTATTTTCCCACCTAATCAAGTTAGACAGTTAATAGTGAGTTTGCCTCTCTTTTCTTTGACGTTTGTTTTGCAGAAAGGAAAAGAAAAGAAAAGAATTTTTTTTTTAATCATAAACTCGAAACAATTCGATTCCCACACGGCTTCACCCATGTCTGCCCCCGGAACGTCTGGCCAAGATCCGAACCCGAACCTGTACCAATCGCACCCGACCGTCGGAAATACAGTCTCCGATGATCCTCTGCTTTCCTCTGGCTCTCTCATCGACCCCACCTTTGCAAGCGTACGAAAAAGCTCTATCGGACTCCAAAAGCCCCATACCACGACCATCCAACGGCTCAGCCACGTGGATGGTCCACTTCCACGACGGAGTACCGAGCGTCCGAGAGCCCGAATGGGGCTGAGCAATGCATACCGTCGATTCGGCCCAAAAGAAAAATACTGGAGATAGACACCTGTTGGTTGCCACCGGGTTGGGTCGTGGAAGGTAAAGTTCGGAGCTCCGGTGCGACGGCTGGTTCTGTAGATAGGTGAGTATATCTATCTATTCGTCCATTTTCTCAAAGACTATTTGGTATCCTTCTTTCCTTTTTCCTAAGTAATGTTTGTTTTCTGTGAAAAGAAAGCTCAGTGAGAGTGAAAATTTGAATGGAAAAAAAGTTGCTACTGGATGTTGTGTCATAAACAATGAAATCTTTCGAAACGTACTTAGAAGAGTTAAGCTCGGTCCATGTGTTTTATTAATGATATTTTCGTTATATTCAATTTCTTCTTAGAGCTTCAATGATACGTCTTCCTTTGATGGAACCTTTTGACGAGCAAGTTTGGGCATTTTGTCATATGTGCTATTTATATTTCTCAAGTTTACTAACTGAAAATAAATTAATTACATATGTTAATCCTTATCAGAACCATATCTATCACATGGAAGATGTTAGATTTCCACAAATATATCTTTGTAAGTGAACAAAACCGTTATTCCATAGTGTTTTTTTTTTAATGATTTGATAAAGGCTTGTAGCTAGTGGTTTGAGAGTGGATTTCAAAAGCACCCATTTAACAATGAGGCAAATGTGCCCAATGATTCTATTAGGGCTCAAACCGAAGCTCTTTGACATGGGGAACCACACACATGGACTAGGGGTTGTGGGCAATCTTAGTTGATCTTGTTAATCAATCTATAGCATTATAATCTTCTATTTGTCATGACTACAACATATCTATTTTGAAAGAAGGGAAGAGTTCAACAGACTAAGATGATAGTAATCTTTTGAAATTATCGTACATAAAGAGAGTAAATTTGATCATTGGGGTATATCCTGAGCTTGTTGTCTAATAAGCTCTTTAAAGCTGGCTCAGGGTCTCCTAGTTATAAATGGATATCAAGTTGGTTAAAACAACTGATATTTGGTCACTTTTTCGTCATTTAAGTGCATTTTGGTTTTTTGAAGTATTTGTTTTATTGAACCAAATAGAATTTCTCGTGCAGTTTTAGGTATTATTGAGGCTTTCTGTAACGGTAAATGGGTTTACTGAAATTGTATCTGTTGGAAACAAGCTTGACTGACCTAGTTATATAAACTTCAACATTACTTGTTTGAAAACAAACTTTAGCTTGTATTTTTTGCTCTCTATTCAGATTTCCAAATGCCCATGACTGTTTGATTTTAAAAGTATCTTCTGATATGACTGCAGCAGTCAACATTTACTAATTCTTGTAGGGAGTTAAGGACTCTGGATTTTAGATCTTCTTCCATTGAGCTACTGATGAATTTTACAAAGTATATGCACTTATTTTAGTTCATTGTTTATGAGAGGAAGCTCTATATTCATGAAGCTTTGAAGAATCTGCCAGTGACAAGATGCTTGTTGAAATTAAAATGAATGCTTCAAAGAAAATTTAGGATAGACTGTGGGATAAGTTGTTGTATAGAGGGAAGGTGGGATTCGTCCTAATCAGTGCTGAGTTTTGGGCTCTTATGCTTCTTCCTTTTCTACTATTTTTGAAGAACTCTTTCACATTACAATGAAATGTTTTCCCTTTCTCTATGGCTTCTTGTTCTGCCAATTGATTGATAAAGTTGCCTTTTCCCATTATCTTGAATGTACCACGAGCTTTTCTGCTAAGAAATTTGGTAGTGATTTTGCCATCATTTGTCATTATGACACTTTGAAACTATGAGATTCCAATTATGTTACCAAATCTAGAGTTTGTATGATGCTTGATCTCTTGTGAATCCAACAAAGATTTGCTCAATCTACATCTCATATATTGTCTGTGTTCTTAGCAAATGATTTGGAACGAATTGAATACCGTTAAACCTGATACCCTTGTTTAGATGGTCAGGTTCGGCTAGTTAACGAGAGTGTATGTTCACATCATATTTTCTGTTTTTACATTGCTTGGTATTGCTCTGTATTATGTATCATCGTTCTTTTTGCTACCATAAAAAGTGATTGTTTCATATAAGGATGTTAATACTTGCATGCTGATATTTAGATTATCCTTATCTCTTGTAGTATTACTATGATCCAGTTTCACGCAGTCGATTTTGGTCAAAGAATGAGGTTTCTTTCTTTTTTGTTTTTTGGGAAACAAAAAACATTCCTAAGAAAGAGAAAACGAATGGAGAACCCTGATGCTGATCAAACGGTTAGTTTAAATAAAAAGTAATTGTATTGGAAATGTTGGAAATTATTTGGCTCCGTTTTTCCCTTATTACTTACTAGCTGTTTCTTTTGCATTCTGTTTAGGGTCTTGAAGGCCAAAAGTAGAAGTCTACCACAACACAGAAAACTTTGGCTACAAACTTCAACTTTGTCAAAGGACCTGAGAATGTTAAATGGGTTCTAACAGAATTTTCTGAAGATTCCTGGATGCCTTACATTGGCAATGAGAAGCTTCCCCAATCTTGCAAACAAGAATGGGAAGCAGCATACGAATCCCTTGCATCAAAATTCACATTCCTCTCATCCGAAAACAGTGGCTGGAACAATCAGAAGCATTTTTATTTATGCAGACTTGTATCACAGACATGGTACTTGGCCAACAATATTTTGCCTTTTCTACCCTTTCAATACCTTAAACAGGCTGAATCCGATTGATATCTGGCATTTTGTAATGATAGATCATTGAGCATCGCTACTCTTCTGTATTAGCTTCACCCTAATCTTTTTTCCTCCTCTTCATTTTGATTAATATCTATTGATTTTCATTGATGTTAAATAAGGTTCTTTCTTTCTGTAAAAGTACTTGCATGTATGTCCACAACTAAAAGGTAATCTTACAAACATATTGGCGTTAATCACAATGCTATGATATCATGCAAGTGTCGGACACGAAAAATTTCAAAATCTTTAACTCTTGAGAGGTTTGTTTGACATTTAATTTACTTTCTTACCACAGGCATTAACCAAAAAAAAAAAAACTACAAGTTAAATCATGTGATAATTGTATTCATGTGGCTAAAATTGATGAAAACTACAAATAGTATCTAGTCATGTCTTACAAGGGTGTATACAATTAGGATTGGATTTTAGTAGATTTTAATGAATTTTAAAATTTTAAGTGTATTAATTTAAGATGATAAGAATTTATAAACGTTAAATTCTGTTCAATTAAAATATTTTAAGACTTAAAAAGTTTATAAAAGTATTAGGGTATTCAAATTGTTAATAACTTTTAAAAGTTTCATTTATTAATTTTTTTTGAAAATTTTAAACATTTTTATGTATAAATAAAATCTACTATAAATAACATTTTCTCTCGTTAGATTTATAGACTTTTTTTATTTTATCTATCTTTTTCTTTCTATTTTTTCCCTCACTCTTGCTCACTCAATGACCAATAAGGTTAGGTTTAGATTTAATAATATCATATAAATTAAGTATCCATAAAACATATATTTATTTACAATTAATTAGAATTTTTTTAAAAATTATATTCACTTAATACTAATTGAGTACTTTTTTTAATAACTATTAGAAACTAATGATATTGTAATAATATTTTTTATCAAGTTAAGTTGAAGATGTGTTTTTTCTTCGATTAATGTAATTATAACTTTGTTTTTATATGAATATCTGATGAAGTAAGACCATCTAAAAAACTCGTTTTTTGTACTATCTATAAAATCCATTATAACAATATAACAAATCATACACTCATATTTCAAAAATATAGAAATTAAAGAAATTCTACGATCAAATTACCAAAATAGAATAAGATAAAAATAAGAGACCTAATTACCTTGTATTAAAAAATTAGTTAATAATTCTTATGAATCTAATTCATTCAAATTTCTTTATAAATTTTCAATTATAACTTAAAAAAGAATATAAGTTTTATTATTATCTTCACATACACAAAAATACCAAGGAAAAAAAATAGTTACCACTTACCACTTGCTCAAAAAGAGGACCATTTTGAAAAATCTTTTGGATTAGATTCGAAAGGTAGTACAGAGTAAAGATAATGTAGTCAATTTTTTCTTCATAAAAATTCAATGAACAAATACACCCACTTGCTGGCAAAGGCAATAAATTCTTGCAAGAATCACACCCATTCGACCACCCTAAACCAAACCAAACTATAACCCACGAGAACACAAGATCCTAGCTTTTAGAATGGTTTCATTTCATACTTAAGATTTTTCTCTTCACAATTTCCAAAAAATAAATAAATGAACCCCACTCATCTACTTGCAAAATATACTATGTAAACCCAAGAATACCATAAAGGAATTTATTTAAAAAAATGTTAAATAAAAAAATACACATATTTTATAATAAAATTATTTATAATGTATCTCTTAGTATAATTTCTTTATTATCATTTACAAAATTATTTTAACATATATAATGCTATAATTAATATAAATGAAATTTTAAGTATACTTAACATTCCACGTAAACATTATAGTAATATATCATTAATTTCTATTTCTTTAAAAGATACTTATAAATTCAATTTTATTTTATAAGAAAAAACATATCCAACAAACAAAGAATGTCATTTTTTACCTATAAAAAATAATCCTTATATCTATTTTAAATTTGGACACTTTGCACCTACACTATTTATATGATTACATAATGCAGAATTATCAAAAAGAATTAATCACTTTATCATTTTATAATATAACTTTATTATATATCATATACATCATAACATAAATAGTATGATTGTAAATATATATATAAATTTATATATTTTTATCATTTTTTATTTCATTAAATAACAATATATATTCTTTATCAATAAATATATATAAGAAATTAAATTTATGTATACATTTTTATAAATTAAGAGTACCTATTAAAAATAAGAAAAAAATTTATTATCTCATTTTTATTTAAAAATAAACTAAATTTTTCATTAATTATCACAAATTCTGCCTAATTTAATAAGAAACCTCATTTAACAATCAATAAAAAATAGATATATTGATATTAATTTTAAATATATTTTTTTATGTATAAATAAGTACTATTACAAATAACATATTCTCCCACGAAACTTTTGAACTTTTTTTTAAATCTATTCATTTTTTCGTTTTCTTTTCTTTTTTATTTCATTTTTTTTTTCTCAAGCTTTCTCTTTCTATTTTTCCCCCACTCACGACCTACTGAAGCTTGGGCTTTAATTTAATAGCATTACATAGAAATTACTTAAATGAATAATTTTAGTATAATAACTATTACGGATAAAATGATCTCATAATAATTTTTATTATAAATTAAATACTCTCTTTTTAAACTAATGCAAGCATGTATTAATTTTTATAAAAACTCTAGATATTATCATAATTTAAAAAGAATATACATATATTTTATTTAATTTTTTAAAATAAAATACATAATAACATACCGAATATTTTTTATTTACGAAAGTTTTTAGAATTTTATGAAATTTTATGAAAAAAGTTACACATGTATGTTCAAATTTATATAAAAAAAATTTAAAAATTTAATAAAATAAAAATAAATTCTTTAAAAATATATTAAAATATATAAAAAATTTAGAATTTAAAATGTATTAAAATCTCTCTAAATATGACTTTTTTAGAATAATAATATTACTATTGATATAATAAATTTTTATTAATTAATTTTATATAATAATAATATTAAAATATAATAAGTAATTTATACACATTAAAATGTGATATCATGAAGACAAAACGGTGTCATAAATTCACGTCTTTACACATTGTAAATCAAACTTAAATATGAAAAGAAACTAAAAGAAATATATATATATATATATATATATATTATTTGCGGTGTCATCGAATGCCTATGGCTTAATGCTCGGAGAACTTTCACTTAATTGAAGACTTTATCCACTGCAGTCAAGTCATCTTAAACACCTATACGTATTGTTAAGGATGAAATCTTATATATAATTAAAGTCGTTAATTTTTTTTATGTGTCATATCCTTATAAAAATTATCTAATTAATAATAATAATAATAATAAAATGAAAAAAAAAGAATGAAGATTTTATATTTTATAATATGAGATAGAATAAAAATAAAGATCTTAATTTTATCTTTTTTAAAAAATTATATATCATATTTTAATATATACAAAAAAATTAATATTTTTAAATTTTTTATAGATTTAATTATATTTAAACTCAAACTAATCATAAATAATACATTATATATTTTATATTTCTTTATTTTTATTCTATTAAAATATCAATAATTTTTCTTTCATAAAATTATTCAAAATATTTATTTAAACTTTAAAAATATAAAATCTTATAATTATTTTATAATTTATTGTTATTATTTTAAATTAATTTTAATAAGATAATATCAATATCAATATTATTTAATTTAAAAAATTATGTATTTATTGTTACTTATATTTTATTTTTCTCCTTTTTGCATAAATATTATTTGTTTTTTCAAAATTTTAATTTTTTAATATAAAATATTTATTATTAACTTATTGTTGTATAATTTTTCATTTATAATATAAATATAAAAATTATTAAAAATAAAAATAATATTTAAAATATTAATTAGATCCTTGTTTTTTATTTAAGGGTCTCTATTCTATATTGTGTATCCCCAGTATATCTCTGTAATGGTTTTAAGTGGAAATAGTCAAACGAAAAACATGAAGAAAATCTATAATATTATCCTCCAATAATCCTATATGTAATATATAAATATTATTTTTATTAATATTAATTATTTATCTTATTTTATTTTTAATTTTTTTATTATAATAAAGAGTTATAATGATTATATTTTATCATATGTACGTGTTCTCATTATCGAAGGACATGTTTGTGAGTATTTTTTTTTAATAAACAAAACACAAGAAAAAAAATCAAGGAGGGATGGCAGAGACAAATAAAATTCACATATACATTTTAAAAAACTAACTTATAGAAGTATGATGGTACTTATATATTTTTTATTTTATATCACACTTTAACAATATGAATATTTTTGACAAGTATGTCTCTAAACGAAGACGTATTAATATTGATATAAATAAAAATATATTTAATTTTATGGTATATTTTCTTCTATTCTTCATAAATAAAGTTTTATTTTTAACTAATTTTAGGATAAAAATATATGTTCATTTTTCTTATACTATAAATAAAAATATATCTTTTACATCGTAAAAGAATAAATTATTTTTCTAAAAGGATTAAAACTAAAATAAATTAAATATATGAATATTTGAATAAAATTATAAAATTCTTGGAATTTATAAATATTTAACTTTTATGAATTTTTGAAAAAAACTTTTATGAAATTTTAAAAATTTTAAAATAATAATAAATCAATTAAATTGATACTTTTTATTTAAACATATTATATATATATATATATATGATTCATGAAACATATATATAATGATAACGTATTATAATTAATATTATTTTTATATTAAGAAAAAATATCTATTTTACTTTCACGATACATATATAAATTTATATTGAAATTAATAAAAGTGAATAATACAAGTAAAAAATTATTTAAAAATAAAACAGAAAGAGAGAAAGGTAATTGAAAAGAATTATGTGACATAATTATCTATAAGTGAATCATAATTTATTGAGTTATAATTTATAATTAAATATTTATTATTTAAATAAATTTGAAAATTTATCAAAATTTGAAATTAATTACCTTACTTAAATATTATCTTAATTTATAATACAATGTTATGTACATGAATCTTTATTTTGATACAATTAAAAAATTTAAAACCATATTTCACTAGACGTAAATATTAATATTTTTAGATATTTTAAAACATTTCATCAAAATTTTAGAAAATTACAAAATAATTAAACTTATAGAAGTATGATGGTACTTATATATTTTTATTTTATATCACACTTTGAGGATATGAATATTTATATGTTAATATTGATATAAATAAAAATATGTTTAATTCTATGACATAACCAATTTTAGGATAAAAATATATGTTCATTTTTTTATACTATAAATAAAAATATATCTTTTACATTGTAAGAAAATAAAAAATTATAAATGTATTGAAATTTATAAATATTTAACTTTTATGAATTTTTGAATTTTTTTTATGAAATTTTAAAAATATTAAAATAATAATAAATCAACTAAATTGATATTTGTTATTTAAACATATTATATATATATATATATATATATATATATGATATATAATGATAACCTATTATATATATATATATATATATATATATATATATATATATATATATATATATATATAATGATAACCTATTATAATTAATATTATTTATATATTAAGAAAAAAATATTAATTTAACTTTGATGATATCTATATAAATTTATATTAAAATTAATAAAAGTAAATAATGCGAGTAAAAAATTATTTAAAAATAAAACACAAAGAGAAAAAGATAATTAAAAAAAATTATGAGATATAATTATTTATAAGTGAATCACAATTTATTGAGTTATAACTTATAATTAAATATTTATTATTTAAGTAAATATGAAAATTTATCAAAAGTTGAAATTGATTACCTTACATAAATATTATCTTAATCTATAATACAATGTTATGCACATGAATCTTTAATTTGATATAATTAAAATAGTTTAAAACGATAATTAACTGTATATAAATATCGATATTTTTTTATATTTTAAAAATTTTCATCAAAATTTTAAAAAATTATAAAATAATTTATATAAATATCAAAAAAATTAGTATTTTTTGATATTTTTACGATAATATCCAAAAAAATTTAAACATTATCAAGGATATTTTAAAAACAAAATCTATAATAACAATTTTACTTTATAAAAATTTCAATAAAAATTTTGGGATATTTTCATCCCTAATTATATCACATATTTCCACAATTTCTCAAAACATGATTTAACTTAAAAAAACTACATCTTAAATCATGTGATAATTGGGTTCATGTGAATAAAATTTACTACTAAAAACGGATGGTATTTAGTTATATCTTAAGGGGTGTTTTTGTCCTAAATTCACATCCGAACATTATAAATCAAACTTGAAGAATTAAATAGTTTTAAAAGATGTCTTACCTAATCTTATTTATTGTTTTAAAATATATTATTATAATATTTATAAATAATATAATATTTTAACTTATTTTAAAATATATCTTTTAGGAATGCACGAGTCACATTTCTTATACATTATACAAAATTAAAATAGAATAAAAGTTTTATTCAATTAATAGACTTAGAAAACAATTATACAAAATTAAAATAGAATAAAAGTTTTATTCAATTAATATACTTAAAAAACAACTAATAGACCCAATAGAAAAAAAATACCTTATAAAAATAAAAAAGGTAAGTAATTTAAATAAAATAAAAATATAATAAAATAAATTAAAATTAAAAAATATTGAGCTAAACAACTCATACTTTGAGATGATGTTAGTGCATAAAAAGAGTATCTCACATATTTTAAGAAAAACATCGACATAATATTTATAAGTAATATAAAATTTATTTTTTCTTTAGGTATCGACATAATATTTATAAGTAATATAAAATTTATTTTTCCTTGAGGTTATCTTTTCAGATTATATGTATTATGTTATTTTTATACTATGTAAAATTAACTTAACCTTCTCATTTATACAACTTAACTCCCAACGTTTTTACATTAACAAATTTTATTTAAAATTTTAATATTTAATGATGTTGTATTTTACTATCATGTTATTAAAAAGTTGATCAAATTACAAATTTTGTTGTATGTTAGGATAAAATTATGTATTTTAAAATATCTATAGATTAAATATATTAAAAATTTAAATTTAAATATAATATAGTTAAATTAATTTATAAAAATTAAAATTTTAAATAGAATTTATCAAATTTATAAATATAATAGATAAATTGTGTGATTAAAAAATTATGAAATAAATTGTAATGTTTTAAATATGATATAGATGAAATTGAGGCATAAGCAAAAGGAATAATTATATACCCGAGAAATATTGTTGGCAATGTCACCGAAAGTTGCCTGACGTGGTTAGAGTTTTTTTTAAAATAATATTTAAATTTTATATTTATTTTTTATAATAATTTAATTTGGTTATAAAAATATGATTCCATAAAAATAAATATAATATTTTTATTTTTATAATTATTTTAATAAAGATTGTTATTATTTAAACGTATTCTAAATAAAAAACATAAAAATAATTTATTTTTATATATAAATATAATGATAAAAATAAATTATTAAAAAATAAGTATAATATCTTTATATTCTTAAGAATCATTGTTTTGTTCTAGTCGTACTAACCTCCTATCTTAAGGTAATAACATTAGGTTAAATAATTGATCACATCTAGTACACACATTCACACATTTTTTACATAGGAATTTTAATATTTTATCAATTTAATGTTTTTAAATTTTTTTTCTTAATCATGATAACATAGAGACTAATTTTTTAAAATTATAAAGAGATTTAGAGATCAACCAAAAAAAATACGTGCTCTATATATTAAAAACATTGGTTATTAATATTAAAATTTGACACCTTAAAATGATGAAATTTATTGGA
The DNA here is from genome assembly GCA_033030585.1 of Hippophae rhamnoides. Lineage (NCBI taxonomy): Eukaryota > Viridiplantae > Streptophyta > Magnoliopsida > Rosales > Elaeagnaceae > Hippophae > Hippophae rhamnoides. The sequence goes on from CM065431.1 coordinate 3,697,829, forward strand.
GCACATTCAAACCAATTTACTCTATTTGTTACCGAGATCTTTAAGTGAAAAAACCAACATTTCTTTTAATCGGAATAGTTATATTTTATCTGTTACAGTCAAGTCGACTTAGGGCCCTCATTAAATGAGACAAAGTGATGTCATATCAACTACCAATGCGTTGTGAAAGACCTCTTTGTGTGACTTTTGACACAATTCTTAACGAAGAAAATTTATACAACATATTTCCACAACTACACGCAAGTACTTCTGTCAAACATGCGGAGGAGTACAAATCTCAGACTCTCATCCACATATTTTTTATCAACCTTGTCTACGATTTTTTTGCTACTACGTAACATTTGCTTCGTATTGTTGTTCATTTCACACAGCGTCATAATCACTTCCAAGTTCAATTCCTCTGATTGAGCTTAGCCTTTTCCTTCCATTCACTCTCCAAAACAAGTAAAATGGCTCTGTTTGATTTTGCTGCCGATATCATCGAGGATTTGGGATCTATAGGCATCAGAGAAGTTGGACTTCTTTGGGGTGTGGATAAGGAGCTTGTGAGCCTTAAGGGAACAATTTCCGCCATCAAAGCTGTTCTTCTTGATGCAGAGCAGAAGCGTACCACAAGCAATCAAGTCAAAGACTGGCTTGAAAAGCTTGAAGATGCTATGTATGATGCCGATGACTTGGTAGACGAGTTTCGTACCAGAGCTGCCTTAATGCAAGAGAATGATCATAAGTTGTCACGCAAGGTACTCACTTTTTTCTCATCCTCAAATCAGCTTGCTTTTAAGCTAAGAATGGCGCATAGAGTACGAGAAATACGGGAAAAGCTAGATAAGATCAAAGATGATAAAGACAATTACAAGCTAGAATCCCTCCCGGAGACCCCAGTCTCTACTAAATCGAGGGAAACTTATAACTATATACCTCAGGACGAAGTTATTGGGAGAGATGGTGACAAGGGTAATATTATCAAACTGTTATTTGATGATGATTTTGAAGAGAATGTGTCTGTTATTCCCATAGTTGGAATGGGTGGTTTGGGTAAAACCACACTTGCTCAAAGTGTCTTTAATGATGTGGATGTCAATAGTTATTTCGAGTTTAAAAAATGGGTCTGTGTATCTGATTCATTTGACCTGAAAATGATTCTTGAGAAAATGGTGGAGTCTTGTTCAAATAACCTTGATCAACTGCAAAACAATGTGAGGGAAAAATTAGATGGAAAAAGATACTTACTTGTCTTGGATGATGTGTGGAATGAGGATCGTAAAGAATGGATCGAGTTAATGAACTTTTTGAAAGGTGGTGCAAGGGGTAGCAAAATTTTAGTAACTACAAGGACTGATTTAGTTGCTAGAATTGCTACAGGGGGTAGGGGTGAACCATACCTCTTATCTGCTCTCACAGAAGAGATATCGTGGTCTTTGTTTGAGAAAATGGCATTCGAACGAAAGAATGAGCCATTATATTCAGAAACAATTAAGAAAATAGGGATGGAAATTGTAGAGAAGTGTAGAGGAGTTCCCTTGGCCATAAAGACCATAGGGAGTTTATTGTTCACAAAAACCACAGAAGCTGAGTGGTTGCTCTTTAAAGACACTGAATTTGTAAAAATGAGTCAGAAAGATGATGATATTATACCAACACTGAAGCTGAGTTATGATAATCTCCCCTCACATTTAAAACGTTGTTTTGCTTACTGTAGCATGTTTCCGAAGGATTATGTGATAAATGTCTCAAAGTTGATTCAATTGTGGATGGCACAGGGGTTCGTAATCGCCTCCAGCAGAGGACAATGTTTGTATGATGTTGGTTATGGGTATTTTATGGAACTACTTGGGAGGTCATTTTTTCAGGAATTTAAAGATCATAATGATTCAGAGTTGTTCCCATCAACTTGTAAAATGCACGATCTTATGCACGATCTTGCAAATTCTGTGGCAAGAGGATGTTTTTCTTGGTTACCAACAAATTTGGAAAATCTTCATGACAGAACATTACGTCATGTTCGTATTGATTTGGAATCGGACATGTCTGGCAAAATTCCTAAGCCCTTGCTCCAACAAAAAAAGTTAAGGTCGTTTATTATTGAGGGATATTATCGTCTCTTGAGAAGTTCAGAAGTTCCCCAATCCTGAGCAATTTTAAAGTCTTGCGTGCATTGGATTTATCTTCTATGAAAATAAAAACATTGCGGAGTGGTTTGGGAGAAGAATTGATACATTTGAGATATCTTGACCTGTCCAGAAATCATATGAAGCAGCTTCCAGAATCTATAACTGGATTGCACAATCTGCAAACACTTAAGCTGTCGTATTGTAAGGAACTATTAAGTTTGCCCATAGACATAAAGAGATTAGTCAATTTGGTACATCTTGATATTTCCTTTTGCTCTAAATTGACTCATTTGCCCCGTGGAATTGGTCAGTTGACCAATTTGGTACATCTTGATATTTCCGGTTGCTCTAAAATGACTCATTTGCCCCGTGGAATTGGTCAGTTAACCTCTCTTCGAAGACTAGGCTGGTTTCCTGTCTTCAATGATGAGAAGGATTTGCCAAACCATGTTGCTGGTATAGATGAACTAAGCTGCCTTGACAATTTGAAGGGAGAGTTAAAAATTACAATCAAAGGACATGGGAAGCATGCTTTAGCTCGATGCAAAACTGGAAATTTGAAGAGAAAGAGCCTTGACAATTTGAGAATATTGTGGAAGATAAGCAGCAAACAAGATAGAGATAAAAATGCTTCAGAGAATGATGAAGCAATACTGGATTGCCTGCAGCCAAATCTACGTCTAAAAGAATTCGTGCTTAGATGGTATATGGGTACAAGAGTTCCACCATGGTTTTGGTCGCTCCCTTATCTTGTTACGTTGAAGTTGTTTCAATGTCATGAAATTAAAGAACTCCCGTCTATGGGTCAATTTCGTGGTCTGAAGGAACTCATACTTTGTCGCTTGAGCGAGTTGGAGTTTGTGTCATCTAGAACTAGCGACGATGACACGACCATGCCATTGCTGGAATCTCTCAGCATCTGGAGTTGCCCCAAGCTGAAGGAGTGGAGGAGTATAGAAGGGAATAATGCTGCTACTGACAGTGAAGATAAATGCAGGGGATCACAAAAACTACAACTTTCTCAACCAGTCTTCCCTTCTCTTATCAGACTAGAGATTAAGGGCTGTCCAAACTGTTGAATTCAACAAACACTGCAAACACAATTCAACAATCACTGTACCAACGTCAAACATTTTTTTTCCAATATACACGGCGCCTACCAATCAAGTTGTAAATCATACAATTCAATCATGGTGGTTGGTGAAATAGTAATTAGTATTTGTCTATATAAACAATGTAAATATCCTATACAAATCAAGAAAATATATGAATGAAACGTTTATTTCTTCCTCTGATTATTTCTTCAAACATTGATTTCTTCATGGTATCAGAGCCAAATCGTTACTTTATACAAATTTGAAACTCTTGTTCTCTAAAACAGAGATTTTTTTCTCTGAAAATATTTTTTTTCTACTGAAAAAATTTTCATTCAAACACCCTTACAAATTTTAATTACAAACATCAATTTTTAAGCAGTATTTCTCCCACCTAATTTTACCAGACATTACTCTAAACACACCATTAAACATTTTGGTAAAAACAGTAGCAGTAAAAACCTTCCACGCGCCCTCACGCGTCACCGCCGAGGGTAAGTTTTTCCACGCGCCCACGCGCCGTCCTGGAGGTCAAGATGATGACGTGTCATCCTATTGTCTTGTCGCCGGCCGGCTTCGCACAACATGGTCCTGGCCGGCTGAGGGCGTGACGGTCCGCACCTTCGTCTCGGCTCAGTCACTCCTTTGCCGCCAGTTGTCCTGGCCAATGTCTATTGAACCCGGCTTTCGATTGTTCATAGCTTCCTATATTTTTGGCCTGCCTCTATTATTTTAAAGGTCCGAACCCTGCTTTTTTCCTGCTCTAGATTTCTAACACCCGTCCTAGTTTCATTTTTTTAAGTTTTTTAAACCAAATTTGAATCTGCTTTTATGGTTTTTATCCTATTAGTATAAATATATATTAAAAACACAAAAAATAAAATTCTTTTAGCCCTAAAATTATTACACCATTTTCTAGTTTACCATAATATCACGATGGTAGGTATAATTTCATTACCTATGGAGCAATCAAATCCAAATAAGCTTGCATAACTGCTAGTCTCATGTGTTTAATGGCCGAATTGTTCTTAATGAGACTAATTATGATGTTTGTCTCAAATAATAGAAATGCGATATTGGCAGAGAAAACTCTCTTTATATTCACGACAAAAATTTGCAACCCTAAAAAACATCAAACAATTATAACAAGTGGTATGCAAAATCAAAAAGTGAAGAGATGGCTACTTATGTCAATGAAGTCCTAAATCATGGTCGATATTTACGCATACCTACCGCTTCGAATTGGGGTGCTCGGGCGAAAAGATTCTACGAAGTTGATGACAAGATTGTCTTAAACCAAAAACCTTTACTTTTAGACAAAATGGAAAATCACTTTCTATTACATGAGAGTTAACTCAAATTTTCCAAGAGCTGGGACCATCGTGATAAGCGTGGTCACGAAGACCCTCATGATCTAATATCATATCAAGAGTCCGTTGAAAGACTAAGGATACATATTTTCCTCACCGATTAGATTTAGGCCTGAGCAGGCCGTTCAGACGAAATTTTGCGAAAAGAAACTATCCCGCATTTAAGGTTGTTATTCCTCGATCTCGACGAGGTAGTACGTCGAATCTCATCAAGGAAAAATCTGTAGATGTTGACGCTCCATGATATCTAAAAATCGTCTTTTTCCAATCAGCCAGAACGAAGCGCGATCGATAAATCATCATTTAAACGTACTCCATTGTCATCAAGCGGTCATACAAAAGAACGATGTTTTCAACCGCGGATATCCTGGATCAAAGGATCACAACCGTGACTCTCAAGAAAAATCCACGCATACGATGTCTACCGCCACCATTGCCGAAACAACAAAGGATCATGCTGTAACCTCCTCAAAGACATGTTGGTAAGATGCTTAAAGTTTTTTCTCCCGCTTTTAATAATACATGGATAATTGATTCAGTGCAACTGATCATACGACATTCCGATTCTGTATTAAATCTCAAAACCATCCTCACACAAAACTGCTTTGCAGACCGCAATGGTAACACAACCCCACCATCGGGAAAGATCTTTGTCTCTCACTAGTACTTTGAATTTAGACTCGCACTCGTTGTTCTCTTTAGAGTATAATCTTATATCTATTTCTCAAATAACCACTACTTTATCTTGTTTTGTTATTTTTTGGCCCGACTTTTGTGTTGTTCAAGGACATTCAAACAAAGCAAACGATTGTCGTGGTGTTAAAGCGAGGAAACTGATATTATTTGACTTGGATTCAACAAATCATGCATTGGTAAGAATCGGATCTAACAAGGATGAATCAAATATATGGCTATGGCATAGAGATTGGGTCACGCTTCTTTTGGATATTTGAAAAAATTATTTCCAAGTTTATTTTTGAGCTAGATCTTTCTACTTTAAAGTGTGATGTATGTGAACTAGCAAAAAGTCATCGCTCCTCATTTCCCGTAACCTTAAATAAAAGTCCATCTCCGTTTACGGTTATACATTCGATGTATTGTGGTCCTTCCAAAGTCTCTACGTCGGGAGGATCACGTTGGTTTGTTACATTTATTGATGATTTTAGTAGAACGACTTGGTCTGCTTAATGAAATCTAAAAGCGAGGTAAACTTCTTATTTAGAAAATTTCATAAAATGGTTCGTACTAATATAAAACACAGATCCAAGTTCTAAGTTAAGTGATAATTTATGAGAATATAAAAGTTATAAGCTTCAAAAATATCTTCAATCAAGGCATTATTCATCAAACTACTTCGTGTTGATACACCTCAACAAAATGGAGTCAGAAGGAAAAATCGACACTTGTCGAAGTCATTCGTGCCTCATTGATCGCTAATATGTCATTATCTTATGGGGAGAAGCAATTACTTCTAATGCATATTTAATCAATCGGTACCTTCCAAATCTCCATTAACTTCCAAACACCACTACAAGCCATCACCAAGCAATTGTTGCACCAAATGTTCCCAATCTACCTCCTCGTGTCTTTGGTCAGCGTGGCATTTGTAAACCTACATAAACAACAACGTAGCAAGTCGATCCACGAGCAATACGCCGTGTTTTTACGGGATACGCCATACAACAAAAAGTGGTATCTGTTATCATCCTCCTACAAAACAAATGATTACTACTACGGGATGTTATTTTTCACAAGATACAATGTATTTCTCCTCTACACCGAATTTCGTAGGAGTACAACCATGCCGAATTAATTTACATATAAATTGCTTCCTTGAAGAAAGACAAATTATATGTGAGGAAAATACAAATAACTTGAATTCACGGTAATAACTCTCAATATAGAAAAGACTCATGAAATGGAATCAAGTCCTCATGAACTTCAAGATCATCGGAAGTTCCTTACTACCACTAAATGAGTACGAGATTCCTTCTCCACAAGTTCACGATATATCTAACCAATCGTTTAGAGGATGTTCCAACTATTGAACCAACCGGTAAAATACTTCCATCACGTCCCAACAAAGGTATTCCTAAAGCTACGTATTTAACCTCCGAGATTTCTAGTAAAGTCAAATATCCCACGAGTAACTATATGTCTAAACATCGTTTGTCAAAATCAAACGTATCATTTCAGGAATCAATTATCTCGTCAGTATCTATTCCTAACAATAAGGCGAAGCTTTAGCCGACTCAAAAATGGAAAGATGCTATGAATGAAGAACTAAAATCTTTAGAAATAAATAGAACTTTGAGTTGTCGATTGTCCACCAACAAAGAAAATTGTTGGACGTCGATGGATTTTTTTCAAGAAAATATCGCCAGAGCGTATGGTACGATTGAACGATATAAAGCAAGATTGGCAAAGGATACACTCAAACATATTGGATCGACTATACATAAACATTTGCACTGTAGCCAAAATTAACACCTGCTCTGCCCTTGCATCTCTAGTCAGTAAATTTAGATTGGCCATTATATCATTGATGTAAAAAATGCCTTTCTACACGGAGATTTAATTGAAGAAGTCTACATGGATTTACCACCAGAATCAAGAAATCCACAATCCATGGAGAAAAGGTGCGCAAATTAAAAAATCATCGTATGGATTGAAACAATCCCCAAGAGTACTGGCTCGACAGTTCACAAGGTCAATGAAGGCATTTGGCTACAAGAAGCAATTCAGACCATACTTTATTTCTAAAAAAGCGGTATGGTAAGATCACCGCACTTATCAGATATGTCGATGATGATATGATAGTAACAGGAAATGATCTTCAAGAAAGGAAAGCACTACAAACTTACTTATCCAAAGAATTTGAAATGAAAGACCTCGTTCCTTAAAATATTTTCTTTGGGATTGAGGTTTCTCGATCAACAAGGAATCTTCTTATCTCAAAGAAAGTATGCCTTAGATTTATTAAAAGAAACCAGATGTCAAAGATGTCAACCACTAATACACCAAAGAGAGGAAGGATTAAAGTTATGTATCAAGGTTGATCAAGTTCCAACAAATAAAGAAAGATACCAAAGACTTGTTAAGGTTGATGTATTTGGCACACACAAGACCGGACTCATTACGCTTTAAGTATTGTCACCAATTTATGCATAATCCCGGAGAACAACATATGAATGCAGCTTATTCGTATTTTTGAGATATTTAAAGTCCTGCTCGGAAAAGGAGTATTGTTCACTAAGAACTCAGAGTTTTCTAGAATTGAAGTATATACTGATGCTGATTGGGCTGGATCAATAAATGATGTACGATCTACATCAAGCTACTTCACTTTGTAGGGAAATCTTGAATACTTATAGTAAGAAACAACATGTCAGGTCTGCTCAAGCGCAGAGGTCAATACAGAGGAATGGCACTTGGGCTTTGTGGCCTCAGTGGTTACAATCTCTCTTAAAAGATTTGACATATCCGCGAAAGTTAATCAATTAAGTTATTTTATGACAATAAAGCAAAGATGTGATACAGATAATCCAGTTCAACACGATCGTACAAAACATGTCAAGTTGATGCATTTTTTATTAAAGAAAAGTTAGAAGAAAATTCATCGAATTGCCAAAAATCAAGTCAAGATCAATCGTACGACATCCTCACTAAAGTTAGCCTCATATCGAGTATTCACAGAAGTTTTCGCATAAGTTGGGCATGAAAGACATCTACGCACCAACTCGGCGGAAGTTGTTGAATTCAACAAACACCGCAAACACAATTCAACAATCACCGCACCGACGCCAAACATTTTTTTTCCAATATACACCGGTGCCTACCAATCAAGTCAGAATCACTAATTCAATCATGTGAAATAGTAATTAGTATTTGTCTATATAAACAATGTAAATATCCGATACAAATCAAGAAAATATATGAATGAAACGTTTATTTCTTCCTCTGATTATTTCTTCAAACATTGATTTCTTCACAAACCTAACTTCCTTGCCCCTGATTCCCAATGTTGCACGTCTGGACATGTCATATTCAACACAAATTGAGCATCTCCTACAACCGATAGGCAACAACGGATCGCTTCGAATGCTTCGTTTGGAACATTACGAATTGGATTCATTACCTGAGGATATTTTTAAATTCGCATCACTTGAACATCTTTGGATTGCACATTTGTCGAATTTGGTATCACTGCCAGATAGCATAGGCAACTTGTCATCGCTTCGGAATCTTCGTTTGACTAATTGCTCCAATTTGGTAAAATTACCGGAATCTATTCTTCGTCTCAAGTTTCTACGGCATTTAAATGTTAGGGGATGCCCGATGTTAGAGAAAAGATGTAAAAAGAATATCGGTGAGGACTGGCCCAAAATTTCCCACATCCCCAATGCTTATATAGCTAATGATTAAGGAGAATATGAGGAGGTAAATTCTCAATTTCTTTCATGATTTACTATTATATCTGTATGCTAAAACTTAAAAAATGCTCTCTCATTCCTTCTGCTTTTTTCAATCAAGGTATGCACTTACTACCTACCTACATCATCAATCAATCAGAATTCGTAGGTGCTTAAAAAAATTGAGAAACAAAGTTAAAAATGCATTCCTAGAGGTTGATGCACCTGAATCATAAATTCAAGTAAAAAGTGTAATAGATGAAGATCAAGGATTATCATTTTCCTTTTTGTCTTGCCTTCAGCTTCTTGTACTTTTTTTTTTATTATTGTTGATCTTTTGGTACAAATAATGGTATGCATACAATTTTCTCGTTGTAGAACTATTACTGTCAATTTCAATTTTTTCTTCACTGTTTCTATGAATTAGATTTTTAGCATTAAATAATTGAGGTTAAATCTTGATTTTTATCTTCTATGTATATAAAAACATTGCCAAGTGGTTTGGAAGAATTGATACATTTGAGATATCTTGACCTGTCCAGATCTGGTATGAAGCAGCTTCCAAAATCTATAACTAGATTACACAATCTGCAAACACTTAATACAGTTTTTTTTTCACTAGCAAAAAAAATTCGGTTTTTTTCGTATAATACTGGCTTTTGCTTTTGCCTTTTGTTTTCTTTAGCGCTGTTAAAATTTGTGTTAATAGAAAGTGGTTTCTCTCATAGGTAAACCTCACATAAACAGAATTTTATTTGTAATCAGGAAAACAAAAACATTTATATGAAAAAAAAAGAAAGAGTTTATAAATTGTGGACTTAATTAACTTAGAGGGGATGAATATGTTATTTTTAATTTTTATCGATTTATAATTTGATAATCTAAACAAACTAGCTAGGCATGCAATCGTGTGTAAATATATGTGCGGAAATAAAATAATAACACACGATAATTTTAAGTAAAAACAACTTAGGCCACAACCATGACCTAAGAGAAAAACTACCGGTCCATCGGACCACCTAACTTTCTACTATGAAAATCAAATGTTTAAGTACAAACTTGGTCTTATGCTACACTCCCTAGGATACTGCCCTAATGTACTTTACTTACGAGTCCCTGCTCTATTTTCACAGTTTCTAAAATTAACGTGAGCGGTTTCCAAACCAACGTTCTAATAAGCTCCTTGTCAATTAAATCGTTCACAAATCAACTGCAAAAGAAAGATTAGTACAAAAAGAAACACAAGTACCCGTGTGTATTTTAGAACGGATTTAACAATGAATAATCCTAACTAGATGATTTAAAATATGTGTCATTTAAATCAAATCAATTAACAAATTTTAGAACAAAAATGTTAAGAAAAATTGTCAAATCATTAAACATTTCCACTAAAAATATTTTGACCCCAACTATGCAAAAATAATACAAATTAATATATTAACTATATCACAGTTCTCTTCTCTGCCGCCGTATTAATTCAAGTTCAACAAACAACCCAAAAACTAACAAAAAACAACATTCAAATTATGAATATGAGAATTTAAAAATCAAATATTAATTAATTATCTTTACTTTAATTCATGACCTCTAAAAACAAACCAATAACAACCATATATTTATTACCTTTGATCAATTAGCTTCAACAATTCGCCTTTTTGTTTAAACTCTCTTCGGCACCTTCAACAATTCTTTTTCTTTTTTTCGGCAGATTAATGTTCCTTTTTTTTTCAAGCCTAATGTATCTATATACAGAAAATAATAATATCTAATAGTATTAGGGTTAAATGTATCTTGGGCTTAATTTTTTAAAGCCCATTGAAAACAAAAACTTAATATTAAAAAATCATTTCTTAAAACACATTATAAAAATATTTAATTAATAATTTCATAAATTAATTAAAGTTTAAATAAATATTTTAACATAAAATATAATTTCAGATTTATGAAAATGTACTATTAAATGCATGAATATAATCATATGTGTCGTAGTTATAAAAGACATCCCTGAAGTATGAATATCTGGAACTTGAACATTTGTTCGATTTTTCTTGATAAATTTGATAGTAGGCCTAAAAACAAATTTACAAGTAAATATTTTGTCCACAAAAATAACCAACACTCATAGTCCTTACAAACTTCCCCTTTGGCATTTTCGTGTGGCAAAACCTCTCACTTACTACATGATACTTATAAAAATAAGATAAACATACAATGATATCCCAGACTCCATAGTGGAACTATCCTATGGTCCGGTAGATCCATCTTCACTGCAACTTGACAAGCTTGTAAGTAACTGAAACAATATTGACAAAGTATAGGACAACTTGGCATGAAAGCCTCATTGTATATTAGTTCAGTTTACATAGAAATAAGCGAAGTGTAAATAATAGTCATGTAGTATGCATTCATATCAATTAAGCTTAATTAAATATGTTCTCTCCCTATATGCATAACAAAATAAAAACATAGAAGTAAAACACATTATTTCTCTCCCTCTTTTTGACATACGAGAAGGACAAAGTATTAGACAAAGCAATGAAGCTAAACTCCAACTAACGATATAGAAATGTAAAAGTAAAGTAATACATAAATGCAATATGTTTTAAACTCCCCCTAAGTTCTATGACTCTCTAACTTAGAAACAAATTAAAAAGGTAATAAATAAAAATGAATAAAAATCTGAATTTTTTTTGTTTTTGTTTTTAATTTTCATAACTAGCCACATAAGGTATTAAACTCATTTAATTACAAAACAAGCACACAACCAATTGAGAACTCATCATTATTTAACTCCAATTTTGATTATTTATCAAATAAATAAATAAGTAAAATAGAAGAGGTGCACACACACTTCACACATATAATGACACACTGACATTTACTTAAAGTAGTATATATGTTTAAATTTCACAAATATGTCAATTAATTCATTTATGACCTATCAAGAAAGACTTAAAAGAAAAAAATTATCACCTATCATGTAAAACTATAATCGAGTCTTCAATCTTACAAAATAAAGTACATCCACTAAAGGAGGACTTTTTTTTTGTATTTATACATATGAGGTAAATGATATATGATTTTTTTAAAACCTCTATCGGCTCTTTCTTTTTGTGCATTCAATGTGCAAGATTTATATGTAATCTTTTTTTGCATAATCTTTTTTTTTGCACGAGCCATAAACCTAGCATGATGACTTTCACACTAATTGTGAGGTAGCCCTCTCCGCTCACTGCGGTAGCTTCACACATCACAGTAGGTAGCCCTCTCAATACTAGGTGCCTCTATGAGATAAAGTTTTTTAAAGCAAGAAATATAACTTAACACAATTTTACAGTCAAAATTAGTTGAAGTCCTAGAATCTTTCAAGAAAATCAATAAACTTCAAACATAACATATATGTGTGTTCGTGAGTGTGTGAATAAGTTCATGTCAACATCGATCATCACATGTACAAGAATATGTGTGTGCGAAAGCCAAAATTGTAAAATAATTTATACAATAAATATCAAAATGAGTTGAGTCACTAAAAATGAGATTATGTGTATGTAAGTATTAAATGAGTCGAATATTGTGTTGGCCAAACAAGGATGCTATTTTTTTTTTGTAATAAAATTTGAAATTCAATTTGAGGGAGAAATTCACAAGGCACTTATGAGATACTCAAATCTTTGAGTGTCTATGGCTTTAGTGAATATATCAGCTAATTGTCTCTCAGTAGGTACAAACTCAAGTGTCATTATTTTCTCTTCAACTAATTCTCGAATAAAGTGATGCCTAATGTCAATGTGGTTAGTTCTAGAATGTTGAACCGGGTTCTTAGAAATACATATAGCACTAGAGTTATCACAATATAAGGGCATCATACCTTGTGGTTGACCGTAGTCCTTGAGCATGTTTTTCATCCAAAGCATTTATGTGCAAGAGCTTCCTACAACAATGTATTCCGCTTCAGCTGTAGAGAGTGAGATAGAGTTCTGCTTTTTACTGTGCCATGATACTAAGTTGTTTCCAATGTAGAAACAACCACCTGATGTGCTCTTCCTATCATCCTGGTTTCCTGCCCAATCGGCATCTGTAAAACGACTTACTTCACAAGTAGTGTCAGTAGTAAAATATAAACCATAATTACTTGTTCCTGAGATATGCCTGATGATTCTCTTTACATTCTCTAAGTGTGATTCCTTAGGGTCAGCTTGATAACGGGCACACACACCAACACTAAAACATATGTGAGGTTTACTTGCAGTGAGGTAAAGTAAACTACCTATCATACTCCTATAAAGGGTTTGATCAACAATTTTACCTTGAGTGTCCTTTGTAATTTTTGTGCTGGTACCTAAAAGAGTTCATAATGGCTTGCTAGTTTCAAGACCAAACCTTTTAACAAGGTTACAAGCATACTTGGTTTGAGAAATAAATATATTATCACGAGATTGTTTGATTTGCAAACCAAGGAAGAAAGTCATTTCACCTACCATGGACATTTCAAATTCATTTGTCATAACATGCACAAAATCATCCACTAGTGTACTAGATGTGGATCCAAAAACTATGTCATCCACATAAATTTGAGCAATAAAGATCTCGTCACTACTCCTTTTAATGAATAAAGTCTTATCAACTCCCCCTCGAATAAATCCCTTGTTCAAAAGATAGTTGGTAAGTCTCTTATACCATGCTCGTAGAGCTTGTTTCAAACCATAAAGAGCCTTCTTTCAAATTGAGCTAACTCATCATGCATGGCATTTATCCAAAATTCATCCCTAAGAGCTTCATTCATATTTTTTGGTTCAAATTGAGAAATATAGCATAAATGAGTTACCTCACTTATGTGCCTTCTTCTTGTTACCATGCTTGCATTAGGATCTCCAATTATATTTTTAATAGGATAATTTTTTGAAGTTCGAGTTGGATTTATCATTAATGAGGTTGATGCTTCTTCCTTCTTTTGTTCACTTTCCTTCAACTCCTCTTCTTTTATTCCAATTGTGTCACTGGTCATTATTAATTGAGGTGTTGTGAAATTTTCTTCATTTCTAACTTCTTCACTTGTAATCTTCTTACCTCCATCATCTATAATGACATTTATGGATTCCATAACTACATTAGTTCTACAGTTGAAGACTCTATAAGCTCTACTATTTAGGGAATAACCAAGAAATATACCTTCATCACTTCTTGAATCAAACTTACCCAACTGTTCTCGATCTCTAAGTATGTAGCATTTACTTCCAAAAACATGCCTAAATTTTAGATTGGGTTGTTTACCTCTCTATATCTCATAGGGACTTTGGTTTGTACCTGGGCGAAGATATACATGATTTATAATGTGACATGCAGTGTTTATAGCTTCAGCCCAAAACCTTTTGGTGACTCCCTTGGCATGCATCATTACTCTTGCCATCTCTTGAAGTATCCTATTTTTTCTTTCAACTACTCTATTTTGTTGAGGTGTGATAGGACCAGAGAATTCATGAAAGATACCATGTTCTTTGCAGAAGTTAGCATACTTGGTATTTTCAAACTCTTTTCCATGGTCTGTTCTCAGTCTCTTGATGGTTACTATTTTTTCACCTGCTTCAACCTACACTCTTTTACAATATGAGATGAAGAACTCAAAAGCATCTGACTTGTCTCTAAGAAAGTCTACCCACGTGTCATCTCCTACAACTATGATATATTTCTTACCTCTAATACTTTCTGTTCTCATAGGACCCATAAGGTCAATATGTATCAATTCCAATACTCTGTTTGTATTTATACTCTTGATCTTCTTATGTGCAATCCTAGTTTGTTTACCCAATTGACATGGTCCACATACAGGTATTTCAATTTTTGAGAGAATAGGTAAACCACGCACAGTCTCAGTTTTACTTAATCTAACCAAATCTTTAAAATTCATATGACCTAGCTTTTCATGCCATAAGGTAGTTGAGTCATTACTAGCTAGGTTACATGTTACTGTGGATGATATATCAATATAATAACAATTGTCATATGATCTGATTCACTTAATCATACATTCACCCTTTTGATATGTTACAATACAGTGATTGTTTGTAAATTGCACATTAAAATCACTATCACATATTTGATTTATGCTAATCAAGTTTGCCTTAAGTCCTTCCACATATAAAACTTCATCAAGTTTAGGGATACCCTCTATTTGAACAGAGATTTTTCCAATAATTTTAGATGTTTTACCATCACCAAAGGTAACTGTCCCTTCATTGTATTCCTTAAAGGTTTTAAACAAAGAACGATTCCCAGTCATATATCTAGAGCATCTACTATCAAAATACCAAACGGTATTTAATTTAGCTTTAAATGCTATATGGGCCACAAAGCAGTGCAACTCAGATTAATTAACACATCCTTTTTTTAATTTTGGACATTTGAGTTATCGGTTTCTTATGTTCCTCTTTTTGTGTAGTTCTTGTAGTAAAACCTTTACGTTTTGAAATTTTTTGAGGTTTCTTAGAAAAATTTGTACTCGTGATAGAATCATAAGCATAAAGAAATATACACTTAGGTCTAATATGTCATTTTCTACCACAGTGATGACAAATAGGAACAAACTGAATTTTCTTAGAATGATAAGGTGCAGAAACTACCTTCCCTACCTGAGCAATAATGGGTTTTACAAATTGAGTTTTGGATGATGAAGGTGTTGATTGTTCATCTATGTATCCAAGATCTCTCTTATCTCCATGTGGCTTTCCATAGTCTAGGACTTTGGTTAATTTTTTAGCACCTATGGTCAAATTTTTTACCGTCTCTTTAGCAATACTAAGTTCTTTCCTAAGATTTTTGTTTTCCTAAGATTTTTGTTTCCCTCAGTGGTTTCTGCTAGTCTCATATTCAAGGCATTAATATGATCAGACAATTTCTTTTTATCTTTCTCTAGTCTAGAGGAATTTGTTTTGTGAACATTGATGATATCATTAAGTTTAGTTACTTCCAAAAGCAATTTATCTCTCTTCCCTGGCACCTAGACAATCCATGAATAGTTCCTCATAATTCAATACATTAAACTTAGATAGTAAGAGATAACAGTTTATTTCCTCATTTTCTTCATCTGAGCTAAGGTCAGAGTCATTGTGATGTGCATTGGAAGTTGCGGTGAAGGCACAATAATTAGTGTCATCATCCTCTGAGTTACTAGTATTGTTCTGCTCACTTTCTGTGTCACTGAGTGTAGCATTAAAGGATTTTCCAAATTTTTTTTATTGTTAGCACAATCTGTAGAAATATGACCAAATCCTCCACAAGTAAAGCATTGGGGACTAGTGGGTTTATTTTTCTTACCATCAAGGCTAGGGGGCTTGATTTCCCTTAACTTTCGGTCATTCGAACGACTGGATTGTCCCTTGTTGGAATGATTATTCTGTTGACCCTTCTTCTTCATAAACTTCTTAAATTTTCGTGCTAACAAGACTAGTGACTCATCATTCATATCATCATCACTATCAGAGATGTCCTTTTTGGAGCTTTTGAATGCCACATCCTTATTTTTCTTGGGTGGATCAAGAGAAAGCTCGTAGGTTTGGATTGACCCGACAAGTTCATCAATTTTTAGTGTGTCTATATTCTTGCTTTCCTCTATTGCTGTAACTTTCATCTTATAGTCTGCTGTTAAATAGCTTAGGATTTTACGCACTTGTATAGGTTGTGGAATTTTCTCACTAAGGTTAGAACAAGCATTAGTGATATCATAGAAGCGAGCATAAAATTGACCAAAGGTTTCGTTGTTGCTCATTTTAATAGAATCAAACTCAGATGTTAGCAATCTCAATTTTGTTTATTTTACTTGGGAAGTACCTTCATGAGCAAGATCAAGAGCAAGTGCATTCCATGCATCTTTAGCAGTCTTATAGTCGGAGATGCGACGGAACTTATCCATCGACACTGCAGCAAATATTGAGCTTAGACCTTTTTGATTTGCCCCACTAAGGGTGCGTTCTTCAGTGGTCCAATCTCTTCTTGGCTTTATGATTGTTACACCATCTTTTGTTACCGAAGGTGGTTTCCAACTATCAAGAATAATATCACACACTTTTTCATCTTGTCTGAGAAAGGCTTGCATGCGAGCCTTCCAGTAAGGGTAATTAAACCCATCAAAGATTGAGGGTCTAACAAATGACCCACCTTCTTTCATTTGGTCCATAAGTAAGTGTGTGTGTCCCTAAGAATCAATCTCACTAAGTATGTCTAGTGTCGGCTTTGATACCAATTGAGAGTTTATAAATTATGAACCTAATTAACCTAGAGGGGGTGAATAGATTATTTTTAATTTTTACCAATTTATAATTTAATAACCTAAACAAACCAACCATGCATGCAATCGTGTGTAAATATAAGTGCAGAAATAAAATAATAACACACGATATTTTTAGGTGGAAACAACCTAGGCCACAACCATAACCTAAGAGGAAAATCACCGGTCTACTGGACCACCTAACTTTCCACTATGAAAATCAAATGTTCAAGTACAAACTCGATCTTATACTACGGAGTACTGCCCCAATGTACTTTACTTACGAGCCCCTGCTGTATTTTCATAGTTTCTAAAATTAACGTGAGCGGTTTCCAAACCAACGTTCCAATAAGCTACCCGACAATTAGATCGTTCACAAATCAACTGTAAAAGAAAGGTTAGCACAAAAAGAAACACAAGTACCAGTGTGTGTTCTAAAACAGATTTAACAATAAATAATCCTAACTAGATGATTTAAAATATATGTCATTTAAATCAAATTAACTAATAAATTTTAGAACAAAAATGTTAAGAAAAATTATCAAATCATTAAACTTTTTCGCTAAAAAGATTTTTACACCGACCATGCAAAAATAATACAAATTAATATATTAACTATATCATAGTTCTCTTCTATGCAGGCACATTAATTCAAGTTCAACAAACAACCCAAAAGCTAACAAAAAGCAACATTCAAATTATGAATAGAGAATTTAAAAATACCTCTAAAAACAAACCAACAGCAACCATATATTTATTACCTTTGATCAATTAGCTTTAACAATTCTTTTTTTTTTTCGGCAGATTGTTATTGCCTTTTTGTTTAAACCCTCCTCGGCACCTTCAACAATTCTTTTTTTTTCGGCAGATTAATGTTTTTTTTTTCAACCCTAATGTATCTGTATATAGAAAATAATAATATCTAATAGTATTAGTGTTAAATGTATCTTGGACATAATTTTTTAAAGTCCATTAAAAACAAAAAAAACTTAATATTAAAAAAATCATTTCTTAAAACACATTATAAAAATATTTAATTAATAATTTTATAAATTAATTAAAGTTTAAATAAATATTTTAACATAAAATATAATTTCAGATTTATGAAAATGTACTATTAAATGCATGAATATAATCATATATATAGTAGTTATAAAAGACATACATAAAGTACGAATATCTGGAACTTGAACATTTGTTCGACTTTTCTTGATAAATTTGATAGTAGGCCTAAAAATAAATTTACAAGTAAATATTTTATCCACGAAAATAACCTACACTCATAGTCCTTACAATAGTGAATTATACTTTTCGATCATTAATTTTATCATTTTTAATATATTAATTTTTCAATAAATGTTTATAACTTTTTTACTGTTAAATTTATATATTTAACACAATCTATATTTAAAAATTATATTAAATTATACTATAATATTTAAAATTAATTTGTTAAAAACTTATTTTTTAAATTATGTATTCCCATAACTTTTAAAATTTAACATCTTCAATTAATTCTTTAAATTTGAACTGAAATTATTTAATGAATGAAAAGTTACGAAAATAATTAAAGTTTAAAAATGACACAATTAGTTAATAAAAAAACATAATTCACCCGAAAAGACAGAAAGTATGAAATAAAATAATAAATTACATGTTTTTTTGAATTATTTAACCTTTTAACTTTTAATATTTAATATATTTTGTCTAATATCTTTAAATTTAAACTGAAATTATTTATTAAAAAAAGTGATAAAATTAATAGTTGAAAATATATTTCACCTAAAAAAAGAAAAAAAAGAAAAAAACTAGATATTATAAACAAATATAAGGATAGTGAGTGTTGTTATTTTCGTTGACAAAATATTTATTCGTAAATTTATTTTTAGGTATATTATTAAGTCTATGAAAAAAAATGAACAAATACTCGACTTTGAGATAATTATACCTCAAGTATATCATTGATAACTAGAACACATATGCTTATATTTATATTTTTAATAAACGTGTTCATAAATATAAAATTATTTTTAATGTTAAAATATTTATTTAAACTTGAATCAATTTATGAAATTATTAATTAAATATTTTTAGATGTATTTTAATATTTTTAAGATATATTTTAAAAGAATTATTTTTATAATATTAAGATTTTAATGGATTTTGAAAAATTAAACTCAAAATATATTTAACCTTAATACAAGTTATTATTATTATCTATATATATATATATATATTAAAAAGAAAGAAAAAAAAAACCTTACAGCCGAATAGCAAAGTCTTAAAGATTTTGAAGAAAGTATATATCATTGTCTTCTCTGCATCATCAGTACTTCAAAGTATATTGGCGACAAGGTCATACACATATTTGATCAACATTATATATTAATATAGCCACTGTTGGAATTGTGGCAACGATCCTAACTTGATATTGAGAAGTTTAGCGATGATTAATAATATCATATAAGGAATTTAAGTTTTATCTGAGGATCTATTTTTGGTGCAGTTCATTAAAGGTATGCAAAGATATGGAAATTAATTTACGGTATTTGATTATCTATATTTTCATAATTTATGGTCAAATTGGTTTTTTTTTTTTGCTCATATAGGTTCTTTTTAATTAAGATTTTTCATGTTTAAATTAAATAAAAATATTTAATAATAAATTATTTTAAACTATAAGTAATATTACTCATAAATAATATTTCACCAAATTAAAACTAACTTAAATCAATAAAAGTGTAAACAGTGGACTATAAGTTGAGTTTGTGTGGATTTAAATTTAATAAATTTGATAATAAGTATTGACAGGTATTTCAAATTAACAACTATGCGTTTTTCGAGTAACCTTCAAGTAAATCTATCGGTGAATGTATATTTTCAATTATTTTTAAAGTTATAATTGTTATAAAGCTCCTTAATTTAAGGAGCAAACATGAAAGAAACACTGAACAAAAACAAGGAAAGAAAAACACGAAAGAATTCATGGAAAGAAACAAGGAAAGAAACATTGAAAGAATTCACGGAGGAAACAAGGAAATTTTAATTCAAGGAAAGAATTTAATAACCATTAATTTAAGGAAAGTAATTCAAGAGTGAATTTTCCTATAATAGTAATCAGAATTTAATTAATCATCCAAAAGTTTTCATTCCAATCGAGAGAAAAGCTGTAGAGAGCAAAGCTTGCAGAGAAAATCGGTAGTAATTTTCGTGTAATCGTCGCGGAGTCATGAGTTGTCAGGAACACCTCGCTGTAATTTCTCCCCTTCAAGAAAAAGATCTCATAGCAGTCCCGAGACGAAGTTAAGATCGGGCCGAACTCCGTTATCAAATTTTGTGTTATTTTTCTATTCTTCGCTTTCTCATAAACCATGATCTTAATTTACGTTATTTCCCAACAACCTGTATCGAGCTATTTGGTAGTGATTGGTCAATTTTTCTCATAAGAAATAATCGTAAACGATCCGTATAAGTCGATTTAGTGAGCACGGCCGCAGATGTGGAAGCAGTGAAACTCGAGAAATGATGGCACGATTTCTGGTTTGGAAAATGCAGATAGAGGATTATTCAGATCAAAGAAATCTATATCAACCTCTCTCGCGAAGGTTATTAGGCAGGAAGAAGATTGAATCTTCTAGACGTACAAGCCCTGAGCTATTCGATCGACGTTATCCCGTAATGTTGCTTTTAACATAAGAAGCGGAAAAGACCACTACTCTGGTCTTAGGATGGCGCTCTCCAATATGTATTTACCATCGCCTCAAACAAAGTGCACTTCGATGCGCGCGCTTGCTCAATTTCATGGATGACTAAGGCGCACCTGCATTAACATTTCAACGAACTCAACACAAGCTTACAACCCAATAGTTCGGGAAATTGAATTGATTCTATAAGAAGACGAGCATTGATACTTTTGTCTTCTCTACCGTAGTAAATGGAATGCATCACACTACTACCGCGAAGAGCTCATCGGAAGCAATAAGTTGAAATTGACGACAAAATGTTCGGATTTGGTTCTCACGAAGAGATCCGACGTAGAGACAGTGTGAATCGTCAACCTCTTCGGGCTTTGCATACGTAGTCAAGAGGAAGAAATTCAACCAAAGGAAATGGACGCGTAGAGAATGACCACCGAGGTAGATCAAAAGACAGTGAGGTCCAAATCCAGAACTTAATAATTCCCATAGCTCAAGACTATCGAGTGTTGGAATCAGGAAGAACCGCACTACAAAATCGCAAGAATGCACCGAAGGACAAACGTCAAGGGCGCAGCAGTAAATGTTACTTCCACCTCGCGAGGAGAGGATGCATTGATACGCTTCTTTGGAGAAGCGAGGAAGAATCTTGGGTGTTAGACCGGAGCATCGTGCTCCACGCTACTTCACAAAAAGAATTCTTCGAGAAATATGTCCCCTAAACCTTGGAAAGGTATATCTTGAAGGATGATCAACCACTACGTATATTATTGGCAAGTGGTAAGAAGATTAAGTTGAACGGATCTCGTTTGGGAACCGGGCGATGTCGCATATTCCCGATCTCGTAGGAACTTAATCTCAATGCTGGGCCGTGAAGGCTACACTACGATCTTCCACGCGATGATTGAAGATTTGAAGATGCGGTGCAACGACTTGCGAGGCAAGAAAAAGTGGCACTTTACACGACAAACAGGAGGCACGTTGTTCAATTACGCCGCTAGAAGCAATGAAACACCAAATCTACGGCACTGCAGACCAAAGCATGAGCGGTATGGATGAAGATTATGCGACCGGGCGGAAAACTTCAGGTCTACAACACGGAGATAGACATGGCGAAGATTGCATACTGGAAAGCAAAAGAGAGTCGGCTTTCGTACAAGTTACGTAATCCCAAAAGAAGTAGGCGTTGAGCTTATTCACTCGATGTTTCGGGACCAACGACCGCCTCATCTATCAAGGAAACACTACTGCGACTTTCATCGATGATCACTCTCAAGGTAATGGGTTTACTTTCTAAAGCATAAGTCCGAGTATTTGAGGCTTTCAAGATGGAAAGCTACGGTGGAAAATGAGACGGTTTAAAGATCAAAAAGCTCGAACCGATAATTACATGAATATGAAGACACCAGATTCAAAAATTTGCCATGAGCACGGAATTAGAATGGAAAGAACTCTGTTGTGCACGCCTCAACACAATGGTGTACTGGAAATGATGAACCGAACGCCGACAGAAGAGCCTGCCATTCGTATACAAATGTCTACCAAAGCAATTCGGGCGTAAGGCCAACACGCTACGCTTACTTGATCAACCGAGGCCCATCCTGTTCCATTTGGAGCATAGAATACCGTAGGTATGAGCGGAAAGAGGTGAAACTATCACATCTAAAAGTTTTCTGTCAGGTAGCATTTCAGGTACACGCGATCAAGGCAGAATAAGCTTGATCCCAAATCCCAAGAAACGCATTCATCAAGCATGCGAGGATGAGTTTGGCTACCAGTATTTGGGATGACGAAAAGAAGAAAGTTATCCGTAGCAGAGATGTGATTTTCAACGAAAGGTGATGTATAAGGACATGCATAAAATGAGCGCCAATGACCTGCAGAACGAGTCAAGATTTGCAGACGCAGATGATGTCCGTATACTTCCGCAATGTAACCAATTGTAACAAGTCCTCACCGTAGGAACTTGTTGGACAAAGCAAGACACAAGATTCCCGACACACCACAACCTCTTACTCCAGCCTCAGATTTGTATGTCTTCGACCTTACGTGCCTAATGCGAGATACATGAACTATATGTCATTGATCAATATGGCGGAGCTCCTCGAATGCTATGACGTGAAGCTTTGTCGACTCGAGATTCCAACAAGCTGAGTCTGCTATGAAAGAAGAAATGAAATCTCTCATCTCCAACCGCATACATGGAACTACCGAAGTTACCTACGGGAAAGAAGGCACTTCATAACAAATGGGTGTACCGGTGAAAGAGAGTACGATGGTTCCAAGAGATACAAAGCCCGCCTTAGTTGTCAAAGTGGTTTCAACTGCATAAGGAGTTGACTACATCGACATTTTTGCTCCCTTGTTACAAGCTCAATACTATCGTATCAAGATTGAGTATCAGAGCTATCAAGATCTTCATCTTGGAACAAGCTTGACGTGAAGACCAGATTCCTTCACGAGATTTAGATGAAGAGATTTACATGTACCACCGTAAGGTTTCTTTAGCGGGAATAAGAATACGGGCTGCAGACTTAAGAAGAGTTAATGGCCCGAAACAAGCCCCGAGACAATGGTACAAAAATTTGACAAATGCCATTTCACGCACGAAGGTTTGGGAAGTGCAATGCTGATCATCATTGCTACTTCAAGAGATATAAGTCCGGCTATATCATTTTACTACTTTACGCCGATGATACGTTAAGAAGCAGTTCAGATATGGATGATATTAAAAGGTCAAGAAGAATTGTCAAAGCGAATTTGACATGAAAGACTGGTCCAGTTGTTAAGATTCTTGGAATGCAAATCACAAGAAATAAGAAGAAAGGATCCTCACGCTTATCTGTGCAGAGACATTAATCGTGGTTTTGCAAAGATTCAACACGGGCGACGCTTGCCAAGAAGACACCCTCGTCAAATATTTTCGCCTATCCAAGGATCACCCCCACGTACAAAGAGGAGAATTCATGGCTAAGGTTCCTTATGCCTCACCATTGGAAGTTTAACGTACGCAACGGTTCCAGACGAGACCGCACATCGTCACGCAGCCGAGCTTGTTAGCAGATTTAAGGCCAAATCCAGAAAAACTCATCGGGGAAGAATCCGTTGGATTTTTGGCGTATCTGCGAGGCACCAAAAGTGCTTCAGACTTTAGTAAAGCGAGAGTTAAAAGTACAAGTCCGTAGACGCGGACTCGAGGTGAAGCTTGATCACCGAAGCACCACCTGCTATATATTTATCGGCCGAACTACAAATTAGTCGATGTCACAAATACGTAAAATTGTCACTCTATCCACTACAGAGTCGAGTACGTAGCTAAAGAATCGTTCTAGTAAAGAGATGATAATGGCTTCAAGGTTTGTTAATCGAAATGGGATTCAAACAAGAGTAGAATGTTCCGCAAGAATGAGGATAGTCAAAGTGCAATACACTTGGCGAAGAATTCAAAGATTTCATTCTGTAACAAAGCATATCGACTTCTGTTATCACTTCATCGATCTCTACGTAAGATGACTGTTACATCGAGAAGATTCAACAGGAAAAATCCAAGCAGAATATGTTAACAAAGCGTATGACTATCGACAATCAGCATACTAACTTCACTGATCCGCTAGAGTAACAAAGACTAAAAGTCACATCGTGATTTATCAGAGGTACAGACATGATTGAAATCGCCTTCGTCAGTGGAGATTGTTATGCTCCTTAATTTAAGGAAAGAACACGGAGCAAAACATATGGAGCAAAACACGGAGCAAAAAACAAGGAGCAAAACATTGAGCAATTCATGAAAAACACGAGCAATTCATTGGAAAGAAACAAGGAAAGAACACGGAGTAAGCATCATTGAAGAAAACAAGGAAATTTTAATTCAAGGAAAGAATTTAAGCGAACTATTAATTCTACGAGTAATTCAAGCGAGTGAATTTTCCTATAAATAGATGTAATTGTAATTTAATTAATCATCCAAAAGTTTTCATTCCAATTGAGAGAAAAGCTAGAGAAGCAAAGTTTTTTAGAGAAAATCGGTAGCAATTTTCTACAGATTCGGCCATGATATGTAGTTGTAAACACCTCACGTAATTTCTCCTTTCAAGAAAAGACCGCAGTTATGCCCGAGACGTAAGCAAGATTGGCCGAACTCCGTTATCAAATTTTGTGTGTTATTTTTCTATTCTTGCTTTCTCATAAATCTGGCTTATCGGGAATTTACGTTATTTCCCAACAATAATTATATATATATAATATATGAATAATGATATAATTATATTTAAATTTATATATTTTTAAAGATATAAATAAAAAAATAATTATATTTAAATTTATATATTTTTAAAGATATAAATAAAGAAATAATTATATTTAAATTTATATATTTCAAAAAGTGAGGAGTACAAATCTCAAACATTTGCTTCGTATTGTTATTCATTTCACACAGCGTCATAATTACGTCTAAGTTCAATTCCTCTGATTGAGCTTAGCCTTTTCCTTCCTTGCACTCTCCAAAACAATTAAAATGTCTCTTGAAATTCTCTATGATATCAGCAAGGCTTTGGGATCTGTATGCATCAGAAAAGTTGGACTCATTAGGGGTGTGGATAAGGAAGTTGAGAGCCTTGATGAGACAATTTCCTCACTAAAAGCCATTCTTCGTTATGCTGAGAAGAAGCCCATCACCAGCGACCAAGTGAAAGACTTACTTGAAAAGATCGAAGTTATTGTGCATGATGCCGATGACTTGGTAGACGAGTTTCGTACCAGAGTTAAAATACAGATGCATGATAATCTGTTTCGCAAGCTACGGACTTTTTTCTCACGCTCAAATCTAAGGAGGCCTCATAGGGTACAAGAAGTTTGGCAGAAGCTATATAAGATCAAAGATGTTACAGCCTTTCACTTGCCAGAATCCCACCAAGAGACCCCAGACCCTACCACTCGTTACTTCATACTTCCGGACGAAGTTATTGGCAGAGATGGTGACAAGGTTAAAATTATGGAGAAGTTGTTAGATGATGATGTTGAGGAGAATGTGTCTGTTATTCCCATAGTTGGAATGGGTGGTTTGGGTAAAACCACACTTGCTCGAACTGTCTTCGATGATGTAGTCATCCCTCGTCATTTCGAGTTAAAATCATGGGTCTGTGTGTCAGATCCATTTGACTTGCGGATGATTCTTAATAAAGTGGGGGAGACCAATAACCTTGAGATAGATCCACTGCAAAACATTGTGAGGGAAAAATTACATGGAAAAAGATACTTCCTTGTCTTGGATGATGTGTGGAATGAGGATCGTAAAAAATGGATCGACTTAATGAGCTTTTTGAGTGGTGGTGCAAGGGGTAGCAAAATTTTAGTAACTACAAGATCTTATTTTGTTGCTAGAATTGCTACAGGAGGTAAGGATGAAACCTACGGCTTATCTGCTCTGACAGAAGAGACCTCCTGGTCTTTGTTTGAAAAAATGGCATTCGGACAAAAGAAAGAGCCATTGTGTTCAGATACCATGAAGGATATAGGGATGAAAATCGTACAGAAGTGTAGAGGAATTCCCTTGGCTATAAAGACCATAGGGTGTTTATTGTTCAACAAAACTACAGAAGCTGAGTGGGTGGCCATTAAAGACACTGAACTTGTAAGAGTGAGTCTGGAAGGTAATGATATTTTACCAATACTAAAGCTGAGTTATGACCATCTCCCCTTGGAATTAAAACGTTGTTTTGCCTACTGTAGTTTGTTTCCAAAGGATTGTGAGATAGATATCCCAACGTTGATTCAATTGTGGATGGCACAGGGGTTTTTAATATCCCCAGGCCAAGGACAATGTTTGTATAACGTTGGGTATGAGTATTTTATGAAACTACTTGGGAGGTCCTTTTTTCAGGAATTCAAAGAAGATCCTTATAAGACAAAGGTCCTATGGCACACATCAACTCCACTTTATAACAGAAGAATCACATCAACTTGTAAAATGCACGATCTAATGCACGATCTTTCAAAATCTGTGGCAAGTGGATGTGTTTTTAGGTTGCATATTACTGCTTTGGACTTGGACATGTCTGGAAAATTTCCCAAGCCCTTGCTTCAACAAAAAAAGTTAAGGTCGTTTATTTCACATGAATATTATAATGATTCTTATCATCCCTTGGGAAGTTCAGGTCTTGACACAATCTTGTACAATTTTAAACACTTGCGTGCATTGGGTTTGTCTTGTAATCTTATTACTACATTGCCAAGAGGTTTGGAAGAATCGATACATTTGAGATATCTTGACCTATCCAGAAATCATATGAAGCAGCTTTCAAAATCTGTAACTAGGTTGTACAATCTGCAAACACTTAAACTGTCGTTTTGTAGGAAATTATTAAGTTTGCCCAGAGACATAAACAGATTAGTCAATTTGACCATTCTTGATATTTTCGGCTGCAATAAATTGACTTATTTGCCTAGTGGTATTGGTCAGTTAACCTCTCTTCAAACACTAGGTTGGTTTCCTGTCTTCAATGATAGGAAGGATTTACCAAGCCATGTTGCTGGTATTGATGAACTAAGCTGGCTTGACAATTTGAAGGGAGAGTTAGAAATTGCAATCAACGGACATGGGAAGCATGCTTTAGCTCGATGCAAAACTGCAAATTTGAAGAGAAAGAGCCTTGACAATTTGAGTATATGCTGGGAGATAAGCAGCAAACAAGATAGAGATGCTTCAGAGAATGATGAAGCAATACTGGATTGCCTGCAGCCAAATCTACGTCTAAAAGAATTCGAGCTTTGTGGGTATATGGGTACAAGATTTTCACCATGGTTTTGGTCGCTTCCATATCTTGTTACGCTGAAGTTGTTTGGATGCGATGAAATTAAAGAACTCCCGTTTATGGATCAATTTCGTGGTCTGAAGAAACTCGCACTTGCTTTCTTGTGTGGGTTGGAGTTTATCTCATCTAGAACTAGCGATGATTACACGACCATGCCATTGTTGGAATCTCTCACCATCATGGATTGCCCCAAGCTGAAGAAGTGGAGTGTAGAAGGGAATAATGCTACTGACAGTGAAGATAAATGCAGCGGATCAATCACAGAACAAAAACTGCAACTTTCTCAACCAATCTTCCCTTCTCTTATCAGACTAATCCTGGGGTGCTGTCCAAACCTAACTTCCATGCCCTTGATTCCCAATGTTGAAGTGCTGAAACTGACAAATTTTACACAAACTGAGTATTTCCTACAATCAATAGGCAACAAAGGATCGCTTCAGTGGCTTGATTTGGAATTTTACCACTTGGATTCATTACCGGAGGATATTTTCAAATTCGCATCCCTTGAACATCTTGGGATTGCATATTGGTCGAATTTGGCATCACTGTCAGATTGTTTGGGCAATTTGTCATCGCTTCGGAATCTTTATTTGAGTAATTGTTCCAATTTGGTAGAATTACCAGAATCCATTCTTCGTCTCAAGTCTCTACGGTGTTTATTTATTAGTAGTTGTCCGATGTTGGAGAAAAGGTGCAAAAGGAATACCGGTGAGGACTGGCCCAAAATTGCCCACATCCCCAATGTTTTTATAGTTTATGATTAAAATGATATGTAGGTACCTACATATCATCAATCAGGTTGAGGCGGTTGAACAATAAATTCAAGTAAGTTAGGTGTAATAGGTAAAGATAAAGGATTATCATTTTTCTTTTTGTCTTGTCTTCAGCTTCTTCTTCTTTTTTTATTGTTGATATTTTGGGCACAAATGCTGGTAGGTTTACAATTTTCTCGTTGTTGAATCATTACTGTCAATTTCAATTTTTTCTCCACTGTTTCTAGGAATTAGGTTTTTCTCATTAAATAATTAATTTTTTCAATTACTAGAAGATATAAAATATTTATAAGTTCTTCAAGCCTTAGATTTTTATAATTTTTATTTGTTTGGTAAAGGCAAACCAATTTGTGTCTGATGTTTATTATTGCTTTGGAAGGTTTTACTGGGAACATACATACTTGGCATTAGTGTTTCAAATGATTCTAAGATTAAGAAATGTACATATAACAAATACCACCATACAACTATATAAGATTAAGGGTGATTATTTATGTAATTTTTCTAAAAGTTCTTGTATTTTTTTGCTATCTTAACAACTCATGTAAATTTTTTACATAAACGAGATGACATTGTTTAAAACTTGAATGTATCCAATAATTACTAAAAACTATAAAGTAACTCACAAGTTTTCACATTTGAAATCAAATTTGATTAAAATTAATAGAGAATTCACTTGAAGACATATTGTATGCCAAGTTATTAACCCATACAACTATATTTCAATACCACTATTAGATTACACAGGCTTACATATTTTCTTTGCAGCCTACCTTCTCTAACTTCCTATTTCATTTTTCTCATATACAAGCTTAAATTTATCCCTAAATGCTCGTCAATGTCAATAACTTTTCTTCCTTTTCAATACCTAAGACACGCTGAAGCCAATTCATTTTGCGGAATTTCATTCATGTTAAAGAACGTTCTTTCTTTCTGTACAAGTATTTACTCGTATATCGACCACTAAAAAGTAATCTATGATACTATAGAAGTATTTGCTTAACATTTTATTTACTTTATTAGTGTTGGTGTGTGCTATAACAGTGGCAGACACAAATGCTCCATGGAATAAAACATGGAGCAAACAAAAATATTAGTGGAGCCATAAAACCTGGATGTGCAGGTTTTATGGTTATTGTTTAATTTTTCGTTTTTCCTTATATACATTGTAAATTCTTGTAAAACAGAACAGAAATAATAATGGAATACATCTTATGATTATCAGAAAACACAATGTTTTGACATGGTATCAGAGCAAGGTATGGAATTACCTATTATGCTGGTTTCTGTTCTCAGAAAATTTGATTTCTGATTTCTGGTGTAACCATTCTGGTTTACACTTACCTTCGTTTTTATCTCTGATTTCTGGTGTGGCTCCTTGAAGAAAAAATGAATCACAGAGATTGATTAATAGTGTTGTGCCGTAGAAGTGGTTCTGAAAAAAAAAAATCAAGTCAGTGTTTTAGGCCAGAAGTCATTGACGTGAATCGTTGTTTTTGTGTATAGGTTGAAAAAAAACCAATTAGTTGCAATATTGAAAAAAAGGGAAAAAAGAGACGTTTTTCCATATTCTGGAAATCAGAATAGAAACGAACAAAGAAGAAGAAGGAAAGACAGAGAGGAGCATTCAACAATACCTATTTTCCAGGAAAAACTATCATTTCGCAAAAGAAACAGAATACAACTCAGGTTTTTTTTTTCGGCTAGAGCTCGCAGGGAAACATAACGCCGAGTAAAACTTTCTGAACCTCTGGCTACACCTTGTTGAATGCACCATTTTCAGTGAATCTGATAGGAGAGGAAACTGATCGATTCGCACAAGGAATCAGAAGGAAAAGGGCGCCGCTGCATCAAGGAACGAAGACGACGCTGCGCAGAGGAAACCGTAGAGGAAGCTGCTCGACGCGCAAAGGAAACGGCTCGACCATCTCCTGAAATCGCGTAGGAAGGAGAAGAGGCGCCGCTGCGAGAAGGGAAATTAGGTTTAGGGTTAAGAATTGTTTTTTTTCAATTTATATAGATTTCATGGCGGAATCTAGAGATTTAACTACCAATTTCATTTTGGAAGACTTGACGACGAAAATGACGGAAGTTCTAACCAGAGCTCAAACCGGCTCACAACCTCCGCTAACTGAAGCGTCGACTGCCCCAATTAGTATCAAGTTGGGAGGATCCAACTATGCCTTGTGGTCCCAGGTGGTAGAGATGTATATCTCTGGCAAAGACAAACTGGGATATATCAATGGGGAATTTCCTCAACCTGCTGAAACCGACCCCTCATTCAGGAGATGGCGCACTGAAAATGCCATTGTTAAAGGATGGTTAATCAATTCGATGGACCCCTCCTTGATTGCAAATTTTATTCGATTCCCAACTGCAAGACAAGTTTGGGATTCTGCAGCTACCACCTACTATGATGGTACAGACACGTCTCAAGTGTATGATCTTCGCCGTCGAGTTACTCGTACGAAGCAAGCAGGTGGATCCATTGAAAAATACTACAATGACCTTCAAGGGTTGTGGCGTGAAATTGATTTCCGTCGTCCTAATCCAATGGAGTGTGCGATTGATATACAAAAATACAACTCCATCATACAGGAAGATCGGGTATATACCTTCCTCGATGGACTTGATGATAGATTGGATAAAACTCGAAGTGATGTGCTTCAGATAAAACCATTTCCTACGGTGGAACAAGCCTATGGATTCATCCGCAGGGAAGAGGTCAGGCAGACGGTGATGATCACAGGTGTAGATACGACACCCGGAGCAGTTATGGCTTTTAAAGGGGTCAAGGGACACCATAATCTAATGCCACCAAAAACAGGACCTTCTGTGGGTAGCAAGAAATCCACGGGAAATCCACCATCTCTTGACATGAAATGTGGCCATTGCGGAAACTCCAAACACACCCGTGAAAATTGTTTCAAACTACATGGGTATCCAGAATGGTGGAATGATCTTCAAGCACGGAAGAAACGGGACACCACTGGGCGAGCAGCTGTGGCTACCAATAATGCCTCACTATCCCTCACTTCTCAGGCCGAATCTTCCCAGGATCCAGGTATTTCAAGTAAAGCATTTCACATCTCTACTCATAGTGCTAAAGAGGATTGGATTCTGGACTCTGGAGCTACAGATCACATGACGTTTGACCCAAACGATCTATCCAATACAACCCAGCCAAGACGGAGTCGTGTTGCCAATGCAAATGGGGTCACTTATCCAGTTACAAGAGCTGGAACAGTGACCTTATCTCCTTCATTATCATTATCTAATACTTTGCTAGTACCTTCTCTGTCAAACCGACTAATGTCTGTAAGTCAGGTCACTTCAGACCTTAACTGTGTAGTATTGATGTACTCTACTTTTTGCCTTCTACAGGATATTCTCACCAAGGAGATCATTGGGCGTGGTACTAGGAGAGGAGGGCTATATTATGTGGATGACCTCAGTTCAGGAAGAGCCAATCACATGCAACATACTGTTGGTAACAAGGAACGACAGATTTGGCTATGTCATCGTAGATTTGGGCATCCATCATTCGGGTATTTAAAGCACCTACTCCCCAGTTTATTTTCAAATATCACACATTCAGATTTCAAATGTGATACTTGTATCCTAGCAAAAAGCCATAGGACGTCTTATCCTATGAGCATGAATAAAAGTATGGCTCCTTTTGCTTTGGTACATTCTGATGTTTGGGGACCTTCCCCGGTCATTACGTCATCGGGTCATCGTTGGTTTGTTATTTTTGTTGATGATTGTACACGAATGACATGGCTTTACCTTCTCAAACATAAAGATGAAGTATTTGCTACATTTCACATGTTTCACACCATGGTTCAGACACAATTTTCTGAAAAAATTAAGATACTTAGGTCTGATAATGGAGGGGAATATGTTAATCAACAATTCCGGACATACTTTGACAACCATGGTATTCTCCATGAAACCTCATGTTCACAAACCCCACAACAGAATGGGACTGCGGAGAGAAAAAATCGGCATATTTTAGAAACGGCTCGGGCCTTACTAATCGGTGCACATATGCCTAATAAATACTGGAGTGATGCTGTTACTACAGCTGTGTATCTACTGAATCGAATGCCCACAAAGACCTTACAATTTCAGACTCCATTAAAAGTGTTATCTGATCATCTTCCTTTGCCTACTATTTTGATGCTTCCGCCCCGAATCTTTGGATGTGTTGTTTTTGTCCACCTCCATAAAAATCAACGAACTAAGTTGGATCCGTGTGCTGTCCGATGTGTATTCTTAGGGTATGGTGTACAAAAAAAGGGGTACCGATGTTATGATCCAATTACTAAAAGACACTATACTACCATGGATGTCACTTTCCTCGAATCAGAATATTTTTTCCCATCACCGGTATCCAATTCCACTCTTCAGGAGGAGAGTTATGGTGAAGAACGAAATTGGCTTGATGTTGAAATATTAGACACAAGTCCAACATACTCGGATCGTGCCAATAATATGGAGGAGCCCGTATCTAGACCCGAGCTTGAACTTCCAAGAATTGAAGCTGAAGTAGTACTTGAATCTCCAGAAGATGAAGTGGTTGATGTCCCCCTCCTTTCTCTAGTACCCAATGATCCTCCCGCCGAGAACACTCGAGGTAAGCTATCCTATCACACCTTTACAGACTAATGCTATAGATACATCTGTTGGTTATGTTTTACCTTTCAGACACAATCGAGGTAAACCTCCAAATCGATACTCCCCAGAAAGAGAAGAACGACAACCCAAGTATCCAATAGCAAATTATGTATCTACTCAAAGGTTATCAGAACCTATCAGGGCATTTGCACAAACACTCTCCTCGTGTCAAATTCCGAGTAGCATTGAAGAAGCTTTATCTGATCCAAAATGGACTCAAGCTATAAAAGAGGAATTTGAGGCACTACAGAAGAATAACACATGGGTGTTAAGCGAGTTGCCTCAAGGGAGGAAGATGGTAGGATGCAAGTGGATTTTCTCCATTAAGTATAAAGCAGATGGGTTAGTTGATCGTTACAAGGCGAGGCTTGTAGCAAAAGGATATACACAGAAACATGGGATAGATTATCAAGAAACCTTCTCACATGTGGCTAAACTAAAAACTGTGAGAGTTTTGTTATCTCTTGCAGCAAATTTAGATTGGCCATTGCACCAACTTGACGTGAAGAATGCCTTCCTTCATGGCGACCTTGAAGAAGAGATTTACATGGATATCCCACCAGGATATACTGTTACATCAGGAAAAAAACTGCATGTAAATTACAACGAGCATTGTATGGACTAAAACAATCACCTCGAGCGTGGTTTGGTAGGTTGAGTTCAGCAATGAAGAAATATGGGTTCCAACAAAGCAACTCTGATCATACTCTTTTCCTAAAACATAGATTAGGGAAGATAATGTACTTATAGTCTATGTAGACGACATGATCATTACAGGGGATGATAAAGAAGAAATCTCTAAGCTTCAAGAACAACTGTCAAATGAGTTTGAAATGAAGAACTTAAGAGGGCTCAAATATTTTTTAGGTATTGAGGTAACAAGATCAAAACAAGGCATATGTCTTTCCCAAAGGAAATATACTCTGGACTTACTAGCAGAGGCAGGACTACTAGATTGTAAACCTGTCGATATTCCAATGGTTCAAAATCATAAACTCGGAGAATATGTGGACCAAGTACCAGCAGATAAACAGAGATATCAACGGTTAGTAGGTAAACTCATATATTTATCTCATACTCGACCTGATATTGCTTATGCTGTGAGTGTCGTGAGTCAGTTCATGCACTGCCCAAGTGAAGACCATATGGAAGCCACGCGAATACTTCGTTACTTAAAATCCTCCCCTGGGAAAGGACTTATGTTTTCAAAGAATGGTCAATTGGAAGTCCTTGGATATACGTATTCGTGGGCGGGGAATATGAAGGATAGGAAATCTCTTGGTACTTTACTTTCGTGGGGCAATCTTGTCACGTGGAGAAAGCGAAAGCAAAATGTAGTTGCCTTATCCAAAGGTCTTGGAATTTCGAGGAATGGTCGAGGAATATGTGAGCTCCTTTGGTTGAAAAAACTTCTAACCGAAATTGGTGTTGCTTCCTAACTACGAAATGAACTTATTTTGTGATAACAAAGCGGCCTATCGCCATATCTCACAATCCAGGTTCAACATGATCGCATCGAAGACGTTGAAGTGGATAGGAACTTCATCAAACAGAATCTTGAAGAAAAATTATTAAGCTTCCATTTGTTAAATCGTAAGATCAATTGGGTGA
Source organism: Hippophae rhamnoides (assembly GCA_033030585.1). Lineage (NCBI taxonomy): Eukaryota > Viridiplantae > Streptophyta > Magnoliopsida > Rosales > Elaeagnaceae > Hippophae > Hippophae rhamnoides. The sequence continues at coordinate 3,732,644 of CM065431.1, forward strand.
TATCTTCACAAAATCTGTCATGCGAACTTCTACAACTCACTGAGTTAGGCGTAAGAGACATATATGCACCAACTCGAGGAGGAATGTTGGTGTGTCTTATATGATAAGCGGAACACAAATCTTTCACATAAAACACGAAAGAAACAAAAATATTAGTGGAGCCATAAAACCTGGATGTGCAGGTTTTATGGTTATTGTTTAATTTTTCGTTTTTCCTTATATACATTGTAAATTCTTGTAAAACAAAACAAAAATAATAATGGAATACATCTTATGATTATCAGAAAACACAATGTTTTGACAATTAGCACGTGGATTAAATTAAAAAAATAGATGATAACTACAAATAATATCTAGTTATATCTTATAATAGTGTATTTAAATAGAATTTTAGTATATTTTAATTTTAAAAGTTTTAAAAAACTTAGGTGTATTCGTTTAAGATTTTTAAAAATATAAAAATTTAGTTATTTTCAAGTAAAACTTAATTAAAACTTTTTAAAAGTTTATATAAATTTAATTATATTTAATTAATATTTTTTAAAAATTTATAAAATTATTAAGGTATTTAAAATATTAAAAAGTTTAAAAAAATTCTCTTGATTAGACATTTTTGATCATTTAAATATTTTTATATGTAAATAAATTTTACCTTAAGTAACTTCATTTTTCGTGAGATTTCTAGATACTTTTTTTTAACTATCTTCATTTTTTATTTTTCTCTCATTATTTTTTTCCCTCACTCTTATGCCTCAACTACCAACCCAGGTTTAAATTTAATTATATCAAGTAAAATTATTATTTATACTTATAAAATATAAATTAATTTAAAATTAATAATAATTTTTTTAATAATACTCACAAACTTAAATAAAATAATTTTATTTTAATAATTTTTAGAGAATAATGAAATCATAATAATAAATTTTATTATAAATAAATTTAAACACTTATCTCTTTTTAAATTAACGTAATAATGAATTTGTTTGGATGAAAATCCTATATATTGTCATTATTTAAATATATATATATATAGGTTTTATTAATTATTTTTTATGAAAAAATTCATATAAATCTATTTAAATTTATATAATAATAATAATAATAATAATAATAATAATAATAATAATAATAATAATAATAATACAATATAATTAATTATAAAGATTAAGTACGATATTATGAAGATAAGATCGTATCATGTCATAAATTCACATCGTCACCGAATGCCTATGGCCTAATGCTTGGAGGACTTTGAATTAATTTGGAAGACTTCATCTACTGAAGTCAAGTCGTCTTACGTCCCATCATTAAAGGATATAAAGTGATATTAATTGTCAGTATCAACCATCAAACACCTATACGCGTCGTGGGTCCGCGTGTGAGTATTTTTTTTTTTTAGTAAAAAAAAAATAAGGGGAGAAACTAAAGACAAATAAAATTCATGCACATATTTTAAAAGATTAATTAATTTTAAAAAAATATAATGATATTTATATATTTTTATTTTATATTATATTTTAATAATACGAGTATTTTCGAGAAGTACGTCTCAAAACGAAGACAAGTTAATATTGATATAAATAAAAAAATTTAATCAATAACCCTAAAATTTTATTAAAAAATATATATTCAATTTTTTTATACCAAACATATATAGAAATTTTTATATATTTCAAATTTTAAATTATCATTATATTTTTTAAAAAATACACTTATAAGGCAACTACCTTATTTTTATCAGAGAATTTGACACCTATTAATTTTTCAAATTTTTTCTTTATCACAAATAATTTTAGACATAATTATAATGATTTAAACATTTTAAATATTTTTAAAAATTATATCATAAATTTTGTACATAATTATGTTTATTTTTTTATAAATCTCAATAGTAAAAAAAATTAATTAATAAAATATTACATCTAATCAAAGAAGGATGTACATTAAATACCGAAATAAAAAATAAAAAAAAATAAGATGAATGAATGAAACCAAAAATATTATTTCTTATACAGTAAAAACAACTACTTTTTTTCAACTTTTCTATGTCCTTCGTAGAGATTAGAAAAAAATTTAGGCTTTAGATATGTGACAGAGTTCGTTTTTTTATTAACACTTTCATTGCTTTTAAAAGTTTATAGGATACATCAAATAAAAAATAATAATATTACGTACTAATTTTTTTAAAAAAATTTGTGTGGGGTCATGTGTCTCAAAAGCCACATGTAAACACTTCTCTATTTACAATAATGAATTGTAATCATTGATCGATTTAGAAAAAAATATATCTCATTAAATTAACTAAAAAATGATTTTCACGTGCATAAATTATGATATTATAGTAAATTATTCTAAATAAAAATATTTACTTTTGATACAAATATGTATAACCAATATATATATATATATTATAGTATGTTAGTTATTGATTTAATTTATAATTTTATATTTAAAATAATAAAATATTTATGAAAATAATTATTAAATTATGATATATAAATTATTATATGTGATAATTAAGATGTCATATTTAGGCTTAATCTTCATTAGTCCGTCGGCAGTCAGATTGTACTATTATCTGCATGTTGTGTTCGAAAACTTACCAAATTCTTCCTCATTCTTTCTTCTCCTTTTTTGATCAACGTATGCACTTACGTACATCAATCAGCATACGTACATCAATCAGCATACGTACATCAATCAGCATACGTACGTTGGTTGTTAAAAAAAAAATTGGAGAACAAATCTAAAAATGCATTTCTTGGGGGCAGTTGAATCATATCCTTCTTTAACTTCTAATTTCACTTTTTCTCCTAAATAAATTTAAACTTCTCCTAATAATCTAAAATTAGGCTCACCTCTCATAAGCTTTAAATCATATGTTTTAATCATATAAAAATCTCTTTTGATAAAAAAAACTTAAAACTTTTTTCCATGTATTCACCTATGTAAATAACCTTCTCTCTCACCAAAAGAACATGCATTTTTATAAATGCAAGAAAAAAAGGAAAAAAATATTTAATCTTAAAAAAAAAGGAATTAGAAATAATGGTGTGAAATTTCTAAACTATTTAACCATTTTTGTTATAATTATTTATTTTATTATAATTATAAATATAATATATTAATAAAGACAAAAATTTATTTTTTAAAATTATAATTATACATACCATATATAAATAATTATATTTAAAAATATATAAATTTAAATATAATTATACACAAACTCAACTTATATATATATAAAAATTAAAATATAATTTAAACCCACAACAAACTCAACTAATATATATCTTATCAAGTCAAGTCGTCTTAGGGCCCTCATTAAATGAGACATATTGATGTCATATCAACCACAACTAAGCGTTGTAAAGGGGATCTACACGCAAGTACTTCTGTCAAACATGGTAAGGACTCTCATCCACATATTATTTATCAACCTTTTCTAAAGATTAAAATAGTTTTAAAAGATTTGTAACTTAATCTTACTTGTATACAATGTATTATTTATATATTAAATAAGATTTATTTTTAAAATTAAATAACATGTAATATTTATACATTATACAAAATTAATATTACTTAAGAATTTCAACTAATTAATACATTTAATAAAAGAACTAAGGGAACTTGTACTACTTTTAACAAGTATGCTTTTTCAAAAGAAGACAAATCATAATGAAAATTTGAATTATGGAGATTTTGAAGATATTTTTATTATTGATTAAAATTTTACAAAATATTTACAAATATTTTAAGTTAATAAACTTTAAAAAATACATAAAATATTTATTTTAATTAATTAATTAAAAGTTATAAAATAAGTAATTAAATTAATAATTAAAAATTGTGCAGTTGTATATAATAAATTTTATTGATAAAATAAAAAAGCTCCAAAATTAAATACAAAAAACTTGACAATACAGGTTGAGTTTGTGTTGATTTAAATTTGATTTTAAGTTAATAACTATGCGTTTTGGAGGAACCTGCAATTAGTTTTGTCAAGCATGTAGAGGATTACCTTTTAGTAAAGAAAATATATATATTTATAAAATAAAATATTTTTTATTATCCCAAAATTCAACAAAATACTACACAAAATGTTATATTTAATTTTTTACTAATTTATATAATATATTTAATTTTAATTTATTATTGTAATAAAAAATTTAATTTTTTTTAATATGAATTGTGAATAATATTAATGTAAAATATAATATTTTAATGTAGGATTAAAGATGCTATTAATATTTAAAAATTATATAGTGTATCTTTTGTTTGTTTTTAAGGTGTAATTAAATTTATTTTAAATACGTAAAATACTCTAAATAATAGTCAAATAAAATAATTAAATTAAAAATGTTAAAGTTTACAAGGCACTCATGAATATGAAATATGTGGTTGAGACTCTGATAGTACGTAGGGTTGTAATCCTACACATGCTTGGCAAACTTACTCACAAATTCCTCCTTAGCGCGTAGTTGTTGTCTTGAATATCTTGCATTTTGTAATGATAGATCATTGGGCATCGATACTCTCTTGTATTAGCTTGCCCCCTAACCTCTTTTTTTCTTCGTATTGATGAATATCTATTGGTTTTTATTTTTTTTTCTTTTGGATAAATTTGTTGGTTTTCACAAAGAATGTTTCCTCATTTTATACATGTAATTGTGTGTTAGTAATTAAAAAGTAATCTTAAAGAATAATTATATAAAATTATAAAAAAAAATATTAAGTTAAATTTTTGAAAAGTTGGCTTAATCTTCATGTAATCTATTAACACATGGATTAACTTAAAAAAACCACACCTTAAACTATGTGATAATTGATTAATTGTGTTCATATGAGTAATTGATAACTAACAACAAAAAGTATCGTGTTATATCTTATTAAGAGTAAGTGTTATAAATTCACATATTTTGTAAGTATTGTGAACCAATTCATGCATTCCTGATACTTAAGTATTTGACCCTTGTTAAAAGAATTTTACGCTACTTAAAAGGATCAATGGGTCGTGGTATCATCATGAAGAAGAATATGTGCACATAATCATGGGGTATTGTGATCTCTTGATTGAAGCAATCGATTGCAAGTCCACCATTTCTTGTACATTTGTCGATGGAAAGCTTGGTCGCATGGAAGAGTAAGAAGCGGCCCGTCATCGCCAGATCAGTGCGTTCGAAAGTATCGTGAAATGACTTCAATGCGTGTGAGTTGATATGGCTTAAAGGTCTTATTGTGATTTGGGGTGTTCTACAACTGGCTTCCTACGTCCCTTATTTTGTGGCAATCAGGTAGCCAAATGCGTATAGCATCAAACCCAGTGTTTCACGAGACGAATGACTCGATCAGTTGATTAGTAATTCACGTTCATGAGCAAAGTTCAATCATGGTGATTGAACGCATTATATAAGAAGTTTAAGCGGATTGACATCTTCACGGCCACTCGGCTTCTCATCAATTCAGCGATTTTGTCGATACGAATCGAGGGGAGTATTGAATATTAGTTAATTCAATGAATAAAACAAGAATCTTAATTGATAGTAAAGCAAGGATCTTAATTGAGGAGTAAAAGCAAGGATCTTAATTCGAGGTAAAGCAATTAATTGATGAGTAAATCGAGGAATGTTTAATTGATGAGTAAATCGAGAATCTTGGTAATTGATAATCTCGAGGAATCATTAATTGATAGGTAAATCAATGAATGATTAATTCAATGAGTAATTGGAGTAAAATTTCCTTATAAATAACTATACAATTGTAATGAAAATATGAAGAAAATAATACAAACTAAAGAGCTCTTTTGTGTAAAATTATTTCTTATTTTTTCTACAATTATATTTATTATTAATTTTAAAAATTATCAAAAATACTATTTTGTCTTAAATATATTTATTTTATGTCAATTAAAATTCATTAAGAATATTTTCGATAATTTTAAAAATTGACCATAAATAATTTGTAGAGAAAAAAAGTGTCAATAACACCACTCTTTCAAAAACACATAAATGGTAAACTGTTAGAAATTTTTTAATTATTTAAGCATTATTAATTTCTATTGTGAAAATAACAAATGTCATTCTTTTTTTCTAATTTCTTAAAATTCTTGACTAAATAGGAAGGATCCAAAAACTCGTCCCAACGCAAAAAGACTTACCCCTTGCTCAAAAAGATAACTATTTTGAGAAATCCTTTTGTTTGGATAATAATAGAGATTAAAGATAATGTGGTCAATTTTCTTCATAAAACGTCAATGAATAAATACACCCACTTGCTGACAAAGGCAATAAATTATTGCAAGAATCTGTCACCCATTCAACGAAACCAAACTATAACCCACGAGAACACAAGACCTTAGCTTTTGCAATTGGAATGGTTTCCTTTTGGAATGTGGAATTTGGAATTTTCTCTTCCTAAGTTGTTAAAAATCAACAAATGAACCCAACTCATCTAGTTGCAAAAATATACTTTGTAGCCCTCCAGAATACTAGAAAGTAATTTATTTGAATAAAAAAAAAAAATGTTAAATAAGATTTTTTAATAATATACACTTAACCTTAAATGAATAATTTTCTTTAGATAATTTTATTTTAATAGATAATGGAGATCAATGTTCTCACAATAATAAATTTTATCATAAATTAAACACGTATTTTTTATTATTTAATGCAAATTTATTTTTAAATTCTTGATATTAAAGAATAATATATATTTTATTAAAAAATTAATAAAATACATAATACATATTGAATATTTGAAAGATTCATTAAAAAATTATAAAATAATTAAGAATGTAAAGAAAAAGAATGAACATAGATAAAAAAAATTAAAATATATTCCGATTAATGTATGAAAAAAAATCATACAAATCTATTCAATTTTATATTAAATTCTTTAAAATTTAATTAAGTATACGTAAATTTCTTTAAAAATTTAATAAGTATACTTAAATTGTCTCTTGGAAACATGGCTGGCTTACACAAAATTACTCACAAGTTGCTCCTTAACGGGTAGATGTTGATTTGAATATCTTGCATTATATATCGATACTCTTTTGTATTAGTTTACACTAACCTTTTTCTTCTTCTTCATATTGATGAATATCTATTGGTTTTCATTTTTTTTTTATGTTGGTTTAATACGTGGGTTTTCACTTTTCATTATTCAAGTTAGGTTTCCTCATTCTGTACAATTACGTGCAATTAAAAAATAAATATTAAGGATAATTATATAAAATTATAAAAAAAGTATTAGATCCTAATTTTTTAAAAACTTAAATGTTTGAAAAGTTGTCTTAATATTTATGTAATTTATAGATGATATAATTATTTTAAAAATAATAATTATATTTTAATTGAAATAGTTAATATTTATTGGTTTGGTTAAGTCGTCCTAGGCTCATCTTTAAAGTGAATATAATGATGTTATTATCAAACCCAAACGCGTTGCGGAAAGAACTCTACCTGAGTACTGTTATATATTGCTATTTAGTGAGAAAATTAGAAAAGTATCACATTGGTTAGGAATGAAGATGGGTGTTGGATTTGGGGCTATAAATAAAGCCCTCCTTGTAATTGTAAATATCACAGAATCTTCTCTTTTGTAAGGGTAATTGATTAAATGATTTTCAATTTGCAATTAGTTGTAATTGTGAAGTTCGTTCGTTTGAAGATAGTGGAAGTGGTCGGCAACTATTTCGAGGGCACAGGTAACATTTATCGAACATCGTTAAATTTACGGTGTTATTATTTACTGCTTTAATATTTACATTTTGTATCTGTTTTAGTTTATTTTAGCATTATATTTCCACGATAGCGTTATTTTGTCGGGTTAGTTTGAGTTCATTTAAATCATAAGTGAATAAGCCTTCTACTAGAATAAGGGAAAATATCTACCGATTTTCCCAAACGGTGGTATCGGAAGCGAAGGTTTTACTGCTAGGCATTTGTTTGTATTAGTTTGTTTGCTATTGGAATATAGTTACTAGTTGTTGTAATTTGAAGAAATGGCGGAAGAAAAATTTCTTTCAAACAAGGCCGTCATCCACGTCAAGCGAGACTATGGTGATGAACGCGAGGTTCGAGGTGGAGAAGTTTGATGGAACGTCATTTCGGCATGTGGTAAAGGCGAGGTTAGATCTTTCTGTTTCAGATTAAACATTGCCATTGAAGAAGAGAAACCAGATGGAGCAGATGAAGTAGAGTGGAAAAATATCAGCCGTTGGCATGTGGTACAATCGGTTCGTGTCTCGAGAAACAAAAGTACACGTTAAATGAAGGAGACATCCATGAAGTAAATTGTGGAAGGCGTTGGAGAAACAAGTTCGTGAAGAAGAGTGTACTGAAATCATCTATTTGAAGAAGAAGTTGTTCGGTTTGAATACGCTTCGAAGTCTTACAATAAACGACCACATTCTTTGTCAATCAATTAATGTAGCGATTTGTTAAATATGGATGAAACTTTTAAAGATGAAGATTTAGCCTTGATGTTGTTATCCTCCGACGATGAGTTTGATCATCTTGTGCGAGCTTACTCATTGGGAAGGATAAAGTGTCTTTTGAGGAAGTTTGTCTTGCTTTGTATAGTTATGAAATTAGAAAGAAAGATAAAGAAAGCGAGGAATGAAGCGGCGAGAGCATTGTTGTATCAGAGGACGTCCATGCAAAGCTGACGTAAAGGAAGGAGAGAGGTAGATCTCTCAAAAGGAAGACTTGGTAAAGATGAATGTGCCTTTTGTCGTGAGAAAGGCCATTGGAAGAAAAATTGTCGAAGCTGCAAAAGAAAGGAAAAAAGGCAATCGATGCATGTGTAGGCTGAAAGCAATTCAAATTGATTTTGCATTGGTTGGTTCGTGACAAGCGGCATCTCACAGTGATTGGATTTTTGATTCGGCATGTACTTTCCATATGTCTCTAGGAGTGGTTCTTTAACTTTGAAGAACTAGGCGGTGGAGTTGTTTTCATGGGTAATGATTATCCATGCAAAGTTTTGGGAATCGGTACAATTCGTTTGAAGAATCAAGATGGTTCAACGAGGGTCTTGACGGATGTTCGTTATGTTCAGGATATGAAGAAAAATCTCATTCTTTGTGGGAGTCTTAGAATCAGGTTTCCTTGTGACCATACAAAATGGGGCATTGAAGGTTACTTAGGAGCACTTGTGGAGATGAAAGGTGTTCGGAAGAATAACCTTACTACTACCTTGGTAGTACGGTTATTAGGGACGGCATGACGGTTTCGGATGAAGAAAGAGATTTAGAAACTACCAAGTTGTGGCATATGTGTTTGGGACATCTTGGTGAAAAAACTTTACGGTCTAGTAAAGCAAGCACAGTTAAAAGGTGCGAGGCGGCAAGTTAGGTCTGTGAGCATTGTGTATTAGGGAAGTAGAAAGAGTAAGCTTTGGCACTTCTTCTTCATAATACAAAGGGTATTTTTGGATTACATCCTTGATGTATGGGAGACTGACAAGAACTCGTCCATGAGTGGCAAACATTATTATGTCACTTTCGTTGATGACTTCTAGGAAGAGTTTGGGTGTATCTCATGAAGAAAAAGGATGAAGTGTTAGGTATTTTTCTCGAGTGGAAGAAGATGATCGAGACTCGGGTGGTAAAAAGATCGAGCGTCACGAGGTCGATAATGGCAGAGTACACTGAATGATCCATTTATGAAAGTTTGTGAAGAAGAATGGATAGTGCGACAACTTCAGCTATTCGAAAAACACCACAACAAAGCGGAGTTGCGACGCATTATGAACCGGACTTTCTTTGGAAAAGGTTCGGTGTATCTTTGTCGAATCTTTGGTTTAAAAGTTAAAATTGTGAGGCGTATGACATATCATGTCATCTCGTCTGACGTACCATCGTGCACTCTTGAAGGCAAAACGCCTATGGAGGTATGGTCAGGAAAACTTGCTAGGGAATTACGATTTCTTACATGTGTTTGGTTGATTGCATACTACCGTATAGCAGAATCAAAATTGGACCCAAGGAACCGAAAGCCATTTTTTGGGGATCCATGCAGTTCTAAGGGATATCGACTATGGTGTCTTGAATCAAAAAAGATAATCTTTAGTAGAGATGTTACCTTTGATGAATCTGCATTGTTGAAAGGTAAGCTAAGAAGATTGATGGCACTTTAGAAGCCAGGTGGAGCAAACTCAGAAACAAGTGGAGTTTGAAAGCAAAATTGTTAATCCGGTTAGTGAAGATAAGGCGAAGTTGATCCTCGTTGTGAGAAGATGAATCGGATGAAGAGGTTTTAACCCGAGAACCTCCCAGAAGAAGAAAGCTGAGTTGATAGGCCACGCGACGACAAAATGTCAAGGTACACCTTCGATACAAGGATTTTGAAGACCTACTGCTGGAGTTTAAGAATACGGTGGCACATGCACACTGAGTTGTGCATGATGATGTTCCTTCCATATATAAAGAAGCGATCGAAGCTGAAGTTGAAAGATGGAAGGAAGCCACATGGATGAAGAACTTTTGTCCGCCGAGAAGAATAAAACATGGAAGTTGACACAACTACCTAAAGCGCGAAAGGCAATTGGATGCAAATGGGTGTATGCGAAGAAATATGGATTTCCTAACAAAGATGGTATTATTCTGAGGCAAGGTTGGTGGCTAAGAGTACGCTCGAAGGAGGAATCGATTATAATGAGGTATTTTCTCCAGTTGTAGAAACATTCTTCCATTAGAATTTTGTTAGCCTTGGTATACGATTTGATTTGGAACTAGTTCGCTTGATGTGAAAAGCTGCGTTTTTACGGTGACTTAGAAGAGGAAATCTATATGTCTCGGCCGGAAAGGGTTTATTGTTCTTTGGTAAAGAGAATTGGGTTTGTAAGGTGAACAAATCATTGTATGGATTGAAGCAATCTCAGCCGGTGGCTTACAAACGATTTGATCGGTTTATGTTACTGCAACAAAAGTATACCGAAACACGCACGATCATTGTGTGTATTTTATGGCTTCTCGAAATGAGTCTTTCGTCATCTCACTGTTACGTCGATGATATGTTGATTGCGTCGAAGAGCCTGACGAAATTGAAAAGTTGAAGGCTCGACTAAGTCGAGTTCGAGATGAAAGATTTGGGAGAAGCCAGAAGATTCTCGGTATGGAGATAAACGAGGAGACGGGAAGAAGGGAAGCTTAGTTTGACTGAGTCAATATTTGAAGCGGATACTACAATGTTTTGGTATGAATGAGCAATTGAGACAAAACCTTTGTAAGTACTCCATTTAGTTCCTCAATTTAAGCTTAGTGCTCGATTATCTCACAGAATGATCTTGAGCGAGAATATATGGCAAAATGCATAAATATCAAATCTGATTGGTAGCTTGATGTATCTGATAAGGTGTCTGAAGACGACATTTCGCGCATCACGGTAGGTCTTGTAAGCGAATGTACGATCGTGATCACAGTAAGGGCATTGGTTAGGTTGTGAAATGGATTCTACGGTATATTATAAATCTTGTAAATGTTGGTTTAGTATTTGATGAGATAATACCATTGAGTCGATGTGCGGTCGGATATTGTGATTACATTATCACGGGAGATTTAGATAGCGTCGGTTAATGCAGGTTATTTGTTTACTCTTGCTAGAAGCGGTCAGTTGGAAGTCTATGCGATCGCGGTCTTTAGCTACTGCTTCTAGAGCAGTATATGGCGATTCTGGAGAGAGTGAAGGAAAATTTATTTAGTTCTGAGTTTCTTGAAAGGCTTGGGAGTTGGTCGAAAACATATCGAGGTGTTTTGTGATAGTCAGTCTTATTCGTTTAATAAGAACCAAAATCCCTACCACGCGTCTGAAACACGTTGGCGTTAGATTGCTCGTTTCGATGCGAGAGATTATTGAAGAAGATTAGATCTTAGTTCGAAGAAGATTAATCTGACGAGAATCCCTTGAGATATGATGGCCGAGGTGGTAAGCAATCGATCAGTTGAAACGTTTGCACGGCTTGATTAACATCCTACTAATCTGAATTAAGCGTTAGGCGTCGTTGATCCCATGATTGAAGAAATCATTTAAAACAGTAGGTGGAGATTTGTTATATATTCTTCGCTTAGTGAAAAATTAGAAAAAGTCCACGTTGTTAGGAATGAAGATGGGTGTTGGATTTGGAAATTTATAAATGTTCGCCTTGTGATTTAATAAAAATCACGAAAATTTGTAAATCTTCTTCTCTTTTGTATAGGGTAATTGATTAAATTCGATTTCGCCGATTAGTTGTAATTTTGAAGTTCGTTCGTTTGAAGATAGTGGAAGTGGTCAGGCACAGGAGCTGGTAACGTTTATCTAGAAACGCCGTTAAATTTAGGGTGTTATTATTTTTCTAACTTTAATATTTATGTTTCAATATCTGTTTTAGTTTATTTTAGCATTATATTTCCAATAGCATTATTTTGTCGGGTTAGTTTGAGTTCTATTCATTTAAATCATAAGTAAATAGTAACTAATTAGAATAGGGAAAATATACCCGATTTTCCCAACAAGTACTTTTGACAAGCATTATAATAAAAGTTTGTATTAGGAAGATTTTGAAGATATTTTTGTTATAGATAAAATATTTTAAAAACATTTCTAAATACTTTAATTTAATAAACATTAAATTATATATAATATTTATTTTAATCAATTAATTAAAAAATTATAATATAGGTATTTAAATATTTAAAAGAATTAATTAAATTAATAATTAAAAATTGTGCAATTGTGTAAATATTTATCATAAAATAAATTTATTGATAACGTAAAAAAGCTCTAAAATTAAATATAAAAAATTGTATTAATTTAAAAAATAAATAAAATTGTTTAATAATAAATTATTTTAAACTATAAGTAAAATTAATCATAAATAATATTTCACCAAATTAAAACTAACCTAAATCAATAAAAATATATATATAAATATTTATTTTTAAAAATATATCTAAAAATAATTATATTTAAAATTATAATTATACATCCGATATATATATAATTATACACAAACTCAACTTATATATATATATATATTAAACTACAATTTAAATCCACAACAAACTCAACTTATATATATCTTATCAAGTCAAGTCGTCTTAGGGCCCTCATTAAATGAGACAAATTGATATCATATCAACCACAACTAAGCGTTGTAAAGGGGATCTACACGCAAGTACTTCTGTCAAACATGGGAAGGATTCTCATCCACATATTATTTATCAACCTTTTCTAAAAAAATTTATTTTATTTTTGGCTACTACACAACATTTGCTTCGTATTGTTGTTCATTTCACATAGCGTCATAATCACTTCCCAAGTTCAATTCCTGTGATTCAGCTTATCCTTTTCCTTCCTTTCACTTTCCAAAACATAAACACTTCCAGGTTCAATTCCTCTGATTGAGCTTAGCTTAATATTGATATAGATAAAAGAAATTGGGAATTCAACTTTGAAAAAATATATGGAAGATGTTATAATATTAATGAATATTTGAATAAAATTATAAAAGCCTTGAAGTTTATAAATAATTTTAGAACTTTTACAAATTTTTGAAAAAAACTTTTATATATAAAATTTTAAAATAAATAATAATAAATTAATTAAATTGATATTTTTCATATATATATATATATATATATATATATATAATCCTAAGACATTATAATTAATATTATTTTTGCATTAAAAAATGTCATTTTTTTAATTTCATGATATCCATATAAATTATATTAAAATTAATAGAAGTGAATAATGTAAGTAAAAAATTATTTAAAAAATAAAAATAACATGAAAGAGAATACAAGAAAGATAATTGAAAAAAATATGTAATTAATTATCTATAAATGAATTACAATTTATTAAATTATAATTTGAAATTAAATATTTATTATTTAAATAAATGTAAAAATTTTGAAAAATTAAAATTAATTACATTAATTAAATATTACCTTAATTTATAATACATTGTTATGTACATGAATCTTTAGTTTGATATATTAAAAAGTTAAAACCGATACTTTAGAATATGTTAATATTAATATTTTTTATATATTTTAAAAATTTCACCAAAATTTTGAAAAATTATAAAACAACTTATATAAATATCAAAAATTTTAATATTTTTTCATACTTTCGCATTAATATAGAAAAAAAAATTCAAAAGTTATCATAAGATATTTTGAATATGGATATTAATACTTTGACTTCATCACAATTTTGACAAAAATATCTAGATATTTTCATCCCACTTATATCACATATTTTCACGACCTTATAAAACATGGTACAAACTAAACAAATTTACAGTGAAATCATGTGATAATTGAGTTGATATTGAAGAAAATTTACTACTAACAACAAATAGTATCTAGTTAGATCTTACCGTGTCCTAATCCACATCCTAACACATTGCAAATCTAACTTGAATATTAAAATAGTTTTAAAAGATTTGTTACCTAATCTTACTTGTATACAATATATCATTTATATATTAAATAAGATTTATTTTTTAAATTAATCCTTTAAAAATAAATAACATGTAATATTTATACATTATATAAAATTAATATGACGTAAGAATTTCAACTAATTAATACATTAAAAACAAGATCCAAGGGAATTTGTACGTAAAACAATTACAAAGGATCTCTGTGTAAAATACTTTAAACAAGTATGCTTTTTCAAAAGAAGACAAATCATAATGAAAATTTGAATTATGGAGATTTTGAAGATATTTTTATTATTGATTAAAATTTTACAAAATATTTACAAATATTTTAAGTTAATAAACTTTAAAAAATACATAAAATATTTATTTTAATTAATTAATTAAAATTTATAAAATAAGTAATTAAATTAAAAATTAAAATTTGTGCAGTTGTATATAATAAATTTTATTGATAAAATAAAAAATCTCTAAAATTAAATACAAAAAACTTGACAATACAGGTTGAGTTTGTGTTGATTTAAATTTGATTTTAAGTTAATAACTATGCGTTTTGGAGGAACCTGCAATTAGTTTTGTCAAGCATGTAGAGGATTACCTTTTAGTAAAGAAAATATATATATTTATAAAATAAAATATTTTTTATTATCCCAAAATTCAACAAAATACTACACAAAATGTTATATTTAATTTTTTACTAATTTATATAATATATTTAATTTTAATTTATTATTGTAATAAAAAAGTTAATTTTTTTTAAATATGAATTGTGAATAATATTAATGTAAAATATAATATTTTAATGTAGGATTAAAGATGCTATTAATATTTAAAAATTATATAGTGTATCTCTTGTTTGTTTTTAAGGTGTAATTAAATTTATTTTAAATACGTAAAATACTCTAAATAATAGTTAAATAAAATAATTAAATTAAAAATGTTAAAGTTTACAAGACACTCATGAATATGAAATATGTGATTGAGAGTCTGATAGTACGTAGGGTTGTAATCCTACACATGCTTGGCAAACTTACTCACAAATTCCTCCTTAGCGCGTAGTTGTTGTCTTGAATATCTTGCATTTTGTAATGATAGATCATTGGGCATCGATACTCTCTTGTATTAGCTTGCCCCCTAACCTCTTTTTTTCTTCGTATTGATGAATATCTATTGGTTTTTATTTTTTTTCTTTTGGATAAATTTGTTGGTTTTCACAAAGAATGTTTCCTCATTTTATACATGAAATTGTGTGTTAGTAATTAAAAAGTAATCTTAAAGAATAATTATATAAAATTATAAAAAAAAATATTATATATCAATTTTAAAAAAAAGTTAAATTTTTGAAAAGTTGGCTTAATCTTCATGTAATCTATTAACACATGGATTAACTTAAAAAAAACCACACCTTAAACTATGTGATAATTGATTAATTGTGTTCATATGAGTAATTGATAACTAACAACAAAAAGTATCGTGTTATATCTTATTAAGAGTAAGTGTTATAAATTCACATATTTTGTAAGTATTGTGAGTCAATTCATGCATTCCCGATACTTGAGCATTTGACCCTTGTTAAAAGGATCTTACGCTACTTAAAAGGATCAATGGGTCGTGGTATCATCATGAAGAAGAATGACAACACACAAATCATGGGGTATTGTGATCTTGATTAGGCGAATCTGATCGATGGCAAGTCACCCATTCTTGTCGTTTGTCGGTGGAAACTTGGTCGCGTGGAAGAAGTAAATGACGGTCATCGCAGATCAAGTCACGTGAGTATCGTGAAATGACTTCAACTGCGTGTGAGTTGATATGGCTTAAAGGTCTTATTGTGATTTAGGTGTTCTCTACAACTCTTCCTTATGTCGCTTATTTTGTGACAATCAGGTAGCCATGCATATAGCATCAAACCTAGTGTTTCACGAGAGGACGAAACACATTGAAGTTGATTGTCATTACATTCATGAACAAGTTCAATCACAGGTGATTCAGACACATTATATAAGAAGTTTCGACTAACTGGTTGACATCTTCACCAAGCCCTCGGCTTCTCATCAATTTCAACGATTTTTGTCCAAGCTTGGATACAGCTTGAGGGGGAGTATTGAATATTAGTTCTTAATTCAATGAATAAAACAAGAATCTTAATTCAATGAGTAAAACAAGGATCTTAATTCAAGGAGTAAAACAAGGATCTTAATTCAAGGAGTAAAACAAAGAATTCTTAATTCAATGAGTAAATCAAGGAATGTTTAATTGATAGGTAAATCGAGAATCTTAATTCATAGTAAATCGAGAATACTTAATTCAATGAGTAAATCGAGAATCTTAATTGATGAGTATTTGGAGTAAAATTTCCTTATAAATAACTATACAATTGTAATGAAAATATGAAGAAAATAATACAAACTAGAGAGCTCTTTTGTGTAAAATTGTTTCTTATTTTTTCTACAATTATATTTATTATTAATTTTAAAAATTATCAAAAATACTATTTTGTCTTAAATATATTTATTTTATGTCAATTAAAATTCATTAAGAATATTTTCGATAATTTTAAAAATTGACCATAAATAATTTGTAGAGAAAAAAAGTGTCAATAACACCACTCTTTCAAAAACACATAAATGGTAAACTGTTAGAAATTTTTTAATTATTTAAGCATTATTAATTTCTATTGTGAAAATAACAAATGTCATTCTTTTTTTCTAATTTCTTAAAATTCTTGACTAAATAGGAAGGATCCAAAAACTCGTCCCAACGCAAAAAGACTTACCCCTTGCTCAAAAAGATAACTATTTTGAGAAATCCTTTTGTTTGGATAATAATAGAGATTAAAGATAATGTGGTCAATTTTCTTCATAAAACGTCAATGAATAAATACACCCACTTGCTGACAAAGGCAATAAATTATTGCAAGAATCTGTCACCCATTCAACGAAACCAAACTATAACCCACGAGAACACAAGACCTTAGCTTTTGCAATTGGAATGGTTTCCTTTTGGAATGTGGAATTTGGAATTTTCTCTTCCTAAGTTGTTAAAAATCAACAAATGAACCCAACTCATCTAGTTGCAAAATATACTTTGTAGCCCTCCAGAATACTAGAAAGTAATTTATTTGAAAAAAAAAATGTTAAATAAGATTTTTTAATAATATACACTTAACCTTAAATGAATAATTTTCTTTAGATAATTTTATTTTAATAGATAATGGAGATCAATGTTCTCACAATAATAAATTTTATCATAAATTAAACACGTATTTTTTTATTATTTAATGCAAATTTATTTTTAAATTCTTGATATTAAAGAATAATATATATTTTATTAAAAAAATTAATAAAATACATAATACATATTGAATATTTGAAAGATTCATTAAAAAATTATAAAATAATTAAGAATGTAAAGAAAAAGAATGAACATAGATAAAAAAAAATTAAAATATATTCCGATTAATGTATGAAAAAAATCATACAAATCTATTCAATTTTATATTAAATTCTTTAAAAATTTAATTAAGTATACGTAAATTTCTTTAAAAATTTAATAAGTATACTTAAATTGTCTCTTGGAAACATGGCTGGCTTACACAAAATTACTCACAAGTTGCTCCTTAACGGGTAGATGTTGATTTGAATATCTTGCATTATATATCGATACTCTTTTGTATTAGTTTACACTAACCTTTTTCTTCTTCTTCATATTGATGAATATCTATTGGTTTTCATTTTTTTTTTATGTTGGTTTAATACGTGGGTTTTCACTTTTCATTATTCAAGTTAGGTTTCCTCATTCTGTACAATTACGTGCAATTAAAAAATAAATATTAAGGATAATTATATAAAATTATAAAAAAAGTATTAGATCCTAATTTTTTAAAAACTTAAATGTTTGAAAAGTTGTCTTAATATTTATGTAATTTATAGATGATATAATTATTTTAAAAATAATAATTATATTTTAATTGAAATAGTTAATATTTATTGGTTTGGTTAAGTCGTCCTAGGCTCATCTTTAAAGTGATGTTATTATTTTTCCCAAACGCGTTGTGGAAAGACCTCTACCTGAGTACTTTTGACAAGCATTATAATAAAAGTTTGTATTAGGAAGATTTTGAAGATATTTTTGTTATAGATAAAATATTTTAAAAACATTTATAAATACTTTAATTTAATAAACATTAAATTATATATAATATTTATTTTAATCAATTAATTAAAAAATTATAATATAGGTATTTAAATATTTAAAAGAATTAATTAAATTAATAATTAAAAATTGTGCAATTGTGTAAATATTTATCATAAAATAAATTTATTGATAACGTAAAAAAGCTCTAAAATTAAATATAAAAAATTGTATTAATTTAAAAAATAAATAAAATTGTTTAATAATAAATTATTTTAAACTATAAGTAAAATTAATCATAAATAATATTTCACCAAATTAAAACTAACCTAAATCAATAAAAATATATATATAAATATTTATTTTTAAAAATATATCTAAAAATAATTATATTTAAAATTATAATTATACATCCGATATATATATAATTATACACAAACTCAACTTATATATATATATATATTAAACTACAATTTAAATCCACAACAAACTCAACTTATATATATCTTATCAAGTCAAGTCGTCTTAGGGCCCTCATTAAATGAGACAAATTGATATCATATCAACCACAACTAAGCGTTGTAAAGGGATCTACACGCAAGTACTTCTGTCAAACATGGGAAGGATTCTCATCCACATATTATTTATCAACCTTTTCTAAAAAAAATTATTTTATTTTTGGCTACTACACAACATTTGCTTCGTATTGTTGTTCATTTCACATAGCGTCATAATCACTTCCCAAGTTCAATTCCTGTGATTCAGCTTATCCTTTTCCTTCCTTTCACTTTCCAAAACATAAACACTTCCAGGTTCAATTCCTCTGATTGAGCTTAGCTTAATATTGATATAGATAAAAGAAATTGGGAATTCAACTTTGAAAAAATATATGGAAGATGTTATAATATTAATGAATATTTGAATAAAATTATAAAAGCCTTGAAGTTTATAAATAATTTTAGAACTTTTACAAATTTTTGAAAAAAACTTTTATATATAAAATTTTAAAATAAATAATAATAAATTAATTAAATTGATATTTTTCATATATATATAATCCTAAGACATTATAATTAATATTATTTTTGCATTAAAAAATGTCATTTTTTTTTAATTTCATGATATCCATATAAATTATATTAAAATTAATAGAAGTGAATAATGTAAGTAAAAAATTATTTAAAAAATAAAAATAACATGAAAGAGAATACAAGAAAGATAAGTGAAAAAAATATGTAATTAATTATCTATAAATGAATTACAATTTATTAAATTATAATTTGAAATTAAATATTTATTATTTAAATAAATGTAAAAATTTTGAAAAATTAAAATTAATTACATTAATTAAATATTACCTTAATTTATAATACATTGTTATGTACATGAATCTTTAGTTTGATATATTAAAAAGTTAAAACCGATACTTTAGAATATGTTAATATTAATATTTTTTATATATTTTAAAAATTTCACCAAAATTTTGAAAAATTATAAAACAACTTATATAAATATCAAAAATTTTAATATTTTTTCATACTTTCGCATTAATATAGAAAAAAAAATTCAAAAGTTATCATAAGATATTTTGAATATGGATATTAATACTTTGACTTCATCACAATTTTGATAAAAATATCTAGATATTTTCATCCCACTTATATCACATATTTCCACGACCTTACAACACATGGTACAAGCTAAACAAATTTATGGTTAAATCATGTGATAATTGAGTTGATATTGAAGAAAATTTACTACTAACAACAAATAGTATCTAGTTAGATCTTACCGTGTCCTAATCCACATCCTAACACATTGCAAATCTAACTTGAAGATTAAAATAGTTTTAAAAGATTTGTTACCTAATCTTACTTGTATACAAATATTATTTATATATTAAATAAGATTTATTTTTAAAATTAATCTTTTAAAATTTGAATTAGGGAGATTTTGAAGATATTTTTATTATTGATTAAAATTTTAAAAAATATTTACAAATACTTTAAGTTAATAAATTTTTAAAAATACATAAATATTTATTTTAATTAATTAATTAAAATTTATAAAATAAATACTTAAATTAATAATTAAAAATTATGCAGTTGTATATAATAAATTTTATTAATAAAATAAAAAAGATCTGAAATTAAATACAAAAAATTGTACTACTTTTTAAAAAAATATCTAAAAAAAATTAAATAATAAATTTTTTTAACTATAAGTAAAATTAATCATAAATAATATTTTATCAAATTAAAACCAATCTAAATCAATAAAAATGTAAAAACTTGACAATACAGGTTGAGTTTGTGTTGATTTAAATTTGATTTTAAGTTAATAACTATGCGTTTTGGAGGAATAAAAAGTATCATGTTATATCTTATTAAGAGTAAGTGCTATAAATTCACGTCTTAACACGTTGTAAATTGTTAGGAAAAATTACCGGGTCAAAGCTAACACACAACTAAAATGAAATTGAGAATAATGAAATTAAAATAGATACAAATATTTTACGTAGAAAAACCTCCAAATAAATTGGGATAAAAAACCACGGGCAAATATAGGAGGGTTTTACTATTGTAAAATAGGGATTGCAACATCTTATCTCTAGTTACAGTGAGATAACAATTCTAATTTCTATTATAATAAGATAAATAACTCTCTCACAAAATAGGAAAAATATTACTTATAAAGAATGAACAAATTTTCTTCTATAAGTAGTAACTCACAATATAACTCTCACAAAGACTTTTACCATCTTTCTTATGGATGCTCCCTAATTCATTTGCTCTTATATTTTGCATAAATGAAACAAGCTATTTATAGCAACAACTGACGAAGAACTCATAGAAGTATGGCTCCATTGTTCATCTCGTATTTGAATGACAAGAAATTAGTCCACCTCGAATTGAGCAATTAAGACTAATATCGAATGAGCAAGAAATTAGTGTTCCACAATGAATGAACAAGAAATTAGTGCTCTACATTGAATGAACAAGAAATTAGTGCTCTACATTGAATGAACAAGAAATTAGTGCTCCAATAACATCCTTAATTAAATACCTTCCATGTTTCTTACTTCATCTATTAGCAAAATATAACATTAAACCAAGTAAATGGCTTTACCACGAAACAAGGTCATCAATTATCACATTATCCCACTTAAAGTCACTTGCGTAATCCTTCCATCCTTCCTCACTTGACAAATCCATGATTGCTTAAGTTTTTGCTAGACCATATGAGGATCTACACCATTTAAACTTATGAACGTTGATTGACTTGGTTATAACATCTGCTAGGTTCTCATCGGTGTGAATCTTCTACATATCTACACTACTTTCTTCCACTACTTCTCGAACAAAGTGATACTGAACCCTTATGTGCTTTGTCCATGAATGAAAAGCTATATTCCTTGCAATGTGCAAAGCACTCTGACTGTCACAAAATAGAACAATCTTTTCCTGCTTGTACCCAAGCTCTTCCAATAACCTCTATATCCAGACTGCTTCCTTGTAAGCTTGTGTAGCTGTCATGTATTCTGCTTCCATTGTAGATAGAGCTAAAACTGATTGTAGTTTAGATACCCAGCTTACAGTTCCTTCTGCAAGCGTAAACACATAATTTGTAGTAGACTTGATTTTATTAAGATCCCCTACAAAATCTGAATCAACATAACCTCTGACAATAAAATATGATCCTCCGTAACATAATGCAGCATTTGAGGTTCCTATGATGTATCCCAAAACCCTCTTCATAGTATTCCAATGATCTCCTCCAGGATTTTCCATAAACTGGCTAACTACTCCCACTACTTATGCAATGTTTGGTCTTGTACATATCATGGCAAACATTAAACTTCCCACGACTGATGCATACGGTACTCGAGACATCTCCCTCCTCTCTGCTTCATTTCTAGGACACATACTTGAGAATAAATTGAAATTAATAGGAAGTGGGGTAGAAATTGACTTACTATCTTGCATGTTGAAGCGTCACAAGATCTTGTTGAAATAGTTTTCTGAGAAAGCCAAATCTTCCTGTTATTTCTGTCTCGGTGAATCTATATCCCTAGAATCTTGTTTGCTGATCCTAAATCCTTCATATCAAACTCCCTAGCCAACTGTGCCTTCAATTCTTGGATTTGATCTATTTTGGGGCCTGCTACCAACATGTCATCCACATACAACAACAAGATAATAAAATTATTATCTCCATTAAACCTTTTGAAGTATGTACAATGATCTGAACTAAGTATGTTGTATCCAAGGCTAATAATGAAGGAATCAAATCTCTTGTACCAATACCTCGGCGCCTATTTGAGACCATATAGAGATTTTTTCAACCTGCAAACCAAGTTCTCCTTTCTTGTTTCAGCAAAACCTTCTGGTTAGAGCATATAGATTTCTTCTTCAAGTTTTCCATGACGAAATACAATTTTTACATCCAATTGCTCCAGATGTAAGTCAAACGTAGCACATATAGCCAGGACTATTCTGATTTTTGCAAGCCGAACTACCGGAGCCTTTTACCACCAATTTTGCACGAAACCGTTCCACTTGATCATTGTTATCTCGTTTGATCTTGTAGACCCATTTGTTACCTATGGCTTTTCTCCCATGTGGTAATGGTACCAATTCCGAAGTCTTGTTCTTGTGTAGAGCTTCAATTTCTTCCTACATTGTTGTCATCCATAAAGACACATCTGAGCTACTTGTAGCTTCTTGGAAAGTTTAGGGCTCTCCGTCCTCCATTAAAAGACAATATGTAACATTGCTCTACGTAACATACTCTGAATGCCAATATGGTGGCCTTCTCTCACGAGTTGACTGGCAAACTTCTGAAGACTCGGACTCGACTGGTTCTTGTACCTCGTGCTCTAGTTTTGCTTCAGTAGTAACTGGAGTTTTTTGTACCGGATTATTTTCCACCTGTATTATTGTAGTCTTTGAAACCTCTTTTGATGTGATATTGTGTCCATTTATTTGTAGTAGTTGATCTTCTATAAAGATCACATCCCTACTGATAATAACCTTGTGGGTAGTGGGATCCAACATGCGATACCCTTTCACTCCCTCATCATATCCCAAGAATATACACCTTCTAGATTTCGGATTCAACTTTGTTCTTTCTTGGGCATTGTACATCACATACGCAGGACATCCAAAAGAATGTAAAGTAGTGTAGTCTGCTGGCTTACCAGTCCACATCTCCATCGATGTCTTTAAATCAATTGCTATTGATGGCCACCGATTTATCACATAACAAGCGGTTTTGGTTACTTTTGCCCAAAAAAAGTTGGATTGACCTGCAGTCCTCAACATAGCTCTCATATTTTCTGTAAGAGTTCTATTCATCCGCTCTACCATTCTATTTTGTTGAGGCGTGTATGTGACTGTGAACTGTCATGTATTACCTTCTTGCTTGCAAAAAGAAAGAAACTCATCGTCTATGTACTCTCTTCCATTATCTGTCCTCAAGCACTTGATATTTTTCCCAGATTCAAGTTTCACCCACGCTTTGAAGTCTTTGAATATCGGAAATACATCTGACTTCTTCTTAATTGGATACACCCAACATCTCCTGGAATAATCATCAATAAAAGACACAAAATACTTTGCTCCTACTAGGGACATTTTTGGTGACTCCCATACATCAGAATGAATCAAGTCTAGAATACATTTACTCTTGGCATCAGATATGTTAAACTTCAATCTATGCTGCTTACTTGTAACATAATGCTCACAGAAAGGTAGATTTACCAATTTGAGCCCTAGAAGTAGCTTTCTGTTGAAGAGAATATTCAAACCTCGTTCTGACATGTGACCTACTTTGAGATGCCACATCTTCGTTGACTCTTCTCCCTTGTTGATTGACATGACACATACATCATCTTCCTCCAATGTTTCTCCTTTTAGCATGAATAGATTCATCTTGATCTTTTCTACCTTTTGACAATTTTCATGAGCCCATTTTCAATATGGGTCTTACATCCAAGACTATCCATTTGACCCAAAGAAAATAGATTCTTCCTCAAGTCTTTCATGTGTCGTACCTCCTGAATAGTGCGAATTGTACCATCAAACATTTTTATCTTGATAGTATCAATACCAGCGATCTCCAAAGTATGATCATCACCCATATGTACAGAACCTCCTAAGATTGGTTCATATTTGTGAAACCATTCTCTTCGAGATGTCATGTGCCATATTGCTTCTGAGTCTAATAACCAAATATCAACGAACTACTTTTTGCCTCCAACTGTCATTGTTGCATCATTGTATAGAACTTCACCATCATCTGAGGCATTTGCCACATTCCCTTGAGCATTTGATGACTCATGGACTCCACTCTTCTTTTTGAACCAACAATCTTTCTTGACATGCCCTTTCTTGCCACAATTGTAACACTTGAAATTCTTCTTATTTTTTGATTTTGATCTACCATGATTTTGACTCCCATTGGGACCATGTTCTATTGATCTTCCTCTTGTCATCATCAAAACTTCTGCTTGCTATGAACCTGCATGTCTATCTTCCTTGTGTTTTACGCTTGGTTTCTTCTTCCAAAATAGCGGTAGTAATTTCGTCGAAGACTAGATAGTCCGTGAGGATGTTATTCGTTAGGTTGATGATGAGTTGATCATACGAGTCAGGTAGACTTTATAATAGAAGCTTTGCACGTTCAGATGTCTCTATTGTGTAACCTATTGATGTAAGTTGCGAAAATGGAGTATTCAAAATATTGATGTGGTCGATCATTGATGTGGATTCCATCATTCGAAGAGTGTACAATATCCTCTTTAAGAAGATCTTATTGTGTAGTGACTTGGCTTCTTAGAGTCTTATTAGAGTATCCCAAATCTCATTTGCAGTTTTCTTTTGTCACACTCGATAACACTCTATCAGCTAATGCTAAGTGCAGATCGGCAATTGCATTGCCATCCATCTCGTTACACCTGTTGTCATCAGTGATCTATGTGGGCCTTTCTCCAATTGCTTCCAAACAATTATTTTTCCTTAAAATTGCCTTAATTTTCATTTTCCACAACAAGAAATTACTCATGTTGAACTTCTTAACATCGAACTTTGTCGTAGTCGACGTCTCGTTCACAACGATCTGCTTCTCACCCCTTAACTAATTGCTTTAATACCATTGTTAGGAAAAATTATCGGTTCAAAGCTAACACACAACTAAAGTGAAATTGAGAATAATGAAAATAAAATAGACCCAAATATTTTACGTGGAAAAACCTCCGAACAAATTGGGATAAAAAATCACGGACAAGTGTAGAAGGGTTTCACTATTGTAAAATAGGGATTGCAACACCTTCTCTCCAGTTACAATGAGATAACAATTCTAACCTCTATTGTAATAGGAGAAATAATTCTCTCACAAAATAGGGAAAATATTACTTACAAAGAATGAACAAATTTCCTTTCTAAGTAGTAACTCACAAGATAACTTTCATAAAGACTTGTACTATCTTTTTTATGGATGCTATCTAATTCATTTGCTTTTATATTTTGCACAAATGAAACAAGTTATTTATAGGTAACATCCTTGAAGAACTTGTGGTAGCAAAGACTCTGTGTTCATCTACACATTGAATGAACAAGAAATTAGTGTTTTACATTGAATGAACAAGAAATTAGTGTTTTACATTGAATGAACAAGAAATTAGTGTTTCGTTACATGAGCAAGAAATTAGTGTTTACATCAATGAGCGAGAAATTAGTGTTACATATTTAATGAACAGTACAATTAGTCTTTCGCGTTGTATTTAACAAGAACTAAGATCTAATCGCGTTGAATGAATAAGAAATTAGTACTCAACATTAAATGCACAAAAAATTTGTGTTTTAATAACATCCTTAATTAAATACCTTCTATATTTTTTACTTTATCTATTAATAAAATATAATATTAAATTAAATAAGTAGTTTTATTATTAAATAAAAAAATAAATTATCCCATAAATCAACCTTAGAAGATTAAAGGAAGAGTAATTTTATAAACAAAATCCCAAGTCATGTCATATCAAACACCTACGCGTTGTGAAAGACCTCTTTGTTTGATTTTTGACAAATTCTAAAACGAAAGACTTAGTTACCGATGACAAATTATTATAAATGATTTAAATAATTAGTATTAATAAATAATATTTATTTTTAAATAAAATTATTTATATATATAATTAAATTTATTAACTATTCTTAAAATTAATAAAAATATTTTTAATTATATATAATTAAATTGTGTTTATTTAAAATTGAAACTAATTGTTTAAACCATTTATATCCACAATAGTCACCTATAATTATAGCCTACCCTTTTTTCTCTTCTATCTCCTTCATCGTTATGTCTTGTTTCTTCATTCATTGTTTATACTAGGAAACACTATTTTTGTCTAATATTCTGAGTTCTGTATTAGAAAAACCGAGTCTTCGAAAAATGACATGTTCTTTCAAATTTGTTAAAAAAAATAAAAAAAATACAATGGCATATATGTAAGAACTAAGTAAGATGCATGCTTTGTAATAAAGTTAAGGAAATTATAAATTTAAGATTCATTTCAAGAAATTGATTTCTTTAAAGTATTAATATTTTTATTTTGATACAATCTTTATATTTATTCTCAATTATTATCTTTAAAAAAATCTTATTTAATTTATTGGTATATATTTATTGATATATATATTTATTAATTTTAATAAATTAAGATATTTTAAATATATTATTATTATTAAAATTATTTAAAGATATCAATTCAAAATAAAAAGGGTGAGAAACAAATAAAGGTAGACGGACTCCATTTCAATACGATAATTATTAGATTAATTATTGACTTATGTATACTAGAACTATTTTGTTATATATTTAATTATCCCATGAAGTAGTTATTATATATAAAAACTTCTAATATTTTTTCAACTGGCATCAATTAAATATACATACAATTTATTTTATTTTATTTTTTTTTGCCCAAATTTAACTCGTCGCAAACTGCACTTTTGTTTTTAAAAAGAAAAAAATGTGCCTTCTTTTAAGAGATATATATATCTTTGAAATGACTAATTATTTTATTAAAATATAAAATATGATATTTGTTAAAATATTAGATTATAAATAACAATTATTTATATATATATATAAATAATTTCATTTAAAAACAAATATAATTTATCGATACAAAGTCATGTCATATCAACCACTAAGCGTGGTGATGGGACCTACATGCAGGTACGTTTGTCAAGCATGCGAAGAACTACATATCTCAAACACTCAGCCACATATTTTTTTTGCTACTACTACACAACATTGGCATTTGGCTTGATATAGTTCTTCATTTCACACACCGACATTATCACTTCTAAGTTCAATTCTTCTGTTTGAGTCTTAGCCTTTTCCTTCATTTCACTCTTCAAAACAAGTAAAATGGATTTTGCTGCCGATATCATCAAGGAATTGGGATCTTTAGGCATCAAAAAAGCTGGACTCCTTCGGGGTCTGGATAAGAAGCTTGAGAGCCTTAAGGGAACAATTTCCACAATAGAAGCTGTTCTTAGTAATGCTGAAAAGAATCGTATCACCAGCGATGAAGTCAAAAAGTGTCTTCAAAAGTATGAAGATATTATGTTTGATGCCGATGACTTGATTGACGAGTTTCGCACCAGAGCTGCCTTAATGCAAGAGAATGATCGTAAGTTGTCTCACAAGGTACTAACTTTTTTCTCATCCTCAAATCCGCTTGGTTTTAAGCCAAGAATGGCTCATAAAGTACAAGAAATTGGGGAGAAGCTAGATAAGATGAAAGTTGAGAAAGAGTTTTACTTGCTAGTACCCCTGCTGGAGACCCCAGTCTCTACTAAATCGAGGGAAACTTATAGCTATATACCTCAGGATGAAGTTATTGGGAGAGATGTTGACAAGGATAATATTATCAAACAGTTGTTCAATGATGATGTTGAGGAGAATGTGTCTGTTATTCCCATAGTTGGAATGGGTGGTTTGGGTAAAACCACACTTGCTCAAAGTGTCTTTAATGATGTGGATGTCAATAGTTATTTCCAGTTAAAATTATGGGTCTGTGTATCTGATCCATTTAACTTGAAAATAATTCTTGAGAAAATGTTAAAGTTGTGTGATGCAAAAATTGCTGATAACCTTGGGATAGATCAACTGCAAAACACTGTGAGGGAAAAAATAGATGGAAAAAGATATTTGCTTGTCTTGGATGATGTGTGGAATGAGGACCGTAAAGAATGGATTGAGTTAATGAACTTTTTGAAAGGTGGTGCAAGGGGTAGCAAAATTTTAGTAACTACAAGGACTGATTTAGTTGCTAGAATTGCTACAGGAGGTAGGGATGAACCATACCGCTTATCTGCTCTCACAGAAGAGACCTCGTGGTCTTTGTTTGAAAAAATGGCATTCAGACAAAAGAAAGAGCCATTGTGTTCAGACAGCATGAAGAAAATAGGGATGGAAATTGTAGAGAAGTGTAGAGGAGTTCCCTTGGCCATAAAGACCATAGGGAGTTTATTGTTCACAAAAACCACAGAAGCTGAGTGGTTGCTCTTTAAAGACACTGAATTTGTAAAAATGAGTCAAAAAGATGATGATATTATACCAACACTGAAGCTGAGTTATGATAATCTCCCCTCACATTTAAAACGTTGTTTTGCTTACTGTAGCATGTTTCCGAAGGATTATAGGATAAATGTCCCAACATTGATTCAATTGTGGATGGCACAGGGGTTCGTAATCGCCTCCAGCAGAGGACAATGTTCGTATGAAGTTGGTTATGGGTATTTTATGGAACTACTTCAGAGGTCATTTTTTCAGGAATTTAATGATTCAAAGTGGTTCCCATTAACTTGTAAAATGCACGATCTTATGCACGATCTCGCAAATTCTGTGGCAAGAGGATGTTTTTCTTGGTTATCAACAAATTTGGAAAATCTTCATGACAGAACATTACGTCATGTTCATTTTGATTTGGATTCGGGCATGTCTTGCGAAATTCCTAAGCCCTTGCTCCAACAAAAAAAGTTAAGGTCGTTTATTTTTCGTCGATCTTATCATTGCTTGAGAAGTTCAGAAGTTGCCCCAATACTGAGCAATTTTAAAGTCTTGCGTGCATTGGATTTATCTTCTATGAAAATAAAAACATTGCGGAGTCGTTTGGGAGAAGAATTGATACATTTGAGATATCTTGACCTGTCCGGAAATCATATGAAGCAGCTTCCAGAATCTATAACTGGATTGCACAATCTGCAAACACTTAATCTGTCGTTTTGTGAGGAACTATTAAGTTTGCCCATAGGCATAAAGAGATTAGTCAATTTGGTACATCTTGATATTTCCTTTTGTTCTAAATTGACTCATTTGCCCCGTGAAATTGGTCAGATGACCAATTTGGTACATCTTGATGTTTTCGGCTGCGATAAATTGACTCATTTGCCTAGTGGTATTGGTCAGTTAACCTCTCTTCGAACACTAGGCCGGTTTCCTGTCTTCAATGATGAGAAGGATTTGCCAAACCATGTTGCTGGTATAGATGAACTAAGCTGCCTTGACAATTTGAAGGGAGAGTTAGAAATTGCAATCAACGGACATGGGAAGCATGCTTTAGCTCGATGCAAAACTGCAAATTTGAAGAGAAAGAGCCTTGACATTTTGAGAATATTTTGGAAGATAAGCAGCAAACAAGATAGAGATGCTTCAGAGAATGATGAAGCAATACTGGATTTCCTGCAGCCAAATCTACGTCTAAAAAAATTCAAGCTTTGTGGGTATATGGGTACAAGATTTTCACCATGGTTTTGGTCGCTCCCTTATCTTGTTACGCTGAAGTTGATTCAATGCAATGATATTAAAGAACTCCCGTCTATGGATCAATTTCGTGGTCTGAAGAAACTCGAACTTTTTCACTTGAGCGAGTTGGAGTTTGTGTCATCTAGAACTAGCGATGATGACACGACCATGCCATTGCTGGAATCTCTCACCATCCGGTATTGCCCCAAGCTGAAGGAGTGGAGGAGTATAGAAGGGAATAATGCTGCTACTGACAGTGAAGATAAATGCAGGGGATCACAAAAACGACAACTTTCTCAACCAGTCTTCCCTTCTCTTATCAGTCTAGAGATTGAGGGCTGTCCAAACCTAATTTCCTTGCCCCTGTTTCCCAATGTTGAAAGTCTGGAACTGTCAGATTCAAGACAAATTGAGCATCTCCTACAACCGATAGGCAACAACGGATCGCTTCGATGGCTACGTTTGGTACATTACGAATCGGATTCATTACTTGAGTTTTTTTTTAAATTCGTATCACTTGAATATCTTTGGATTGATAATTGCTCCAATTTGACATCACTGCCAGATAGCATAGGCAACTTGTCATCGCTTCAGTGTCTTCATTTGATTAATTGCTCTAATTTGACATCACTGCCAGATAGCATAGGCAACTTGTCATCGCTTCGATATCTTAGTTTGGCTAATTGCTCCAATTTGGTAGAATTTCCAGAATCTATTCGTTGTCTCAAGTCTCTACAGTATTTAGATGTTAGTAGCTGCCGGATGTTGGAGAAAAGGTGCAAAAAGGATATCGGTGAGGACTGGCCCAAAATTGCACACATCCCCGTACTTATTATATAGGTTATGCTAAAACTTTAAAAATGCTCTCTCATTCCTTCTCTTTTTTTCAATCAAGGTATGCACTTACTACCTACCTACATCATCAACCAGAATTCGTAGGTGCTTAAAAAAATTGAGAAACAAAGCTAAAAATGCATTCCTAGAGGTTGATGCGGCTGAACCATAAATTCAAGTAAATGAAGTGTAATAGATGAAGATCAAGGATTATCATTTTTCTTTTTGTCTTGTCTTCAACTTCTTGTACATTTTTTTTAATTGTTGATCCTTTGGGTGCAAATAATGGTAGGCATACAATTTTATCGTTGTAGAACTATTACTGTCAATTTCAATTTTTTCTTCACTGTTTCTATGAATTAGATTTTTAGCATTAAATAATTGAGGTTAAATCTTGATTTTTATCTTCTATGAATTTTATTTGTAATTAGGAAAACAAAAACATTTATCTGGAAATTAAAAAAGAAATAGTGAATTATACTTTTCTATCATTAATTTTATCATTTTTAATATTTTAATTTTTCAATAAATGTTTATAACTTTTCGACTATTAATTTTATATATTTAACGGTCTATATTTAAAAATTATATTAAATTACACTATAATATTTAAAATTAATTTATTAAAAACTTATTTTTTAAATTATTTATTCTCGTAACTTTTAAAATTTAACATATTCAATTAATTCTTTAAATTTGAACTGAAATTATTTAATGAATGAAAAGTTATGAAAATAATTAAAGTTTAAAAATGATACAATTAGTTAATAAAACACATAACTCACCCTAAAAGACATAAAGTACAAAATAAAATAATAAATTAAATGTTTTTTTAATTATTTAATCTTTTAACTTTTAATATTTAATATATTTTGCCTAATATCTTTAAATTTAAACTGAAATTATTTATTAAACAAAAAGTTACAGCATTTTTGTTAAATTATTAAGGTGTTAAAAAGTGATAAAATTAATAATCGAAAAATATAATTCACTCAAAAAATAAAGAAAAAAGAAGGAAAAAATGGATACTATATGCAAGAAAGAAAATGTTACTTTTTTACACAATTTGATATTGAAATGAGATATTTTAATATCTTTTGGTCATATTATCGTGAAAATATTGATAAAATGTTATTGTTAATAATATCACTTAAATGTTTTTTTGACTAAAATATCTTAGATATTGTAAATATTATAGGTAAAATATCATTGAAATTTCAATAAATATCACTAAAATTTTTAACAAAATATCAAAAATATTAATTTTTGATTTTTTTTCTTCTTTTTAAGTAAATATTTCAATTCAATTTTTTGACTTTTGTAGTAGATATAGTATATCTTAATTTTTTTTGTTTGTAGCCTTATCTTCTTTACATGCAAACTTATGAGAAGAAACCATAAATGATGAAATTGATTTTCTTGAGTATAATAGAACTTGACATTTAGTTGACTTATCTCCTCGTTGTAAAACTATAGGATGTAAATGGATACTAAAAAAAAATTAAAACCCGATGGTACTATTAAAAAGTACAAAACTCGTCTTATAGTCAAATGGTATAGGCAAAAAAATGTAGATTTCTTTGATACTTTTTCACTAATCGCACGAATAACTTTCATATGTGTACTTTTCTCTTTTGTTGATATCCATGATTTAGTAGTACACTAAATAGATATTAAAACTGTTTTCCTAAATGTTGACTTAGAAGAAGAAATTTATATGTACCAACCTAAAGGCTTTGTGGTCCTAAGTCAAGAAAATAAAGTTTATAAACTAGATAAATCTTTTTATGGTCTAAATTAAGCACTTAAACAATAGCATGGAAGGAGAAAGGACCTAGGTAAATGTGATTCCACACGCACATGCACCATCATCGCCACTGTTTGTCCGACCGACTAGTCGTGCCATGTCGTGCCGAGCTTAGCCAAGTTCGAGTGCGTGTGTGTAAGGTGATGTGACATTTTATTTTTTGAATTTTTTTTGTTAAAATTACTTTTCTACTTAAAAAATGACCGTTATTTTTACACTCAAAATTGGCCATTACTTTTCCATTCAAAAAATGGACGTTATTCTTTTCACCCATAAATGTCTATTATTTATTATAATTGTCACACATTTTTCCAAACTATAAATAGAGAATCTCAACTCTGAGTTTAGAGACATCAATTTGAAATAACTCTTAGAAAATAAAATAAGAAGATACTAAATTATTTTTTAAGTTTTCCGAGCAATATAAACTTTAGAGATGTAGCATTTTGAATAAGTTTGGGCAGAGTTGCGAAACGTGTTAAAGAGAGTGACTTAGTTCGTGACTTAGTTCGTAACTCAATCCAAACAGTTTATTTCAATATTTCAATAATATTGTTCTTAAATTGTTTTTCACATACTTCTTCAAACATTTTGATATTGAAATGTGATGTTTATGTCTTTTGGTCATATTATTACAAAAATGTTGATAATTTTGTAAAAATATCGATAAAATATCATTATCGCTAAAATATCGCTTAAATGTTTTTTTGACTAAAATGTCATGTAGATATTGTAGCTAAAATATAGTTAAAATGTCGATAAATATAAAAAAAAATCGAACAAAATATAAAAAATATCAATTCTTGATTTATTTATTGTTTATTTTTTAAATTAAACATTTCAATTCAATTTTTTGACTTTTGTAGTAGATAATACATCTTAATTTTTTTTTATTTGTAGCATATTTGATATACATATGAATACCTTTAAAAATAAATAAAAAATAAAATTTATTTTCATGCTGTCAAACTTTATTCATATATAATAGTTATAATTAGATAGTCTGCTTAATTATTTCAAATATTTTAAATATTTATTCTATAATATTTAACAAAAAATTATATATTTTTTATTATACAATATTTTAATTAATTAATCAACTTATTGGCTAATGTAAATATTTTAAGTATTTAAAAATAAATCTATTAAATACAAAATTAATTTAAAAATATAAATAATTTATATTTTTGATAAAAAAAATTATAATTTTTATAATTTAAAAAAATTCATCAATAATAATAATATTTTTATACAAATTATATATAAATATTTTTTAGGACATCAATATTTCAAAGCTTAATTATGATACAAAAATAATCCATCATAAGGCTGTTGATTTTGATTTTGTGCATCGCCAAGAAGCACCCACTGAAAGCTACTATCTCAACACTCTTGATTTTGCGTTATACATACAGAAGATGGGACGTGATGAGTGACTGAGACTTATAAAGCTTTAAAGATGGAACCTAAAAAGATTCAAAGGGGTGTCATTAATCGAAGAGTTGGACCAAGTTTATGTTGAAAAATTACACAAATTTTTGATAAGTCAGACTTATGAGAAAGCAATAAAAGAAAAATAACACAAAAATTTGATAACGGAGTTCGGACAATCTTGCTTACGTCTCCGGACCTAATGCAGATCTTTTTACTAAAAGAGGAGAAATTACACAAGGTGTTTACAACACTCACAACCCAATTAAACCAAAGAAAATTACTCTCAATTTTCTCTCACAAAAACTTTTCTCTCTAAGCTTCTCTCAATTGGAATGAACACTTTGGATGATTAATTTATTACAATTACACATCTATTTATAGGAAAATTCACTCCTTGAATTACTCCTTAAATTAATGATTCCTTGAATTACTAGGCGAAAATGACTTTCCAAGGGTGTGCTAACTGGCTTGGCATCACCCATGTTGAATCTCTACAAAACACGATTGATGTACTATACCTGAGATAACTGCAAGGATCATTTTTTCTTATTTCTTATGATTTGCATTCCAAGAATCTTCTTTGTTGGACCCAAGTCTTTCATGCCAAACTCATTTAACAATTGTTGCTTCAACTTTTTAATGTCATCCATATCTGAACCTGCTACTAACATATCATCAACATAAAGTAGTAAAATGATATAACTGGACCTATATCTCTTGAAGTAGCAACAATGGGCAGCATTGCACTTCTGGAAACCTTCCTTATGCATGAAGCTGTCAAAATTTCTATACCATTGTCTCGGGGCTTGTTTCAGGCCATACAAACTCTTCTTAAGTCTGCACATCATGCTCTTCTTCCCTCTTTCTGAGAAACCTTTTGGATGGTACGTGTATATCTCTTCATCTAAATATCCATGAAGGAATACAACCTTCACATCCAACTGTTCAAATGAAGATCTTCAATGGCTACAATACTCAATATTGATCTGATAGTATTGAGCTTCACAACGGGAGCGAAAGTGTCAGTGTAGTCAACTCTTTCCTTTGGTTGAAACCCTTTGACAACTAGGCGGGCTTTGTATCTCTTGGAACCATCATGCTCCTCTTTCACCCGGTACACCCATTTGTTATGAAGTGCCTTCTTTCCCATAGGTAACTCAGCTAGTTCCCATGTCTGGTTGGAGACGAGAGATTTCATTTCTTCTTTCATAGCAAGCTCCCACTTGTTGGAATCTCGAGTTTGACAAGATTCATCATAGCATTCAGGCTCCCCTCCATCAGTCAGCAACATATAGTTCATGTATCTCCTATTAGGCACATGAGGTCGAGAAGACTTTCTCAATACAGGAGCTGGAGTAAGAGGTTGTGATGTGTCAGAATGTTGTGTACTGCTCTGTCTAACAAGTTCTTCTGGCTGAGGACTTGTTACAATTGGTTCTGTTACGGAACTATCTGGGACATCATCTGCATCTACAAATACTGACTCATTCTGCTGTGAGTCATTGGCGTCTATTTTATGCATGTCCTTATACATCACACTTTCGTTGAAAATCACATCTCTGCTACGGATAACTTTCTTCTTTTCGTCATCCCAAATGCGATAGCCAAACTCATCCTCACTATAGCCGATGAATGTGCATTTATTGGATTTGGGATCAAGCTTATTCCTGCCTTGATCACTGATAAGGACAAATGCCACACAGTCGAAAACTTTTAGATGTGATAGTTTCACCTCTTTTCACTCCATATCTCCTCTGGTATTCTATGCTCCAATGGAACAGATGGGCCTCGGTTGATCAAGTAAGCTACCGTGTTGACTACTTCTGCCTAGAACTGCTTTGGTAGACCTGATTGTATATGAATGCTTCTCGCTCTTTCTGTCAACGTTCGGTTCCTACGCTCAGCTACACCATTGTGTTGAGGCCTTCCTAGCACAATTCTTTCCATTCTGAGCTTTTTGATCTTTAAACCCATCTCATTTTCCACCATAGCTTTCCATCTTTTGAAAGCCTCAAATACTTCATACTTATGCTTTAGAAAGTAAACCCATACCTTTCGAGAGTGAACATCGATGAAAGTCACGAAGTAGTGTTTCCCACCAATAGATGAGATAGTCGTTGGTCCCCAAACATCAAAGTGAATAAGCTCTAGCCTTTCCTTCTTTGGGGTTTTTCCACTTTTCTGAAAGCTGACTCTCTTTTTCTTTCCAAGTATGCATTCTTCGCACATGTCCATCTCTACAGACTTTAGACCTAAAAGTTTTTCTTTTGAATGCATAATCTTCATCCCTTTCTCACTCATGTGGCCTAGTCTCTGGTGCCACAGATTTGGTGTTTCATTGCCTGCTGCAATTGTGATTGAACAACGTGCCTCTACTGTCATGTAAAGAGTGTCATTTTTCTTGCCTTGAGCAACTGTCATTGCACCCTTTGAAATCTTCCAATCATCACCATGGAAGATCATAGTGTAGCCTTCACTGGCCAACTGCCCTACTGAGATTAAGTTCCTTCTGAGGTAAGGAATATGCCTGACATCCTTCACCATAAATGCATCTGCTCAACTTAATCTTCACTACACCTTTGCCAATAATAGCACATGGTTGATCATCACCAAGATATACCTTTCCAAGGTTTCCGGGGACATATTTCTCGAAAAATTCTTTCTGTAAAGTAGCATGAAACGATGCTCTAGAGTCTAACACCCAAGATTCTTCCTTGCTCTCCAAAGAGCATATAAATGCATCATCCCCTCCTGAGGTGGAAGTAACATTTGCCTCTGCCTTCACTTGTTTGTCCTTCGGTGCACTCTTGCACTGATTTTTGTAGTGCTCGGTTCTTCCACAATTCCAACACTCGATAGTCTTCAAGCTATGTGAATTATTAGGATTCTTGGATTTGGACCTCCTGTCCTTTGATCTACCTCGGTAGTCTGTTCTGCCACGTCCATTCCCTTTGGTTGAATTTATTCCTTTTGACTTTGTATGCAAAACTGAAGAAGTTGACGATTCACCTGACTCTCTACGTCGGATCTCTTCATTGAGAACCAAATCACGAATATCATCAAATTTCAACTTATTGCTTCTTGATGAGCTACTTACAACCGTGACAGTAGCATTCCAGCTTTCTGGTAGAGAAGACAAAAGTATCAATACTCGTACTTCTTCATCGAATTCAATTTCCACTGAACTCAAATGGGTTGTGACTGTGTTGAGTTTATTGAGATGTTGAGCTACTGATGCGTCTTCTGTCATCCGCAAATTGAACAAATGCCTCATCAAGTGCACTTTGTTTGAGGCTGATGGCTTCTCATACATATTGGAGAGAGCTGCAATAAGACCCCCCGTGGTCTTTTCTTTTGCTATGTTGAAAGCAACATTACGGGGTAGCGTCAATCGAATAACTCTGAGAGCTTGTCTGTCTAGAAGATTCCAATCTTCTTCACTCTGAGAGCTTGTCTGTCTAGAAGATTCCAATCTTCTTCCTTAATAGCTTCTGCCTTCTTCCCTTAGAGAGGTTTATATAGATTTTTTTGATACAGATAATCCTCTATCTGCATTTTCCAAAACCCAAATCTGACTTCATCTGGATCGTTTCTGACTATTTCTGTAAACCACCGTGTATTAGAATACCTCCGTCAACGAACAAATATCATCGAAAAAATTTCACTATTCACGTAATTCACTATTACGTAAATAGTAACCTTGTAGAAAATTGACAAAAATCACCACCAATAGCTCTGATACCAGTTGTTGGGAAATTGCACAAATTCCCGATAAGTTAGACTTATGAGAAAGCAAGAATAGAAAAATAACACAGAAATTTGATAACAGAGTTCGGACAATCTTGGTTACGTCTCCGGACCTGCTGCAAATCTTTTTACTGAAAGAGGAGAAATTACACAAGGTGTTTACAACACTCACAACTCACAACCCAATTACACCCAAGAAATTCAATTTTCTCTCACAAAAGCTTTTCTCTCAATTGGAATGAACACTTTGGATAATTAATTCATTACAATTACACATCTATATATAAGAAAATTCACTCCTTGAATTACTCCTTAAATTAATGGTTCTTTGAATTGCTCTTGGAATTAAGCTCAATGTTTTGCTCCATGTTTTACTCCTTGTTTTGTTCCATGTTTTGCTCCTTAAATTAAGAAGTTTTATAACAATCTCCAACAATTTAGATCTTAAAAGATGTAAAAAAACAAAACAAATGAGTCAGCTAACTCGAAGAAATTCATGTTATGTTTGTTCGAATAAAATGTAAATGAATGAGAATTGATTTCGTTCATTTGTATGTTTGGTTGATTGAAAAAAGAGTCAGGAATGGAATCGATTCATAAAATAGAAGAAATTATAATTCTTTTTCCCCCTTTAGCAATCATGATTTCATTTATATCTTAATTTTTTTCCAATTTTACCACACCCTAAATATAACACTAATTCAAATCCCAAAACCCAAAATCTTAAATCCTAAAACCCAAAATCCAAAATCTTAAATCCCAAAACCCAAACCCTAAATCCCAAATCTCAAAACCCAAAACCCCAAGTCTATAAATCCTAAAACCCTAAACCTTAAAACCTAAACCCTAAGTCCCAAAATATTAAACCTTAAAACCTAAATCCCAAAACCCTAAATCCTAAACTCAAAACCCAAACCCCCAAATCCTTAAATCTTAAATCTTAAATCCAAAATCTCAAATCCTAAAACCCTATATAGAAAATAATAATTTTAAACCTAAATTTTAACCTACAAATATAGCCCTAAACCCTAAACCCCAAATCTCTAAATCATTAAATCTCAAATCACAAACCTTAAAACCTTAAACCTTATTTAGAAAAATAATAATTTTAATAATATATTTTCTTTTAAGTAATAATTATGTAGAAAAATAATTATTTCAATAATATATTTTGTCTAACGAAAAAATAATAATTAAATGATATTATTTAAACTTTATTCAATATAAAGGTATTAAGGTCATTTATAATTTTTTTTCATTTCATTCCATTGACAAACTAAAAACTCTAATGCTGATTTTTTTTTTGTATTCTAATAGTCAAACTAAATAACATTATTTTTTTTCCATTCTATTCTATTATCATTCTTATTTTGATTTTAATTTCATTATATGAGAAGTGAAAAAAAGAAAGATATAAGAAGATGAGGAATTAACGCCGAAAGAACGTGGCACTTTTTGTAATTAATGAACAAAATAGTAAATATCTACCAAGTGTGTTTAAATAATATTCAAATGATCTCCGGCCATAAGCGCATACTCCAACTTTTACTTTTGTTTTTATAAATTATATAAATAGTTTCTAGATTTTTTTATTATATCTATAATTCTTTTATTATAATTTATTTACTTTAATTTTTTATTTTTCATGTATTAATCTACTTTCTTATTTTCTAACAATTGAATTTATTTATTTTTAATTTTATATTTTAATCTTCTAGTTTTTTTAAAACTTTTAAAGTTTCATTTTAAATTTATGTCAAATTTTGAATTAATTGTACTAAAAAAATATTAATGCGTGAGTTATATGAAAAAAAATCAAATTATGAAAATAAAAAAAATAAAAATATCATCTTTATGTTATATCAAGATAAATTAATATTAAATAGTGTTATTTTTATTATTTTAAACTTTTAGGGACATTAATTTTATGATTTTCTCAGTATTTAATCATAAGTTAAATTGTACTATTAGTCTTTAAACTTTAATTAAATTTGTACATAAATCTTTAAATTTTTAAATCGTACGATTTGATTCTCAAATTATTAAAACTTTATGCATATATTCATAAACTTTTAAATCATACGATTTAGCTCCAAAAAATTTAAAACTTTACGTATAGATATTAAAATTTTGATTCACAAATATGTATTTAGAAGTTATAATAGGACTTATGTTTAAAATTTAAAAAAATTTAAAAATTTTAAAAATTTTAAAATTAAATTGTAAGATTTAAAAATTTATGAACTTATGTGTGAAGTTTGAAAAACTTTGCGACTAAATCGTATATTTTAAAACTAATTTTAATTTAATTTAAATTAAAAAATTTATAAAATAAAACAAAATTACCTTTAAATTTTAGCCATGATATATAACTAAATTTTGAAACTAAAATTATTTATTAAATTTAACCAAATTAATAATACAATTAATGATAAATAGAAGTACAAAAATATGAATGACTAATTGCAAGGACAATAAGAGTAATAATAGGTAATTTTATATGATATCATTCGACTAGTAATATCATTTAGGTAAATATATTGTTTTTTTAGATCAAACTTTATTAAAATTCAAATAGTTTTTAAATTTGCGAATTATATGGAGTATCGGATATGCCACTGATAAAAAGTGTCTTTGTAATTATGAGAATATTATTGACTTTTTAACGAGTTTATAACTTAATAGGTTTATTCGATCTCGTGGTTATTTGATTTTATATGTTTTTCAAAAACAAATTGGATATTCATGACCTAATATAAATTTTTTCAAAAATGTTTTATTTTTTTATAATTAAAATGTGATGTATTATATAATTTAAATAGAAATATTTTAAAAAATTGTAAGAAAATATTTTTTTTTACTTTTTTATATGGAAATATTTTTATTTACTTATTTAATTAATATTATAAACATACAGATTTCAAAAATATTAATACTTTTATAATATTTTTAGCATTATTAAATGAATCTTATTTAAAATTTTAAATTAAATATAATTTATACATTCAATCAATAAAATTTAAATTAACTATAAAATAAATAAATAACTATAAATATGATAATATTTGAATTTAATTTAATAAAATTTAAATAATAATAAATATACTTAAGAAAATTAGAAGAGAGAAATTAGATGTATAAAAATATAATAAATAAATTTTAAAAATATATTTATAATATAATTTGTTGTATTATTATTTGTAAAAATTAAAAAAATATATTTTTAAATTTTAAAAAATTTAGATTTAAATTTACATATATATCTTGATTCGGTTTGTTAATTTTAAGTATAATTCATATTAATTTATTTTTATTTAAAAATTATTTATTATTTTTTAAATTATATAATAATATATTAATTTAAATAATAATATTTAAAATTAATAATATTTTTTTCTTTAAATAAATAATATTTAATAATAATAAAAAGAAAATATTATCAACAAAAAAAATACCTTAAAATTACTAAATAACAATCGTTGATCCAATTGGGAACGATTCACACATATCAAATATGAGCTTCAATCTAATGGATCAAAGAGATGGACTATAACTGGAAGGCAGACATTGGATTGGACAACACCTGACAAGATGGTTTAGTACATTGGATGCGATGCTGGTTACATCTTTGAAGATATTGTGACGATGACTATATATATATCTTCACTCTCCTTTTTCGTTTTTGTTTTCTTAATATATTAATTTTTAATTAAATTTAATTATATTTTAAATCAATATAAAATTAAATTAATTAAATTAATATATATTAATAAAAAATTAAGTTAATTGATGTTAGCTTTAATTAAATTAAATTAATAATATATATATATATAATTATGTTTTAACTTTTCTTAAAAATATTAACATATTACTGATATAAAATTACTCTAATTATTCAAATTATGAAAATATTGAATAATTGTATTATATTTTTATCATTAATAAAATATACATATATGTTTTTATATAATAGATATATGTATATGATATAAGTAAAATATAGTATAAATATAAATATATTATACAAATAAATTAGTTGGATCTAAATCTATTTGAAATATGCTT
This sequence comes from Hippophae rhamnoides, assembly GCA_033030585.1. NCBI lineage: Eukaryota > Viridiplantae > Streptophyta > Magnoliopsida > Rosales > Elaeagnaceae > Hippophae > Hippophae rhamnoides. The sequence goes on from CM065431.1 coordinate 3,774,921, forward strand.
ATATTGTTATGATTTTTTTTTTCAAAATCCCTCTACTTAGTTAAATTCACACCTATTAAAGTATTTTAAAAATTTCACCGATCATGTTAAAATTTTGCACATCAATTGGGCATAAAATATCAAACACATATATAAATAAGGCAATCATTCATCTCATAACCTGAGTTTTGAGATGAAGTTAGATCCAAATTTAACATGGTATCAAAGCAGGTAAATTCACCCTGTGGCACGCAATTGTAAGTCCATCACCGTACATTGATGAACTACCGATGTAAGGAGGAGTATTAAAATATCCAACATTGATTGTGTATAAAATATCAAACACATATATAAATGAGGGCAATCATTTATCTCAAAACTCAAGTTATGAGATGAAGTTAGGCCCAAATTTAACGGATGATATTCCATTATATTTTTTGTACTCGTTAATTATTCATAAAGGAAGACAAAATAAATGAAATGATGGCTAAACAATTACATGGTTTGCATATCAACATAACCTTCCATGTTCGTGGGTAGTTTTCAGTTGTGTTTAGATGATTTTTAATCCATAGTTATGCAAATATTTTTAAAATACGGTGTATTTTTTTATTTTAAAATTTTAATAATATTTTAATTAATACATCTAAATATTAAGATAATAAATAATATAATTCGTGTTTAAATGGTTCTAAAATTTTCTGTCATAGATTTTGAAGATGTATTAATGATTATTAATTTTGAAATCTTTAATTCATTATTATACTCAAATAAATAGATTAAAATTGTCATTTATAAATTTTATTTTTATAATGACATTTTCTGCTATGGTTATAAAAATAATAAAAATTACATGGTTGGCCGGTGAATGAACCCTCTATTCATGCTCAATAATGATACAATTTGTCAAGTTGGTCCCGCATGCATCCCAAACAATTCGTGAATTGCACGTAATATTCTATAATAATATTAATTACATGGTTATAAATTTGTGAACAGGAAAGCAGAGTTATGAATTAATTTAAATTTTACAAATAAATTATAATAGATTAAGGTAAAATAATAAATAATACTAAAATAATTAATTTATAAATATTTAAATAGATAGAAATTTATGTGTGAAAATCATACTCTATTAATAACAATACACAGAAAAGAAGATGTAATACTAAACATTTTTCAATATTTAATTTTAAGTATAAATTATTCTATATCAAATAATATATATTTTAGTTTGAATAGTGTCAAGTTTACATTTACCTAGTTATTAAGTGGGTGCTTTGGGGTTTGACACCTATTGAGTTGAAATTAAAATTTAATAGTGATACTAATTTATACCTTAAAGATTATATTTAATGTGAAGATTAATTTTCTTATACTTTTGATATTTTATAATAATTTGTGATGGCAAAATTTAATCAAAGTTCATTCAAGAATTAAAAAATGTACTTTCTGATGGAAACAAAAGTTATTAGCTTTTTTAAAAGTATTTTTCCTAAATTCACTTTCAATTGAAATAACATCCATCATTAATATGGCGTTAGAGATCACAACATTGAACATAGAATTATGGACATAGAATTTTCAATTTAGTAATGTTTTAATTACTTTTTTTTTTGTTAATTCAATGTTTCAAGTAATTTATCAATGCAGTTATTAATATTTGTGTTGTGTAATAATAAAATAGATCCCATGCATTTAATAACAAGAATAATCAAGAACTTAATTGGCCGGGTCATTATCAAAATGTTGGTGAGCATATGGAGCATATTTCCAAATATGAAAGAAGGCAATCTTCATGAATAACATATTACACACTCAAATTGTTCTCAACTTTTACGCAATCTTCATGAATGAAGACCCCCAAGTTTTTCAAGCAAGCAAGAAAAGACAATTGGAATCATATCTAAATACCTTATTACTTTGTTATAGGTAGAGTGTGTACCACATTCCATCACCATCATTTTCTTTTTTTGGGTCATCAAGTTTAAAATTCGTTAAAATTGAAAATCAATCACAAATTTAAAGCCTTCAAAATAAAACCAAAAATTAAATGTAAATAACAAATTGAGAACCTAACGGATTCATCTTTAATAACTTGTTAGTTATTCAACAAACCAAATATTAAAGTAATAGCTCATAGAATAAAATTATATAGAGTTTAAAAAAGACCTCATAATACCTACCACCATTATTCGGTATTGTAAAAAAAAAATACTTTCAAAAATAACGACATCACATCAAAATAACCAAACGAAAAAACACATTAACCAAAAAAAAAAATAGAAAACACTAATTCCTCACCATGACAACACATGAAATGAAAATAAGAAACCAACAAGCACCTTAAACTCAAAAATGTACCCAAAAAATAATAAAATAGAGTAAAAATGATTGCAAAAGCTAACAACATGAGAAAATATCATACCACTAAAACCAAACAAACTTCCAACCTAATGAAAACCAAAACTCTTAAGTAGCTAGATCATCATGATTACTTGGGGTCCTAAATTAAAAGAGATTATGCTTGTTTTTTATTTGACAAAAGTAAAGTGTTCATATTCTTTTTATTATATTCCTCCGAACTTAGAATATTTCCATAAATAATTAGAATCTTGTACGAGTAGCAACTACTACAACTAACTAACCTAACCAACTCTTATGATCCATCCCAAAATGAGCTTTGGGATTCTAAACCCTTAAAACAAAAGGGAAAATTACAAAAAACCTCTTTAAGTTTTCAAAAATGGTATAAAAACCATCAGCTTTGAAAAATATGCAATTACAACCCTTTATTTATTGCTATATTACAATATATTCTCTTATAATTTGTCATTTGTCAGTTTTATGAACTCATAGCCAAAAATTTGATTTTTGTAGTGTCATTTCATACATAAATCAATAAGCTTAAGACAGTTTGAGAAATCCCAATTATAGGTGCTTAGCATTTTTCTATTGAGAATAGTTGTAGAGAAAAAGAAAAAGTAAAATGGTATGCATCTAATATTTTTTCAATTTTGATGGGTTGCAATCGTTTTAAATATAAGTATGAATTATACCGATTGTCATTTTTTATATAAAAAAAGAAAAATAAAAATAAAATAATATACATCTAATATTTTTCTAATTTTGATAGGTTGCAATCGTTTTGAATGCAAATGTGAAGAAAAATAAAAATAAAATGATATACATCTAATATTTTTCTAATTTTGATGGGTTGCAATCGTTTTGAATGCAAGTGTGAATCATAATGATTATCATTTTTATATAAAAAAAATTAAAACTATAAAAATACGATTAAATTATTAGATTTGTTTCGTTTATAATGTCTAACTTTTTTTGTCTTGTCTATATAAAAAAATCATATATTGATAATATAAAATATATTTAACTCGTTTGTACATAAAACACGTTTAATTCTTTCACATATTTGTAGCAAAAAGTTTTTTAGTGCAATGACACACTCCAAGTGAGCAATAAAAGGGACGTTTAATTCTTTCGCATATTTGTAGCAAAAAGTTTTTTAGTGCAATGACACACTCCAAGTGAGCAATAAAAGGGACGTTTAATTCTTTCACATTTTTGTAGCAAAAAGTTTTTTAATGCAATGACACACTCCAAGTGAGCAATAAAAGGTCGTGAGTTTCTCGTCTTCCGATGCAAATGAGAGTGTGATTACGTAAAAAACAATTACCAGCCCACTTGCAAGGCACCTCCAATATAGTTGCAGCTACCCAATTAAGGGCAAAAGTGCAACAGAAAGAGTAATTTCAGAATAATAATGAAATATTTGAAACTGCCTCATGAATATTGAAAGAATATTCTCTACAGAGATAGCTGAACATGGATGAATCATATGATTCATATATCAAATGGTTAAATCTACCAATCATGAGGTCATGACAACATTGACAAGCTCAAACAATCCTTCTACCTTTTTATGAATGTGTTACTTGCAAAGCTGTAAGCATAATTGCTGAAGGTGAGATTGAGAAGGGTTAATATCTGATAATTGATAACTACTGCTCTTCCCATTGCCTTGACATGTCATGTTCAGCTTATTTCCCAATTGGGTCGTCTGCAACAAAAACCAACAGTCCATGGATACCTCAAAATTATTAAGAAAAATAAACAATTAAGATACTATCTCTCACCCTATCCCAAATAAATATGAACGTCTGCCCGATGACCAAAGGAAAAACATATTTAAATTATAGGCATAGGTTTAACCAGTTCCAACCCTAAATAGAGTGTTTTTGAAGATTAGGCCGTAAACATCTTAAAATAGTGTGTATAATCTGTTTACAACTTCTACAAAGCAACAAAATAAAACTGTCTTTTTGGGCCAATTCTCGCTCAAACCCAAAATAGCTGCCATTTTAACGTAAGAGTCTGAGCTTATGGTTAATTCATCCCCATAATGAGGAAATCAAAACTTGAATAACAAAAAAGGAATAATTAAGTTGAAAAAATAACATTAATATGATGGTAGTATGAGTCATGAATGTTTTCTGATAAGCGAGTGATACTGCAGATATAACAGATGATCTATGCAATGCAAGTGGCATAACTACAGATAATATGGGGTAACTTATTTCATTTGGTCTCATCAGCGTGACCATCAATAACAGACAATAAGTGCATGCAAAAAAATGAGTAGCAGCACTAAAAGTTCTATTACCTCACAATAACTTTCTTGAGAATCGCATTTCCATGATGATGTAGGGATACAGCTAAGATAATGACACCAAGAACAATGCTCATTCAAGTTAACTCCTCGAAGGAGCGTAATCAGACCAAGAGTAAACCTGCCATGATTATTCAAGTTTTGTTCAAAGAGCTATGGCATTTTCCGTTGCCATTCATGCAAAAAAAATAAAAAAATTCAAGAAACGAAAATAACAAACATCAACTATATTAATTAGAAGTATTACTTCTATAACATGATAACTCATACAATGAAAAGCAGTCTTAACGAAGTTGCTAATGAACAAACTATATGCACTAACTAACATATTTATATCTCATTGAATTCATCACCCTTATATATAGAATGATAATCTTTGCAATTTAAAGTAAATAGCCGAATAAGATATTTGAAATGGTTTAAGGAACTCACCCAGCAACTAATAGTAACAGAGAGAGAATCCACAATACATACTGATAAGTCTTGTGTTTAGCAACCGAAGTTGTATTAGCTCCAGGGGGAGCATTTCTTTGGCTAATCCATCGAAATTGGGGTCGGATTAGAAACACAAAGCCAAGAAAAAATCCGGAAACAAATCCTCCAATGTGAGCAAAATTGTCTACACGTGGGAGAAGTCCCACTGCTAAATTTATTGCTATAATGAGTAAGAGAATGAGCAATGCTGCAAACTGCATGTAAGATTTCAATTCTTAAGAGAATGAGATCTCAGACATGGCTAAATATGAAGAAGTGTTACTGATAGTTAGTGTAGAAAAAAGTTACTTACTTTGTTGGCATATATTGTCCAATTCGTGATTAGCTCTGAGAGCATACCTCCTAGTAGACCAAAAAGTGCTCCAGAGGCACCAACAGAAATTCCATTTTTAATAAAAAGACCTGACAACAAACTCCCACCAAAGCCGGATATGACATAAAGCAAACCAATTCTTACTGCACATTAAAAAGAAAGAGTTAACTTTCAAAAGGACCTTTAAAAACAATGGCCAGTGGCTAAAACTATGGACTTAAGTCGGGGAACCATGGATCTTAACCACCACAACTTTAATAATTAAAAATTTCAAACTATAAATTGAAATAAGGAAAAAATCACATGCACAAAGCATTAAATAAGAGTTCTTGAAATGCCATATTTTATCAATTTCATTCCTCTCTCATTATGTTATCTACAAATATTTTTCATCAAGCATAGCAATAAGCACATTCACATGACTATTAGGATGATGAGGAACAAGACGTTACTTGCGGACAGTTATACAGAATCAAGTGCATCATGCAAATTAATTTCAAGGTACCTAAATAGCTAAAAATTCAATATCTAAGCAAGTACAAAAAGTTCAACATCAGTAGATATATTGATAGCTAGGTTTCACAGAAATGTCTATGGATATATTCATGTTGATATCAATTTTGGGAGATAATTAAAAAGAGGTATGAACTCGGCCTTAAAATCAAAACTATGAATAAAACTTTAGGAACAGCCGAGCAACTACAAAAATAGACGATTCATCATTTCAGTTTATTTCTTCACAAAATAATGTACAAATGACAAAGATATGACACATAAGTAAACAATACAACCCTTTGAATAGTATAGCCTGTAAAAGTACATATAAGGTAGAAAAAAATGAAATTAACGTGAAAGTTCAACTTGTGAAAAAATTACAAGCTCATTATTAATCTACTTTCTAAAAAGGAACGAAAATAGAAAATAAAATGCATACCGACTTTTTACATGGATGCATATGCAAAATTCTTATAACTCATTTAATATTTCCAAAAACTGACGAAGCAATATGAAACATGAAAGCTTGAAAACATGTGAAGCAAAGGATCAAGAAGCACACCAAATCCAAATTCTTGCTCAAGTCGAATTCCAATGAATAAAAGACTCAACATATTGGCCAATACATGAAAAACTCCAGCATGCAACCAATTACAAGAGATCAAGCGCCATGCCTGGTGTTTATGGACTACTTTATCCATTTCTAGAGCACCCATCTTCACTAATCTGAATAACAATAACATATGAGAAAAGATCAGATGCATTAACCTTCTCGGTAAGTGCAACTAAGACCTGCTAAAGCAGTTTCGAAGCTGCAAGTAAACAAAAGACAGATCCACCAGAAAATTCATTTTTTCTTTGAACAAGAGAAATACATAATATTAGCACTAAAGACTTAGTATGCAACTCATGATGCACTCCACTTATTGCATGTAAAAATAAATGGTATTATGCCATTGTAAACGCTATAAAGTGATATCTGAGCAGTATATGAACATAATAGTTCCAATCACATTTTGAAATCTTACTTTGCATTTTGAAAATGAAGCGAGAAGTCCTATAATAATTCTGCTAGCTTTACCCTCAAAATGTGAATATAGCAGAAGTTTCATCAACGGGAGAAATTTAACCAATCATTAAAGCACATTAGTGGGTCATAAGTATAGCCAAAGAATCGAAATTAATTAATTGTTTATTTTGTCAGCACAAATCATTCAGTTTACCAATCAAAATCTTTTTGCACTGAAGCATGAAAGATTGGCACCACACTGACAAAAGTCTACAACATCTCAAAGGATTTACACCTTTACCTTTCAATGAACCCTTTTGAGATATGAAAACAACAACAAAATTGAGTCACCAATTATGAATGATGCTACATCCAATTACCAAGCAACAGAACAGTAATATAAACCACTAGCTCCAATCAAAATTCAAATTGAAAATATAAATTCCTTTGATGTTCAGAAGATCAAACTATACCCATTATCAAACTCTTCAGCATTTCAACCCAATTTAACTCAGTCACTTGACAGCAATCCAAAAACAAAATACAAACTGAAAAAAAAACCACACATTTGTCTTCATGACAATGCAAGAAATAAGAACAGCTATAGCATATAAGCATTCAGATCATGAATATAAATAAATGAGAGATATAGAAATTCAAATACTTACGTAGAAGAAGAAGGGCCTAAAAGAGGATTTTCCTTAAAGGATTGAAAAGAGAAACGGCCCAAAAACCGACCCACACAAGAGCTCGACTGTTTTGGGCAATTGTTAATGCCCATGGTCACCCCAAAAATAATTACATTGGCCACCACAAACAACGGCACAAGCCATGGAACCCAACTCGGGAAGGGTTTATAATCGCTGGGAGCTCTTGCCGGCGGCGACCGTGAAGGCGGGTCCACTGGGTGTACGGCATTGTCTCCTCCTCGGCGTGGATGGACCTTAATCTCTATTCCGGTGTCGCTACTCGTTCTAGTTCGATTTCTCTCCATTCTTGATCAGTAGCTTTGATTAGTTTTGTTAATTGATCTTCGGATTAAGCTCCATTTGAAATGAAGTCGAATTTTTTTCGTTGCTTTTGACTCCCTTTTGCGGTCACAATTTTGGATTAAAAAGTGGAACGAGTTTAGCGGCTTTTGAAGGCTAAATGCTTGCTTTGAGACGAGGCTTTTCGGTTGTTGTTACTAACAAACATGAGAATCTGATTATATGTTTGATTTAATTGTGTGAAATAATTTTATTTATATATTTTTTTTAATTTTTTAAAAAAATATATGGTTATTTTTTTATAAATTAAATATATATATATATATTTTTATTAAGAAAATAAAAATAAAATCAATTAAACAATTTAATTATTTATATATGAGAAGATATATATTTAAGATAGTGTTAGCAAAGTATGAAAACAAAATTAAATTTATAATAAGTTTACAAATATCATTTAAAAAATAGTATAAATAAAAATAAAAATATTACTAACACAATTAATATATATATATATATATATATATATATATAATTTTACTTCTTTAACTAATTTTATTTCATTGGAATTATTACTAAATAAAGGTGTATATATTCATTTTCGGCTTAAATATTTCAATTTCTATTACCTATTCTTTGAAATTTACTAGTTTTCATTCCTACGAAAATATACATTTTTTTATTTTCTCGTCACATAATTATTATAAAAAATTCACTTAAATTCTATAATATATATATTTAGTTTATACGAGGGTACTTAGATTGTGAAATTATTTTTAGAAAAAATATCTTTAAAATCTTTTACTTATTTTAAAAATTATATTTATGTTATATATTTATTTTTTATAACAATATAGTCTTATTATTATTAAAAATCGATCACATAAGGATAAATATATATTTTTAATTACATTAAATAGAAATTATGATAACTTAAATAAATTGTAACCAAAATAATTAAAGAAAAATAAAAAATATAGTTATTTGTCTACGTAGTAACTTTAGTCACATTTCATTATCTTTATTAACTGCATTAATTAAATAATATTTTGATTTAAATAATTAAATTAAAAAAATTAAAAAATAACATGTAAAATATGATTATATTGCAATTAAAATTTAAGAAAAAAAAATAAAAATATATGACCATTTTACAATAAAAAAATTCTAAATTATTTAAACATCGTTTAATGACATTACACATGTACATAATATGATTATATTATAATTAAAATTTAAAGAAAATTCAAAATATAGGTTGAGTTTTAAAAAAAATTATAATATAATTTGAGTTAAGTCTATTTCATAAAAAAAAATTAAATTATTTACACAACGTGTAATCACATTACACGTATGTGTAATGTGATTATATGTTGTGTAAATTTTTTAAAAATTTTCATTGCAAAATAGCTTAAATTATATTATTTTTATTAAATTTGATTTTATGTGTAATGTGTGATTACAGGTTGTGTAAATTTTTTTAAAAATTTCATTGCAAAATAGCTTAAATTATATTATTTTTATCAAATTTGATTTTATATTACCCTTTCATTACTTACAGTACATGTGAGCTAAGTTCTTTTTTTTTTCTTTCTAAATGTCTCAAAAAATGTTGAGAAAAACTAAGTATTTGTTTGTTGATTTTCAGTTGGCATTTATTCTACCAAATTTGGTGGAGAAAATATACAAATGCAAAGTAATTTCTTTTGTTATGCTTTAAAGGAAATAATTTTTATTTTTTAATAACTTCAATTAAAGTTAAAAATAATAATTAAGAAGTTTATTTGATTCTTTGAATACTCAATTTAAGGAAATATATTAATAAAAAATAGATAAATGATTTTGTGTTAAAGTTTTCCTTTATTATATATATAATCAATATAGTACAAGTAATATTACATAATATATTATAAATATAATTAATAAAAAAGTAAAAATAAATTTTGATTTTTGTACTCAATCTATCCGATAGTTTGACATTGTAAATTGGATCAAATCTTGATGCATACCGACTTAAAATAATAAATACCAATTAATGTCCAAACACCATTGAAGATTACTTTAGTTTATTTATTCATTTTTTTTACGGAGTTTGATATTAAATCTTAGTTTTTTTTTAATGCATTGTAAATTGACATATTATTTTTTATGATTGCATAAATATTTTCATTTTTTCTTTCCCATTTTTACCAAGTTATTTTATTTTTATTTTTTAGGAAAAAATTATAATATGTATTAATAATGTAGCTCACCAAATGGTAGAAGTAGGTGTTGAGATATTATTATTCCTTGCCTTGAATGATAAAAAGACGTGCAAAGTTGCCAACGAGGTGCCTGGTTGTTCTTTCACATCCTTCTCCCTATCTTTCCCAATACGAAAAGTAGTCCCTCATAAGTATGTTACATGATTAAACAATGATTGAAAAATCATAGTATATATCATGGTTAATAATTTTATTCGTAATTAAAAATTAATAAGAAATATAAATCTAACAAAAAATACTTCTAACTTTTAAACTAAAATATATTATACATAAATTATACTTTTTCATATAATAATAAATAAAAAATACTTTCTTTTACAATAAATTTTTATTATTAAATATGTACATTATTTTTGTTATCTTTATAATGTAATAATACATAATAAAAATAATTATCAATTATATTTAATTTATAATTTTTTATAATTTATTAAAATATTAAAAAAAATTATCTATCTATTCATATAAATAAATAAATAAATAAATTCTTAATATAATTGAATTGATATATATTAAATATTTAGTAATAACACTATTAATTACAAAAGAAAAAAGAAAAAAAAGAAGGAAAGATATTAAAGATAAATTATTAATATTAAATGATACTAATTGATGTAGTTTAAATTTATGATTTGAAATGAACAAGATAAATCTTATTTATCTTAAATTATGATATGTTTATATTAAATCTATAATTAATAGTTTATATTATTATTTAAAAAATCATATATTATCTTAATATTTTTATTAAAATATATACTTTGTTATCATATTTTTCAAAATTAAAATAATCATACCTATATTTATATATATTTTTTATTTTTTCTGTATCTATATTTATATCAAATTTTTAAAATATTTTTATATAAAAAGAAACTTATTACATATGTAATTATATTTGTCCGAATAATATCCTTCTCATATTTTACTAATTATTATATATGTACCTTGACTAATATTGGTTATATTTTCCACTAATTAATTTAAGAAATAAATATTGTATTTACAAGCACGACTTAAAATAAGTTAGGTGAAAGATTGAATACAAACCAATAGCTTGAAGAACACAATTCCTTTACAGGAGAATGAAGATGGGTAGGTGGTATTAAGATTAACTCTTAATTCAAATTTTTACAATATAATGGAAGCAACAAATTTGGAATAATCACATTGAAAAGCAATAATACTATTTTTTCAAGTTTGGCAATTTTATAATAATAATAATAATAATAATAATAATAATAATAATAATAATAATAATAATAATAATAATAAAGTTTAACAAACAAGATCATACTATTTGTATTTTGCAATAATGATCAAGTCATTAAAAAAAACATATTTGTTTGCTAAAGTTACGTTAAAAAACCCATTTACACATGGCACGTGTGTATATCAGTATATATAGCATATATGATGAGTTATGTACAGCTTACAAGAGCTACAACCTACCAGTTAACAAAATAGTCATAAACTTAACTATATCATTTTCGTTAATTCATTTAGTGTTTTTTTTTTTCAAATATCAAAATTAATTGATATAGTTCAAATATGTTACTTGAAATGTGAGAGAGTAAATATTACGTGTATTAATTTAACGATTTCATCACTTTAACGTTTAGATTTGTATTTATATTTTACAGTTTATGATATAAATTAGTTATTTTTTTGTATTTTAATGCATGTATCTTTCTATGGATAATTTTTTAAAACTCATTACTTGAATATTTTTTTTGGAATGGTAATAACTTCTTAATGCAAATGCAATTCTTTTCCTAAAGTAGTACAAGTAATTGCTTCAATTTTTTATTTTTATTTTTTAATATAATGGTACTTAGCAATTTGATTCCTAATGGTACGTTCTTTAATATTATTGTTTTGGACATCTAGATAAACTCAAAGTTCAGATCTTATAAACTATTCAAATCAAGTCCAGTCCAAAACGTAAGATGAAGTATCCTAGACATCTCACTAATAGAACAGACCGAACCTAATGGCAACACAAGCTTAAGTGAAGACCAAGCTCAATAGTAACACGAACTCGAGTACATCACGAGCTCGCGACAATCTGATGAAATACCAAAAAGCATTTCAAAATTACCACATTTTACGACATTAATTGATTAAAAACGATATATTTATATGTTTTATCATATATTTATATAAATTTATCTTTTTCAAATCACGGATATTTTATTGTTTTTCGCATTTTCGCTAAAAACGCTACTTAAAGACTCAAAAAGTAATACCTAAGCAATACATCACAAATATATTAATAAATAAACGTGAAAAGGCCAACAACATGAAAAAATTGGACAAAATGGGTCAAAAATGTCAAAAATGTCAAAAAGGAGAAAATCACGCCCAGAAGAAATTTCATCCTTAAGGCATACAATACAAGAAGACGGCTAACGCCCGCTGCAAGATTCACAAGGCTTTCCTTCCGGGGCTTTCCGCTACATCGTTTCACGCACGCGCCAGGCGCTCTACCGCTTCTCCGCTGCCGACGCCATTTTCGCCCCATTTTTCACGTGGTACCGCTTACGATGTCATGTCGACGCTATCAATGACCTCACCACGCACTACGTGCGTTCACCATTTTTTAACATTTTTTCACCCACTTTTTCTCTCCATTCTCACCTATAACATACCCCCATTCTCTTCACTTCATACCACACCTCAAAACACACTTCTCTCTTTCTTTTCTTTCTCTTCATTTCTTAGCTTTTAGTTTTTTTAGTTTTTCTTACGTTTTAGCTAGTTTTGCTTAGTTTTAGAGCTTCTTCCCTTTTCGGGAAGAACTAGTTATGTTTTTATAATTTATTAGCTTTTTGATTCAATAAACGGGAGTGCAAATTCCGCTTGAGGTTTTCTAGCAACTGAATGGCATCAAGTACCGTAGGGATTTTATTTTCTTTCATAGCTTATTTTTTATGCTTTATTCTTACATGTTATATTTAATTTGTCTCGTGATTAAATTTAATCAAGCTTAGCCGCTTGTAAAAATGATATAATAATAACGCATATATGCTAAATATTAAATAGGTTAAAATCTCTAAAATGAATTGATTTTATTTTTATTCAAGATTTTATATTAAGAATGTTGTAGAAATATATTATTTTTTCATTACAAACTTAAATCAAAATTAGATTTTAAGGTTTAGTTATCCGTCTGATTTAGAGCAGGCTCTTTTATTTGTTGGTACAATCGCCTCTAGTAGTTGTTAAGCTCTATTTCAAAAGTTTTATAAGAATTATTATCCTAAAATATATTGACAACATGTTTTCAAGTAGCTGGTTTTAAAACTTCGAAAGTTAGTACTGCCTAACTAAATTCTTAGGTTTAATTCCGACACCTCAATAAAGTTTAAACTGTCTAACTCCCACCAAAGGTGGCATTTAAATGGTTCATTTTCAATCTCTTAGTAGAAAAGAATTAATTTAATTAACCAAATTAGTTATCAACCCCACCCATAGTGTTAATTGATTTGTTTAGTTAACAAAGAATATCTAACCCATCAAAGCGTGGTATTCATACAAAAAACGGAGAATCAATAAATATCAATTCATATCTTTATTAACCTAAATAATACAAGCAAATATAATTAACTTAGTTATTATATCCATAAGTACTCCACTATGTACAAAAGATCAAATTTGCATAAATATTTACTGTAGCTATATTTATTTTTATGAAAGTAAATTAAAACACAAAAAACCCAAAATATCGCGGACAGGCGATGTTTAGATTTAATTTTCGCTTTTAAAAGTTTGAATAATAAATTAAAAACCACATACATTCTTTTCCTTAGATCGACTGGGAGTATACTTATCATTTTCTACTTAAATGATTCGGCACTTGCGAGTTTTATAAATATAAAACCAAAGTATTAAGGCGTAATTTCCAGACGCTGTGCTTGCTCATCAAGTTTTTGAACCAGCCATAGTCCCTAGTCCTATAAGCGATAAAAACTAAAAATTAAACTATCCTAAATCACTTCCGTGGATTGACACGGTTGCATTTAGCCTATGCAACAAGCCTTTAAACCCCTAGGTTGCCCCAGTGGACGAGTTTGAGTCTCGTGAGGGTTTTTAGTAATGATACCCACAAACATTGAACTAAATGTAAAAATAAAAACAATCAAATCAAAAATTAAAATTACAACAAAATCAAAAATTAATTTAAGAATAAATGAAAACAGCATATCACAAAAATGTTTCTTACTTTTTAATCTCTTTTAAGATCATAATTAAAATCTCAAGCATAAGTTATTTTAATCTCTTTAAACAATCATGATTTTATTATAATAATTAGTCAAAAATCATTTTCATATTTCTTATCAAAAATGTATCAATTTAATTTTACCAAATTTCAGTGTCATGAATCAGAATTCGCTTCAACTCTATTCCTCACAAGTCAATACTCTCAAAACACTGAATCCTATGGGTTCAAACACTCATACTAATTTATATGCGAAAGAGTTGATGTATAGAAATTAACTAATAGGTTCGAATATGTATAAAGAATAAAGGCTCAAAGTGTTATTTTAACATTGATCTCATGAAAGGAATCAAATGTATAAATTATAAAGATATCATATATAAAAATTATTTTCATGCATAAATCAAAATCATTAAGAAAGAATTTCAAGATATATGCCTTTTACAAATTAAGAGAGTGCAATGACTTTTTAGGGAATTATTTCCTATATCTTTCTTTTGTAATTAACTTTTACTCACAACTTTGTAAGCAATGTGGGTTATAGTATGTAGATTATACTATATATTATTTATCTCTCTATTTTTTTCTGAAAATATTTCTCAATATATGTATTTTAGAGAGTCAACCCATGTACAGATTGTACATTTTTTTTTGGATTTTGGTGAATGGTTAATTTTGTGGCTTTTTTGTTTGATCTTTGTTAAGGTAACCCCATATATGTCTCTTTTTTTTGTAGCAGTCATGCATGAATGAGATATAAGCATATACTATCAATTTCTACTCAAATCATTTAATCTAAGCAAAAATAATAATAAAAAATATACGATACTCTATTAAGATAGAAAAAATTCATACATTCAATGCTAATACCTATGTAGGATCATCTAAAAATTTCAAGAAATAAGAAATGTGTTTCGAGAAAATATATATTTCACCAATAAAGGAAATTAGGCTCAAATTATATCTCCAAAGGGTAGTCTCCACTAAAAAAAATTCATAAACATCGATTTTGGGTTTAATATAATTTCTACATCTTATCAAGAAATACTAGTTATGACAAAAACTAACTAATTATCAAAAAATAATTACAAAATATTTCATGATATGTTTTCAAAAATTAATCTAACAGTACAAAAGACTTAACTATTTACTTAAATTTGATTTAAAGAAATGATGAATTTTTGTGAAAAAGTTTTTTTTTATTCCAAAAATTACTAAATCACACAAAATAGAAATAAAACCAAACACACAAAAAATGAAAAAGTATATTTTTTATTTTTTTATTTTTTTATTTTTTTATTTATTTTTTTATTTTTAAATTGTTAAAACTTTTTTTTTAATTAAGCATGGTAACTTTTCACCACCCCTAAGCTAGAACTTACATTGTTCTCAATGTAACAACTGTAAATTAAAGATAAAGAGAAAAGAGAAGAAAGATTACCTATTTCCTGAGAATGTGCAAGTAGTAATGGAAAATGTAGGTGCATCCATCATATTCATCATTAAAGTGTATACAGACAAATCGCCAACTTCTAACATCTCAACAAATATTTTTAGTTTTAACAATTTAAAAATTATTCACATTTAATTAAAATGAAATAATTAAGTAAATAAAAGAAATAAAAGAAAATTACCTAAATGACGGTCATTCCCATCCAAATAAGTAATTTAACGCCTTAGCAAGACGAACTTGGGATTGCATTTTAAGTAAACTCAATGTCCCCTCATCATCAGTCAATCAAACCTTCGTGCAAGACAAGGTTGTCTACCTCATACTTTTTTAGTCACGCCTATTGATTTTCGATTTCTTCTCAGACTTAAACTAGAGGCATACTTTGAGTTTTAGATAACCCAATGCCTAGGTACAAATCAAATAATTAAGTCATTAAAACACAATTGTACCTAGATCAAACAAAGCAACTAACTCCAGATTGTAATTAAAACTTTAAAATTTTGGAGATAGTTTAGAAATTTTTGTTTTTTAAGAAAAAAAATAACATAATCAAAGATAACCACGCTTCCAGAAAGAATTATGCTACAAGAAAGGCTCCTTAAAAACCATCCTCCTGCATGCAACAACATTCCTGTGAAAGACTAGTGGCACAAAGGCTTCCAAGAACTAATCTCCTAGACAGAACTTCCTTAGATCTTTACTTTTCATGTTATTAAGTTAAGTTAAATAAAAATTTAAGTTAATGAAAATCTAAGTTAATTAATTTTAAAGAAAAGGTTAATTAAGTTAAGTGAAAATAAAAAAATCTAAGTTAATTAAGTTAGTAAAAAAAGTTAATTAAACTTGTTGAAGTAAAAAATCTAAGTTTAATTAAGTTAAGCTGAAAAAAACTTAATTAAGGTAAGTGAAGTAAAAAGAGTCTAAGTTAATTAAGTTAAGTGAAGTAAAAGCAGGTTAATTAAGTTAATGAAAATTTAAGTAAAAACCTAAGTTAATGTTAAAAACAATCTAAGTTAATTAAGTTAGTAAAAAAAACTAAGTTAAGTAAGTTAAATAAAAATCAAGAAGAAAAAAAATAGCTAAAGAAAGAAAAATAAAAAAATAAAATAAAATTGAAAAAGGTAAAAGAAAATAAAAAAAATTATGATTTAAAATAAATAAAAAAATAGTAAAAATTAAACTCAAAAAATTAAAATTTTGGTTTTTTTTTTATTTTTTTTATTTTTTTTATTTTTTTTATTTATTTATTTATTTATTTATTTATTTATTTATTTTTTAACTTAAAATTTTTGAAATGTTTTTTTTCAATTTTTTTTACTATTCATGAACGGTAAAACTTTTTTTTTAATTCAAATTTTAAATTTCTAAATTATTTTATTATTTATGCTACAATTTTTATTTAATTTTTTTTTATTTTTACTATCATTAACGGTAAAAACCTTTTACTACAAATTTCAAATTTCTAAATTATTGTACTATTCACGCTACAATTTTTTTATTTTATTTTATTTTTAATTTTTCATTTATTTTTAATTTTTTTTTACTTTTTCTTATGAAATTTGAAATTTGATTAAATGTTTTATTTTTTTATTTTTTTTTAAATCACAATTATTTACAGCAAAAAAATATTTTTAAAATTTTGATAAATAAATTAAAAACGCTATTCTTCACTACAAGAATCTGCCAAAAACCTTGATGAAATAAAAGGTATCGCCGATTCTCGCTAATACTTTAGTTTTATATTTATAAAACTCTCGCAGTCATCGAATCATTTCAGAAAATGATAAGTATACTCCCAAGGTCGATCTAAGCGAAGGAATGTGATGTGGTTTTTAATTTATTATTCAAACTTTTAAAAATCTAAATTAAATCCTAAACATCCCGTCACGATATTTTGGGTTTTTTGTGTTTTAATCTACTTACATAAAAATAAACATAGATTCAATAAACATTTACGCAAATTTTATCTTTTATAAATAAATGAAAGTATTTATACATAATAACTAAGTTAATTATACTCATATTATTTAGGTTAATTAAAGATATGAATTGATATTTATTGATTCTCCCTTTGTATTTAATACCACCTTTCGTTGCATAGACATTCTTCGTTAACTAAACAAATCACCATTAGACCTACAATGTTTATAACTAATTTGGTTAATTAAATTAATTCTTTTTTCTAAGAGATTTAAAACGAACCATTTAAACGACACCTTTGGCGGTTAGATACTTTAAACTTTATTCAAGGTGTCCAAATTAAACCTAAGAATTTAGTTATCCGAGTACTAACTTTCAAGTTTTAAAACCACTACCGAAAACACGTTGTCAATACATTTTCAAATAATAATTTTATAAAAACTTTTGAAATGTAGCTTCACTCTAACTACCAAGGATTGTACCAACAAATAAAACAAAGACTACTCTAAATCGACTTCTGATAACTAAACCTTAAAATTTAATTTTTAGATTTAAGTTTGTAATGAAAATAATATATTTCTTTCTAACATTCTTAATATAAAATCTTGAATAAAAATAAAATCAATTCATTTTAGAGATTTTTATCTATTTAATATTTAACCATAACAACGTTGTTATTATATCATGTTTACAAACAACTAGCACGCTAAATTTAATAAATGCATAAATTAAATATAACATGTAAGAATAAAGCATGAAAATAACTCCAAAGAAAAATAAAATCCTTACAAGATTGATGCCATTCCCGCTAGAAAACCTCCAAACTAATTTGCACTCCCATTTATCAATCAAAAAGCTTATAAATTACAAAAACATAACTAGTTCTTCCCAAAAAGTGGAAGAACTCTAAAACTAAGCAAAACTAGCTAAAACATAAGAAAAACTAAAAAAATCTAAAAACTAAGAAATGAAGAGAAAGAAAGAAGAGAGAAGTGTTTTGAAAGGGCGTGGTGTCAAGCTGAAGAGAGGTGGTATTTATAGGTAAGAATGGAGAGAAAAAGTGGGTGAAAAATGTTAAAAAATGGTGAAAACGCAGAAGGTAATACGCGAGGTCATCGATGATGCCAAGATGACACGCCAGGCGATCGCACGTGAAAAATGGAGCGAAATGGCATCGGCGCGCGCGAGGCGCCTGGGGCGTGCACAGCGCGCGCGGAAGTGCACCAGCAGAGCGCGCGCGCGTGAACAAGGACAAGGCGCCGCGCGCGGACGTCGCGTCAGCAAGGCTGGCCTGGAGCCACAAGACGGACGTGGTCAAGCCCTCCGGCGCGATTTTTCTCCTTTTTGACATTTTTGACCAATTTTGTCCAATTTTTTCATATTTGTTGACCTTTCCCCATTTATTTATTAATATATTTGTGATGTATTGCTTCCAGTATTCCTTTTTTAGTCTTTAAGTGACGTTTTTAAGCGAAAATACCTCTAAAATAATAAAAATACCCGTGATTCCGAAAAAGACAAATTTATATAAATATATGATAAAACATATAAATATATATATTTTTAATCAATTAATGTGCATAAAATCATGGTAATTTTAGTGCTTTTTGAGCACTCATCAACAACACGAGTAAAACTCAACCTGAATCTATGACATATTGTACTTTAGAGTAATTATGTCCTGCTAACACATAGTTACGTGTATACATTGTATAATTGACACTTGTATCCATAAATATGTTATAAATGAATAAACTTTTCGTAAAGATTCACATATTTAAGTAATTGAACTAACTCCTTTCTGGTCTCTCCATGTAAGTTATTTGAGTATCAACACTATTTATTTTTGTTGATTTTAAGCATCTCATGACTCATTATTCACTTTCATATCCATATATAACTTTTCGAATTCCATGTTTAAATTGCATTAATTAGTCCCTTTAATTTTAACCCATTTGATATATGAATTGATTCTTCGCAGTTAGATCTTGGACTTGCCACTTATACATCTAATGTGATAAATCAGTAAATCACTTATAGTATATAAGCTTTGAAAAACAGAGTCGTACTACAAATACAAAGCGTTTGATTCGACAATTAGACACGTACCACCACAAAAATGTCTTAATTGAACCAAAACTTTGAATCCTTAAAACCTAGAGGTACATCTCTCTATCTCTCATAATTTCCTAATTTAATATTAATTTTTCGAGCAACCATGAAATAATGTTTCTGTTATTTCGTTAACCATCAATTCAATTTTGATTTTTTTATAACGTGATTGATTAAAAATAATATTAAATTTGTTAGTTAAAATAGAAAATATTTAATTTAGAAAAAAATTCATAAAATATAACTTACTATATTATCAAAGATAAAAGGTATCTAACCTTATTTGAACCAAGAATGAGAAAATTAGATGGCTTAATTTTAGTGAATGAGAAAATATTTAGTATATGAAATGAGAATTTAAAGGCTATAAATATGACTTCATTTTTTCATTATTAAACATCCTAAAAATAGAGAACATCTTGTATGAGAAGTTTATGAGTGAGAGAATTTTGTGAAAAAATTCTCTTGGAATTGTAATTGTTTTTGTCTTTTAGGTCTATGAGAAAATTATTGAGAGTGTGGTTATAACAATTTTTCACGTAGTAAATTTTTCTCTGGTTGTCTTTTGACAACGAAAATTATTTTTCTTCAATTTGGGGTTTCTACTATAATTCTTGTGTTGTGTATTTTTTATTTCTCCGTTTTTTTTATATTCTACTAAGAAAGATATTGGGAGGGAGAGTTTCTGATTATATCATTTGATCTAAATTTCTTAACAATTTTTCTAAACGCTTTGTTTTTTTCTTTTTCTCATATGGGTTATTTCTATTTCCCTTTTTTTTTGTGGGGGGAGGGTGGGGGGAGAGGGGACCGAAGAACGCTACATCTAAATCTCAACTAGCGTCACAAGCATGAAAGCCAATTCTATAGGTAAAACAATGGACCAGAGAACCATAATCGGAAAATGCCATTGCCAATTCTGATTCGTTGTTTTAGCTGCTTTTGTTTTATGGTTCTTAGTACTTTGTCTTTATTATTCAGAATTTATGGTTGGAAAAAACCCAATGACTTGGTTGAGCAATATGGCTTATGATTCTGTTGAAACCCATCAGTCTAGTTTGCTTATTAATCGACTCTATGTTACAAAAAATGAATCCAATTTTATTAACAAGAAAAATAATGTGTATAAACATGTTGGTCAGGTTTGAAACTCTTGATCAATTGTCTTTCACTGAAGAAGAGTAGGATAAAATCTTAAAAATGGATCATAAAAATGATCAAAACTCAGAGATAAATAACATGATTACACAATTATGTTAATGATTTGAAAAATCTTAATTACAAAATAAATCTTACTCAAACCACGTTGTATATTTTCATAAAAAAAAAAATTCCTATGATGTGGGTTTTTTCTTTTTAATTTTTTTTTATTGCTGGAAATGCTTCTCCATGAATCGAAAGTATAAGCAAATATATCCTCTCAATAATAAACATATGCTTCACAATCATCATTGTGAAGTATGAATTTATGATTTTGAACATCCACTATCAACATTTAAACTTTTCTGTTTTTCTACTCATTATAAAGAGAAGAATGGTGAAGACTATACTAACTGTAATTATGTTCACTACATTGGTTTCATTGTGAGCATTGAACGATTTGATATGATTTTAGAAAACAATATTCTACAATTTTAAGCTCTACTTTACTTAGGAAGCTCATAGATGCTATATCATTTTTTTTTTCCTTGGAGAAATTTTGTCGCACTACTCATAAAAAAAACATTACAACGTAACATCTTTATAAGACCATGTCATATGTGTTATTGGCACCACAGTAATACAAGTGAATCAATTAGTATCAAGCATCAACTATAATTTTATTAACAATGAATTAAAAAATGTTTAAATAACTATTAAACAAAACGTGCTTTTGATATTCCTTTTTTAACCCTAAAAGGAAAAAAATGAAAAAAAATATATATATTTATTGTTAAAATATTATTATTTTGATATGAGTTGTAGAAATATATTTTCAGCAAAGATATAAACCGATATCCATGTCTTTTAGCTTTCTATGAAAGCAATGTTAACTTCAATAATAATATAATATATTAATAAATATTATCAGGTAGAAAACTTGAACATCTAGCGTTTGTAGTCCAACGGTTAGGATAATTGCCTTCCAAGCAATAGATCCGGGTTCGACTCCCGGCAGACGCATTTTACAATTTTGTATTTTGATCTGGAAATATCGGTGTCTCAACAATAAGATATATACGCGCCAAAAAACAACGACAACATTATGGGCAATCTAGTCAATTCACGTTTCTATAAATCCAAGACTTTCCTTCATTCTTTACAAATCTATGGCCCAAAAACTTCTGTACTTCTCTGCTCATCAGACTCCAAAATCCTGAACCTCATTGTGAATCTCTCGTTCTCTGCCCCACGTCACTCTGATTCCACTTCCACATTTCATGGCCGCCGGAGGCACGTTCCGGTCCCTATCGTCTCACGTAATCAGAACTCCGGTTCCCAAAATTTCTGCAACCTTTGGAATTCCACTTTCGGTCCGAATCTCTACCAAGAGCCATAATTTTCCTACCCGCGATGAGCTTATCGAAGGGCGTTCTTGTATCTTCGTTGGACCTGTCGAGACTGCCAGCAAAGAAACCCTTGAAGCCCTTTATTGTCAAGTAAGACCAGTTATTTGTTCTGTTTATGTTTGTAATTTATTTTATTTATAGTACTAAGCTAATTTTGGGAGATTTTGATGAGTTTTGCGTTTGGACTTTGGTAGGCACGGGTTGCATATTACAGTGGGAGACCATTGATAGTTGATGATATGTTTGATAGAGTAGAGGTACTCAATTTTACTAAATTCAGCTTCATTTAATTAGGCGTGTCTTAGGGTTTTAGCTCATCAAATTGGAAACTGCTCATAAAAATGTAACCATTTTTGAACAGTTAAAGTTACGGTGGTATGGTTCCGATTGTGTTATGAAGCATCCTCGTTGCAGTCTCATTCGTCAATCAACATATGCAGATGCTGAGGTAATAATAAGTTACTTATGACTCCTTTATGTAATTGAAATCAGAAGCAAAACTTCATGGGCGTTCTATTGATTAGCTAAAGATAATCATAAAATATATTATCTGAGTGAGACTTTAGATTTATGCTATAATATTGGTGTCGTTAGGAGAAATTTGTTATCTTCCCTTCAAGTATTTGAGTGACATGGATGTAGGGCAGGAAGATTTATCTCAGGTTTTGGCATTAGCAAGCATATGGGTCCTATTTCTTGTCGTTGCCGTTTCAGCCTGTGTTGTTCCGGTGATCTACACTGCTGGCATTGCACATCAAGATCCATTAGATTCAGGGTTTGCATACGTTAAACTAGCACATGGACTAGAGTTTCTTGCCACAGTTAATAGCGTTCTATTCATGGCGTTGGCTTCTTTAATTGGCTACCCAGTTGCATCAGCTTCTGGTATGTTAATCAATCATTTAGCATGATGTGAATCATTTTATGAAATCTTAAATAAGGAGTGTTTTTCTATGTTAAAATTGGCATTTAATGTCTTTAGAATCATATGGTTGATTAAGAAATTTGTTATTTAGAATGTTGTCATCATTCCTCCCGTTAGTAATTCTTACTTGAGACTCATGTCTACAGTTAAAGTTCTTCAAGGTCTGTGGAGGAATGACTTGGTGGCATTGAAGGGTGCATGCCCAAATTGTGGGGAGGAGGTCAGTCAAACCATAAGAATTGCATTATACTCTAAAAGGTTCTAGATGTTATTTTTCTTTTCACCCTTTGATTGGTCATAATGATTCCAATATAATCTATGTATACAGGTATTTGCATTTGTGAGATCAGATCAATTGAATTCCAACCCTCATAAAGCAAATTGTCATGTATGCGAATGCTCATTAGAATTTCGTACCAAAGTTGAGGTACATCATTTCTGCTTCTCATTACAGATAAAAATTATTTGTTTATTAGTACATTTTTAATTTTTAAAGAGCTGAGGGGAGGTGATAGTATTTCAGTCTCAACCCTTTTCAGCTAGGGTTGCTAGTTATATTGTGCAACCCAAATATCTTAGCTTTCATAGTATCAATAAACAGTCCTATTGATTTTATTAAAAAATCATATATGATCCACACGTATGCACGTATGTTTGTACTTGGAGCTATGTGTTTTAGCTGCTTGAAAAAGACCATGAAATGGAAAAATAAGGAACATAGAACAAGGTTGCTAATTTTTTTTTTCTCTATATTTTGCGTGAGCATTCTTCTAATCTGCTTATCGTGTTTCCTCTCACTTCGTAGCGATCAATTTCAAGATTGGGTAGGAAATGGGTTTATGGGCGCATCTATCTTGTTTCAAGGAGGAGGAACCAAAAATAGAGATGGCTGTAATACCATTCCCATCACGTGTGTGTAATTTATGAGATTTATGTACACACATTTTTTGCTATTCTTATGGTTTTTTCTGTAAGTTTAATAAAAAAAAGTAATAATAATAAAGAGGAGGCTTTATCAAATCCATGGATGATTCGACAACTATACTTGAAGTCTTGAAGTGCTGGACACTCTTAAGGGAAACAAACAATGGTTATAATTTACAAACCCTTGTATCTTTTTTCTGTTCTTTTTAAATAGGTGGACCGAGAACCAATTGGCTATGATAGAACTAAGAACTGTAACTTATCTAGTTCTGCAATTTTGTTGTACACATTCGTAAGTTTAATTACATTTTTAACCTGATTGCTTTTGTACCTTTCTGCCTATATGCTTGGGACAATAATCAAGATTGAACTGAAAAAAATGGTAAAAACAATCTTCATTTAATCCAAAAAAAAGACAGTGGCTTGAGCTTCCGTTTGAGGCTACAAACATACATCTTTAATTATTATCATTAATCGCTAAACTTTTGAAAGCTGTCCGTGGAGAAGCATTGTTGCGACATATCTAGAGCAACTACGAAACCAATAGCTAGCACACTTGTAATATCGAAATTCAACGTAATGCAAAATCTTTTAAAAAAAACGATAATGACTTCTGTGGAAACCCTCGTTAGTCATTTTTGGCAGAGTTCGTTAGCAGTTCAACCAGCCAAACTGTTCTGACACTATCGTAGGAAATGGTGATGCTATCCATTGATTTGTTAACACTCAGAAGTGCGACAAGCTGTATACCAGAACCCATGCAAGCTGCATACATTTGGGGGAAAAAAAGGTTTAAGTTGGACAAAATATCTGATTTCTCTATTACAATGTATGAAAATAAATGCATTCTTTTTACCAAAGGAGCACAGAAATTAAAATTTAAAAAAATTGCTATGAGCCAAAAAAGAAAAGTTAGAATACCAGAAAAAGAGTTATAGAAGCAAAAAGCCCCTCTTGTAGAAGAGCTCCATGACCTCCGAATTCTTCTTCGTCAATCTTTAGTATCATCGCATAATAACCATATATGACTGCAGAGGATATCGCTAGAAAACTGCAAATCAATCTCACCATCAGCTAAAAACATTCAGTACAAATAAAAGAAGAATCAGAGGAAGAAAAATCAAAAAACATGCAAATAATTAACGAATTGGATATTCAAAGTTCAATAACGACTCTGTCAAATGAATAACTAGTAAAAGGTCCAGAGCAATGAAACCATTTACTAATGAATGATAATTTTAAAAAAAATGAGGATACAAGGGTTTCGAGTTGAGACGGTGCCATCACAAACTAGAGTGCGACAAAATCAAGTAAAGACCACCAAAAGAGCAGGCTGCAAACTTAACACTGTTTTCTGTTTTCCTCATAGAATAAAAGCAGTAAAGTAACAACCTAAAGACACATATCCACCATGTACTCGTGTAGCACTCAGGCACAAGTTCGAAGGAAACAACTATACCACAAATCAATCAAAAATTTCACTAATGCCTCAACCCTGAAACCCAACCGTTCCGTGACAAAATCCAATAATGCTTTGTACCATACAGTGCTTAAAGAACACTAATAGTAGTTAAAAATATCAAATTGGGAGTAAAAACACATACATTTTATGATCCATCCAGCTTTACAATATATCAGAAGTTTACCTCCATAAAGAGGAAACCACATAAAGGAGAGCCGCTAGTGAGAGCAAGAATGCATGTTACTCATAATATTTTACTTGTATATGCACCTAAGAAAAGTAACCCTAGTAGCCACTAGTTAGAAACTCAAAGTGAAACACATAATTAACTGAAAATGATTCAACTTCAAACACTCCATGGCTCTGGATGATCCATCAGTAAGTCAAAGCTATATATCTCAAATTATGAAAATAGAAGATAACAAATATGGCCGGTGGCCAGTTTACTGAATGAGTTAAGGAAATTTTCCATGATGTACTATCCCTCAAAAGTCGATCCAAAATACAGAGCAATATACCCCTTCCTCAACATTTAAGAATTCCCCTTCTCTAGCAGTAACTTTATAGGGGGGCAAAAAGAAAATATCAAGTTCAAATGAACCACGCTGAGCGATTTACGTTAGGCCTCCGACAAGCTAAAGCAGGCCCCCTTCTTAGCTCTTGGTGCCTGCTTTCAGAAATTTAGCTCGTTTCTCACTGCTTCATTTTTGATAAAGGGTTCCACTGTAGCCGTGCGGATTCTTCCATGTTTGTTCGTCGACGTCATGGTCGTTGCCTCATCCTTCTTTTATACGTTGACGACAACATTCTCACCGGGAATGATTCTTCTCTTTTATTTGATTTCATCAAGGAGCTTGGCAACCAATTTGTCTCTTTCATCCGTACCATGTTATAATCAAATGCCTTTATATTAATTCTAAAGATGCCTTAAATGCTAATAAAAAGTGTGTTGTAGACTTTTTTCAATGATGTGGTAGAATTGTAGTTGCATAAGTTCCTAAATGCAAGAATCTATTGAGCTAGAATGATATTATTTTTCACCCAATACATGATAAATATCCTGTAAGCATGAGGAGCCACAAGATGAATGCATATTCAAATGTGAACGTATGACTATTACCAACATTTTGACCTTGCTAATAGCATTGCACTCATCTCACAGCTTCACAAAAGCTTTCAACTATAGTTGATGGGAAAGATGGGTATGATAGTCAGCTATTTCTAAATGCAGATTGATGATTAATCTAGCTCTTAGAAGCAAATACTACAACTAAAGTGAGTGAGCAAGCATCAACTTACATGAAAAACCATATACCGCCCACTAAAGGTATTGCACCCCATAGTAATCCACACATGAGTGCCATAGCTTGTCGGATCCAATGCAAAACATCTCCCAATTGATCCTGCAGTATTTATTGAAATGTTCAGCGGACAAAAAAACAAAGATCATCATGAATGATGAATCTGACCACATCACAGTTTTACATCAGGCATTAAAACACTAGAAAAAAAAATTGAGTCAGAATTTCAACTTTGTTGAAAATTGATTGTTTTGAAACAAAGAAAAAAAAATTTGGTTGAAAAAAAAATATGGTTGTTTCAAGTTTTGTTTCTATTAGTTCCAAATCTACACTCCAATCACTTTCTATAATCATTTATTAAATTAAATATTCAAAGCCAAATTCCACTAACCAGTAAAGCAGCAACCACTCCACCAGATTCCCGAAACAGTAGTGATTAGTTGAATGATCATAACTACTATATTATTACTTTATCCCTTTCCTCCCGAAAACAATTATAGTATGAAAAGTTTTTTTTTAAAAAAAAACAAAGAAAAAGAAGACGACGACGAGAAGTTCTAATACCTTGTCCCAGGAAGCTTCAGGATCTAATAACTTGGCGAATTTAAACGGAGACAAGTGACCGTTCTGATGAAGACCATTGTACTTTACTGATTTTCCTTCTTTCATGCTTTGAAATACGCAAATCAATCAAATTCCAATAGAACAATATAGTAATGAAAACCGAAATTGGTGAAAATTGAAAGGTTATAGAGGGTAAATTAAATATCAGTGTTACTAAATCAGTTGATAGCTGTTTAGTACTATGAGTTCGACAAAACCAAAGATCCAAATTTGGGTAGGAGTGGGTTGTCGTGCAATTAGGGTTTTGGAATTGAGTGAAGGAAGGGAGTAGTTCTGATCGTGAGTGTCAGAAAAGAGAGAAATTTAAATAAAAAATATGAGAAATTGAAGAAGGTGTGATGGGGGACTTTTCTCTCGGTAATTTTTCACTAAAGTGCACGTAATATCACTAATGGTGTTTGTTTATTAAAAATAATATTATTATAATTATATTTATGATTAATATAATAAAAATATATAAAATATCAAATGAAAAATAAAAAATGAAAAATTAATTTAATTCTTTTATTTATATAAAATATATTATTTAACTAGTTAAGTTAAAAGATGTATTATTTAACTTTTTTATTTTAAAAACATGTCAAATAGAAAATTTAATAATTTTAAAATTAATGTAAATTTAAAAAAAAAATTAATTAATAAAACATTTATTAATATTACTACAAATCTTTATGTAATTTTTTTTATAAATAAAATGGTTAATAAGTATCTTTTTATAAGTGAAATGATTAATAAACATATTTCTTAATTTAGAGAATTAAATAATATTTTTATTTAAATAAAATGAAATTAAAGTATTTATCTTTAAAATATTTATCTTGTTTTTATTATTAATTTTATTTTTATTTTATAAAATATTATTATGATAATAATAATTTAAATTATACTAATATCATGTTGAGATATATCACTAATGGTATTATATTATATATATAACAATACAAAATTTTCCCATACTCACAAGATAGTTTAAAAAAATTAATAATAATAAAATAATAAAACAAAATTTTAAAAGAAATAATTTGATTGCATCAGCTACTATTCTTTGGCAATTAATTGTTTTTCTTGTTTAAATTTTTTAATACAAGTGGCCATTAACAACTTGATTTTTTTTATTTTTTTTTTTTGGGAATTAAATAGCAAGTTGTTTTGATCTGCACTAATTGGTTGTTAAAATATTAATATTTTATCCATCAATATTATCTTTTACTCATTTTAATATTTTAATGTTATCAATATTATCTTTTACTCATTTTAATATTTTAATGTTATCAATATTATCTCAACCATATAAGTGCTAATCTATTACAATCTATCAAAATCATTTTGCAATGATTTTAA
The DNA here is from genome assembly GCA_033030585.1 of Hippophae rhamnoides. Taxonomy (NCBI): domain Eukaryota; kingdom Viridiplantae; phylum Streptophyta; class Magnoliopsida; order Rosales; family Elaeagnaceae; genus Hippophae; species Hippophae rhamnoides. The sequence goes on from CM065431.1 coordinate 3,803,985, forward strand.
AAAAAGAACTTATATTTTCCAACTTTTTAAGGCAAATGTCCTCTATATTTTCTGATAGGGAACTTTTTTGGATAAATATGAATAACATAATAAATCATAAGAATATTCTAATATTTTTGTTTGTAACAATAATATATTCTCAGTTATGTCTTAATATAAAAAAAATTAATTTAATAGAATAAATATAAGAATTTAATATAGAAAATATATTGATTTCATAATAAAAATAAAAATAAAAGTATATTAGATATAAATTAAGAATAATTTTAAAATAATACTAATAAATTAACAGGAAAACAAAAATATTAATACTCTTCATAAAAGATTAGAATTTATAATTTTAAATAAAAAAGGTAAGATTACATTTTCTTAGTGCTTCAATCATATTTTCTTGATGAAGAGGGTTTTAATAATATTATTTTCATATCTATAACTTTTTTATATTTGAAAAAGCCTCAAGGGTTTTAATAATGATTTATGAGTAGTTGTATTCAAACTACTTTTTTGGTTTTTGGGTCCATTCTATAAATGGACTTTAAGCCGCCTTATAGGTCCAACTCGATTTCTTACAGTGGGTCAAATAGTTTGGACCTAATAACTATTAACCCTTTTTTTTTTGTTAGAAAAATTTAATTATAGCATGTCATATAATTTATTTCTAAGCAATAAATTAATGTAAAAATAAGTATTATTTCTAAGATTATGACTAATTATCATGTAGTAGATACTATGAAGGAGTAAGTTCGGGTTTTTATCAATATATATGTATATATAAACGTGTCATTGTATTTATTATTTTGAAAAACCATTCCTAGAATTATGATTTAAGTACATATAATACTATGATGCCTCCAAACTACCTCGTAGCAAAGGTTGGCTATTTGTATTGCCTTGCGAAATAATCCAAGTCATAATCTCCTCTCAACATCTACTAATTAAGATGGTGTACATTTTAATTTGAATTTGAATTTGAATGTGAATGAAAATAAATAAAAAAATACTATGATTTGAAGTACTAATAGTGTGCATAATCCATACAACTAGTTCACAATCACTACAAAAAATTACTCGTATTATTTGGTAGAATTTTTTTAAAAATTATCTTAAATTATATATATCTTATAACAATAAAAATAATATTTTTTCGTCTAAAGTCTTCTCATTATATACATACTAAAATAATTTTAATTTTTTATAATTAAAAATAAAAAGAACATGATCTCAACAACATATTTGTTTCAAACAATTTTTTTTTTTTAATACACATTTACCTAAAGTTACGAGCCTGCATTTCTCTCAATGAATTCTTATTACTATGAAATTATTAGAAGAATAGCCACTAATTAGGAGAGGAATGAGTTCTTAACACTTAAGTTATTACTAAAAAGAAGTTAGTAATTGGGGTGGGAAAAAGTCGGTATGATAGGTATTATAGTATTGTAATTATTAGATTGATGTGATTAGTTACTGTAATTTAATAAAATTAATTTAATTAATATAATTCATCAAAATTATATATTATTTATGACAAAAAAAATTTATTATTAAATATTATCTAATTAATTAAAAATAACTTAACAGTTTCAAGCTCTAACAAATAAAAAAACGAAAGTTTGAAACCTTTTTTGTCATGGTACAAAAAACCCTTTAATTTAAAAATGATAGAATTTAAAGATGTTATAACTTTATTTTTTATAAAAATAATTAAAATTCATATAATATTTATCAAAAAAATCACTCATCACTTACATAAATTCATTTGTTTTATCTAAACATAAAATTTAGATTTAGATTTATTTAATCATATTTTAAAATACCAGTTAAGTCTAACTCTAAAATGACATGATTAAATTACTAATTTTGAAAATAATAAAATTAATCTAACTTCTCACCCATTTAGAGGTGGCATATAATTAGTTAATTATTGATATGATTAAAAAAAAGCTATCAAACATACTAAAGAGATATTTTTTTTTAATTTTACATTTATATTAATTATCTTGTATTATGTGTAAATATTATCTAAAAAATGAATATTTTTTAATTTTTAAAATAATTCTGAATAAATCAAGTGCATAATATAATAAGTGTGTACATTAACATTTATCTTTTATCTAATATATATTTGAAATAATTTCAAAGACAATCAAAAAGCAATCTTAATCATCAAATAGTTCGATAACTAAAAATCAATAAGTGACTAATTATCGTATAAATGTAAATGTAATTAATTATTTTAGAACTCAATAATTATACTTAGTTATCTAAAGATATAAAATCTCAAAAATTATCATTTATCTATCTGAAATTGTATTTTAACATATAATTAAAGATATAGTTTATAAACAATGAATGTTTAGAATAGATAATTATTTACAAAACTACAACACCTCAATCCTAATCAGATATAAATAAATTATCAGATTTATTCTTTCTCCTATATATAGTGACATATGTATAACATAATATCATATCTAATATAAAATATCATACATTTAATAACGAATAATTATAATTAAATATTCTTTTTTATATAATTATTATAACAATATTAAGATCTCTTCTATCATTCATCTTATAGTTAATGACTTTAAGTATTGTATGATCAAAGATTACATTTACAAGATGATCTAAAATCCTAATAATTTATTTATCTAATAGATTTTAAAAAAAATTATATTTAATGTTAAAAAAATCGATACAAAGAATGTATATAACAGTTATATGAGTAAGAGTATGCCCTACTAGCAAATCCTTTATAACGTAAGTACATGACACAAGTTTAGAAGGGAGCATAAATATTGTTGCTTCGAGTTCAAATGATTTACGAGATTACAATTTCAAAAATTGATTATCGAATATTACCTTTCAGAATATTCTTTCTGATACTAATTAAGTGGTTGAGTCTAGGGCCTCAGATACTTTTGTAATAAGAATGATTATGTTAGAAAATAGTAATAATAATTTTCAAAAAATTGATTTTTCTTAGATAAGTATCACACAATTAATATCCAATAACTCGTATGTTTTTTTTCTTTACCACTCAATTATTATTGTTAAAAACTCATACCTAACTCAACCCAATTATTAAGTGGTTGCTGCTTTGTTCCTAATCGATGTGAGACAGGGATACTTAATGCCTCCTCCACACTACGTGCATAAAGCGCGACATTAGCATGCAGAGTAGATGTTATGGTCATCTACGCCCAAGCATGATGGTAAATAAGACAACTTTGATACCATGTTAGAAACTAAGGCCTAACTCAAACCAATAAGATCTTATTAAATTAAGGGTTGTCCAAACTTATAAGCAGTTTTACTGCTTTGTTCCTAATCAATGTGAAATAATGATACTTAACGATTATAATTATCAAAATAAATTAAAAAAACCTACCTCATAATTTATATTTAAACCTATTATTAGTATAAAAATATAAAAGTATTAGAAAATAATAATACATATAAACATTATATCCCATTTAGTCATTATCAATTGTGTTATCGTCTTCTTTGTATATATGAGAGAGTAAAACTCTAATTGAGAGATTTTTTTAAATAATTAATCCATATTAAATAACTCATCTATAAAATAAAAAATGATTTAAATATTAGGCACTTAGAATCTGATTTCGATCAAAACTTTTAGGATTTAAAAATATTAGCATACATAATCGTACGAATTACTAATGATAACTTAACCTCAAAAACATATGAAACAGCATAGGCGGGATACAAGTTCATGAAGAACAAAATTACATAAAACTAAAATAGCTATTATAAATAATTATCTTGAGCATTGAAAGAGTATTTAAATTTGTAAACATGGTAGATACTTTTGAAGTTTTAATGTTAGCTTTTTAACACGCGTCTCTTTCAAACTAATTCAAGATCGAGCAATACGAATTAATTCATTGTCAAATAATAATACATTTTGTTATAAAATCTATATCAGTCTAGTTGAATAAAAAATACCAATTATCATGAATCTTAATCTAGATTAAACTTGATCAATTTATTTAACAAACTAATTAGTGATACAAATTAAAAAAATAAATAAATGGTGCTCCTTTAAACAAAAAGTATTGAGAATTAACTTGATAAAAATCATATGCCAAATTAATAACAAATTTGTAAAATTAATAAAAAAATCACTTCTATCTTGAAGTTTGTCATAGTAGTTTTACGCAAGGGTCGACCTTTTCTTACTTCTATATCTCACAACTAAATTCTATTTACTATAAATTATAATATTGTTATAAATGATATCACAATTAATTATATATTGAAAAAAAGTAAATTTTATTATTTTAATCAATTATTATCTACCACATCTAGTTAACATTTTTTTAAAAAATTAAATTAAAATTATGTCTAAATCACCCTAAAATAATTTTAGATAAAAATATATTTATTTTAATATAACAAATAGTTGTTGTTTTGTATTTTATTTTAAATTTTCAAACAAAATTTAAGCTAAGAGTCTTTAAGTAAAAATACTTTTATAGTATTAAGAAGATTATTTTCCTAATATATATCTCAATAACATGTATGTCGTACACATTAAAAATACCTTAAAAAGAAAATGAGCTTCAACAATGCTTATCATATTCTTGTTTAAATGTATTTTTTATCATGAAGTTTTTACAATAATTGATTGTACTTAATGGATTTATTTTCACAATTAATTTAGAACTTAAGTAAATTAATTTTCTATTTTTGGTTTATTTTTCATTATATTCCATAAATTTCAAATATATTGTAAACATTAAAAAAGGACAAAAAATTCAAAACATATAATAATTCACGTGAAAATAGAAGTATCAAATAAGATACGATGTCTTAATAACTTATGGTACAACCCATGTATTTTGTATTGTATCTTTTTTGGTGAGATTGGATAGTAATAAAATGATACATAAAGAGATATCTCATTTTTTCTAAATCAATTTAAATGGAAAAATAAAATTACAAAAAAATAGAAATACAAACATGATTATCTATAATAATCATGAGTTGAGACAACTTTAAATGTGATTTAAATAGAATGAGATAACTTTAACCCGAGTCCATTAAGAATATTAAATGAGACATCGAATAGAATAAGATAATATGTTTTACATCTCTACCTCCGAGCTGGATTTAACAAGTATTTTAAATTAATAACATATCTTACCCATTAAACTTTATTTCAAATTTTGAAGATATTTAAAATAAGAATCTTAAATAGTATACTATAATAATAGATACATTATAATGTTGAAAATCAACACAAAAATAATAATTAAAGAGGTAGAGAAATAAATGAAGTGGTTGAAGAGGTAGAGAAATAAATGAAATGGTTGAAGGTTGTAGAAATAAATGAAGTAGTTGAAGGTTGTAGAAATAAATGAAGTAGTTGAAGGTTGTAGAAATAAATGAAGTAGTTGAAGGTTCAGTAGAAATAAACGCTGGTCAAGGTCATGGTAGAAAATAGTAAGTGTGTAGATAAGATTTGTACGGGCTAGGATTATTTCTTGGGCTTTATATTTGTGTGGTGTAGATTGCATGGTGAGCACTATAAATAAATTTCACCTTGCATTTGGTTTATTCATTCCATCAAAAACAAATAAGTCTTTGTATTCTTAGTTCGAATGTAAGTTAAGAGCTTTCTCTTTGGTGTTTGTATTTCTCTTCAATTTGTGAGTTGCCTTTCAAAGGTGTTATAGTTGAATATAATACAAGTAGTTTGTTTACTTGTTTGGATATAATATTAGTAAATTTAGAATTGTTCATTCTAAATTTTACTCAACAATTGGTATCGGAAATGGACGGTCGAGGATCGTTTAGTGGAGTTATCTTGAGTCGTGAGTGAGTTTGGTACTGCAGTTTATTAGTCAAGCTTGTTCAGATAGTCAAGTCTTCACGCACGACGACGGGTGATCTTGGTAGTTGGAGGAATCAAAGCTCAACAACAAAAACTATAACACATACGGGTATTGGAGTCTTATCTACAAGGTCAAGACTTACGAGGTTGTCAAGTGTGATGAAGTTACACAACCAACGGTGGAAGATGCAAACGGCATCTTGCGGAAGTGGAAAATTAAAGTGTGCAGCGATGTTTGCTTTGAAGACCACAATTGAAGAAGAAATGTCGGAGCGTATTCGGGATGCAAAAACACCAAAGGAAGTACGTGGGACACTCTTGTTACGCTTCTTTCAAAGAAGAATGATACAAGATTGCAACTTCTCGAGAATGAGTTACTATCAATGGCGTTAAACGCTATGGCCACGACGATTTCTCCCAATACTTTCACAAAGGGTAAAGTCATTATGCCGCGAAATTTCGTAGTTAGATCCAAAAGCTCATATTGGGAAACAAGGATAAAGAGAATAATTATTCATGGTTTTGAGTATCCAATATCGAGGGTTTGTTACCGCTTATACAAGGATGGCCGACACAACCATCTCTCATGAGTTTGAGAATCTGTTAGCTTGGCCAAGAAGCTATGGCTAAGCAAATGGGAGGAGTCCAATCAAGGGTGAAGAAGCGCTACTACACTAGCAAAAGCAAAGGCACTTTCAAGCGGTACAATGGAAATGGATATAAAAATGATGGAGATAAAGGAAAAATTCCTCAAGGAAAGGGAGGCTTTCGTCCTGCGGGAGCTTGGAAGAATCATAATAACAATAGGAAATTTGACGGTGAATGTTACAATCTGAGGAAAGACGGGTCACATGGCAAAAGATTGTTGGAGTAAGAAAAGCCTCGTTGAAAGCAATACAACTACTTCCGGTTCTAAGGAGCATAGCGAAGATGGTTGGGATGCCGAAGCATTATTATTCGCTACAGAGGAAGAAGAATTGGCTCTTACGGTGACAACATCAAAACACATTGACTACAAGAATGACCTGGATCATAGATTCGTCGCTCGAATCATATGACAATTGATAAACGTAAGTCGGGAAAGCATGTCCTGGAGTACAAGGAGGTCGTGTAGTAGTAAATACCGACAACTCAAGGTTACCGAATGCTCACATCGGTAAGACGATAGTTACGCCGATATAGTACTAACCAAGTACAACTTCAAGATGTTTATCACGTCCCAGGAATGAAGAAAAATTTCATTGCCCCTGTGGCTCAATTAACATCATCAGGCCACTATGTCTTGTTCGGTCCTCGAGACGCGAAGGTGTATCGTGATCTCAAAACTTCTAAACACCGACAATGGAAGCGGCAACGATTGGAATCGCCCACGCGGATGTCGGCCAGACCGTATAGCGATGTGACAAGACAAGAAGAAATGAGGCAGCAGATCTATGGTACATGCGGTTAGGTCACGTTAGCTATTCCAAGCAAGTGTGATGGTGAAGAAAGTCGACGCTTAAAGGGCTTCCTCAACTAGACGTACGTACTGAGACACGGTCCTGGCGAGTGCCATACGGTAAAGCTCACCAATTTCCATACGAGGAATCGAAGTTTAAAGCAAAAGAACCATTGGAATTAGTTCACTCGATGTATCTTGGTCTGTTAAGCAACCATCAATTGGCGGTATGCGATATATACGGGGTGACATTCATTGACGACTTCTCAAGGTATGTATGGTTTTATTTATAAAAGAAAAATCGGACGTATTATCAAAGTTTAAAGAAGTTTAAAGAGTCAACCTGGGAGAAGTTGGAAAGTTAAGATTCGTTGTTTGCGCACGCATAACCCGCGAGAATATAGCTCAAAGTGAGTTCTCTCAATACTTAAGCGGAATGTCAATACGTCATCGGTGACACTCGTGCCCGACACGCCACAACAAAATGGTGTAGCAGAAAGAAAGAACCCAGATCTTGCGTAAATTTGCCTGAGTATGCTACATGAAAAGAATGTACCCAGGGAGGTTTTGGGCCTAATCGACGAGGGCTGCGGCCTTTGTCATCAACCGTACTTCCTCAACCAAGGTTAGAATTTGTTTCACCCTTTGAGAAACTACGGAACACGAAACCTACATTAGCTACTTTCTAAAGTATTTGGTCATGTGTATGTTATGTATTTGTTCCTGGTCATTTACGGAGCAAATTTGACAAGAAAGTTGTTAGATGTATCTCGTGGGATACTGACACCAAAGAAAAGGGTGGAAATGTCAGATCCAACGAAGTGGAAGATGCTACACTTCACGAGACGTGGTGTTCGATGAAGCATCTTCTTGTGGTCCTCGGCAGAAGGAAGCATTGCATTTCAAGAGAATTTGGAGATAAGTACGCAACAAAAGATGGAGTATACTATTCAATTCCAACCAAGTTTAGATGAATCCGGAGATCTAGACGACGATGGTGCCGAACAAAGAGTAGCTCAATCCTTGGCAAACCGGCATATATCAACAACTAAACGAAGAAGGTGGGCTCTAGTGAAATGAAGAATCAACTCCACAACTTCAACTACGTAGTGTCAACAAGAACACGAAGGCCAAATCCCAAATATGCCAATGCAGCCATAATCGGGCAATAGAACTCCAGACGCTTCAAGACGCATCGCAGCATCCGAAAGTGGACGACATGAGAGAAGAGATCGATGCACTTCAAAGAAAATCAAACTTGGGATCCAGTGCGAAAGCCAAGAGATGTGGAAACCCATGATCTTGCAAATGGGTTTACAAGATAAAGCGTAGACCGGATGGGTCAATCAATCGAGAGATACAAGGCACGATTGGTAGCTTCGTGGTTTCTCTCAACAGTACGGACTAGACTATGATGAAACGTTTAGTCCAAATGGGGCAACCAAACCTGCTCGAGTCCTACTTGCATCACAGAAAACAAAGATTGGAAAGTGGCGGATGGATGCGAAGAATGCTTTTCTTCGTGGAGAGTTGGATCGGGAGATCTACACGATCCAACCAATGGGTTTTCATAGCCAAGATCATTCTCAATATGTGTGTAAGCTACGAAAGCACTCTACGGATTAAAACAAGCACCCAGGGTACGGTATGGTAAGATTATTTGAATTTCTAACACAAAGTGGTTATTCAAGAACACCTAGATTCTAGCTTATTTGTTAAAGCCAACGAAGGAAAGCTAGCTATCAGTGCTAATGCGTGTGGATTTAATCATAACTCGGTGATAATGAAAGCGTAAATTCTTCAAACAAAGGAGAATTTGTCACCGCTTTCTAGATGAAAGAACTTGGCCAACTCGAAGCACTTCCTCTTGGTAGGTTGATCGCGACACAAGAAGGAATATTTCTTTGTCGGCAAAATATTCTAAAGATTTGATAAAACGGTTCTAATGCTTGAATCTGACCAATTTCGACGCCTGACGAGCTAAATGCCAACATGTGCTATACGAAGGAAAAAGATTTAGAAGATGTGACAATGTATCGAAAATTGGCAGTACCTGATCTACTTAACCTTAACTCGCCCCGACATTTCTTATGCTATTAGTAATGAGTGGAATGACATGCAAATCCAAAGAAGCCACATTTGGAAATAGTCGACTAATATTGAGATACGTGAAGAAAGTACAATTGACTATGGTCTTTTGTACAAGAAAGCGTGAGACAACAAGCTTAGTTCGTTATCGCGACGCAGACTACGCAGTGAGATCACGACACCAGGAGATCAACAACCGGTAATGTTGTTTAAGCCGGTTACGGAACAATTTCTTTGTAGCAAAAGACAACCAATATCATTATCAACCACTGCGTGAGTATCGAGCAATGGTAACGGCAACCAAGAATGTACATGGTTGATACACTAATGAATAATCTACATCAATCAAGAAATTATGCAAGCATCACAGATTGTGTGTGACAATCAATCAAGAAGTTTGCTCACAGAGATCCGGTCTTTTTCATGCAAGAACTAAGCATGTTGAAATACACTATCACTTTATTATAGAAAAGGTTCTGCAAGAAGAAAATGAAATGAGACAAATCAAGACAGAGATAATCAAGTTGCGAGACTTGTTTCACAAAAGTTCAGCGTTAGCAAGTTCAAATGTTTCGTCATTATCACTGACATGAAGAAAATAGTAAGAGTCAAAATGGTGTTGAGGGGAGTTGTTGAAAATCAACACAAAAATAATAATTAAAGAGGTAGAGAAATAAATGAAGTGGTTGAAGAGGTAGAGAAATAAATGAAATGGTTGAAGGTTGTAGGAAATAAATGAAGTAGTTGAAGGTCAGAAATAAACGAAGTAGTTGAAGGTGTAGAAATAAATGAAGTAGTTGAAGGTTGTAGAAATAAACGAAGTGGTTGAAGGTTGTAGAAAATAGAAGTGTGTAGATAAGATTTGTATAGGTGATTATTTCTTAGTTTATATTTGTAGGACAGATTATGTGGTGAGAGGATTATAAATTTACACTTTGCATTTGGCTTATTCATTCCATCAAAAACAAATAAGTTTTGTATTCTTACCAACGTAAGTTAGAAACTTTTCTTTGAGTGTTTGTATTTCTCTTCGATTTGTGAGTTCATTTTCTCAAAGGTGTTATATAAATAATATAATACAAGTAGTTTGTTTACTTGTTTGGATATAATATTAGTAAATTTAGAATTGTTCATTCTAAATTTTACTCAACATATAATAATAATAGAAGTAAATATATATTTTTACTACTGAAATTTGAAAGTTATTGTAAAAATATAATCAAATTTTAATTTATTACTTTCATACTATTAAATATATAAATGTTACAAAAATAACATTAAATTTGTTTTGTTACTTTCATATCATTAAACTTATATTTAATGGTATAAAAATAATAGAAAAAGTTTGATGGTATTTTGTATCAATTGTAAAGTTTAATAATACAAAAATTAAAAATTAAAATTCAATAATATTTTTATAACAATCTCTAAAACTTAATGCTATAAAAATCTATTTATTCTAATAATAATAATTTACGTGTATTGTTTTTTTTAGAAACCAATTGAAAATTAAATCACATATTTTTAACAAAATCAGCCTATATATCGAACATATCATAAGATAATTCACCATTTAACATCAATATCAAAGAGTTTAAGAAGGAAATTTCCAAAAATGAAAAAAACTAAAGAAATCAATTTGGAATTTTAGATTATTGTTAACATTCTATTAAAACTTAGAGTAAATAATCCATTTTTTTCGTCGTTAATTTTTTATGGACATTTTTTTATATTAGTTTACCCTTTGATAAATTCATATTCAAACAAGTTCATAAGAGTTCAAGGATGATAAGTTTTATTTAAAATTTCAAAACAAAAAAGTTACCTCTCAAAGAATCCAAAACCATTCTTGTCAATTAGGCAAATGCTTACCGATCGACTGATATTTCAGTTTACAGCCTGGGCTACATGCCAAAATGTTGTTACTTTTTGGATGAGAGTTTGTGGTTTAAACTCATAGTTTCCTTCATGAATTTTAAATCTTTAAGTATGAACTGTATATACAGATCTTTCGCTACCATAAGATTAATAAAAAAATTTAACCTATGATTTATCGATTATGTTTTTTATTTGGGTAATAATAATAAAAAAAAAGGGAAGGCAAGTGCTTGCCTTTTAATATATCCGCCAGATTTACAGCTAAAGCAAAGAATCTTTCTTCCCTTATTACCACTTTAATCATTGTGACTCAACTTGATTTCTTAATATATAATTAACCAATTAAACAATCAATATTATCACTATCATAATAATAATAATATAAATATATGTGTTTGGATAAGGGAGCTAGTATTTCAATTAGTATATATGTGAGAGATCGTGGTTTTTGAAATTAAATATGGTTATGCTTTTAAACAACTTGATTAATGTACTTAAATTTTGATTAATTCTTATAAAACAATTATATATAATTGACGAATTAAGACTACTGTTCTTTCCATCAAAGTAGCTTTTATTCTTTTTAAAATAATAATAATAATAATATAAAAATGATATCATCTGTTTTTATCTTTAGAATGCCACCCAATTTATCTTATTTATTTTAAGATGTGAAACCTTAGATTTTCTTTTAAGATATAAGTAGTAATTTAATTATTTTTTAAAAAAAATCAAATGAGAATAAATGATACTATTAAGATAATATTTTAATACTTAATAGATTAAATAAATATTTTAATATGATTATTTTTATCTTTTTTTTTGTTTGTTTGTACATCTCTATAATAAATGGAGAGCAACGTGAACAACTCCATGTTCTCTAAATATATCCATTCTAATTAAATTTACCCTCCATTAAATCACCTTATTTTAAAATAATAATATTTTCTAATTTAATAAATTAAAATAGTATATTTTTAATAACACTTTTATAAAGATAAAAGATTAAATAATATCAATTATAAAAAAAGATTAATTAGTAAAATTTATTCATATCACATCATCAATTAATCACACTTTTAATATCTTTATTAATAATTTTATTTTATTTTTAATTTTCTATTGCATGGTCAGTTTTGATTGGCTGCACGAACCAGAAGTATTCTATCAAAAAAATTATAGAAGTTTCCTAAATTGTCTAATAAGCATACTAGTAATATTACGTGCACATCCATTCTTGACCTTAGTTAGTTCAGATATGGTAGTCCCTTTTACGTCAAGAAATCTCCATGTTACTTGAACTTAATTCCTTCTAAACTTTTTTGTTCAAAAGAGGGTGGAAAAAATGATAAAGAATATTTGTACGTATTCATTTTGTTTTTTTTTATATAAAACTCTTCATTACATAAAAACATATTCAATGCATCTTTATAAAGTCCTGATCTACTATTTGGTAATTTATGTTAGCTGACTTCAAAATCTATCACGTTCTTGTGAAATATTATATTGCTTAAAGAAGTGATGTTAAATTTGGATGAGACTAACGGTACATCTGTTTCTACCTTTTGCCTATGACGAAAAATAAAAAATAATGAATAACATTATACGGTTTTTAATTCGATAATATTTAAAATAAAATGATTTTTAAATTTTTTTAATAATATAAATATATAAATTACAAATAAGAAGTATTATTTTTTTTATTATAAATTTTAGAAATATAATTTTTGTCTTTTTTAAAAAATTAACATAATATTTTCCAATAAAAATGCTTTAAGAGTTAGAAACAAACAACAATGCGTACAATCCAGGAATGAAACATACTCTTTATAGACTTTTATAAACTTTTTCTTTCCTTTAATAATATTTGGGAATAATTTTATAAGTAGTGATAAAATTTTTACTATCAAACTTTTACTTAAAATACAAATGAATTCAAAATTATTAAAAAAATAGCATTTAACTTAATGGTTATTGTTTAGATAAATGTGAACCTTTTATAATATACATGATCAAGAATTCAAGTAATAATTGAAATTTTTCATGCAACAACATCTAATGAAAAATATTCAACAAAACATTACAAGCTACAAAACATTATAATGGATGAAATATCAAGCAATAGAAAAATAATGTAAGAAAATAATAAAAAAAATAACACACCAAGTTTATACTAATTTAACACAACAAATATGATGAGTTTACTTCACTTATTCACTCCTTCCAAAAGAAGACAAGTTTTACTGGCTTCTTTTAGAGATTATAAGTTACAATTGAAATGATGTGAAAAATCTTAACTTTCTTTTTTCTAATCCTTTTTTCTCTCTCAAATTACTTCATTGCTCCCTTCTCACTCTCACACACTAATAGACATACAATTTGGTTTCTACGGTATTTTCACATGGGATGAAGCAATAACAACAGATATGAATATATCAAAGCAATAAAACGAATATTATCACGTGGCTGCTACACTCACGTCCATCGAGGCAGCAGATATTATTTGAACCGAGTAGAAATATACAGTAATACGTATAAAGATTTCTCACTAATAATATCTCTCAAGTGTTTCCCAAAACTCACAAGTATTTTCTCTCTTTGAGTTCGCTTATACTCTCTCTCGATTTTTTTTATTTTTGCCTTCGTTCTTCAATGCATTTAACTCTTCCCTATTTATAGATGAAGAAAGGCTCCCTTTCTAGTAGCTGTACATAATTTAAGCCTTAAATTAGGCCACCAATTTCTTAAATTATGCCACTAATTTCCTTAAATCATGCCACAATATGCCACAAATTAGGACACTAATTTCCCTAAATTATGCCACTAATTTGTTACTTTTAGAGCCAATATTCAACAATCTCCACCTTGGCGAAAAAGTTCATAACGCTGCTCTCCAACGCCTAGGCGCCCTAAGTCGAGAGATGTTGATCAAGTTCAAGCAGCGTTGAAACTTGATCCCTCGTAACCACCTTTGTAAGCATATCTCATAGGTTATCCAGCTCGACTTTCTGAGTATAACATTCCCTTCATCAACGATTTCCCGAACAAAATGAAATCGAACATCGATGCAAGCGACCACTACGATTTAACTTGGTTCTTTGCCAAACAAATGGCACTGGCCGGTCAGTAAAACCTCCACGTTCTTCCGAACAATACCCAAATCCTTAGTCAACCCGGCTTCATAGCTTCTTTGAATGCTTCGTTAGCGCCCATATACTCGCCTAGCACAAAGCTACAGCTGACCGCAATGTTGATCTCCAACAAACCGGTCCTCCCGCCATTGTGAACACATAACCAGCCTGTAGATCGACGCTTATCCGTATCTCCAAGATAGTCGTAATCCACATATCCAACTAGGTGTTTACCTTCGCCTTGTCTCTCTCAAACTTCAAACCAATATCCACAGCACTACGTATGTACCGTAATCCACTTCACCGCCACTGTCCTTACCCGGATTATGCATGTACCACTCACCATACTAACAAATGTGGAAATATCGTCCTGGTGCAAACCATTGCATACATCAAGGCACCAATCGGCATTTGCATACGGAACACGTTCCATTTGCTTCTTCTCATCGGTGCTAGGTGACATTAATGCACTTAATCGAAAACAGTGAGCAAGCGGTACTTACCGGGTTTGGTTTTTTCATCAATGTCAAACCTTTGTAGTACTTTCTTCAGATAATCGAAGTCGTGTCGTACAGACCAGAACTCTATCTCTCAGATTTCCATCCCAAGAATTTTCTTTTCTCCAAGATCTTTCATTTCAAATTTCTCAACTCAATGTGAGCCTTCAACTGCCGATCTTCCACCTTGCTCTTAGATGCAATCAACATATCATCAACATATATAGAGCAAATAAACGAAGGTACCGTCTTGAGTTTCCGAAAGTATACACAATGATCAAACCGACTACGTACTTATGACTCTCTAACGGTTAATAAAGCAATGTCATTGTACTATTGTCAGCTTGATTGTCAAACCGTAAATTGACTTACTCACTTGCAAGCCCACCCGATTCCTCGTCTCCGAATTTTTGCCATCCCATTGGAGACATGTAGATTTCTTCGTTCAAAGTACCACGCGAGAAAGTCAAGTTGACATCGAGTCAGCTAACTTCGAGATCAAATCGTGCTACCAAAGCCAATAGTATCCGAATAGATGAATGCTTAACAACAGTGAGAATACCTCAGTCTATTCCTTCTTTCTCGAGCATAGCCTTTTGCTACCACCGCTTTGTATCCGATGTTGTCTTTACTACGAAGCACCTTCCTTCTCGCATGTACTCCATTTGCAACCAATAGCTTTTCCTTCGGGGAAGTTGAACCAACTCCCAAGTTCGACTTCGATGTAGACTTCCATCTCTTCATCCATTGCCATTTTCCACTTCATACCTATCAACTCTTTGCACGCTTCCGTAAGTGCAATGACATCATCATCAATTACCTAAGGCGAATGCTACCACACCGTGTATCCGTAGGCTTCCCTAATCTCCCTTCTCTGGGCCGAGTAGTGGCAATAGATTCTCGTCGCCGATTAATTCCAGAGTGATGGTGAGAGAACTCCACCTCAACCGAGATCTCTTCGATCATCAATTTCATCTTCACCACGATCGGTAATTGGTGCAATCTTTTCTCGGATCTTCCGAAGTCTCAAGCATCACCTTAGAAAGAGTATTTGGACTTTCATTCTCTCTTTCTCTCGAATTTGTTTGTCTCAAAGATAAATGTATTCGCCGAATGTAACATCTCTAGCTTAAGACGATCTTCTTGGATTCACCACACCAAAGTCGAAATCCTTTAACTCCTTCCTAAAGCCCAAGAAAATTTTCTTTGCTTCTGATCCGGGGCTTGGATTCACTAACATGAAAATACGCAGGACATCCAAATATTCGCAATGAATCATAATCGCAGCAGGTTGTCCGCACCATACCTCTTTAGGAGTTTTTCCATCTAATGCAGTCGCAGAAGTCTCCGTTGACTATATATTGCCGTATGACAAAGCCTCACCAAAATGCCTTCGCTCAATTTGGAACGAGATAGCATACATCGAACTTTCTCAACCAAAGTACGATTCATTCCGTTCTCCGCAACTCCATTCTCGCCGTGGTGTACGAGGAACCGAAAAATGTCGATTATCCCTTCATCTTGACAAACTTTAAAGAAAGGATCCGATTTATACTCGCCACCATTATCGATTCGAGCCTTTAATCTTCCCGCCTCGAGTCTCGATCATTTTCTTCCATTTAAGAAAGATATCCGTAACTTCATCTTTGCGGACTCATAAAGGTATATCCAGCATATCTAGAGAAATCATCAATAAAGTCACAAACCAACGCTTACCTCCAAGCATTCTTGGAAGTGTCCCTAAACATCCGTGTGAATATAATCAAGAGATCCCTTAGTACGATGAACGGCAGATGCCGAACTTGACTCTCGTTTGTTTTCCCATTACACAATGCTCGCGAAAATCAAACTTTCCGCCTTGGCACCTTCAAAAGACCTTGCTTCATTAAGCCTTGCAAAGTTTTTTCACCGACATGCCCTAGTACAAGTGCTACACAAAAAGTGCTAAGAATCATTTGCCTTTTCTTCGTAACTACTTGAGACAATTCCTTCCCCGTGAATCGTACACCCATCTAAGAAATACAAGTTCGCTTCCGAGTACCCCTTCATTGCTACAAATGCACCTCGTACAACTTTTCAAGACTCCATTTTCCAATGTTACTCCAGAACCATCAGATCTAGAACACCTAAAGAAATAAGGTTTTTCTTTTAAAGTCGTGAATATACCTTACATTTGTAAGTCGTTTGATTGTACCATCGTGCATCTTTAGTCGTATTGCTCCGATCCCTTTGTCTGACAGCATTGTCGTTGCCCATAAGCACAACTCCTCCATCGAGCTCTTCAAAACTCGAAACCAATGTCCTGTTGGACACATATGATAAGAACATCCAATCAAGGATCCACTTATCCGAGTAGGTTTTGATGATGAACCGAAAAGGCCGATTCTTCATCTTCACCTACTTTCTCGTGCAACATTTGCATTTGACTTGTCCTTGTTTGGACAATCTTTCTTCCAAAGGCTCTTCTCGTGACAATAGGCACACTCGCCTTCGGCAGACGCCTTCTCGATGACTCTCCTCTGGACTTTGATCTAGATTTCCTATTATTTGATCCGCGAGATTTTTGTTAGTTCTACCGTCAGCCACAATGCTTCGATATCAGTCTCTGTGATCACGTTGATCCTTCTTCCCAGATGCTATTTACCAAAGCATTTGAAACATCTACTAACTTAACCTCATCCTTTCCATATAACAGGTCAGTGGTTAAACGCCATGTAGCTCTCAGGTAATGAATTCAACAACAACAGAGCTTTATTCTTCATCGATAATTTCAACATCTAAATTTTCAGATCGGCCAAAAATTTTATTGAAATTATCTAAGTGCTCAATCATGTGGTACCTTTTCTTTGTAATCGAAACGGAAAAGTTTCTTCTTCAAGTAGAGTTGCTCTCAATACTTTTCGGCTATGTATTTGTCCTAGTTTCTTCCGTAGAATCATGGCTTACATTCTCTTTCACATGACAAAGTACTTTTTGATCTTTTCCTAAGCACGTTTAATCAGGCCACAAGCTTTGTCGCTGACATAATTCCAATCTTCATTTGAATAATCTCCTGGCCTAGTCTCCAAGGCTATATTAGATCCTTCTCGAACAATGATCTAATACTTCACATCGCCACACGCCAAAGTTATTTCAGGCTGGCCGAATTTCTCCACCTCAAACTTTCATATTGACAACATAGTTCTTCGAGTAGAACTTGGTTTGCCATAAATTCTATGATCAACTTGTTCACCTTCTTCGATCTCTCCTTTATCACCATAAGTACAAACCGATGCAATGTAAATTTTGCACTTACAACTTAAAAATGTGTTGTTTTTCCAAATTTTTATACCTTATTTGAAAAAAGAGTCCGTAGTTGAATTTGGAATGGTCCAATTAGCTAAGAATAGATCCAACTCTGGGCTTGAAAACGGATGAAAAACAGACCAACTCGGCCCAAATATCACTAAGTGATCGAAGTTGACTTGGCCCAACTCTAGAGTTGACTCGCTTTGCTCAGCAGGATTCCAGCAAATTTTCGGCGGTGATTCCGACTTCCGATTTGAGCAATTCTTTCACCGCTATGCTCAGATCGTCAAGAGCTTCGATTTGATATATAATCCGCTATATTTGGCTCGATACCAATTTGTCAGGCGAAAGCACATAAATAATGCAGATACGAATATATCAAAGCAATAAAACGAACACACATTACGCGTTTCTAAGAATTCGCACCGTCCACGGAATTTTACAGCAGATATTATTTCAACCGAGTAGGAAATATACGTAATCACGTATAAAGATTTCACTAATAATATCTCTCGTTGCTTTCCCAAAACTCACAAGATTTTCTCTTGAGCCTTTATACTCTCTCGATTTTTTTTCGATTTTTGCCTTTCTTCAACGCATTTAACTCTTCCCTATTTATACGTAAGAAAGCCCTTTTCCTTGAAGCGCGCCATAATTTAAGCCTTAAATTAGGCCACCAATTTCCTTAAATTATGCCACTAATTTCCTTAAATCATGCCACAAATCATGCCACAAATTAGGACACTAATTTCCCTAAATTATGCCACTAATTTGTTACTTTTAGAGCCAATATTCAACATTTTCTAGTACTTAAGCACGCCCAAAATGAGTTTTTATAATAATGTTCATCAAAAAATAGCTTCTTATCATAAAATAAATATTATTTTTTGTCATTTATTTTATTTATTTTTAACTTGTTTGATCAATCGAGTCATTGAAATTGGGAATTAAATTTTACGAAAAAAACTCTTCAATTAATGCATAATCGTTGCTCATCAATAAATCTAAGTGATTGACTAATACTATAGAAACTATTTACAATTCTATACAATATTCTTAGTCCAATCTTTAAAGTTTAAATTAATTCTCAAGTATTCTTATGAATTTGTATCACAATATCATGTTTATTATATTAGTACCATTTTTGTTAGCTCCTTTATAAATTTGGAAAAATTAATATTAACTTTTTATGTCTTTCACGTGACTATATTCTGTCAGTTTTGTAACAGAACAAACAAAGGTGATATTAATGTAAGAATCGTTTCGTTTAATGTTATTTTGTAATAATTTTAAGTTCAGCTATATTTGTGTAACAAAGGTATAATAAATTTGGTGATAAAAAATAAATAAAAAATATTGAAAAAGAAGAGTAGATAACATGGAAAGAGTGGTCCCAAAATTTAAATTGAGAAACCCAACCGTAATCAGCTGTCAATTTAAACAAGGCTGGGAACCAATATGAGCAATTTAAAGCAAGCAAGAGGCATTTCTACGGAAGAGGTGGTCTATCTTTCTTTCAACTTCTTATCTTTAGTCATAACTAACTTCTTTTTTTATAAACATTAAAAAAATTAAAAAAAAAACATTTATTTTGAAGAAGTCAGAGATTTATTTAAATTTCGACATTGGTTATATATGATAGAGTTACTTTAGTTTTTTTTTTTTTACATTAGTTTGATCATTTTATTTTATTTTATTTTTATCAAATTTATAATCGTTAAAAAAACTATAAAATTGTTATATCAACATATAATAATTGAAAAAATAATAGATAAATAAAAATAATGATAAAAAAACAAACCTAACTTATAACTCAAAAATAAACTTGTAAGTTAGAAGATTTTTTAAGTTTATATGAAGCACTGGTGTTGAACTGCTAACTAACGTGAGATTTAGGTTTTTTAATAAATAAAAAAAAATTATTTGTTATTGCTCGGTCACTTTTTTTAAAACAAGTTAAAAAAAAGATTAAATTATTAAAAAAAAATTAAACTACTCATTTTATTATAAATGACGAATTTGTGGTGTAACCCACCTAATTATATGAGTATTCAAGTATACAACAAACTTAAACACTTTTTACAGCTTTTTGGGGTTGGAATGGATGGACGGATCTTCTTTAGCCTTAACTCAACGCAACCTTCAAATTCTAATTCTAGGTCGCTTTCCTTACTTGTCATGTGCGTATATATTTTTAATTAGACAATGTGGATTTACTTGTACATTTAGTTTTGTATAAATACGAAATATTATAACATTATAAGAAAAAGGAAAAAAAAAATTAGAACATAAAACTGAAAAAAATATTTATATGATGAAAACGATTTTTTATGGTGTTCTTTTATTGATTTTTCATATTTTTCAGTTGTTTAAAAAAATGTTAAAACGCGACTTTATGTATCTTACTAGGCAAGTCCTCCTGGCCAATGCGTTTTAATATTTCAAAGTTGATAAGGTGCTTGAGCTTCATCAGTTATCCTATTTTTTATTTTTATTATTTTTTTAAAGATAAATGATAGTTGAATTGAGTTACGGTATTTTAATTTATTAATTATTGGAAAGGATATTATAAATCCAAACATTGTTTTCTTTTACTAAAAATATATTTAATTTTTTTTTTATTTACAACTACACAATAGTCAATCTTCTTACCATTACAAATTACTCAATTTTCTTACTATAAATATTCTCTATTATATATTTTTAATATTTAGTTACTTATTTATTTATTATTTTAAACTATAAATTATTTATTTTTAAAAAAATCGATTTTTAAATATTTATTTTGGTTATTTTTGGTAAAAGAAAATAATTTTTTTACGAAATATCATTTTCATGCATCTTTAAAATTTTGGTTTAATTCTTGCTGATGTATTTTGGTGACTATTTCGAAAGAAATAAAAGACTTGTATTATCAACTAACATGCCAAAATTTACTTTTGTAAAAGTTAACGTAATTATCTTATTATTTCATTTTTTTAATACATATAATTATATTTATGTATTTTTTATCATTTTTTTTTACTAAAAGTGAATATTTATAGCCATTCATGATGCATTATACATTTTATAGATGATGGTCCAAAAGAAATAAATTTGTTAGTCATTGAGTCCTATTTAATTCCTTTTAATTTCCATTGAGGTTTTAAGTTCGAGCAATAAATATTATATTTTGATTAAAAAAACAAAAAAAAAATTAATTACCTTCAAATCTTCATGGGTTACATGCATCTTTATTCAAATCCAAAAACTAAAGTAAACCTTCATATTACAACTGGAAAACGTTTTAGTTCAACAATTAATTGTAAATAATCATTTTCTCATATAATATGGAAGACTCACTCTTAAAATGTAAAAAATTCTTAAAATATTATTAAAACCCATTCATATACCATTGCATCCTAGACATCAAACAATACATCTCCCTATTTTATTTTCCATAAAAAATGTTAAATAACAAAGGAATTTATATATTTTTAAGCAAATTATTTATTTTGTGTCATGTATCATAATTATTAATAAAAATAAATTATTTTTATTTTTTAAAATAATTCTATTAATGGTTTGCATGTGATTATTTATTTGCCACATATAGACATTTTCTAAGGTAACAAACCATACTAATTGTGCATATTCGATGGGAAAGAGTTAATTAAAGGTGTACTTTATGTTAATTTTTTGAACTATACTTATTTGTAAATAATTTTTTTAATACTAATTATTTCAATTCATAGATCAGTCAAATTACATACCACCATAAATAAATTAAAGTATGTTTCTATTTTAATAGTAACATTTTTCTTACTTTTTATTTTTAGATTATAAATTAGTAATACCCAAAATGAATAAAAAGTATTAACTTGATGTAATTTTTTATTTTATTATAAATTTTTCAAACATGTATAATACGTGTGTATTTAATAAAATGCATTTATGATATATTTTTATCATTATTTCAACTAGAACATTAACCACTTCTTTTCTTGCATTTTTTAATGCTTAAATATATGTTTTAATGTTTCATTATATCATTATATGCTCTCTTCATCTCTCTCATTCTTCTATCACTTATAATTTCAACAAATTTATTTATTTTCTTTTATCAATCGTCAGCCTGACTTAAGATTTTTTTCTACTGTTATTTTCCTTTTAAACATTTACGATGATTAAAAGAATTATAAAATATTTATGCTCATTTAAATTTCAAACAAAATTTTCTTTCAATGTTATTTATGACATGTATGGCTATATATTAAAGTATTCATACAAAATATTTTTTTCTAATAAGATTACAAATTTAATATATACGATTATATATTAAGTTTTGATACAAAGTACATGTTTGATTCGTGATACTCAATTCTACTTGAAATTTTTTTCTCTTGATGACATAATAACATATAATTTTGAAATTTAACCTTTTTTATTTAAACAGTGTAGAAAAATATTATAGTATCTTCTTAGATTAAAAATAATATCATTTAATATCTTAATTATAAAAAAATGATCAATTAAAATTAAAGTATATCATTTTAATTATTTTTATATTAAAATATTATTATTATGTTTAGAAATTAAATGCAATTAAAATATAAATATTTAAAAATGATAAATTGATAATTAATATGAAAAATTATACAAAATTTGTTTTAATATTTTTTAATTATTGTTATTTTATTAATTTTTAATTTTTATGTAAAATTAAAATATATATTTAAATAATTTTATGTTTTAATATTATTATTATTGATTTTTTAAAAAAATTAATATTAAATTATATTCTTATTTTAAAGATTATTTTAATTTTAATTACATTTTAATTACATTTTAATAATAGTAATTTAATAAAAAAATATTAAAATACTATAATTTATCTTTAATTTAATTCAATTTTATAATTAAAATAATTTAAAAGGTTAAATTATATAAATAAATTAATTTAAAAAATTTATATTAACGCGTCACCCTAAATAGTATCTATGGATTAAATAATTTTATTTAAAATAATTTGTACAATTAAATACCTTAAATTTAAACATTTTGTTCAATAGACATGTGCCATATTCCTCCTTTATAGATTCTACCGGCCGTCGTTTCTTATTATCAATCCATGTGATCTCTTTAGTCTTTTCAAAATCATATTTCTTCTCTTTTTAATTAAATAGTGTCAATTATTTAAATAATTTTATTAAAAATAATATCTTTACGGCCAAACATCTTTGAATTTAAAATTTCTTCATCTAAATTAATTAAGATATGAGATTATATGTCAAAATTTTATGTTTTATTCAACTAGTGGAACCTATTATTTAATTTAGTAAATTTCACATTATATATTTTTGAATTTCACTTACCACATTAAACACATGTAATCACATGCCAATGTAACATTTACAATTGTATAATTTGACTTTAAAAAAAAATCAAAAAACACACATTTAATCAACATTTCGTTTATACAATATATGGGCACGAGTATAACGTGTCTTAAAACTGCTAACTCAACCCAAAAGTCACCATGAGTTAGAGGATGCATTTATAAGGAAAGATTGCTGCTTTACTTGGCCAACGCGACTTAACATCCTCCACATCGCTAGAAATCGGATTACTGACGGTCGGATGACAGACGAGCCGATGGTAATGGAAAGAAGAGCCTAACTCGATACCATATTAAAACTGCCTAACTCAACCCAAAACATGGAGTTATGATTTTATAAGCGAAAGATTTGTTCAGATTCTTTCTTAACGCGACTTAACAACGCCGTGAGCTTAACAATCCGTCAACATTCTCATAGTCAATTTCAATTATTTCCCAACAATTAAAGAAGGTTTGTCTATTAAATTTTTTTTTTCTCTCCAACTACATATCATGTGAGAATTTCTCAAGAAACTGAATTAAAGTGTTTGTTTGATAAGAAATTAGGAAGAGAAAACAAAAAAGAAAAAAAAAAGAATTGATGAAGCACCAAATAATGATTAACTATAACAATTTATAAAGACGAAGATTAGGTAAGCAGCAGCTGTCAAGTGCCATCTATTAAGCAATATAAGGCGATGCAGTAGATATTAGAAACTCTTCAAAAATCAAATCCAATGATCAGTGTGTGTTTTTTTTTTAAGTTTATATGTTAAAAATCAGTAATTTTTTGTAATGCATGTTAAAAGATTTTAAGATGCAATTTAAGAATGATATTTTGAATAAAATAATATATTATTATAATGTTTGTTGATTGTTAAATAATATAAATAAAATATATTTTTATTTTATAATAAATAGTTCATTTTGTGAGACGAAGTTTTATTTTTAATTAAAAATAATCAAAATTCTAAGAAAATTTATATAAAATTATAACAAAATAGGGTTCGGGATGGATTGCACGGCAGTATGATCCGAACCCTACGAAGACGTTTTCTCCGTCGGTAATAAAATAAGGTGTTTTTTTGCTATTAGTAGAGAAAATTGTATTAAATTAGGGATTTATTATCTTAGTAGTATTAAAATTTTATTTTTTATATTTTTTATTCGTATTTTTGTGATGGTACTGAGTGTTACATCCATTCGAAAAAATATATTAATTTAATACAAGTTATTATTTAATTAAATTTTTTTTATATATTAAAATATTTTTAGATAATAAATTAATTAAATATTATTCAAATATTATTTTAAAATAATCAATTAATTGATGATCTAAAATGTAATTTGAATATCTCATCTATTAATGTACATGTGAAATTTTTTTAATTAAATGATAAATTATATTAAATTAATATTTTTTTTGATGAATTATCATTAAATTAACGTCTCAAAAATTTAATAAAAATAAAATTAAAATAATGTTAACATAATAAATAAATTAATTATGTTTATAATATTATCGATCAAGTAATTCAAACAAATGCATATAAGATACGGACTGTAAATTTATTTTAAAAAATAATTACTTATTCTTTTACTAAAATATTAAAATTGGTAAGAATATCACCTCGTTTATTTGAAGATAGGGATCGATTATCATACACAATTATTTAGTCTTATAATTAATTCTATAATGAAAATAATATTTGGCAAACAATCTTCAAGCACGACACGCGTAAATTTTCAAAGTCCAGGTCTCACATTTTGACAACTCCGTAATTTATGACATATTTGTAATTTTATATAAATAATATAAAATAAAAATAAATATATACTTTACTTATAATATTTTAGTTTAAAACAATTTAAAATTTAAAATAAAAACTACTTATACACTTAAACATCTAACTATTCGTTATGAAAATCAATTCAATTACAAGTCTTAAATAGATAAAGCTTTTAAATTAATCTACTTACTATCATTAAATTTTTTTTACATTCTCTACAAAATAAGTGTAATCTCACCAATATTTTAATATCTTGAATAATATAAATAATCGAACTCGTTCAATAAACAGTTAAAAAAATTAGCACAAACAGTACATGTGTAAAATATGTCATATAGCATTTTTAATAATGAAAAACAATAGTTAGAAGATATAAGATAAATTAAATCATCTAATAAATTCTAAAACAAAAGTTAAAAGCATAATATCATAAAAACAAATAGGTATACGAATCAATCAAATATAACCATATAATATTTAATTGATTAAATCAAAAATAAATTTAAATAAATATGATAATTTTCTAAAAAGTTGTAAAAGAGAAAGTATAAAATGATAATATGAATAGAATATGTGTGGTTATTAAAAACAAAAAACATTGTGTTGTTTAAATAGGAGAGTTAAAACCCTAATGTCATGACTATTTTATCCATAAAACATTTCACTGAGTAATAATAAATAGGGTCAATATTATCATCTATCAATTTGATTCGAGTACATAAAAAAGTTTTAAGTTAAAACCTTAAGCATTCTATTGATTCAAATTGGGCTCGATCAATCAAGCTTATTGGTTTGATTGATCGAAACCCTTTTCGATCAATCCAACAACGATTGATAAAAAACCAATAGCAAGTAGATAAATCACGATCGATCTAAACTCTTAATTAATCAAGCTTAATTTTGATCGATCCATTTCAATTATAATTTCAATCTGAGAGCAACTAGATCATACACCATCAAACCTCGATCGATAGACATAATACTCGATCGATTGACCAATATATACGTACATATATATGTATGTGTCTAAACTTAATTATAACGTGTTAAATAAATAGTGTAATCATGAAAAACATTAACTTGAAACTCGTGAGTTTTTAAAACTTGAATAGCATACATAAAAACACTCTTAAATATTAATTTATATTTAAATATTTTATTTATAAATATTAGTAATGCTTATAAACCCGTAATTATCTGATAAATAAATTTTATATTAGTTATAATTATTATATATATATATATGTATTTTAAATATTTGTGATAATAATCTCATATAAAATAATATTATATTTTTAATTTATTATATATATTAAATAATTTATTCATATTAAATTAAATTTTAAATAAAAAAATAATGATATTTAAATTTTGTTTAGACTCTGCAATGATCTCATCCACTCAAAACAATAAAAAAATTGGACCTACCCCGTAGATGTCAACGTCATCTTATCCCCGTAGCTAAATTCGTTTGGTTTTTATTGGAAATGACGAATGCATCACCGCTCGATCAAGTTTGGAAACTCCACGTATTTATTGTTATTTATGCATTTTTATTAAACAGATATATTAAAAGCATTATAATAAAGTAAAATTATATCTCATTTATTGTTAGAATATATATTTTTATTTTTTAAATAAATCCTGTGAATAAGATTACTTCCAAAAAAAAATATCTAACGTCACATAATCTTTATTGCTGTCCGCCGATTTTTGCAAATTACCATAAAAGTATGTAAGAATGGTTTTGTAATAAAATGATAAAAGAAAATTTTATATAAATCTATTGTATGCATAAATAATATATTAACGTTGTATATAATTTAAATTAATTGTGAATGTGTGTGAGATAATTATTTATTAATAAAATTATAATTATATTTTTTATTTTTAGCTTGTCATAATACTTTCAATTATTTTGTTATTTTATAATGCATACAATTAAATATATCTTTTTATAAATAAAAAATTATATATTATTTTTTAAAAATATATAACTATATGTTATCAATATATTTACATCACAATATATTTTATAAAAATCATAGAGTGATTTTTGTTCTATAAAATATATTTTAATATATTCTTGAATTAAGTTTAACTTGTAAATTATTTATTTGTCGCATGAAAATATAATTTTAGAAGGAGGTAAGTAAAACTCTCCAAAAATTTGAATTTGATCTAATTTAATATTTTAGATTATAAAATATGTTATTTGATAGCTTAATTTTAAAACAAATCGATTAAAAATAAATTATATTATTTTAATAAAATATTTTTCAATCAATCAATAAAAACATTATAAAATATAAGATATATATTAAAATAAGTAAAATTAAAATTTAATATAAATTAAAAAAAAATATTTAAATGCATTTTTTGTGTTTTCTAAAATAAATTTTGTTTACAATTAGTAAATACTAGAACTAATATTTTGTAGAATATATTTTTTAATTATTAAAAAATCAAGATTTAATCATGTTTTCATCCCATGATATGAAAAATATAATATTTTAACGTAAAATTTATTAAAATTATTTATCAGATATTTTTTATACTGAGTTAATAAACTAAAAAAACATATTACAATTTGAATAACAAATCACATGCTAAGGTTTAATATAAGTGATTTGCTTGACCATTTTCTCTATAATTAATTAAAATTTAGAACATTAAACATAAAAATAAAATAAAGTAGAATAAAGTATACTATAATATTATGTTTTTATAAAAATAACATTACACAATTTATATTGAGATTTAATCCCAATATTAATTAGGGATTAGGATTAGCAGTGAATCGAAATCATACAATTTTTTATTAATATAAATTCAATTTAATTTTAATTGTATTTGTATATTTTTAATTTGAATTCAATTTAATAATGTATTCAATCTGAATCAATTCAAATCAACACAAATCAAGTTTTTTAAGATTATATAAGATCGAATTGTTGTTAAAATTTATTTATAAATTATTATCATATATAAAATATGATATATATAACTTAAATTTAAAATTTGTGTATCTCTAATAAAATTTATTTATAGTCACAACTAATTAAATAAAAAATAAAAAATACGAATGGATAAATTATTAAATTATTATGGATATTTAATATTTATATTTATGTTTTAACTAAAATATTAATTTAATGTAATTATTGTATGTATAATATTTAAATATAATACATTATAAAATAAAATTTATATTTATTTATAATTTTAATAGTAATTCGGTTTGATTCGAATTAAATAAGATTATAAAAGTTGTTAATCTGAACGTAAATAAATTATATATTTTTCAATTGAATCAAATTCAATTATAAAATTTATCAATATAATTTTATCTAAATTCGATAAATTAATTTAAAGTAAAAAATTAAATTATTTATTATTTTTAATGTTAAGTTAATTCCCTCTTAAAAAATACTTGTGTAATTTATCTATAACAATACATGCAAAACTAACGGCTTTTAATGGCTTGGGTTTACTCGACGCTTATCAACGATGATCCATTGTCGACATCATTAGCTTTCTTTTTCTTTATATATAAAATTAAATTTATACTATAAAAAATTAAATTTTTAAATCCATAAATTTTAATAAAAATAAACTTACTAATAATATTAAAATCATATATTATAATAATATTAATCTTTAAATTTAATTTTTTATTAAATACAAATATTTATAAAAATAAAAGTATTTTCCTATTTAATGATATACAAGAAAAATAAATAAACAATTAAATAAATTAAGCTAACGTTAAAAAGTAAAAAAAAAGGGAGAGTAATTTAAAATGAATGATTAATTTAGTAATATTATTTTTAGTTGCGACTTACTTCTAAATTTTACTTGATTAAATTAGTAACGTAAATTAATTTTTTATCACGATTAATTATACTCTTAAAAATATTTAAATCTATCAAATTAAAAAATTAAAAAATTAAATAAGACGATATGTTAATAAAAAAATAAATAATAAACTAATTAAATTAAAAATAATAGAGTGTTAAATTTATTAAAATAATTTTTGATGATTAAATAAATAGAGACGTTAAAGTTAGATATCAAATTGATTAAAAATAAATCTTTTTATAAATTTTTATTAAAGAAATTAAGGTTTAACTACCTAATTGATTTTCAAATTTTGTTGTATTCTACGTTTTAATTCATTAACTCTTTTTTTATCATATATGGACAATCTTTTCAATTTTAATACATTTAATTTTAATTTAAAGATAATTTATCAATTAATTTAAATTTAAGGGATAAATAATAAAAAAATTAACGTATTAGTTCTTTTATAGTATTGTAATTTTGTAAAATGTGTTACATTTAGATAATAGCATACAATAAAAATAAGATATAAACACGAATGCATTTAAAAGATGTTAATAAGATTAACACAATTTTATTTAATAAATAAATTAAATATAATATAAAAGTAAAAATAAATTTTTAATTAATATTTGATTGTTATTTAATAAAACTAAACTAACACTACACATTGTAGGTATTATCTGATTTAACTTAATAATATTTTTTAAAAATAATTTATATTAAATTATTATTATTTTTAGTTGAAATGACATGATTTAAATATAAAAATAATAATTCAAAAATAAATAAATATTTATTTATAAATAAATAAATTAGTTTTAATTTCTTCATTAAATTAATAAATAAAGAACATGTAAATTTTCATCCATTAAAATTAAAATAATTATTAAATTGTAACGTGGTAGTTAAACTTTAGAATAATAACGGAAACTAACAAAAAATTATTAATTAAAGAGATACGTTGAAACATTTTATTAAATATTTGCATCACCGATGAAAAATATGTTTCATTTGATATGTATTTTTTTTAATAAAATAAAAATTGAATACTTTTTTAGAGATTAAAGAAACATAAAAATTAATTTTTTTCTACTATTAGTATAAAAGTTTGACTTGAAAGAGGGAATGAGACTATTAAGTAAATCACGAAAAATATTATAAAATATAGAAAAAAT
The DNA here is from genome assembly GCA_033030585.1 of Hippophae rhamnoides. Taxonomy (NCBI): domain Eukaryota; kingdom Viridiplantae; phylum Streptophyta; class Magnoliopsida; order Rosales; family Elaeagnaceae; genus Hippophae; species Hippophae rhamnoides. Next base: position 3,834,335 of record CM065431.1, read on the forward strand.
GTGTTATTATTTTTAAAATCCTACTTAAAAATGTATTAAAATCTTAAAATTATTTTCTTAAACATTACAGAATTTATTATTTATTAAGAAAAAAAATCATAAGATACTTTACTTATTATAAAATAATATTTAAATACTATATTTAATTTTTTAATATTATAGTCTTATTATTATAAAAAAATTATTGCACAAAAATAAGTTTAGTTTTTATTTTTTAATTACATTAGATTGAGATTATTATAACTTAAATAAAATATAATTAAAAATTATTAAAAATAATAATAAAATAATTAATTATCATTATATAGTTACTTTTCTAAACAATAATATATATATATATATATATAGCATAAGTAAATTTTAAAATAAATATACGAACTTTACTATCAATTTTTCTTTATTAATGGTCTAAACTAGTTTTAAAAAGATAAAAGTATTAGATAACGAGAGAAAAAACTTAGTAGTCATTTTATTATGTGTAAAAATATATTTTAATTATATAATTATTATGTTAAAAATTATTACTCTCTATGTTTAAGTTAGATATTTTAATGTAAAAATTAATATATTTCAAAGGATTATAAATGTATTCTTTTAAGCAATTATAAAACTTGAAGTAATTATTTTTATTAATTAAAAAAACACGTTTATATTTAATAATGATATGATGAATAATATTTAATTTAAAAATTATAAAATTAAAATATATTTTTTTAGACCAATAATGTCTCTCATTTGTTAGATAATTTCATTGAAAATAATAGTTATAATGGGTATTCTCAAAGTGTGAGATAAATAAATAATATTTGTCTTTTTACTTATAGCATTAAAATTTATTAATTTAAAAAATAAAGAATAAAAAAAATATGATATAACAAAAAGGAAAAAGAAATATGATATGGTTATATTTTAGTATCTTTCTCGAGTTTAACTTTTTTTTTTGTTATTGTTAAGTTATATTTGATATTGTAATTTACTTCACTTGTACTACACTTGTATTATTTCACCACTGTTACACATTTCCACTATTTCACCTCAGTCCACACCTCGTACTACACCTCCAATTATTTCACTTGTCTTCACATTCACCACTTCCACTATTTCACTTGTACTACACTTGTACTACACTTGTTACAATCACTATAAATAGTATTTCTACATATCTCTAAATACACCAATACAACATTAAATCATTCTTTCTTCTTATCTCTCTATACTCTCTTCACACAGATCAAAGCTCTCTCATATACCTCTAAAATTTCTATCAAACCCCGCCTCTCTTCTCGGCTCCAAACCCGCCACCTCAACCCGACTCACTTTCAACCCGCCATTCCAAACCCGTGGCCACATCAATCTTCGGCTCACCTCAAATCGGCTCACTCCAACCTCGGCCACCTCCACTTCGGCCACTCAACTCCTGCCTCCTTAACTCCTGGTTTCTCTCAACCCGCCACCTCAACCCTGCCTCCAGGCTTGTTTTCAACTCCTTTTTTCATTTTTAAGGATATCTCCTTTATAACCGTCTCTCATATATTTGCTTTATATCTCCTCCATTATTTCGTTAAAACGGACCGAAATGATATCCTAAAACCAATCTCCTACCACCCTCGATGATACTAACTACCTAGCACTGGGGCAAAGCAATGAAAAGTTTTTGAAAGGACGCCTTAGCTATGGGCGTTTCATAACCGGTGATATCTCTATACCCATCCAAGAAACCACCGAAAACAACTTCTTATTTGCTTATCGCCTTGAAGACTGGGAGAGTAAACATCATCAAATTAATACCTGGTTCGTAACACCACTTTACCCTCCATTCATGGTGAATTTTTGGCGTTTTGACGCTAAAGAAGTTTGGGAATTTCTTTGAGGCTCGCTTTTACTACAACATGATTTAGCCAACTAATATCAACTTTTAACAACTCTTCATACCAAACGCCAAAGTGGTCGATCAAACCATTAACCAATTTCTCTCTCGAAATGCATACTATTTGGGATCAACTCGCTCTTTCGAACCAACTTGACCGAACAAGATCTTGAGATGTTTGCAACTTACCGTAATCACCAACGTCTTGTTATTTTTCTCATGGCTCTCCATGATCGATTTGAACTGTTTCGGGCTTCCTTACTCCATCGATTCCTTTTCCATCCTTAGATACCGTGGCGACCGAGCTTCGCCCGAAGAAACTCCTACGGGGGTTTTCAAAGTTCATCATACGATTTCGTTTCCACCCCTTTATCGCCCCAGCGAGGTTCTAAAGCAGGACTTTCAAACATCAAATTGCACTCTACCGTCACAACCCCAATCATGAGCCTCTTACACGTCTCCATTCGGGTATGTATATATTGTCACAAGAAGGGTCCAGGACACTTTAATAGAGATTGCTTTAATCCTACAAGCATTCTCACGGAATCCTCTCAAAGATTCCTCTCGAATCCTCTCAACATCTTCGGTGTAAAATAGTAACTCATCTATCACCGCTACTACTTCGATGATAATCATGACAAATTTACTTTCTCTACTCAAGAACTCAAGGTCTTCTTAAACATGTTCTCTCACAATCTAGTAATGCTTCTCCTCTTGCTTGTCTCACATCGTGTAAATCTTATGGTATTTTGATTCCTCAGCTTGTTGTAACCATATGACTCATGATACTCACATCTTCTCTCCCACACAATCTTCCATCTCCAAACCTTTAATTCAAACCGCCAATGGTTCACATATGCATGTTAATGTCAGAGACAAGTTTCCACATCTTCTATATCACTTTCGACACCTTTCATATTCCCAACCTTACTCTAAATCTTATCTCTGGTCAATTACGTGGAACTTGGTCTTACTATTACTTTTTCCCTTCTTCGGTTGTCAAGGCAGGATCCACACAGGAGATCCTTGGGATAGCCGTAAGGTTGGGCGATTATTTGAACTTATCAACCTTCATCTACCCAATTCTCCTCACACTTCCGTCGTCGCTTCTACCACTCTTATCAACCTACGGTACGCTCGCTTCAGCCATACGCCCATGTAACGCTTTCGTCTCAAGCATCTTCCTCGTAAATTAGGACTGTTTCTATTTCTCGATAATGTAAATTGTTTGCCTTGTCAATTCGGGAAAACAACTCGCTTTATGTTTTAATAAAAGTGATTCTACTTGTCTCCTTTTGACTTAATTCATTCTCGATGTTTGGGGTCCATCCCCACATCCTACCATGGGGGGATATGTTTATTTTATCATTTTTATTGATGATTATTCAAGATTCACATGGATTTTTCTCATGAAACATAGATCTGAATTACCCAAAATTTATTATGATTTTGCCCAAATGGTTAAAACCCAATTTTCTCAAAATATCAAAGTTGCTTAGAGTCGATAATGCTATGGAATATAAAGAAACAAATTTTTAAATTTTCTTCGACAAAACGGGACTCTTTCTCAATATTCTCGTCTCCACATCTCAACAAAATGGAAGAGCTCGAAAAAAACACGTATTATATTCTTAATCTTGCTCGTACTCTCCTCATTTCTAGTTCTCATTCCGAACCCTTTCGGTGAAGCAAATCTTATATTTGTTTATACCATCAATCGTGTTCCCATGCCTATTATTCACAATCAATCCCCATGAGTCTCTATAATACTTCTCCATCTTAGCGAACTACTCAAAGTGTTCGTCAGGCTGTTTTGTTCTTCTTCACCCTCATGAACACAATAAATTAGAACCTCGCTCTCGCCTTTGTTGTTTCTTAGGGTATGGAATGTAACACAAAGGCTATCGTTGTCGTGGACCACTATCTCTAAACGATTGCGCATCTCTCGTCATGTCATCTTTTGGGAACATAAAATGTTTTCCTCATTTCTTCATTTCATGTCTCATCTCCTACCTCACTCTCATTTTTTAATGACCCAACTATTGATTTATTTCCTCCCGACATTGCTCCATTACCCTCACCATCGTCTACTACTTGGCTTCTCCACGATGTGGCTCCTTCGTCGATCCTACCATAACAACATCTTCTCGAGACCAACTGATCATTCAGAGTCATCACTTCTTCGTTCTACTCGTGTAAGTAGTCTTCCTTTTCATCTTCGTGATTACCAATGTTTCTCTACTATTTTGTCTCATCATGAACCCCAAAACTATGCAGGCTAGTTCTAACCCTTATTAAGAAGCCAGATGAATTACAGTGCATTAACAAAAGCACATACACGGGATCTGTTGATCTTCCATCTAATAAATCTTTGATTGGTTGTCAGAAGTGGATCTTCAAAATCAAAACTCATTCATGGGTTAATCAGGAACGATATATAAAGCTCTGCCCAAGGTTGCAGGGTTTTACACAGAATACGGAATCGACGATGAAGAAACTTTTGCGACCTCGTAGCTCGACTCACCTCTCGTCAAGTATCATTGTTGTTCGTCTCGAAATTGGAACATGTTTCAAATGGATGTCAAAAATGCTTTTCTCAATGGAGACATAACTGAGGAAGTTTATATGAAACCTCCTCCTAGAAATACCTATTCACCTCATCAAGTATGCAGACTTCGTCGTGCTCTCTATGGCCTCACACAAGCTTCTAGAGCTTGGTTTGCCAAATTCAGCTCTACACTTACTGACTTTGGTTTCACTTCCATTTCTTATGACTCTGGTCTCTTTATTCTAAGACTCCCACCGGTGTAACACTTCTACTCCTTTACGTAGATGATATGATCATAACCCAGGAATGACTCTAATGGAATTATTGATCTCAAGGCTTCTCGAGTCATCAATTTGAAATGAAAGACCTCGTCGTTCCACTACTTCTCGGGCCTAGAAATCTCATCTCGATTCTCAAGGATATTATCTCTCTCAAGCAAAGTACTCTTCCGATATTCTTAATCGGGTCGGCCTTACCGATTGTAAACCGCATCAACACCTCTAGAAACCAATGTCAAACTTACTCCATTAGATGGTACTATTCTCTCGATGCCACATTATACGTACAACTAGTAAGGGACTCCTTGTTTATCTCACAACACCATCCCGACATTGCCTATCTTGTTCATCCGTAAGTCAATTCACGTCTCGGCTCCACGATCTACCCATTATACTCGCGGTTTTTCGCGTTCTTCTCTACATCAAAGGCACTATGTTTCACGGTCTCCATTTCTCCAACAAGTCTAATCTTCTTCTTTCCGCCTACTCTAACGCCGATCGTGCGTGACCCAATCATCGTCGCTCTACCACCGGATATTGTTTATTTCTTGGAAACTCTCTTATATCTTCGCGAAAGCAAGAAACAATCTTCACTTCTCGATCCAAAGACCGGTTCGAATATCGTGCTCTCACACACCACTCAAGAACTTCTTTCATTCCGTTGGTTACTGGCGAGCATGGGGCGTTTCTCTAATCAATCGCAACTATCTATATTGTGACAATCGTAGCTATTCAAGCTCACAATAATGTATTTCATGAACGAACAAAACATATCGAGATTGATTGTCATTTTGTTCACAATACGTTTCAAGACACTGCTTGTCTCAAATCAATATCCTCCACAGATCAAACAAACTTACATCTTCACCAAATCTCATCTACCAGGTAGATTTCAAGAATTAGTTTCCAAACTCAAGTTGATTGCTTTCCTTCCTCGAGTTTGGCGGATGTTAAGTTATATTTGATATTCGAGATCAGAATTTACTCACATTACATTCGTATTATTTCACTCATCTACGTTTGTATTATTTCACTACTACACCTCCACTATTTCAATTTGTACTACATTTGTACTACACTTCCACTATTTCACTGTACTACACCTAGATTACACTGTTACAATCCTATAAATAGTGCTTCTACGCATTCTAAACACACCAATACAACATTAAATCATTCTTTCTTCTTATCTCTCTATACTCTTAACAGTTATTTCATTTCTTTCTCACAAATCTATTTTTTTGTATCTCTTTTACTCTTACTCTCGCAACGTGCTTATAGTTAATGATTATCTAAAATAATTTTATTATAATATTATTGTCACATTTAATCACTATAAAAATGACTTAAATTTGTAAGGGAACGTTGTTAGTTGTAATTTATGGAGGATTGGGATGAAAAAAAAGGTAAAAAAAAGAGGATATTTTTTAAAATTTTTAAGAAAGTTTTAGAATAAATATTATTATAAAGAAAGAACGTTGGAACTGATTTTATAGAGGCTAAAATAGAAAAAAAAATGTTAGAAATATTGGAAGCATACAAAATTTATTTTATCTCGTATATATCATCAAAAATAAGATTAGGTACCTATTAAATGTTTTTATTAGTTTTTAAATATAATTTTAAAATTATGATTAATTTTATATATTTTTTAAATTATGAAATTTGAAATACTTAACTCATAAATTTTAAAACTAATTTTTTTTTAAAACAATCATTATTAAATATATAGAATCGTACATCCATAAAATATAGGTCGGTAAATCTCCCAACAACATTAACTCATGTTTTTTTTATCGGAAATCAATCTCATGTCATGAAAACATAGCTCCTTTTTTCTGTTTTTTTTTTCTTTCTTTTTAATTAAATCATGATAACGTTGCTAAATGTGATCGATTCAAACTCTTGCCATCCTAATTGTTAAACAAATATTATGAATGAAATTAGTATAAATTTTTAAATATACTTGCAATTTAAAATTTTAAATCAAACTTTATTCTCTATATTATTAACATTTATATGAAAATTTATTAAATTATTAAATTTTTTCTAGATAATTTTTATTATAAATTTTAATGGGTTAATATTATATATCTTTTATAACATAACATAATTGTTTTTTATCTTTAATTAAAAAATTCATCATAATTTTTATTTTTATACTAAATCTATATTATAATATATTTTTAATCCTAAATATTTAAATATAATTCTAAATTTCATTTTTAAAAATTTATTATTCAATTCCGCCTATAATATTTTTTCTGAATCTACCGTCGTCTCAAACAACTTAACATTTGAGAGAATGAGTAACAACTAACCAACAATTTTTATTTATTTTTACACATTCCTCTTTCTTGGTGACGAAGTGCACAAACCCGATCCTGTTATTTGGATTTTGATGTGGGTGACCAAACTACTCCGTCCATGGGAAAAAAAAAACTTTTGTTTTGTTTTGTTTTTTTCGTAAGAAAATAAAATTTAATGGACGTCGTTTACCATGGAATATTGATAAAAAAATTAAAGCAAAATAATCTGTAACTTTGTGACCCAACGTTTTTCTCGATCAAGCGGACCACAAGCAGCCACAGGTTCGGCAAGAACTTTACATGTCGAAATCTTAAAGAGCTTAAAAGAACTGGTGGGTCACCCACAAACGAAGAACCGGTCTTTAGGTGGTTTTCAATCACCTGGTCTAGCAGGTAAATGAATGGTGATTACCGTTAGGTCCGGTAAAAGGGTCAATGGTATAAGAACTGGGGTTTAAGCATAAATTAGGAACTTGGGTGGTTTTCAAAGGGTTTTTGGAGATCAGAAGGAGAGAGAAATTGATTGGAGTTTTGTGAGATAACATTTGAGAAATGGGTATTGTTTGAAGCAAATTCTCACCTTGTTCTTTGAAAAATGGGATAGAAACTGAGGGGAAGTGCGATGTGGTAAAAAGCAAATTTCCAATATTCTTCTTTGAATTCTCCGACAATTCTCCGATCTTACATTTTCCTAAAGATTTGAACTTTGAACGTAAATCTTGTGAAAGAGGTGAGCATAATTGAGTTCGTTGATTATGCTTCACGAATGTTTGTAAAGCTTACGTTTTTGACGTTGGTTTTTCGTTTTGATGAGGAAGGGACAAAAGTGTGTTTGGTTTTAGAGAATCCTGATGGTAATGGAAGGAAAAATGTGATTTTTCATTGAAATTCGTCTAGGAAACTACTTTTTATCTCCGAATTCTGTATTTTCCTTTGGAAAGTTGAGAGTTATCAAGAGGAGGGCATTTGTTTTGATCCATTGATTATGTCTTCTGATTTTGGTTTTTATTTTCTTCCCTCGATTATTCGTTTTGCATCCAAAATTCTTGCTTTGGTGGTTTGATCCATGGGTGAAGGTGTCTTTATCATTTTTTAAAGTCCGATGAAGTGATCTGTTTGCTTGTCTCTCTCTCTCTCTGGTTTAAAGTTTCAAACTTTCTCTTGGTTTCTGATCACCTCACGTTAATGATGAATTTCCCAAGGTTTATCTTTGCCAAGGGTTTAAGATCTCACAAATGTGTAATTTCTGAATAATTCTCTAATGTCCATCTTTGCGATTTGGTCCCAATTTTATTCTTTTACGTGTAAAATTATTGTACAGATCCATTTTTTCGTTAATCTCTCTGTGTTCAAGGGTTTTTGTTGTGGTTTAAGTTCTGGTTTGGTCCCCCTTTTTCTCTTTTCATTTGTACGCCTCTCAGTTTTCCTGACTATTAGACATAAACTTGGTGTGATCTTCATATCGTTTCCTGATATAAACTACTGGTTTATCTGCTAAATCTTAAGATTTTTTTCCCCTCCTGCCAACGAGTAAAATTTGATGCACGACCGGTTTATGATTATCTATCTTTTTTTTTATAAATATAATGTTCACAGAATTTATTGTTTATTGCTTTTGCCTCCTTTGTTCGATTATTGTTCATTTAGAATTGATTAGAGTTGTTCTCTTATCTGTATCATGTGGATCTGATGGAAGTTAGAAAATTGAGACTTCGCTCCAAGTTACAATTGATTTATGAATGTCTTAAATTTTGATTTTAATTAAGAACGTAATGTCTTTTTTGCTCAAGGTTGGTGTTTGTTTGAGAACTGCTCTGTTTTTACTTACACGTGGGTTCTGTGTAGCCTCATAAATGCTTAATTTCTCTTCATGTTTTCTGGTCTTTTGCTTGGTTTGTGGTTATGAATTTGTATAATTTTTTAATTCAAAAATTTAAATCATTAATTGATTGTGTTCATCTGTTGTCACTGCCAGGGTCTAATTTTGGATTATATTGCATAATTGATTCATGAAGTGCGACTGACTGAAAATGAAATTCTTAGCTATGGCTTTTTTCTTTGTTTGATGTATCTTAGTGGCATGATTTCCAAGAAATGGTGTTGCAGAAGAGGTTAGACTATGGATTCAATGGTTATCAGGTGCCTCCTGCACCTCGAGCTCCCAGATCAGCCCGGGTAAGTATGTTCTACAAATTGTTTTTACTTTTGATTTTTTTTTTAAATTTTTTTATTATTATTATTGATCCTTGCTTTACAAATTCTTATTGTTGTTTTCATGACCTTATAGAGGAGGGGCACAGTTAGAAAGAGAGTACAAGAAGATCAAATATGCGCCTTTGACTTATTGGCTACTGTAGCTGGCGATATATTGCTAAAGAAAGAAGGTTCTCCGTCTTCTTGTAATGCATCAAGTGAGAAAGATCGGAGCGCAATCCTAGACCAAGATTGTCCGGAAGGAAATATTGCATTAAAGATGGAAGTGTGTGATCATGAAAGTTGTGATAGAAAATATTTTGTTTCTGAGCTCGTTTCTCCATGTGCTGAGGAGAAACTCTGTTCTAAGGAGTCTTCCACTCCTCATGACGAGAAGGCCCCTTGTGATGATGATTCTTCAGGATCCGCTTCTGTCTTAACAACTTCTAATTGCTCAGAGAGTTTAGCTTTTGATAAGTTGTCCAACTGTAAGATTATGGATGATATGGGTTCTGTTTGCAAAGTAGAGTTAGGTTCCTCTGAGTACATGGCGTCTGTTAATTGTAAATTAGACAAAGAAGGTAAAACATTAGTGAAACAAGACTCACAGAGTTCTGAGGAGGTGCTAATTGGCACCGAGGTTGACATGTGCAGTTCCGAGGATCCAGTCGTATGGCATGTGGAGCCTCTTGCACTTGTCAAATCACACAGTAGTGCCAAAGTGCCAATGTGTGGGGATATCACCCCTCATAGACCTTTTCCCGTAAACCGGGATGATGTAAAAGTAGTTAGTAGAGATGATGACGAAAACTCTTCTGGGTGTACTCACCCTAGTACTGCATTTAAGTACTCTAAGCCCATGCCACGTAATGGAGACAGGAGAATAAGAAAAATATTGGCTTCCAAATGTTGGAAAGTAGCCACCAAGTTGAAGGATGAGACACATTTGAATCCTGGTAAGTGGTTGCTCAATACTATTAATGTGTCGTTTGTGAATAATCAAGTTTATTTTTCATGCTACTGAATTTACTTTAGACATTCATAGTTTAACAGTATTCTACTTCTCTTCTCAGATAAGGATGTGAAACCAATTTACCATAATAAGAAGGATTGTAACAAACGCCCAAGGTCTCAGATGAATATTCCCTTTAAAAAGCGGAAACTTTTTGAGCATAGTTCATTTTCAAAGACGGATGGATGCATTAAGGGTAAGGACTATTACGAGTCTCATAAAATGGGTTTTGGTCCTGCTTCGATTGCATGTTCAAAGTTTCTAGGTTGGTTGGTTTCTAAGCTCATATCTTAATTGCATTCGATTTCTTGTTATTGTTTAAGATATATCACTCTGCATTTTTTTGCTCAATGATTCAGTATCATTATGCAGGAACTGGAGGATCATGCTCGTTAGCTGGCCAAAACACATCATTCCAATCCAAGGACTCTCACGGTATGAGAACATGAGAACCTTTGACGGAATGATAGATATGCACTCTTTTGACTTGATTGGTGTCTTGTCATTCAAAGAAGTTCTTACATGAAGATGTCTTTTCCTTTTGCTCAGTGAAGCTACAAATCAAGTCTTTCAGGGTACCAGAGCTTTTTATTGAGATTCCAGAGACAGCAACTGTTGCTTCCTTGAAGGTATTGCCTCTCAATTCTTATTTTTTTTTTGCTAGAAAGATTTATGTAATTATGAATGCATACAATGATTTTATTTTTATTCAGATAGTGACCATTTTCCTACATTTTCAGTAAGAGAAGTAATTCATAGTATTGTATGGCTGGCATATAATGTGTATTTGTAGCTTGACATCTTATCGAGTAGCAAATGTTGTGGGTGTTCTGATTTTATTTGATGGTAATCTGCAGAGGACGGTTATGGAGGCAGTCACAAAAATTCTTGGAGGGGGATTACATGTAGGTGTACGTGTTCAGGGAAAGAAAGTCAGAGATGACAACAAGACCCTGCTTCAGACTGGAATTTCTAACGAGAATCAGCTTGGTTCTTTGGGATTTTCCCTGGAGCCTAATCCTTCGAAAAGTTCCTCATTTTTATACCCGGTAGATTCTCCCCATCTGTTCGCTGGGGGTGCATCTCAACATTTAACAAGGTAATTATACATAATTTAGACCTCGGTTTGTGATGTGATATTATATGAACAATGCAGTTCAGTCTCATAAGAAAAACCTATATTTTTTTTGCTCTATTATTAGACATCAATCAAATCCAAGCATGGTTCATCAAGGTACTTCTGATAATTTGAAGGAGCCTCACATTGCAAATTTAGAGAGCTTTGTTGAGAGTGATCATGATTCAGCACCCTCTCCAATTAACACATCCGTGGAGAAAAACACAACAGAATCTAAAGCAATAGTACCTATGCAAGCAATGAATGTTGATGCCCTAGCTATGGTTCCAGCACACCATAAATCTAAAAGGTCAGAGATTGCACAACGTCGAATTCGTCGACCCTTCTCAGTTTCTGAAGTGGAAGCACTTGTTCAAGCAGTGGAAAGACTGGGTACTGGAAGGTAATGCAGTAGTAAATCATTACCAGAAGTTATAATCAGGCCATATATTTTGTCCTTGTATGACACGCTGAATTCTTTATGGAACTAGGGGACCTTTTTTGTGCTTCTAAGGATATAAGTTCTATATTGGGGGACTTTTAGTCAAACTATGTTGTGGGATTGTGAAGGATACAAGTTCTATAATTAGATTTTCATAGATTCAATGGCATTTTCTGAACAAAATTTTCCCAATTGCAGGTGGCGTGATGTTAAACTACGAGCTTTTGATAATGCTAAACATCGGACATATGTGGATTTGAAGGTGAGGAGTCTGCAAATTTTATATGAATTAAGTTAATCTTTATTTGTCATTTTAGTTCTATGTCATTAAAAGTATTCAATGGCCTCGTTTTGTTGTACCTCAAGTAGATTGATTAAAAGGGTCATCTTAGCACACGCATATATGGCTTTGTTTGTTTACAATGTGTCTTATTTTCAGGACAAATGGAAAACTCTTGTACACACTGCAAGAATATCGCCGCAACAAAGGAGGGGAGAGCCAGTTCCACAGGAGCTATTGGACAGGGTCCTAAATGCGCACGCCTATTGGTCCAAACAACAAGCCAAACAACAGCCAGATACTTGCCTCTCCTCTGAAATGTGCTTAGAATGAAATTTAGAAGGAGAAGATGTCTAATTATTATTATTGTTATTTTTTGTACCCTTTGTTAATGATGTATAAATTATTAACAATAATATAAAGATGGTGAAGAAAGTGATGTAATATTTAGTGGCTCTAAAGCTCCAGCCCTGTTTTTTTACCTTTGCATGGAGGAGAAAATGGCGTTTGTAAATGGTTGACAAAATAAGAGCTTTGCTAATGGAGTTCAATATTTCATTGTTTTAGTTGTTGATGTACTTGTTATGTGTTAACCATTCCATTCATTTTATTTTTTATTTTTGAAAGAGGTCATTTTAGGAAGTGATGATGGTTTTTGGTGTAAGGTGATTCAGTGTTTAGTTTATTTTTTGGGAAATAATAATATATTTAATTTTTCAGTTAATGTCATAATTTATAAATAATTGCTCATGGCAATAACATAGTTGCTTAATATCACGTATTGTATAATGGTCTCCTTTTATTTTTCTCTAATAGTATAATTTTGGTAGATAAAAAGAAGATAATCATGGTCATGGACTAATGGAGAGGCACGTGCCTACATGTGTTTGACAGAGAGTAACATTGGAATCAGCAACCTCGTTAACCATTCAAAACAATGATTGAGAATGTCTTATTTTAATTTTAAACAGCTTTGGCGGACTCTGATTGTACTTAATCAACTTAAATCTGGTAGATGTGGTGTGTTATATAAAAAATGATACACGAAAACTAATCAAGCTTAAAAAAATACGTATAAATTTAAATATTTTTTATAATTTTTTTTTATCGAATAATAAATAACTTGATATAAAATTATGATTTAAAATAGAAAAATAAGAAATTTTATGATTTTGCATTTATTGCATGAAAAGATATATAATGAATTATATTAGTTTGAGAAATTAATATAGAATGGATATTTTAAGATTTTTAAGTTTAAAAAATAAGTAATTATGTTCTTTTTTATTGTTTTATTCGATTTTTTTAAATATTTTTATTAATGAATAGTAAAAGGAATGGATTGTTATTCAATTAAATAAATATTTGTAATTGACTATAATGTTTTTGCACTTCTTTAGTTATATGTTAATTATTTAATATTGATTGCGCTATAATTCATTTGTTATAAAGATTAAATTGCAATTTCATACAGAAATAACAAAATTATATGCGCCAGTGTGATTTTATTTGTATGATTATATCTGACACATAACAATATGACATCACATTAAAAAACCATTAATGGTATAACAACAATTATTAATTTATTACTAGTACTTGGACGCATACGTATAAATTGATGATTTATATTTGATAAATATATAATAATATTAATTTTTAAATAATAATAATTATTGTTTTAAATTTTTGTTCTATAAAATAAAAAATGAAGCCTTTAAATATAAATTTTTATGTTACTTTTATTATAATTAAAAAATTGATATTAAAATATTTTATAAATTTATTTAAAAAATAATTTTAAAATAAATAGTTAATTAAATTTTATACTTTAGTGATAAATAAATATATAATAGTTACTATTTTATAAATAATATAAATATCAATCATTTATAAAGATATTGATAATAATTGTATAACTTTGATGTAACATTCATCAAATGTGTAATCATGAACATTATGAATTATCATCATTAATTTAATAAGAATAATTATATTATACAAAATATTTATTCATAAAAAACGTATTTGTTATATGAATATTTTGATATTTATTGGTATAAAAAAAGGTAAAAAAATATATTTATTAAATAGACATTCTTGATATTTATTGGTATAAAAAACAAAATATGATATATTTGTAATTGAATTGATCAAATAATTATTACATAAATAATTATGAAATATATGAATTATTACACTTAATTTAATAAAAATAACTATTTATAAGAACTGTATTTATTGTATGAATATTTTGGTGTTTATTGATGTAAAAAACTAACAAAAAGTAAAAAAAATATATTTATTATATAAAAAAATTTAGTATTTTTTGGTGTAAAAAAACTAACAAAAAGAAAAAAAGTGATATTTGATCTTCCATCGAAATGAATTGTATGAATTTTCACTATAAATGTAATAAAAATAAGTATATTATAAAAAATAAATATTCATAAAAAATATATTTATTATAAGAGGATTTTGATATTTATTAATGTAAAAACATTAACATAAATTAAAAAAATTTAAAAATATATTTATTAATAAAAAAATAAAAAAAATGGTATTCGGTGGCCGACCAAACATAGCCACTTTTGATATATAAAGAAACGCCAACCACTACAATTTTTTTTTTTAACATGTATTAAAGAATACATAGATAATATGACTTATTAGCCAACAAAATAGTGAAAGATAAGTCGTGTTAAGCAGTATATTTAATACAAAGTATTTTTTCAAAACGTATTTATTGGTCACGTGGAAGTGGAAGTGGAAGTGGAAGTGGAAGTGAAGAAGAATATGTTGTCTATTAATTGAGAAATGTTGCAATAGTTAAATAATTATTATATTTAAAGCAATTAAATCTAATATATATTTTATTATAATTTATTTCATTAATTTTGAAAAATTGTTACCATAAATTTAAATAATTAATTGTTAAATTTTTGAAGAAATTAATTTTTATTTTTTATTTTTTAAACTATATATTTTTAAAAATAAAATTTTAACATAAATAATCTTTGAATTAATTTTTTAAATAAAAATTTTAAAAATAGAAAAATTGAAGAAAAAGATAAAAAAATGATTATTTAAACTTATAATGTTATTTTTTCAAAGTTTATAATGTCAAATTTATTATTTTAATAGTACCCTAATTTTTTGTAACTTCTTTTATCTTTACTTTTCAATTGATAATATATATATTTTTAAAAAGGTATTAATTTAATGTAATTTTTTTATTTATTGTGAGTTTTTCATACTTGTGTAGTACATATATTTTTAATGAAGAGAATTTATAATATTTTCATATATTTCTTCCCCCAAACATTAACATATTTTTCCCACAATTTTACAATAAATCTCTAAATTTAAATTTATTATCTTTAATTACATAACAAACAAATATAGGAATATTTAATTCAAGATAATCTCTATTTATCTCCTACAATGTTTAAACGGGGATGGTGATAATTAATTTGAAAAATTCCCTATTATCAATCCAATTTGAACAAAAAAATGATGATGTCCCATGTATAAATTGTTAAATAGGATGGGTTTTAAGTAATTATTTTAATTAAAATTAATTATTTGAAAATATATTAATTTTCTTACAAATATAAAAAAAATAATAAATATTTTATATCTTATAATATCAAAATAATTAAATTTGAGTTGAAAAAACAAACACATAATAAGAACAAATACACAGAACATATGTTTTATAAATAAAATAGTAATTAAGCAATAATTAATCGTGAATTAATATATATATATTTGGAAAAAAAAAAGGTTGCTTTTGCATTCTTTCATTTCAGTGTTGGCGATTCAAAGTATTTTTTATTGATCCATATCCGTCTCTTTCACGGAAAGCTATATATCTCCATTGTTATTATTTAGAAGGAAAAGACGAAAAGAAAGAGAAAAATTACTTTGATTTTAATATTTCTTTAAAATCTTAGCATGTGAAGACAATAAAATCTGAGTACTTACTTTGATTTTAATATTTCTAAAAGTAAAAATATATTATATAGTTATTAATATATAAGCGGTTGAAATTTTGTGATAATTAATATACGAAAGTGTCACCTTCTCTCAGAGTCACCTTCTTGAGTCTTGTTTTTTAGGACTTTGCAACCATTGTTCTTAAATTAGCTTATCTATGTCCTCCTATGTGTATTAGTTTAATTTGTTTGCCGACTCTCTCTTCTTATCTTGTATTTATGTAGTTATCGTTAAATATGTTTTTTTTTTTTTTAAAAATAACTATATTATATATTCACGTACGTACCTTCGTCTTAATTAAGATTTAAACGTACGAAGTTTCCATTTGAGTAAATTCTATGTACATCCATCAAAATCTACAACTACATATTTTTAGTGTTACCCTTTCCTTCCTTCAGATATGGGCTTTTAAATAGGATATTCAATAGACAAGCCCATATGGCTATATTAAACCTGAGATTGTTTGATTAGAAAAGGAAAATAATAATAATAATAATAATAATAATAATAATAATAATAATAATAATAATAATAATAATAAAGAGATAAGCTAGGTTAACTGCTTTAAATTGGACATTATGTAATAAAAACAAATTTTGAATTTTTAGTGATAAGTGATAACCACGGTTTGCACATCTGGAATTCTGAATAAATGAAAACTGGAAAATATATTAGTACAACTTTATATACATTTATATACAAAATAATAAAAGGAATTTTATTATAAAGATTCTCTAACTTTAAATAACTGTCGCGGTTGATATATATTTAATTAAAAATAATCTTTAAATGGAAAAGGAAATGAAAAATAATTACTATAGTGTAAAATATAATAAAGTAGAAAAACATTTTACTAGGTTGAAAATATAGTAAAATAGTTAAATGAACAATCAAAATTATATATTAAAATTTTGTAATTACAATTGATATAATAGATACAATTTTATAGATTAAACAATATTTATTAATAATATTAATAAAATATATTTATTAATGATACAATCTAATGTTATTTGTGATGAATAAACACCACGCATGTGATTTCTAGACAAGAGAAGAGCTTGGTTGGTATTGTTACGTAGAAATGATGCTTTTAAAACATATTTTTCTTTATTTTAAGACAATTTAACGTATCTTCAATTATAATAAATTAATGTAGTTTCATATTTTCATAAAATAAAAATTAAAACAATAATTTATTTATTTTTCTTTAAATTTCATATAATTTAATTTTGTATCTAAGTTATATTTGAAACGTCTGAGCATACGTAAGCATACATTGTCACACAAGGAGTAATAAATAAATAAATTTAAAAAAAAAGTAATAAAAACTAATAATTAGTGAATAAATTTTAATTTTAATTTCTAACAAACACGTCAAAAACTTGACATGTATGAACATACGTAAGTATATGTGATCACGTACATATGATAAATAATTTAAAAATAAGAGTTATTATATCCATTAGTATTGATAACAATGTTTAATACTAATTTTTAATTTGTTAGCAAATTAATTAAAATTAACAAAGAGGTTTCTTTAAATATTTTTGAAAAAAATAACACAAAATAATAAAGTAAGTTACACAAAAATATTGAAAGATGTGTAATTATGGATTAATCAATGCAATTAGTTTTCAATTTAATTAATCATGTCACAAATAAAAAATAGTTTCTTAAGTTTTAAATCATTTTTATAATTTAAAATCATTTTTGAATTATTAAATTTAACTTTAAAAATCTAAGTCCATTTAAGACTTTACACATTTTCTTACCGTGTAATTGATTAAGACTTTACGATCACTATCAAACTATAGCTCGATTATCAAGCTTGTTGATTGATATTTTTCATCCGAGGGTCTTTGATCAATCTCAATTGAAGCTCAATCGATCAAATGTCTTAATTTTGCTCAAAATATACAATTTCTTTTTTCTTTTTGCTCATTTTGTCTCTTAACACTTATATAAAGCAAAATAGGCACATAAAATGCATATAAACAATAATTCATTATAATTTTAAAATTAATGTACAAAGATATGTATACAATGACATCGTTCGATATTATTTATTTTGAATTTTGAAATAGATTGGATAGGATTAAGACATATAGGAAAATCAGACTATAACCATCTTGATCCAACCAATGTCTAATAGTCTTAAGCAGAATTGAGTTGGGTTAATATACTTTACTATTACTTTTTTATTTCAATTTTTCGTCTAAATAGCTTTAGTTTTGATAAATTAATCATTTTTTTTATAATTAACAAAGTTCATCTAAAATTCATAGTTTTATACCAAGTTATCTTGTAAAAAGACAAAATACTCTACTTTCATAATTTAAACGAAAAATGTCACATCTATCATATCTTCGATATAGCCATAATCGGTAACTTTATTGGATCTCAATTGATGACTCTACCAATGCTTTAGAAATCATTGTTGGTACACCGACAATCACAACAGGCAACTTATCGAAGGTGCATCCAACGTATAAAAATAGAGGTAAATGTAACATGTTATATATAAAGATATAAGTGGATGTAACAAATTACATCTGATGGGTCACTGATAGTACAATATATATATATATATAAAGTTACATACAAAGATACATGTATATGTAACATGTTACATTTGATAGGTAATATGATAATTATGTTGAATATAATGAGTTACATATAAATATATATATAGATGTAACATGTTACATGTTGTACTTTGTTGATGATAGTTATGTTATAAATGTATGTTAATATTTATGAGTATGAATTTTGAAATTAAAAAAATTATTAAAAAAGAAAAAAAGTTATATATTATGTAAATATTATCTTTTTGTTTGGTTTGAGAAATAACTTGGTGTTGAGCTTATACGATTTGATTTAGGTATTATGGTGTAACTTTTCCTTTAAAAATTGCATTTAATCTCTTTGTATATCGTTTTAATCTTTAAATAATTTTTTCCTTTATTTTGGACAATAAGAAAAAAAAAGGAAAATATTCTTTTCCCCTGAATGAACGTAGATTATTTAAAAAGAATTCAATGATTAGACGCTAGATTATTTACAAATTATGAAATGCATGCAACTCCTATATTTAGTTTTGATATAATTCAAAGAACTAAGTTAATGATCTCAAAGATTTCATAGATGCTCGCGAGAAACCCAAGCTAGAGGTTGATAGCGAGCTGTTTTGAGGAAGCATATAATATTTTTTTTAAAAAAAAGAAGCAATTAGGCTGTGTTTAAACAAGAACATTGTTATGCAATCAAGAGAGAGAGATCGGATAGTGAATAAGTTTTGACCAAGAGTACTTAGCGCTAATATGTGATTTTGTTTTGAGTTTTTGTGAAAAGCAATTAACTTTCTAACTCCGTTCATGTTAAAGTGTAAGAATTGTACCTTCGAAAATTTTAAAGTTTTATATTATATTTATAACGAAAAAAATATTTATATTACTTATATGGATAAATAAATATTTAAAATTTTAAAAATATTATAAATTTTCATTAAATTTAACAAAAATTAAGGTTAATATAATTAAATAATAATTTTTATACATATAAATAATAAAAATAAAAACATAAGATATCTCAAGATATTTTTAACAAAAAAATAATAAGTAATTATATAATAAGTAATAAAGAAAAAAAATATTAATAGTACAGATGTAAAAAATATATATTACATACCATTAATTTCCAAAGAAATCATTATAGATAAACTATTTAAAATCTCTCAAAAGGATAAAAGAAAAATTAAATACATTTATTTAAGAGGAATCCAAATATTAATAAAAACTCATTTTAGAGAAAAAAAATAGATACACTAATAAAATTAACACTCATAGATAATAAAATAATAAATAGAAAATATGTTTTATTAATAATGATACATGAAAACTTCTGATACAAAAAATTAAAATTCACAGCATACCTTGTGTTTACAATTAACATTAATGATAAAAACTTAAATGAATTATTAAGTTTAACTTATGAATTTGAAAGAGAAGATTTAATGAAAGAAATAAATCATATATTTTTCAATATATTATGTAGTAAGATATTTCTTAACAAATAGTCATCAATTCATATATAGACAAAATGAATTCATAAAAATAGACAAAAATAAGATGAATCTAATTCTCTAAATATGAGAAGATAACAACCCAAAATGAAAGAAAGATTATACTAGGATATTACAAGATCTGTACCATTAGAATTCAAATTTCATGAAAATAATATAAAAGTGACTATCTAGTTCTAGATTGTGTTATAGATAGAAAAACGACATTAGACGAATGGGCTAGTGCAATAAGTGTACTAATCCAGACATCTGAAACTACTAGTACAAATTCATTAATCTCTAGAATATTATTAAACCATAAAATTGTGGAAAATATTAACGTATCGTTTAGTAATCTATTAGATGACATACATATTATGATGCAAGGAGATTCTACATTATTTAGATAAAGTAGTAAATGAAATATATAAAAAGTTCATATGAGAAGACAAAGGAAACTATATTACTGAAATAAATGAACTAGAAATAAATAAGGATAAATGACATTTAACAAATATGAAAATATATGATATTTGCTTCATAGATTCTTTTAAATGTGAATATGAAATATACAAAATACCTAAAATACAATAACAATAATTTATGGAAATATTTTATTAAAAGTTACGAATAACTCTATATAAAACCCTTGAAGAAAGTTAGAGAAATAGGAATATTACAACATTACTAGATATTTTAGGAGTAAGAATAAAAGAACTAAAATTTTGGATAATTTTAAAATATTAAAGAAGAAATAAATATAATTATGTTAAAAAAATTCTAAAATATGTTATAATAGTAATAATTTTCAAATGTCAAAAAGTACATATGTAGTATAAAGTCTTACAAACAAAAATACAAAAAATTTAAAATGTTTAAGAAATATAAATTCAAAAAACAAGATTTTTTTAAACATAAGATAAAATATAACTAGGAACATTATAAGAAAATATATTTTAGAAGAAAAAAATTTCACATAAAAGAAAATTATTGTCCATCATGTAAGAAAAAATGTAGATATTGGATATATAACGAAGAAGGCCAATGAATGTCCTAATAGGCTAACTTATAAAAAAATAATAAGAAAAACTTAAAAATACTTGAAGAAGTCTATAAGATGGAATTAGAACACATAAAAAAATCAGATATTGATAAAACATAATCAATATACTTAATTAGTGAAGCCCAAGAAAAAGAAACAAATTCAAAAGAAATATCTAAGAACGAATAACTTATAGAGCATAACTCTAATCCTAATAATACTTACATAAAAATATGATGCAAATTCAAATGATATAATATATACCATTTACACACTTACATAGGTGTTGGAGCCAGTATGTGTGTAGTAAGTTAATATGTATTTTCACAAGAAATATAGGATACAACCCTAAAGGACTTGATAGTAAGAATAACAAATAATAAAATAATTAATCTTAAGAAAGTTATAAAACATATTGATATTATAATATGGGGAGAAAAGTTTTATATCTCAGCTATAGAAATGTCAAGAATGTGTCATCAGAAAAATTTATTGAACAATATAGAAATAAAAAATGGTGAGATGTATCAAAAATAGAAACTATATTTAGAAAATATAAAAAAATTACAAGATGAAGATGATTTAGAATTTAATAATTAGAAAAATCCATTATTTAAAGAAATACAAGAAGATAAGAGATTAATAGTTATAAGGAAGTTATTTAAGAAAGTAAGCTCATAAAATCCTTTTGATTCAAGTATTAATATAGTTGAATATGTAACAATTATAAAACTAAAAGACTCTAATAAGATTATAAGAGTAAAACTTATGGTTTACCCAAAATATAAAAAAAAATTAGTAAACAAATTTAATTTTTTTTTTAAGCTAAGAGTAATTGACACAAGTATTAGTTCACACTCAAGCAAAACATTTTTGGTAGAAAAAGAAATAAAAAAAACAAGAGGAAAGAAATGAAAAATGATAATTTCAAATCACTAAAATAGAAAATGAATATTTTATCTTTAAAAATGAAGAATTATTAGCCTTAATAAAAGGAATGAAATATTTTTGTAATTTTCATTACAATAGTGGATCCTAAAAAATAAAATTAGATAAAGAATCTCAACTATTAGCATTCTTTAGCTACCAACAGAGACAATTTGAATAGACTATTGTATCATTTGGATTATAATAGACATAAAAAATATTTTAACGATCCATGGACAACATTTTTAAATAATATCACTCCTTTTGTTGTGCCTATATTGAATATACATTAGTCTTTAGTAAAAATATCAACCATTATTATCTAAACATATTAAAAAATTTAACAAAAATTAAGAAAGAAGGAATAATATTATTCGAGAAAAAGCTAGCATTAACACAACAAAAAATCAAGTATTTAAGACTTGAAATAGAAGATAAAAAACACCACTTTTAACATATTTTCTAAATAATATATAAGGATTTTTTCAGGTTTATCAATGACAAAAATCAATTAAAAAGATTTTTAGGATGTTTGATATATGTAGAAGCATATATTAAGAAATTAGTAGAAATAAGAATAAATTTATAAGTAAAACTTAAAAAAGATTATGACTGATAAAGATACTCAGTACCTAAAATAGGTATAAGCACAAGCAAAAAATTTACTAGTGTTTTACAATCCATGACCATATAATAAAATGATAATAAAAATAGACATTTCACATAAATATTGAGGAGTTATATTCAAAATTAGAGTAGATAAAAAATATGAATATATGTATATGTTTACTTTAAGAGCTTTTCAAGGAGCTGAACTAAACGACCATAGTAATAAAAAATAACATTTAGCTATAAAAAAGACAACAAAAAAGCTTGTTATATATGTAATATCCTCAAGATTTATTGTTAGAACATACACAATAGTTTTTGAATATTTCTTGAGAACTAATATTGAGGAGATTACAAACAAGAAAAATTAATCAGATGACAACAATGGTTCAACAATTACAAATTTTATGTTGAACATCTACTAAGAAAAAATAATAATTTACCTACTGTTTTAATGATAGAATTATTCCTACTAACAATTTTTACAATTATAGGAAATATGAACAATCTTAACATAGAAATGATGACTCTATGAAGATATAGTAATTGGTGCATTTTTTTATTTAATATTTGTTCATTTCATAGTATATTAATTTTTTATAGTTTTGTAATGGATTAGCATAGAGAAAAGCTTATGAGTCCTTATCATTTTATTAAAAATAGACCAACTTAAGGTTGTACAAAAAGAAGAGTTTGATGAAGAAGCTCTTAACCAAGAAAGAGTAGTAATGTGAGTCAAATATACTATGAAATTAGAAAAATAGAAATATCTTCTAAAATCAGGGTAAATTACTACACAAAAAGGTTATAATGATATCACACAATAACTTAAATATAATTCAAGAAGATATTTAGAAAATTATCAATTATGAAACACTATTCAATAACAATGAATTAGATATAGTTGAAGAAACCAAATTGGAGTTTTACCAACTAGCAAAAAAAATAAACTGATGACTACAAGTGTCTTTATTATATAAAGGACAAAGAGGGATTCACATTTCCAATATCAAGAGAAAGCATATTGATAAGTGATTTTTATTAAATTAGTATAGGCAAAAACAATTTAATGGAAGAAAGATATAAGATAAAAAATAATCTTTATCCTTCCATGTGTCTTTATTTTATAAAAGAAAATAAGATAAAGACAAGATATAATTCTTATCTTTCACGTGTCTTTAGTATAGTTATATAAATTAATTAATTTTATGTCTATAAAAGGGCTCTTGTATAAGAAAGAGATAGCAACTTCTAATCATAAAATGCAAACATTACTCTCTTCTTAGTAATGTCTAAACAAATTTCTATGAAGTAAATTAGTATAAAACTAGGATTATAATTATCTTACTTACTCAATGAATAAAAGTTCTTTTTTTTACTAAAATAGAAATATCTTAAATAGAAGTACGGATACTATCCTTGGTTGAAGGTAGTTACCAATCAAAATGAGAGGCTTCTAATAAGATAACTAAAGATCATATATGAAGTAGTGAAAGATGAAGTTTGACCCATATTCATTAAAACAAGGTAAAATTAGATAAAACTTTAGATTTCGTTTGTTAAAAGTAATATTTATTTGTTAAATTTAAAAATCAAAAAATTAATCAATATTTATTTGTTAAAAATATGTTAAATAAAAAAAATTAGTTAAAGTAAGAAATAATTTGTTATCAAGAGCCATATAAAATAAAAATACATTATTAGATAATAAATTAACATCGCTAATTATTCAAAAGTATTTGTAATATTAACTATAAACCTTAATTTTATTAGAACTTTTTCTATAATCTTATATAGGTAAATATAACTTTAAAGATATTAGTGATAAATTTTCTTTATATATAGGAGTTGTCCCCTCAATTATTTTTTTGGGTGTATTTTATTTAATTTTTTTATTGCCTTTGATTTTAAAGGTGTATTTTATGTATATTTTTACTTTCTTTATTTTTTTTTCGTTTTTTTTCTTTTTTCCTTTTTTCTAATGTATTTTATGTATGCCTAAGAATTAAATGTCTATTAATTAATTATTTTTATTTATTTTTTCTTTTTTTATTGATTTTTTACTTCTTTTTTTTCTCTCATTACACTTTTTGAACCAAAATGTACGGGCAAAAGTGAAGACTCACAATTAGATTTGGCAATAGATCAAATTCAATCTAATATGATCAAGATTGATCAGTGGGTCAAAAGATTCAATTTAGTATAATTTATTTTAACAATAAATTAATGAATATTCATGACTTGATTTGAATTATTTCAATTTTTTTTTAATTTTTTAAAAGTTAAATTATTATTTAATTTAATGCATTATATATTTTAGATCGATTATAATTATATAAATTGTAAAAAAATGTAATAGTTTTATAATAAATTTTTATTATAAGATTAACTTGATCCCATATAAAATTTTAAATTAAACATAATTTAAAAATTTATTTATTTACAAATAAAAAAAATAAAATTTAAATTAAGCTAAAAAAATTAAAAAAAATCTTTATAATAAATATAAAAAATAAATAGTTATAAATATGATACAATTTTAATTTTAATATAACAAATTTAAATAATAATAGATAAATAAATTATATAATATTATGAAAAAATATCGGTGAATTAACTACATTTTATATCTATAAAGCATGATATGAGTTGTAAAAATATACAAAAATGTTTAAATAATTTTAATTATGTTCACGAGAAAATGTACGTAGAATACACGTGTGACGTAACAATATACACATGTGATATAACAGTATAATTGTAATTACTTATATATAATATAAAATCTAAAATGAGCTTCAATTTTAACTATATATATATAACATATTAATGTTATTAACAAACATGTTTTTTATTTTTTATTTTTGAAGAATGAGATATCGTGAAATAAAAGTGATATTTTTTTATTTTTTTTCAAAAATGTGAAAGTGATCTTTTTCAATATGTTAGATATGTTATTTATTTATTATTATTTTTAAGAATCTTAGATATGCTAAATTGTGGGTTACAAAGATGCTATAAAATTTATATTGTTGTTTGTTTACTAGTCTTAAAAATAAAATCACACCAATTATAATTTTTTATGAATTACTAATTAACACTTATTTTTAATAAAATGCACATGCACATAATTTTACATATATATGCAGTATGCTTAATTATATAGCTTTATAACTATTTGTATAAGTTTTTGATGTAGATTTGTTAAAGAGGTTTTGTCTAAATTCTTTGTACCGGAAACGTTGCTATAAAGTATATATAAGCACGTGAGTTCCAAAATACGCTAGTTGTCCGCCTTATTTTCTTTTGTAATAATTGAAAATATGGTTCTCATTTATTGAGAGTTTACTCTTATATATTCCCATGTAGATTTATTTTATTGTATTTTCTTTTTTATTAGTTTTAGTAAAATTACTATAATTTGTGTTGTATTTATCTCTAAATCATATTTATTTATCACATAAATTGGATCTTTTCAGCATGTTTTTTAATTGGTTTTGTCAATTTTTAGTATAGATTGAATTCCAATTAGTTTTTTTAATGAGTTTGTGCTATTTTAAAGGTTATACTCACAATTAAATTTATCGAATATATGAAAATAATGTTAAGAATAATACAAATAAATAAATAAATAAAAGTTAAAAAAAATACAATTATTGCAAGCGTTGTCATTGTTAAAGAAAGTTTGTATTTTATTTTTCAAATTTTATTTATTTATATTTTGTAATTAGATTATAAATATACCATAATTGTAATAAATTAATGTAAATTTTTATATGAATTGTTTTTATAAAAAGGAATATTTAATTTAATTTTTCTATTTTTAAAATAACATAATATTTATATTTCCTTTTGTCAATAATGATAAAATGAAGAAAAATATTAAGAAAATACAGTTATATATATATATATATATATTATTTATGATACGTTAAAGAATTATTTAAAAAAATAAAAATAATTTAATTTTTATAATATAAATAAAATATATTTATATAAGTAAATAATAAGGGAGGAAAAAAAACAGTTGATGGCTTCGACTTTTATCGTTAGGCTTGCTTTTTGACAGCACGGAGCCGCCATCTCCACTATAACACAAATTGTCAATTCGAGTCTCAAATTCTGCCCACTAATAAAATTTAATGGATTAATTATTTTACTATAAAATATCACTTAATTTTTGAGACTTCAAATTATTATACTTATATCACTTAATTATAATATTTTTTTATATAAATTATTCCATTACTTTTAAAAAAATTATATTATAAGTTTAATTAATCGATTTTTAAGTTTTAAATTTTTTTTTTCAATTAATTTAGAAATAAATTTTTTAACAAAAATAATTACTAAAATATTTAACGTTACATAAGTTTTATCATATGTTATTATTATTATTATTATTATTATTATAATATTAATACATTATTAATATTTTAAAAACATTAAATAATTATTTTAAACGCGTCTCAAGTCTCTAATTCCAACCATTCCAACTATATAACGTATAGGTACGCTAATATATATATATATATATATATATATATATTTACCTGATTTTGGTGGAAAGAAGTATACTAATATATATATTTGTAGAAGTACTTATCGCATTATAGCATAAAGCGTGTATTTGACTCTCATATATCAAAAGAAATTATGGTGCTCGAGAGTAAGTAGAAAAGTAAGCATGGGGAAAAGAAAAGAAAACCAGCATGTTGTGTTTGATATTTAATTTGTTCGGTCGTGGTGCATTTTTCAATCTATTAATATTTTGTGTGACTTTTAGTTGCAAGTTGCAACTTCTTAGTTTTGAAAATATGATAAGTAGGTTAATTTAATTTAAAAAAATATTTAATTTAATGTTTAAAAAAGTAGTTACTACTTAACCTTCAAAATGAAAGATTAAAGTTTTCATATTCAACAATAAAAAAAAAAAGAAAAAAAGAAAATAATGTTTTAGTATATTTAATTGACTAATCTTTCCAACGAAATTTCTTGAGAAGATTTAGTCAAATTATTTGATTTATAATAAAGAAAAAATTTACATATATTTTAAATTAAAATGGATATAATACTATGTATTATATTATTATTGATAATTAATTATGATATATTTAAAAAAATAATTGTTTCTGCAAATGCTTTATGTAAGCCATTAGAATTTAATTTACTCAAAATAAAAATAATAAAAATTATTTATACTTTTAATTCAATTAATATTTTAACATAAATTTTATTTGTTATGCAGCAAATATAATATAAAATATAGTTATATTAATATGTTTTTATTAAAAAATAATAAAAATAAAATTATTTTTGTTAACAAATTTAACATATAATTTATATTTTTATATATAATATAAATAAAAGTATATAATAATATTCTTTTAAAACGACTTGGATAATATATAGTCTAATTTTTTTATTGCAATAAACAAATAAAAATAACGACAATGTAATTTGTCTTAAAATTAGAGATATTTTCGTTTAATCTTTATGTAATATCTTATCAAAATATTTACTATAAATAGGGAATAGAAGTGCTGATTTGACAAACATAGAATAAAGACAAAGAAAAATGGATTACGTGTGGATGAAGTCGAAGACCTTTTGTGACCTTGACTGCCACATACCCAGAGAAATCGTTAGTTGGAACTTGGAATATGCCTTTTGTAATAATTATACTACAAAACCTCACGAATTCTTTTTTTTTTGTTTGTTATATTAATCTTATTTTATAGAGAAAATAATAAAGTTTTAAAAACCTATCAATCTTTCTCTCTCTCTCTCTATTTCTTAGCTATTTTCAGAAAAATATAGTCGTATCTTTTTTCCAAATCTTAAAATAAAAACTTAATTTTTTATTTTTTTTATTACATAAACTTATTTTATTATAAGAGATTTTTTTCAATAAATCTTTAATTCTTTTAATTTATTTCAATAAATATATAAATTATAATATATATTGCGTATTAATTCATTTATTTCTCACTTATATTTATACTCGTTTTTATTTTATGGATGTTTTGATTTTATATTTAGATTTAGATCTTTTTATCAAGTATTTTTGTAGATTAAATCATAAATATTTTAAGATATAAATAATAAGATTAAATTAAAAATTTATCATCTTATTAATAAAAATAATAATACATATTTGAAGAATTGAAAAAGTTAAACAATAAAATTATAATCATATTATATATGATTTTTATTGATTATTATGATAATTTAATATATTTTTATTTTATTAATTTAATTTTATTAATTTAAATAAATAAAATATTAATTTTTTAAAAAAATAAAAAATAATATCATTCTAATACATTAACCGTATTTTATATCTTAATGTTAAAAACATCTCCATTCGAAATTTATTAAAAAAAAATTAGTGTAATATATTTAAAAAATAATGAATAATATCTGTAGTTACATCCCTGTCTGTGAAATTGACTGCCACTGTTAATTGCCTCTTATTTTCACGCGTAAGCTGACACTTTGTTTTTTAATCTTCTCTTATATACCTTCCCTTTTCTATAACCTAGAACCTTCATCATCATTTCTTCTGATATTCATGTGATTCGCTCCATTCCTCCTCTTCAATTTGTGAAGTGAGTATTTGTTTTTTTTCCACAATATCTTCAATCTTCCTGCTTCACCCTTCTTATTCTATCCCTAATATTTTGTATTTTTTTGTTTGTTTTATTGACTTCAACCTTGAATTTTTTTTCTTTGTATGAATCTGAACCTTCTAGTTTCTGGGTTGGCTTGATTTTTTCGTCATTTGGCTTCTGATCTTCCCTTTGTTTTCCAACTCAGAAGAATTGCTACCTTTCTAATTCCTTATCCACAAGCCACAAACCCTCTTCAAGTTGGCCTTATTTTGTCTTTCCTTGACATAAAGTTTAGATTTTTATTTTACCCAACTCTCTATTTTCAAGTTTCTAAACAAGCTATCTGTGGCTTCTTGTTGATCAAATTCTGGTAAATTTATGGATACCCTTTTTGAACAATTTGCTATGTCAATGAATGGTTTCAAATTTAACAATAATTCATCATTTCAACTTCAATCCAGTCAAAGTTTTGTAAAGGACTCTGTTTCTAATCAATATATGGAGTCTCCTGATTCTACAACCAGTTTTCTATATTCAAGTGATTCTAGTACTTCTTCTATGAGCCCTAGTTCAGAAGTGGGATATTCTAATGAAAATAGTGATTCAAATCCTGTGCTCAAGTTCATAAGTGATATGCTTTTGGAAGAAGATTTAGAGGGAATCCCATCCACTTTTCAGGACTCTATAGCCCTCCAAGAAGCTGAGAAATCTTTCTATGATATTCTTTCCCAAAAATACCCTCATAATTCACCCAATCAAGTCTTAGTTGATCATCCAGATGATTCTGAATCTACCCATCTTCAATCTTCTTCTTTAGAGTCTAAAATTGATACCTATTTGCTTCAAAACTCATTTTCTGAATCCCCATCCACAAATTTTGAATCAAGGACTAAGAAAAGTCATGAGAGAGAGCACGGTGATGATTGTCTAGAACAAGAATTCAGAAGCAACAAGCATTCAGCTGTTTATTCAAGTGATGATTCTGAGCCACCAGAGATTTTTGATAAGGTATTGCTCTATCATGGTGATAATGATGTATCAAATGCTCTAAGAAAAATTACTATTTCAAGTGAAATGTCAAAAGGATCATCAAAAACAACACGCTCAAAGAAACAAAGTGAAAAAAAGGATGTGGTAGATTTGTGTACTTTGCTAAATCAATGTGCTCAAGCCACAGCAAGTTATGACCAAAGAACTGCAAATGAATTGCTCAAGCAAATAAGACAACACTCTTCTCCATATGGTGATGGAAACCAAAGATTAGCTCACTATTTTGCTGAGGCTCTAGAGGCTCGTTTGGTTGGCAATAAAATTCCCATGTACACAGCTCATGTAAGTAGTGAATTGTCAGCTTCTGATATCTTAAAAGCTTACCAAGTCTATGTTACTGCCTGCCCTTTTAAGAGAATGTCAAATTTCTTTGCGAACAGAACCATTTTGAAACAAGTAGAGAAATCAACAAGGCTTCACATTATTGATTTTGGCATACTCTATGGTTTTCAATGGCCTTGTCTCATCCAACATCTCTCTGAGAGACCTGGAGGACCTCCTAAGCTTCGAATTACTGGTATCGAACTTCCTCAACCTGGGTTTCGACCTTTCGAAAGGGTTGAAGAAACTTGTAGAAGGTTATCAAATTATTGCAAGAGATTTAATGTCCCATTTGAGTTCAAAGTTATCGCTCAGAAATGGGAAACAATACAGCTTGAAGATCTCAACATTGATAGAAATGAGTTTACTGTGGTAAATTGTATATGCCGTTTAAGGCATTTACCTGATGAAACAGTTTTGATGAGTAACAATCCAAGAGATAGAGTACTGAAATTGATAAAGAGTATAAATCCTCATCTATTTATACATGGTGTTGTTAATGGGACATATAATTCACCATTCTTTGTGACAAGATTTAGGGAAGCACTTTTTCACTTCTCTGCTTTGTTTGATATGTATGAAGCAAGTGTGCCTAGAGAAGATGAATATAGGATGATATTTGAGAAAGCTATATATGGAAGAGATATAAAGAATATTTTAGCTTGTGAAGGTCTAGAGAGAGTTGAGAGACCAGAGACTTACAAGAAATGGCAAGTAAGGAATGTGAGAGCTGGGTTTAAACAACTTCCTATAAACCAAGAAATATTGAACAAAGTTCAGACTATGGTGAATTTGGGTTACAATAAGGATTATATGCTTGATGTAGATGGTCGTTGGCTGCTTCATGGATGGAAAGGAAGAATCACTTGTGCTATTTCTTGCTGGAAAGCTGCTTGCTAGGACTTGGACTTTTACAAATTTTGATGCCTATTTAGATCTGTTGTATATACATGCTCTTTTTCTTTAGAAGTTTATTATATGATATTGAGTTCATGTATGTGTATACTGTTGTTGTTCATTGATTTACACGTCATTAGCAATCAAGATCGTCAATGAACTGTTATACAACTAAGCTGCTGATACTGGCTTTCAAATCTCACGTTACAAGATGCCAAAAAGCCTTCAAATCTCATATTACAAGATGCCAAAAAAATAAAAAATAAATAATGAAACTCTAAACAAAAAAATTAACACATTTACAAGTATTATGATGGAGAATTATAACCTTTTATAGAATTTAAAGTAAAAGTATTATTTTTATTGTTATCAGTTATTTTTTAAAAATTAATTATATATAGAAAAATTTATATTATATTAATGATTAGTATAGTTATTTTTATAAGATTGTATCTAATAAAAAACTTTTATACACTATTATATATGCTTGAAGTTGTGGTTAAAGAGAGGGATTATATATTGATTCAAGACTAATGGTTCCGAGTTTTAATTAATTAATAGCATGAAAAGAAAAATTATTCATTAATTTAGAGCATCTATTAATATTAATCTAAGATTAATTAATAATTTATCGGATAAAGATTTGAGCAAAAAAAAAAGAAGAGTTTTATCCATAAAATTGTAAGGTCAATCATTATTGGCATCTGGTTCTTGAATTCAATAAATAATAAACGACCATAACTCATCACAAACTTTAATTAGTAGTAGGTCGGTTATCATTCACCATAATGAATTACAGACATTGGTAAAAAGCCTTTGGACAAAAAAGAAAGAAAGAAAGATAATACATGGATATGTGTAGCTTTTAGCAGTCACCCCAATGGAGTTTGGAATGGTTAATTTGAATGGTGTATAAACTTCAGAATCAATAATTTGAATGGTACAAACAATAACATCTCTTTCATTAATCATCATTATGAGTCTATGAACATGAAGATATCAAAAGTTGTATCTATTTTTTTTCCCAAAAAAGAAAAAAAAAATTCACGAGTGGGTCTATATTATCTACTTATAGAGTCACTACTCAGCATGGGTTATATTCACCAAGTTTGGCTCATGATTAAGTGCTTTCGTTCTTCTATCATATAATCTTTTTGTAGGATTGAGTAGCTAGGGACTGGATTCTGGCCTTTCCATTTGGACTCATTACTATAAATTTGCTGATATGATTTTCATAATATCATGAACAGCCGCCATGGAATGGGAAAAAAAAACACTGATAGAATGGAAAAGGCTAAGACATAAAGAAGTAAAATGATAAGGAAAGCGCACTTAGGTAGACGTACATATCCAGAGATTAATAATCTCATATTGTTGGAATGTGATATCTAATAATGTCAGACATGTTTTAACAAAGCAAATTACTACAGTACGTACATGTCGCCTATTGTATATATTATGATGGACACTTTTTAATCGTTGATTTTTATTTTTGCCTCTTAATTAATTTATTTAAAAAAATTATTATTTGAATATATATTTAAGAATGATATTTATTACTAACACATTTTATATTAAATGTAATATGATTTGAATATTGTCCACGGAGTTATCGAAATTATTAGGGTTCTAATAATATTTATATTTTTAAATAAATTAAAAAAATATTAAAGCTTTAAGTATTTATTTATGTATTAAATTATTATAAAATAATAAATAATTATTCATCAAGATAATTGAACTAAAGTTTTAACTTAACATTTAATAAGTTACTGCATCAATTATTGTTGATTGAAAATTATTTATACTAAAAAACAATAAAAAAATGTGGAAATTTCGGTCTATATATGATGCTGTTGCAGTCCAAATTGACTGCTTTGACTTTAGGGAGCGTCTCAGATACAATAAGGTGGCGGCTGCTTTTGTTAAATTCGTTTGGGAGTGTACTCAAATGTCTTTTTAATTGGACAGGAATGTCAACTTATACTATAGATTAGAAATTTGTGGAGAAAATTTGATTTTAATGTCCAAGTTAATGATCACGTGGGAACTGAGATGGATAGGAGGATAACTCTCTCTCTGATCTGCTCGTTTTCTGGGTTTAAAAAAATATTATATGTTAACATAAATTTATAATTAAATGATAATTTTTATATTTATTTTATTTA
This sequence comes from Hippophae rhamnoides, assembly GCA_033030585.1. Taxonomy (NCBI): domain Eukaryota; kingdom Viridiplantae; phylum Streptophyta; class Magnoliopsida; order Rosales; family Elaeagnaceae; genus Hippophae; species Hippophae rhamnoides. Next base: position 3,868,071 of record CM065431.1, read on the forward strand.
AGTTGAAATAATCTTTATGTAAAGATTTTTAAAAGAATTAATAAAATTAAATAAAAAAAATTATTTTGTTCTTATAAAATTCACTTTTTAATAATAATAATAAAAATAAACTATTACAAAAATAATATGAGTGTTATTTTTATAATAAATATAGATCATTGATGTTATTTATCTTTTAAATTTAATAATTTTATTAAAAAAACATTATTTATGTAGCTAGCTTAAAATAATTATTATTTTAATGATTGTTAAAATAATTAATTTAAATATAAATATTTTTTTATTTAAAAGTTTAAATTTGTTATATTTAATTACAAAAATAAATATATATAATTGATATTAAAAATTTTGGTAAATGAAAAATTCAATCTCCTTAAAAATATTTTAAAACTCCAATAAAAAATCCATACCTATCTTCGCAATTATCTAAAGAAGTGATGGATAGTTGTAAAAAATTTAAAACCCTAATGAAAATCCCACCTCCCCACCTATCTTTGCAATTATTTAAACATGAGCTGGGATAGCTACCCCATTATCGTTCGGCTGTTGACATCCCTAATATTAGATTATAGTTTTATAAAATTTACCTTCAAATTTTTAAACTATTATTGGGTTTTCTAATATTATTTCATCCGTTGAGCTAAAGTTCTTTGGGCAAAGCCAATTAATCCAAAAGTTTATCCAATTTATACCAAATATATATTTAATTTATTATTCATAGTTTTTTTAAACTTTTCTCGGACCTAATAATTCTCCGAATAAGAACACATTATTTCCTTATATTCTTACCATACCTCAGTACTAAATACTAGTCATTTAATTGTATCATTTAAACGAACATTTATATTTCATGGAATACATACACGTGGTAAGAATTAGTCAAAGAATTTAGGATAATTTAATTATACCTCGAGAGTTTAAATGAGTTTAAAATAATATCACGTAATTTTCATCGTGATCCAACAAAAGGCCACCATTCATGGTCCATCATTAGTTCATACTTGACATGTGTGTCACTTGTGCAAGTTAACTTCACCTTAGGGATTCATCTTATGTACGTCCACACAATGCTAAATGAGCCATAACTATGATACTACTCATTTAGCCTGGAGTTTGATTCACAAACTTGTAATATAAAATAACTTGTAAGTATACAAATCATTTTTAATAAATGGTAAGTATATTTTCAATGTCGGTCTTGAGATAAATAACATAGTCTTCAATAATTCTTCAAAGTTTCTAAAAAAATAAACGAATACGAAAATAAAACCTACACATTCTATCACAATGATTGGATTTTAAAAATACTAAACCAATGGCAAGATAATTAAAACAATTAAAGATAGATTTGACTAAAAAAAATCGATACAAATATATAATTTATAATCAATGAAGAATTAATGAAAATATTTAGTCGATTAATCATACCTGTTTAGATATATTTAGATTAATTAAATATAAATTCAAATTATTGATTTTTCCTATTAAAGAAATTATTCTTTGGTAATCAAACTAATTAATATTTTTGATCGGGTCATTAATTGATAGATTAAATTATATCTAATATTTAAGAAAATAACAAATCATTTAATTTGATACCTTCGATTGGGTCATCAATTTAAACTCCTATTCAAGTTGTCTAAATTAGATATAGATTATATATTTAAAACATAATTATCATATTTTAAACTTATTATGAAAAATAAATTATCAATAAATTAATCATAAATAAATTTTGTAATAAATCTTGAATAAATAAATAATTTCAATGTATTTAATATTAAAAATATTCACTTAAATAATTTTAAAAAACATGACAACAAAACTAAATTTCTATTATAATAATCAGTTGAATATCCTTCGAATATATTCTGTGATTAGTTGATTAAAATCAACAAATTTAAGAAATACAAAAAGAGTAATTTGAAAATATAAAAATAAAAATTAGATCTCAATAATAGATAGATGATGTGTTATGCTCTAAAATTGTAATCTTGATCCTCAACTATTCTTCTATCTTAAACAATATTTTCTTCTTTCTTGATCTAAAAAATATATCTAATATTATCTTATCTAAATTATGTATAAAAACAAAACTAAAGCTAAGAAATATAAACTAAGGGTTAAAGGAAAATGTGAAAAGCTATGCATTCTAAGTTATAATTATATAAAACCTAGAGACTAAATATTTATTTATAGGTAAAGCTTATGCATAGAGAGCTTTGGGCTAGTTTAATATTTGCGTGCCGCGACACAAGGTTCAATAAGCTTGCACTAAATTTACTCTAGAGGGACTTGTTGTAGCACAACATATTTCATACTAGGTCATAAAAACTCAACGTCCAGTAATTCATATCGAACGATATACACCATAACACACTAATTTCTTCACCATGGCATGATTTTTATTTCTTGAATCATGCATTAAACACATTACAAAATGATTGGTTCTTGATGTAAGGCTTACATGTCGTAATCTTTTAAGTTCTTAGGGAAAAAATAAGTGCTCCAAGTGTTAATAAATTTATCTATTTTGAAGTTAAAAAGCCTAAAAATATAACAAAACATACTCATAATTCTGAACAGATAGATTTACATAAATAATAATATAAAACTGCTATAATAAAATCTATTTCTTAAAATTAAATGCAATAAAATCATGAAATATGAGTGTTTCTTAAGTATTTATCACAACTCACAACTAGCTTCTAGTAAGTAAAGCAATTTAAACTAAAAGCATAAATAAATAAAATAAACTATACTCACCTAAATCATTTTCATAGATTGATATATTTGTATGTAGTTTATGTAACGAGTTTTTAAACCACTAGGTGGCCCTAGTGTACAAGTTTAAGTTTCGTGAGGGTTTTTAGTGATGATACCCACAAACATCCAAAAATGCAAAATCTAAAAACAAAAAAAAAATAAAAAGTAAAACTAAAAATGACAAAATAAAACTAAAATCAACAAAAATTCTCATGCTTAAGTTTCTTTTTGGTTCACAATTAAAATCTCAAGTACAAGTTAATTTAACATCTCAATAGATAAAAGATCAAAGTTCAATGTTCAAACTAGTTACACATTACAAATTTATGTGCCATCACTAAAACATATCAACCTTGATTTGCTCAATCTTAGTGTTAAAAATCCGAATTTAATTAAACTCTAATCTTCAAAAGATATACTTTCAACTTCACACTGATCTTATGGATTCAAACACTCAATAAGACATATGCGAACATAAGTTATGTAAAGAATAAAGAAAATAGGTTCATATATGATAAGTAAGAAAGGCTCAAATATGCATAATATTGATCTAATAGAAGGAATCAAATCCTAAGATTTATGAATATATCACATTACTAATTTCATACTTCAATGAAAAAATCATTAAGCAAAAATGTCAAATATGTGCCTCAAGATGAATGAAAATGCATTGACTTCAAGGGGATTATTTCCTATTATTTGTAATAACTATCTCACTATTTTGACTCTTTTTGTTCTAAAAAAATCCTATATATATCTTCTTCTTTTTTCACTAAGAGTTAAGCATGAATGGAGATATGTACAAACTTTAAATTTTACTCAAATCATTCAATCTACAATAAAAATAAATATATGATTTTTAAACACAAATTTTGATTTAAAATATCTAATAATTTAAAATAATAAGAAAATGTTTAAAGGTGTAGAAAAATATTATCACTTAGAATAAAATGATATAAGCTCAAAGACCTCACAAGTTAGTTTACACTATTTGATTTCTAAACACAAATTTTGATTTTATCTCAATATTAATATCCAAGCATCAAACACAAAATATGAATAAAAGAAAAAACATAATTCTTATAATAATCAATGAACATATTTAAGACATGAAACAAACAATACTGAGTTATTAACTTTAAATTAACTAAAAGTATAATAATTTTGAATCAATTTTTATATATAAATATAAACCTAAATGTCTCTAATTCCTAACTAAATTAAATAATAGCAAACACATGTTTAATAAAAAAATTTAAATGCATAATTTCATAAGTAATTTTTCTTCCACTCTCAACTTAAAATTTATATTATCTTTAATGTTTCAATTTTAAATAAAAGATAAAGAAGAAAAAGAAAATAAAAATAAAAATTACCCATTTGTATTAGACAAATGTGATTAAGTAGGTGATGTGGTTATTCATAGGGCATCCATCATCTAACTTAGTTATATCACATAAATAAAAACATTGTGTACTTCTCATAAATGACATATTATCAAACATTTATGAAATTAACATTTCTAAATAAAATAAAAATTGTTCACAAAAATAGAAATAAAAAAAATTGGAGTACATCAAATCGATAACAAAAATAATGATAAAAAAGTAAATGAAAATAAATTAATTAAAAGAAAAGAAAAGATAAGAATACTAACAAAAATCAATGGGTTGCCTCTCACCAAGCACTAGTTTAACGTCTTAGCTAGACATTACTTGAGAAAATGATATATAGACTTTGATTTACTCTCATTAAGTATGTGTTTGGATGTATTTGAAAATGTACAGTCTTTTCCAAGATTGTCATTATTAGACTCCCACTATAGACATTAATAATTGTCATAGTAGAGGCCATGAATGACTAACCAAAAAGTATATTATGCTTTTTTGTTCATTTGTGATGATTTATGTATATCTGAAATCACAAAATATATAGGTATAATAAGATTATCTACCTGCATCATTAAGTCCCGCACTGTTGTAGTGTTTTGCAACACACATAAAACGTGCAAGTATACACGGTCACAAGTAATAAATATTTGTAAGTAGAGTATCGTTCCCACGAGGATTTGTTACTATAGTTTGTTGAGTACTAAAATTGTATCTCTCTGATGTTATCCAAAACAATCGTTAATTGAGAAAAAGGTAAAAAGAAAATAAGAGAACTCTAGGATTGCAATTTTTCACCAAACTAATCCACTCCAATCATATTATCTTCTTTTGATTTATATTTTTTAGTACATTTAATTTGTCAACCGAAAACTTCTTTTTTATTAAATACATCTCTTAGAACTCAGTACAAACACACCTCGTTAAAATTAATTCACTATATCTCTACGTAGAATTAAATTTAATAAGAATCATTAAGTTCTAAGTTCTCAAATGGTCACACATACAATTAGGGTATATTCCTATCCTTCATCATTACATGTCATTCTATTTACGAGCAATATACACAAAATGCCTTTCTCAAGTTTATTTTTATGCCACAAATCGCTTTTGATAAAATTAAGTAAATAATCAAAAAGCATTAAGCACAAAATAGAACAGAACAAATCGAACGCCTTATAAATCTATCAAAAAATAATTAAAATCAAAGCTTCATAAATTTAGATCAAATGCAACCCTAGAAAAATTAAATTACTTCATTAATTAAAAATTAAAATTACAACATATGCAGAAAAATTAGAAGAAGAAGAAGGAAAATTAAAACATCAAGTAACGAAAATATTTGGCACACGCAGAACACAACAAAAGCCAAAAAATGGCTTCTGCGTGTTTTGCAGTCCAAAACCGAACACTTCAAAATTTCTAAACTAAAAAAAACTCCAAAACTTTATCATAACATCACCTATTTATAGCTAAAAAAATACATCAAAAATATTAAAATAACATAAACGTGTTAAAATTTGTATCGAAAATAAAACCCCGACATTCCCCTTAAAATCCGCGGTCACGCGAAAATCAAAAATATATTTTAATTCACAGACAAGAGCCGCGTTTACGCATTTTTTTATTCATCAGGTGTGCCACGCGTGTCAAAATACGATTCGGCCGCAAGATTCCCTGAAGGCCACGTGGGCAAAGATATCGATCGGGTGAACAAACCGATCGCACGCTTGTGAACAACGACGGGATTGGGCGCCGAAAAAGTGAGGCAAACTGGAAAGAGGCGAGATTCTCGCGTGCATTCGCATTCATTGTAAATAGCCACGTGTAGGAACGATTCGCTTAAATATTAGTGGGACACGTGGCGATTCTTATTCAGTAAAAATGAGGATCTGCACGCCCTTTCGCCATAACCCGCGTCCTTACCATTATTACACGAACGGTTCAAATACAGCGACGAAACTGTTCCACGTCTTCAATCCAGGCCGTCAAGAGATCCAATCCGCCGGGCCGATGCTTCTCGGGAATCTGCGTTAGCCAACATGCTGGGTCCCATTCTGACGCCCAGGCACAACGCGGCAATTGGGGCATTCTGCCGAGCCAGGCAAAAAGTACCACCACCGATTTTGCCTCGTCTCAGTGTACTACGCTAATCCGGGACCGTTGAATTGATGATCGAACGGTGAGTGATGGACGCGTTGAATGATGCGAGTGGAATTCTTCTCCTGCGTAGAAAATTAAAATTTTATTAATTACATTTTCACCCACAAATATATTTCAATTAACATTTTCAACTTTGTTTAATTACAATACAGTCCTTTTGATAATTTAAATTAAATTTTAAACTTTTAATAATTGAAATTAAGCCCGATTTTAATTTAAATTATATTTTCAACTTTTTTAAATTGTAATTAACAACTCTTTTATTTGAAATTATATTTTTGGACAAAAAAATATGAAATTAAGTACATTTTCGATACAAATTATTTAATTTTATTAAAAATGTATTTTTAGCACATAAATGGAAAATATTAATTTATTTAACAAAAATTAACTAAATATTAAAAGAACATAGCAATTATCATTACTAAAATTGATGAAAATAACTATATAAAATACAGTTATCATGCACCATACCCTTTGGATATGTTATAGAATTATCAACTAATTGTATGGACATGGGTGTGAGCTTTAGCTTCCTCTTTCCTAACTGCAAGTATAAAGAATAAGGTATTATATTAACACTTATACCCAAGTCTAACATAGCTTATACTTCATTTTTATCACCAATGATGATATTAACATGAAAGCTTTCAGAATCTTTGAAGGTAGTTTCAAAATTATTTGTATTCCCTTTATCATTAGTTAAATCTTTCAAAAATTTAGGGAATTCAGTGTCTAGAAAATATCTAGGAATACTTAATCCTCCATATTTTTATAACCATATTCGGTAAAATAGATTGAGTTGTTTCTTGGTGAGTTTACTTCATTATTTACAACATCGTGTGGAATAGTCTTAAGTGTAGGAAACTCAACAGACCCTTTTAAGTTATCATCACAATCAGTATCATTTATCTTAAAGTATTCATTAATATTATCAATATCAGGGGATTTAGATGCTTTAAAAAATTTAAATTTCACTTCTTCATCTCATACTCTCATTGTAAGCTCACCTTTTTGTACATCAATGGATTTTCTTTTGATTGCTAAGAATGGACGACCAAGTATGATCAGAATGTTACGGTATTCTTTCATTCCATGTCTAGTACAATGAAATCTTCCAAAAAAATGAACTCATCTACTTTTACTAGCACATCTTATACCATACCACGAGGTCGCTTAATTGACCTATCTGCCATTTGTAAGGTTAATGAGGTGGGTTTGGTTTTATCAACCTCCAATCTCTTAAAGCTGGATAATGGCATAAGTTTATTACTTGAACCTAAGTCATATAATGCTTTCTTAAAGTGGATGTTCTTAATAGTATAAGGGATGTCATAACTACTCGATCTTTTCACTTTTTGGGGTGTTTTTTTCTAAAAAGGTTAGCACTACAACATTCAATCAAGGTTATTGTTTCATTTTCTCCAAGCCTTCTTTTTTTAGATAAGATGTCCTTCAAAAATTTGACATTAGAAGGCATTTGTTTAAATGCATCTACAAATGATATATTTATGTGAAACTTCTTGAAGACATCCAAAATAGTGATTTCTTTTCTTTGGCTGAATTATTTCCTTTCTAGTGCTCCGTTCATCCACTCATTCCTCTTTATTCTTTTTAGCTTCATGTTCCTCTTCATTCTTTTTAGTCTCATGCTCTTCCCTTAAAGTTTTATGACTCCTTAGGGCTATGGCATTGCATTGCTCATTATCTTCTCTTCTTGGGTTTATAATTTTATCACTTGAAAGATTGTCTTAAGGCTTTCGACTTATAGCTTAGACAAGTTGACCCATTTGGGTTTCTAAATTATGAATTGAAGCCTATTGAGTAAATACTTTTGTATTTACTGATTGGACGAAGTCTTTAATTATCCCCATTAAAGTATTTGTATTGTCTTTAGTATGTGGCTTCTTATCTTGGGCTTGTAATTGTTATGGTTGTTGGAAACCATACAATGAAAATGATTGACGATTGGATTGATTATCATCTTGATTGTTGTCATTCTAAGAGAAATTTGGATGTTTTCTTCATCCTAGGTTATATGTATTTAAGTATGGATTATTGTTTTGGCTCATATTACCCACATAGATTGCTAATTCAGGATTATTTGGACAATTATAAAACAAATGGGCTTCCCCACAATACACACAAGACACCCCTGAATCCAAGACTTGGTTTATACTCACAACACAATTTTGAGCCTTCAAAAGATTCACCAATGATGGCACTTGAGCTATAAGTGTCATGATATCATTTACCTCAGGCACTTCGGCTACTCTTATGGTGGATGACATATGTCTATTGGCTATTGATAATTATTACTAGCCTTTTTTCTAGTAAATCTAAGATTTGGTTAGTAGAGATCCATTAGCGGATGCATAAACAATGATTCTTGTTTGAGTATTGAGACCATTGTAGAAAGTCTTTATTTAGGTTCAATAAGGGATACCGTAGTGATGACACTTTATTAGCCATTCTTTGAATAGTTTCCATGCTTCATATTGTTGGTAGGATGTAATGTGATAACTGTATTTTATACACTTATTTTCATCTATTTTATCAATTATAATTACTATGTTCTTTACATTTTTGGTTAATTTTAGTTAAATAAATTAATATTCACCTTTTATAGGTTATGGAATACATTTTTAAGAAAATTAAATAATTTGTATCGAAAATGTACTTTGTTGCAAGTTTTTATCCAAAAATATAATTTCAAATAAATGAGTGCTTAATTGCAATTTTTAAAAGTCAAAAATACAATTAAAATTAAAATTGGGCTTGATTGTAATTTATGAAAGATTAAAATCTGATTTGAAATATATTTGTGGGTGAAACTGAAATTAATAAAAATTGAATTTTCTACGCAGGAGAAGGATGTCACTAGCAGCACTTAACGTACCCATCACCCACCGTCCGATCAAAGAAGCAACGGCTCAAATTCGCGCGTGTTCATCAAGCCCGACCAAAGCGAATGCGTGCAGACTCTGCGCTTTCACGTGGCTCGGCATCCGAGTGGGGCCCACCTGTCGCGCAGGCCAGTGTGCAAGTGGGACCCACGTGTCTGACATGTTGTAGCCGCTGTTCCCCACCATCGCGCGCCATGTTTCCCTGCGGTTGATTCACGTGCGCCCGGTTATTCCACGAGCTATAATCTGCCACGTGTCACACTTTTATATTAAGCAAATCATGTTCAGACACGTGGCAAGTTACAATGAACGCGAAAGCACAGGATCAAGTCCCCTTTCCAATCGTTGCCGCACTTTCTAGGCGCCCCAATCCCGTGCTTCAGTTTCTGCGTGCGCCCGTTCCTTTCAACGAATGAGATGCGGCCACGTGTCCCGCTATTTGTTTCAGCGAATCAGACGCTGACACGTGGCATACAATTTGATTTTAAAAAATGCAGAAACGACGCTTTTTACGCGTGATTTTTAATTTTTTCGATATCGAATTTCAAAACGCGTCGAAATGAGTTTCGAGGGAATTTTTTTTTTACGCGTTTCTGAAAACAAAAAAAATAAAATAAAAAAATGTAATATTTCTGATGTATTTTTTAGACTATAAATAGGGGATGTGTTTTAGAGTTAAAAAAAAGAAGTTTTTTGGAGTGTTTTAAGTTTTTTTTGTAGTTTAGAATTTTTGTGTTGTTCGGTTTTGGACTGCAGAACACGCAGAAGCCATTTTTTGGCTTTTGTTGTGTTCTACGTGTGCCAAATATTTTCCTTACTTGATGTCTTAATTTCCTTCTAATTTTTCTGCACCTGTTGTAATTTTAATTTTTAATTTAATGAAGTAAATTAATTTTTCTAGGGTTGCATTTGATCTAAATTTATGAAGCTTTGAATTTAATTATTTTTGAAAGATTTATAAGACGTTCGATTTGTTCATTCTATTTTGTACTTAATGCTTTTTGATTATTTACGAATCTTATCAAAACGATCCGTGGCACATAAATAAACTTGGAAGAGGCATTTGTGTGTATATTGCTCGTAGATAGAATGACATGTATGATGAAGGATAGGAATATACCCTAATTGTATGTGTGGCCATTTGAAAACTTAGAACTTAATGAATCTTATTAAATTTAATTCTCATAGAGATATAGTGAATTAATTTAACGAGGTGTGTTTATACGGAGCTCGGAAGAGATGTATGAATAACATGATTTGAGTGGATTAGTTTAGTGAAAAATTGCAATCCTAGAGTTCTTTTATTTTCTTGTTACCTTTTTTTTAATCAACGATTGTTTTGGATAAAATTAGACCGATACAATTTTAGTACTCAACAAACTGTAGTAACAAATCTCCGTGGGAACGATACTTTATTTACAAATCTTTATTACTTGTGACCGTGTATACTTGCACGTTTTTGTGTGTTGTAAAACACACAACATAATGTCATTCCTATGAAAGACATTCTTCGTAGGTGGGAAATATTTGATCAATTTTTTTACTATCAAATCATTCTAAGGTGTAATGGAATCATATGGTAAAGCGTTTAGCCAATCTCGAGCATGGTCTCGCAAAGAGTAAGGGACAAATCTAAAGTCTAAATGCCTCTTGGATTACACTATTAAATTTTAATGAATCTCCAACTTCAATAAAGAGTCTGAGATGTAAATGAGGATCCTTTGTTGGTAATTCGCTAAACTATCCAACGACTTGTAGCATTTGAAACACTATTGACTTTAGTTCAAATTGATTAGCTTGAATGCTTAGCATTGTAATACTTGGATTCAGCCCTTCCAACATAGGTATTGCATATTAATTCATAGCTATATCCTTATAATTCATTAAAGGAATCTATTTGTTCAAATTTAACTCATTATTGTTTACTTCTAATAGATTAGCCATTTTTTTCACTTGGGTGACTACTTTTTTTGTTGATCTTAGAGTATGCTCAATTTCAAGATATTTTTTTTCCATTACGAATTTTGCTCATGCAATAGAGTCAAATATGTTTCTAATAAACTAAAGAAGAAGTCAAAAATTAAAAATACATAACTAGATAACTAAATAAATAAATAAAAATTATGAAAAGTAAATAAAAAATAATTAAAATATTTAAATAAATAAAAATAACTAACTAAAGAACTAAAGAACTAAATAAATTAAAATTACTAAAAATGAATACAGATAAAGAACTAAAATAAAATAAAATAAAAAATTAATTTCTAATGTTTATGATCCCCGACAATGGTACCAAAAACTTGATCGAACGCGAATTGTGTGCCATGAATACCTAAGTATATGTATCGCAATAAATAATATAATGATAAGAAAAGATCGTTTCCATAGAGATTATATTATTATAAACTAATTTTTAAAACTAAAAAATAAAAATCATTTTTTTATGTTTTTATGTTTTATGAAAACAAAATTAAAAAAAACTAAAAATAGATAGCTATAATTAATTAAATCATATTTGATAGCTAAGAAGATATATAAGAAAATATCGAAAAATACTTAGTCTCCTAATTTTCTAATCATGTGATTCATTAAATCCTCCAATATAATTATCAATCAAATACATGATCAATTAAATATAACCTAGCATGTATTCATCTCTTAAGTAAACTCACTACTACAAAAACGGGCTTTAAAGTCAGTTCAGCGAATCAACTTTAAATTGAGTGACTTAAAATGTAATTAACCTAATCACATTCTTATGTCAATTAAATTACATACTACTTATTAAGTTAATCAATTATAGATCATATCCCAAATCTATTTAATTACCTCTATATATCAATCGTTGGTAAAATAATTAATAACATAAAAATTATATTAAATAATATAATTAAATTAAAATCATAATTTGGGGTAAAATATTAGATCATCATATGTAGAAAATTGGGTTCATAAGACTCCTAAATTAATAAATTAACTAGACATAACTTTGTTCATAAAACTCGTATTTTTCATAAATAAATACATAAAAATTGATAAAGAAATGAGAAGAAGAAGAAATACAATTAATCTTTTGAATTGTTGATTGTAGCACTAATCTCGTCTTAAATATCTACCAAAATTGTATATTCTATTAAATTTTTCTATATTTTTCTTTCTTGACTCCAAAAATTGATAATAAAAAATTTTTAGATCCTTATGGTTTATGGGGTAACTAGAGGGTTAAATTAGGCTCAGCTAAAAACTGGATAGTCAAATTAACTTCAGATCAAAGGGTGAGATGAAAGATAAAAAATTAATAGTGGCAGCTAATAGGAACATGACAAGTGAGATAATGAATTTATTGGGAGAATCAACGCGCGACGTATGTCATGCTTTACTAGTCTCATTCAATGCATCATGACTCAACGACACATGGCAATCTATGATTCACGATTATAGCTTGCATCTCATCTCAGTGGGGAAATTGAATGAATGAGGTGACAACACATGGCACGATGTTTAACTACAGGTTGCTACTCGAAATGAATATCGTGTTGACATATGGCATGACACTGCATCACACAGTACATGCGATGTTGCATGATTTTCCCTCTCTTCTTGCATGACATCCATATGGTTTTCTTAATTAGCTCACCTGCTTGCGTAGCATTCACATGTCATATTATGATTGGTCATACATTAAAAAATTAAAAAAAAATCTATTTTTTTTTCCTAAAATTAGATTTTCAACACTTTTGAGTATAAAGTACATATTTTAATATTTTTAACCGCAAAAATATCACTTATTTAATAAAATAAATAAATATTAAATAATTAAATAAGAAAATGTATTGATGATTTTATTTTCATAGAATCATTGCATACATCAAGGCAACTGAGGTTATATTCACAAACAATTCCTTTTTAAAGTTGGTTTAAAAGATTACTCATAAATTTCGATCCAATTTCTTTAAAAATAAAAGAATATACATTTAAAAAAAAATTCGGTGAGAAACGTTATAATCTCACAAACAATTATTATTAGTGTTGCTTCCTTTGTATTATTTAGTTACTCTACCCCTCACCTTCCATTTCCTTCAAATATTATTAGTGTTGTTTCCTTTTTATTATTTGGTGTTACTCTACTTCTCACCTTCCATTTCCTTTAGTTCTAGGCCACGAAAACTCCAAATATTAGAAATCATTATCTCTTTCTTCTTTGCACATGTTATTAGGGCATTTTTGTTTCTATGTAGTTTTGTGCTCTACCTTTACTGTTGTTGATATCTTGACAGCTTCAAAGTAATATTTCATCAAAAGAGCTTAACCATTCTATTGTTATTTCCATTAAATTAATAATTCCTTTTAATAAGTTTTAAAGGTAAAATTTGATACTTATGACTTGAATTAACTTGATGCTTAGACCTTACCTCATATTAGGAAAATGCCTTGCTACTCAAAATATCCTTCTACAAAATTGAATTTACTCCAACTCCAATCATGAAATATTTTCTCCATCTCATCAAATTATCAGAGTCAAAAAGTTTCCAATAGTATAAAAATACTAGATTTATGCAAATAACAAACAATTCCCGTCACTTAGTTTCACTCGATCCTCGTATGAGCAGTATGGATGGAATAGTTTGTGATATAATTGTTTTCGAATCAAATTATAAATCTGTATTCAAAATCATCCAAAAATTATTACGGAAATCTGTAATCAAAATCATCCAAAAATTATTACGGTTCAGAGATGATTTTTTACCTGCTAATACGGTTCATGATAGTTTTAAAAAATATTCGAAAAAAACATTTTTTTAAATTTTAGAATTTTTTTAATAAACCCTAATTATGAATTAATATATAAATTAATTAAATTAATATAATTAATATATAAATTAATTAAATTAATATAATTAATATATAAATTAATTAAATTAATATAATTAATATAACCGTAACTTAATCATATTCGTTGTTTCATGTTTGATTTTTATACGAAATCATACTAATTCTTAAAATTTATCAGATAAAAACCGACTGATAGTGCGAATAACCAAAGCAACAGTTTTTTTTTCTTTCCCATTCCTACTCAAACCTTATGTTACCATCTTAAATAACGTGGAAGTCATGCATTTTGCCTTCTTTCACCGCACTGAATCCTATTATTGATATAGAGTACTTCAAAAGTATTCTTAAAACCTAATTCCTACGATCTCTCTTTTCAAACAAGAAAACAACTAATTTTTCCATAATTGCATAGAATTTACAAGTCCAATTACTCACCTAAAAGACACTCCTGCACTTTGAAGGCCAGAAGAACAGGCAGATATTGCTGGATCACAAGGGTTGGTTGCTTCTTCGTTCAGTTTCTAACATGAAAAAGGCTTAAACATAAAAAAGAAGCCAAGAAAACAACATATACGTATATAGTTGTACTGAAAGAAGTGTACAGGCCCATAAAAATTAGACTCACATCAATGGATGGATTAAAACTTAGAAATGACATTCGACCTTTAACTGCTCCTGGATTAGGATCACCTTCCATTATTACCACATTGCAGGTTTTAATAAGGAATTATAATTTTGAACAAAGATCATCAGTGAAAAACGTACAGAAGTACTCTGGAAATTGTAAGCAACCTACTAAATCAAAGATCATCTTTTTTAAAACTGAAACAGATTTAAAGTATATCTACTTCAACAATTAGTGTCCACAAAATTTAAACGCTACCATTGATAAGCTAAAACCAATCAACAATACAAGAATTTCTTAAATATATTAATTTTAGGCATATCTTAAATAATAATAAATAAATAAAAACAAAACCAATCGAGCTCATTAAATCCTGGATTTGTTTAAAACCATTGCAAAACAGCTGCAAGGGCGTTTTCTGTGAGAGTTAAGAGTCCTTGCAGACAATATCTTTCAACCAAAATAATAGGGAACTTGGGTTGAGAGAACATCAAAATTATGAGGGACTCTGATATAAACCATAAAAATAAATTAAGGAGGAATGAAAATCCATCAGCTACAAGATTCAAAAATCTTTCAAAGAGTTTCTTAAACATGTTAATATCTTAGCTGACAAGTTGTTAGAATGATGTAAACAAAAATATCTGCATGACCTGTCTATAATTATGAAAATGAAAGAAGCCAAGTCTAATAGCTTGAGCAATTTTTTTCCTCTGCATTGTTCTATCTTTCTCTCTTGACCATCTTCTTGATCAGTACTGCAGTTTGGAAGAGAACTTGAAGCTCAATTTTTTTCAAACTTCCTCCTTTATTCCAGTAGAACTAGATTTATGGCTTTTATCAAAAGCAAGAAAGAAATTATAGCAGAGAAAAAACTGAAGATTTATGACAAAAATAAATAAATAATAATAATAATAATAATAATAATAATAATAATAATAATAAATTAAAGATTTTTTGTTTAAAATAATAATTTTTTTTAATATATTACTAATTAAATAATTTTTTTTAATTTAGGAATGACTGATCGAGGTTTATTGCGCCTAAAGTGGGGTCACCAAAACAGTCTTCTTTGAAATAATTTGGCATCCATTTTAATTTTTAATTTCGTATCATTAAATATTTTTATAACGTTGAAACTATCATTGGCATCTATGTTTAGTATTGAAATTATAATATAAAGTTTGGTAAGGAAGTATTTGAATCTCTTGGTGAGAAGGTTGTTTTTGTAAAGTTCGATAGAGCCCCGTGGAAGCTAGTATTTTTTATATTGTAACTTACATATGAACTATTATATTTTAAAGTAATTTATTTATTTTTACAATATATTTAAAATTTATGTCAAAAAATGAAAATAAAAATTATTCACAAATTTTTGAATTAATTATAAATTTATTATTATAAAATTGCTTAACTAAAAGCATACATTCTTTAGTTTTGGAAGAAAAAAAAAGTATAAATTAAAGTTTCTGAATTTTTAAATTAATTTTATGTGTGCATTTTTTTTTCAAATATGTCAAAAAAGCATAGGAGAAAATTTGAAAACATCTCATAATTTATTTGAGATATCTCGTTACTTTTAAAAAATTCATTAAAATTTAATGAAATTATCGATACGTCCTTATCAATATTGTGTACATTGAAGGTTAGGTATTCAAAAGATTCCGTAAAACCTATCGAACCTACTAATGATTTAAAAAAAATTATGAGACAAACATAATTTAGTTAATTGTTTGCTCAATTTTTTTTTAGATTTTTATCTTCTTTCATATCTTTGATATACACATATTTTATTTATGATATTATGAATTTTTGATAATCAAAATATTAAAATTTGTATTGATAAATAGCAAAGTAACTAAAGAGAATGACTTTTAGACCAAGAAAAGTAATGTATTATATTGAGTTAGATAAGTTTTTTTTAATGAGAAAAGTATTTTAGAAAGAAATAGTAGATATCTTGATTCTGTTTGAATATGTAACAATTAACATTCATTTTATTATAATTTTAATTAATTTAAAATATTTTTTAATTAATATGTTGTCTCATAGGGATATAAAATGAGATAAAATGTTAATGAAATTTATGATTTAATTCATTAATTTTTAAAATTCATCTTATTTTGTTTTACTTAATTTGTGATGAAATGAGATTGTTCTAATTAAGATATTTTATTTATATCTAATGGACTTAAATGATCAAAGTAAGAGCACACAACTAATAAAATAGGATAAATAATTATTTAAAATGTAAATTTAATAAAAAATAATATAATATATGTTTAAAAGTTAGACTCATTATGATTACAATATGAATGAGATGAAATAAGAAAAAATTGTATTTGAATAAAATGAGATAATAGTATATTATGAGTCCATTAGAGAAATTAAATGATATATGATATTAGATAAAATAATCTACTTTATATTTCTAATGTCTCATTGTAAATTTTAGAATTTTTTCCAATATTTTACATAGGTAAATTTTATTTCAAGTTTGGTATTTTAATGGTATTCTTATTAAACAAAAGATATTCATTTGGATTTATATTATCAAATTAGTTCAGTGCTTGTTCTCTCATTTAACAAAATATATACAATTTTAAATTACCTATAAATATAAGAATAATTTTATTTTTATAAAAATATTTTTTATTTTGCATATTCTTTCATATTTTTTTAATTTCAATAAGAAAATATCTCATACCATCTTAATAATTATCTTTAACATCTACCATCATTTTTATCTTATCATTAATATCATTTTATTCGCTTATCGTCCAACCAACATTTATTATTTGTTGCGGAATAGTATAAAGTTGTATATTTTTAACTTAACTATAATTAGAACATTACTAACTCATTTGAATTACACATATTTGTCTCTAATTGTAACTAACAACAACTTATTGATTCTGATAACACTAATCCCTCAATACTTTTCAACTTTTTTCAATCAAATTTAAGTTTAAAATGACTTTGATTGAACATAAGATAATAAAAAAATGATAAGAGATTCAAGATAGGAGGTAATGAGCTAACAATAGTAAATTATTGGTAGAGATGGTGTTTCAAAAAAGATATTGATGACATAACTTTAATTTCAATAAAAATTATAATTTTAGATTCTTCTACAGCAATCAATGAAGGTGATTGGAGTGCGAAAGAATGAATTTGTTTAAGTATAAGACAAATATAATGGTGGAGATTAACATAATTGTTCGGATAATTAATGTTATTTTCGTATTGAATTGAATGAAAAAATGAAAACATCTATTAAATAATAAATATTTTTATAAAAATAAAATTATCATTCAATAAATTGGGGTTTTTTGTTCCTTTTAAAATTGGATAATAACTATTTTTTTCTTAAATAAAAAGACTAATAATGTATTAATTTAATAAGGGAGAAAGACGTAAGCAGCTATGTTACTTTAAAAAAATGAATGTTTTACTCTTTTAATTTTCAATTTAAATGTTTTAGTATTATAACTTTAAAAAATGTAAAATTTAATTTTAAATTGTACTTCATGTTCAAAATGAATGCAAATTAATTTTGTAATTTAAAATTTTTAAAATTAAAGTATATATATTTTTTAAATTATGAAATTGAAACGTTTTAATTTAAATATTATGGAATTAAAAAAGTGAGTTTTATGGTTACAAAGATATTGTAACTTTTACCCGTTTAATAATATGAATTTAAATAAATAATTTTTATTTAAGAAGAATATCATATTTTTATATTTTTATAATTAATCATAATTTTTTATATTTTTATATTTAATTATATTTAATGCGCTGAATTAAATTTGTTAAATAATTTTTTGTTTGTGTAAATAATAATTTGAATTATGTCACTAATCGATTTGTTTGGACATCTCTCTGGCGCACGGACCCACTGAATCACAGCATCTCTAGTCTCTCTACCTCTTCAGTTTTCAGCGTTCACCCTCTTTTCTATTTTCCACGATAAGCCTCTGAGAAAGGTTGGACTTCAACATCTCCATAGCCGAGAAGGTCGTTAATTTATTTTATGTCACAATAATGGATGCAAAATCTGCACTTCTACACTCAACAGCCATGCCTTCCTGCGTTGGATTTACAAGATGCTCCAACTTCTCTTTCAGACCTTTCGACGAACACTTACCAACCAAACTAAAAGCTCGATGTCCTCTCTTCCACCACGATCAATTATCCATAAAAACGTCTTCGAATTGCTTATTTACTAAGAAGCTCTTACTTACACAAATAAGAGGAAAATCCCATTTGTTACAAGCTCTCAATTGCTCATTTTCCGATACTGCAAGCCCAGAATCTCAAAACCAACTTCGAAACTCCTTAAAAAACCTTTCTTTTGATTCGTTGAAAGTAACGATTTTCAAATTGACACCCTACGATGTCATCAAGTGGTCTGCAATGTTATCAATTGTTATTGCCGCCACTAAGTGGACTCTGAATTGGGTTTTCAATCCTTTCTTCTGGATGTACTTTAGCTGGGCCTGGATGTTCTGGCCAGGGTTTGCTGCTATAGCTATCGGGGTTTATGGGTTGTATTGCTTTCGCAAACATTCACTTGGTGAGGCTAACATGTTTGAGCAAATTGCAATTGTTACCTCTGTATTCGCATGGCTTACTCTGGTTCCATCTGCCTGTTTCAATGGTTTCCTTGAAGGTTGGCCTTTTGTGTTCTTTTTTGTGTACCATTATTTCTTTTTCTTTAATGTTAGTGTTAGGAAACGATTGTATGGGGATTATTATGCTCGTCCTCATGATCCCAAGTGGGATGTGAAGCTGCCCAAGTGGCAAACCCTTTTGTTCTGTGTTGGTGTAATGGTTGGGCATTTTCTGGCTGCATTTGAAGGTCCTGAGCTACACCTTATCCCAGGTGGGTGGAGCAATGCAGGTATTTGGTTTTTGATATTGATGACTTTGTTAATGCAGTATAATTCAACCTTGTATCTAGCAAATTATTCGGAAAAGGTGGTTGTGCCAAGTGCTGTGGTTCAGTTTGGGCCATATAGATGGGTTCGTCATCCGATATATGCCTCGTTGATGCTTCTGTTTTCTACCTATTGCATTGCACTTCGAGCACCCTTTAGCATATTATTTCTTTTGGCAGTTTGTGTGTTGTACTATGAGCAGAAGGCAAAATTGGAGGAGGCTTTGATGATTGAGACTTTTGGAGATGCGTATTTGGAATATGCCAATAAAGTTAGGTACAAGTTCATACCTTTTATCTTTTAGTCTAAATCATGTACTGTACCCAAAATCTTTTGAATAAAACGAGAAATGTTAGACTATGCAGACTACCAATGCAGCGAAGCTTTGATTCTTTGCTTAATGATTGTCATCTATGTTTTGGATTTTCTTGGCAGTATTAGTTTTGTTCGTTCAAATACTTGAGTTATTAAATGAAAGGAGAAATATTAGACTATAGAGAACTTGCATGTCTCTATTCGATGCCTGTTTCTTTACTCTTGCTTTTATCAGGCGGTGTGATTCTTGTTTTTTTTTTCATATTGCAAACAAGTTTTTCAATTGATGCTTTCTTAATTTCTTTTGCAATGCATTGGATCAAATGTTCTTACATCTGTTGGGAAGTAGAATATTTAGATTATGCATTAAAGTTCCTATGCTTTGAGTTTGGTGAAGTATCTCGAAATGAGAAACTTAGCCTGAAGCTTAATTTTTGGTTGAGCCATATATATTATATTTGTTGAGCTGGGTGATTCTCATAAAGCAATGTAAATGTAGTTGTTGTACCTGAGGAGGAATGCAGATTAGTGACATGAGCTCCCTATGTTTGTTTATTATCTGCAAGAACTAGAAAGGATAAAGCCCTACAAGGACTAAAGGTATGAGTCCTACCGTAGGACATTGTAAAATCAATTAGGACTTTTTGCATCTTTCAGTTTTGTCCTGAGTGAAGATTAGGATAAAAGGTGACCATCAGATCCTCTATGCATATTGCAATCATGTTGTTTCATATTTGAACAGGAATATGAGAAACACTAGCATGATCAAATGGAATTGGTACTTCCATTAAAAGAGCTATAGCATAATACAGGTTTCAGGTTGATGAGTTGGGATTTCCTTGTGATTTGAAGCAGGACAGTTTGATATGTTTTGCATTCCATCAGTTTCTTCCTACCTTCATGGGAGCATCTTGGTGTGAATTTGTCTGCTTCTTCTCTAACTCTCATCTACTAGTATTAGATAACATTTTTCCTCATCAAGGAATGAAAATTTCATCAAATTGCCCTCCCTCCTATTTTTGAAAGCAAAAAATTACCCTTTCTCATCAAAAACTCATTTTTGTTTAATGTAATTTTCCTATCTGGTTTTGCCCGTACTAATATTGTTGAGAGTGGCAAATTCCCGGGCACCCAATGGAACCCATGGTGGATTGAGGTGTTATTTTCTAGCTTAAACAAAAAAGAGGTGGTTCTCTCTTGAGCACCAACAGCCACTGTGGTCTACAAAAGGAATGGAGTGCCAACCCAGCTATCCCGGCCTGGCATGATCATCATTCCTTAATGAACAAGGAGCATGTTGCTTCCATCATTTACCAATGACACAAGGGGACGTTATTGTACCATTCACTTGTGAGGCGCTACTTGCCATGATGTATGGAACTCTGCGATTATTTTCCTAATGCCTTGGGCATTCAAAGTCTAAAGGCAAGATGTATCTTAGGACAACAAAAATTTAAAGGTATATTTGTTTTTGCTTTTGAGATGTTGTGAAAACACTTGATGACTAAAGAAGGGAAAAAAAATTCAAAAGTGCTTTTAGGATTCAAAAAGCACATTTTGTGCTTCTTCTTGAAAGCGTTTGCATCATATCTTTAACCACTTTTAACACAAATGTAAAGAGACTGAAACTTTTATTAGTAATTGTTGCCTGCTTTATTCAAGCTCCCGTGATCTCATTGGGCTCATGTTGTCTTAGAACTATGGCACATTAATTTCAAATGACATTTTATTTTTTAATAAATCTGAACTGTGTGTAGATTGGTAACGAAGGCAACAACAAATATTTCGAGAGAACCCAAAATCCTAAAAGCTTAGTTTATTTTCAAACTGCACAAGGATCAAACAACAAATATAGGCTTTTTTTTACCATATGTTATGTCTATTGTGCACAGAAGTAATAAATAACGGTATTTGAATATATCAAATCAATAAAAGGAAACACAAAATTTACGTGGTTTGATAATTTGCTTAGGTCCCCAACAGATAACAGATATTACTGAACTGAGTATGAAATATACATAATATAGATACAGATTTTCTCACTAATAATATCTTTAAAGTATTTCCCTAAATTCATAGAAAACTTTCACACTTATTAAGTATTTTCTCTCTTTGAGTTTGCTTATGCTTTCTCTGATTTTTCTGATTGTTGTATTGTATTTTCAATGCATGAACTCCTCTATATTTATAGATGAAGTAAGATTCCCTTTCCCTAAATTTTTCCAAAATTTAAGTGATAAATTAGGCTACTAATTTCCTTAAATTATGCCACAAATTAGGATAGTAACTTCCTTAAATTAGGCCACTAATTTGTTACTTTAGAGCCAATATTCAACAATCTCTACCTTGGCGAAAAAGTTCATAGTGTTGACTCCAAATGCCCCTAGGTGCTCTAAGCTCGAGAGATGTTGATCAAGTTCAATCAGTGTTAAAAATTGATCCATATAACCACCTTTGTAAGCATATCTGCAGGGTTATCTATAGTTCTGACTTTCTAGAGTGTAACATTCCCTTCATCGATGATTTTCTAAACAAAATGAAATCGAATATTAATGTGTTTGATGCAACCATGATAAACTTGGTTCTTTGCCAGACAAATGACACTCTAGCTGTCGCAGAAAACCTCTACCTTCTTCTGAATAATACCTAAATCCTTGGTCAATCCGAGAATCCATATACCTTCTTTGAATGTTTATGTTATAGCTATATAATTTGCCTCTATAGTAGACAATGATACAGTTGATTACAATGTTGATCTCCAACAAACTGATCCTTTTGCCATTGTGAACACATAATCAGTTGTAGATCGACGCTTATCCAGATCTCCAGCATAGTCAGAATCCATATATTCGACTAGGTACTTGTCTTCAGTCTTATCTCTCTCAAACTTCAAACCAATATCCGCAGTACCATAAATGTATCGTAGAATCCACTTCATTACTTGTTAGTATCCTTTACTGGGATTATGCATGTAGCGACTCACCATACTAACAACATGGGAAATATTAGGTCTGGTGCATACCATTGCATACATCAAGGCACCAACGACATTTGCATATGGAACACATTCCATTTGCTTCTTCTCATCGGTGATGCTAGGTGACATCAATGCACTCAATTGAAAATGAGGAGCAAGCGATGTACTTATTGGTTTGGTTTTCTCATCAATGTCAAGCCTTTGAAGTACTTTCTTCAGATACTGAGCCTGTGTCAAACAAACTATGCTTGCAACTATATCTCTTGTGATTTTCATGCCAAGAATTTTCTTAGCTTCTCCAAGATCTTTCATTTCAAATTTTGAGCTCAATAGAGCCTTCAATTTATCGATCCCCACCATGCTTTTAGATGCAATCAACATATCATCAACATATAAGAGCAAATAAATGAAGTTACCATCTTGGAGTTTTCGAAAGTATACACAGTGATCAAATTGGTTGCGTGTGTACTTATACTCTCTGATGAAGCTATCAAAGTGCTTGTACCATTGTCGCGGTGATTGCTTCAAACTGTAAAGTGACTTGCTCAACTTGCAAGCCCAATTCTCACATCTTGGAACTTTGATGCCATCCGGTTGAGACATATAGATCTCTTCGTTCAAAGTATTATGGAGAAAAGCTATTTTGATATCGAGTTGAGCTAACTCGAGATCAAACTGTGCTACCAAAGCCAATAGAATCTGAATAGATGAATGCTTAACAACATGTGAGAATACCTCATTGTAGTCTATTTCTTCTTTCTTAGTATAGCCTTTTGTTACCGATCTGACTTTGTATCTGATGTTGTCTTTACCAAGAGCACATTCCTTTATGGCATAGACCCATTTGCAGCCAATAGTTTTCTTTCCTTTGGGAAGTTGAACCCACTCCCAAGTCTAATTCTGGTGTAGAGACTTCATCTCCTCATCCATTGTCATCTTCCACTTCATACTATCAAATCTCTACACGGCTTCTCTGTAAGTGCATGGGACATCATCATCAATTATTGAAAGTGTGAATGCTACCATGTCAGGGTATCTGATATGCTTCCTAATCTCCCTTCTCAGTTGAGTAATGGCAATAGATTATGGATGTTGATTGATCGGTAGTGTTGGTGAGAGAACCTCCACCTCAATTGAGATATCTTCTTGATCATCAATTTCATCTTCACCACAATCGGTAGTCGGTGTAATCTTTTTGGATCTTCTGGAGTCTGAAGCACCACCTTAGAAAGAGTATTTGGACTTTCCTTCTCTTTCTCTGAATTTGTCTATCTCAACATAACAAACTCATCGAATGTGATATCTCAGCTTAAGACGATCGTTTTGGATTCATCACACTAAAGTCAAAATCCTTTAACTCATTAATTAAAGCCTAAGAAAATATCTTTCTTTGCTCTAGGATCCAGTTTGGATTCACTAACATGAAAATATACAGGACATCCAAATATTTGTAATGAAGCATAATCAGAAGCAAGTTTTCCAGACCAAACCTCTTTAGAAGTTTTCTCATCCAATGCAATCGTAGGTCTGTTGACTATATGAGTTGCATATGATAAAGCCTCAGTCCAAAATGCCTTACACAATTTGGATTGAGATAGCATACATTAAACTTTCTCAACCAAAGTACAATTCATTCGTTATGTAACTCCATTCTGTTGTGGTGTACGAGGAACTAAAAAATGTATGATTATCCTTTCATCCTAACAAACTTTGAAGAAGGGATCTGATTTGTACTTGCCATTATTATAAAATACGAGCCTCTTAATTTTCCTTCCTATTTGAGTCTCGATCATTTTCTTCAATTTATGAAAGATATCTAGAACTTCATCTTTGTAAATCATGGTATATATCCAGACATATCAAGAGAAATCATCAATAAAAGTCACAAACTAGCGTTTTCCTCCAAGTGAAGCATTCTTAGAAAGTCTCTAGACATCCGTGTGAATATAATCAAGAGTTATTTTAGTACGATGAATGGTAGTGTCGAACTTGACTTTTGTTTGTTTTTCCATTACACAGTGCTCGCATAAATCAAACTTCCAGTCTTGGCACTTTTCCGAAGACCTTGCTTCATTAAGTCTTGCAAAGCCTTTTCACTAACATGCCTTGAGCGTATGTGCCATAAGCAGGAATAATCATGTCTTTTTTTCAAAACTGCTTGAGATAGTTACTTTTCTAGTAACTGTACTCTCATATAGGAAATATAGGTTCGCCTTCCGAGTACCCTTCATCGCTACAAATGCACCTCGTATAACTTTCAAGACTACATTTTCCAATGTTACCTTATAACCATTAGAATCTAGAACAATTAAAGAAATAAGATTTTTCTTTAGATGAGGAATGTATCTTATATTCGTAAGTCGTCTGATTGTACCATCATGCATCTTTAGTCGTATTGTTCTGATCTCTTTTGTTTGACAGGCATTAACGTTGCCCATAAGCACAACTCTTCCATCAGGCTCTTCAAAACTCGAAAACCAATGTTTGTTTGGACACATATGATAAGAACATCTGGAATCAAGGATCCATTTATCTAAATAGGTATCTGATGATGAATCTGAAAAAGGGTGATTCTTCATCGGCCTTCTGTGCAACGTTTGCATTTGACTTGTCCTTGTTTGGACAATATTTCTTCCAATGCCTTTTCTGGTGACAATAAACACACTTGTCCTTCATAGGACGTCTTCTGGATGACTCTCCTATGGACTTTGATCTTAATCGTCCCCTATTATTTGATCCTTCAGATTTTTTGTCATTCATCCCACCTCTGGCTACAGTCAATGCTTCTGATATTGAGTATTTGTGATCATGTTGATCCTTCTTCTTGTACTCATTATTTACTAAAGCATTTGAAACATTTATGAATTTAACCTCATCTTTTTCATATAACAGAGTTGTAGTTAAATGATTATAGTTCTTAGGTAATGAATTTAGTAACAACAAAACTTTATCTTCATCGATAATTTCAACATCCAAAATTTGCAAATCAGCCAAAATTTTATTGAAATTATCTAAAGTGCTCAATCATAGGGGTACCTTTTTTTGTATTGAAATCGAAAAAGTTTGTTCTTCAAGTAGAGTCGATTCTCTATACTTTTCGTCATGTACTTGTTCTCTAGCTTCTTCTAAAGAATTGCAGCTATTTTCTCTTTCATGATAAAGTACTTATGATATTTTTTCATGCACAGTCAAATTGCGCCAGAAGCTTATCGGTTGACATAATTCCAATCTTCATTGGAATTATCTTCTAGCTTGGTCTCTAAAGCTATATTAGATCCTTCTCGAAACAATAGATCTAATACTTCACATTGCCACATGCCAAAGTTATTGATGCTCTTGAATTTCTCCATCTCAAATTTTGCATTAGACAACTTGGTTTGCCATAACTTCTAAGGTCAGTTTGTTCACCTTCTTAGATTTCTCTTTTATCAGTCAGAAGTATAAACAGATAACATAAATTTTACACTTACAACTTAAAACAATGTTTTTCTAAATTTTATACCTTATTTAAAAAATAGAGTTTGCGATTGAATCTGAAACGATCCAATTAGCTAGGAATAGGTCCGACTCAATTAAAAACAAGTGAAAAACTGACCAACTCGATCCAAAATTCACTAATGATTGAGTTGACTCGCTAGTCAAAAGTGAACGATTCAATCAAATTGGCTTAATGGCTCAATCAATGAATTTGATGGCTCGGTCAAAGTGGCTAAGAAGCTCGACAGGTTGGTCAACGGCTCAGTCAAACGACTTAGACGATTCAACTCGGTAAGTTGACTCAATTGCTAGTAGTAGTACTCTAGTGGCTCTTGGTAATGTGTTTGACCTCTAATTTGAGTGATTCGTTTACCTTTGTGTTCATTTCATCGAGAGTTTCGATTTGGTATATAATACTGCTATAGTTGGCTCTAATACCAATTTTTTATACACAGAATTAATAAACAACGGTATTTGATTATATCAAATCCATAAAAGAAAACACACAGAATTTATTTGCCTAAATTCACAGGAGTCAACATAT
The DNA here is from genome assembly GCA_033030585.1 of Hippophae rhamnoides. Taxonomy (NCBI): domain Eukaryota; kingdom Viridiplantae; phylum Streptophyta; class Magnoliopsida; order Rosales; family Elaeagnaceae; genus Hippophae; species Hippophae rhamnoides. The sequence goes on from CM065431.1 coordinate 3,895,008, forward strand.
ATTTTAAGTAGAAAATATATATAATATAGATACAGATTTTTTAACTAATAATATTTTAAATATTTTCCTAAATTTATTGAAAACTCTCTAACTTATTAAGTATTTTCTTTCTTTGAGTTTACATATGCACTCTCTAATTTTACTGATTGTTGTCTTGTATTTTCAATGCATAAACTCCTCCATATCTATAGATGAAATAAGACTTACTCTCTCTAAATTTTTTCATAATTTAAACAAAAAATTATGTCACTGATTTTCTTAAATTATACTACAAATTAGATCACTAATTTAGATCACTAATTTGATACTTCATAGCAATATCATCTTTTATGAATACAATTTATCATATATTTATTTCGTAATAATTTATTACTAATGTTTATCATAATTTTGTAACGGATAGAAATGCTTGGGGTGGAATAAAAAATTTCGATCTGCAGAATTATATTCGCTCATTGCCAATTATACTTAGAGCATTTGTGTCACAATTCTACGACGAACGTTAATATGAAATGATTTCAACGTGTATAATTTTGTCCACTTGTAATTTCCAATTAAATTACGTTATACATAATTTGTGATCATTAAGGTTAAAAAATAGTGGAGAGAAGTCACTTCTTATGTGACAAAAACTAATGGGTGGATAATGATGTCTTAAGATTATCACAATCTCAATTAGTGTATTAATTTTTTACTTGATACTCCGACTGTACCCATCTAATACTATCTTTCATTGTTTTAACTACGTGGGCAATAAATAGCTTCAGCGTGACCTTGGTTATGTATGAATCTCTAACTTCCCAGTCTCTCCTAATAAGTTTGCTCTACGGGAAAACAGATTGGGAATCGAGAAAATATCTAAGAAAATTGATAGTATCACATTTGAAACCACACACATTGATCCTAAAAACCACAACCTACTCTCTTTAATATTCAAACATTATCAACAATAAGCCCTTATTTTTCTTCCTCTTTGTTGTTTCATTACAGAAGCATTAGCACCATTATATTGACATTGACCCATCAAAGGACTATACCTGACAAAAACCAGAGACCTGAAAATTCAACGAAAGAAGAGAAATAGCTTTCTTTGTTTCATTTTTTTTTTAATACATAGGATTTAGTTTCCCAATGACAATAAAACGCAAAGCTCAAAAACGGGTAATAAAAGCCAAAGCTTAATAGGGGTAATTTTCTTGCATTAAAACCCCATTAAGAAAAAAAAACATTGCCATCGAGAACCCAAAAGCTTCTTTTAGTTGTCTTCTTTGTTCTTGAGAGTCACCTTTATTGGTAATCCCTGTTTGGGTACTGGGAAAGGTCCATATTGTATCCCTTCTTCATTTCCTTCCACTTCCCACCTATTAAGTTGACAATTCAAAACCATAAATCTTAACCAGAAAAGAAAAGAAAAGAAAAGAAAAAAACACATACTCTTTCAAGTCACTATCACATTGATATAATAATGAGCTTTTTTTTTTTTTTTTTGAATTAGGATAATTGAATTATTTGCACCTTTGGGTAATTAAAGTAGTACGACACCATTCAAATGCAAATTGAACCAAAGCCTCACAAAAATGTCAGAGTTCATCCATCAAGATCATGTTGAATCCTGGGCCAACTCTAGCAAGTGAATGGTTGCAATTGGTTTGAAGTAGCAAGTTTGATGCTTTTGAGAGAACAACAAAATTTTGGGTAATGTGATTTTCAGAAAGTAGTACTTGTGAATCAGAATCACACATATCTGTTTTCCAAGTTCTTTTAGTAGATTTTGAATTTTTGATCAAGAGTCACATCCACAAGTATTAAAAGTTTAAAGATGCGGTAATCATATCTAAACATGAATGTAAGATGCAAGCAAGGACAGACTAAAATTACATTTTTTTTTTCAAAACAAAATAAGATGTTAAAATATTGTTTTGTTTTTGGGAAAATGCTTGTTGCATTTATCGAAAGACAAAAGTAAAAATATTAATTTACATTATACCCATGAATTTTCTATATGAATTCTATTCTAAGAGGTTAAGGACCATAAACAAATGTAGCACAAGAATCCCATCTATGACAATCATAACAATATTTAATTATGTGTCATTACTATTGATTGGATTGTTTAACCGTAATCTATCTAGAATTGACTTGTGTCACTCTCATGATCCCAAAACGTTGTATATTTTTTTAATTAAATTTTATTGTCCAAATGTAAAAAGAGAGACCTAAATGTTTTTTTTATTTTATATTATTATGAGATATCAACCAGATATTTTAAAAAAAAAATTACTTTAATAAATCGGGTTGAGGGATACTAATATGGTATTAATTTTTATTTTAAAATACATTTTGATTTTTAATTTTTTTTAATATATTTTAGTACTAAATTTTTTAAAATTTAACAATTTTAATTTAATTTAATTTTTTTTTAAATTAGAGATTAAGTTTTATTTTCACGAAAATATTAGATATTAAGTTACTTAAATTGGACTAAAATTATTAAATTTTTAAAAATTTAAGACTAAAATATAAGAAAAGAACTAACAATAAAAAAATATATTTTAAGTTAAAAATTAGGAATCAACAAAATTGTTTAACTTATTAATATTTAAGGATAGGTTTGTTTTTAATAATAAAGAATTACTTTAAAAAAACTTCAACACTAAACAAAGAATATAATTTATTCTTTTTCAAAAATCACATTTAATGATTTTATTTTTTACATAATCAAAACATATGCATATTTTTAAAGAGTATAAATAATTTGTTAAGCTCACTCCCTAATAGTTCAAACTTGTGAGATGATGAACTAGTCCATTGTTATCTTCTTTATAAATGCTCATCTTTTGAATTTTTCTCAATAAAATTTAAGATTTTTTTCACAATAGATTTGATCACAATATACTTAGATAAATAATCTTGATTTTAAAAAATATATAATCTAACAATATATAAATAATCTTGATTTTAAAAAATATATAATCTAACAATATATATATATATATATATATATATATATTAAAAAAAGAGTTATTAACAAAATACCTGTAAGAAGTTGTGAGATGATTGAGGAGGATGAGAATTTCAAGCTTAGCCAGCTCATTACCAGGACAAGAATGCACACCATTCCCAAATGGCATGTATGTATTTGGTCTTGGTGGCACCTACACATTCACATATTTTGAAAACAACTCAATCCAATGAAAATTTAAACATCATTATAGTCAACAACACTATTTCAATGGATCACATGCTATTTCTCCACCGTAAAAGTCAAAAACAAAATTATAGAAAAACAATCATTTAACCATTCATGGTTTATATTGTTTTCATTTATTTTACATCTAAAATAATATAGCTGACAATTAAAGTTTGTAAAAACAATGTCTTTTAAATTTTCACTATCATACAAAATCAAAACTCACGTGATTTGATACTTTGAAAGATTTCCAAGGATCGTATAAATTGAGTAAGATTCATATAAATAGCAGAGACATCACTTAAAAATTCAAATAAATCTTATAACCACTTGTTTATTTAACCTTATCCTTCTAAAATTCCAAAGTAAATAAGTTTATAACATTTTTTATTGTAGATTTTTTTTCTTTTGTAGCTTTTGAAAAATTATAAATTGATTCTAAATCATTGAAGATGTGACAATTCAAATCAATAAAATTAAAAAAAATATCACATCATGTACTCCTAAACCAATACATAATTTCTCATAATTTTTGATAAATAGCATCACTAGATTTAACAAAAGTTCGACCACATGGATTGTGTTTAATCTAGTAAAAAAATTTCATTTTATTTGTGATCGGAAGATTTACGAGTGTTATCGGTATTCCTAAATAAATTTTTTAAATAGTTTCTAGGCATATTTCTTGTCCAATATCCAAGCCGAAAAAACTTTCAAACTTCAAATTAATATATTTCATGTATATACTCGTTCTTAATTATGTTAGAATACATATAATACACTTTGAAATTTTTGATATATTTACTAGTCGATCAATCAAAGTGGTAGATCAATTGATCAAAGGGTTAGATTGATTGTGCATCGATGTTGTATGATCTATATCTTCTTGATTTGATTTTCAAATTAGTGTAGATCAATTGAAGTTGGATTTGAACGATCGAGGAACTGGATTGATCGAGAATCGATCGTATACAATTTTCCTAATCTCAAGTTTATTTTAATTGTTGTTGAATTGGTCAAAAAGGCTTTCGATCAGTCAACCTTAGTGGTTTGTTTGATCGAGTGGCTAATGGTTTCAACTTAAACCTATTTGTGTACTCGATCCAAAGTGTTCTTTTACCATATTATCTTTATTAAGTATTGCTCTATGGTTTGTTTAATGCACAGAATGATAATTGCTCTTTAATCTAGCATTAAGGTTTGATATCTCTTATATAAAAAACCTAATACTACTTGTTTTAAACCACCACACTTATTTTATTCTTCTAATTGTTTTATGCTTTCTCTTTCAAAATGTTTTAAAATCTAAATTATATTTTGTTAGACTCTTTCTTGAATTGATTTATCAAACATTGTGTGGTTATGCTTACATGTTCATATAGTTTTTTTTGTATGTTTTGATCAAATAGTTTTATATATAATCATAATTATTTGATTTAATTATTTAATTTTAAAGAAGTTATCTTTATTAAACTTGTGCTTAATATATTCTTTTTATGATTTGTTAAATGATTTTATTTAATTGATTTATTTTTGAATCTTCTAGTTTGAATTTTTCATTATTGAATATACTCTATGATACACTTTGCACTTGTGTTATTTGTACTAAGTTATCAGGTATTTGTTAAACGGGTTGGATTACTTATATAACTCGAGTTTTCGAAATGTTAGTCTAAATCCGTAAGAGATTGTGAAAAAAATAGCAACTTATAAGTATATTATTTTTGGGGCTTTATAATGGAGGTAGTATAAGATCTGACATTGTAATTGAATATTGATTTTCATAATAGATAGTTAGGTGATCCGATAAATAGGTGTTTTTACTCTAAGTTATTGTTACGGCCTACGTTATTTTTATTTAAAATATCGTGTGTCAAGTTCTTATTTATTTCTGCTTTATATTAATTACACACGGTTGAATGTCTAATCGTTTGTAATTTTTTAATTAGATATAATTTAAAAATTACTTATTTATTTCCTCTAGGTTAATTAGATTCGTAAAAATAAATTTCTAGTGACGATAAATTTGTAATAGAAAATATTTTTATTTGGGCAAAGGGATCTTACCTCAAATCTTGAAGGGTCAAACTTCTCAGGTTGAGGGAAGAAATCAGAGCAGTGATGGATACTTCTGAAGAGTGGAAGGACCTTCCAACCTTTAGGAATGATATAGCCTTCAAATTCCACATCTTGTACAGCTTCTCTGAATGTGAATGATAGTATACTTGCTGCTCTTAGTGTTTCTTGAATAACCTGACATACAATGAAGAAATTAAAGGTATATCTAATAATTCATGTTCATTACTTGTTACTATTAATTTTAACTTATCTAAAGTTCAGTCAATTTCTACGGTGAAATTATCAATCATTTTTTAATATATATATAACTCATGTTATGCACGTATTTTTTGTAGGTAAAAATATCAAAACTATAATATTTAATAATTTCTAACCAATCTAATAAAACGAAAATGTTAGTATCAAAATAACTAACGTCTCAAAATGACAATTTATTTATTTATTTATTCAATTTTTTTAATGAATTTTTTGTCAATATTAAGCATATATATATGTTTACATACCCGGCTTGTCAATGGCATGCGCCTAGTGTCATCCCAAGTAAGCCCACGCTTCTCAGAGATCAACTTGTTCTTGATCACTTCTTGTTCCCTCTGAAAAGTCAATTAGTTTGACTAAATATTAAATAAAAAAATAAATAAAAGAAGCTGCATGTGTTTCTTTAATTGGGGAATATTGCAAACAAATCCATATAGTCCACTCAATATTCATTGTATAATCCATATCTATAAAGCCAATAAACAATGATTGGGAATTAATTGGGGACAAAAGGTTAAACATGAAAAGATATAGAAGAAAATCTCCTCATCTACACTACCTGTCACTAAATGAAAGCAAAAGGGATTTTTATTTTTTTATTTTTAATTTAAAAAATATATATTTCCAAAGGGTGTAATCATGAAAATAAAATGCTACAAGTAATTACATACATGTGTAATCTTCATATAGGATATGACTAAGAGAATCAAGATAAGAACAAAACTTTACCCTAACAAAAGTTAAAAAATTTAGAACTTAAAAAATTACCGTGACAGCTTCTAATAGTTGAAGATTATCGTGCAAGTACTTGAGAACCCAAGTAAGAACACTAGCAGTAGTATCATGAGCAGCAAATATAACTCCAATAATATTATCAGCAATTTGAGAATCACTTAAATGATTCAACTTCTCATCTTTTGCTCTTAATAAAACTCCCAATAAACCACCACCTTTTCCTCCTCTTCCTCTTCTCTTCTTCATTAATTTCCTTAATGTCTCATTCAAATGTTTCCTTGCCTTCAAACAAAAGCACACAAAAATTCAATTATTCAAAATATTAATTAAACTAATCTAATGAAACAATCCCACATCGAAAAAATAAATAAATGGTTAAGAACATCTATAGTTATAAATATTGAAACAATGTATTCTTTGAGAGTTAAGCACCTTCATTGCTTTATAGAAGCCAGTACCAGGTAAGTTTATAGGCATTGAGTTATAGCCTTTCTCAAGAGAATGATACAGCTGTTTAATTACTTCTATTTCCAGGTCTAAAGTGTCCCCAAATGCAGATATAATTGCCACATCAAAAGCATACTGTGACAACACAGAAGAACAAAATTTTAGTGTTTTAGATTCCCTATGTGAAAAAAAATAAAAATAAAACAAAACAAGAAGCTGCTAACTCGTTTGTTAGTCATAATTAGTATGTATGCAAATAAAAGCATAAAATTAAAACGTTAGAATTATATCTGTAAATGGTAATTTATAAAATATACCCTTTTCATTTCTTGCAAAGTGTTGATGGTTTGGTACTTCCAAGTGGGTAAAAGCTTCAAAACAATTTGTTCAATTTCTGAAACTGACCCTTTTAGTGCACAAGGCAAAAAAGAAGATTGAACCAACTTTTTTAACATTGAATGATAGGCTCCTTGGTGAAAAAAGATAGCCTCTGGCCCTATAATTCTTTCCTTGCTTGGTGGATATGTTGGTTTAAAAAGATGAGCTTGACTAACTAAAACTGTTTTTGCTGCTTCAGGTTTTGAAATCATCACACAAGGACATCCCAAAATATATGTCTTGAATATTTCGCCATACCTGAAAATAAATAAAAATTAAAAAATTAAAACCAATTTTACTTTTCTTTTTCTTTTTAATAATTAAAGTCACTAAGCCAAATACAATTACAAAACAATACCGTTCTTTTCTCTTGAAGAAAAAGGCATTTGGGTTTTCGTTATAAAGCTTGAAGGTTTCACCAATGTAAGGCCAACCCATAGAGCCAGGAGGCAAGAGGTAGTGACGGTGGCGGATGAAGTGGAGGAGAAGAAGCAAAGAAGAGAGTAGAATTGAGAGTATGAAAACAGGCCAAAGGTGAGAATAATGATCTTGACATGAAGAATAAGAAAAAGTTGATAGAGAATTAGATGATAAAAGTAGCATATTGATGGTAAGATCAAGATAGAGAAAAACAAAAATTTGGAATTAAAATGGTTGAGAGTTTGAAAGAGGTGGCAATGAGAGAATTAATAAATAGTACAAATGTCGAATTGGTTTTAAGTGGTGAGTATTGAAGACGAGAAGAAATGGTGATGTGATGAGGAGGATTATATAGGGAAAATGTGAATGGACACATGTCATTGGAGTTACGGGAACACTTTTGCTTTAACCCCACATCCTCTGTTTGTCCATTAAAAAAAATATTTTTTTTTTTTTTTTTTTTGCAGAGCTGGGAAGGACGGTTACCACTATTAGATATCTTGGATTCATTATGCTGCTTAATTATTTTTTATTTTGAATGCTTTAATTCCTACTATATATATATATATATACAGAATAGCATTTGTAACGGATGAACAAGAGAAGATAACATCAACAATAACGAGAGATCTAGATTTATCAATTTTTTTTGGAATTAAGAAAATATGAGTTCGAATCCATGGGTGAACTGAATACATACATATTATATGTGCAATTCTTCATTTTTTATTTTTTTAAAAAAATTAAAAAAAAAAACCGGAAAAGCATCCCTTTTGAGCGATTAATTTAAGATAGGATTTAAATTTTGAATATTTAATAAAAGGTATTATAATTAATCTTACTGATTAGACTATGAACACATGTATAAAGATCTTCATCATTAATAACTAGCTAGGTACTTATGGAGGTTGATTATCAGCAATAGCATTTGAAATTTGTGAGAGATTTGGAAGTTGAAAACGGTAAAATGGTAATGAATAATTTATGTTTTATGTCCTAATTTTATAAATTGGTTGTAAATTTGTCACAACTTTTAATTTGTTAAAAAAAAAATCTCAGCATATTCGTGTTGTTCACTTTAAGGATTTAGGCATAATTATCGCTAATTTTATTCATATGAATATAACAAAAAAATGATTTCATTATTTTGAAATTGATGATATCATTAAATTGTTACATATTTTTAAATAAATGTATAAAAATATAATTTATTATTTTTTTAATAATTTAAATTTTTAATATAATTCATTTTTAAATTTTTTGAATATAATATTAATACTATATCCATATATAAAATATAAGTATTTAATCTGCATATCTGATAATGTAAACATATATAAAAATTATATACTATTAAAGTTTTATAAAAATTAGTTTTCTATCCATTTTTAAAGTATAAAAGTTAAAAGAATTGTTTACACATGGTCATATTGATCAGAGAAAAATATATAATTTTTTGGATGGGAAAATTCTTCTAAAATTATGAAAAATAATATTTTAAAATTTCTAATAATAAAAATAAATTAAACAGGGAGAGTTATGATTCATCTTTTAATCATACAAGTAAAAATATATTTTATGTAATAATAAAATTATTTAAAAAAATAATTAAAATAATATTTTTAAATTTTATAATAATAAAAATAACATTTTTACGTATACTTTATATATTTTTAATATTAAAAAAATATGATACATAATTTTATTTTAAATACAATCTAATTAGAAATTTTAATATTAAATTACATTCGGTTAAATTTTATTTAGTATTGTTAATTGTTGTTTTCACTTAAGATTTTAATATATATTTTTAAATTTTTTTATTTAGTATTGTTGATTGTTGTTTTCATTTAATATATACAATAGTCATATGTTACAATTTAGATGTTAATCTTTTATCTCATATGTTACAATTGGTTCGCTTACCTTCTTGTCTCCCTTTCTTAACAAGGAAAACCCATTAGAAATTTGAATATAAGAAATTTTTTTATCCAATAAATTTCATTTTGAAGTCCGTACCTATATTTATACAAAGTAAAAAATATATTTTTTACATATTTAAGTTATAGTGTATATTTTTATAATATAAAAAATATTTTTAAAAATTTTCAAGAATAAAATCATTTAAATAATTAAGTTTTATGAAAATTAAAATATTATTTATGTGATATCTTTGCTAATATGTTTTTTACGTATTCAAAATTATAAGATACCTAATTTTTATAATATAAAAAATTTAAAATTAATTTTTTTTAGAAATAAAATCATTCAAATAATTAACTCTCATAAAAATTAAAATATTATTTAATGCGCATCTACGTGCATATTAGATAAAAACCACCAATTTGATGGCACATTAATGTAATATATGTAAAAACGTAAAGTATGTTTTCTCCTCTAATCATATATTTATTTAATATTTTTAATGAGTTTATAATTTAAATTTATTACTCATATTTAAATATTATCTTATTTTATCCATTATTAACATCTCAAGCTTTCTCCTAATAATATTTTAATCCTAAGTTTAAAAATAATATCAATAAAATCTACTAATAATAAATGTCAAAAATATTTGGAAAAAATATTAATAAAGTTCATTTTAATAATAAAATTTTTAAAACGTTTTAAGCATAGGAACAAACTATGAATATTTATTGTTTAGGATAAAACATTCATAAAAAGTAGTCATTAAATGGAAAAAATTATAAATAATATAAATGATTGATTAAATTCATAAAATAATGTATCAAAACCCCGTGAATAAAATGAAATAAATAATATTATTCAAAAAATATTTATTTAAGTTAAAAATATATATTTGTCTGCCTATTTGATCGGTAGAAAAAGAATATTTTTTGTTCACAATATACTTTTTTTTCTTTGTATTATTATGTTATTTATTTTAAAGATGTATATATTAAATCGTACCATATAGTTAAATTATTTAGACATAGTTGATATTTGAGTGAATCCTAAGAATGTTAAGGATATGTATGCTTGATTCATGGGTAATATTTACTCATCTTTCTATTTTTTTTTTCTTGAACGGCTAAGGCATATTTGTAAATAATTTGATATTTCAATATGTATGTGTAGGATCCTTAATCTAATATTGTATCTATTTGTGAATAATTGAATTTTAAATTAATATAAATGTAATTTATATCCAAGAGTAAAATGTATAAAAATACAATTTTAGTAATTAAAAAATATATTTTAAATAAGAATAAAACATTAACTTATTGATAATTTCTTTATACTAGTCCCTAAACTTTAAACCTTAAATGATAAACTCAAAATCATGAATTCTAAATATTGAATCTTAAACTTTAAACTATAAATCTTAAATCTTAAATCAATTAGAGTTAGTTTATTTTAGTCATTCTAATATGCATATATGGTTTTATTTTTTAAAATTGTGCATTTTAATTATTAAGCATGTTATTTTTGTCATTGTTGCTTGTTAAATATGTTACTTTTGTCTTTTTTGTTGTAAGAAGTAAATACTAATTATATTGGGTCTTTTATTCATGAATAATTATGTGTCGTAGATTTTCAAATAAGGATAAAACTATTTTAAAATGATATGTTATAGTTTAAATAATATGAGTTTTAATGTATCTAATCAGGTATGAACTTTTAATATGTAGAGACCTAAGGTTAATATACATTTTAATGATGATAATACGACCCAAGGATCGTTAAAAATGAGGTACTATATGTGTTCACCATGATTCGAAGTGAGTTATGGCATGAAAGTCATTGGATCATATGAAAATATAAGCAAAAACATGTGCGCAATGGCACATGTGTAAGGGCACCTAAGTCCAAACCTCCCTAATTTGATTCAACTTTCTCACTTCCTAGATTGCGTTGCGGAATAGTATGATCGGCACCATGACACGTGTACTCTTATCATCAATTTCTAGTCATCTAATGAAGATCCAATGATTGATGTTTAATTTTCTTTCTAGGGTTTTATTTTCTTTCCTATATATATATATATATATATATATATATATATATATATATATATGTTAGGATGATTCGGTTTTTAGAGAAAAGCTAGTGAAGAGTCAGACAATTTTGACAAAAAAATGTATATATCTTTTATGAGGTGCATGTACATATCGAGAATTATATGTACATATGTCGATCATGTAGGGGTACATGTCACAGCCTGTGCGAAGGATGGGATAAGGTTGTGGGCTCGTTATAACAAGTGGAGTACATTTCCTTACAACAAGGTTATTTCTCAAGGGATGTAAAATGTAAGGTCTCAAATGACAACTATGAACTATAAAGATTTAAGGTCAAATGATAGGAACTAATTGTTTGAATAAGTGCTAGTACGTAAGAAGAGAGAAGATAATACTAGTATCTTTTATTCATCTTATCAATGAGATATATATAAATATACAAGAAATAGGTGTTAATGTTACATTGGTAGACACTTTATTTAAAACGTATATAAATATAATTATTTTATAATAAACTTTAAATATCTAAATGTAGTTCGTATAAGATATACAGACTAACAAAATAATTACAAGAACCACCAAGTCGTACAAAACTGATGTTAATAGGATCATCATCAAATCATACGAAATCAATGTTAATATATCACGAGATCTTGTTACTTAGTTCGCTTGAAACGGATTACATCCAATATCCTCTAACTAAAAGTGAATCCATTGTTTTATTGTGTCAAGTCGTCATATATGAAATTATAAGAGATGTCACTTCTTACATACGAAAGATATACATTTGATTATTTGATTGTTAGAATTAAGTAATTATTCCCTATACGATAATTAATGTAATCAAATGAAAAACAAATAATTTTTAATTTAAATTATTTCAACTAAACATCGTATTAATTTCTAATTCAGGCTTTAATACGTTACGAATTTATGAAAAACCAACTGTTTCACTTAAAATATTAAAAGAAGGGCTAGCACCTGGTACCAACACTTGTATTTGACGGAAATGGGTCAAATTTAATTTGTGGTTTAACTGCAAAAATATTTCTTTTTTAAATTTTAAATTAATATAATTTATTTTGAGATACATGATAAAAAATTTAAAATTAAAACCCACAATCTAGGATAAATGGAGCACTCAGTGAACAAAATATTTTGACTGCTGCGACAATTGCACGTACTTTTACTTCTAGAGTGTCCAATAATATTTTTATAAGTAAAATAAACATTTTTTACATTTTAAAACTATGATTCATGTATATATATTTATAATTTAAAATATATTTAAAAAAAATTAAATTTAAAACTACATGAATAGTTATTGATGAGCTATCAGTTAAAAACGGACCCTGCACTTTCATAACTTAACCAATAAAAACTTGGCATGTGCATTAGAAGTAGCACCAATTTCAACTATACATCATTACTCGAATAAAAAAAAATAGCACAACAACGTGTAAGACGTGGTTCAAGTGTTCATCAAAAGATTAGAATTATTAATATGAATGTATAAAAAAAATGTTTCATTAAATAAATATTATAATATTTATTTTAAAAAAAATAATTTTTTAAAATCAGATATCTTACATTTTATATGCATTATATAAAATTGAAGTTATTGATTAATAAAAAAATAAAAAATAATATTATAAAAATTTATAATCATAAATATATTATTTTATTTTTAATAATGTTTAATTAGACGCTATTAAAATTAAAATCTTATTATTTAAATTCATATAATATTAAATACTGTTTAATTAAATTTTATTTAATATTATTAAAATATAATTTTATTATTAATTTTCATAAAATATACACACACGAAAGATGGTAAAAAACAAAGATAAACAATTAAAATATAAAAATATTAAATATAATTTTTTAAAATAACATTAGATTTATTTTTTATGTTAACTTTTTTACATAAGAATAGTTTATCTTATTTATAGGTAAAGAAAAATAAAAAATGAACTTTTTAATTTATTATTTTAATAAAAATAAATTTTAAATTTATATCTATTAATTATAATAACATAAATTTAAAGTAATTAAAAAAGTTATAAAAATTTATTATAAAAAATAACAAATTTCTGCGAAAGTGAAGGAGCAAAATACATTTGAATAATTTTTTTCTTTTGATTTTTAAGAAGAAATTTGTGTTATCTTAAAAAATAAAAAAGTACTTGAATTAGGAATGTGCAAGAACTTGATGATTTTTTACATAACTATTTTTAAATTAAGATGTAAAATTTATATTTAAAATTATTTAAAAACTGTTAAAATTTGAGAATGATTTTTATTCTTAGATAATGAAACGAATTGGATAATAAATAATATTTAAAATTAAAATTATTTTAATAAATATAATATATATGAAAACGGACGTAAACTTATATCAAAATAAATGTCGAATGTTAGTTCCCGTTCTTGAAATTAATAAAACCAACGATAGAAATAACTGTAAATACTCGAACCCACCATTGTTTTTCACATTCCTAGCTTTAATCAAAAGATTGACTTGTATCACCGGCATGTCCCAAAATGTCTTGAATTCCCAAAAGTTCTCACGTGTCAACAACGTCACACCTAGCCACCTTGGCACTGTAACTTTCTTCTTGACCATACACCTGTCCTCCTCCGCATGTATTATATATAAGTAGCATGCTACGAATTTTTCTCCTACTCTAGCTACCAGGGAAGCTATTTAATGCAGACAGCCGCAAGTAAATCACTGCACGACTTTCATCATCTACATAGACGGTTCAGATTGACCCACGTTCTAGAGATTGGGTATAGACTTCGTTTCTATGATTGCGCACGTGTCCTATTTTGGTTAGGTTTAGTATCTGAGAAGAATCAGATCTGACGGCTGTAACTGATAAACTGACAGTGTATTTAACTAAACGAAATAATTTAACTATTCTACTTTGATATTATTTTATGTATTATTAATAATTAATAAATTCGTACACATAAAATTTATATTTTATAAAAAAAAATCTACATTCATAATTATTTTTACGTACATATTTTTATATAATACAAATAATAATAATAATAATAATAATAATAAATAAAAATTGAACGGATGAATTGCCCTCTTAAACTAAATCAAATTTCCGACCTACCCTCTCATAATTTGAATCTGACATATCATTTAAAATGTTACGTGCCGCATCAAATCACGCAAATGATAAACTTTGTTAAATCTTAACGTATTCGGCGTAAAAACATATTTTATTAATAATAATTGTAGTTAATAATATTAATATTAAAAATAAAATAATTAATTTATAATTTTAATATTTTTCTAAAATAAATATACAATAAATTATATGAAAAATAACCCATGAATATTTTAATTATAAAATTAATGTTATTAGTAACTTAAATTTTAAAATATATTTTATAATCTCTTAATTAAATTATATGAAAAATAGTTTATAAATATATTAATTATGAAATTGGTTTTTTAATTTTTATTTAATTTTTTAAATTTTAAAAATGTTTTATAATCTATCGATTTTTTGAAAAAAAATGATAAATTAAAAAATATTATCATTTTAATAATTTTTTAATCAAAATATTATATTTTATTATTAAGTGATTAAACCACGATAAAATATAAACTATCAATAAAAAAATAAAACTTTAGATAAAATTATTTAAAAATTTAATGTTTAATTTTGAAATATATTAAAAATAGATGTTAATTTGTACTTTTATAAGATATGATATAAAAATCTCTATTAATTTTATTAGTTAATATTTTTACAAGGTTTTAAATTATATATTTAAAAAAATTATTATATTCTAATAATTTTTTTGTGAAATGAAAAAAAATCATAAATTTAATAGTTATTTCAATTAATTGTTTACATACTTTCAATTAATATAAATTATTTTCTTAAATTCTGGAAACGTAAATATAAATATATTCTTTATTATACTATTTTTATCATTTCGTATTAATTATTATTATTTAAAAAAAACGTTTTAATAATATTTTGTATTTGAATACCGTCTCTTAGCAAATACAAATAAATTGATTAATGTATACACTCACTTTTATATCCAAAACCGACTCATATATGTTTTCATTTCAATTGATTTGTTAAGATAAAAAATAATAATATACAGAAATATAGTTAGTTTATTTATTTCAAATTTAATTCTTAAAAATAATTAAATTGCAAACATTTTCCTAATATTATTTTCATATATTACTAAAATCACCATTTTATACGTGCAATTAGTACAAAAAGAGATTAATTTTTGCCTTTGTGACAAAGGTTACATGTTAACTAGGTCATGAACGTGATGGGTTTCGAATTGGTGCTCAAGATTTCAGACAAAAATAATAATGAAAATCTAAAATTTTAATTTTAATAATGTAGACGGTAGTAGTACTTCTAGAAATTGACGAATGGTGGTGAGAAAATTAAATAATTATTTCGTGATGTATAATTTATATTATCAAATAAATTGGAAAATGGAACACATAAATAAAATATAAGTGCATAATATGTGGTTGTTGATTTGTTCGAAAATATCAATACGCATGACAAAGTCCAATCTAATCAAAATCTAAAAATATATATCTCGTTTTGAAAGTTGGAATCCACAAACTATCTTCAAACTTCGAATTCAATAACTATCAAATAAATTTTGTTTGAATGTCTTACAAATTGAAGAAAAAAAGAATGTAAAGCATGTGCATAAGTTGAAATGGGAAAAAAAATTAGATTATAAGTGACTACATTGTATATAGGCATTTAACAAATCTTCCAACTTTAGATCTAAAAGTAAATATTTTAAATATTTTTATTCTATTTTAATGATTAATTTATAATAAAATATAAAATACTTTAATAATAACAACAATTTTTATTCTTCCTACATTTATTATAAATACGTGAAATGTTTTTTTTTTATATTTATATAAGTATAATTACAAATAATTCTAATTATGATTATGATTACTTATAATTAAAAAAAACATATCATGATTGAAGTACTTAATTGTAAAATTATCAAAAATAAGTTTTCAGGAATCATAAATTATATATATTAAGTATCTTTGTCCCACATTGGATAGGAACAAAGTAGCAAAATTGCTTATAAGTTTGGACAACCCTTAACTTAATGAGATCTTATTGGGTTGATTTAGGTATGGATTTCTAACATGTTAACAAATCTAGGCTTGGTCTCTATGTGCTTGGAGCTTGGGCTCTACCACAGTCTCACCGTGACGCTAATGTTTACCTCTATCCGTCGTGTGGAGGGGACCTGTTAAGTATACTTATCTCACATTGATTATGATTGCTGCTTATAAACCTGAACAACCATTAACTTAATGATATCTTATTGGGTTGAGTTAGGTCTAAGTTTCTAACGATATAGATAGAATTCTTTTGATTAAAAAAACATTTTATTCATTTAAGTGGCTATTATAATCTCACTATATATTATATCTTTGTTTTTATTATTTTAAAGAATCAATTTACCAAACTTGAAATTATACAAAACTATTTTGAATTGCTCAACACAATTTTGAATTGCTCAACACAAGTTCAATCATGATACGAAATAATAACTAATAATATTTTAAATTATTCTTTCATTAAATGAAAAAAAATCCATACCAACTTAAATATTGATTATAATATTTGATGATAATTTTAAAATATATACTTTTATGTATATTTAGTAAATCCTTAATACATGTAATATAAATTTTTATATTTATTCGTCTCATCGTATAATAATATTGAAAATAAATTATATTTAATTAACACATACTAGATTTAAATATTTTGATATCTTTAATACTTAAAATTATTATAGAATCATCAAGATTTAAAATTATATAATAATCTATGCATCTTGTATCAAATAAAGATTTGAACCAACCTAATTACTTACAAAATATAATTGTTTATTGGTATGTATGTTTATATACATATTTAAATTTATATTTATTTAATGATGAATATTTTTTTCAAAAACACGTGAACAATAAAAATTTGAGTTGGAAATGTTTTAAAATTTGACATTGAAACACTTTTAAAACTACTTAAATATGTGCATTAGTTAGTTGTATTAGTCATACATTTTAAATTAACATATTATTTAGAAACTTTTAGTAAAAATTATTAATAAGATCACAAATAAAATGATCATAAATAAACATCATTGATAACAAAAACAATGAAGATTAAGCAATAAATTTCTTATCTTTATTCATTCAAAATTTCTCACTATCAAAAAGGATATTTACTTAACAAAAAATATATATACAACCTGACTAAGTATATAAACTAATAATCTAAACATGTATCTAAAATTAAAATTAGACTATATATATATATATATATTGCTGTCAAAATATTCTTTTGAAAAATTTCATGACACCTTCATTATTAAGCAATTAAATATGACTATTATTAGCATGGATGAATTCTTAGTTGGACAAACATCAAAATAGATCTGATAGTGAGAAATAAATAAAAATTTATTCAAATGAACAAATATGATTTTAATTTTAAATTTTGAAACACAATTTCAAACATAATCTCTTAGTAGGTCGTGAATAGTTTATAAATATTATAAATTATAAACTTTATTCCTTTAAACTTATATCTCCGTAGAAAATAACGTTTTTAAATCCCGTTTTATTTCAACTCATCAAATACCACGTAAAAAGTATTATATATTAAAAATATTAGAAATAATATCTTTATATATAATTTTAAATCAAAATATATACGAATTATTTATATTAAAAGATAAATATTTTTTCCTTAGTTATAAATAAAACACTTATTATAAAAACATCAAATCGATTAACTATTTATTTATAATTATTATTAACAATAACAATGTTTTATGTTTCATCCTTTTAATTTATCAAATATTTTATAGTGAATATAAATACAGTTGTTATAATATAATTTTATGATTATTAAACCATAATTCATTTATGTGACAACGTACACCTATCTTAATTAAAACTAATGAACTCAACTTTCAGTTAATTAAGTTTTGATGGATTTAATGGAATTGACTTTATTATTGTTTTAATATAAGTTTCTTTTAAATCTATATGGGTAATAATTTTGGCCACGACGTAAAAATTGGACTTAAATACGATCCAATATAATTTCGGATCAATAATGAATAAACTTGTTTGAACCCGATAAAACCGATTGAGTCCAAGTCATTTATGGGTCAACCCGTTAAAACAATTATTTAAAAATTAAAATAGTAATAAGAATGAGTATTGAACGTGTTACGTCTTTTAATATAACAATCCTCAAATCAAATTGATAAATACTACCTAAAATTGTTACAGTTTGAACCGATTTTTATTCGAATATAAGTAAACCAAAGTGATGATAAATAATACTTAAAATTAAATTTTTTTTTTTAAATTTATTAAAAAAAATTAATAAATAAAAAATATATATATTAATGATATTGAATATTAATATATAAATTAAAAATTAAAAATTTAAATATCTAAAAAATAAATATAATATATATCATATATAAAAATAAATTATATACATTTTGTACACAATGATATCGAATACCGTCTCCCTAACATTAATCGATGATATAAAAAATGACATATATCTGAAGTCACAGTTAAAATACACGATCCAAACTCTCCTCCACGAGGCAGTAGTAAGAAAATTTTCTCAATCGGCGAAAAGAAAAAAAAAAAGAAGGAATAAAACATATTAAAAAAAATCAAAATGGGATCGCAGCTCGCCCTCTCTCTCCGGTGGAGCTCGAGTTCTACGCCCTAGCAGAGTAGTACTCATCTATCAAACTCTCCTTGTTGACACCGCCGTCCCTGCTAAGGACCCTCGCAGGTTGATGGAGGAAGAAAGATAAAGACCCAAAAGCATCCAACTATGAACATGAAAAGCAAAGAATAGTAGCAACGGGAGAGGGAGAGAGAGAAAGAGAGAGAGAGAGAGAGAGCTTCTAATCCCTCGTCCCCAACGATTTATTGAATTCAATACTTTATATTTAAGCTTTTACATGATGATGTTCACAATATAGTGATTCTGAATTCTGTAATATATATATATATATATACATATATTCCATATATCATTCTGTTTATGGTTTTTTTTTTTTTTTAGACTCAGATAGATTTTGATGACATAGAGATGGTGTACTGTTTTATAGAAAACTATTCATTATTTGTTACTCCTTTTTATATTAAGAAGTTTAATTATTGAAATTTAATTTATATTTTTTATTTATTTAATAATACTCCTAATTATATTAAGAAATTTTATTATAAATTTAATTTATATATATATATTTATTTAATAATACTCCTAATTAATGATTTATAGTAATAGCAAGTTATTCGCATTTCGCTCTTGCCCATGTAGCGCATGTATGACACATGCTGTATTTATCTTGAATCTCCGGACGGGCGCATTTTGCAGAAAAACTGATCCAAATCTAACCCAATCAATATTTACATATTTGGTCACCGAAATTGACATATAATATACTAAAATGATCTTAAAAATACAAATAAGAGATTTATGATATTTCTGAATACAATTTTGTTAAATAATGGTGCAAAACAATAAGGTACAAACAACACCATAAGTCCCTTTTTAACTAATATATATATATATATATATATATTAGGTAAGCTTCTCTCCTACTACTCTCCCTGAGAAATAACAGCCGTTGGAGATAGAAAAGATAGAAGCTGCAGAAAAGAGATAGCAATAGCAGCGCAGAGAAGAATATGTTAAGAACTTAAAGAACTCCCGGGGATAAATAATACACTAACGGCAAGCAATCACCAACAGTTTGGTGAATAAAAATAGGATTTTTAAGAATATCTTTTTATAATTGTGTTTATTTTTAATTATTACAATTTTGTTTTGCTTTTGTATAAATAGGTCTAAACATTCGTTTATTTATTTTCAATAAAAACATTTCTTACATGTTATCATAGCTTAGGAAATAATTCCGAGAAAATTCAGCTCACATAAATTTTTCATTTTTTCTTAAATATGTTTTTTTTTTCAAAATCAATTTCGATTCACAAAATAATTTAAATTTCACCACATCATATTATTCAGATTCACCCGAGCAATATGCAATTAAAATCAAGCCAAAATACCTATCCATGCGCCTACACGCGCCTTCCCTGAGTTCACCGGCGTTTCACGTGTCAACGCGCCAACTGCTGAGGAAGACGACTCCAATGACACGTCGTTTGCGCGCCGCTGAAGCAAACGACGCATCATTCACCCGATTCTGTTCTCCATCCGGTCTAATCCGGTTCGGTATTCATCCGGTTCAGGGCTCCCCCGTTGCAGCCGTCGTTCCAGCCACTCCAACTGCCGGTTCACCCACTTTACGACTGGTTTTGTGCTGAAATTTCCGATTCTGTAATTATTGACTCATTTTCTATAAGATAAAACATATTTCAGTTCATTATTTGTTTCAAAAATAGTCATTATTGTCTAAAACATATTAAAGTCTATCCCGATTTTTCGAATATTCACTCAAAAATTATGTCTGAAACTACCAATGAAATTCATACACAATATTCTTACAAAAATTACTCACAAATGAACTCACATCTCAAGTACAATCGATACAATAATATCGGTCACAATTCTAAAAGTTGTCGAAGTTATCTTAAATGTGATTTATGTGGTCTTAATGGACACAATTATGAAAATTGTCGAAAACGCCTCAAATGTGATTTCTGTGGTTTAAATGGACATTACATCAACATGTGTTGTAAAAAAGATCAATTCAAGATGAGAAAGATGCAAGTTCTGGGTTCTGGCTTCCACTCTAAAGCTCACCATACTAATCTTCAGGAAAGCAACTCCAACACAAGGACACCATCCCACAACCTTACATACGCTCAATATCATGAGCTTCTTACCCTTTTCAATCAAGCCAAATCAGGTAGCATGGTAAGACAAATGACTACTTCTTCAGGTAATATATCATGTGCAAATGTTTTCCATTCAGAACCCCGTTGGATTCTTGATATAGGAGCAACTGATCACATGGTCTGTTCTCAAAACCTTATGAGCTCTAGCATTCCAGTCACTAATCAGCATGTACATTTACGTGACCATTCACTTACCCATGTCACGCATATTGGCACTGTACATTTTTCTAATAATTTCATACTCCATAATGTCTTATGTGTTCCATCCTTCAAATTAAACTTGGTTTCAATAGCCAAACTAACTCAAACTACACTTTGTCATGTCACCTTCACTAATAATATGTGCCTTGTTCAGGACAAATGCTCAGGAAAGACAATTGGGATGGGAACTGAGAAAGCAGGACTATACTACTTGACTATTTCGAAGAAGGCTGAATGTTTCTCTATTTCAAATACTACTCCAACCAACCTTCATCTATGGCATCAACGACTTGGTCATCTATTTAATAACAGTTTGCGTGAGCTTTCTCTTTCCATTAACATACCTTTTTGTTCTATTAGTAATTGTTACATTTGTCCACTAGCTAAGCAAACGTGTAATCCATTTCCTTTAAGTTCCATCAAAACAAAAGCACCTTTTGAATTAATTCATGTTGATATTTGGGGTGGCTATCACATTCCAGCACTTAATGGAGCACGTTATTTCCTCACTATTGTTGATGACTACTCAAGATGTACATGTGTCTATCTCTTAAACACCAAATCTGATACACTCACATTTCTCACCACATTCATTAATCTTGTTGAAACACAATTTGCATCCAGAGTTAAAATCATTCGTAGTGATAATGGACCAGAATTCTCTATGACCGAGTTGTTTTCTAGCAAAGGAATCCTGCATCACACCAGTTGTGTGTCTACCCCTCAACAAAATGGTGTTGCTGAACGCAAACATCATCACCTTCTCAATGTGGCCAGTGCATTACTCTTCCAAGCCAACCTCCCTAAACAATTCTGGAGAGATGTCATTCTTACAGCCATATACCTCATAAATCGTACTCCAACACCTGTTCTCAAGGAAAAAACACCATTTGAAATCCTTTTTCACAAAGTTTCTAAATATGAACATCTTCGTGTTTTTGGTTCCCTTTGCTTTGTGTCTACACATCATGATCGACCCACCAAGTTTGATGCTAGATCACATAGATGCATATTAATTGGGTAACCATCTGGGATAAAAGGTTATCATGTCTACGATCTGAAAACAAGTAAGACTTTAGTGTCCCGTGATGTTATCTTTCATGAACATGTATTTCCTTATCTCATTTCCACTATCAACACTCTTACTCTATTCACTCCATCAGAAAATACTATTTATGATTACATACCTAACATTCGTCAATTAACCAATCCAAATACATCACTTTCTCATACACCATTTGTCCTTCCAACAATCGACTCAGATATTCTTCATCTTTAAAATTCATCTATAGAAACACCATCATCAACTTCTCCACCACACATGAGTCCTCCAACACCAGTCACACATAGGCTTCGTCGATCCACTAATGTTCCTAGATACCTTCAAAAATATCATGTAGAAGCTTCCTTGTCTTCTCAATCCTTCCCTCTGTCTAACTCAGCATCGTCCAATAACAAAGGTACTTCTTATTCTCAATCTCATGTACTTACCTATGACCAATTATCACATGTACATCGTGCCTTTGCTACTTTATTTCCATTCTTAGGTAACCAACCACATTTGCTGAAGCTTTCAATGATCCAAAATGGCGGCTTGCCATGAAACAAGAACTGGATGCTCTTGAAACTAATGGCACTTAGACGCTTCAACAGCTTCCTCCAAACAAGAAACCATTTGGTTGAAAATGAGTTTACAAAATCAATTATAATCCTGATGGTTCTGTAGAACGATACAAGGCTCAGTTAATGTTCAAAGGATATAGTTAGATTGAAGGTTTTGACTACCAAGAAACTTTTGCACCAATAGAAAAAACCAAATTCACAATAAAAATTTGATCATCAATCTCACAAACCAAAAGGATTAACAAATTTAATTTGAACAAAATATCAATCGAAACGGTACTAATCAAATTTCAAAAGGAAAAAAATCATTATAATATTGTGAATATAATATTCATTGCTCAAAAGAAATCCGATCACCAAAATAAAAAGGTTCCGATATTAATTGTTACAATGCTTAATAATAAACTGAAAAATAATAACTTATTTCAATAATATAATATATAAAAACGTAGAATACATATTTATATATTAGTGATTTATCTCCCCAATTATATATTTGTTGATTTGATGTGATAAGATTACAAGAACTTATCACTCAAAGCTATATAGTTAACAGATTGATTAATTTTAATATTTAATATTTTATTTATAATGGAAACAATCATAGTATAGAAATCCTAAATCTAATGGGTTAGTTTAGGTTCATGAATGCAGCGAGTACATGAACTTAACATAGAATACAAATATTTATAATACATCTCATTATAGACTTAAAAATAAATACATATTTATTTAATATTTTTTTTATTAATTACATTAATTTTATTCTAACACATTTTATTAATTATTGGATATGACTTAAAACTACCAATAATTATGCTATTTTAAGTAAAATAACTCCAACAAATAATACCTGTCCCAAATCAGAAGGTTTATATTAGAACGCTTCAAAAGTTTTAGTAATTTTATTAATTTGAAATATAAAACAAATGAAAAAAAAAAGAGATTGTAATATGGAAGTATCGGTTGTTGAGCTCAAAAATCATATTGTAGTTATGGGCTAAAGTATCGTATCTGGGCCATCCTTTGCAATGGGCTTCATATTTTTAGGGTTAAAGGATTCTTTTTATGAACGGAGTGAGGACTCTATTCTATTCTCTCTCTCTCTGCCTATAGTTTTCATCATCTCTTTCTTTTTTCTTTTCTATTATTTTTCAGGTTGGAAGAATAATTTAATTTTTTTATTTATAAAAAAATTTAAAAGATAATATTTTATTTCTTTATTTATAAAAATAATATTAAAAAAACTTTTAATGGTTTTAAATTTATTTTAAAAAAATAAAATTATGCTAGATATCTCAATTATTTTACTATTTAATATGTGAAATTATCAAAATATCTCTTCTTAATTTTGTTTGTAATTTTTTTTTATTTAATAGGTGAAGAATAAATAATGAAAATATCTTCGTGTTTAAATTTTTTATTAATAAAAATCTTTTTGTAACTCTTTTTTAGAAATAAAAAAGATTAATGAGTATATTTTAAAATTTTAAAAATTAGAAAATATTTTTAATTAAAAAAAAACATGATATTTTTTTGTATTTTTTAATTAAACAATTTTTGTTCGGCAAAGAGAAGATATTTTGTATAAAAAAAATAAGTATTTTTTAATTAAACGCTTTTTGTTTGGCAAAGAAAAGATATTTTGTTTAAATATACTTTTTTTATACATGACATTCATATTATCTTTATTTGTCGTTCACTTAATTGATTCTGCAAGAACAAATGTCAGGATATTTTAAGATATTTTCCGATCAATGTTCTCCATGAGACAGACTATTAGCAATTTTGCGCCAAATGAATTTACGGTCCGGCAATCATTTCAGATACCACTCCCACCATTTTACCATAAACTCACATTTAAATTTTATTTAATAAAAAAAATTAAGTATCATTTAATTACTCACATTTTCATATCAATAAACTTATAATCTACCTATTTTATTTTAAATATATTAATAGTATAAAATAAAAATTTATTTAAAAATTATAACCCAATTAATAGTACAAAATTAAAATTTATTTAAAGATTTTAACTTGTGTCATGCATGTGCATATGAGTAAAAAAAATTGAAGGACAAATTTGTTTATAAAATTGTTTCATGTTAAGAATCTATCTTTCAATCTTCAATATTAAAGTTATTATAAATTTTATTCGATATTGATTTTAGATAAATATCTTAAGTTTTTCTCTTAAAGTCATCCATCCACTTTGATATTTTTTGCAAAATGATCTTAATTTGAATTAGATTTTTTTTAAAGATTATTTCTCAATTTTTTATGTTTAGTTTTAGAGTTAAATTAATTTTTTTAGTTAATAATGGTTAAATGAAAATTTTAATTATTTAGTTTCTTTGCTAAATTTTGTTATTATTTAATTATTTTAAATCTTAAATTTTGATAATTAAAATTAAACATATGAATTATTATTATACTGTTATTAAATAAAGTTTCTATTAAAATAATAAACTCCCAAATTTCATGTCCACTTTTTATTTATTCAATAAAAAAATTCATATATTTATTTTTTAAACATCAAATAACCCCAATATTTATTATTAGCTCGAAAGAAAAAAATTAATTTCACCTTTATTTTAATTTTTCATATAAAGTTTTTAATTAATAGATTTTTAAAATTATAGAAAAATATAACTATTTGATAGATAAAAAATAAAGTTATACAATATAAAAATTAAAAAAATGTAAAAAAAAAAATTTATTAAGCAAAAACAAAAGTAATCTGATAATTTGAAACAACAGCATCACACTCATAATAAAACTGGTTGAAGGGGGAAATAACTATCACTGTAACAAAACAACAACAATAATAATAACAGTAAATCAAACAAGTGGATGACACTCAAATTACTAGAGTCGTGGCGAAAATATATTCCCGCGCTTTTATGATACTAGTGTCTAATCGCAATTCTTATTTTCTTTGGAAAACAATACGCACTCACACATTACTTTAATATTTATAGGATTCTAACTTAATACTTATCGTCGATCCATATCATTATAATATAAAAAAACAATTATCGACCTATTTTAGTTATTATAAAAATAATATTTAATTATTATATTTTTACTTTTTATAATATTTTAATCTTATTATTATAATAAATAATCCCACAAATAAATATAATATTTTATTTTATTATTTTAATTAAATTTTTATAACTTATATAAACTATAACTAAAATAACTAAATAATATTAAATTTATAACTTAAATATCACTTTTAAAATAATATGATTTGATAATATTTTATAATTAATTTATTAAAAATTTTAAATATTAATATTAGAATTATTTCGATTTATAGAGAAAAAAATTAGAAAAAATTAAGAACAATCGATGAAATATGTGGATAACATAAATAGTCTATCAATTTATAAAATATTATGTGTATATGTGTCGATTATATATAATGTATACATTTTAGAATATCATATGCTAAAAGTAAACATATTTATAATCTGAGATTGATTACACCAATAGCTCGGGTTGATGGTTGATCATATAGATACCAAAATTCCTTTGAATGAGTCTATTTTCTTGGTGTGTTATGCACTTGGGTACTATTAATTTCCACATTAGTTGAGAATAAGGTATCAGTGCTCCTTATAAGTTTGGGCAATCATCTAACTCACAAGTTGGTTTTTGGGTTCAGAGTTAGGCCTGTGTTTCTAAGTTGGTATCAGAGTTAGGCTCTTAGCTTTCTCGTACTCTCATCGACCCTCGTGTCGTAAATCCGGACTCTAGACGATGTGGAGGGGAGATATTAAGTCGCGTTAGGTAAAAGTAAAGCGCATCTTTCTTATAAGTCAGTGTAATCATCTAACTTCATGGTGTTTTGGGTTGAGTTAGCGCAGGTTTAAGTGATAGAAACAGATTCTTTAGAATGATATGTCTTGTGATTTAAATTGTCTGTTAGATTTGAATTATTAGATTTGTCGGGTTTCAAATCGATACATATGTTGCAACAATTATTTTTTATTCTTAAAAATAGATTAACTTTATTATTTTATTAATGGATGGTTATTTAATATTAAATTTTTTAAAATAAAATTTATTTTAAAAATATTGAATTACTCGTGTGTATTAGAATAACTCTTGAACTAATTTTATTTGTGAATATAAATGGCAGTCCTCTTCTTACAGTAAAAAGCAGTGAACACAAGCTATGAGATCACCGCGTGTTGACCCACGTAGGTAAATGATCAACAGTAAAACGACGCGTAGATGTTTCGTAATGCTGATCTGTCCGAACCACAACCGCAAAAATAGCTTTACCCCTAGCGACTTCTGGAACAAGCCAAAGTTTTCTACCACTTGAACAAAAAATAAAACACCTCTAGTCCTATATATATACCATCTCAATGCAAAATTTTAAACATCGTGTACGCTGAAGAAACTTCAATATTTTCAAAGAAAAAGTACTCTTTGTGAAAGCAGAAGCATAGATGGGTTTTAACTATGAGTATGATTACGAGGTAGAAGAACGCTGTTCAACACCGACACGCAGAGAGTGTCAAATTCAGGTGGGTTCTGTGCCGCCACCACCGCCAAAGAAGAAGCCTTTTGTAGTGGAAAAGAAGAGAGAAACTCCAAGAAATGGGTATTTTAGTCCACCAGAGATTGACTTGCTTTTTCTTAATTGGACACCAAGAAGACAAGCTTGTAAATAGAGGAAGAAGTAGAGATGTTTGAGTACAAGGGTGGTTTAGTAATTTAGATACTGTGATTATGGGTAAAGGACTTGGCCTTTTTTCGTTTTTTGTGGGAGTCAAACATGAAACGAAGGTATTTGAATAGAAGCTAACTAGGAAGTTAACGTCTGGTTATACTATGTACTTTGTTCTGATTCAGATGGCATTTTGGTAATATTGATATGTTTAAAGTTTGAGGAAATTATGTGACATACAGGAATTTTAGTTTTGATTATAGGAATTTTATTATTATGTTAAAAATCTTCAAAAACTTAATACTATTTTTACATTGAATATCATTATATTCAGTATTAAGTTTCAATAGTTTAGGAGCAAAGATGTACCTTTTATAAATTTATGTAATTTTTAACTTAATGACAATTTATTAGAGGTTGAGTTACGTTAAGAGTTACTTTTTTTTTTTAGAATATGTATTAAAACATGATTTAATTGTATTTGAATACATGATATTTGGTATTATGTCAGAGAAGTGTAAGTCCTAGGTTTGGTATAAAGATTGTGTTGTCATATTTTATTTTTATTTTTTGTAAGAACGTTTGTTAACCTTGGTTATTCCTTGGCTGCAAAAAAGGACTCAAAAAAATTTTCTTAAACGAAGCACTACAAAAATAAGATAAAAAGGGTATAAAATTTTTTTCCTCAAATTAATCACTACAAAAATAAGAAAAAGGGCATGAAAAAAGTGTATTTTAGTTATTGAGTTATTCAATGGTGCACTGTTAATTTTTTTTAAAAGATTATTGAAGTTCATAGGTCAAAAATCCATGTTATTGGTCCCAGTTTCATTATTATAAATTATTTATGAAAAAATAATTTTAAATATTTAGTTTTTTTTATTTAGGTAAAAAAATAAAGTTTTTATAAAATAGTAATGAAAATTTGGGCTAAATGTCACGATTTTCAAAAAAAAAATAGAAAGAAAATAAGATAAATGATTATTTTATGTATGCACGAAGATTAATTATGATGCTCTGCAGAATTGGCCTGGGGTTAGGAACTATTGTAACCAAACTCAGCTTAGCCTGTTATTTTGATAACTAGCAATAATGCTCTGCTGCCTGCTGCTGGGGTTCAATAAATTTTCCTCAATTTTCAGAACTTGCTTAGTTTTTTTGAATCGAAAACAATATGGGGAGCAGGTTTTATGTCAATTGGGATATAGTTTCGATCCAATCAAAATTTTCAAATATATATATTTTTTTAACTTTTTCATAAAAATTTAAATGAATTCTGTAAAATCCCAACTATATATATTGGTCGGGATGAATAATCGTCTTAACACACACATATATATATATATATATATAAATTTAAATAGTTGAAAGTATAAATATCATATGTTATATACAAACCTCATCCTTATACAGTTGACATGGATGAAAAGTTGTAAACCCTGAAATAAAATATCTATAAGAATTTTGATAAGAGTCAATTATAAATATATTTTTTAGTTTCATGAACTAACGAAAATACAGTATATATTTATCACAATCTTTTTTTTTTCATTATTTCAAATTTTTAAAAAGGAAATACTTGTAAAAAACTCAATAAAAATAAAAAATAAAATCGAGGGATGATTTTATAATATAATAATAATTAAGGGAATATTGTTGCATATTTTATAAAACTCCGTCATTTTTGTTATTTTTGAAAATTTATCACAATATTGTTGAATATTGCTGCTGGGTTGAATCTATAGGTTGGCATGACATGGCATGCAAATCTACTGATCAAATTTCAGATGCTAGTGCATGCATGCCATATATATGGATGGAACAAACAAAAACCGAAATCTTTCTCTCTTCATATATATATATATATTATTACTTGGTACTGTTTCAATTCTTGGTTTTATATATATATATATTATTACTTGGTACTGTTTCAATTCTTGGTTTGTATATAACAGATGATATTTATACTTTCAACTATATAAATATATATATATATATATATATATATATATATATAAGTTTCTAATAATAAAAGTTGTAATTCGAATTGGAATGAGTAATAAAAATAAAAATGTAATTTGCAGTGTAATTCGAATTGGAATGAGTATAATAAAAATAAAAATGCAACCGGTAGGAGTAGAATTAATGTGTATTTTAATTATGTTAATTATCCTTGATGCGCATCGATTATGAACAAAACAGTATCGTTGTTTATAAGTTTGGACAACTCTTAATTTAATAAGATCTTATTGGGTTGAGTTAACCCGAGTTTAACGTGTTATCGTGGCTGCTACATGTGTTTGGGCTGGTGAAATTGGGCTACTGCAGTCTGTGTCGCTAATGTCGCCTTTGTCCATGTATAGAGAAGTAAGTATCGCTTGTCTCACATCGATTATGAAGCAATCAAAGTAGTGATTATAAGCAGCTCTTAACTCAATGAGATCTTATTGGGTTGAGTTAGGCACGAGTTTATAACGTGGTATCAAGTAGGCTGCTACATGTGTTTGGGCCTAATTCACCTGTGGTCTACATGTCGCTAATGTTCACCTTTGTCCGCCGTATGGAGTGGGCTGTTAAGTATCCTTGTCCCACATCGACTATGAACAAAACAGCATTGTTGCTTATAAGTTTGGACAATTCTTAATTTAATGAGATCTTATTGGGTTGAGTTAGGCCTGAGTTTCTAACAAATTATGTATAATTAAAATTATGATTATTTTTGAAAAATAATTGTAATTAAAAAAGTGATTGTGATGGTTATTATAATATTGATATTATGTTATGTTTTTTTAATTGAAATTAAATATATATTATTATTATTATTATTATTTTATAATAATTTTAATAATAAAATATATAATATTTT
The DNA here is from genome assembly GCA_033030585.1 of Hippophae rhamnoides. NCBI lineage: Eukaryota > Viridiplantae > Streptophyta > Magnoliopsida > Rosales > Elaeagnaceae > Hippophae > Hippophae rhamnoides. The sequence continues at coordinate 3,925,839 of CM065431.1, forward strand.
ATATAATTAAATTAATTTTTTTAAATAAGTATTTAATAATTAAAAATAAAAAAAATAATATTATTTATTAAATAATATAGTATAATAAAAATTAAGTTAAAAAATTAAATATATTTTTAAATAAACAAAAATAGAGATTATGGTTATTAATCGGTCTCTGTGTCCATTCACAAATGAAAATAAGAATGATATATAAATAAATTTTAATAGTTGTAATATTATTATTATTATTATTATATTTATTTAAGTAAGAGAATTAAAATAATAATAAATGTTCAAATAAATTTTATAAAATTATAAATAAAAAATAAAAAATATTATTTATTATTATGTTTATTTAAGTAGTAAAATTAAATAAATTTATAAAATTTAAAATTAAATTAAATTAAATTAAAAATAAGAATTTTTTACTTTTAAATGAAAATAAATAAATAAATAATAGATTATTATAAATATATTTTTTAAAAAAAATATTTTAAAGTATTTTAAAAGTGTAAAGAGAATGAAAATTTTTATTATTGTTAAAATATTTTATTTTTAATTTTAAATTAATAGTTAAGTTAGATATAAAATATATTGATTTAATTAATCATGACATATTATGCGCGGGTAAGTTCGACTTTCCAAAACTTCATACGATCTTGTATTTTATTATGCATGTCAAATCACCAAGTTTATTTTGTAACCAATATTTAAGCTTTCTTTTGTAATAAATAAATAAATAATCTATTATATGTCATGTAAAAGTGAAGATTGAATGTAATATTAAAAGTTATATAACAACTATAAGATATTTTATTAACATATGATATGTATTAAAATATAATAAAAAAACTATTACAAAAATTTAAATTATTATAAATATATATTATAATAACAAATATTACATAAAAATACACTCTTATTATGATTTTAGATGGCGTTTAGTTATATAATGAAATCGAAATGAGAATAGAATAAAAATAATTTTATTTGGTTTGATCAATAAAATTAAAAAAAAAATCAGTATTAAATTGTTTGTTTTACAAATAGAATGAAATTGAAAACATTGTATATTATCTTAATAACCTTATATTCAGTAAAGTTTAAATAATATTATTTAATTATTTTTTTTGTTAGACAAAATATATTATTGAAATCATTATTTTTTTAAATAATTATTACTTAAAAAAATATATTATTAAAATATTATTTTTTTAAATAGGGTTTAGGGTTTTGAGGTTTGGGTTTTAGGATTTAGGGTTTAAGAATTAAAACAAAAATTAAGATAGAAATGAAATCATGATTCTTAAAGAAAGATAAGGAATTTTAATTTTTTTTTTAGGAATTGATTTATTTCCTGATTCATTTTTCAGTCAAACTAAACACACAAATAGAATAAATTAATTTTGATTTCTTTGCATTCCCTCCAACTAAACACTACATTAAGAATTTATTTTCTACACATAAATGTTTAACTTGGGTATCAAATATCAAATTATCAATGGATAATTTTTTTCTACATTTATGTGATAATTAGAGAGAGCTATTTTATCTTGTAGGAGTTTATTTTCTCTTTTATTAGGCTCTTTTTAGGTTTTAAAATCATCTTAATTTGTGTATTTTTCTTAATATAGATGAATTTATTTATCATGAACAATCATTTTAGCCTATTGTTTGACATTTTGAATTAATTTTTGATATTTTTTAAATTTAAATTTATTAATTAATTTTTTATTGAATCAGTTGTTATTTTAGAATTTAAATATATGAGTTTATGGAGATCGATTGAATATAAAAAAATATTACTGAGAGCAATCTACTCCAATCAAATAAATTAAAGCTAATAAAAGAGGTGATTATTTAGTAACAATAATAAAAAATATGCTTGTGTGTTAATGTATTTATTTATTTTTTGTAATTAAATTTTTTTAATGTATTATAATTTTAATAAATTAATATAAATTTTATTATTCTAAAAAATATAATATCAGCATATTCTTTTATTGAAACTGAAAAATCGTTAGGAAACGTATCGATATTATTACGTTAGTGAAGCTTTTTGACCATTAATTAAGGTACTTGAAAAACAAATGCACAAACTAATTAAAGTTCAAATAATAGTATAATCCGGAACAAAATTGATTCAATCAAAAATTTAGAGCCTGATTTGCAACTAAGTATGTTTTTAAGTTCTAATTTTAAAAAAAAAAGTTTTAATTTTTGATTTTATTTTATTTTTTTGTAAATGAGTGTATTTGATCATTAATTTTATTTTTATATATTATTTTCACACAATTTTATTATTATTTTTGAAACTTGAAAAAAGGAATTTTAAATCATATTATATTATAAGTTTACTTTTCCTTTTATTGTTTAACTTTACATTTCTTTATGGTAAGTTAAGGGTAAAAAAACATAAACTTTTTATTAAATAAGTTTTTGTTTTTAATGAATTAAAAAATAAAATATTAGTCTTAAATATATAAGAAAACAAAACTTACAAGTAAAAATCGTAAAAAAGAAATCCAATTAATTAAATGAACGAGTTAATAAGAAGAACCAATTTTGGAGAATAAAATAAAATATTTATTATTTTTAAATTTAAATATGTTATTCTGAAAATAATATATATGTAAGTATATAAAGATCTGAGCGATATTTTGTCGATCGAAGGGTCGAAGCTTTAGCTTTGAGAGGATACATCATGTTTTTTTGGCTAGTAAGGTCAAATATTGTTTGAGCATGATGTATTCTTTCAAATTCAATTTCTTTATTAGCAAAGCTTTTAAGTTGAATCAATTTCTAATATTTTTTGTTTTTGTTTGGCTAGTAAGGTCAGTTTCTAATCTTTTTTTTTTGTATGTTTGAGAATTAATATTTCGATGTTAATTTAATTACTTTATTAAGAACTAAATAAATTGAAGAGTCAAAAAGGAGAATATGAAGATTTTATAAAGAGTAATTATCTTTTTATTTTTATACTTCTTTTGTTATTTATATTATTATCATTTTATTTCTGTATAATGCTATTGTATCTTTTTGTTGATTATCTTTATGGTAATAATGTGAGCTTATTATTATTTTTTTTAAATCGGTTAAAAAATAAAATAAATTTAATAGAATAAAATAATAATATCGATAATTTAACGTGATTTATTATTTAATTTGGGTTGCGTCTATGAAACAGACTCTTAAAAATATTTTTTTTTACTAATAAAATTAATGGATAAAAAGTGAAAGAAAATACAATAAATTAAGATAAACTCAAAATAATGACATATAAATGTTTCTCACACTCATTATTTTGTAACTTTTATTTTAAAAAAATATCTCAAATATTTTACTAAGATATCTTCTCTCATTGTTAATTTGACTTTGTTTTGTTTCTAAAGTAAAAAATATATTATCTATTTATACGTAAAATTATAATCATTAGAGTGAATATATAATTAACGTGATTGTAATTAATTTTTTATATTTTTTTCAAATGTAATTAACGTAACTGCATCTATATTTTATATTTTATTTAAATTTCATTTGCGGGACACTCTTTTGTTAAATGGTAGGTAGAATTTTTATTTGTGAAAAAAAAAAAGAACGCAGACGAGCTTTGTTACCGTTTTTCTTCGTGACAAAAAGAGAAGTCTCAATGTTGGGATTTTTTTAAAAGTCTAAGATCCATTTTAAAAGACCAGTTTCAACGCAATTAGTTGGACTTCGGCTAAATAATGGGCCTAATCTTCTTTGGATTCACGTCTTCAATTCTAATACTTACTACTTTCTTGGAAATATATATATCAGGCGGGTGAACAGGGTTGCGGTAAGGCATTTGCGGATTTAGATTACGAGAACCCCTAAAAAACATCAGCATAGTATCATGGGGGCTAAAAACGGCGGGACAGAGACACGGGTTGCAGTTCCAGAGTCTACAGACCCAGAGCTAGGTGTTGGCCGGGCAAAAGCATAAGTCGTTTCAGTAGGAAGGAATTCTATTCTTTACAGCCCTTTCCAGACCTTATGTAACCAGACCCTTACTTATTGATTTTCTTGTGTAGCGGACTAATTGACTCTTTCAGCGGTAAGAACTTTTTGAGGCATCGCCGCACAGTATCAGTTTATGATTGTTCGGAGGAATGCACCTTGCCTGCTTTTGTTCCTTTCGTCTCGAAGGCCGGTTCAGTAATAGTTCAAATCCTTCTAACTGGCCTGCTGCTTCATCTGGGAGAAAAGAATCATAGATATGCCGGTCATTAGAAGGAAGAACAACCATAAAAAGATTCCTCCGCAGAGAAGGAGAAAAAGCTAGGTCAAGGGGGATTTTTTCACCTTCTTGAGTCAAAATAGAATAACTCTTTGGTACTAAGAAGATTCCTATCTCATAGGCCAAGAGCAAGCAAAGCCAAGGACAATCTCTGCGGCAGTGCCTAATATGAGTTTGCTCCTGCCCCAGACAGCTTCGAGGTTCCCATCGATCGATTACAGAGGTTTCAACCGCTTATGCTCCCCTTTGATCGCTATAAAAAAGATTCTCTCCGATGACGAGATTATTTCTACCCATTATCACATCTACAAAATATGGTATATAATATTATTCTTTTATTGTATTTTCTAGTGTGATTGAAGTTTTAAAAATTTCTTAATTTTATACAAATATAATTAATGTTTTATATGAATAAGAAATTAAATTGATCATAATTATTTATGTTAATTAATAAATCTTCTTATGTATTCTATTTATAGGTAATATCATTTTTTCCTTAAATTTAATCATATAAAAAAAATTCATAATTTATTATTTAGTTTATAGAATAGTTTAAATCTAAATAGTTGAAGAATTTACATAGTATAACTCATAAACTTCATTAGAAAAAAAAAGCATCATCAAACATAAGACAATAATAACTTATATTTTTATATGATAAATGATAAGTTATTGAATATTTAACTATTTTAAAAAATAAAGCATAAAATTTCATTTTGTAGAGCTTGAATTTACTCTCTCTCTTTTTTTCAAAAAATAAAAGGAGCATGATCTTTTTTTTTTTTTAATAATTAGGATTCAAAATAAACGTATAAAAATGTTCAAACTTTAAAGTAAGATGTAATAACTAAATAATTGAATGAATAATTTGTTACCCAATTTTCATATCTTGAACAAGTTATCTTTCAAAATTAATATGGTTAATTTAATAATTAGTACTCTAATTTTTTAATTTTAATTAATTTGATATTTTAAATTTTTACCAATTTGAGATCAAATATTTTTTATTTGACTAACCTAATTAATGTAGGGATATTAAATTGATGAAATATTATGTATAATTTATATATATTATTTAAAGACTCAACTTTTAATGGAGTATGGACTTAGCCTTCGAAATTATTTTTAGTTTTGATGGATTTTTTTTTTTTAGGAAATGTAATTTTATTAACTAGAAATTGCAAAATAAACCAATTTGGCACATCCTCATCTAAGACAAAAAAAAAACTTGTGCAATGAGCTCCAAATTTTGATAAATTATAAATAATATAATTAACTAATAATAAATACACGAAAAAGAAAAACATTAAATACCTTTATTAAAAATAAAGAAAATTCAATCGTAAAATATGAATAAAAATTAATTTAATATAATGAATAAATTATTAAATAGAAGTCCTGTATGGGGACCAAAATCGTAATATATTATATACGTAAAAACTGGTTTTGAGCTGCCTTGTAATAGTAGAACGTACTACAAGAGTCCACGATTATAGAAGAGCCACCTCACATGTCTTCATGTGGGGACTCCTCGTTCCTCATGTTCTCACTATTCACTGTTCCACATGACTATATATTAAAATAAAAATAAACTTAAAAAACTTATTGTATAAATAAAATTCACGATTATAAATTTTTTTAAATAAATAAAATAAAAATAAAAACTAAAAATATGCATAGTATATTATCATCCTCAAAATGTGAATAATAGTTGATAGATGTGTTACGATATTTTGATTTTTTAGATCAAATAATTTCGATACATTATTTATAAATCTATTACTTAAATATCTAAGATAATATATGTTTCATTAGTGTAAATGTTCTCTTTGTTTAGTTACATTTTTGTATCTAAATTATGAAAATCATAGGGCATTACTTATACTTGAGTAGTTTACTAAGTCGAAGGGGCAAATTAGTATAAATAAATAAGTCGTAATTCAAAGATTATTATATATCCACATAGAGGTCAAATATTCTTTCAACGGTGACTCGTAATTTGTTCAGTTGTGGTCACATGGAAATCGTACTTAATTTTGCATTATAAATAAATAGTTAATATATTGCCAATTTGTTCACGTTATAACAATTTGATTCAACCAATTAATTTCAACTTATGCCCTTTTTTATTTTTTTTTAAATTTCTTGTTATCAGTTTGGTATCTGATTCTGAACGAGTATTTTTTCAGAAAATGTTTCCTTAGTATTTATGGTCTTAATTTGACCAGTCAAATAATATATATATATATTGAGAAATAGATTATAAAATATCATTTAAATTTTAAAAAATATATTCAGTTAGTCTCTTTTTTTCAGTAACCAAGACAGTTAAAAATCCAAGACAAATTTAACACATTAAAAATAGCATGTATATACTTTACAATTAATTACAATTAATCTGAAATATAAATAAAACCAAATTCATACGATAAACTTGTGATCTCATGCTAATAAATGGGTAAGCTACGAGTTTCAATGGTATACTTTTTGGGTGTTATTATAAATATGATTAATACACGATAAATATACGAATAAATATAAATAAAAAATTTATCTTTATCTATACGTTAATTATTGGTATGAATTTTATTTTTTTAAGAAAATAAAGAACCCTTTCTAAACTATTTATGCATGATATTTGATCTTCAATTATTTTTTTTTTTTGTTTTTTTAATTTAAGTGTAGCTCGTCGTTCTTCACAAATTCCGAAAGTTAAAAAATAAGGAAAACATAGGCATCTTCTAGACTATGAGAATCATTGTAATGATCCAAGAGTAATTATAATAATAACATACATTAATTTAATTTACATTCAAATTAATTATAATATATTAGTTAATAAATTTCTTTAAAAATAAAAAAATATTTACTTTTTAAATTCATTTCACGGTGAATCAATAAAGAAATTTCAAACAATACTTCCAACAACAAATAGCATACCAACTCGAAGGTAACGAATGAAAAACAATGTTCGTGATGTCGAATGCTATTAAAGTCATGTATATATATTTTAAAAAAATAAATATTTTTTATTTTATTTTTAAAGTCATATAAATTTATATTTATTTTTTTAAAAAATAAATATTATATTTATATTGGAAGTGTTATTTAAGAGAAAAAAAAATTCAACTTTTCTAGACATTTGTTCCGTGTATAAAACGTTAGCATTTAGACGGTTAGCACAGTTCTTATTTTACAGCCACAATATTATAAAACAAACAAAACTACTACCCCCCCACACCTTGTTCTTATCAACCCATTCTCAATCATACATCTCTTTCACTCACTCACTCACTCAATCTCTTTTTAACACACACAAACAAAGCATTTACAAGTAAAAACCTTAAACCAAGTAAGCAAATTTCAAAGCTTAGTTAAGAAGAAGAAATACTAGAAAAATTAATTACTTTGAAGAATTTTGTTACACATGGACGAGATATGGAAACCATCAAAGAAGAATGTTTCAACAAAATCAGCTTTTTCCAGAAGTAGTTCCACAAGAAGCTCTTCTTCCAAGTCTCCACTACTAAGAAGTTTCTCAACAAAGAACTCTAATAATTCTTCCAACAAGTGTCAACTTCCTCGGAGTTTCTCTCACAAGAGTAGTAGTACTAGTAGTAGTAGTAATAATAATAGTAGTTCAAATACTCCTTCTATTGGCCGCAAGTGTAGTTCATTGGCTAAAGAACAAAAGGCAAGATTTTATATCATGAGACGCTGTGTTGCTATGCTTGTTTGTTGGCATAAACATGGTGATTCTTGATTATATTTGCTTAATTGGAAAGGAAAAAAAAAGTACTTTTTCTCCTTTTTCTACTTCTTTTTTACTTTATTCATTTCTTCACGTTAGATTGTAACTTTATCACTCTCGTATTATCAATTTAAATAGCATAATGATGTATCACTACTCTCATATGTATCGTAGAAGTTCTTGAAAATTCTAACTTAAAAAAAAAATTAAGTTACGTATTTATTCTATAATAATTTTATACGAATTTTATTCATAAATTATATTAAGTAATTAGAATTAAACTAATTAGAATAATATTATATGTATTAAATTATTGTATAAATCAAGAAGGTGATAATAAATTAATTATACTATCAATTAATGATCAATTAATTTATCTAACAGCTTTACACAGTGTATGAAAGAGATGAACATGTCAAAATTTTATGCAATTTCTTGAATCAGATCCTTCAAACCTAACCTCTACTATTAATTTTGTTTTCTAATTTTAATATCTTTTTTTTTTAATATTTCTTTTATTGGGTTCTCTATGTTTTGAATAGAGAAAGATTCCAGGAAATGAATAATAATAATAATAATAATAGTAATAAGAGAAATCGGTGTAGTTTAAGCATTATAATAATTACTTTGGATCTGCATTGGAAATGAAAGCCAACTGCTATGTTTTCCTCATTAAGATAAGTAGTCGGAGATTAAGAAGGTGAAAATTCCCTTCAAACATACGTCACTCAATTCTTTTTGAGCAAAACCATGTCTTGGTGCTTGTAACATAAAATTGAGAATAAGTTAAAATATTGTTTAATGGTATAATAGTTTCAATTTTAACTAATTTACTTTGTGTACATATTTTTTATATTACATAAAAAAAAATTGTATATTTTTGACATGTTTAAAAATATGGTATATATATATGTTTTTACATATTTGACATATTTAAAAATATGGTATATATATGTTTTTACATATTTTTCTTAAAACAAAACGATAATTTTTTTAGAATTATGAGTAAAATAATATAAATAACTGTAAAAACATTGAAGTGAAGGTGATCTTTGGATCCTCTAATTCTTTGTTTCGATCGTCATAATATATTAATGGTTTTTTGAACTCTGTGTTAGTAATTTCAAATAGTTAATTAGTGTATATTTTAAGTGAATTGTACGTACGGACGAAAAAAAAATAGGGTTATTATTACTAGGCCATTTTTTTCAGCTTTTGGATTTAAGCTCGGAGGGAATGAATTTAGGAGTTTGACGTAACAGTTTTTTATATAAATTAAAATTATTAATGATATTTTTGTAGGTATTAAATAAAATGTTAATGTTGAAGATATTAAGTTAAGAATGTGATAAAAATGTGACCAAAGTAAGTAAACATAGATGATATTATCGTGATAATTTTTTTTATTTTACATATTGTGATATTCATATTTTTTAATTAAATTATTTAAAGTTATCAAGAATATCAATAAATTATCGTTATCATTTATATGTATTATTTTAGTTAAAATATTTTAAATATTGTTAATACTATTGATAAAATGTTGTTAAAACATCAATAGAAATCGATAAAAATATCAAAAATATCAATAAATTTTTTTATAATAATTAATATAATTAAATAGTTTAATTAATTATTTTAAACATTTTAATTACTTATTCTATAATATTTTACAAAAAATAATATATATTTTTAATATTTTTATAAAAAATTATATTTCAACATTTTAATCAATATCAATATTTCAAACTTGAGTGTGAAAGATCTAATCCTAAATTCTAAACACTTTTACCTACTAAAAGTGATGATAGAGAAATTGAAGCATGAAAAAATTAAAATATATAATCGTTTTTCATTAAAATTTATAGGTTTAAATTAGAGTGTATGGTCGTTTTAATCTTTATGTGAGTTTTATTAATCTTATAATTTAAAAATATGATAAATTATATCAAAATATTCAAAAATTAAAAATTTTCAGGTATAAACTAATAATTATATATTTTATTAATAAAAATAATTTAAAAAGAGTTAAAATAACCTCTCTTTCTTTCTTTTTCTCCTCTTTTTCTCTTCTTTCCTCTTACTTTTTCTCCCACCTACTTCTCTCATCTATATTTTATTAATAAAAAATAAAATTAAGTGAGAGAAAGAGTAAGAAGAGAAAAGAATGAATGAAAGAAATCATAAAGAAAAAAGAAAGAGAAACAAAAGAGAAACAAAAGAGGGGAAGAGGGAAGTGTTGAGGGGTTATGGGTAAGAGTGGACAATTTTCTAAAAAACCAACCAACCTGAGTTTGATCTTGAACTCGGGTCCAAAAATTATGAAAATAGAATAACTCAAATGGTAACTATAATATTAAGATATTATTAATTATTATTTTATATATTATAATTATAATTTTAAATTAATTTTAAATTATAAAATTTAAACTTAATCATTAATGATTTTCACTCAAATATTTACACTTACTTATAAAACACAAGTTTCATGTTTCACTAAGTCGCTCTCAATTTGATCCAAAAATTTCAAATTAATCAATTATTTTTTGTACATTACTATATAAACTACATGTTTTCGATTGACAATATAATATTTCAGTATAATCTATTATTACATGTCATGTTTGGTAAGTAACTCTAATTTTTTTAATTTTATTATAATTATTTTATAAAAAAATTTAATGATTAATTTTAAAAATAATCATAATTTTATATTTATATAATACCTATTAAAATTGTTAGAAACTCAGGCTTAACTCAACCCAATAAGATCTCATTAAGTTAAGGGTTGCCCAAGCTTATAAGAAGCATTGTTGCTTTGTTCATAGTCGATGTGGGACAAGGATACTTAACAACCTCCCTCCACACGACGGACAAATGTGGACATTAGCGTCACTGTGAGATTGTGGTAGAGCCCAATTAGGTACAAGCACATATAGACTATGCCCAGCTTTGATACCATGTTAGTAACTCAGACCTAACTTAACCTAATAAGATCTCATTAAGTTAAGAGTTGCCCAAGCTTATAACCAGCATTGCTCCCTTGTTCTTAGTCGATGTGGGACAAGGATACTTAACAGCCTCCCTCCACACGGTGAACAAATGTGGACATTAGCGTTACGGTTAGACTGTGGTAGAGAGTCCGATTAGGTCAAACATGTAGACTAGGCCCAACTCGTCTGTGTTAGAAACTCGAGCTAACTCAACCGATAAGATCTCGTTAAGTTAAGGGTTGCCCAAACTTATAAGGAGCTTTCTTTGCCTTGTTCTGGTCGATGGGGGACGAGGATACTTATGATCCCTCGCACGGCGAACAAAGGTGGACATTAAGCACGGTGAGGCGTGGTAGAAACTCAATTAGGTCCAAATACATGGTAGGCGAGCTCTGTCACGTTAAACTCGTGCTAACTTCAACCCAATAAGATCTCATAGAGTTAAGGGTTGTCCAAGCTTATAAACAGCTTTGATGCCTTGTACCTAGTCGATATGCGATAAGGATACTTAACAAAAATCATTTTATATCTTCTTATTGATAAAAGATTAAATAAATAAAATACGTGATAATAATAACTTTTAAATCAAATTATATTGTATATTTTTTTATTTTTCAATCAAATGATACATTTTATATCATATTATAGAAACTCAACTTAAATGATATATAGTGTGCATCAAAAGTATGCAATACACATCAAAATAAGTTAATTTGAGGTCAATTGACCTCCAATAAATGATTGAAGGGATATAAATGAGCTGGTACAGATGGTAAATGTCGTTTGATTTACATTGTGGTAATTTGCAAGCTTCCGAAAGAGGGCAGATTCGAATCTTGAGATTCCCTTCTTTTGCTCGAATTTGCAAGTGAGTCATAGTGGGCAAAAACCTTATGTAAGTATCAAAAATTGGGTGAGCATGTGGGTCACATGTTCTACCAAAATACGTATAAAAGAAAAAAACTGGTAGAATGTGAACCTACGTAAAATTTCAAGTCAAATGTAAATATGAGAAATTTGTAATAATCACATTAACGCCCACGCCCACGATCAACTAACAAATTTTGCTGCTAGGTAGATCTCTAAGCTCTTAAGCACCAAAAAAAAATTAAAATTGTCATTATTATTTTAATTTTTTATATATTTTTTAATTTTTTTTAAAAATTAAAATATATATTTAAATAAATTTTTGTTTGAATTTTATTATCATATATTTTTTCTTAAACTATTTCATATTAAATTTTATTTTTATTAAAAATTCGTATTTTAATTACTTGATAGAAAATAATAATATTTTAAATAAAAAATTATTAAAACAATATAATTTATCTTTAATTAATATATTTTATATAATTAAATAACTAAATAATATCATTTTTAATCTTATGAATTAAAATACTTTTATCATACTTTATCTTATTTTATAATATTAAAGTAACAACAAATTTGAATGAGTTACCAACACAATTAAAACATATAGCATCTAACAGAAGATTAAGATATTTATAAAATTTTAATTTAGCAAAAAAAAAATAATTTTCTAGATAGTACAGCTTTGCCGACCTAATTACATCAAGAAAAAGATGGTCAGATACATTTTTTTATTCAGAAGAAAATTAAAATATACACAAACCTTATGTACAGTGCTATGTTGTATTTAAAATTGGCATATAACATGAATAAAATTAAAGAAGACATGATTTAAAAGAAAAAAAAAATTCTATCAAATATTGCAACTTGGCTGCATTAAGAAGCTTTCTCTAATATTTATATATATAAAAAATAAAAATAAAACCTTATATTTACAATAAATTTTTACTAATATAATAATAATATTATTATTATTTTTAAAAACAATATAACATTAAAATGTTAGACAATATTTTAAATTATTTTGATATTAACGTTTTATATTTTAAAAATAGTGCGCAACTTAAAAAAAAGAGAAAAATAAAAAAAAAATCCCTTTGTCTAATATTGACCGCTAGCGTTTATTTTTGAACGTTGAAAATAACGCAATAAGACCATGGTCTTTTGGAATCTTGACCAAACATCGGAGACAGAAAGATTGACAGCGAAGTAAAAACTTTAACCATGATACCTATATATTTTACTTCTTTTATCGAGAAGCTATCTATATTTATATTTATATTTTTATATCATATTATATTATATTATATTATAAAAATTTAAATATAGTTTATAATTTTTTTACATATTTTAAAATAATATTTTTTATATAATTTATTTAAGATTATTATTTTTTATCAAATAATTAATAATTAAAATATTGATAATTATTTAGATTATTTTTATTTTTATACAAATTTATTTAATTAAATAATATAAATAATTATTATTTTTCTTAATTATCTTCAATATTTTTTATCAATTAAATCATATAAATTATAATAAATTAATAATAATTAAAATATTAATAATTTTTATATAATATTATTTATCTTAAATAATTATTTTAAATTTTATTTTTTATCAATTAAATAATAAATTCATACCAAGTTTGCATGTTAGCTTTGACCACTAAAATAAATTTCAATTATTATTACTCTTCCTCTGGAAGAATGAAGAGAGGAATTCTAAAAGAGAAGATACTTTTCTTTTCCTCTTCCTTGTTTATTTCTAATTTTCCCCTTTTATTTTATTTTATTTTTTTACGCTATGATTAATTTAAAAAGATGTTTAATTAGAAAACATTGTTAAAATGGGCTTAAGTTAGAAATAAGTGTTTGAGAAGTGAAATGGGTCTTATTACAAAAAGGCATGCTTCCAAAGGTCCAAACCATATCTAAAGTGCTTGTAGCAGCTATTTGCTAGGTATTATAAATTTACGAATTTGAAAGCGGAAGTTAGTAATTAGTTTAGATTACATTAATTAATAATAATGTGTTGAAGAAAAATAATGGAAAATAAATGGTTCAAATGAAAAGTCTATTATTCAACTAGGATAGTATGTGGGAAAATATTTACTAATAATTCAAAAGAGAGCATAATTATCAATATTTAAAAATCACTTACAAAGCAAAATTTCCAAAATACACACGTAAGAAGTTAATACCACAAGATAGTTGTTGGTGTGAAAATTATTGAATTTGTTGAATGTTTATTTAAAAATGTAGTTATGAATCAAAAAATTAATAACACAATAATAATAATAGTGATTTTATATAAGAAAAATTCTTATAAATCTAATGTAATCATTACGAAAATATTGGTTTGAAAGAATGAAACCTATAATAGACAAAATCATTCATTTTTCATTATTAAGCTGCCTTTGTTCTCTAAAAGGTAGATATTAGAAAACACAATCATATTACAAAAAAAAAAAACACTACACACCATGAAAAGAAAGCCAAGGAAAAGGTATTTTATTTGGTTTTAAGATAAACATAAATAAATGATATGATAAATTAAAAGAAATTAAAAGGTATTTGAATTTTTTTAATCAATTTTATATGTTAATCAATCAATATTTGTCTACACTTTCTTATAACATTCTATTGAATGTTTCAAAGTTTAAAAGAATTATCATTTATCTCCGTATTTGTTCGAGACTTCAAAAGAGGTTTATCAAGATTATTAATTAAGGTTAAAAATCAACCATTGTTTTATGGAATAAAAATTTCAAAATCTAATATGATAATATCTCATCCTTTTTATGTAAATAATAAGTTTTTATTCGGTAGAACAAATGAAACTGAAGTGGATCAATTGATGTTAATAATACATCGATATGCCTTGATTTCAAGACATCAACCTAATCTCAATAAGTCAGATATGTTTTTTTTTTTTCTTAGAGTGTCTCAAAAAAATTACAAACATATTTATATGTAAAAATAGAAATTGACTTAACAGATAACAATATTATTTATCTTAAAAATCCTTTTTTCTTTCGGAGAAATAAAGCAAGAGATTTTTACGTGATTGTATTATAACTTAATGATACAGATTCAAACCCAATGTGAAAATTATTATGGAAAACAAAAATCCATGAACGTCATAGAGTGATTCTTTGAAAAATATTGTCTAGTTCATTATCGGTCAGAACAAGTCTCAAAAGATTTATTACCCTCGGGAAAGACGAAGTTTTATTAATTTTTTTTTTAAGTTTTTGCTTGTTTTTTTACGTATTTATAAAATATATAAATAGTTAATAATTGGTTATTTGGATTGTGTCCCAAGTAGTCTCCACTTTTATAGAAGGGGAAAGGAATTAAGCAAATGTGATACTACGCCCGTGCGTGCGCCGCCGACCGGTCGTGCCCTACCGAATGCGTGTGTATGAGGTGGCCTTTTTAAGGAAAACTTTTCCACAACGTTTGTCTTCTTTATTCAGAAAAAGAATCGTTACTCGTATTTACTCACAAAAATGTCCATTACTTATCTTTACTCTAAAAATGGTCGTTATGTTGTTAATTCCCAGACATTACCGTTATTATCATAATTGACACTCGGTTTCTAAAACCTATAAAAAGAGGATCTCAACTCTCATTTTCTACAAAACAATCTCTGCAAACAATTCTCTCTGTAACTCTAAGTTATTTTTCAATGTTTCGAGGAACAAATTTTTTCAAGTGTAGTATTATGGTTTTCATCAGTGCATTAAAGTTCCGAGACAGAGAAAAAAGATTCTGGACTGTTTTATCCTGAAAACGACGAGACTGTATTTGCTTGCATAAATTTGAGTAAAGTCGCGAAACGTCTTAAACAGATTGACCTAATTCGCGACTCAACCCAAGCAGTTAATTTCAGATTATCGATAATATTGTTCAAATACTATTTTAACATACTTGTACCAACAATTCTTAAATTTGAGTTGAATTGTCCACTTTGTAACGAGGTAGAAGAATCCATCCTTTGTTCACTCTACGCAGAAATGCCATATTTTCATGCTCTCTGGTTTGCTTGGAAATGAGGTATTTATCTACGCAGATTTTTCAATTATAATTTCTTCTCTTACATCACTTTATGTTAAATCCTAAGATTAACAAAGTGTAGACAATGGTCAAGGCAGTGGCTGCTTTACTCAGATGGTGACTGATGGCTGCTACTTTGTAACACTAACAAAGACAATGACAGTGATAATCGATCACTACTAGGCTCAACTATAGGCTGTATAGCAGAAGAGAGTACCGAGACAATTATATAAGCAAAAGTAGCCTGTTTTATATACACATATTGTGTCTTTAAAATGCCATTAAACCCACTCTTCCTGGCTTCGTGCCATTCTGGCCAAGTGCTTTATCAGTGCAATTAACATTGAACTTCATAAAAGAATTGCAACCAGTAACCACCTGAACATATAATGTCTTTAACTCCACTATTTATGGAACATGTTACTTTACAATAAAAGTACAACACAATGAAATCTGCACTTGCCAGTCCAAGTACTGTAAGAGGAATGCTGAGTATAGTAGCTTAATAAATATGAATTTTTGAGCTGACAAAATTGAGCAAAAAAGACCGAAATCTCTTGCATGATATGCACGTGTCAAAATATTCAAATTTGAACTTTGATTTTGCAGCAAATTCGTAATTTTTTTCAAATAATAGTTCATAATATTAAAGTACCATGAAAATAGGAGAAAAATGCGTAACTAGCTAAATAAAAATTAACATACTGTTAAAATAGCAAAGCGTGCATATTAATTTGCACGCAAGAGTTCTCGGCAGGTATGGGTATGGGTACGTGTGTAAATGTTTTTTTTTTTATATAATCGTCCCGAATTGAAATAAGATTCAGTACGATTATTAAAAAATATCTGAAAAAATCAGAATAAAAAATAATAATTTAATTAATTAAATATATATATATATAATTAAATAAATAAATATAATTAAATTTTGATACATACGAATATAATATTTAGTATAATCGAAACTGAATCGTAATCGTTATTTCATATTTGATTTATATTTAAAATCCTAACATCTTCAAAATTTAACAAATAAAAACCTAACCGTTTGGACATTCCAAGTTCTTGCAGGTCATGTGTAAGTATAAGTGATGCATTATCAGAGTCTACTGCTCTCAAGGTTAAAACAATACGAAGTATTATTATTGAAAAAATGCCAAAAGAAACGCTAATTTTGAAATACTTTTTAAAAATTCCAACTAAAAAGGAACCATAAATCGCAATTACATTTAATTAAAATTGATCAATAATTTATTCTTGTTATCTTTAAAAGTCTTGATATTTTTTAATTTTATAAATAAACAATAAAAAAAATTAAATAAATATTTTCATATATTAAGTAACACGTAAATATGTCGTAATAATATAAAATAAATACTACATAAACATATTTAATACGACACGATTGTAATCCCTTTGCATGATCAGATTTTTACAGTGAGAACATGGATACCCAAAAGTTAAATTTACAAATCAAAATTACCTAGATCATCAGATTCACCATTGAGAACTGCAAGCTGAAGTCTTAGTCCTTGTAACCGCCTACTACTTGCAAAAGCCATTGATGGTGGCATATTTATGCGCAGCTCTGTTTGACCAAGTAAGCCACTGCCTACAGCAGCATGTGCTCGAAGCTGCTGACATGTAGCATACATCCTCGGGCATGTTGTGGTAAAAAGACACCAACAACTAGCCATAGGTGGAGGTATAGTACTGAGAATAATATCCCAAATGCTACATAAGATTTAATGTTACTTATCACTGGTCGAAACTATCACCATCTACCGTTTGAAAAACAGAAGTTCAAACAAAATACCAGACAGGAAGAATGGTAACATCTAGTGAGAGATCAAAATCATGAATAGCAAGAGAACTGAAGAATAAACATAATCTTTAAAAACATTTCAACGATGTTGACAAGGGATGCTTAAATCTCTATCACAATTAGTGACCCAAGACTACTGGGAAGCAAGCATAATTCCAAATCATATTTGAAACATCACAATCCAAATCAATTTTCAATTTTTTTTTATTATCGAAAAGTGTAACAGAACACGCTTAAACAAGAGCTGTTTGTAGCATTCTCTTCATGACATTTGAAACATCAACCAACAATAAGCATAGTTATTGAGAAACACATATGATCTAGTAGTAAAAGCGTGTATGGAGCTGCTGGCTGAAAATGGTTTCTAATGACCGAAAGTACTTCTTAAGATGTTTCGCAATCTTCAAGAGAAGTAATTCAAAAGTTATGAGATGCATTATACTAAGGGTACACTTAGAACTGCTTGTCGTTTTAGTTAATAAAATTAGTTTCATATGCCATAAAGCATTTTTAACGTTGTTTGACAATCTTCATAAGAAGTTGTTTTAAAATCCATAGAAGCATTTTTAGTTAAATAATACTTACTTTTGATATAAGTGTTTTAAGATATATATGCTTACTTTTTAAATTAATTACTAAAGTTTCATTCTAAACCACTTCTAATAACCGTATATATGGGAAACATCTTGATGATTTTCTTTAAACCAATTCATTTCAAACCACTTCTAACACAAGTACTTCCAAGCATATCTTAAGTAATACTTACTCTTAAGAGAAGTAATTTTATAAGCATGTTATCTTCTTAAAATAGTTGTCAAAGTACCACTCAAAATCATTTCCAACACTTTTTATCCCGAACAATTAAATACTTATCGTAAAATTACTTTAATCTAAAACACTTTATTATTTTAAGCAATAGGTTCCCTAAGTTTAATAAACCATAAATGAAATCCATTCGGTAAACTTGCAATCAGTATAGATAGATACATGACTATAATCAGTTAGATACAAAATGTTAACAATACAATGCAGATTTCCTTCACAAGGAAAAAGCTAAAAGACAACCTACTCATGTTATGACAAGAATTGATAATTTAAAGCATTCATGTCCTTATTGCCTTAAAAAAAGGTTCTCTGAATACTCAAAACATTTGGACTTGTTTTTTTCAAAATGTTACAAATAATCATCATGTGTTAATTAGTAATAACAGCAATGTTTTTGTGAAGGAAACGAAAAAAATAAAAATAAAAACCAAACAAACAAACAAATCAAAGATGATCGATCTCTACCAAACAATATATTCCAAACTGATTAAAAACTCAAAAAAGAATCTTGTCAAATTATTACATGGTTTGATTTCAACAAATGAAAAAACATTTTTCAAAGCTTATTATAACTGGCAACTTAAAATATGCCAGCTGAGATCCACCCAGTCCTTATCAAAACACAACACATGAATTTTATATTTTTATGAACAAGCATAATAACCATGGTGTCCACGCATATACAATGGACATTGTTTAATAAAAAACCCAATTAATTTCTTTACACTTTTGCTGACTAATCCACATGGGAGTTTCAATCACCATTAACACAGATCTAAAATCATTCGCAGCAAAAGAAAGACACACACACACACACATAATGCAATCTGCGAAAATTAAACAATAGAAAACAAAATCCCTGTATTTAATTGATCAACTAAGAATTCCATCACTGAAATATCGGATCGGACACGAGGAAGAAGCAAGAAATAAAGAATTATTTCAGATTCCAAACGGTAACAAGAAATCAACATCGAATCTCGTAAAATTATGTTATACTGAACACCACTTCTTCTCCTTCTTTTCTTTCTTTTTTTTTTTAGAAAATAAGAGAACAGTTTTGGTAAAAACAGTTGTACGCAATCTTCTCATATATTAACAATTGTTTTTATGGTATGATCTAATTATAATATCTATAAAATTGTAAATAAATTAAGTACATGAAACTAACGTTTAAATCCAATAATATTATTTGTTAAATTATAAATATTTGATATTTACAGTAACTAATAATTATATAAAATTAATAATAATCTTACATCTAATGACTTAATTTTTTGTATAGTTAATTTCATCGATGAATATATCAAAAAACAAAGAGACATCGGTCACTTCTCACATTTGATAAAAATATTTTAAATATAATATTTATAAAATTATTGATAAATTATATGTATAAAATGAATATGTTTCATTTAAATTTTTTTATCATTTAAAAATACACTATAAAATAATAATTTAAATATATTTATATATAAAATTCACGTAATATTTTTTTTAATAAAAAATAAATAGGAACTATAAAATAAATAATCTTATTTTCTACTATTTATATAATGATAACTTTGAATTAAATGTATAGGTATTACAAGTGAGTTAATTTGATAAAAAAATTCAATATTTAATAAAATTAAATTATTAATTTTCTAACAAATTCTAAGATTCAATACAAACCAAATTCATCAAAATTATTAAAGTGAACATGTTTATATTATTTACTAGATTTCATTAAATTTCATATAATTTATTATATATGATTGATATCGATTAATATTATATTGCTATAAGAAAAATTATTTAATATTCTTAAATTATAATTTTTTTATTAATTAAATTATTATTTTTATAGTCGATTACAATATATATCTATGTTTGTTTAAAAAATTATTACACAAAAATTTTACATTTTTTAACGTCTAAATTACTTCATTACATGCTACTAGAGAATAATTTCTTCTTGCTCGACTGTCTCCCATTATTTGACCCTCAATCTCCCACTAAAAAAAGCTGTCTTTTTCTTTTTGTCAGGACACTAGAAAGATGCCTTTGTTCAATAATAATTCGAGAAATCACTAAAATAACCTAGACAGAGATCAAATAATTCTTTGACATATATCACAATTATTTTTAAAATAATTCTAATAAATAAATATGATATCAATAATTCTCTTCTTTTTTTTTATATATCTTTTTCTATCTAAAGAATATGTATTTATTTTAAAATCTCTTCTAATTTAGATATTTCTTTTCTTTTCTCAAAAAGAAAAGACTTTTTTCAAAGCTTTTTGTTGGGGCTTTAAGGTTATGACAAAAGAACTTAACTGGAAGGAGAAACAAAGAAAATATGATACTACTATTGATTGATGTATATGTATGTATAGGAAGAGATAAAGAAAGAAAGAAAATGGAAAAATGAAGAGATAGTAAGTTTTTTTATTTTATTTTTTTATACTTAATATATTTCCATTAAATTTCCTAAGCAAATTATATTTTTTGGGTTCACCAAATTATATTTTTATACTTAATATATAACATAAACATGTAGCTAAATTACAGTACACGTATTAAAATCTAAATAATATAAAGGAAAAAGTAATTAAAAGTTTCTCTCGACTATATTATTTCAGCTTTTATTTCCTTATATATTTTTCTGCTGTAAAGAAAGAAAAAGACAAAAGGAAAAACAACGATAGAAAAGTAATTTAAAAGCAGGAAAAAGGTAAGACTATAAGCTTGACATTGATTGAACACATTCATTCTAGCTCTACTACTTCTTCAACTACAGAAATTAAAAATAAAAATAATTAATTAATTCAGGGATATATACAGTAATGAAAATCGATACCTGCTGCTCTCATAGTGAGATACGTTTTATACTAGTACCCATAATCGAAAGACAAAACAAAATAAACTAGAACGAAAATATAAATAAAATAAATAAAAAAAGAAACAGAATTTTGGTAATGAATTTCGATGGTTACCACCTTTCATTTCCATTCTGATCATCCAAAACCCAACCCCTACTACGCCTCCTGATATGCCCTCCGAAAACAGAACTTGAATGACTATGGCTTCGACTGAAAGACCCAGATTCGGAAACAGAACGAGAAGATGGTAATGTAGAAGATGAAGTAGTAGAGGAAGAATTAGATCTATTCCTCCAAAACAAAGAAGCCAAATTACGAAATAACCTCCCAATCCCACGAGAGTTCTCACTTCCTCTACTTCTTCTCGATCCCCATGAAACCCTTCTTGGAGCTCCAACCGAATTGAACCCATCATCCATTTCCGTGTAAACAACAGGTGGTTCTCTATCACCGGCTCTTCTTCCCCTTGCAAACCTCCCAACAGAAAATCCACCACCGGGTAGCCTCCAAATAGTTAGCCCAACGGTATCTTCATCTGCAGTTGCCGGTGATTCGCCGGAGTTGACGCTATTCGGTTCCGTTGGCAGTTCGTGCCGGCAGACAGGGCACGAGTTTCTCAAAGAAAGCCAAGGCAAAATACAATCCGAATGATACATATGTTTACAGGGCATTTCTTGAGCCTCTGTACCTAACTCGAACGCTTCTTTACAAACTGCACAGTGCAAATCTGATTCGACATGACTTGCAACGATTTCAACCGCGGGTAGTGATTCGATCGCTGCCTTAGATGCCGGCGGGTTCTCATACCTTCCAATCCCAGAGATTTCGATTTGAGCTAGTTGTTCCAACAAACGATCAAAACCTGAACCCATCAAAAACTCCGACATGCTCGCCGGAAGTGGCCGGAGACCGGAGCTAGTACCATCGTCATAATAAAGCTCAAAATTATTATTCCTCTCACCTTCCTCGGCTCCATCGTCTGAGCTTCGACGTAGAACAATGACGGGGTTAAACGGAGAACGGTCGCCGGATCTTCGACGGGTCCGGCGACTAGATAAATTCTGGGTATGAAATGAATCTTGACCGTGTATAAAAGAAGGTGTCAACGGACGACGAAGATTTTCCGATGAAGGAGCGGACTCAATCTCTTCGAGAAAACCGCTTTCACAGTAGGGACAAGCTATGGAGTCTTGGACCCAAACTCGAACGAGACGGGTACATCTGTAGCACCAATACGACGTCGTAGTTGGGGAGGCCATGTTTCTGTTTTTGCTCTTCTTCGCATGTAAAGAACGAAAGACGAGAAGAATGAGATTTCTAGTAGAGAGACAGAATGATAAGAAAATATAAGAGAGCTGGGTTGGGGTGGCTTTTTAGGCACGCGTGAGAGTTACGCGGAAAGAGGGAATGAAAGGGACGTGAATACACGCGTTAAACGGTGAGGGTATAGTTGTGTTATGTTGTGAACTTGTGAACTTGTGATAGGACTGGGCAATGGTCAAAAACCAAAAGGAGAGGTTAAAAAAAACCAAGTTTAACAATTATAAACTCAAGAAAGATTTTGCGAGGAAATATGGTGAACGATTACAAAGGAGGGGTTTGCTTATGCTAGGGTTAGTCATTTTGGGGTTATGTTCATATCAAGTCTTCTGTGTTAGGAGCACTGTACTTTTGTGCTGTGTTTCTCTTCTTCTTTTTTCTGTATAAAAGTACTTATATATTACAAAAGTAATTAACACCAACGCAGTGATTTAACCAAAATAAAATAAGTTAATATTAATAATCCCTATTATTTTTATTAATATACTAAAATAATGGAAACTTTTATGACTCTTTTTTTTTTTAATAAATAGAGAGCTTAAGTGGAGTTGATTTTCTTTTATTAAATCAAGTTTATATTTCAACGCTCTATTTTAAACTTATAATTTGAGCCACTCTAATTAGTTTTTTCAACTTAATAACGTCTTCTTGATTTAGTGGTTTAGTAAAAATGTAGAAATTTTTTTTTTTTTTACTTTACATATTTTACTTTCCCATTATTTCTTGTAACATGTTCTCAAATGTAGCATATATTAATACATTTACTTCTATTATATTTAAAATAACTATAAAATGTAGTTATTTGTTAAGGTCTGACTTATTATCAATATAAATTTTAATTGATTCTTCGGAAGATATATTTAACTTTTTAAACAAATTTCTTAGTCAAATTACATAAAAAATATATATATAAAATGGTAACTACATATTCAATTTTACAAGTAGACAACGCAACAATTGATTGTTTTATCGACATTCATATAAAAACAATATCTCTTATAAAAAAACACAAATCTAATCATTCTTTTTTTATCATCTTAATCTTCAACCCAATCACTATTACAATATTTAATAAGTTTGTAATCATTAAATAATGAATGCAACATGCTAAACTAAAATGTGCCTTTTATATAGTATATAATTCTCTTTACAACCTTAAAATGAGTGATTCTAGTTGTTTTCACGTACAAACTCAAAAGTCCAATCGCATAGAGTATATCAAGCCTTGTACAAATTAGACAACTCAAATTTTCAACTAAACTCTTGAAAAATGTGGTATTTATTCTAACTCTTTTATCTTGCTTTGATAGTTGGACTTCGCACTCTATCAGGGTAATTATTTGATTGAAATTATTTATTTTAAATCTCTTAAAAATCTCTTTTGTATAGTTTTTTTTATGAGATGAAAATATCATCTCATTGTTTATTAACTGCAATGTTAAGATAATATGTCCTCAATTTAATGTTCATAAATCTCTCAATCTTTCGCCATTACTTTGTTTAAATCATTAAATATTCTTTAAATTGTTACTAATAAATATCAATTTATTTACGTATAAACACACAATCAAAATATCTTATTCTTTTTTACTTTGATGTAAAGAATATAAGAACATTTTGTGAAATCATTTTGTTGAAAATACTTATCAATATAGCAATTTTATGTCTCTAATGCTTATTTTTACTTATAAAAAACATATTTCAATTTCAATACTTTATCTTACTTTTTCTTTCATTGAATAACTTTTAGGTTATACAATGTAGACTTTGAGCATGTCATTTAGAAAAAAAACATATTTTCTATATTTATTTGATGAATCTTACACCTATTTTGAATGGTTAAAGATATAATTAATCTTATAGTTCTTAAACTAGCCATGAGAGCAAATAACTTGTTTCTTTGACTATAAATTTTTACAACTAATCTTATATTGTATCTTTCAATTTTTTTCTTTCAATTCTTTTTTTGCTTGTATAATCATTTTAAGCCAATCAACTTACACTCTTTGAAAAGTTAGTGATTTCTCGTATGTCATTAAGGAAAATTTTAAATTTTATGAATTTTATTTGAATAATTATATGACTTTCTTTTATTAACTTAAATTTATATTTTAATATTAATTTTTATCAAAAAATTTGAAAAATTAAAAATAAAATCTTCGATAATTTAATAATATACTAATGAGATATGATCAATGATTTAAATATATATATACTATTTATTATTTTCATATTTAATATTTGAAATTTATTAAAAGATATTGAAAAAATTATTATTATTTAAATCTTAAAATTGAGATAAGACAATATAAAGAAATTATCGAACAGATGAGTGGTTAATATCTAATAATATTTAAATTTTTATAATATTAATTTCTCTTTATATATTAATCTTTAATTTTATTAATTAAAATATTAGTTATTATATATTTTAATAACAGTAAATAATTCTATAATATCTCTTATTTTAAAAAATAAGGTGAAAATAAGTGGAGGGCGCGTGGGGAGCAGACTTTGACGGATAGAACGCCTAGTTTGAAATTCAAACAGCTCGTGGGTTTTGGGCAAACCGGCAAAGACAACGAAGATTCTTAAGCGAGGCAAAGCAAGTGGAAGAAAAGAGCGCATATGTGAATTGTGTACTATGCTGTCACTTTCCTCTCGTCGCCTTATGGCTCTGAGCCGTGGACGGTACTCTTCGGGCCCATTTTTCATTAAAATAAATCCCAGTTTCATTAACATTATAATTTATTATTAAAAATATTAATATATGGTTTTTAAATAGGATTGATTACATACTAACAGGTATCAATTGGCGCTGGACATAAAAATTAATAAACCGGGTTGATTGAAATTCAGTTTGTTATTTAATTTGAATTAATTTGATTTATAAAATTTTTAAATCATTTAAGTTAAATTAATTTATATTATTATATTTTACAAATATAATATTATATATATTTTAATGATTAAATTTATTATTATTTAATTTTTTATTCTCAAATTAAACACTTAAAAATAATAATATTTTATTATTTTCTTAGAAATAATAAAAATGTTATTTATTATTTGGATGAACATATTTTAAATTTGTTAAAAATTTATAATTAACTCAAATTAATAAGATCTTATTAATTTAATAGTTTTTTAAATGTACGTGATTAAAATAAAACTTAAAAAAATTAATCTCATAAAACCACGATAAGATTGTTAATGATAAATTCTAAATCCCTTATCAAATCAATTTCAACTCTAATAGAAACACAAGACTACCTTAAATCAATAAGATCTCTTTAACAAAATTAAAATAAGAAAGTTAATAATTTATTAAAAATCAATAAATTATTACTTGATATGTGATAATAAAAAATAATTTTAATATTTATATTTTTATAATCAGATTAATTTTATCCATTTGTAATTTAATATGATCAAATTTAATACATATAAATAATTGGATATAATTTATTTAAATTTAAAAAAATTTAAACCAATACTAACATAACCTCACTTAATTTTAATAACTGAATAACAACATGCAACAAGTATCTTGAAGCTTCTGAAGTATGCTTTAACAATCTTTATATCAAATTTTATTTCGACAATTGTTGAAAACACTTTTCTTATTTATAAACCATAACAAATAATTATGTACACGTTTTATGATAAAAAAAATATAAACTCTGTATTGATATATATTAACTATCAACAGTGATTACGTACCTATTTTTACTTTTAAATCACAAATTCAAATAGAAATTTTCTTCTTTGTGATAAATAAAAATTATAGAATTTCTTTTAAAAATACAATATTTTATTTTCTCTGTAAATATGCACCTTATGCGTACATGTTATTCACTTGAGTGACTCATTTTGAGTAAATTGTATTTATATATATATATATAGGAAGAATGATTATAATTTTAAATA
Organism: Hippophae rhamnoides; assembly: GCA_033030585.1. Taxonomy (NCBI): domain Eukaryota; kingdom Viridiplantae; phylum Streptophyta; class Magnoliopsida; order Rosales; family Elaeagnaceae; genus Hippophae; species Hippophae rhamnoides. The sequence goes on from CM065431.1 coordinate 3,952,527, forward strand.
AATGAATATTTTACTTTTATAATTTTTAACTAAAATATTTTGGTTTTATAATTTAAAAAATATATATTTCAATCCTACAATAATATTTTAATCCCAAAAAGAGTACAAATAAATCTTATAAATTTATATTTTAGAACTAAATTGTATATTTTTTTCAAAATTACAAAACTAAAAATACGTCAATTAAAAATAATAGTATTAAAATATATATATATATATTAAAGTTAAATGATATACGAGTCCCTTACCTAAGCTTACATATTATAGATAAAAATAAGATCATCCCTTACCTAAGCTTACATATTATAGATAAAAATAAGATCATCCCTTACCTAAGCTTACATATTATAGATAAAAATAAAATTAATCTTTATCATTCAATAAATTTAAGTCAAGAACGTATTAAAACGTATTCGATTTTTTCATACATCATAATCAAATGAGAAAAATGAAAAGAAATAAGAGTTTGTGATAGACAGTGATCTATTTTAATTCTATCTTTTTACAATAAAAATACATTGACTTCCCATCGGATTAAAAATAGGATCAAAAATTGCTAATTTGTATAAAACTAGATCTTATGAAATTATATTAAATATTTGATGATATGTTTCATAACTTGTTAAAAAATCGATTTTTATTTACCAATTATACATTATCTAACCAAATCTAATTCTCTCTCGATATGTTCCTTACAAAATTTCATTCGTACGAATTCTTCCCCAATTAAAGAAGAAATCTTGATGGAATAGTCAAATATGAAAATTGAGCATGTTTATCGTATCTTCTCAAGAAATAAGTAGGTAATTTCTTTACAAAATTGTGCTAAATTTCATATGTGAAAAATTCGCTAAGATCTCTTTTTTAGTTAGAGAGAGAATCTACATGAATTAAATTTTTTTGGGAAATATATCAATAAAGAATTGATTTTGATAGACATTTTATTTTTGTAAACAAGGATCAATTTTATTAGCAAAGTATGTAAGGTATCATCAAATATTTAATATGATTTTATAAAAAGATAGAATTAAAATCAATCATTATCTAACACACATCTATATTTTTTCATTTTTCCCATTTGATCACAATCTATAATAATGCAAATCGAGCTTTAATGAGTTATAATATGTAATCTTATTCTGAAAGTGCATTGTTGAAATCGGATTTCAAACCAAAATGGCTCTAGATTTCGAGGTTTTTAGCATCATGAAAATATTATTTATACCATAAGTATTTTATATTTATAATGAAATTTATGGAGATTAACTCATCATTTGTTATTTTGTACGTTTAAAAAAAAATTGACACACCTTTTGTTATTTTGTACTTGTACTAAAAGAGTATTCTACTTAATTTATTAATTTGTGGAAAATATTAAATTTTTGTATTTGAAAAATATTTTAAATTTTGTTTTTAAAATCTAAGAAGTTTGGTATCACTCTCTTAATTTTCTTGATAAATGATTTACTACGAAATGATGTTTTTATTGAACTTGATACAATTAATGACTTATTTTTTTTCTATTTGAGTATTTTATTTTTAGTTTAAAGATAAAAAAATCTATACTGGATTCTATTTTATATATATATATATATATTAAAATTATCCCGTCAAAACCTATTTGAAGAATATTTGATCTTATCCTTTTTATTTCTTTTTAAAACTTTAATATATGTTTTATTAGGAATATCTAATAAATGTGCAACTTTTAAGAAAGTATATTCAACAAAAAGGAAAAAAAATTATTAGAAAATATTATAGCATGTTCAATTTCTTTTTCAAGAAAAATAAAATAAAATAAATGATTGCAAGTTGAGGCAACTCTTTTGCTTTGCCTGAGGCAGGTTGGAGTATTTAGTATTCTAATCTGTCTCCAGTTTCTTTAATTTATTTTTTCTTACTCTTTCTTTGAATCCTTTCCCTATTATTATAATGATTGATTGATTTGTTAATTGTATTAAATTCCATTGAAGAATAACATCATTATATATTAAAAATATATTATTTGAAATTAATCTCAAATCAAAACTATTACATGTATTGGTGACTAAGTCCCTCTTGCTGGTGACTAAGTCCCTCTTGCTGGAAACCACTTTCTATCCAATAATACCCATTTGCTAACTAAAGAAGGGAGAATGTTTAAATAAATACAAAAAGGACATGAAGTCAACACTAGCATATTGTAAGATATAAAATTAATTCGATTAGGCTGTTAACTAAAATGTTAATTCTATATAATTTATAATCAACCTAATCATTTAATTTTAAAATAAAAAAAATTCATATTATTTATAAAAATTATATAAATAATTTTAAATAATCATTATTATATATACTTTTTATACATTAATATTCAGTTATTTGACTCAATATTTTATATTTTTAACACGTTTTTATTTATTATATTCTAAAATTATTTGAATCAATTGTTTATTCTTTCGTTTAAAAAAAGTTCATGTATTTTTTTTTGGATTACCTATTAAACAATCGAAACTTATATATCATATAAATTTTATATAGTATATAAATAATATAAATTATTAACGATAACTTAGGAATTTATTTTAAGAGAGGCTAACTATATTTTAATGGGATATTTTATTTAAAATAATTAATAGATTTAACCTTTTAATTTTGAAACATTTGTTAGGTTATTCTCTTATACTTTAGCTAAATAAACTTAATACAAAAATTAAGTTTATTTGTAAATTTAAAAGCTAAAAATCATAGTAAAATTACTCATCATTATCAATTTAATTGGAATTAGTAAATTTTTTGTGTAAAAATGTTATAACTGGAGTTAATTTTTTCTTTATTTTATATCAAAATAATTAAAAATTATGAGAATAAAAAATCAAATTTATCCTAAATATTTATGTTATTTAAAACTTATTCTTAGCTATCATATTTATAATTTTGATATTTTTGAGTTTGTCACAAAAACTAATTTAAAACTCTTAACTTTTATTTATTAACTAATTTGATATTTTAACTTTTTTAATATTACTTCTTCAAATTAATCGGAGAAGTTGAATATGAAATTATCAAATTAATTTTAAAAATAATTTAATTGAGTCTCAAAAATTAATTTTATAAATACTTGAAATTGATATATTTAATTTTTTTTATAAGATTAGAGCCTTCTTATCCCTTGTTTAAGTTCAACACTGATTGTCTAATCTTAAAAGATTAGTTAAAAAGTATTAAAAAAATTATATTATTTATAAATATTATATTAATATTTTTTTAATTAAAGTAAAATAATTTTTATATAATAAAATTTCTCATTTTTATATTTTACTATACAAATATTATATATACTATATAACTTTGAATGGAAACATTTTATGTATTTTTATAATTTCTCCTTATTTTTGTTTTTCATATATTTATATAATTTAAAAAAATGTAAAAAATTATTTTTCATATTATACATTCTTCTACTAAAAGTATTTTTATTTATGTTTATTTTGGATACCATGTTAACACAATGTATTTCATTATTAATACAAAAATAAACTATTAACTTTAATTGCACTGATATTAACTTGTAATTAATATTATAAATAAAATAAATATTTTAATATTTTTATTACGATAAAATAATAAAAATTATTGTAAAAATATTATTATTATTTTATCTTTTAGCTAAACATATTAACTAGGCTAGATGATTTGAATTTTGAAAGCACACAATACTTACCTAAAATCTTTAATTGACATTGTCGTTTGGTACTTGAATTAATATATGGTGGCCAAACTAATACACACCATAATGATTCATGTCTGGAAGTGTGAAATGGAGGAGCGTCTTGTTCGATGTAGCTCCAATAAATGCAAATTTGCAATAATATATTCCAAAGGCATAATTTATCGATTTTAATATTCGTAATTTCAATATTCCTTTAGAAACTATTCATATCATTAATTTATTATTTATTATTTTTCAATTATATTAATTACGTATCAGTTACATTCTATGTTATTTTTATTAAACATTGAACAATAACACGGATGACAGCAATTTCTGGATAATTTTTTCTAAGGTACTCACGTATATAAAGACAAGAAGAAGAAAAAATACATAAATGATACTTGTTATAAATACACACATACATATATATATATATATATATAACCTCTTAAAAAGAAAACTTTTTCAGTTTTTTATGAAAATGGTAACAGGTTGGTCACGACTCAGGAAAAGATATAGGCCTGAACTTGAGCCACAAAACACGCATAATAATGAGTGTCGTCGGAATCCCTTTCAGAAAAATGTAACGTAATTGAGTAATTTCCTTTCAGATTGGTCCCAAAAATATAAAAAATAACGAAAACTGTGATTGCTACTCGACAGCACATATATTTTCCCACGGAAATAGGCGCAGACGATTTTTTATTTGAATAGAATTATAAAATTTTAATAAGAAACTGTCTAAAAATCGTTAAGTTAGAAGAAAGTTTTTATCCACGGATAACGAATATTTAAAAAAAATTATTTTTTCTAAACATATTAATTTAATAAATATAATTAATTTCATATTTGATTAATACTTAGAATCATATACATCCTCAAAATTTATCAGATAAAAATTGAACCGACAATATGAATAAATGAACTCAAAGTTTTTTTACCCATTCCTATTTTCACGTATCTTATTATATGTTTGTTTCTTTTTTAAAATACATTAATTTTTAATTTTATTTTTAAATAAATAATTTCTCTATATTTACTTATGTAACTCTCTTTCTTTTCTCTTTCTTCGGCTTTAATTATAAATTTATAATTTATGGGTCAAAGTTATTTTAACGATTTTAGGAAGATTAAGAAAAATTAAGTATCGAAGTAGACTTACGATGGATTATGTACCATTTGTTTCTTGATAATACTTTGAACTTACTGGACTATGGGATTTCTTCTAAAGAAAACCCATAATTTGTGGCCCATTATTCTTATTTAGATGCGAGTTAGCCCAATGTCTATGCTCACAATATTTGACTTAAAGATCATAAACTAATCTGCTAGCTTGCATCGATTTTAATTCTATTTGTATCGACGGATGTATTAGAATAATACCAATGATACTCAGTTTTTGAGATAATATTACAAATATTTTTAACATTTAAAAATATTACAATTACCGCTAATTTTACAAAAGTTAAAATTAAAGGAAGTAAATAGTAATATTTTATTTGTAAAAATGACATAAATAATAAAACTAATAAATGATAAGAAACCAAAAATAATATAAATCAAAATAAAATATATTTCATGACACTTCTAACGTGAAATGATAATTAATAAAAAAAATTAAAAAAATATAGAGACAATATTAAATTATAAGAAAGTAGATGGATTTAGAGATTCATTATTACTGAGAATAATAAAAATATTTTCAAAAAATATATAATTTATTATGTAATAAGTAATAAAGTAGTGAGTATTAATATTACATATGCAAAAAAAGAAGATATAATATACCATTAATTGAAAAAGAAATAATTATAGATAAACTTTAAAAATCCCCAAAAAAAGATAAGAAAAAATTGGATACATCTATTTAGAAAGAATACAAGTATTAATAAAAGTATATCTTAGAGAATTAAATAATACATCAATAAAATTGACACTCATAAAACAATAGAATGATAAATAGAAAATGTTTAATTAGGAATGATCGGTAAAAGTCTAAAATATTAAAAATTAAAATTTACAATATACCTTATATTTGGTATTGATATTAATGATAATTTTTTTAACTAAGTATTAAGTTTAGCTTGTGAATTTGAAATAAAATATATAATGAAAGAAAGAATTCATCTATTTTCAGCACACTACGTAGTATGATATTCATTAACAAACAACCGTAATAATTTAATGTATGGACAAAATGAATTAATAGAAATAGATAAAACTTTTCAAAAAATTGGATAAATAATAAAACCTAAAATATTCATAAATTTTGAAATACTTGAAGAATGAAACTTATGTGTTAAAAAAAATCTTTAATACTAAGAAGAAATTGTAATATAGTAAGAATTTGTTATTTCCCTTAAAGTGTCATAAAGAAAGGAAGGCATTTATCCGTGACTCTAGAGATTAAGTGTTTGAGAGCTACCAATATGTCAGTTAATCTTTTAACTTCCTTATTTTTTTTATGGTTGCATGTATAATAATGCTTTTATCTTTTCTATATTAACTTCAACACCTCTCTGACTTACTATAAAACCTTAGGATTTTTCAAATCTTACTTCGAAAACACATTTGTTAGGGTTCAATTTCATTTTGTACTTTCTCGAGACATTTGAGATGAGCTCCAAATGTTTTACATAGTTAGTAGTGTTCAAACTTTTGGTGATTATGTCATCCATATAGATTTCCATTGTATGACCAATAAGCTAAGCAAACATTTTGTTTACTAGGTACTGGTAGGTAAACCCATCGTTCTTTAATCCAAAAAGCATTGCTTTTTAATTAAAGAGGCCCTAGTGAATTATGAAACTAGTCATTTCTCTATCTAGCTCAAACATATTGGTTTAGTTGTACCCTAAATAGGCATCCATAAATGAGAATACTAAGTGTCCAACCATGGCATTCACGAGCTGGTCAATCTTGGGCATGTGGAAACTATTTTTAGGATAGGCCTTGTTAAGGTTTATAAAGTCTACACATATATGCCATTAATTATTCGCCTTCTTGATAAGATTTTATTCTTATTTTAGACTATTATGTATGTCTTGATTATATGACCTCATTTTTTGCATGACTGGTTTGATGTTCAAATTTTCATTCAGGCAATGAACCATCATGTATAGATCAATTCCTAGCATGTGATCATATGACTATGCAAACACGTCAATGCTTTGTTGTATGAACTCATCCAGTTTTCCCTAGACTTCTTATGGTTATAAGATTCCAACTTTGACACTCTTGTGAGGCTTATGTTTTGACAGGATGAAAACTCTTGTATCCTTAACTAGTTCAATGACCAGAGCATGATTTAACCTAAGGTTCAGCTTCTACTTAAATGCTTTCTGGAGTTCTTCATTGGGAGTTTGTTGCTTGATTTGAATTTGAAGTGCTTGAGGTAGCAATCCAAAACTAGGAAAATTGAGCTTCTTTTGGGTGTTATCATTATTTTGGAGCATGTTGAGGGCAAGATATTGATCTTGGGTGTCAACCTGGTCATGAATTTGTCGGGAGGATGCAATATCATCATGAATATATTACGAGCTCATTCTATTGATTCAACGGATCAAACACATTGTTAAGAGAGACATGAATGATGAATGTGACAAATAGAGCAAAAAATATAGAGAATACAATGAATATTCTTTAGTTTTACTAGCTCAATCGGTTTAACATTAAATTTCTTTTCCATATATAACGTCAAATATTGAAGTCAATTTCTATTAGGTTGCATTATTTTGACACATATACCAATAAATCATTAGAAAATCACGTCAGAATAGATGAACTCGATGGATGTTATATTTGCAACGATGCTTAAATCATTTTATGAGTGAAAAGATAAGACCAAAATGATTTTGGGAGAGAGTGAATCGTGAGCTCAAGTAGTTTATGCGTACAATTTATGTTTGTGAGGTCCTTTTTAAAAGTTTTGGTGTATGACATAATCATAAATATTTAATCAATTAATATATAATTGTTTAAAATACTGATAAACTTCGATAAATATGGATTATGTCATTAATTTTTATTTTGAATTTGAATAATAAAACATATATTTTACTGCGTGTTAACACATCTATTTCATTTTCCAACATTAACGTGGATCAATCAAATGAGATCACACGTATCTAGTAATTTTTCTATCCAATAATAAATATAATATTTTTAAAAATATCATTTTTATCTCTTAAAAATTGAGATTTTTATGTATGAGATTTCATTAAGAATTTTTTTATTTTAAGATCTTAAAAATATATATTTTTAATCTAGAACATTTATAAGTTATCAATCATTCTTAATTTATTTCAACACCATTAACTCTTTAAAAAATGACAATAGTAAGTTAAAAATTTAAAATAAATTCTAAATTATGAAAAGTATTTTTGAAATTTTAAAATAAAAATGACACATTTCACAAATTTTATATAGATAAAATCACTTAAAAAATATAGCCTTAAAAATATTTTTGTAGATAAAACCCTTTTATACTTTTTAATAAGAATAGATTTAAAATATAATATAGTTTAAATAGTAGATTTTTATTATATTTTATTCTTGAATACCTAAGTAAAAAATATTAATTAATAATATTAAAATTAATCACATGCCTAGCAGCAGGGGCGAAAAAAAACTAGTGTTATTTTGGAAGACTAAGCAAAGAAGCAAATAAAAACATAATTATGCCGTCCACGAGTATTATATCACTCAATTATTATAAAAATTATAAATATATCATATATTTACATTAAATAATATTTAATTTTAATTAATAGTATAAATATATTATTATATTATATTTTAGTAATTATTTTATATTTTTATACTAAAATTATAAATTGATAAAAAATTTAGTGTTAAATTTATATTAATAATAAAAAATTTAATTATAAATTTATACCATAATAATATTTAAATAATTTTTTTACTTGATAAAATTAAATAATATATTTATAATTTTTATAATATTTTTATTATATTATCTCATATTTTTTCTTCTTTCAATTATTTTCCTTTTAATATTTTTTAAATATATGTTAGTTTTTTCCTATCATCGAATTGTATTTTTTGGGGCAATTAACATTAGTCTGTTATCACTTTATCGCTTGGTCAATTACCCAATTTTATAGTAATATTAAGAAAGTATAGTTATTCTTAGATATTTACATAACCATAATTCTAACTTTTTCACTTTATTTATCAAATATCAACTTCGATTTTTTAATTTTAATAATCTAAATTTTCAATTGTTTCTAAACCATATCACTTTATTTAATCTGCTCCTTGAATGGAACAAAACCCTAAGGGTTCTTGCAATAATCAATCGCCGCCGGATTTTTCTATATCTCTTTCACTTAATCTAACTACTTTTTGCTCTCTTTGATCTCATTCCATAGCTTATCAGTTCTAGCTGTTTGATTTTGTGTGTTGTTTTTTTGTTACCACTCTGTTACTACTATGCTCTTGTGTGAAGAAACTGCTTTGTAATAAAAGATATCGATTTTGGAGCAAAGGTAATAACTGTAGGAGCTTTTAAATTATATATGTATATATAATTTCTGGGTTTGATCGTCACTTTATAAATGTGTTTTTGGCTGTGGTATAAAATGGTTAGTATGATGATTTGGGTTTGATGAGGCTAGGAAAAGTTATTTGGTTCTGTAAATATGAGCTTCCTGTGACAAAGTTTTGACTTTGGGATTGTTTTGGGGTCGAGGGTTTGATTATCGGTGGTGGGTAGTGATCTGTTGGAGCTATTAAGTGTTTGAAGTTGCTGGAGAAAGAAAAGGTTTTGATTTCTGAGAATGTTATCTGAATTGGGAAGGATACCAATGCTTGGTGGTAACGAGGGTTCATTTGGTGATGAGTTTGAGGAGATAGGGATGTTGATGCGTGAGCAGCGTCGACAAGACGCAGATGAACAAGGGCATGAGTTGAATATTTGTAGAAGTGGATCAGCTCCTCCAACTATTGATGGTTCTTTGAATGCATTTGGGGGATTGTTTGGTGGCGGTGTTGGTAACGCCTCCTTTACAGAGCTTCCCGGAGCTAAAAACGGAAATGGATTTGTGTCAGAGGAGGAACTTAGGTCTGATCCAGCTTATCTTAAGTATTATTACTCTAATGTGAATCTGAATCCTCGGCTTCCTCCTCCATTGCTTTCAAAGGAGGATTGGAGGTCTGCACAAAGGTTGAAACAAGGAGGGAGTTCGGTATTGGGTGGAATTGGCGACAGGAGAAAAGCAAACAGAGCTGATGATGGGAGTGGTAGGTCTTTGTTTCCAATGCCTCCGGGTTTTAATGCTAGGAAACAAGAGAATGAGATTGAAATAGATAAATTACGCGGCACTTCGGAGTGGGGTGGTGATTGTCTAATTGGTTTACCAGGTTTTGGACTTGGGAACAAACAAAAGAGCCTTGCTGAAATCTTGCAGGTGATCCGGCTCTGCATTTGTGGTTAATGTTTAACTTTATTTTCCTCATGGACTGATGTTATTGCTTCTTGTGACATTTGATTTTGTTTGGTGATAATATTTGGAGTGCCAATTGCTGATTTCCAATTGGATTATCCGTTTTGAGTTAGCATTATTTGCATTCAATTCCTTTTTGATATTGTATATCAAATTGTCTTTTTACATAAAAAATATATGCATGTTTTGGAATTTATTAAATCATGGGATTTTATTTTTTGGCCAGAAAAGGAACTCATGGGATTTTGGATATAGCTAATTGGCGCATGTGTTAGGACAATGATTTGCTTTTGGCTTCTTTTGGCCAGGGAGAAAGTTTCATCATAAATGTTTAGATTTGACATTTCGGCTGAAACTTGTATCTTATGTGCATTACCATATTATATTATGTGACCTAGTAATGACATTTTTCTATGAGAAATAATATATAATATTGAAACTCTATTAAATGAAATCGATCATATGCTCTCAATTATGTTAATCTTGCTTTAATCCTGTACAAACAATTCAGTCATGGGATTAGAATAACTGAGTAAGATATGTTCTAAACATATTCCTATCTGTCGTTAGCTAAATGTCATGTAGAGGGGGGTCATGTTTGTTGGTAAGTGCTAAAGATTGGTGTAATGATGGAAGACTTGTGGTCATGTCCACACTATGACTTTTATGTGCTTTTTTTGTCCATATGAAAGACTAGTGAAAACTTTGCATTTTTTATAAAATGAGGGTATTTCTTTTTCAGTGATGCTGATTGAGAGTACTAAGTTTACTTCCTTTGGGTTATTTTCCCACATTACCGATGGTTTTGCTTTATAATTATGCTGAATCACCCATGGTTATGATTTTATTGTCTATCTACTGTACTCCTTGTTCATCTAGCAATTTGTGCATGTGCAGGATGACATGGGGCTTGCGATTCCTGTTGGTGGGTTTCCTTCACGTCCAACCAGCCGAAATGCCTTTGATGAGAATATTGACACTTTGACTTCTTCTGAAGTTGATTTGGCACAATTGCAACGTGATTTGATGTCATCTGATACTTTACGGACTGGTGCAAATGGTTTGGGCTCATCTGCAGCCCAAAGTATGGCTCCACCTTCTTCATACACTTACGCTGCAGCCTTAGGTTCTGCCTTGTCAAGAAGCACCACTCCTGATCCTCAAGTCATTGCTAGGACTCCTAGTCCTTGTCCTACACCCATTGGAGGAGGGAGAGTTGGTGCCTTGGAAAAGAGAGGCATGACAAGTTCAAATTCCTTTGATGGGGTCTCATCACGTATTAATGAATCTGCAGATCTGGTGGCTGCTTTGTCTGGCATGAACTTATCGTCCAATGGAGTGATAGATGGAGATAAACATTTGCCATCTCGGATTGGGCAGGAGGTTGATAAACACCAAAATTATCTCTTTGGTTTTCAAGGCAATGAGAATCATAACAAACAACATCCATATTTAAAGAAATCTGAATCTGGGCATATGCATATGCCTTTTGTTCCACAATCTGCCAAAGGTTTTTTCTCTGATTTGGGTAAGAGCAATGGTGTTGTTGGTTCAGGCATGAGCAATTCATATTTGAAAGGATCACCTACCTCACCACTTAGTAGTGGAGGTGGTTTACATGCTTCTTTTCAGCAATTAGATGGTACTAATACTAATTATGGCTTGAGTGGGTACTCTTTAAACCCAGCATTGGCATCTATGATGGCAAGCCAACTTAGCACCGGTAATCTTCCGCCTTTGTTTGAAAATGTTGCTGTAGCATCAGCTATGGCTGCATCTGGAATGGAGTCTAGGATGCTTGGTAGTGGTATGGCTTCTGGAGCAAACTTTGCAGCTGCTGGATCTGAATCACATAATATTGGTCGGATGGGGAGTCAGGTTGCCGGAGGATCTCTTCAAACACCAATTCTTGATCCCATGTATCTTCAATACTTGAGGACATCTGAATATGCTGCCGCACAGCTTGCTGCTCTTAATGACCCTTCTGCTGATGGGAACTATTTAGGTAATTCTTACACCAACTTACTTGATATTCAGAAGGCATATCTTGGAGCTCTCCCATCACCCCAGAATTCACAGTATAGTGTTCCCTTGAGTGGAAAATCTAGTGGTTCTAATCACCATGGTTATTATGGCAACCCTGCATTTGGTGTTGGTATGTCTTATGCTGGAAGTCCAATGGGGAGCTCTGTTATTTCAAATTCTCCCATTGGACCTGGTAGTCCTATGAGGCACAATGATATTCGTTTTCCTTCTGGAATGAGAAATTTAGCTGGTGGCATCATGGGACCTTGGCAGCTGGATGCTGGATGTTATATGGATGAAGGGTTTGCATCCACACTATTGGAGGAGTTTAAGAGTAATAAAGCCAAGTCTTTTGAACTTTCAGAAATTGTTGGACATGTTGTTGAGTTCAGGTATGTGTTGTCCACAGTTTTTTTAGCTTTTCATTGCTGCATTTTCATGAAGTTGTTTTGACATCTTTATATCATTTCTTTCAGCGCCGATCAATATGGAAGTCGATTTATTCAACAAAAACTTGAAACGGCCACACCAGAAGAGAAGAATATGGTTTATCAGGAGATCATGCCTCAAGCTCTTGCTTTGATGACTGATGTTTTTGGGAACTATGTTATTCAAAAGGTAGTGTAAACTCTTTATGTGGGTTTACTTTGTTCTGTTTTTCTGCTTGAGTATTTTATAAAAGTGACGGTTCTTGTGTGCAGTTTTTCGAGCATGGGCTTCCTTCCCAGAGAAGGGAATTGGGCAACAAGCTTTTTGGCCATGTTCTGACTCTTAGCCTTCAAATGTATGGTTGTCGTGTGATCCAAAAGGTAACATTCACTTTCCAGGTCACTGCATTTTGCTTTCTAAATCATTGCCTTGTAGTTTTGTAATTTTGGTTTTATTTGAATTTGAAATGTTCAGGCCATAGAGGTTGTTGATTTGGACCAGAAGATCAAAATGGTTAAGGAGCTTGATGGTCATGTCATGCGGTGCGTGCGGGATCAGAATGGGAATCATGTCATCCAGAAGTGTATTGAATGCGTTCCTGAGGATGCTATTCACTTTATTGTCTCAACATTTTTTGACCAAATCATTAATCTTTCCACCCACCCATATGGGTGTCGTGTAATACAGGTATTGGGAACTTGAACGTTCATGCTTAATTTTTTTACTTTACCTGAGTAGACAAGAAACTGATGTTTTGTTGTTGTGTTTATGGGCAGAGAGTACTCGAACATTGCATGGATCCTCAGACCCAAAGTAAAGTTATGGGTGAGATTTTAGGAGCTGTTAGCATGTTGGCTCAAAATCAGTATGGCAATTATGTTGTTCAGGTTTGTTATTATCAACACACTATTATACAGTCTGCTGTCTAGAGAGGGGAATGATTGCACCGTGGACTGATGTTTTTCTCTAATAATTGTTGGAATAATATAATTTAGGGTGTTAACTTTGTCATGTTAACCATGTCATGTGTGTTTTTCTGTCCAATATCACAATTTTAACATTATTATGAAAAACTTAAATGTTTTTTTTCGTCAAGTTAATTATTTATAATAGTTAACCAATATATTTACAAGCATAAAAGAACTAACAATAAACTCTTGAGGAAATAATATTTCGTTTCATGTTCGTGTTGTGTCGTCACCCAAATTGCCACCACTCTCTGCCCACTCTGTCTTCTCTTTTTCTTTTCTCTTGCTGGACATGAACTTTCTGTTACTGTTTCGTCAGTAAAGTTTCCAATCTTTTGTCCAACACCTAGCTATATATTTACAAGTTTCAAAAGACTGTATATGTTCCTGAATTTCCTTTAAACCTTTCTGAGTTGCATATTAGTCTTTTGTTCCACTATCTTTCCCTTATTTTTTAGTGATGGAGTTTTTTGTTTTTTAGGCGTAGTTATGTGAACAGATCTCTCTTTCTTATGTTCTTTTCTACTGTTGATACATTTGCCAATTTAATGCATGTATCTTAAGACTCTTAACATATATCCCTACTTGGCCAACTTGTTAATAGTTTCTATTTACAAAATCTTAGCATTTTTGCATGCAGGAAATATTTCAAAATATACTTGTGAATTCTCTTTAGATGTTTATTCATTCAATTGGCACAATATTATTAGATGGGCCAATGTAGTATTTCCGATCTGTATGGCCTTTTCGGCTGTTGTGGGTTTATTTAATGAGAATGTAAAATCTATTCTGATCTCTTATGGAGGGAGCCCTCTAGATTTTTTTTTAAAGAATGCTTATGAATCTTTGTTTATTTCTAAACAGCATGTATTGGAACATGGAAAACCTCATGAGCGTTCAACTATTATCAAAGAACTAGCTGGGAAGATAGTTCAAATGAGCCAGCAGAAGTTTGCTTCAAATGTTGTAGAGAAATGTTTAACTTTTAGTGGCCCTTCAGAGCGCCAACTTCTGGTTGATGAGATGCTAGGCACTACTGATGAAAACGAGCCTCTTCAGGTTTGTCACATCTATTTATTGAGCTTTAAAATGTGGGATTAAATGCTGTGAAAATGCTTGTGAGCACGACTTTTAGAGTTATGTTTTGTATCAACCTCTATCTCGACCTTTGATTTGATTTATTTTACTTTTTATTTTCTCCCGATTTTAATGGATAGGATAGAGATATAAAACACGACTCTAATGTCTTGTTTCATGGAATTACTCTAAACTCTGCCTTTTGTATCCTTCTTGTGGTATAACACTTATTGAGCAGAAGCTTGCGATAATCTTGGCACTAACCTTGTGGTAGAGTTTTTAAGTATCACTTTTTCTTTTGACCAAGGGAACATTTATATTTATTCTTCATTAACAGCATTTGAAATTTGGGTTTATTGAAAATTTTTATACTTGCATGAATTGGAATACCTTTTTCTGTAATAGAAGGGATATTCATCTTTGCTTCTTGGCTTCCTTAAATTATATAAGATTCATGACTTTGCTTGGACACAGGCGATGATGAAGGATCAGTTTGCCAACTATGTTGTGCAGAAAGTGTTGGAGACTTGCAATGACCAGCAACGCGAGCTGATCCTTTCCCGAATTAAAGTTCATTTGAATGCATTGAAGAAATACACTTATGGGAAGCATATCGTTGTCCGTGTGGAGAAACTTGTTGCTGCTGGAGGTACGCATTTTTTTCTATACAAAACTTATATTTTCCTCTAAACTGCATATATATAATACATTGAACTCTTATTGCTTTAATACACAAGCACACCATTTTGTTAGACTTGTTAGATAAACTTAATCACTATGTTCATCTATCATTCAAAATCTAAGGTCATGTGATTGTGATTGAGATTTGTTTGACAGCTAAGTTATATTTTTTTTACTGCAAAGCAATATGATTTTGTTCGGTTATAAAGGGACACATTGGTTCCCTTCCTTTTAATTGTTACACTTGGAGTATCCTTAAGTCCAATTAGTACAATATTGTTACAAAATTGATGAAAATATCACGTGTTTTGCTCATACTCACCATTTTAAATCCAAAAATGACGCATTAGAAGAGATTAGGTTATTTTGATATGGAACGTGCTAAAATTTGGAATTTCCAACGACTTTTGAACATTATTGTACTAATTGAACATGTGTCCCCAAAATTTGAAACAAGAGCATTAAACAATGTACATATTGAAAAAAATCTATTTTATTCTCAAAAACCTATCTTATATTACATAGCTCTAGTTAATGGAATTCCATGGGCAGTGAATTGAACTAGCAATATATATGAATTCAATGCTTCTTGACTCAAATTCTCGAAATTTGTAGAAAGGAGGATCGCAGCTCAGTTTACAAACCCAGCACAGGCAGCCTATGGACGAGTTTGTACAGCTAACTGAGACTAGTCTGAGCTTCCTCTCTCTTTTATTCTCCCCGTACCGAAAGCAATGGACTCATCCTATACGCTCCGGTTGAAAATAAAGATAGTTGCTTTGTACCGGAGAAATTGTACATTGTTTAGTCTTAAAAACTTTATATATAGATGGGAGCAAAGGCGCAGAGAGGAGATTTTAGTTACTATACTACTTGTTTTGAAGGATGTATAAAAATATGTTAAAAAGGGTTGCGGTAGTAGTTTTATTTTGTTGACGTGACTGTATAAATGTTTTTCATGTCAAAAGTTCATCTTTAGGCAAGGTTTAGTTTCTTTTAATGTATGGATGATGATTTTATTTTCTTAAAAAAAGAGAAAGAAAAAGCAAGCAGTTTCCCCATGCTTATGAAAATTGTATAATTTAATTTGTTTTATATATTATTGCATTTTTTCTGCATGTAATTATGTAAAATATATGTTTTTCTGATGGCTTCGAATATGTAGAAACTTAGATCATTAAGCTTTCAAGCAGCTGCATATGAGTTCCTTTAACCAAATGTCTTTCTTTTTGGGGTATGTTAAATGTTAAACTCTAAGGGAAGGGGGGTTTTTTGTTGGAATGACTATTTATGGGTTTGGTTAAAAAAAAAAAATAAGATAAGGTTTTGGTTTACTTTAAATAAAAAAGGATGGTTTTAGTCTGTTAATCTTAATAAAAGTGTATTTATTCTCTTGTTGGTGGGTTGTCCACAGGTATGTTTTTATTATAAAAAAAGAGAGTATAGAAGTTTATCTTTGTAAAGGTGTTGGATTTGTTTTTTCTTATTTTGGTTTAAAAAATAGTATCTTATAAATTTATTATCTTTTATAAAATAATTTTTTTATGATTTTTTAAAAAAGTAATAAATAGATTTTTGTTGTTCAACTTAATAGATGATACTGATGATTTAAAATGTATTTTTATTAAAATAATAGATTTGGGTGAGATTATGTATTTTATTTTAAAGTTTTCTCCAGTTGAATTGGCTTATTTTATAATAAATAAAACATTTATTTATTTTTCCTGCCTAACATGCTTGTTTTGATGAACCTTGGTCAAGGGTTTACAGCTCCTCATAAGAAACAAGATAATATGATCCCCTGAATTGATTTGGACGTGTCACCTAAATTTAGACTTTATTTATTTATTTGTACTAGTAAGTCTCTTAAAGTCTGAAATCGATCAATTTAATAATGCCACCTATTCATATATTCCGTACGTATTAATTGCTAATTCTTCGACTTTTAACAACTTTGTAAATTCTACGCTTAGTCGGTCAATTTGTTCATATTTTCCAATTGACTAGTACTGGCCACTTAGTTTGCTTTGAATATAAAAATATAAAATTTATATCTTTCAAATAATATAATAAATCTCTCAGCATAATAATAATTATTATATATATTATATTATATTATATATATAATAATAATTTATAAATAAATTAAATTTTATTTGATTAAAAATTTATTATGTTTGGATATAGATTAATTCATTATAATTATTTGATCACGTAGATTTAAATCTTCAATTTAATTTAAATAAAATTGAATTTAAACTAATGAAAAAATATACAATTTTAATTATTCCTTGTCTAATCTTCTATTTTATTATCTATTTTACATTTTATGTAAATAATATTTATATCAAGAATTCGCTTATCAACCATGAGATGTTTGTTAAATTATAGTGACATGAAAATGGTATCTGGGAGGTCTAAAGGGCCTATCCAAATCCAACCCAAGAAAAGCAAATTTGGGCCATTAGCTTTTCTCGAAGTTTAAAGCCCATATTAAGTCAATTCAAATGTAAGGCCATATCTATCTTCCTACCATTAATATTTGAAGCAGGTTTTATTTTTTTAATGATATAATTTATTTTAAAATAGAAAGTCATTAAGTATTTTTAATGATAACATTATTTATATTATTAACTTTACATTTAATATTTAAAAGTTTTATGCCTATAACCTTAATAAAAAAATCGTTCGTAAAAATATAATAAATATTTATAAATAATTATATTATTCACACATTTATAATTATGACTTAAACTTTTCACGTATCTAAATGTATTATATTTTGTTAAGATACAAATTTATTGATATCTTTTAAATACTGTTTGTTTAAATAATTAAAAAAAAGTTCAAATTTAATGATAAAAAATTATGTTTATTTTATTTTGTGTGTATAAGATTGATTGAATTGTTTCTAAAATATTTGACACCTATTACTTTTAAGTTGTAATATAATTATTTTATTTTTCATAACTTTAATTTTATATTTAATTAATATATTACACTTAAATATAAAAATATATATATAATCACGTATTTCAATAATATTAAAAAGAAAGTGAATATTAGATGTTAAACAGTGCTCAAATATTATCATTAGCCAATAAAAATTACCCAAATCATACCCTCAGTCAAACTGCTTTTGAAAATTACCTAAAATGTTCAATAAAATTTATAATTATAAAATAATCTTATACTAATAAATTTAATTGAATAGAGTTAAATATCATATATATTTAATTAATAGAAGTTTAATTATAATAAATTTTAATATTAAATTTATGTGATGGGTTTTTTATAATAAAAATACGAATGATATTTATACAATGTAATTTTTTTTTTAATAATAACATTATTTAATAATAATAACATTAAAATATAATTAATGTTATCAATAATATATATATATATATATTTGTTATAATATTAATAAAATTATTATAAAAATATAATGATTATAAATATTAAGAGAGATAAATATTATTTTTTAAAAAAGTTCCCCAAACCGTACAGTGTCCTTTTCCTTTTACCCAACTACGCCCACTTCTCCATTCAAAACTTGTTTCCCTCCCTCACCATCTCGTTTTCGTCACCGTTCAATTCATGATGGCACGCTTATATCACACATCCAACGGCTTCCACAAGCTCAACATCTACTTAAAACATGCTGAGCCGTTATATTTTATTAACAATTTTCGCTTACAAGCTGTCAGTCATCACCCTTCTTTCCTATTGGTTCACCTCAGTTATAATAAAAGAATCATATATAATGAGAATTGATATTTTGTAGAAAAAAATTAATATTAAACTTTATGCTTATAATTTAATAAATAATTATTTTTAAAAATAAAATTTTAATCTACTAGTAATCATTTTTTTAATAATAAAGTTACTATTTAATTTATAAATAATGTTATTTATTTTGACTCATTGGAGTCGAGAGTGTTCTCGATTGTTTTATATTTTAGTCTCGTTGAAATTTATAATGTTTAAGATTTTGGGATATCCACGTGGGTTACTTAGGTGTCGATGGTTCATGATCAACGTAGTACATGTGTTTATTTCACTTTTCTTATGTTTTGAACCCTAATATTAAACCTTAAGATTTTATTAGAGAGTAAACTAGGTTTTACGGAATCATGGTTTGTTCCTGCCTAATTTGCCGAGTTTCTTTCGCTTTTTTCAACTTCAAACCTATAACTTAAAACTTTTTAGTCACAGATTCATAAAAGTTAATACTATTTAAACTATCAAAATGTTGAGAATCAATATTTTACAAAAAAAAAAAAGATTAGAAAGAATTTAAGATAATTGACTGAATGTTTGAATACTTACGAGGTGTTCATTTATTTATAGAACATTTATGGATACGGGTGTTGATTATATAATGTGTACACATATTTACATGTCATAGAGATATAATTGGCCTAAAGTACAACTTGTCAGAGATCTAGGTTGTGTTTATTTCGTATTGTCTTTGGACTCAGGTTGTGATCGAGCTCAAACTTCCATTGAGCTCAAGTTTTCATTGAAATCGAATTGCCATTGAGCTCAGGTTGTCCCATATGGACATGACATCTAATGGCAGGGCTTTGGATCTATTCAAGTATACAAACATTCTATATTTAATAAATAAATAAATAAATAAATTTTAAATATAAAGATAAATTTTGTTTGGAGGCTTATCATTCAAACGGAGAGATAAAGTATTATTGTTAATTTATATTGTGTTTTTGATACACTCATAAAAACATTCACCTAATAATATAAATACACATCAAACAATGATTTAAAAAAATGTATTTATTATAAATTAATAAAATTTTATATCAATTTTTATTATAACACAACTTAATACATAAATAAGTATGATGTGTTTGGAAAATTAGTAAATATTGATTAAATTGATAATATTATTGATAAAATAATTTTTATTATTGTATTATACTTAATATTAAATATACTTTAATACCATTATTATCGTATAAAATTATCACTAATAAAATATTTTTATTATAAAAATAATTTAGATTGTAATAATACATTTATCATATTACATATGCTAAAGATCTTAATCATATAATTTTTTATACAGTTTTATGTTTTATTGTAATTTAAACTTGTATAGTATGAGAAAAAAATTATAAGTTTATAAATAAATTTTTTATATTTAAAATATAAAAAATATTATATATTAATTTAAATAAATTTTTATAATTAAAATTTATTAATATAAAAAACTACATAAAATAAATTAAATATAAATTATTTTATTATTAATTTTATTTATCATTAAATATAAAAAACAATTATAATATAATTTAATAAGATATAAATGTATTTAACTTATCATGTAACCGAACATCATATTAAAGTAGTTAGGACAAAGTTAGTCCTTAGGCATTTTAAATTACGAAACAACCTAAAAAAGTGCAATATACTTTGCTTAATTGGACATTTTTCTTTCATAACTTAAAAAACCATTAAAGCGTTGTAATGACAAGGTTATTTACGTAAAAACAATTTTAAGAGCATAGTGCTAATCTTATCTTCAAAGGACGGTGATTTTTAATAGAAAAGCCACTAATAAAATACGTGTCGAAATATAATAGCGAATGAATAGTGAAAATATTAAGGGAGCGAGTAGGATAAGTGATAAAAATTTGTTTTAGATTTTTAGAGGATAAAAAATATCTAGCTTAGTCGTCCACGTTGGCACTCAGTTAGAACCAATCTGGAATTAGATATTGTACTTTTTCATCGCTTTTTTAATCAAAATTAAAATATTTAAATTTTCATTCTTTTCTCTTTTCCCTTTCCCCAAACACCCCTCGAAACTCCGAATCTTACCGAAATATCTACTCAACCAAAACACATATGGTTTTGCTTTTCAACCCTTTTACTTCTTCTTCCTCCTTTCCTATTTTATCTCTAATTCCGATCTGATTTAGTATCGGATATCGATTTTCAGGATTCAACTTCAAGCCCTAACTTGAAACTATTGGTAGTAATATAAAAAATAACTTAAAACAAAGAGAAAGATAACGAAATTGAAGTCCGACATGGGCGAGGAGGTGAAAATGAGTGAGTATGAAGGAGATGGAGATGGAGATGGAGATGGTAGAGATGAAGAAAGAATTTTAGACTGGGAGGATGGTTTACCGAGCGCCGAAGATTTAATGCCGTTATCTCAGCCGTTAATCCCGCCGGAGTTAGCCTATGCTTTTAGTATCTCGCCGGCACCATGCCGGACGGCGCTTGATGTCAATCGAGCCTCGCATAAAACCCTCTCGGCTATTCGAGGTAACCAAACGCAGGCCTTATCATCCAATAATTTCAAAGCCTTTAATGAAACCACCCGAGATATGACGGTTGACGAAGTCAACGATACCGATCGGGATGGGTCTGGATCTGACAATAGAAAATCTAAAAAGATAGATTGCACCGAAGAGGCTGATTCAGCTCTTTGCGCTGAGAATTCTATTGATGATCCTTCGGTTCGGACTCTGAAACGTCCTAGGCTTGTTTGGACTCCTCAGCTTCATAGGCGGTTTGTTGATGTGGTTACTCATTTGGGAATTAAAAACGCGGTTCCGAAAACTATTATGCAGTTGATGAATGTTGAGGGTTTGACACGAGAGAATGTTGCTAGTCATTTGCAAAAGTATAGGCTTTACTTGAAGAGAATGCAGGGGCTGTCGAACGATGGACCGAGTTCTTCGGACCACCTCTTTGCATCTACACCTGTGCCGCAGAGCTTGCACGAGTGGAGTGGTGGAACGAGTGCTCAATCTAACGGGCATAGTAATGGGCATGTGCCCGTTCCATTTCCGATGATGCCATATCCGCACGCAATGATGCCAATGCCGGTTCTTGGGATGACTCATGGTCATGGGCACATGGGCGTGCCCATTGGGACTCCCAATGGTGCTAATGGTTATCATGGGTTCGAGTCTCATCATCATCCGTACGGTATGTTTCAGCAGCAAAATTGGTCTGGGAATAAGTATGGCTCTGTTATGTCTTACCCACATATGGCTCAGAATGATAAGTAAGGGGCTGAGATATTAATGATGACGCACATAGAGGTGAGTCATTTTTCTTGATCTTACTCTTACTCTTATCATTGATTCATATAGTTCTGGTATTATTTTTATATTGCAGTTTTAAGCTATTTAGAGTTCAGGGTATTTCCATATTCATTTGATTTAAATAGGCACTTCGTGAACAGGTTGGGTTGCTGATGTAGGGAGTTTTAGAGATGAAGCAAGAATTGAAACAGAAAAGAAATGAATAAGATGAAATTAGAGGTTGGGGATAAAACTATGAACAATGTTCACATTCCATAGTATTCCATATAAAATATTCAATATCAAAGAGTGCATTACAATTGTAAAATATTACTATATATAGCTTAAGTTACTATTAATGAGCCATATTGTTAATGGACCTTACAATATTTAAATCAAGTAAAACTAATACTCTAAATGAGCTTAATGTTCCCACATCAGTTGTTGCTTTTGTTTATTACATAGCTTAGTATATAGTGTTAAATTATGCCTTGGGAAAATAAAAGAAGAAAACAAAGAAAGATGCTAGAATCCCAATTTAGAGCTAAATTACTCGTTGTGAAAGCACAACAAAAAGTAACAGATTTTACCTGACATCTTGGACGTTCTGCAATTTCTTAGTTTTTTTTTAGCATTAGTGATTTGTTGAGGAGAAAAACTTACATGCCCTGGTTGCATGGCCTGCCTAACAGAGGGTCATAGGATTTGATTTTTTTTTCCTGACACAAGAGTTGAAATAAATGGTTCTGGTTTAAAAAGATCTTTTATATATAAACTTTTCTCCTACTTGAGATGTTCCCCATAATTTTCTTGTGGGGCTTTGGACCCATTCATTCAATTGTTGCATCTATGTTGTTTTGCCCTTTCAAAGTTAGTTATTCTACATTGCATGTTTGTGTTTAGATTGGTTAAGGAAATTACCTGCCCTGTAGACTTGATTATTTTCATTTCATCTTTCCACCATGTCTATTGATTCTGCTATCCAGAATTCCAACCTTGTATTTTCTCTATTTTAGCAAGGCTCTAGACACGAGCTTTCTGGGTTATTTCACTCATGAAAGCTGTCTTGTATGATATAGCCTCCTTTTAGTAGCTGCATATGAATTTCAGATTATTTAATATGTGTTTTTGTGTAGATTTTGAAGTTGAACAAGTTGGTTGAAGCTAACTCTTGGAACTGAAACCTGTAAACCTGGGAAGGGTTCTTAGGTATTATGTGGAAACAGTTAGATACATATACAAATTGATATGGGGTTCTTTATGAACTCAAACTTATCTTTGATGGAGCTTTTTTTTTCTAGTTGCTGCATAAGAATTTCAGATTATTTAATATATGTTTTTGTGTAGATTCTGAAGTTGAACAAGTTGGTTGAAGCTAAATCTTGGAACTCAAACCTGTAAAGCTTGATTGGTAAATTTGAACCCCATCAGGCATGGGAGAAGGATTCTTAGGTATTACGTGGAATAGATTCATATAAAATTTTCTCTGGAGTCTTTATGAATCAGGCAAACTGAAAAACCTCAGGTTACTTACGTTATTGATTAAGGTGACAGGAAAAGGTTTATAGACTTGTAGTCATGTGGTTTATATATTCCTGTTTTGGTACATGTGATCAGCGTAAGGAAAGGCCAATTAGGGGGGAAAAATATTTATCAGAAAGGTCCGTTGGCTATTCCTCCATGTTAGATTAATATCCTGTCAGCCTTTGGCCTACTTTGTCATGTTTAGAGATTCTTTCTGTTTCAATGAGAAGTGAAGTTAATATATTAAAATTTTTAGTTTGATGATTTTTCTGGAATTATGGGTTTTAATGATGTGTTCAACATAGTTGAGGAGGAAGAGTCTTATGTAAATTCTAAATATTTAGCTTAACAATCTCGAAGTTTTTAAAGTTGTCATGTTGTTAGTGTAATGGTCTTACTGTAGCCACTTTGAGCTCTCTCTTTTTAGATATTCAGGCAAGCTCTAGGAATTTTTTTTGTCCTGTGTTAGTTGCTCCCAATCTTTGTGGTGTTGTGGTGGGTCTTGTGGCTATGACTTGCAGAATCGCCGACAATATCTTTTGCAATTGTGGGCCAATTACTCTTTTTGTGAGACCACCACATGCAAAAGATGAATAGAATCTTGACATCTCAAGTTGAAATGTTAAGCATTTTTTTTTAGTTGAAAGGGTTGCTGAAAGAATCTATAGTCCCTGGTAAAAAATATGACTTTATATGATTCTCGTTCACATTGTATATGGACACTTTTTGTTCTTTTAGGTCTTTTGTCTAAAAGATGATGAGGGAATTGTGACAATACACCAAATTCCCTGTTATTATGTTGGAATTTTTGTAAAAAACAAATTACTTTTCTGCCGCATTGAATACCTTTTGGTTTACAGGTTCATATTGAAGAACCTATCCTGAAATTTGGAGGCAGTAAAGATGTGCTATTTTCTTTTCATGAGATATATATACTTTTGTTTTAATGCTTTGTGCATGTGGTAATAATAGATGAACAAGAGCAACATTGGGCGGGGTTGAATTGTATAACTGGTTGCCCTAATACTAATCTTGGAAGAATACACACTGTAAAGCTAGAGTAAGATTGGGCTTCCATTAGTTGAATTTAAAAGTCTGATGAATTAAAGAATTTGGACCAAGTTACCTACATACAATATTACATAGATTGTTTGTGGAGTCTTTACCACGAATTTACCAATTTACTTGATCGAACTATGTTTGCTTGAATCATCTTCTTCTTGGAACTTTATACTGGTTATTTTGTCCCTTCAAACTCTTGTGTACTTTCTTTTCCTATTGGAATTAATGGATTTTTGTTTCCAATTAAGAAATAGGGTAAATGGCCGGAGAAGTTTTTCCTTTTAAAAAAACGAAAAGCTGTACGTAAATACCTTACTATCAGATGATGCATTCGTTTTCTCTTAGAGTTGAGAACTTGAATTAGCAATGTGTCATAAATAGGGTGACATAACTATCACATATGGTGCACGTGATAAAAACTTTATAACAACTTTCAGCCATGGACGTTCTTCCAAAGCATATTTCTTCCCAGTATTTTGGCAGTAAGAGGTAAATTATAGGACAGTAAGTTGTTATGGGTGATAAAGATTACATCCTATTGCCGAAGAAGATGGTGTGGAATCTGCTTTTATGGACACTTATACCAAGAAGTTGTTATAAATACATCCCTGACCTTTAGATGGTGACCACGTGCTCAAAACGTGATATTATGTCACTTGGCTTATTTTGCTAATTGAACTGCAAACTTTGTAGAAATTTCCTAAATGTGCATAATAAGTAGAGAACTTCTGTAAAACTGTTAGAATTATAAAAAAAGACATCGCCACCTTTTTACCAATCTATACACAGTTTCTCTCAAGTAAGGTTTGTACGTTTTCATTAGCTGATAATAGTCGTAGATCCCCCCCATCAGATTCATGGTTCCTTATGCTATGGAAATCATTAAGATATGCACTACTTTAGGTCATTTTTTTGCTGGGGACTCCTCAAGTAGGCTCACAACAAACATACATCAGCACTTGTGAGTTTTTAAGTCTGCATTTGATGTCATCCTCTTTGACAAAGTCATTAAGCTTTTGTTATCCGTCTCTGGCTTTCTATTAAAATTGATGTCAGACCAATATTTATGTTGATTGCAGATAATAATTCTACACAAGGCAGTTCGTTGAAGATGGTGATCCCTCTTATCCTTAGTGGTGAAATGCACTCTTGATTTTTCGGAATTTATCTGATGTTGTCCCTTATTATAACAACTGTATCTCTATATGAATTGTAATTTAGCTCTATTAAGTCTTGGTTTGTTGTGTTTCAAAACATGTCAGACAAAAGACTTTGAAAATAGAAATTGAACCTAACTTGGGGGTGAGCTTTAACGGGTTCTTGAAGAACCGTGTCATTCTGTGTAATGTTTTTGTATGAATATTACTATATAAACTTTCTCTGCAAAGAAACCTCACTGCTCCATCATACTACTATCATTTACTTTGAATTTGATTAATTCGTGACAACTTCTTGGTTATTCACAGAAATCTTATTTTCCCTGGAAAGTAGGAATTTCACCATTTTAGCCATGCTATGCTGGTCAGAAAATGATGAACAAAGAGGAATCAAGCAGCAGATTATGCAACAGTACTGAAACAGGTAAATGAAAGCTTGGAATTGACAAATGGAGTGTGAGAACTTAATGAATTATTTACCGTACAACGCATTCAATTATACTCTTGTATATTACTACCTCTATTCAACTACGTACTGATAATTTCTTTACCTTTCTGTAAAGGACTAAATCATAAGAAAAAAAGAGAGAACCATTTCTATAATTTAACTATTGTAGATAAAATTAAGGAGTAATTTAATGAGTGTTAACTTAAGGAGTAAATCAAGAACCTTAATTCAAAGAGTAAATCAAGGAGTAAATCAAGGAGTTATCATCCTTAATTTAAGGATTAATTCAAGGAGAAAAACAAGGAAACTTAATTAAAGGAGTAAAACAAGGAATACTTAATTCGAGTAAAACAAGGAATCATTAATTCAAGGAGTAAAATAAGGAATCCTTAATTCAATGAGTAAATCAATGAATGTTTAATTCAAATAGTAATTGAATGAGTAAATTAAGGAGTAATTCAAATAGTAATTTAATGAGTAAATCTCCTCCTCGATTAAAAATACTCATGTTGAAAATTGGTATTGAAAACGTCAAGTCCAAAGGCCAAGGCCTAAAGGCCTAACCAAATAAAACAAGCTCTCTCAAAGTTGTATTCTTTTTTTCATATTTTCATTACAATTATATAGCTATATATAAGGAGATTTACTCCTTGAATTACTATTTGAATTAAACATTTATTGATTTACTCATTGAATTAAGGATTCTTTATTTTACTTCTTGAATTAAGTATTCCTTATTTTACTCCTTTAATTAAGGATTCCTTGTTTTACTCCTTTAATTAAGGATTACTTGTTTTACTCATTTAATTAAGGATTCCTTGTTTTACTACTTTAATTAAGGATTCTTTGTTTTTCTTCTTGAATTAATCCTTAAATTAAGGATGATAACTACTTGATTTACTCATTGAATTAAGGTTTTTGATTTACTCCTTAAATTATTCATTAAATTACTCTGTAATTTTATCTCCAATATTAACCTTTATTATATGATTCTAGATTATCATTCCGGCGGGCATTTAAAGGGAAATTATGGTAACAAAGTCTATAGGAATGCAGTGGTTGAAGAAATCATGCCAAAAGTGATACCCTCTGTTTCCAGAACAACCAACATCCAATGATATTATCCAAATGTTTACCACTTGTGCTCAATTCTAGAATAAAAAGGTGTTAATTTAGGCAACAGCGTATCCAGAGTTGTGGTCAACAGCGTATCCAACAAGCACCAGGCCGAGTTTGACACCAGCACCATGTGATAAGCCTTGACCTCTTCCTATATACCTCTGTTGGGTTCCCCTTGACATCCTTTGAACTTTCTAGATCATTACCATGTTCAACAAATCCATATACACGTGTGCCTTTTAGGTATCTGTACTTCAGCTGCAAGATGATAAACAAGTCTGTCACAAAACAAAAATGTTGTTCTTAATTATAAATAAGGGTGCGGTACCACTTGATTAAGTAGGTTTGGGCAAGACGATATTTAGTCCTTATTAGTTTTGGGCAAGATGTTAGAGGTCCATAAATTTTGAAACATGGGACGTTAGGAGTCCACCAAAGACTTCTAATGATCTAGTTTTCCAACTTAATGCACCTCTGGATTACCAGCAATTGATACATTAAAAGTCCATTAGTTTTGAAAACAGGGCATTGATGTCCTATCTTTCAAATTTGGTCCATTAATTTTTGAAAACAGGACACTGCTCTCCTATTTTTCAAATTTGATAACACTTGTACATCAACCCTAAGCTACGCTAAAGCTAGTGAAAGAACTTAAATGACCTACTCAGCATCTTTCTTTAGTAAAAACCTACCTCAAGGATGTTTCTTGCTTTGCCAATCTCACCCATTTTATAACCCCTACAGAATAAGGCCTTCCAAGGGTAAAAGCATCATAACTTGGATGATCTCCAACACCGAGACCTAATGTTGCAAGTTAGCTAAAACTAACGCGAGTAACATGAAATCCAACAACTTGGACTTTAGTGGATACGGCTCTGTTTTAAATTTGGCCTTGGGCAGAGTACAGATGCAGACATGCATAGAGAGAAACCCTAAACTACCTAGGGTTAGCAAAACAAATCCACTACCGTGGAGACAAGCCTACTACTGAAACACTGACCTTAAAATTGGACTACACAGCATATAACACCCATGAACATGGAGGAAGAATGTTTCTGATTTACCAGTCAGTAACAGTTCAACTTATTAGAATGATATAGCTACAAAATAATCAGCATGGGCTACTCACTATGTTCATTTCTTTTTCTTTCATTCCCTTCCTTTCTCATCTTCTTTTTTTTTTGTTGGTTTAGCAATGAACATGAAGTCCAGAACATGTAGCAATCCGAGAACAAAGGTAGGTTTAAATCATTGTACTAGTTTTTGACTTTAGTAAAATGATGCAGATAAAAAGGTGTCTACGTATCAAAATCAAGATAAATATTGGGAGAAAATGAATCTCACCTGAAATACATTCCTCTCACCAACGACGGTACCATTTACAAATTTTGTGTTATTATGCTTAATATATGTCTGCAAAATGGCCATACGATCAATAAGAGGGTTGGTGGAGGTCCATCAGTGATTCCTCCACTTGGAAGCACTCTTTGACCGCTTGAACAGATATTTGGACTTTCGTCACATGTTGTGATCTCTTCCATCAAAAGGCCATAGGTGAATTTTCTCTGATGAGTTAAATTCTGCTAGACGAACAGCATTTATGACATGTAAGGGAAAAGATTCAAAAACCAAGGAAAAAAACCCTCACTCAAGCTATTTAACTTAAAAAGTGAAAAGCTAAAACAATACCTCTGTGATATTAGCCTTAAGACCATTTCGATCAACCCATATGGAAGGGACTTCATCAACTCCTGGCCCACCAGTGAAGACTGGACTCATTTTTCGACTGTTGAAACAGTTCACACGCAGAATCTGATTGTCAGGGTTATAAACACCATCCAAGTATGGATGCACATACTTGAGCTTGAAAGTAAGGTCATCCTAAGAAGAACATGCAAGTTTTAAGACATGTTCTTGAAGCAGGTGACAGTAAATCATTCAAAACATACCAATAATTAACAGAAAAAAATCAATATAAGGTGAGATTACCTGAGAATTTAAGAAGTTGCTAGTGGTTACAGAACCAAGAATCAATCAATTTATCCCCTTGAGGTTCCAACGTTCAAACTAACAGTTCCTGCAGGCTCTAATGAAGCCTAAACACACAAATGAATAAATCACACCAAAATGAAGTCAGAATCATGAAAAGTAAGCCTTAAAATCAAAGGTTGATGGCAAAGAGGGGGAAAAAAATCTGAAAATGCATGCTCTACTCAGTACTAACTTCAGTGGTATTCTGTTCCATTTCTTTAAGCTTGATTTCGACAATTATTGCTCCCTTATTTTTCTCATCTTGCCGTGGGTTGACTTCAATGTTCGAAAATAAACCTAGTGAGTTTATGTTCCCCAGTGCTTGCTTACCAGCTTCAGTGTTAAGGACGTGGCCTGGTCGTAGCTGCAAGTCATCCAAACATCACACCAGATTCAAAAGGTCAATAATCAAACCCTGTAGACTAATCCTACCAATATGTGAAACCAAAGACAGCCATAAAGAATCAGTTTCTATAGCTTCTAAACAAATTTAAAGCCAATGCTGAAATCAAATCACTATAGCACTACACAACAATCATATAAAAAGGCCAAGACAATTCCCATATATATATACATACATTACTTATAATCAACCTGTCTCGGCATCTCCCTCTTCATCATAACAACTTGAGTGTATCCTTCAACCACAATACCAAGCTTTTCCAGGAACTGTACAACAAGCTGTGTTGTATCTCCTTCCACCACCTCACAAGCAACCTCATACTATAACCTCATTTTCATAGTTTGTTAGGTTGTTCATCACCAATTATGCCTGTAACAAGTCTCTGAAGAAGGAGTCTCACCACCTCTTCTCAATCATCTAAGGAAGGGGTGAGTCTACTGAAGAGTATATGGGAAAGTTCAAAGAAAAAAAACTAGAGATATCAAAATGCCTTAACTCTATTATTTTAGAGGCTTTCATGCGGGGTCTGCTAAGAAATTCTAATTTATTTGTAGAGTTGATCAAGACGGTCCTACAAACTTTAGAGGAAGCTTATAGAGAGGTAAAAAAATTAGTCAATATGAAAAGAGAGTTAGGTTTGGATAAGATCAATAAGACATCTGAAGAGAAAAGAAGAATAGGCCCAAATAGGGCAAACAAAGACAAAAGAATTAACAACCAAACGCTTCACACCAAATCATAGGACTAGTGGCCAATGGTACGAAAGTAGGGAATCTTGGGGGAGGTCACTATCTCCCTTCAGGGGTTTATTATTGAGAGTAAGTCTAGCTTAAACAATGTTGAGAATGGAGGAGGAGTAGAATGTTAAATGGTGACTAAAAGTGAGGGCTCCCCTTAGGGACACATCTAAGTGATGTGCCTTTCATAAGGATGTAGGCCACGAGATGAGAGACTACAAGCATTTGAAAAAAATAAATAGAGGATCTATTGTCCAAAGGGTATTTAAAATAAGGCCATGCGTTTCAAAATTTTTGCCATAAGTGATTGGGTTCTCAGAAAGATCTTCCCTAGTAAGAAGGAATGGATGACTCGTTAGTTGGGTGCAAATTGGGAGGGCCCATACTAAATAGTCGAGATGACACCAAAAGGGGCCTACTTATTGAGAAACATTGAGAGAGCTTGGGATAGTGCAAGTTGGAACACTCGACACTTGAAAAAGTGTCGTTTCTAATGTACTTTGACTTACTATCTTCATGTACCATCCATATATGTATATATGAGGTGACTTTTTATAAGCAATGACTCTCTTCCAATAATATATGTCATGAGTTGATTACCTCAATTAAGTGAGAGTTGATCACCTTAGTCACAAACTAGATAGAGTGCTCTCTTCCAATATTACATGTCATGAGTTGATCACCTTGGTTAAGAACCAGGTAGAATGCTCTAACACTTGAGAGAGAGTTGATCACCTTGGTCACAAACCAGGTAGAACACTCCCCCCTAATATTACATGTCACGAGTTAATCACATCGGTTATGAACTAGGTAGAGTGTTCTCCTCCAATATTACATGTCACGAGTTCATCACCTCAATTAAGAACCAAGTAGAGCGCTCTGACACTTGAGAAATAATTGATCATCTTGGTCACAGACTAAGTAGAATGCTCTCTCTCAATATTACATGTCACGAGTTCATCACCTCGATTAGGAATCAGGTAGAGCACTCTAATACTTGAGAGAGAGTTGATCACCTGGGTCACAGATAAGATAGAAAGTTTTCCCCTGATATTACATGTCAAGAGTTGATCACCTCAATCAAGAACCAGGTAGAGCACTCTAATACTTAAGTAAGAGTTGATCACTTCAGTCATGGACTATGTAGAGTGCTCTTTCCCAATATTACTTGTCACGAGTTGATCAATTGCCCAGGTCTATTTCGTTAATCAAACCCTACAAGTTCGTCCTTACAGAGATAAACTACATTGATCTAGTGTCACAAGTGCATTCTCTTAAAAATAAATTTTTTATTGTTTGAGCTTATAAAGCTTTTAAAATTCATTAATGCAAAGCCCAACTTCCCATAATGTTAAAAGTTCTTTAGACGTTTGGACACGCGACTATTGTTTAGGTTCTTTGCCTCCTTCACTATGGGTAACAACTCATGATTCTTACAATTTATGACCCCTATTTTGGTAGGAGCTATGGTCGAGTTAAGTATAGAATGTTCCAACTCCTCAACAACACCTATTACTTTGAGAAACATTCCTTCAGATCGCTTCATATAGAAGTTTGCTCAATGGGACTCCCTATCAACAAGAGCAACAATATTAGTCATGATCCTTACAAGAGACGAGCTCATACTTTGTCTCTTCATAAAATGGGGGCTTATTCTTGAATTTGGACAACTTGATTTTTAATTTTTCTGCCTTGTTCTTGAGCTTATCTTTCTATAGTTTTAAAGCTTAAGCTTAATGTATATTAGCCCTATTATAATCCATAAAGTTTGAGCAAGAAAGATGTGGATTTTTTTTCCAATTACTTCAAACGAAAGAGGATGTTTGAATTTTATAATATCCCTAACCTCTTTTATACATATATCCTTAAAAGTAAATAGGTGGGTCAACATCATAAATAAATAATATAAATGCACAATTATACACGAAATACAAGTTATTATCATAATCAATTGTTTCTTATTAATAATAATGGGTTATAAATGTGAGCTCACGACCACACAATTAGGAATGTCATTGAACTTTCGAAAGAAAAAAAAGTTTTAGTAGTTGTCAATGGTTCGGTTAAGTTACCATACATTCCTTGCCCAAGAATGAAAATTTGCATGCTTGATGATGCTCAGCATGTTGAAGAAGTAGAGAAGATTGGGTTTAAAATATATAACCATAGGGATAATTAATTAGGAGACTTAGGCTACTGCTAATATTAAAGGTCTTCAGTTCCACTTCTTCATTTCCCATCTTGGGCCATCACCCTCGCATAGAATCTAATCCATATTCTTCACTCTTTTTGGGCTTGAGTGGGCAAATACTATGGGGTGACCAAGATTTTTTTTTCTATTTTAAATGTATAAAAAATTAGGTTATAAATTGTTCTATCTAATTCGTTTAAAAATAAAATGAATTGAATTTTAATCATATAGAATTTAAATGAGATATAACTTATCTAATTGAGTTGTGTTAACTCAATTCATTTGATATATATATATATATATATAAACATAATTCAATAGTTTAAGCACAACAAATGTTATATGCGAAGAAGAAATTTTTTTTAAAAAAGAAAACTATGTAACATCATTTTTTCATTTTTATTGAGTAAGAGCATCCAACAAACATGACATCAATACGAAGGCTAGACACTTTTTTAAGGGGCATTAAAGTTTTTTTAATTAAATAAAGAAAATAATATACAGATAAGATTCGAATTTTAGTTCATTGTGGTGGAGTTATTCCAAATACTCACATTTTAAATTGGTAAAAATTTACATAAATTCAAAAAAATATGCATTTTTACACCCAAACACATATCTATGTTTTAGCCATGTATTATTCAATAAAATATAAAAATATTATTTGAGTGAGAAATCTTTTTTGGTGTAAATCACTGTGTCTTCACTTTGAATTCAATTTTAATCCCGTAAGACAAGGGGAAGTAAATTCATGCTCTAATTTTGAAGAGTAGGCATACTATAGATTGGTATGTTCTTTAGAATGGTCTTATTTCAATGTATATAAGATATTACGTGATAGAGATTTATATATGTGATACAAGTTTATATTTACGAAAGAATATGATACTTTTATGTGCATATATGATAAATTTATTCACATAATTTTATTTTTAAACCTCCTAAAAAATTATATGTTACTTTTTTTTACAAAATAAAACACCACATGTTTTTTCATAAACAAAAATAATATATTTTTTTTTTGCAAAAATAAAATGTTATTTGATGTTTTAGGAAAAACATGTTTTTATCTTCAAGGAAATTAAAAAAAAAGCTCAAGTAAGTTATATCATCCAATTAAATCATATTATATTTTAAAATTAGCTCTTGTTAACTTATTCTCATCGTAGATTTGATCAAAAAAGTATTGAATTTTTGAACGCACGAGAATAACTTACATTTAACCACTTGATTTAAGATTAATTCAAAGAACTAGCCCGTTAAAAATATCTATAACTTACCTCACTCATGAACTTAATGAATTAATTTAATTAACTCATAAATAGTTAATAAGTTCATTTTTTAAAAATCTTTATTAATTATAGAATTTTTATAATTATAAAAATGTTAGATGAAAAACATAATTAAAAAATATTATTTTTTTTGTTTTACAAAGTTATAATTTTTTATTGTATTTTTTATTTTATTTTAAAGAAGTATAAATAAATCAACTCTTAAATTATTCAAATTAATTTATTTAAAAATAAGATAAGTTAAATTTTATTTATATAAAATTTAAATGAGTTATAATCCAATTAAGTAAACGAGTTCTTCTAATCATGGATCATGAAAACATAATTCAACAATTTAGGCACAACAAGGATATAATTATCTTCTCTGAACCTTGGATCATGAAAACATAATTAACAGTTTAGGCAGAGCAAGGATTATATGCGAAAGAATTTTGAAAAAAAAAAAGAAAAAAAAGCTACGTGACATCATTTTTCCATTTTTATTGGATAATAGTTTCCAACAAACAAGACATGCATGAACGCAAGTATTTGACATTTTTTAAAAGATATTAAATTATTTTTTTATTAAATAAAAGAAATATTAGATTACAATTCGAGGTGGTGGAATTGTGAGTGATACTACATGAAACACGAGCAAATCTCGAGTACTCAAATGGTAAAAAATTACATAAAATTGAAAAATATATGCATTTTTACACCTAAACACATATCCATGTTTTAGCAAATTCTACATAACTTATTGATTTTGGTACGTGAAGACTGGATGTCTGGTATGTGAAGACTGGATTAGCAAAATATATCTTCTTCTTGACAATCTCCTTAATCAAAATAAATAGCATTGCTCTTAACATAAAAGATGTATCTAAGAAAGGGTGCATGACCATGTCAACATGCCAAAATTAAAAGCTTATTTGAGCTTCTCATTTTTAATTTAATTTTAATCTAAAAAACTCCTCAATAAATACAAAGTATTTATTATATATATCATTTTGAATATGTCAAACATACTATGAAATACCTCTGTCTTGGTCAGACACTATTTGTTGAGTGATGCAAAATAACAAGATGATAAAAGATTTACTAAATTATACTAATTAACCACGTGTATTAACTGAAACCCACAAAGAAATCAATTAGACCAAGGATGGTTCTTGTTTATTCTCCTTGCCGAAAATGCCTGAAAGCAATTTTACCCATTAATTAGTGGTAGAAGATTTGCATTAATATCGTAAGAAAAAAAGGCATTAATTGTTTCAACACAATTAAGCACAAACATAGTTTTGAATTTTTTGAGAGTGAAACAATGGCTCAAATGGAACGCCCACATAGATATGAAGACGGAGGCACTTCTAAAGTTCAAGTTCATCAATTTCCAACCGTCGAACAATTGCTTCGAGGTAATAATTACCCAAAGGCCATAACTATATAACTTTAGTTATTAAATTATGTTACAAACTTTTGTTATACAATAGCAATATTGCTTCCTCCTAAGCTATATATGATTGCTTTTGCTTTTGAAACCATGTAAAAGCGCTTCCGTTAGTAAAAGCACGTTTCTAAACCAAGCGGTTTTTTACAAGTATTTCTAGGATTTAGAAAGCACATATCGTACAATCATATAGAAAAAAAAAACCCATATATATATATATGCTTCTTCCTTGTTCTTAGAATCACTTTCTTAAATGATTTAATTAAAGAGAAGCAGTGTAATGTTTGGCATAATATAATTAAAAGTGTTTTCGAATGACATTTTAGTAATTTAATTTTAAGTGATAAGCATAAATAATCTCAAAAGTAAAGAATATTTACTTTTCTTAAAAGCAAAAATACTACTTCTCAAAATTTGGAAACCATTTCTAGTAAAATTTGTCAATTAAACACCCTTAAAAGTACTTTAGGCGTTATTTGAAGTCACTTTCAACCGAAAGAAGAAGCTATATATTATAAACCAACCCTGTATTTGACAAAGCTTGGATTTCTTCTATATATTTTGGGCTAAGAAATTTGAAATTTCTTACAAAAAATTTACTTGTTGAAGGTGAGGCGTCAAATTGGACACCACCAACAGCAACTGGATCAACTCTTGTAAGGGATCATCACCATGAACTTGAAGATGATCATGCTCACCATCACAAGAAATCTGTTCTCACCAAAGTTAAAGAAAAGGCCAAGAAACTCCGTCACTCTCTCAGCAACAAGAAGAAGCATAACGAGAGCAGTAATACTACATCTTCATGGAGTGTTCGTTTGAATGAAGATGATCAAGAAGAAGAAGAAGATGATGCTGAATATTTGGGTGCCCCAAGTATATATTATCAATCCATTTTATCTTCCGCACTTATCACCTTATCTTATTTTTATTTTTATTTTCCATCAAAGTTCAACTTATATCAGCTTATATATATCCTTCTTAATTTAAAACAAAACCCACCAATTTTGGCCAATGTTTCAATTCAAGTTAACATAGTTGAAAGTAATATAGCTTAATGATTTGACTATTCATTAACATTATCATCTAAGGTCCATTCAATTTGTTCATGCATGTTCATGTTAAAAGTAGTTTACAGAAGTAGTTTTAGAAGAAAACGCTCATGCACTTCTGTTAGGAAGCACAAAATTTATTTTCTAAATCCTAAAAAAATTTCTAACAAAATAAAAATTATTTGGTCCTAGAGCACTTTTTTTTTTGTTAGAAGTGTTTTTATAGGGTCTCAAAAGCATAAACAAATAGAGATTAAGTGTTTTTATTTCTGCTTCTTTTAAAAGTAGTTTAGAAAAGAAAAGAAAAAGAGAACTTTCACTCACACACATTATTTGGGCTTCTATCAAGAAATATAAAGTGCTTATGAGTCCTGAAAGCATTTCTAACAAATTTTTTTTTCTCGATTAGATTCTATAAAAAACACTTTTATAGGATATCAAAAGAAGAAACAAATAGAGCCTAAAATAAAAGTAGCAAGATTTCATAAAAGTGGTCAAAGCAAGTGGAGTTTTGGTGTAAATTAACATTAACAGCATATGTTAATGTACATGTATTGTTTTACCTTTATTTTTGTCTTCATTGTTTGCATACAATATTTTTATGAATCCCTTTTTATCAATGCATAAACTAATGTTTAAATTTCAGTGCATGAACCAGAGTTGGCAAGTGATGAGGGCAAGAAGAGTGCGAAGCATCATCATATAGAAAGTCATTCAATTTCAGAATTTCATGTCTCTCCAAAAATTGCAAAAGACGATGAAAAGCCTCTTAGTCCTATTAAAAACCCAATAACTGAAACAAGTCCTAGAGACAAGACTATAAATGAAGCAAGTCCAAGAAACAAGATATCAAGTGAAAAAAATCTAAGAGGCAAGACCATAAATGAAACAAGTCCAAGAAACAAGACATTAACTGAAACAAGTCCTAGAAACAACACATCAATTGAAACAAACCCAAGAAACAAGACACTAACTGAAACAAGCCCTAGAAACAAGACACTAACTGAAACAAGTCCTAGAAACAAGACAATAGTTGAAACAAGTCCTAGAAACAAGACACTAATTGAAACAAGCCCAAGAAACAAGACATTAATTGAAACAAGCCCAAGAAACAAGACATTAACTGAAACAAGCCCAAAAAACATGACAATAAGTGAAACAAGCCCTAAAAACAATACATTAACTGAAACAAGCCCTAAAAACAATACATTAACTGAAACAAACCCTAAAAACAATACATTAACTGAAACATTTACTGAGAAAAAGTCAACACCAACTTATAATACTATATTTGAGAAATTTGAGCAACCAACTTATAATACAGTTTCTGAGAAATCAGGACCACCAACACCCAATATTGAGTCCGAAAAATTTGGACAACCAACTTATAATACCGAGTCCAAGAAATTTGAGCAACCAACTTATAATACCATGCCTGAAAAATTAACACCAACTTATAATACTATATCTGAGAAATTAGCACCAGCCTATGCTTCTGTGTCTGAAAAGTTAGCACCAGCTTATGCTTCAGCTTCAGATGCAACTCATGCACTTGCCTCGAAACTTAAAGGTCTTACAATTTCAACCAACAATATGAATCCTACTACACAGCCAAAATTTACCCCAACACTACGATCTTTTTCAACTAGTGATGTTAGAGAGCCCTTGACACCGCCAACTTCTCCAAAATCCTATTCATCACCATTGCCTGCTCAGTTTGGAAATCCTAATACTGCGAGCACCGAGCAGATATGGGATAAAGGTGTCTCTGTAAGGGAATATCTTATGCATAAATTTGAGCCTGGAGAAGATGAGAAAGCACTTTCACAAGTGATATCAGAGGCTATTAG
The DNA here is from genome assembly GCA_033030585.1 of Hippophae rhamnoides. Classification (NCBI taxonomy): domain Eukaryota; kingdom Viridiplantae; phylum Streptophyta; class Magnoliopsida; order Rosales; family Elaeagnaceae; genus Hippophae; species Hippophae rhamnoides. The sequence goes on from CM065431.1 coordinate 3,991,230, forward strand.
TCCAAAGAAAAGTCCAAATGATTATGGTGTTGTGGACAAAGTGAGAGAAGCAATAACTTCGTTGCTTAGAAATGATGATACTTACAAAACTACAAGTACAAACACACATTCAGCATCTAATGTCTCATCTCCACACCTTCCACGATCTACCCATGCTCATGAAGGTAATAACTTGCATCTATTTTCCTTCATTATTTTGCTTGAACCATATTTAAACAGGAAAAAGTGTCATCGAGGAGGTCATTTAGAATAGACAAGTAATGTTATATAATCATTCATTTGTAAGTTGCTTAATTTTATAAAAAGTGATAATTAAGAACATAAATTATTATTTTGGTTATAAGCAAAGAAACTGAATGACACTACTTACTTAATCTAAGGGTCTCTATGACTCCATATCTTATTAATGTATGTTTTTTTTGTCTCACTTAGCTTTTCATTGCGAGTTATAATTTTTCATTTTCATTCCTTTCAATTGCAGTCATAGAGGAAGAAAATCATGGAAGAATACTCCAAGAAAATTAAAAGTGAAATGCCACTATTTATAAGGAAATAATCTTCACAGCTTAATTTTCCCATTCATCCCAAATTTTATGCAATTTAATTTAGAGTTATAAATACCACAAGTTCTATGCTAACTTGTAATAAACTTTTATTGAAGCTCTATTTAAAAGTTTAAGAGCCATGTTAATAATGTTGTAAATTTTTGTGTATTAAAAAAGTTATCCGTACAAGTTAATTTAAATTATGAAATAATTTTAAATTATTATATATTGTAGAAGTATACAAAGGAGAAAAAAATAAAATAAAATATAATAAAAATTGAAATTAAATTATAATTATATGAGTTTATTTGATTCTTATAGGTTTTTGTCAAACCAAATTAACCTACATGCACTTCATTATTTTTTCAAAATTTAAAATTAAATTAAGCAAATAGTAATTTGGAATGGATAATTTTGAAATGCTTTGGTATGTTTTGCACACTATGCAATTATGAATGGGCATTAATAAATTTTTAGCACTAACTTTTTTCCTTTCTTTTTCTGAAAAGAAAAATATATACTCAATCTTAGTAACTAGTTGGTAGAGGTTGCATTTTGATTTTTCCTATATTGACATGATCAAGATTTAATTATCAACATTAGAATAAAGTATATATTTACCTGCAATTTCAATATAAACTTCATCTTATTAATTGTTTTTTAAAATAATTACAATATAAAACATGTCTATATAGAAAATCATTATTTTTTAAGGTTTCACATGAATCACAAATATAAAACATGTCTCCTATTTTACTATCATTTTCATTCAATTTTTTTTACCAAATTTCCAAGTCACTTTCTTTATTAAATAAAACTTAAATAAAAATGGTCAATGGCATATTGCTTTCAAGATTTTTTATAAATAAATTTTTTTAAAAGTAATTAATAATAATATTTTATTTCATAAACAAAAATATTAAAAAATATATATGACAACTAAACTAAAATATATATTTTACTGTGTATCCATAAATAAACTATATATATATATAATGATATTATAACAATAAAAATATATAAATCATTTTATTTTATCCCTATAATTAATTAAAATTTCTTGATATTTTTGTTGGTTAAATTTTTTATTAATAAAATATAACTATAGTAATATATATATGTATATAAACAATGAAGAATACATTCCTATTTTTGAGTGAGACCCATTATTATAAAATGTTCACCCAAAATTTAAATACTTATCTTATTTTAGGTAAACTCTTAATACTATAAAATCTTTTTTTTAATGTGTTTAGTTTAAATATTTAATATTTAATATATATATATATATATATATATATATATAAATTACAACATATTTCATTATTTTAAAATATAAGTGTATTTTTATTTAAAATTATTTTTTGGGTGATCTAGGTTTTTATATATAATATATTATGGATATAGATTAATATGATTATTTGTAAATAAAAAAATTAATTTTTAGCATTTTATTAACATTTTTTTACAAATATAACTTTACTCACGGGATACTAATACATTAATACTACTAATACTAATAGTGGAAGTGTAGTACAAGTGTAGTACAAGTGAAATAGTGGAAGTGTAGTACAAGTGAAATAATACAAGTGTATTACAAGTGAAGTGAATTACAATATCAAATATAACTTAACATCCCCCCTCAAACTCAAGGAGGAAGAGAAAAAATCAACTTGAGTTTGGAAACTAATTCTTGAAATCTGCCTGGTAGATGAGATTTGGTGAAGATGTCATCTGTTTGATCTGTGGAGGATATTGATTTGAGATAAACAGTGTCTTGAAGAACATGTTGACGAACAAAATGACAATCAATCTCGATATGTTTTGTTCGTTCATGAAATACATTATTGTGAGCAATCTGAATAGCACTCTGATTGTCACAATATATGATAGTTGCAGTTGATTGGAGAACACCCATATCAGCAAGTAACTAACAGAGCCAAATAAGTTCTTGAGTGGTGTCAGCAAGAGCACGATATTCAGCTTCAGTGCTGGATCGAGAAGTGAGAGATTGTTTCTTGCTTCGCCAAGATATAAGAGAGTTTCCAAGAAAGAAACAATATCTAGTGGTAGAGCGCGATCAGTTGGGTCACCTGCCCAATCAGCATCAGAGTAGGCGGAAAGAAGAAGATTAGACTTGTTGGAGAAGTAGAGACCGTGAAACATGGTGCCTTTGATGTAGCGAAGAATGCGAAGAATCGCAGTATAATGGGTAGACCGTGGAGCAGACATGAATTGACTAACTAGATAAACAGCATAGGCAATGTCAAGACGAGTGATTGTGAGATAAACAAGGCTGTCTACTAGTTGTCTGTATAATGTGGCATCTGAGAGAATAGTACCATCTAATGGAGTAAGTTTGACATTGGTTTCTAGAGGTGTTGATGCAGTTTTGCAATCAGTAAGGCCGGCCCGATTAAGAATATCAGAAGAGTACTTTGCTTGAGAGAGATAATATTCTTGAGAATCAGATGAGATTTCTAGGCCTAAGAAGTAATGGAGACGACCAAGGTCTTTCATTTCAAATTGATGACTCAGAAACTGCTTGAGATCAATAATTCCATTAGAGTCATTCCTGGTTATGATCATATCATCTACATAAAGGAGTAGAAGTGTTACACCAGTGAGAGTCTTCCGAATAAAGAGACCGGAGTCATAAGAAATGGAAGTGAAACCAAAGTCAGTAAGTGTAGAGCTGAATTTGGCAAACCAAGCTCGAGGAGCTTGTTTGAGGCCATAGAGAGCACGACGAAGTTTGCATACTTGATGAGGTGAATGAGTGTATCCAGGAGGAGGTTTCATATAAACTTCCTCAGTTATGTCTCCATTGAGAAAAGCATTTTTGACATCCATTTGAAACATGTTCCAATTTCGGGCAGCAACAACAACAATGATACTTCGAACAGAGGTGGGTCGAGCTACAGGTGCAAAAGTTTCTTTATAGTCGATTCCATATTCCTGTGTAAAACCCTTTGCAACCAGACGAGCTTTATATCGTTCCACAGACCCATCTGAATGAGTTTTGATTTTGAAGATCCACTTACAACCAATCAAAGATTTATTAGATGGAAGATCAACAAGATCCCATGTATGTGCTTTTGTTAATGCCTGTAATTCATATGTCATAGCTTGCTGCCAATGAGGGTTAGAACTAGCTTCTCTATAGTTTTGGGGTTCATGTTGAGACAAAATAGTAGAGAAACATTGGTAATCATGAAGATGAAAATGAAGACTACTTACACGAGTAGAACAATGAAGTGATGACTCTGGACAATCAGGTAGTTGGTCTTCAGAAGATGTTGTTATGGTAGGATCAGTAGAAGGAGCAGACACATCAGGAGAAGCCGTAGTAGACAATGGTGAGGGTAATGGAGCAATGTCAGGAGGAAATAAATCAATAGTTGGGTCATTAAAAAATGAGAGTGAGGTAGGAGATGAGACATGAAATGAATAAATAGAGGAAAACATTTTATGTTCCCAAAAGATGACATGACGAGAGATGCGCAATCGTTTAGAGATAGGGTCCCAACAACGATAGCCTTTGTGTTCTATTCCATACCTTAAGAAATAACAAAGACGAGAATGAGGTTATAATTTATTGTGTTCATGAGGGTGAAGAAGAATAAAACAGGCACAACCAAACACTTTGAGTAGTTCATAAGATGGAGAAGTACTATAGAGACGCTCATAAGAGGATTGATTGTGAATAATAGGCATGGGAACATGATTGATGGTATAAACAGCCATAAGAGCTGCTTCACCCCAAAAGCGTTCAGGACAAGAACTAGAAATGAGGAGAGTACGAACAGTATTAAGAATATGTATGTGTTTTCGCTCAGCTCTTCCATTTTGTTGAGATGTGCCAGGACAAGAATATTGAGAAAGAGTCCCATTTTGTCGAAGAAAATTTTAAAAAATTGTTTCTTTATATTCCATAGCATTATCAGCTCTAAGCACTTTGATATTTTGAGAAAATTGGGTTTTAACCATTTGGGCAAAATCATAATAAATTTTGGGTAATTCAGATCTATGTTTCATGAGAAAAATCCATGTGAATCTTGAATAATCATCAATAAAAATGACAAAATAAACACATCCTCCCATAGTAGGATGTGAGGATGGACCCCAAACATCAGAATGAATTAAGTCAAAAGGGGAGACAGAAGTAGAATCACTTTTATTAAAACATAAAGCAGGTTGTTTTCCCAATTGACAAGGCAAACAATTTACATTATCAGAAATAGAAACAGATCCTAATTTACCAGAAGATGCTAAGGGACGAAGACGTCCTATAGACGTATGGCCTAGACGAGCATGCCATAGGTTGATAGGAGTGGTAGAAGCAGCAACGGAAGTGTGAGGAGAATTGGGTAGATGAAGGTTGATAAGTTCAAATAATCGTCCAACCTTACGGCATATCCCAAGGATCTGTCCTGTCTGTGGATCTTGCACATGACAACCAAAAGAGGAAAAAGTAATAGTAAGATCAAGTTCACATAATTGACCAACAGAGATAAGATTTAGAGTAAGGTTGGGAATATGAAAGGTGTCAGAAAGTGATATAGAAGATATGGAAACTTGTCCTACAACATTAACATGCATATGTGAACCATTGGTAGTTTGAATTAAAGGTTTGAAGATGGAAGATTGTGTGGGAGAGAAGATGTGAGTATCATGAGTCATATGGTTACAACAAGCAGAATCAAAATATCATAAAGATTTACCTGATGTGAGAGACAAGGTAGTAGGAAAAGCATTACTAGATTGTGAGAGAACATGTTTAAGAAGACCTTCAAGTTCTTGAGTAGAGAAAGTAAATTTGTCATGATTATCCTCAGAAGCAGCAGCGGTGATAGATGAGTTACTATTTTTACCTGAAGCATGTTGAGAGGGATTCCGAGAGGAATACTGAGAGGGATTCCGAGAGGAATGCTGAGAGGGATTCCGTGAGGAATGCTGAGAGGGATTCCGTGAGGAATGCTGAGAGGGATTCCGAAAGCAATCTCTATTAAAGTGTCCTGGACCCTTCTTGTGACAATATATACATACCCGAATGGGACATGTAAGAAGCTCATGATTGGGGTTGTGACAGTAGGTGCAGCCTTGATGTTTGAAGTCCTCTTTAGAACCTCCTTTAGGGCGATAAAAGGGGGTGGCAAGAACAGAATCTGTATGATGAACTTTGAAAACCCCCATCCGAGTTTCTTCAGAGCGAAGCTCGGTCACAGCAGTATCTAAGGATGGAAAAGGACTCCGATGGAGTAAGGAAGCCCGAACAGGTTCAAATCGATCATGGAGAGCCATGAGAAAAATAACAAGACGCTGGTGATTACGGTAAGTTGCAAACATCTCAGCATCAATCTTGTTCGTCCAAGTTGGTTCAGAGAGAGCGAGTTGATCCCAAATAGTATGCATTTCAGAGAGAAATTGGTTAATGGTTTGATCAGCCCTTTGGCGTTTGGTATGAAGAGTTGTTAAAAGTTGATATTGGTTGGCCAAATCTGTTGTAGTAAAACGAGCCTCAAGAAATTCCCAAACTTCTTTGGCAGTGTCAAAACGCCCAAATTCACCATGAATGAAGGGTAAAGTGGTGTTACGGAACCAGGTAATAATTTGATGATGTTTACTCTCCCAGTTTTCAAGGCGATCAGCAAATAAGGAGTTGTTTTCAGTGGTTTCTTGGATGGGTATAGAGATATCACCAGTTATGAAACGCCATAGCTTGCGTCCTTTCAAGAAACTTTTCATTGCTTGTGCCCAGGCTAGGTAGTTAGTATCATCAAGGGTGGTAGAGATTGGTTTTGGATATCATTTCGGTCCATTTTAACGAAATAATAGAGGAAATATAAAGCAAATATATGGAAACAGTATAAAGGAGATATCCTTAAAAATGAAAAGAGGAGTTGAAAACAAGCTTGGAACCGGGTTGAGGTGAGCCGGGTTGGAGTGAGCCGAGTTGGAGTGAGCCGAGTTGAGGAGAGCCGAGTTGGAGTGAGCCGAGTGGAGGTGAGCCGATTTGAGGTGAGCCGGGTTTAGAGTGAGCCGAGTTGAGGTGAGCCGGGTTTGGAGTGAGCTGGGTTGAGGTGAGCTAGGTTTGGAGTGAGGAAGAGAGGCATAATTTTGATAAAAATTTTAGAGGTATATGAGAGGCTCTGATAACATGTGAAGAGTATAGAGAGATAAGAAGAAAGAATGATTTAATGTTGTATTGGTGTGTTTAGAAGATATATAAAGAACCATATTTATAGGATTGTAAAGTATAGTACAAGTGAAATAGTGGAAGTGTAGTACAAGTGTAGTACAAGTGTAGTACAAGTGAAATAATGGAAGTGTAGTACAAGTGAAATAATGGAAGTGTAGTACAAGTGAAATAGTAAAATAGTGGAAGTGTAGTACAAGTGAAATAATACAAGTGTATTACAAGTGAAGTGAATTACAATATCAAATATAACTTAACAGGGAACGTGGATGATAAGGTATAAGCTTATGGATAGTGGTTTTGTTAAAAGTATTATAAGAAGTACGTTTTATGAACATTTTTGTGCTGGTGAAAATGCTGTTGAAGCTTGTCGTACTGTGATGGGTTTGAATCAGTCTGGTCTTAGAGCTATGCTTGATTACGCTTTATAATGCGCTGATACTAATGAGTCTTGTGATAGTAACCTTCAAGGCTTTTTTCATACTATTGAATGTGCTCAATCACTTCCTACTGGTTTTGTAATTTTTTTATTTTTTTATTTGAAATGCTCTGTTTTGATTACTGAAGAAAAGTTTGAATCTTTCATTCATTATTTTTTAAAGTTTGAATCTTTTTTTTGTGTTATTTCCCAGTCTTTATGGGGAAAAAAAGTAATACCACTTAATAGGAATGTAAATGCTCTCTTTCTTTATTTTTCTTCTTTGACGTGGAAGTTCTACAATCTTTTAAATTTATAAAGAAGTCCATTTATGGTTTAGACTTTAGTTGATGAGACAATCAGATCACTTTATTTATTTTTTACAAATTAATTTAAAAAAAAAATCCTATATACGATAGGATGGAGTGTTATTAATTATGAGTAAATTGGTAGATATTTGAATAAAAAGGTTGAAAAAAATGAAAAATAAATAATAAAATGATCGAAGTTAACTTAAAGTGAACAAACCGTCTATATTCTAATAATAAAATGATTAAGTGGCCTCTACTTTAAAGGAAATGACCAATTTTGAATTATTTTTTCTGTTCTTTGTTGCTTAAAAAAGATTTTTGATTAATTGGTAGCATTCACGGGTTGATTTTGAATTCCACCACTTTTCAAACTTTAGAAAACAATTTTTCTACTCACAATTAAGAATTGTCAAATGACAACTTGTTATTAAATTTAGTTTATTTCATTTATGTGTATTATAACGGTGAAATTTGGTTTGAAAATGTTTTATTGCATGTGTTTTATGGTAGTGAAAATCACAACAATAATCGTAAAATGTTTAAAATTCGTTATAATTTGTGAAGAGAAACAAAACTCGAAGATAGTCTCTGACTCATATAAACATGACGTGTATATGAAACTCGTGATATATTTTATTTATAGTTTTTAGAAAATTTAGTCTAATCATTCGTATAAGTAGAGTGATGTAGAATTTTTGAGATAGATTTATCTTTTTCTACTTTGTGCCTCAAGTGTATCATGAAACCTGTATAACCATGCTTAGATGAGTTACAGTAGCTACATCCAGACAAAGAAGATAGGAAAGAGCGAGGTGGAGGAATCCAAGATGTAATCCTCATACATCCAGGACACCGTCTAGTAATATGACTAGTAGTGCCACAAAAAAAAACAAGTACACAAATGAAATCAAGAAAATAGGAGCCCTGATTCCGAGGAGTAGTATGCGAAGGAGAAAAAGATGAAGTGTTTATATTAACTTTCATACGAGAATGAGAAGTTAGTTTCCTACAATGAGGCCTAAAATGCCTAAGTTCACCATATTGGTGACATATAAGGATAATAGTAAGTAGAGGCAAGAAACCACCACTAAAGTAACGAAAAATGCTAGTCTTAAGTGAAAGGTTCACCTTCCTAGAAGAATCTAGTTGAGAAAACACAACATACTTACCTTTTGGGCAAGCAGTATCAGGTTTCAAATTTTGTTCTTGATTGGTAGACTTTTCAAACTTAATAGTACTTACTATTAAGGTCAAAATCCCTTCACCATAACTAATGCCATGTTTCTATCTAAACGTCTTTGTATTGCTAAGGATTTCATTTAGATTCCTTGACCTGGTCATCATCTTGTTGATAATGGAGGTAGAGTGAGCCAATTCCTTTTTATAATACTAATCTTGTCTTTCAAAACTTTAATCAACTATTCTTTTTTCATTAAGGAAGTTTTCAAGATAATTGTAGAATTGTTTAGAATATCTACTTCTCCATTTAGTTAATCAATCTTAGTTTCCTTTTTGATAATCACATATGTTAAATAATTCTTTACACTCTCAAGGACTATAATCTTCTTTTTCAATTTTTTAATCTCAACACTCTAATTAGAAGAGGGATCATAATTAACAAATACCTGTGTAGTTTTGCCTAAAGTAAGAGCCTTCAATTGTTCACCAAGCTTCTTTACTTATTCATGATTTGTATTAAACTTTTCAAGCAAATCAGAGTATCTATTTTGAATGACCTCACTTTCTTTTGGTGAGATCAAGTTGTTGACCATCAATAAATGACTTTTCTTCTTCTAGATTTTTCTTTAATACGTATATCTCACTCTTTGTTGTCAAGGATTTCAAAGGCCTTTTTCTTAGTTTTTTTCAAACTTAATATGCTTAAATAAAAGTGCATTGTAGGAATCAAACAATTCATCTTGCTCATTATCATCATTAGCTTCAGATTTAACCTCTTGAACATCTGATGGGAGGATCAACGACACTACTTGAAGCAACTAATGCCAGAAAATTAATATCATCCTCATCATCATTACTGATATTGTTCGAAATAGTAACCTCAGCCTTCATCGTATGCTTATTTTTATGCCTTTGTTTCTAAAAGTAATTTGCTATAAGGTGACCATGCTTTCCATATTTGAAGCATTTGATCTTGATTAAGTGTCCTTCACTTGGTTTCTCAGATTCATTATCTAAGTCATCAACAACTTTTATAGATTTTGAGCCTTTATAACTAGAATTATATTTTCCAATACCACCAAAGGAGGATTTTTTATTTCCAAATTTTTTAGTAAATCTCTAGGAAAGCATATTCATTTCCTCCTTATCGATATCAAAGTTATCATTACCAATAATTGTTGTAAAATCATCTTTACTCCGATCAATTTCCTTGGTTGTCTTGAGAGCCAAGCTTTTTCCCTTCTTGAAAGCATATTGCTCTTGTCTTGGGAATAGGTGATACAATTCAAAGACCTAAAGGTCACCAACTAGCTCATTCATTGAAAGCTCACCAAGTTTGTACATAGATTCAAGTACAATAACTTTAGCATGAAATCAGTAGGTTAGATTGGCAAAAAATTTCTCAATACGTTTTTCCTCACTGATATGTCTACCCGAGTTGTATGAGCAATTGACAATGTTGGATAACTGTGCATAAAATTTATTGAAAGTCTCATCTTCTTATATAATGCACAATTTAAAGCCTCTATTCAACCTTAGTATTATGAACCTCTTAACTATTGAAGTACCTTTATGAGTTGTCTCTAGAATATACTAAGCTTGTTTAGAAGTTGTACAACTTTGATTCCTTCTAAATTCATCAGGCGTCACAACCTTGTTAATAGCATATAAATCTTTATTGTTCCGTTTGGACTTCTTAGATTCTTCTTTTGTCTACTCAATCATTGGTTCTGGTATAACAGTATTATCAGGTAAGGTTTTTGTTGAAAAGGTCCAGCCATTATCAACAAGGAACGACACATAATCTGCATGAAACCGCAAGAATACCCTTATTTATGATTTTCAATAGGCATAGTTCAACCTATTAAAAAGTGAAAGTCTATATACATTACCCTTTCTCCTGACTCTATTAGAGATAATGTATGTGTGTCACAAAGCAAGTTAATAGAATCAACACCGGAGAAATTGAGCCCAAAAGGGTGCATTCGTTCTGATATCAATTGGAAGAGTCCATAACTCAGTACACTACTAGGGTGAAGAGATGTAGACTTCTTAAGGACTCAACCTTAACTTGCACAAACAAGACATTAAACACTTATACAAAACACACAACAAAAGTACAAAAAAGATAATATTAGACAACACAGATAACTTATGAAAATAGATATTATATATCAAACAAAAATCATGTAAATAATAAGTTATTTATAATAAGAGTTTATGCTTCAATATGTTAAAACATATGCAAATCAAACTCAGATTATACTAACCTAACAAATGATTATGGATAATAGGTGATACAACAAGATAAATCCATATAAAGAATATATCTAAGTAGTAACATGCTCGAGTTGTTTAAGGAAATTACTCAATAACGAATAATTCACTAAACAATAAAATAGTTACAATTCTGATAGACAATAAAACTAGTATTATCTCTATCAGTTGTGATATTAATCGATTTATTTAATATTTTATGCTCTAATTATTTTCTCAGCTATCAACACGCTCAAATATATATCTATATATATTAATTACCTTTTTAATCTTACTGTAAAAAATATCACTTAACTATGCTCTCACCTTCAATTATATATATTAATTAACTTTACTTTGCCATAAAAACTTATGAATATACCTTACCTTTTTTTTCAATGCCTTCGTGAATATGCATTTGTTTGAGTACTCATCTTTATTATTTTGCTATTGCCTCCATTTATATTAATTCATTTTCTTCTTATACTTTTGTTTTCCATTTTTATTCCATAGTTTGTGGCAATTCTTCTTGGATTATTACAGTTTGTGACAATTCTTTTTTATTTTTACAACTTTTTTATTTTTCAGCACACCCTTAATTCAACCCTAATATGTCTATATATATAGATAATTATAATGACCTAGTAGTATTAGGGTTAAAATATATTTTGGGCTTAATTTTTCAAAGCCCATAAAAAAAACTTAATATTATAAAAAATTATTTTTTAAAACACATCTAAAAAATAATTTCATAAATTGATTTAAGTTTAAATAAATATTTTAGCACCAAAAATAATTTCAGATTTATAAACATGTGCTATTAAATGCATGAATGCAATCCTTGGTGTCATAGTTATTAAAGATATACCTGAAGTACAATTATCTAAAACTCGAGCATTTGTTCAACTTTTCTTGATAAACTTGATAGCAGGCCTAAAAACAAGTTTATTGGTAAATATTTTGTTCACGAAAATAGCCAACACTCGTAGTCTTTACAAACTCCCCCTTTGGTATTTTTATGTGGCAAAACCTCTCACTCACTACATGACACTTATAAAAATAAGATAAAAATACAATGGTGTCCTAGACTCTATAGTGAAACTATTCTACGGTCCAGTGAATCCATCTTCGTTGTAACTTGACAAGCTTGTAAGTAACTGAAATGACATTAACAAAGCATAGAACAACTTGGCATGAAAGTCTCATTGTATATTAGTTCAGTTTACATAAAAATAAGTGAAGTGTAAAGAATAATCATGTAGTGCATGCATACCAATAAAACTTAATTAAATATGTTCTCCCCCTATATGCATAACAAAAAAAAACATGGAAGTAAAATACATTATTCTCTCCCCCCTTTTGACATGCGAGAAGGACAAAGCATTAGACAAAGAAATGAAGCTAAATTCCTCCTAAAGATATAACAATGTAAAAGCAGAGTAATGTAGAAGTACAATGTGCTTTAAACTCCCTCTAAGTTCTATGACTCTATAACTTAAAAACCAATTAAAAAGATAATAAAGAAAAATAAGATGTAAATGAATAAAAATCTGATTTTTTTTAATTTTCATAAATAACCACATAAAGTATTAAACTCATTTAATCACAAACGAGCACACAACCAATTGAGAACTCATCATATTTTAACTCCAATTTTGATTATTTATCATATAAATAAATAAGTAGAATAGAAGAGGTGCACAAGCACACTTCGCACATATAATGACATATTGACATTTACTTAAAATAATATATATGTTTAAACTCCACAAATATGTCAATTAATTCATTTATGACTTATCAAGAAAGACTCAAAATAAAAAATATCACCTATAATGTAAAACTATAATCGAGTTTTCAATCTCACAAAATAAAATATATCTACTAAAGGAGAACTTAATTTTTTTTCTTAATTTTTTTTATATATGAGGTAAATTATATTTTTTTATAACCTCTATTGGTTCATTCTTTTTGTGCATTCAATGTACAAGATTTATAAATAGTCATTATTTGTATTTCTTTTGCACGAGTCATCAACCTAGCATGATGACTTTCACACTAATTGTGAGATAGTTCTATTCGCTCACTGCGGTAGCTTCACACATCACAGTAGGTAGCCTCTATACATTAAAATTTTAGTAAGAAAAAGTAGAACTCAATACAATTTTACAATCAAGATTAGTTGAAGTCCTAGAGTCTTTAAATAAAATTCATAAACTTCAAGCATAACATATATGTGTGTTCGTGAGTGTGTGAATAAGTTTATGTTAGCATCGATCATCACATGTATAGGAATGTGTATGGATAAGTAAAAATTGTAGAATAATTTATACAATAAATATCAAAATGAGTTGAGTCACTAAAAATGAGATTATGTGTATGTAAGTATTAAATAAGTCTAGTAGCATGTTGGCCAGATAAGGATTCTACTTTTATTTTTTTTAATTTTAACTAATAAAATAAAAATAATAAAGATTACTCATCTAGGATCATTTAAGCACCCTAAAAAAATACCTATATGAAAGAATAAAAAAGGTCAAGTGACCAGGAAAAAACAAACTTTCCTAACCCACATTTTCTTGCATTTTGGTTTCTCTATATCATTGGGTTGGGACACAACAAGCTTATGTTTCATTGGTGTGTTCTTGGACTTAGCTGTACTTTTATCATTCATCTTAAATGAAGATGCAGTATGCATAATAGGATGATGATAATGATTCCTAGCATTAAAAGTACTTAGTTTTGCTTGTCTCTTTGAACCTAAGACTTCATGCTTCCTAGTAGAATTTATGGACATGTTATTATAATTTCCATTCTTTCTTGAATATGATGTAGCATGCATAGATGGATGACGGTTATGGTTCCTACTATGTGAAATATGGAAAGAATGATTAAGTTTAGGAGCATTCATCAAATATCTACAATTTGGTCTTATATGACCTTTCCTACCACAATGATGACACACAGACACAAATTTAATAACTTTTTCTACTACAGGTGCAATAGTTCTTTGTGCATAAGTAGTAGCAGTAGGAGTAGAGTTTAAGGACCTTACAAATGTGGTCTTTGATGTTGAAGGTGTTGATTGTTCATCTATGTATCCAAGACCTCTCTTATCTCCATATATCTTTCCATAGTCTAGGACTTTGGTCTATTTTTCAACACCTATGGTCAAATTCCTCACCATCTCTTTAGCAATACTAAGTTCCTGCTTAAGCTTTTTGTTTTCCTCAGTGGTTTCAACAAGTCTCAGATTCAAGACATTAATATTTTCAGACAATTCCTTTTTATCTTTCTCTAGGCTAGAGGAATTTGTTTTGTGACATTGATGATATCATTAAGTTTAGTTACTTTCACAAGTAGTTTATCCCTCTCTTCTATAGCACCTAAACAATCCATGAATAGTTCCTCATAACTCAATACATTAAACTTAGACAGTAAGAGATAAGAGTTTACTTCCTCATTTTCTTCATCCAAGCTAAAGTCGGAGTCATTGTGGTATGCTTTGGAAGTTGCGGTAAAGGCATGATAGTTAGTGTCATCATCTTCTGAGTTACTAGCATTATCCTACTCACTTTCCGTGTCATTGAGTGTAGCATTAAATGCTTTTCCAAATTTCTTTTTATTGTTTGTACAATCTATAGAAATATGACCAAAGCCTCCATAGGTATAGCATTGAGGACTAATGAGCTTAGTTTTCTTACCTTCAGAGCTAGGAGGCTTGATTTCCCTTTACTTTCGATCCCTCGAATAACTAGATTATCCCTTATTAGATTGATTATTTTGTTGACCCTTCATTTTCAAGAACTTCTTCAATTTTTGTGCTAGCGAGACTAATGACTCATCATTCATATCCTCAACACTATCAGAGATGTCCATTTTGGAGCTTTTTAATGCCACATCCTTGATTTTCTTGGAACGATAAATAGAAAGCTCATAGGTTTGGATTGACCCAACAAGTTCATCAATATTTAGTGTGTTCACATTTTTGCTTTCCTATATCGCTGTAACTTTCATCTTGTAGTCAGCTGTTTAGGAGCTTAAGATTTTGTGTACTTGTATTGGTTGTGGAATTTTCTCACCAAGGTTAGAGCAAGCATTAGTGATATCAAAAAAGCGAGCATAGAATTGACCAAAAGTTTTGTTGTTGCTCATTTTAATGGAATCAAACTCAGATGTTAACAATCTCAATTTTTTTTGTTTTACTTGGGAGGTTCCTTCATGAGTAAGAGCAAGTGCATTCCATGCATCTTTAGTAGTCTCACAGTCGGAGATGTCACATAACTCATCCATCGATATTGCAACAAATATTGAGCTTAGACCTATTTAGTTTGCCCCATTAAGGGTGTGTTCTTTAGTGGTCTAGGCTCTTCTTGGCTTTATGATTGTTACACCATCTTTTGATACCGAAGGTGGTTCCCAACCATCAAGAATAGCATCCCAGACTTTTTTATCTTGTTTGAGAAAGACTTGCATACGAGACTTCTAGTAAGAGTAATTAAACCTATCAAAAGTGGGGGTCTAACATATGATCCATTTTCTTTCATTTGATCCATAAGTGTGTGTTCCTAATGATCAATCTCACTAAGTGTATCTAGTATCGACTTTGATACCAATTGATATTAATCAATCTATTTAATTTTTTGTATCCTAATTATTTTCTCTGTTATCAACACGCACAAATATTATATCTATATATATTGATTACATTTTTAACTTCCCTGTCAAAAATATCACTTATATATATATTAACTATGCTATAACCTTTAATTGTATATATTAATTAATTAACTTTACTTTGCCGCAAGAAACTATGAATATACCTTACCTTTTTTCAATTACTGCGTGAATATGCATTTGTTTGAATACTCATCTTTATTACTTTGCTGCTGCCTCCATATATATTAATTCCTTTTCTTCTTCTACTTTTGTTTCCCCTTTTTATTCCACAGTTTGTGGCAATTCTTCTTCGACTACTACAGTTTGTGGCAATTCTTTTTTTCGACAAATTTTTTTTATTTTTCAGCACACCCTTAATTCAACCCTAATATGTTTATATATATAGATAATTATAATGACCTAGTAGTATTATGGCTAAAATATATTTTGGGTTTAATTTTTGAAAGCCCATAAAAAAACTTAATATTATAAAAAATTATTTTTTAAAACATATTTAAAAAATAATTTCATAAATTGATTCAAGTTTAAATAAATATTTTAGAACAAAAAATAATTTCAGATTTATAAACAGGTGCTATTAAATGCACGAATGTAATCCTATGTATCGTAGTTATCAATGATATACCTGAAATACAATTATTTGAAACTCGAGTATTTGTTTGGTTTTTCTTGATAGACTTGATATCAAGCCTAAAAAACAAGTTTACAGGTAAATATTTTGTTTACGAAAATAATCAACACTCATAGTTCTTACAAGTTGGGACCTCCGTCCAAACTGACTATTGATGCTCTATACTTGCTATTCTCGTAGTTGCTTGGTTCAACACGTGAACCTGACAAACCTCTATAGCCAACGTAACCCAATATTTTATGATTGGAAACCACTGGTCAACAACTAGAAGTGTAATTATTCTCAACCTCACGTGACACACTATCCAATACAAATATCAAATCACATACGGGAGATACATAATCAAATCACGTACTCACACAGATAATGATCTCATAACTAATCACAAAATGACACACTCTCTAATGTAAGATCTTTAAAATAATTTTGAAAACATATATAAATTTGTGTAAATTTTAACTGAGTTTTGACTCTTAAATAATAGGTAAAAAATATGAGGAATGAAGGATATTTATAGAACTTAGATTTGCCACTTTGTCAACTACCTTGCCCACCATCTCACCAAGGTTGGTGGTAATGGTAGTGGCGAGGTCCATGTCGAGATGCTAAAATATCACATTTTTTTGTTTCAAAATTTTGTCGAGTAAAAACTATAAATACTCGTACTCAAAACGAACAAAAAACACAAGTGACAACATCGAGGAACGAACACCTAGCATACAAACTATAAAAATCAATCTCGTGACCGGTGTATGTAAACATACTTACATACAAAATATTTTTAATTATGCACATGTGTACATTACTGATCCATAGGGAAGGATGAGACACTAATTAATATAAAATAAACGACGTGTTTTACATATGGGAAGCCAACACACATATACAAGTATAACGGGACTTACAAATAGTAAGGATATATAACATGTTATATATAAATTTTTTTCCCTAAATAAGTGTCAAAAATTTCGGATGATGATATAATAAAACGTTTGTAACGCCATAATCTCATAAGCTGAATAGTAACTATCTTTTGCTTTTTTTTTATCAAATAATTTATTGCAATTATCCGTGAATAATCGAAAATGTGGTTATTCTCATGGTGTATTATCAAAACTAGTTGTAACCGATCATTAATAGTGAAGTGGATTTAGATATTGTAATTCTTAAATTATTGTTAATTGAAACATAAAATTATATGTAGTAAAAGATACTTTTAAAATTAGATTGATTTTTCTTTATTCTTATAAATATATTTTTTATTTTACTTAAAATCCTAAATAATAAGAAATAATGTGAACATTTTTTAAATAATTTAGTATAATAAGTAATTAAAGTATTCAGAATCGTAAAAACAGTGAAAACCTTCAAAACCTGATCAAATCGCACCAAGTTTGATCTTAGATTCGAAGATGGTTGGTAGAGAAGAGAAAATGAGAGATTACCTTAACTACGCTTCTCTATGTATTTGTTAAGATTCTAATTACATTTTCAGTGTTCTTTAGGGAAACAAAAACACATGAACAGTATCAAACACAAATACACAATCTGGTAAATTAATACTTTTCGTCAGAAAATAATAACCTTTTGGTGTAAATTAATACTGAAATACTGAAAACTCAACAACATGCACGTCCAACCTCATGCCACCGGCCGGTCAGCCCTTTTTCCTCAACAAACACAAACAATGGCCTACACAAAATGCAAAATTATCTCATATTGCGTATATGTAAAACTAGTGTAAGTTTATTGTAAATTACTAAAGTGGTGGGATCCATGTAGTACAAGTTGTATCCTAATACAACCCTATCTTATTTAAGATAGGGTATTGTTATTAATAGTGTTATTATTTGTTCTTTGAGGATGTTGTCGATATGAAAATGAGATTATTAATTGATTGCCCTTAAAAAAGTAATAGCTAGAGTTGGGTTTTTACTGTTAATATTTAAGTTTAGTAATTTTATCCACGTCACTTACTATGATATCTTTGCTTTTCTTCCGTAGAAAATATAATAGCCTAATTTTATTTTTTCTAATTTTATTTTTCATTGTCATCCCACTTTGTAGAGAATTAAAAGGTTTTGCTCTTGTGATTATAACTTTTCTTTTTTATTTTCTTGTGTTTAATTAATATCTTTCATAATTAAAAAACATTCACATTTGATAATTTAAAATTTTCATTTGAAGCCAAATAAGATTGAGATCTTAATTTTCACAAAGAATTGGCTCAAAAAAGATGTTAAACTTTTGCTAAAAATTTGGATAAGTTCTTATTATTATCATTCAGTTTTTAAAATTTTCATCAAACTACCTTGATTACACCAAGCTCTCGTTAATGATTATGAGTAAAAGTAATTTGACTTTGGTAATTGTGTACTCTACCCATGCATCAGTTCAAGAGTCACATAATTCATCATTAGCTTTAATATTTTTGTTAACACTACAAGTATATTTCAAGAATAATTACTAAATTATCCCTTAATTATAAATTTTTTAACTTCCTTAGCAAGGATTCATGGAATTTAACTATATTGCATGTTGCAATACATCATTAAGATATTGGATCCTTAATACATTGTGTGATTATACGTGAATAATTATATATTATATACTGTAATATAAGGTTAAATCTATTTAAAAGTCATCTACTAAGGTTTAATTAATTTAGACTTTAATGTATTTAAGAGGATGTAAGTCTTTAATGTGTAGAGATCTAAAGATAATGTCTATTTTAATGATAAACTAAAACAAATATATAGTTATTAACTATATATATAATGGTTATGATCCATAGATCAGAAGTATTATTCTTAATATTTGATATCCCATCATTTAGAGAGAGTAGAGAGAAAATTAAAGGATTCTATAAGGAAAACATGTAAATATGAAAAACTAACTACTCAGCTACATAATTAATTAATAGTTATAAAATTAAGTATATTTTTGCATATTTATCTTTGATTCTTGATAATACAACATGAATGTTCCTAAATTATTTGTAGGTGATTGTGTTCACCAAAGGTTATTTTGTTTTAACAATTGGTATAAGAAACTATTCATATTGAATCATTAAGAATCAAATTTATTTTCGATTTATGATAATTTTGATATTTTTAAATATGATGATTTTGATTTTATTGTTATCTGATTTGAGAATAATTATTTTTGCCTTCTAAAA
Source organism: Hippophae rhamnoides (assembly GCA_033030585.1). Taxonomy (NCBI): domain Eukaryota; kingdom Viridiplantae; phylum Streptophyta; class Magnoliopsida; order Rosales; family Elaeagnaceae; genus Hippophae; species Hippophae rhamnoides. Next base: position 4,010,627 of record CM065431.1, read on the forward strand.
TTATGAATTCAAATCCAAGAATATTTATTATTGTGATTATTTGATCTTGGATTCATATGCAAATTTTCTACCATCAAGAAAATCTTTTAAAAAGAAGCTATTTTCCATATTGTTCATATTTACAAATAGATTTAGATTTGATAAAGTTTCCTTTATTTATTTATTTGTATATATTCCATGTATGGATTCAAATTACCTGTCTAGTACATAGCTATCATATTTCTTTTTCTTGGTCGCCATTAACTCTGCACCTTGTGCTCTTTTATTCAATGTAAAATTCAACAACGATAGAATATAATTAGGGTTTTCTTTTAGTATTACAACTAGGGTTTCTTAATTTCTAGTGTTGTAATTAGGATTTTTTTTGGTGTTTACAATTAGGGCTTCCTTTTTAGTTGCAATTAAGGTTTTGATTATTGTATAATTTAAAAAAAAGGCTTATAGATGCTTTTTTAAAGCTTAGATATAATTTTCCAGGTAACACATCTTGCAGTCCAGTACTATCACACCAAATGGACATTGATAGAGTTACAATCATCAAATAATCTAAGGAACTTAGAAGGTAGCATGGTAAAGCTGCAAGACAACAGATTTGCTCAACAGATTAGCATGGTATACTAATAATATCATTCAAATATATATTTGAATAAAAAGGTAATAAACTACTTGATAGTATTGCAAGCTTGAATGTTAGTTTTCTCATGATTAAAAACATGTTTAATGTATATGTAATAAATTTCTTGTTTTTCAGTCATATGCGTATATAGAATATATACTTGTTAAAAGAAGAAAAAGTTGAAAAGTTTCAAAGCATTCGATTAATTAACTTCATTATCAATGTTATTTTTTAAATTCTTGTTCCACATTAAAAAATCAAATTCTAATATCTAGGATGAAGCTTTTTATTCCTACGTTTGCTTGAAATGTTATTATCTTAAATTACATATCAATCTTTACCATTACATAGGCTATTTATAGCATATTGATTGTTGGGTGCATGGCACTTCTCATTTTGTAACTTTATATAAAAGAACATAAAAATCTTATAATTCTCAAATGACTTGAATAAATCTGGTAATTATTAAAAAAAAAAATAGTATAAAAGTTAAGAGTTGACCGTTGACTACCTTTTTACAAGGTAATTTCGGATTTATAAAAAAAAAAATAGAACATTTGGCTTTTCCAAAATAATTTGGGATATGCTTGCCGTTGCTGTGTAATAAAAATAGTGGACCTTTGTTTCAGAACAAAAATGAGGAAGGAGATATCAAAGTAGTTCGAGTTAAAGAAGAGAACTTTAATGATGTTTTTTTTTTACAGTAACAATAACGGTAATAATTGGTCATCTTCTTCGTGTCCTCTGCTAACTTTGTCGAAACCCATGGAGGGTTCGAACGAGGTGGTCCATCGTCTTTTCTAAGTAAGGCTTTCCAAATGGTGGATGGCCCAGAAACCGACCCAATTGTTTCATGGAGTCAAAATCGTGACTCCTTCACTGTATGGAACGTTCATGAATTTTCTAAGAATCTTATTCCCAAATGCTTCCAGCACAATAATTTCTCAAGCTTTGTCAGCCAACTTAACACTTTGAGCTTTTATCAGTTTTTTCATTTTAATGCAATTTTCAGGTAAATGTTATTTTTTTAAAAGCTATGGAGCTTTTTCAAACCACTTAAAAGTCACCGGACTTTTATACTCCTTTATTTAAAACTTCAGTATCGTGGCCGTCCTTCATCGATCCATTAATTTTCTATATTAAGGACCTAAAATTTCATCCTTGAATGTTCAATAAAAAATTCAATGACATTACTTTTTTATTTATTTAAATAAAGAAGTGAAATTCAAATTTAGATTCATGTTCCATGTACTATAAATCAATCCCAAAATACTAGTGTTAGAATCCATGAGGTTACTTAATCATGTATGGTATCCAATTTTGCCTGTTGTAAGGCTAGCTCTATTATTCAGTAAGGCCTTAATCATGTATGGTATTCAATTAGTTCAAACAAGAGAGATCGGAAGCAAGTAAATAACCAGATCAAGATGGAGAATTCGTGGATGCAAGTAAAAAATCAACAATAGAGATCGGAAGAATGATGGCATTGACAAAGATATTTGCAAAAAGTGAAAACCCTAGCAAAACAAAATTTGCAAACACAAGTATTTTTTTTTTTCTATATTGTATAGTTTACTTAATCAAATATTTGTTTATGTTGAGAGAAAATTATGCAAATAACGATAATTGTTTCGTCTTATATTTAATTAATTATAGTTATTTTTGAAAAAAAAAATCGTTAAATTTTTATAAGTAGTTACTAATCTCTCTGCCCCATTTAATTGGTTTTGACTACAACTCAGCTCAACAAATAATTTTTCTTTTGTTACCTCAATTAGTTACCATTATAAGGATTGTTAAGGAATTTTGAACAGTAACATCATCAATCTTTACACGCCTTTTCCTTCTTTTTCTTGACCGAATATGGGTGAAAAACTAAACCACCTCACAATTCATAAACTGTTACAAAAAATGGATTAAAAAAATTTAAAATATTAACCACCAAAATAGCAGCAAATAACCGTTTTTAATGTAACCCCTAATATTTTTTATATTTGTTTCTCACTTACAATTCACTCCATAACCGATGAAGAAACTGATCCATTATTTTAGGAAAAGGTTAAAGAAAAGGTCACAACTTTTATCCATTTCAACTATTTTGACAACCTTTTAAATGACATTGAATCCCCTACTACAATAGAACAAGCACACTGATACTAGCCCCGAAGCCCAATAACAAATTGAAAAACATACGTTTAGGAAGTTAGAAATCAGATTGCGGGATTGATATGAACATCATGACGTTTTTCAAGTCTTGATAAACTCTTCATTTGAGAAAGAAAGAAAGAAAAAAAAAAAAACAAGTTGCTAGCATAGCAAATATGGAGAGCCAAGGCAATGTGATTCCTAATATTGGAAGGAAGCCCACAACAAGGCTTCAACAACAAGCACCACCAATACTTGATCTAGTTCCAACCCCTCTTGATTCTACTTATAAATTTTATTCCTCCAATTATGAGGCCAATTCAAAAGTAATCCCGCTACTTTCGCCCCTCGTATTATCACCGCAGCCCTTACAGGAGGCAAGGGAGAGACGGCCGAGTGAAAGTGGTAATAAACAAAATGGTGGCGGTGACAAGATAGACACACCTAAAGACCATCCAGGACAGTGGCAACACCCAGCTGTTTCAGCTATGTTTCCTGATGCTTCTTCTCTGTTTACTTCCTTTCAATCTCAATGCATGCTTAACAATCATGCAATGTGAAGGTTTCACATTGTAATTGATGTAACATTATTGATTTACTCCTTTGGTTCTTTCCCTTTGTTTTAGATCCTATAATATAATGTTTATCATTGTTAATTTCTGAAGAAACTGTGATAACTTATTGTCTTATGCGAATAATTTAAGCATCTATCTCGGTTTGGTACAATTGTTTATTTTAAAAAAATGTTAATAATAAACTTAATAATTAGTAAAAAAAAAATATTTGAGTATTACTTTAATTTCATTTTTGGTATTTTTTTATCTTTATTTTTCAGGTGTTTGTCCTAATAATACCCACGTTTAACAAATTTATTTATTTAATATAACTTTTTTACCCATATTTAAAAAATGTATTTATTTGATATAATTTTTTTATTTTATTGAGGATTTTTAATACTTATATAACGTATGCGCTTTAGTTGAAAGATATTTATAATATTTTTGTCTATTTCTGTCCCGAAACATTAACAGTTTTTTTCTTATTATTTCTGTCTTCTAAAATAAATATTTTAATGCTTTTGAATCATTAAAGACTTAAAATGAATCAATCTACTAATAAGTTACCGAACCAGTCATATGGAACAAAACAAAAAAAAGAAGAAAGAAATGATTATCTTGCTGAGTGTTGATTGAAAAACAAAATCTAAAATTTGCTTACGATAACTTCAGGTTCTACCTAAGTTTTGAGTATTTAATCTCTACACCCAAATCAAATCAGAAGCATTTTTTCCCCCGGACTAGAGTCGCTATAGTCTTGTTTATGTAATTCATTAATAATGAAATTTTATCTCGTTTCTTTTCAAGTTAAGTAAAATTAATCTAATAATTTTTAATAAAATCAATCTCTTTCAATTTATTTTAAAAATAATATTTCTCAAGGATAAAATAATTTTTTTATAATACTCCTCAAATGTAAAAATCCAAAAATTATATTCTTACATTTTTTGTTTACAAATAAAAAAAATTAATCTCTATTCCTTTCCCTCACAAATACTATTTTTTCTCTCCCCTAATTTGTAAATTCAAACTTCACAATTTAAAACTTATAATACTTGTATAAACAAATTAGAGAAAAACAAATAGAATACAAGAGAAATTGAAGGGGTAGAGATAAATTAATATTACAAAGAGACTAAGAGGAGATATATATATTTAGATGAGAACAAATTTGTATTCTACAAGGGTGAAAGTTATCTGGTTTTTCATTTTTATTTTTCAAAAAAAAAAATATAACTATACCCTTGAAAAATATCATTTTTTAAAAAAATTAGACTAGAATAATTATGTCTAAAAACTTCTTGACTAAACCTACCTCGATTAAGATTAACAAAAGTAAAGTGTTCTTGTCAAAGAATTACAAGACTAAAATAACCTTGTCCCAAATTTGGGGACATAACACAATAATTTATCAAATAGGGGATGCAAATATCAATATTTCCATAAGCCAACAGATCTTTCAACTGGCCAATTATAAGTGATGCAGCTTCTAAAGTAGACAAAAAAGTCCCATGGGTACAGAATTGGTGGAAAATATGTTTCATTACAGAATTAGTCGCTCCTTGGAATGGCCTCAAGTGACCATTCATTTTAGGGCCAAAAAAGCTCATTCTTTATGTACAACATAGGCCAATATAGTAATATCCATCCCAATCTTAAATCAGTAGTACACATGTCTCTCTTCCTTCAAGTATGCATTTACTAGTGCGCAATAAATGAAGAAAATGACACCTTTGATTTGTTCTTTCCATGGAATTGTATGGCAAAGTAGATGTGCTCCGACAAATCAGAAATCAAATTCTCCTGTTGCCTGCAAGAATTTTGCAGGAATTTCTTAATTAGAAAATGAAATTTAGGCAAAGAACAGAGCAATTAATACAAATCAATTGTTCATTCAAAAACACCTTATTAAAGAGAATATCCTTATCGTTTATGTGCATAATGCCATCCTTCAATGTGCACTTCCACCTACTCTTAGTGCGTGTTACCTGTGCACAGAAAAATGTAAGAATATTTTCCATATTTAATGACAAATAATACCTTCGGGGGCAAAAGTTGCAATACTCATCCAGACCTTGTCGAACTGCGCCAAAACTAAATGCTGCGTGTTTAGATCCTCCCCTTGATCTACATCATCTAACTCATCATCATCATCATCATCGTTTTCATTCAACGGGGGCTCATCGTCGTCATCCTCTCCAATATCATTTGGAGCAGGGATTGCGGGAGTGCTAACTGGGATATCTGAAGGCAAATAAAAAGGAAATGAGAACAGAGCTCCAACATCCAGCTTATGGATTTGTTTCACAATTCTGTGGCCATTCCAAAGGTAATCAAAAGATAATGTTAACATTTCTTAATCTTATCAAATGAACTACCATTAGGAGCGGGTGTGTTCGCAACGTTGTAGTCTTCATTAAAGACTCCTTGATAGTTGTATATCTGTAAGATGAAGTGAGAGAAACAACAGCTAGTGAGAACTAGACAAATTCTCATGATAAAGGTTCAGTACATATTTTGCACCACAACAAGTGTGCTCGAGCACAAAGAGGAAAGGGAAAAAAAAAATAAGCGGCCCAAGATTTCTAATTGTATAATACAACCACCTTTAAATCTCATCCCCCTATACTGCTACCTCTGCTCCTTGTGATTTTAAGCATACCATTTGAAGTCAGATGAATTACAAGCTACCTGAAAGCATAGCCTAATGAAAGATCTGGGCTTCTCATATATTTCAAATTCCAAGGTATCATCCAATTATTTTTGGCTCTTACAGATAAACTTCTGGCATTTTATGCTACCCAACTAATCAATAATAATTGAGCTTAAGAAAAGATACATAATTGGTAGTCTTTAGATGGTTGAACAGAAAAAACAGGTCCCCCAGAATAGTAAATTTATAGCATTGTTTAAGCCCTATGGCCTACACGCAATCTCCCTTCTGTGTAAAAAAGGGATCTTCAATGTTCTAACTGACCTATGGACCCCAAAAAAAAAAGTTCACTCATCAAATGGAGTCGATTCTCGAATAAATGGCAGTGATGCAAGAACCAATTGAACAGGACTCAGGATAATGCAAAAAGCAGGTATTTTTAACCCAAAACTACTCTACAAACGTTAAACAGCATAGATAGCTAAAATGGCCAGATGACATCATAAAATTATCAATTACCAATTACAAGAATTTACCAATCCAAAAAATGAACATTATAAGCACACACATGGATCAGGGATAGGACCATCAAATATGCATGCTTAAACATACAAGTTTTCCAAAAAAGGCTTGATTGAACAAAAATAAGTCTCGCCACAGACAAATGCATTAAAGACACTTACATTTGGAGTAGATAGCACATCGTCATATGGATCAGGGATAGGACCATCAAGTTGAGGAATCTTTGAGGGTGCCCTCACTATACGAGTCAACAACTCATTTTTGGTATATCTGCCAAGATAAGTGCTTCCTCCACTTACCTGCAAGGATAAACTAAAGTAACTAAATGACTTCGTAAGCAACGAAATGAGGTAATCATGGCGTTCTGTTGTCACATACTTCAAGTAAAACCTGAAGATGTAGATATAAAGCAGTGACAAATTGAAGCTCAGAAATATCATATTCATAACTGCAACATTATGTGTGCAGGCATGAGGCAAGTAGGCAACTGCTGGTTATTCCCAGAATGCACCTATTTTAGAACTCAATTTCCAACAAATAGGTGATAAGTTCCTATTGCCTTGTGTCTTAGAGCATGGATGAATAGATGCATACACTACAGCACATAAACGAAAAAAAGGGGCTCTGTACAGCAATTCAGATTATGTGCCAAAAACACATGTTTTGTATTAAAAAAAGACAGCTTTTTTTATTTTATTGATAAATTCTGAAATACCTGTATCTCATCCCAAGATGACCTATAGCTTGTTATATTGCAATTAACACAGCGCACAAATTAACAAATGTAGCTCAACCAACAAAGTCAATACAAATGAGGTATGCTAAGTATAATATGGTAGCCGTTAATAAGACCATAAGAGCTAGAAGTGCTGACAGCAGTAGTGGTGGAAATATTCTAAAACGTTGCCAGCAACAGAGTAAAACCAAAATAATTTGGAAAATTAGTACATGAAAATGTAACATACATAATTATCTATGTTACCCGGACTCGGCTGTTTAGGGTGACGTGTCAGTGTCGACACGACACGACACGACATGACATTGACTCGGACACAGGTATGAGTCCAATACCACAAAAAAAATGGACATGCTACCGGTTGTCTTCTATGGCACCTGAAACATCGTAGAAGGAGGCAGCATAGAGGGGAAAGAAAGAGAAGCTATGCTTTTGAGGACTTTAAAAGAAGACGAACAGTCACGTGTTCTACTTTTTCTTTGAAATAAGAGATTGATCACGTGACTACTTTTATTAGACTCTTTATTTAACATATTTAAAATGAGCTTTATTGAAGAGAAACGAAAGTTTAAATGGGCTGGGCCTATGTTGGGCTGTAATGAGCTTTATATTTCAAAACGTAGGCTTTCTTTTAATTTATTTATTTTTTCTTTTTTTATTAAAACGTATACTAACAGAAAAAGAATATAACATTCTATGTAAACATAACAAATCCATTATACTAAAAAATAACTGGTTGACAGTAATTTAAATTTAATTGTATCATGTTCAAAGATCTGTCTAAAATTTGGACACTTTATATCCATGTCCCTGTATTTTTTTTAAGTATGACACATATCCATATCTGGCACCCATATCCGAGTCCGGGTAGCATAGATAATTATTGTTGGTGTAGCCTTTTATAGGCAAATGATGTTTCCATATGCAGAAAGAGACGTGCTTAAAATCTAAATGCAAGACAAATGACCTCTATAAACTTGTATCAGCAATAAACAAGGATTACTGTGATAAAAGGTTACTCCACCCTTCATTGCTATCAATCAGCAGAATTACAGATAATCATCAAGTCAATGAACAATAATGACCAGTCCATTAACTCATAGGCAGGTGCATGAAAACATGTATAATTGACAAAAAGGATCGTCATACAATAGATATGAAGTACCAGAGTGAACTAAAGAAGCAAAGTATATGGAATGCATTCATCCAGGAACATCATATTTCTCACAAAGTATAATATCCACCAACATTCTTTGAAGCCTGCGATTTTGTTGAATGTCACTTAATCACAAGCATATACTTTTTGTGTCTTCTTCTACAAAATTCATATTATTGACATTATAAGGAATCTCTTGAAATATACAGTATTGTATTGTATTGATTGACAAGTAGTTTAAACAAACAAACAAATCAATTTCAATAACCAAAAAAAGGAGAGGCATGGATGCTCTGGAAACCTTTCACATGCTTCCCAAACTTCTAAACAATCTTTGCCTGAAGCAACCATTCAAAATTGTAAAACATGAGCAAATACCAAATACATACCTCAATCTCAAAACCTTCAGGAGTTGCATCTCCAGCTCCATCTTGCTGAGGTATAAAACCACCATTCTGATATTGTGAAGCAAATTCATCTCGTTTTCTCTTCCCAGAAGACATAGTGAATAAGTCCTAGAATTTTCCAATAAAAGGATAAATGATAACATAATGCATGATCTAAAGATAGGATTACACATTTCATAAAATAAACAAATGAGATGCATGATGTTGGGAGGAGATATACAAACCACAGCCGTCCAGTGCGATGTTCTACAAACTAGAGTTCAGTCAATAGTCTGCAATTTCTATATGAAGTAAGAATAAGGATTACCTGTGTAGGAGGTCCATGAGAGGTTCCTCTGTCCACCTCATCCCGCCCTTCCACATAGGCTACAAGAATAAACACTATCACTATTTCCTAAATCTTGTTGAGAATAAGATTATATCCCAACAGAATATTGTGCCTACCAATATTAACATCCAGGGGAGGCCGCTGGGTCATCCAGGGAGAAGGAGGTTGCTGCAGCAAGAGAAAAAGATCTTTAAAAATTCAGATGACATGGATAAGGATTTTATTAGACCCTCATAACAGGTAACACGAAATAAGACAATCCATTATGCATTTAATACTTATATTTATACAACAGAAGCAAATTAAGAAGCTGAACCTTTCATAGAGACAACAAAGGAAAAGAAAATGATAGACATGATCTATAACTTGCCATATATGGGCTGGGTCTTCCAGATTTCATCTCTGAAATCCCGCTACCTCCTCCGTTATCATTTCCAGACGAAGGATAGTCGTTAGGTCCAGTAGGAATGTTATATAAGTTGTCCCCAGTTCCAGGTAAAGGTGTTTGGATGGGAGTCTGTAGCGGGGTCTACATTTCAAAAAATTCTCACAAAATTAATAGGCCTGACGAGGACAGAATTACTAATACCAAAAACAGCATCAAAAACTCACTGGAGGAAAAAGCATCTCTGCTGTTGGAGTTTCATATTCCTCTGTCCCTTCATATGGTACGTTAAGATCATGAACTGGAGTGATCGGACCTCCAGGTGTAGGCTTTTGTCCAGTAGACCTCTCTATTGGAGTATTTACAACACCCGCTTGCATCATCTTTGCTTCCCATATCTGCAGTTTCCCCCGGAACAAACAAGATCAGCTCAACCATAACACCGCTAAAGAAATTGAACCTCAGAAACTCAATAGAATCACAAAACCCTATAAACTTTTCGGATCAAACCAATAAACCAACCCACTAAGAAAACCCAACAGCTCCCAAATCACATATGCGGATACAAACATCTTTCATAACACTCAACAGCTACACCCAGTCTGTAATGAAGAAAATAAACACAAATTCAAAACTTGAGAGAGGGAATAATCGAAAATTACTCCTTGTAGCTCCTTGAGAACGTCTTCTCCGGGACCGTTGTTGAGGAACTCGTCACGGACCTTGTTAATAACATCCTCGATTACATTGACGTAGACGCTGCTCGTGGAAGCCGCCATTTATTTCAATTTGCTGTCTCCGATTTTCCTTGGGTTTGTCCTCTCGGAACGATTCGAAGATTTAAGATGAATTTTCTCGAGAAAAGAAAGGCAAAAGGTAAAGAAAAATTTCAGGGTAGAAAATCGAGAATACTAAGTAGAATTAGCATGGAATTAGGGAATAATCGCGAGGTTGAGAGGAACGGAGAGTGAAAAGTCTAGGGTTTGGGATGAGTGAAAGAGAGAGATTGATAATGGCAAAGGAGAGAGAGAGAGAGAGAGAGAGAGAGAATAAAGAGGGGAATATAAATAGGTTTGTATCCGATAATAAGCGTGAGTCCACGTGTCAATATCTGCACGATCCTTATACCACGATATTCAAAGATCTGTACCGATAAATGCCACGAGTGATTTTTTTTGGTTACACGTATAAAATTTACTATATGAAGTCTTTAAAATTTATCGGATGCAAATCAATATCAATCCAATTTATATAGTATAATTTTTTATTTTATTAGATTTAACTAGTATTAAAAAATTTAACACTGATTTGAGATGGGTTGGAAGTATTATTATTTTATTTATTTTAATTTTATTAAAAAAATTAAATATTTTAATCCAATTTATACAGTACAATTTTTTATTTTATTAGATTTAACCGGTATTAAAAATTTTAACCCTGATTTGAGATGGGTTGGAAGTATTATTATTTTATTTATTTTAATTTTATAAAAAAATTAAAAATATTAAAGTTGGTTTGATATAGTTATTTTATTTTAATTAATGAATAATTAATTAACGAAGATACTTATAAATATATATAAGTTATATTTTGTATTTAATTAATAATATGAATATTGTTTAAATTTATTACGAAAGAATCTTGAATTTATTGTTAATTTTCATAATCTTTGAATCAAATTTTTAAAATCTTTAATTATGATACTATAAAATCATATTAAATAATATTTTTTTTATTTTAATTTAATGAAGCAAAAATTTTAAGTGGTTGTAATCAATACGCTATTTATACCATAAATTTAATTGTTTATAACATACAATGAAGTCACTCATTGTCTATGTTCATTTATGAAAGACAAATCTAACACCTTAAACTTTGAAAAACATTCCATATAAAGACAAATCTAACATCTTAAACTTTCAAAAAGGACTCGTATAATTAATATTCTAAATCTATAGAGAACATAAATTTTATTTGTATAGAAATCATGGTAAAAAAAAGGAATAAGAGAACAATTATTATTCTCTAAAAATGCACTTTTAAATTATTTAAACTAAAGACATATTTATAAATTGTTATGCAACCATTTATAAAAGGTTATAACATTTTGATAAGTTGTGACTTTCCCAACTTCACAACATCACTTAGGCAATGCAACTTTTTACCCAACACATAAAAAAAATAATCATTTATAAAATGTCACAATCTTTTAATATAAACCATATCATTCAATTTTCAAATGTTGTAATTTTTTAAGATATCTTTTACTTACACACTTACTAAACAATTATAATTTTTTGTCCAAATGTTAGAACTATTTTTTTTAAATGTTCCAAAAAAATTAACCATTTCTTTATACATGTAATTTATGCTTAGTTGATATTAAATTAAATAATAAATTTGTATTGATTTATTTACTATTTAGAATTACCGTACATGCTTTTCTTGATTTATTAACTAAAAAAATTGAAAAATCTCCGGTGCATAATCGATATTTAAAACATAAAATTTAATATAATAATTATTTTATCATTAAAAATAAAAACAAAACTTGACAATAGGAAAAAAACCACAAAAACCAATGTATCCAATCTAATTTAAACCAAATCATTTAACTAATATAAATCAATCTAAATGGTTCCACGTGAATTGATTAGCTTTTATTAAATTAAATCAGTTACTAAATTTTAAAAACCGAATTTATTGATTTAGTTTCCATTATAATGCAAAATCGAATTATCTCATAATATGCATACATATAACCATCTGTTTGAATTTTATTGAAAAATAAAATATTTGAATTCTTGAAAATTATTTCTTAGCTATGAATTAAGTTTACTTGTTAGTTTGTACTAAAATGATTTGAAGCATTAAAATAATATGCATGTGTTATACATTATTGAATTAGTTGTAAAAATATACGTTAATTTGTGTATAATATATACATATTAACATATTTAATTTATGATATATTAAGTATATACTATATGTGTATAATATATACATATTAACATATTTAATTTATGATATATTAAGTATATACTATATGTGTATATATTATGTATAACTTACACGTAAATTGATTATCTATAAATATGTTATTTAAAACTTAAAGCTCACTAATAAAAATGAATAATATAAATGAGTGTGAGATATAAGGAGAAAAAAATGTGTATATTTTTCTATCCATATGCTCTAATATTATTAGCATACACGATCGCGTTATCTTTTTATCAAATACTAATAAATAATTCCTCCTAAATTTTTAAATTTATTTTTTCACCTAGGTCCCCATGCGCCAATAAATCCATATTAAGTGTATTATTTTTTGTCTTTTATATTATATGTTATCAATAATTGATAAAAATATATAAAAAAGCTAATTTATATAAAAAGATTCACATTTTTAATCACTATTGTTCACAGTTTTTTTGCACATTAATAGTACATAAAATACCACGTCAAAAATGGATCAAAACCCTTGTATCTTTACTTTATAAATTAATTATTTTAGTTATTTTATTTTTTAATTACTCAATTTAATTGTATTTGTTTTTAAAATAGACCAATTTAATAACTTTATTTTTTAACGCTCATCTGTGTCATTTAGTTTTTCAAATGAGTTACTTCATTTTAATTTGTATTATTTAGCTTTAAATTTAATCATATCATTTAGTTTTTCAAATCAGTTAATTAACTTCAATTTGTACTATTTAGCTTTAAATTTAAAAAAATCTCACGTGATACGTGACACTTGCAAAGTGAATCCATCAATTTAATTATGAAATGATAAAAAAATTATAAATTGTTACATGAATTCCATTCAAATGAATCATCAAACAAAATTTTTAAGTCCTAAAAACTTTTATTCTCAATCAAACTATTCCATCAAACATAAGAAATTCTTTTACAATTAAATATATTTGATTGAAATATTCAAATTTTGTGTTGATATTAATCATGAAAAAGAAAGATAAGTATTGTATGATCGAGATAAAAACAATAGACATGTAAGTATAAAAAATTATATAAATTTAATAAAAACAAAAAAAAAATTGACAATAAAAAATTAAATTATATGTCATGAATTTTTCTTCAATTTGAAGCTTAGTATTAAAAACTAAAATGAATTTATTTATTTTAAAAAAAAGTAAGTTAAAATAAACCACTAAAAAATAAAATGACTTGATACCATACTTTTATGATAGGTTTAATTGGTTATGATAGCAATTGGAATGATGGCTTGGTCAAAAGAAGCTTTGATGTTATAGAAGTTGAGTTGATTTTAAGTATTCTTCTATTCAATAGTGGTTAAGTGGATAATCTAGTCATAGCTTTGTGTTGTGATATAATAGTTACAAATAAAATAAATTCAACATAATAAAATAATGATACTGATAATTTAAAGTTATTCACCCTTTAAGCTGGGTTAATTTCAAGGGATAAACTCCGAAAAATATTTATTTCACTAATAAAATTAATGAATACAAAGTGATAGACAATACAACAAATTGAGATAACCTCAAAATAGTGTCACACAATTGTTTTCCAAATTCATTATTTTGTCACTCACTTTTAAAAAAATATCCTAATATTTTTTTAAAAATATTCTCTCTCACTCTCTTACACACACAACACTATTTTTCTTTAAAGGAAATTGTTCATTTGGTTTTGCTTTACTTATCTTCTTTTGGTGTGTTGATGTGTCTTTCTAAGGCAAAAACATTGCCTATTTATAAATAAAATTGTCTATTCTTTATGTGATTGCACTTAATTTTATTTTGTCAAATGTAATTGTACTTATCATTTTTATTTTTTTTCTTCATATGATGATTGTTTTAATGTAAAGAATGGGTATTGGCTAGTCGAGGAATGCATGTTAATGACTTTGAAGGAAAACTTTGGTGCTGGGATTAATTAAAGTTTTAAGATGCTTGATGGTCTGGAGTTTGAACTTTTTATGTGCCTAAGAAAGTGATAATCTTTTTTTATGGAAAGCATACAAAGACATATTTCCTATCAGGAATAACCTATGTATGAGGAAGGTGGTGAGGAATGTGTGGTGCCCTATGTGTAATGGGTACTATGAGAATATCGTGCATATCTTGTGGTTGTGTGATGTGACCAAGGAAGTATGGAGAAATTCTATCTTCTTTGACATAATGAATCAGTGCATAACTAGGAGCTTTGGAGATGTTTTCAATAGCATATGGACGATATGCATAAGTGAAGAGCTGGTCATTTTAGCTATTTGTGTTGGTCTGTTTAGCACAATAGGAATTAGGTGTGGGAAAAAAAGTAAGGGCTAGGGTGGAGATTTTAGAATGGTTTGATATGTTAGCTAAGGATTTTAGGGAGGCTAATCTCAACCAAGTTGGAAATAAGGCAAATGGTTGGCAAATTGTGCATTGGAAAAAGCCAAATAAATGGTGCTTCAAAGCTAATATTGATGTAGCTATGAGAGGAAAAAAGGTGGGTTTGGATGTGGTGATTAAGGATGAATGTGAGAGGATTGTTTTAACCATTGTAGAGGCAAGAGACAGTGGTTACATGATTGTTTTGGCAGCTGAGTTGCAAGCTATTCTCTTGGTTGTGGAAGTTGTGGTGAAATGTGGGCTTTGCAAGGTGGATGTTGAGATTGATTCTTTGAGGGCAACTTCATTGATTGGTAAGAGGTTGGAATTTGTCTTGTTATGGATAGCGTGCTACTAAAAGAGATTAGGAAGTTGGTTAGGAAGAGTGAATCTTATGTGGTTTTTAGGAATAAGGAAGCAAATACAAAAACACATTGTGTTTCCTCTTTTACTTTGGAGGGTATTGGAAGGCATACTTGGAAAAATGATACTCTGATAGGATGATTTTAGATTTGGTAGGTTGCAATACTAATTGTCCATGTTGAATGAATGAACGTGGTTTTATTAAAAAAAATAAAAACAAATGGACCTAGGTTAGCAATTAAATAGAAAATTAATTAAAGTGATTCATTTTGAATAAATCAAAGACATGTGTCTTCACACCACTATTAACAAAAAATAAAAATAAAAATAATTGTAATATCTATACAAATATAGATAAATTACGTGTATAAAATAAAAATGTGTCATCTAGATTTTAATTTTTCTTTTAATTATTCATGAACTACTACAAACTCAATATTTATAACTTATTTACATTTAAATGACACACATATATATATAATATTTTTCAACAAAAAACAAGTAGTAATTTTTCCTTAATTTTAACCGTTATTCAATAAATTCAAATTTTAAAATATGATTGTATTTACATTATTGACCATTTATATTATTTTATGGTTAAAATGATTTATTAATATTATTTGTCTTCAAAACAAGCCTATTTATATATATATATATATATATACACACGAAACCATGGATCAACAAGAATAATAACTATTGTTATTATTGTAAAAATTACAATTAGATCTTATGTTTATTTTTGTTACAATTTAATCATATTGTTATTAAAAATGACAGCAATATGAAAGTTATTTTTTTTTATTTTTTAACTATATTATATACAAGTCATTTTGAATTAAGTAGGTGTAGTTGAAAAAATTTAAATAAATAAAAACAAAAAGTCATTTATTATTGTGCATTCACTTTTTAATAACAATGAGAATAAAATGTAAAAAAATAATTAAGAAATTTAAATATCTTTTAAAATATTTGTTATATTTAAAACAATTACTCTCTCAAAAATTGAAAAATGTAACTAAATATTGTATTAATTTAAATGATATACATGTATAGGTGTGAGTTAGTTGATTAAACTTGTCAAGATTTAGATTAATCTAAACATTTAAATTTTATTTATAAATTTTTTAAATAAGTTGGGTTATACAAACCACGAGTTTATTTATATATATATTTCAAAAAAAATAAAAAGTATTTATAATTTTGATTAATAACAAAATTATTAATGTAAATATTATGTTTTTATTTTATATTTTATAAAATAAGTAAAATATTATTTTGTTTGAGTTTCGTTTTCGTAATGACATTATAATAATTATATTTTAACAAATATATTTTATTAAAGAATAATTTTTGGTTTTAAAATGCTTTCTATTTAGATTCCATAGTCATTACATGCTAAAATATAGACATGTGTTTAAAGATATATCTAATATGAACACATATTTTTGAATAATTTTCATTGTCTAATATTTATTATTGAATGTATACCATGATATTATAATAATTAGAAAACCATTCGATATTGAATTTATTAAAATATACTTAGGATATGAACTTTTAAACGCGTATTTAAAAAAAATAAGAAAAATAAATATGTATTGAAAATGGGAGAGGGGTCAAAAATGAGAAGAAAAGAAAAAACTTGGGATCATTTCAGGTAATATATACTATTTGTTAAGTAAGTTCACAAGATGCTTTAGATTTTTCCAACTAATAAACTTATTGAATAAAGATTAAATTGGTGGAGATGAGCCGCACATTTCACAACAGTAAATCAGTTACCTTATTGTAGCACTAGAGGTTGAATGTACTAAACTCTGATATATAACCTATGGCCTCAATTTCCATTATCAGATAGACTAATACAACGTGGCACCATTTCATTTGCTATACTCCATTATCTCCTCATCCAGATAATATTTCAACCTTTACGATATTCAATTCTCAATTGGCTTAGGGTGTTCTGTTGTGGGGCTAATCAAGCAATCTGGCATGTCTACCCTCAAATTCTAAATTGGGAAGGCAAATTAGCCTTCCAAACAAACAATGGCTTCTAGTCTAACCTCCACTTCATTTCTTCTAACTCCAAAATCTAAGTCAAGATCAATCCTCAAGAACCCAAGACTCAGAATCTTTGCAAAAGGGTCTGGACCTTTCTCCTCATTTGGGATTGGCAAAGATGGAGACAATGGTTCTCCAGCAGAGGAAGGAGATGATAGGAAGACTAATAAGTTTAATCCTTTGGGGTTCAAATTTGGTAATGTGTCTGATGTGAAATCTTTGGTACCTGTTGTGAGTAACAGGTCTTCTTCAGGTTTGTCTTTTGGGAATCAAAGACGTAAAGATCCTGGGACTGTTTTTGTTGCTGGGGCAACTGGGCAAGCTGGAATACGCATAGCGCAGACGCTTCTTCGTGAAGGTTTTATTGTTAGGGCTGGTGTTCCCGATCTTGATGTTGCTCAAGAATTGGCACGTTTTGCTTCTGAATATAAGGTTGGCTTACTATCATTATAATGACATTCATTTTTAATGTTTAAAATTCCAATTCCATCACTTTTTTATATATTACGATAACAAAATGTGAAACATAATTTTTTTTAATTTCCAAAATATTGCAAAAAAAAAAAAAAAAAGTGAATTGCTTAGCCTAGTGAATAGTTATACTGAATAGTGATCGATACTCGTATTAGAAACTCTTTTGGTGACACTTTCTTTGTGTTGTACTATTCACAAAACAAAAACAGAACAATTTTTATTAGGATCCGGACGAAATTAGCATGATGATGATACAAACCAATTAACACAGAAATGATAGTAACAGGTTGAAAGGAGATAGAAAATATGCAAGACAAACATTTCATTTAGTCCATTCTCTTTCTTTTAAATCTCTTATCTCAAGGGGGTACGACTACCTTGTTCTATAATATGAAAAACAGCTTTTGGATTCATTACCTTTTAATGTAATTTGTGTATTTTTAAGTATGCATTGTATTGTATGCATATTATTTATTTTTATGTTGTATTTAAATTTATTTTAGATTAATTATTTTAATTAAATTACTATTTAAATATATTCATAAATCAATTAATAATTTTTTTTTATTTTACTTAGAAATTTATTGATTAATATTATTATATCTAGGCATACCTAAGAAAAGATAAAAGGATAATAGAGGTATGTTAATTTTAATAAAATCACGTTTTAATTTACTAGTTATTAAGAGACACGGTAAATTTGTTATTTTTTTTTAAAATATCACTAAAATCCCCGTGTTAGATATAGATCAAATTTTTAAAAATAAAATTTACATTTTATAAAAACTTATTTATTTTAAGAAACATAACAAAAATAAACATTTAAAGAATAATATTTTATTTATAACCACACCATGATTCATATTCTTATTAAAAATAGTTTCAATAATATATTTTTTTATTTACTTATTATTTTAAGTCATAAATTATTTATTTTTCTTATTTTTGATAAAAGAAACTAATTTTTTTTATAAATTATCAATTTTATCTTTGAAAATTTGGTTTAAATTTTTTGCTAAATTTTGATAAATCTTTAAAAAGAGATAAATTAGTTGTAATGTATCACCTAATAAATAACATATTAAAATATATTTTTGAAAAAAATAAAAAAAATTTTAATACCCTTTATCCTTAAAAAAACTAAAAAAAAAATAGAGATGGTCATTAATAGTTAAATATTCAGATTAAGATGGTGGCATGCATGTTGGATAATCTAGCATTTTCTGATCTGCAGAGTTCTGATATGATCATATGACTAAATGTTGAGTTGGGTTAAAAATGTCTTTTCGTAAAAATGGTTATTAACCTCATAAGTATGACTATCACACCCATTTTTAATCTCTCGAACTCTGCAGATCATATCAAAAGAAGAATCAAAACGACTCAATGCAGTTGAGTCAAGTTTCAAAGATGCTAAAACCATTGCAAAAGCAATCGGAAACGCAACCAAGGTAGTAGTAACAATAGGACCCACAGAGAACGGACCCACCACCGAAGTCACCACGTCAGACGCTCTACAAGTAATAGAAGCCGCTAAGCTGTCAGGTACTAGCCACATGGTGATAATCTATGACAATAACATGGGAGGGTCGTCTACGTACAATGTATTGGATGGTATCACCTCTTTCTTCAACAATATCTTTGCGAAATCTCAACCGTTAAATCTCCAAGAATTTATGCAGAAAGTAATCGAAACGGACGTCAACTATACGTTGATAAAGACGAATTTGACTGATGATTTTTCTACGGAGATTGGTTACAATGTTGTTGTTTCAGCTGAAGGAAGCTCATCTGGTGAAAACGACTACAAAGTAATGTAATGTATGCAAATTAAATCAATAATTTAAAATTATTAATTAATTTTAATTTATTAGATGATTTTTTATTTATATTCCTTAAAAATATTTATGATCAGGTAGCTAAGTCTCAGATTGCGTCGTTGGTGGCTAAAGTTTTCTCAAACACGGCCGTGGCAGAAAATAAAGTACGTAATTTGTACACTTTATTTCATAATTTTCTGCTCAATTAAAGTTCATAATTATCGTTTCTATTCATTTTCTTTATAAATCTATGGAGCTAAGATATGATTATTTGAATGTTTAGGTTGTGGAGGTGTCTACTGATCCATCAGCTCCCTCGAGGCCTATAGATGATCTTTTTAGGTAAAACTCAAAGCCTATGCATGTTGTGTTTGTCAATGGTGTAGAGGATAATCTGATTTCTTAACCCCTTTGATTTTGATTGTGTTTACTTCTCGATAAAAGTTCTTTTAACTTAACTTTCTCAAAAACTTAGACTATTAAAATAAAAATTAATTATATCTTTATACATTTATCGGTTATAAATATGAGACGCAAAATTTTATAAAATATTTATGTAATTATAGATGTGAGACATAAAATCCCAAAATTTTGTAGAATTTTACTTGCTATATAAGTTTTCAGGTACATATTATACGTGAGTCATGTAAATATTATAAATACAATTCTGGGACAATTTTAACACATATTTCAAAAACGTGCAATATATTGAGTATATGCTCGTAACCATATAACATCATGAAACAGTTCTCAAAGAGTTTATCTTTTAAATGAAGCTAATTTTGTTGATTAATTATTCTAATCGTATTAAAATGTGAATGTTAAATATTGTTTATAGTATCATCCCAGAAGATGGTAGAAGAAAAGCATATGCAGAAGCACTTGCAAGGGAAAAAGCAGAGGAAGAAGCGAAAATAGCAGCAGAGAGAGCTCGAGAGGCAGCGAAGGCGGCAAAAAAACTTGAAGAACAAGTAAAGAAGTTATCTGAACAAGAAGCTGTGGCAGCTAGTTTAGCTGAAGAAGCTCAAGTAAAAGCAGAAGCTGCAGGGACTTCAATGGAATCACTTTTAAGCAAAGCTAAAGGCATTGGTTCAGGGCTATCTTGGGAAAAACTCAGTTCCCAAATTTCAGAAAATGTTCAAAAGTCTATGGAGAAACCTAAGGTGCAAATTGCTACTGTAAGAGGACAAGCAAAGGCTAGAAATTTGCCACCCCAAAAAGCTGTTCTGAAGAAAAATACTTCTTCTTCAACTGATTTGAAACCAAAGGAGGAGATTAGTCAGGGGAAATCAGAAAAGAGGAAGTTATTTGGAGGTTTCTTTACACAAGAAACTATATATGTTGATGATGATTGAAGCTTTGTTTTACTAATTAATTATCATGTGGTTTTTATATTGTTTTAGCTAAAAATTCAGTACTTTTTTAATTGTACTATTGAAATAATAGCCAAATTAAGAAAAGAGCTTTATTAAGCAGTTGTACTATTTGAGGTTGTTTTCATTAATTTTCTAAACTTAATTCACTTATTTTGCTAAAAGATTGTTAATGTTTGTTATTAGCAAATTACATATTTTAAGAGTGAATGCAACAAGAACAAGAACAAAAGTGTGAGACATAGTAAGTTATTATCTAAGTTTTCATTAAAATATATAAATAGTGTAATTATTCAAAAAAATAAAAAATTAAAGTATAATTATACATATCAAATTAGTGATAGTTACAAACGAGACATTAGTTTATAAATGAATGTAAATTTACAGGCTTAGCTGTGTTGTGTAAAATATTGTAACATCATTTGTTATCAATCACAAGTTTCTGATAAATAAAATTTTATTTAAAAAACCAGTAAGTCATATAAAAAGGGTTGAATGCAATGTATCCAACTACAGTGGTTGTATAACTTTGGTTAAGTTTTATTTTATTTTTGATAATAAAGACAAAACACTTAAATTAGATGATTAGTATAATTTAGTAACTTTATTTAAAGAAAAAGTTATTAATTAAAGATAAAATGTGATTAAAATAAGAATAAAATACGAATATATAACAAAATAAAATTTAATGTTTCTAAAAAAAATTCAACAATAATAACATTCTAATATAAAGTTATTTAAATATATATTTTAATTTTTTTAAACAAAAAATTAAAATAAAATAATGAGAGTTAATAAATATTAAAATGAAAATTTTATGAAAAATAAATCATATTAATTTCACTTTATGGTTATTAAATACATGTGTTTTATTCTAAATCAATATAAATTTAAAATATACATTATTTAAAAATAATAAAATTGTGATATCTTTTTCATCAAATTATATTCTAAATCATTTCATGAAAGGAAGAAATGGGCTAAATCAATTTTCTTCCTAAGCAAGACCGTAAAAGATCGTACTAGATTAAATAGCATTGTAACTACAATATAAAGCAAAATAATAATAATAATAATAATAATAATAATAATAATAATAATAATAATAAATATGAGAGTAAGTGTTAAAAATCAGACTAACATTTTGTTAACATATTCATAATTATTATGTAATGCATAATATTTTATCTTTTAAAAGTGTTGTAAAATAAATTTTCCCAAAAATTGGATTAATTACAATAAATTTTAACATAATTAGAGGTTAAATATAGGTTCAAACCTCGATAATTAATTTTAATTTATTTGAATTTATAGCTAACAATTTGAAAGTAATAAATATATTAAAATATTTAAATATAGGCTTATATCAAACCCTAAATTCCAAATTTCAAGCAACAGTTCACTGAGTTTTATCTAGATTCTGAAATCGACATTAGGGGACAACAATTAATGCTTCCAATATGATCAATAGAGCTTGGAATTAATCTCAGATTAATATCGCACTAATTAGCCAGAAAACCTTTCATAATCTTACACATAATCAGGAATTAAAAGATATATATTTGTAAAAGAATAAGTAAAAATAAATCAATAACAAAAAGAATTAATGAAATTTGATAATTATTGAAATGAAAAAATTATATATTTAACATAAATATTTGCAAATAACTAATTAATGATTGTTAAAAATGAATTAAAAGAACTTTCTGGTACCCAATTTGGTAGATGAGTCTTCAGGAGGAGAAGAAGGATGCTCAGGCCCCAATCTAAGCTCAAGGTCTAACTCTGAATCTGACGATCCATGGTGTTCTGAACTAACCTGGGCTTTTTCAACTTGATTTTTCCCTTTGGAACCTTCACTTGTTTCTTTAATATTATGACTAAGAAACAAAGGCCAATTAACTTGAGGAGAAGATATATTCATCGGAGAATACGAGGATGGTTTCAACAATAACTTTGGATTGTCCAAATTACTATTAATGTTTTGTCGGAGCTTGGCTTTGTCCTTACGGTGAATATTCATGTGACCACCTAAAGCTTGTGCATTTGAAAATCCCTTTTTGCAAAAAGTGCAATCGTACGTTCTTGTTTTTGATTGGTTAGGAGTAATACTCTTACTACTTTCTTGGCTATCATCTGATGAATTTGTACTATTATTAAGATTGAGTTCTATTGCTTTCTTCATCTTTGAACTCCCACTACTTTTGTAGTACTCTTGATCATGATCTTCCTCTTTAGCTTCCATATATATATGAAATTTATCTGTAAGAGATTAATTGATAATGATTAAGAAGATTAGTCAACTGATCGATCAACTTAGTTATAAGCTAAGTATATATGCTCTTTTATATTATTTAATAATAAATTAAAATAGTAATATTCTTGTTAAACAAGAGATAGCTAAGAAAGAAAATTAATGGTTGAGAATGCCTTCCAATGACTAATTACCTGACAAATGGTATGTAATTTCCAAAGGTCGACAAAATAGCATCTAGCCTTATAACTTAAGTCATTATTTGTATGGTGGATTACAGTATATATAGCTTAATTTATTTGTTTCTTAACGACTAATTAAATATTATTAATTATTTATTTTATGTACGTAACAATCAATGTTTTTGTTCTTTTTCTGCTTACTTTTTTGAGCCTGTAAATATATTTTGATTTTGTTACCGCTGGACCAAAAAAAATAAAATTGTAGGTTTGAGTATCTACTGTTATGCATACAATCTGTATAATTTTTATCTCATAAATTTTGAAGATGAGTATGATTTTAGATAAAATTGAACATGAATTAACCGTACACGTTCATATTTAAAATTAATTGATTTATATATTTATTAAATTAATTTATATATTAATTAATAATCAAAATTTATTTAAAAAATTTAAAAGTTTTAAAAAATAATTTTTTCTAGATATTTTTTAATAACCAAAAAATTGTTTCCAAATCAAAACCGAAACAATTATCGGACGATTTTTAAATACAGATTTTATAATTTAATTCGAAAACAGTTATATCAAAAAACTTTTTGGTAAATTTTGTACGTTCAATTATGTTGTTGTAACAATTGTTGAATTAGTTTTTTTTTTTATATTAAAGCGATGCAATTATACATTTTTCAAAATTGACGAAACCAAAGTGTTCGAAATGTGTATTTATTGTAGTATTCACATATGAGTATTGGACATGTGTAATGATAAAAAAAAACACATTTAGTATTTTCTTCCTTTTAAAGCACTGAAAAAATGGCATCATGACGACGTAATAAGAGTAAAGCATTCATGAATAGTATCGGAGATAACTGGTAATTAAATAATTTACAAAATAACAGTGACTTCTCAATCTAATTCAGGTTAAATGTATTTTTTTTTTCCTTTTTCTTTTATTTTTTTGCTAATTAAGGCTCTAGTTGAGAAGCTAAGCTACATTATTTTAATTTTTTGTATTTTTTTATAGCTCCTCTTGGGTTCATTATTAATATAAAGATCTGTTATCATAGTTTGTCATCATTTCCTTTTGAGATTGTTAAGGGTCCTTGGCTACTGGCTGCATAAAATCACACTAGTGCAACCATATAACTAAAAGCCCTCACACTCCATTAATATGTACAAAAATTATTAAATATATAATTGTAAATTTATATATGTTTTATTAAGTTTCAGTTGGACAATTGGGCTAAAATACATATGACATATAATTTCAATTTTTACTTTGTTTTAATTTTATTAAATTTATATAGCTCCCTAAAATATTTGTGAAATATAATAATTTGTTTTTTTTAATATTCTTTTCTTTTGAATAACACATACATCCTTGTAATTCTTTTTTATTTATTCCAAGGCTGCGGTCTACATTTTTAAGCAACTAATTATTAATTGTTATTTTGGCCGTCTTCCAAGCAATGCCGTTTGCTTAATGCCAATTGACACCAAATGTAGCAATTCTTGATTCGAACATCCTGAGAACTGGGAAGTACTTTGGTGATTTCGCTTATGTTTGACATCACATGAAACCACTGATGGAATTACATTGGCCAACAGAGATATCGATTCCTTACACTTCTTTATAACAAAAATTTTGTACCTAATATTTATAAAATTATCGATAAATTACATACATAAAATAAATCTATATTATCTTTTGATTTTGATTTTGATTTTGATTTTTAACTTTATTACTTAAAAATACATAAATTACAAATTCAATAATTTCAAAATATTAATACTTAAACGAGAAAGATTTAGTTTTTTTTTCAATAAAAAACAAATAATATTATTTTTAAAATCCATCACAACGGCACATACATGGTCAATTCGGTACCAAGTTGTGAATTGGAATTTTATGTATACTTAGCATAATTTAACACACTTCCTTACAAAATTAATGAAGTGGTTTAAGGAATATAAGTTAAAAATATATCTTTATTCTCCCTAAAGAAGGGTATAATTAGGGCATAGGAGTAACGATTATTGACAAAACATATAATAATAATGTTCAAAAATGATTTTTGATAAGAATTATAATAATTAGTTTATGTCGGGTATCTTGTAAGCTCCAAAAGGTGAAATGGTTCATGGTCACTGTTAATTTTGAATATAAAAGTATCTTAAATCCTACAAAGTTTTTAAATATGAAACGATTATAACGTCAATCTTAGTTAATTTGTAACCTCAAATTTTAAAAATAAAACATTAAAATAAAATAAAACCAATATAATTCAAGCAGATGACATCGACAATGTGTCATCAAACCCATCTTATTAAAACTAATGATACAAATGATTAATGGGAAATGTCACTCTTCTTCCATAGATATTGTATCTTTATCAGAAAAATCTTTTTCTTTTTAATTTATTAACACACTAATTAAATAAAATTAAATATAATAGTAGTGTTTTTAACTAGTCTTAAATCTAAGTTAACGTATTTTTGTATAAATTTATTCTAATACAATTTAGAAAGGTTTTTATTTTTTGTTTCGTAACGTTAAGCAATACAAGTAAATAAAAAGTTATTAAACACTAATTTCAATGACTTAATGACATTTCTCACTATAAAGTTATTCAAATTTGTTGACAAATATTTAGTAATAATTACTAATAAAATTTATCGATGAAAATATGTATATATTACTAATATTGTAATACTTATATTACATAATATTTGTATATTTGTAAGAAAAATATATTAATAAAGAGATAAATTTAAAAATAATTATTTACAAAAAATCATATAAATTCATAACAAATATTTATTTGTTTTTGAATATGGTTGTAAAAGCAAAACTATTTTTGGAGCGTGTTATTAAAAGAATAAAAAAAATGAGAAAAATAATATTGCATTCCTTTTCTTGCAAATAATACTAAAATTGACTATAAAGAAACAAGAATTTCAATTCATATCAAGAATTTTATTATTATTAAAAATAATTATGATTGTAATTAGTTTTAATAGTAATCGTTACAAACAATTACAAAGTTAACTCACATGCATGCAAATTAATTTTGCAATTTAACGTGTTTATTGCAAGCACTTTGATTCTAAAAGCTTAATCTCATCTAATTTATACAAAATTGAATATGTGTATAAATGTGCATGTTTTTTAAAGTTGTACAATCGAAAGTTTTGTTCAAATACTATTTTTTTTCAATAAACACTTAATTATTAGTTTAGAAAGAAAAAAAAGTTCCAAGCAATTTGAAATACACCTAGTTTGAGTTATGCAAAAAATGAATTACACACGTCTAACAAGTTTTGTGTGATAGTGAGTTTCATATAACTCAAACAACATTATAAAATTCATATTTCATGACTAAGTTGTGAGTTTGTTTAATTATTATGATTTATATATATATATATATATATATATACTTTAAAGAATAATTTCATTTCTTATGTATAAATTAAATTCATTTCAATACTATGTCCACCAAAATCAAGGAAAATGGAAAGAAAAAAAATCAACAAATAATCAAAAAGAAAAGAACAAAAAAGCATGCACAATAGCTTCCATGCGAACTGGCACTTTTTTGCCCTACATGCATTGTAGCCATTTGGAAGCTTGAGAGACATGGTTGTAATTGTAGTATTCCAAACCTAAAAATTCTATTAAGACTTGTATTTTTTTTAAATAAAAATATAAATCATAATCGGCCGATCGAGAAGTCAATGTAACAGCCTGCTTGGTGTTACCAACTTGGCTCTGTCTGTGAAATGTTCTCAGAACCTTCGACTGATTCAAGATCATTACCACTAATGCGCTTATTATACATTTAGGCTTTCTTTCTTTATTACTATTTTTCATTCAACAAGACTTCTTAGAGCACATCAGATTGTCACGATTATATATACATATCAGTGTTATTGAATATCTTACTTAGGGTTATTCATCGAATCGAAATCGTTAATTTTATTGTCATCTGATTCGATCCCATCCAACCATCCGTTTGGATTAAAACATCCTAATCCGCAATCGATCCGATCACCTCTTACATCCGCTCAATTTGATCCGATCCAACCATCCATTCGGATTGAAACATCCTAATCCGCAACCGATCCGATCATCTATTACATCCGATCAATCCGGTCAATAAATTTAATTAACTCTATTTTTTGTATTTTTAAATAAATTTTTTAAATTTTTACGTAAATCATAACATAAAATTATTTTACTTAAAAAATCATTAAAAAATTAAATAAATATATATTAATTATATATATATATATAATTAATTTCGGTGTGATTGAATCGGATGAATCGTAGTGAAATCTGCCATCTGATCCGCACTTAACGGATGAAAAAAATCTCCATCCGATCTGACCATCGGATTGAATTAGATCGGATTAAAAATCAACGGATCAGATTGGATTGATCAGATTGATCGGATGATCGGATTTTTTGTATACCCCTAATGTTACTAATATAAAATATTAGATATTTATTGTTTTAGAAGAAAAAAAAATAGATTACGTTAATGAATTTATGACTCTCCAATGTATAATTCATTTGAATATGTAAAAGATTTAGGGTTATAATCACAATTAAAATATATAAGTAATATAATTATTTAAAAGTAATAATAAATCATTCTAATTCTGTGTCCGTGAACTATTAGTTTGCATTTTGGACTCACTCTTTTATTATTACATTACATACTATAATTAATAATTATTATTGGTAATTTTAATTTGACTAATTTTCACTTGAAAAAAAAAACTAGTGTGTACAAGTGTAAATTACTCTGAAAATACCTATGACTATAGTATTACGTACGTAACATGCAACTTAGAGCTCACGCTAGGCCATCAAGAAGACGTTATAAATGGAACTATATATACCTTTTTCTCAAATAATTAAAAAAAAACCTTGATTAGTATCATTGTAAGTTTATTAACTTTGTTCTTAATATTTATCTTCAAATTTTCAAAAACAATGTTTACATTTGAGCTTATTTAATTTCTTTATTTATAATTTTGTAAGCATAAATTAATTCCATTCTATCACACTTTAAAATCTAATTGATTGAATTAATATAATAATAAATATAAGATAAATAAGTGTTTGTATTGTATAATATCAATTAGCAAATTATGACCTCAATAGGTGTTTTCTGCATGTTCATTTTGACATGTTAAGCATAAAATTATTCTCTTCGTTTAATATTTGAATATTTGCCCTTGTTCAAAGCTTACCTAATAATTTGTAAGAATATATTTGCCATGACAAGTTTATATTTGGGAGACAAGATATTAACTCCTCCTAAAATGATTGTCGTGTGCCAAGCACATGATACTTTTTGTTAAATATATATTCAACAATTGGATGTGTCCTAAATCTTAAATTAAATAGAATATTTGATTTGTATATCTCTCAATTAAAAACAAATAAACTAATGTATTATTTTGATTAAGAAAATGTCAAAATATTGTATTTCTTTGATAATTATCAGTATATTTCATTATTATTTCTGTTCTGTTTTTTTACAAGAGTTTACAATATATGTATATAAGGAAAACAAAAATTAAACAATAACCATAAAACCTGCACATCCAGGTTTTATGGCTCCACTAATATTATCGGTTCTGGCTTCCATGTTTTACTCCATCGAAAGCATTTAGTGTTCCACATCGTTATAGACACACCAACACTCATCCTCTCGGCTGCATATATGTCTCTTATGCCCAACTTGTCGCTCGAAATAGGTTCTTCTGCATACGAGATTTTGTGAGTATATCACCCAATTGATCTCTCGATTTAACAAATGGCAAGCTTAATAATCTTTTCTTCAAGATTCTCGTTTGATGAAGTTCCGATCCACTTCAACGTGCTTCGTAGGCGATCATGTTGAACCTGGATTGTGAGATATGGCAACGGCCGCTTTGTTATCACAAAATAAGTTCATTTCGAGTTGTGAGCAACACCAATCTCGCTAGAAGTTTTTTCAACCAAAGGAGCTCATATATTCCCTCGACTATTCCTCGAAATTCAACAAAGATCGATGCGCAACTACATTTTGCTTCGCTCTCCACGTGACAAGATCGCTCTCACGAAAGTAAAGTACCCAAGAAGTAGATTTCCTATCCTTCATATTCCCCGCCTGGCCCGACCGTATATCCAAGACTTCCAATCGACCATTCTTTCAAAACATAAGTCCTTTCCCTGCGGAGGATTTTAAGTAACGGCGATTCGCATTTAATCGCATCCATACGTGTCTTCACTTGCAAAGGTACGAATCGACTCACGCCACTCACAACATAAGCAATATCGTCGACAGTTTACAATCTAGAGGTCCCGCCTCTGCTAAGAGGGCCCGTAGTATATTTCCTTTGGGAAAGACATATGCCTTGTTTTGATCTTGTTACCTCAATACCTAAGAAGTATTTCCGAGCCCTCCCTAAGTTCTTCATTTCAAACTCATTTGATAGTTGTTCGAAGCTTAGAGATTTCTTCTTTATCATCCCTCGTAATGATCATGTCGTCTACATGTAGACTATAAGCCGTTATTTTCCCTAATCGATGTTTTAGGAAAGAGTACGATCGCAGTTGCTTTGTTGGAACTCCATATTTCTTCATTCGCCGAACTCAACCTACCAAACCACGCCGAGGTGATTGTTTTAGTCCATACAATGCTCGTTGTAATCTACATGCAGCTTTCTTTCCTCGATGTAACAAGATATCCCGGATATCCATGTAAATCTTCTTCAAGGTCACTTTACGAAGGAAGGCATTCTTCACGTCAGTTGCGCAATGGCCAATCTAAATTGTCATAGAGATAACAAAACTCTCATAGTTTTTAGTTTAGTCACAAAGTAAGGTTTCTTGATAATCTATCCACATGTTTTCTCGTGGTATATCCTTTGCTACAAGCTTCGCCTTGTAACGATCAACTAACCTATCTACTTTATACTTAATGGAGAAAATCCATCATCCTACCATCTTTCCTCCTCGAGGCAACTCGCTTAACACCCACGTGTTATTCTTCTTCAAGGCCTCAAATTCCTCTTTTTATAGCTGAGCCCATTTTGGATCGATAAGGCTTCTTCAATGCTACTTAATTTGGACACGAGGAGAGTGTTTATGCAAATGCCCGATAGGTTCTCGATAACCTTTGAGTAGATACACAATTTGCTATTGATACTGGGTTGTCATTCTTCTCTTTTTGGGAGTATCGATTCTGGAGGTTTACCTCGATCGTGTCTCCGAAAGGTAAAACATAACCAACAGATGTATCTATAGCATTAGTCTCGTAAATGTGTGATAGGATAGCTTACCTGTGAGTGTTCTCAACAGAGGATCATCGGTACTGTAGAATGGAGTGAGTACATCAACCACTTCATCTTCTCGGGAGATTCAATTACTAGTTCGGGCGCCTTTGAAAGTTCAAGCTCGGGTGCCCGAATACGAGCTCCTCCATACATTGGCACGATCCGAGTATGTCGACTCGTGTCTAATATTTCAACATCAAGCCAATTTCGTTCTTCACCATAACTCTCTCCCGAAGAGTGTAATCGGATACCTGATGACGGGAAAACATTATGATTCAAGGAAAGTGACATCCACGGTAGTATAGTTTCTTTTAGTAATTGGATCATAACATCGGTATTCCCTTTTTTGTACACCATACCCCAAGAATACACATCTGGACAAAGACATGGATCCAACTTAGTTCGTTGATTTTGGCTGAGGTGGACAAAAGTAACACATCCAAAAATTTGGGCGGAAGCATCAAAATAGTAGGCAAAGGAAGATGATCGTATAACACCTTTAATTAGTCCGAAATTGTAAGGTCTTCAAGGGCATTCGATTCAAGATACAACACCGTAGTAACAAAGATCACTCCGCATTTATTAGGCATACGTGCACCGATTAGTGTGCCCCACGTTTCTAAAATATGCCAATTTTTTCTCTCCGGCCCCATTCTCGTTGTCATGGGGTTTCGCGAGGTTTCATGGAGAATACCATGGTTGTCAAAGTATGTCCGGAATTGTTGATTAACATACTCCCCTTCATTATCAGACCTAAGTATCTTAATTTTTTTTAGAAAATTGTGTCTGAACCATGGTGTGAAACATGTGAAATGTAGCAAATACTTCATCTTTATGTTTGAGAAGGTAAAGCCATGTCATTCGTGTACAATCATCAACAAAAATAACAAACCAACGATGACTCAATGACGTAATGACTGGGGAAGGTCCCCAAACATCATAATGTACCAAAGTAAAGGAGCCACACTTTTATTCATGCTCATAGGATAAGACGCCCTATGACTTTTTGCTAGGATACAAGTATCACATTTGAAATCTGAATGTGTGATATTTGAAAATAAACCTGGGGAGTAGGTGTTTTAAATACCCGAACGACGATGCGCCACACGATGACATAGCCAAATATGTCGTTCCTTGTTACCAACAAGATGTCGCAGATTGGCTCTTCCCGAACCGAGGTCATCCACATAATATAGCCTCCTATCCTAGTACCACGCCCAATGATCTCCTCAGCGAGAATATCCCAGAAGGCAAAAGTAGAATACATCAATACTACACAATTAAGGTCTCAAGTGACTCGACTTACGTACATTAGTCCGCTTGACAAGTGGTACAAGAAAAGTATTAGATAATGATAATAAAGGAGATAAGGTCACTGCTCCAAATTTCTTGTAATCGGATAAGCCGACCCCATTTGCATTGGCAACACGGCTCCGTCTGGTCGGGTTGTATTGGGAGAGATCGTTTGGGTCAAATGTCATGTGATCCGTAGCTCTGCAGTCCGTAATCCACTCACATTTCTCATTACGAGTAGAGATGTGAAATACTTACTTGAAATACCCGGATCCTCAAGATTCTACCGAGAAGTAAGTGGATAGCGAGGCATTATTGGTAGCCACCGTTGCCTCGCCCGCGGGTGTCCCGTTTCTTCCGTGTCAAGATCATTCCACCATTCTCGATACCCACGTAGTTTCGCGCTTTTCACGGTGTGTTTGGAGTTTCCGCAACGGCCACATTTTATGTCAAGAGATGGTGGATTTCCCGTGGATTTCTTTGCTACCCGCCGAAGGTCCCCGTTTTGGTGTATTAGATTACGCGTGTCCTCGACCCCTTTAAAAGTCATATTGCTCCTCTGTGTCGATCGACACCGTTATCATCACTGCCTACCCGACCTCTTCTCTACCGACGAATCCATAGTTTGTTCCACCGCAGTAGGAATGGTTTCGATCCGAAGCACATCACTTCTAGTTTTATCCAATCTATCATCGAGTCCATCGATAAGGTATATACTCGATCTTCCCGTACAATGGAGTTGTATTTTTGTATATCACTCGCACACTCCATTGGATTAGACGACAAATCAATTTCACGCCAACTCTCAAGGTCATCAGTAGTATTTTTCAATGGATCCACCCGCCGCTTCGCATTTGAGTAACTCGACTCGGCCGAAGATCATATACTGGGAGACGTGTCTGTCCCATCATAAGTGTAGAACCGAATCCCAAACATGTTTTCTGGGAATCTGATAAAGTTTGCAATCGGGCTATGGTCCATCGAATTGATCAACTATCCTTTGACAATGGCATTTTCAATACGCCATCTCCTAAACGGTGGCCTCAAGCCAACAGTCGAGGAAGATCCCAATTAATATATCCCGCTTTATCTTTGCCGTAGATATACATCTCCACCACCCTGGGATCACAAGGCATAGTCGATCCTCCCAACTCGATACTAACGGAGCGTGGGCCGACAAGCCTACCGTTGGCGGAGGTTGTGAGTTGATCTGAGCTCTAGTTAGAATTTCAGTCATTTTCGTCGTCAAATCTTCCAACACGAAATTGGTAGTTAAATCTCTAGATTCTGCCATGAAATCTAAAGAAAAAACCGTAACCCTAAATCATTTACCTATCCATTTTGCGCAGCCTTCTTCGTAACCCTAAATCCCTTCTTCTTCATCCACCGCGCAACCCTCTGCGCTTTCTTCACGCTGCCCTGTGCGGCGCCTCTCTTCTTCTGATGGAAGAGCCCTACCGACTACATAGCATCTAGCCTGAGTCGCCCCCACCGATCCTCCACGTGAAGCCGGCGCTCTTCTTCCGCTTTCGCACCAGCCCCCAACGAGTGACTTCGCTCCAACGAGCAAATTAGATCGCATGGCTCGGGCGGTTCTATCGTAGTTTTCGCGATTTACGTAACCGACGCCGAGCGAAATGGCGACTCTGAATACTAGATGGTTTGAACCTCTGTTGTTGTTTGAACCTCTGTTGTTGTTTTGCTTGTTTTTTTTTCAAGATTGCAATCGATCTACAAAGAATAAGAAATCGAAACCGTAAAACAACTTCGAGAATATAACCTGACCAATATAAACCAAAAAAACGTAACTCAAAAACGAAAAACTATAGCTACAATCAATAGCCACACCAGTAAATCGTGAAATCGTAATTCGTAAATCGAAACCGTAAATCGTAAATTGGAATTAAGAAATCGTAATTGAATTCAAATCGTAAATCAAGAATCAAAGAATCAAAAAATGGTAGTTTTATCATAAATCAGCAAGTAGTTCATTAGTTAGCAATATCCTCGCTCGATACTACATGTCAAAATATTGTATTTCTCTCGATAATTATCGCATATTTCATTATTATTTCTCGTTCGTTTTTTACAAGAGTTTACAATATACGTATATAAGGAAAACGAAAATTAAACAATAACCATAAAACTCCGCACATCCAGGTTTTACGGCTCCACTAATATTATCACCGCTACATGTTTTACTCCATCGGCATTCATGGTTCCACACTGTTATAAGCACAATACACCAACAGAAAATACTAAACTTATAACAAGTCATGCAGCCATTAGAGTCGTCCTGATTTTGTTTATGCATGAAAACGCATGGCATATGGTACCAAATTATAAGAATCTTTATGGAAAATGTTTTTAAAAGTTTGAGAGATATAATTTGTGTTTTTAGGATAAACAAACAATATTTATTTTTGAGAGAATTAGTTTTAAATGATGCTCCAATCCTAAAATAATAATCAAAATATCATTCAAAACTAATATTAACATTTTTCATCCCAAACACCTAAATGTTTTTTCTTAAAATCACTTACTCTCATTACTACAAAAATAAGTATTTTAAGTCAATATGTAAAGTCGGTTTTTGAAGAAAACCGACTTATAATGAATTTAAAGTCGGTTCGGTACAGAACCAACGCTATGCGTGGACGTAGCGTCGGTTGTCGTGGTGAACCGACACTATTCATGTAGCGTAGGGTCAATTGACACCTGGAACTGACACTATCCACGTAGCGTAGCGTCGGTTGAAATGGCGAACCGACGTTATCCATCTAATATATTTGTTCAGCTCATTTTTTCTATGCAGAAACCCAAAAACTTATTTTCTATTCTCCATTTTCTCCCAAAATCGAACTCACACCCACCCTCTTTCTCAATTTTTGGACACATCCGACCACCATTTGTAATATCGTTTTGTGGGTTATATTCCTCTTCTCATTATCTTTCAAATATACTATTTTTTGAGCGAAATACTCAAAAAAATTATACCCATTTTTTCATTTATTCTCACTTACAAAACATCATTTTTTCTTTTTCCCTCTATTTAGTCACTTCATAATATTCTTGTAAGTATTTCTATTAATTTTATAGCTTATTATTCAGTTTATTTTATTTTTTGTATAAATTTTTGATTTAAACTGTTTGTTTGATGTATAACCTGTGGTAATTTATGTAGGGGAATATGAATTGTTATATGGATCCGTTGTTTTTTGTCTATTTTTCTTGTCATAATGCTGGTGATTCTAAGCCAGCCAAACTTGCTCGCACAATCTAATTACACTTTGATGATATTTTATTTGTAATTTAAGTTAAAATTATATGTATTGTATATATATTATTTAGTTTTGTAATTTAAGTTAACTATAACTATTGTATATACATTATTTGTTTTTGTAATAAATTTAATTATCAAGTAATTAATTATATTTAAATATTTAATTATTTGTATTATTATTTATATTTTAATTTTTTATGCTATATATTGAATATTGATTACAAAAAATGAGAATAAAAATAAAAAAAATCATAAAATCTACGTGTAAAGTCGGTTCACCGCGTGAATCGACTTTACATTTTAAGTCACTAAATTTAAAGTCGATTCAACTAACCGACTTTAATGCCCATTTTTGTAGTACTATCTAAAATTATTTTGCTAAGAAAAGCATATACAAACATATCCTAACTTAAAGGTATGTGATGGCGGGTGCTTGCATCCCATAGTAAATGACGCATGACAGAAGCACGAATGCACCAATAATATAGAAAGAATTTAAAAAATAAGAAAAATATGAGTAAAATTTAAACTAACCAGATTCACTCTATAGTAAAAGGTCTTGTATTTATATTATGAAACAAATACAAGATAAACTATTATCTAGGCAAATACTTTAACAAAATTAAAATAGGGCAAACCTAACTATGTTATCTATCTTTAGATGAGTACTCTAACAACTCTAGAGTAGTACTAGCTTAAAGATATTCATTTATCTCACGAATAAGATGACTTCAACTTCCAAAATAAAGGAAAAAAAGTTATTCTTAAAAATTAGGAATAAGAGAATTTATTTAATATTAGCAAGTTGATTATTTCCTAGGATCCTTATACAAGCATATTGCTTAGTTATTTATAGTTGAAAAGTTTTTAAAATAGTTTATAAAGTTTCTATTTGAGGCTCTAATAATACAAATTAACAAAAAAGAACTCTAAATAAAGGTTTCTACGTGAGACTTTAATTGTATATAAATATTAGAACTCTAAACAAAATAAGCTATTACTTTAGTAGATTTTTATATAAAAATTATAAATAAAATAAAACGCTTAATATCTTTACGAGTTATTTCTCTTCAAACAAAAATAACTCCTTTTGAATTTGTATGATCTCTAACATAGACTTATTAGCTTTAATAATATGTTTATTTTTGTCTTCGATCAAAGTTATCTTAAGAATCTTGTTTTCAAAAGATTACTATTCTACTTTTAAAACTTTAGGTGAGTCTTTCTTTTTTGGCCACTCATATTTAACGTTGTGTTGGATAATATTTTCCACTCCAACAAGATCTTAATTTTGAGTTTTTTCATAATTTTTTTAAATAAGAGCTTAATTCATATTTTTGTTTAATAATGTCAATCAAGTAAATAGTTTATTAAGAGCTTGATTAACCCCTTGATGAAATTATTGAAATTCTTTTTATGAAATATCTTTATTATTTATGCTCTATTGGACCCATATAAACCTCGCTCTGATACCACTTGACGTAAGACGGAAGCACAAATGCATCAATAATATGAAAACACTTAAAA
Organism: Hippophae rhamnoides; assembly: GCA_033030585.1. NCBI lineage: Eukaryota > Viridiplantae > Streptophyta > Magnoliopsida > Rosales > Elaeagnaceae > Hippophae > Hippophae rhamnoides. Next base: position 4,047,451 of record CM065431.1, read on the forward strand.
ATGAAAAAAATATACGAGTAAAGTTTAAACTAACTAGACTCACTTTTTGGCAATAGTCCCCGTATTTATGTTATAAAACAAACAAAAGATAAACTATTATTTAGACGAACATTCTAAAAAATCTAAAATATGACAAGTCTAGTTATGTTATGTTATTTATCTTTAGACGAGTAATCTAACAACTTTAAGTAGTATGATTAGCCTACAGATATTCTTTTATCTCATGAATAATAGGACTTTAACTTTCAAACAGAATAAAGAATAATTATTCTTAAAAATTAGGAATAAGAGAAAAAAAGAATTTTTTTAATATTACTAAATTGATTATTTTCCTGGATCTTTATAAAAGCATAGTACTTAATTATTTATAGTTAAAAAATTCTTAAAATAATTTATAAAAATTTTATGACGGACTTTAGTAATACTGACAACAAAGAATTCTAAATAAATGTTTTTATATGATACTCTAGTAATACACAAATATTATAATTCTAAACAAAATAAGTTATTATTTTAGTCAAATTTTATAAAAAATTCTAAACAAAATATTTTTTTGTTTTCCAATTTTGTCTTGAATTAATATATTAACAATTCATACAATTTTTTATGTTTGGTGACTAATTTTTCACATGAACAACCGAGATTAAAATGCAAAGAAATAACAAAAAATAATAAGAATACGATTATAAAAACTAAAATTTTCTCAGAAACTCTAAGCTTCGTGTGGTAGTTATATATTAATGATTAAAGATTAGTTATTTTTATTTAATTGCGGCTCAACCCCATAAAATTAATTATTAGTACATAAATAATATAGTTATTTTAAAAAATTAGGATTTGAAATTTTAGAAAATTCTATTTAAATGATAGATATTATGCCTTTTGAATGTTATGGATTTATGACTATTGATTATGTTTTCTTTTATATATTTTTTTAAAAAACAACGTTACTTTTGTTTTTCTTTTTCAAACGGCTGCATATTAATTTTATTAATAAACAACTAATTGTGTCGAACATCGATCAGAGCCTTAAAGCTCTAAAAGAAACATACCAAACAAGCATAATAAAATAGGATTCACATGGTATATCTTTTTAGTTATTTCATGTGACACTAAATTGCTAATAATTGGCAAGCACACGAGCAAAATGTTTAATATTTATATTTTTAATCAATTTTTGTCGATATATTACTAAAATAAAAAAGTTAAAATTTGTTTAACACAGAATATATGATATGTTTTGAAATTATGAAAAAAAAAGAATAAATTAGACTTTGAAAATTTAACAATAAAAATAAATTTTTTAAATCTTATAATTAAAAAAATAATTTTTTTTTATTATTTTGAATTTAAAGGTTGATTGATTATGTAATTTTATTTATGTTTAAAATTTACATACTTATGTTTAAAATTTAGATAAGTGATGGTTGAATAGGTGGGTAACAATTGCATTATTTACTAAATATTATTTCTCATATGAGAATAATAAATATTTTACAAAAGAGTACATTAATCAATATCAATTTGTTTTCATAATTTTTTTTCCTAAAATTAAATTTGATAAGAATTTTTTGTTAATATTAAAAAAAAAAGAATAAAAAGGAAGAACAAGACGGTAAAAAATAATCTTGGAAAACTTAAGCCATTGAAGTCCAGCTCCGAGTCTCCGACCTCAAAACCTCAAATGTCCCCAGTGCTTGCCGTCCGACCAACTTCACATTCTACTTCTTTTTCTCTACCATTTTCTAAACCCCAAAGCAGTTTCTCTATTACTTCATTCTCGAGCACTAACATTTCCTACCCACCCCTCTGTTTCTTCAAGCTTCGAACCTCCCAAATTACCCACAAATCCCTCTCTTCCAACCAATCAATTCGATGTACTAGTCGCATTCGAAGTGAGACCATGTCACATCTGAGCGGAATAAACGCTAACAGGTGGTCTCTCCTTGGGATGACAGCTCTTGTTACCGGTGGTACTCGCGGCATTGGGTTCGTATTTATATAATTGCTCATGATTTTTTTTAATTGGGATTTCCCTCAAAATTTCTTGGAGACCTAGCTGCTAATTAGGAATTGTATTTTCAGGCGTGCAATTGTGGAGGAATTGTTGGGATTTGGGGCCAGAGTGCATACATGTTCTCGAAACGCAGATGAAATTGATACTTGTTTGAGGGATTGGAAAAGTTTGGGTTTTGAAATTAGTGGGTCTGTTTGTGATGTTTCAAAAAGAGCCCAGAGAGAGCAGTTAATGGAGAATGTGGCCTCTTTGTTTGATGGGAAGCTCAACATCCTTGTAAGGTTCCAAATTATTCCCATGATAACATATACATATATTGTATATCTAATGTTGTATTCTTTTATCTTATGATATATAATGTACTTATTTTCCTAAAGATCATGATGAACTGTGTCTGCTGATTGGGTCTTTGAAGGAGGTAGAAGATATAACATTTCTTGTGCTATATCCCTTGAAAATCTTCGTTTTGGCAAGAGACAATATGCCAAAGTGTACAGTCTCCTTCCTATTTTAAGGGTTTGGTGCGAAATAGTATGCTGGTTTTGATCATTTGAACACTTTAGTCTACTAACTTAGTGGTGTTATTTGAAAAGGTGACATCAGAAGTTCGTGTTGTACTCCAAGTGTCCCATTTTTTCAAACTTATTGGATTTCTTGTGTACTAGCACTTGGTACGTTTGAAGTCGGTTAGGTTTTAAAAATAGGACACCAAGAGTTTACCATGTACTTATGGTGCCCCATTTTACAAACTTGATGGACTAGTGTGTTCTGGTGTACCACCTCTTATGTATTCATAATGAAGTTTGGTTTCCTAGTTAGTGTATTTTATAAGGATGCTAAACTGTTAATTCCTGTCTTACCTGAATGAAATTCTTTTGCTGGTTTAACATATACTAGTCTATGTTGAACATTTCTCAAATACCACAGCAGAGTTTGTTTTTGTCATTGTCATAGCTTATTGATTTATGGTTGTCAGACATGAGATGCTCTGGAACTCTACTTTTCATTTTTACTGAAATTAGGTTCTGTTAGTTCCATCTGTAGATAAATAATGTTGGGACAAACATACGAAAACCGATGGTAGAGATCACAGCTGATGAATTTTCCACTCTCATAGCTTATTGATTTATGGTTGTCAGACATGAGATGCTCTGGAACTCTACTTTTCATTTTTACTGAAATTAGGTTCTGTTAGTTCCATCTGTAGATAAATAATGTTGGGACAAACATACGAAAACCGATGGTAGAGATCACAGCTGATGAATTTTCCACTCTCATAGCAACCAATTTGGAGTCAGTTTTTCATTTATGCCAACTTGCTCATCCACATTTGAAAGCATCCAGCAAGGGGAGTGTTGTATTCATTTCTTCTGTGTCTGGTTTTGTCTCACTGAACTCTATGTCTGTTCAAAGTGCAACTAAAGGTATTTTCTTTTGCTATTGAAATACCAAGTTACATTTTTTTATGAGATGTGACCGAGGAATGTTAATAAAAATTGGATCCCCTTTTATTTTATTTTAGGTGCAATCAATCAATTGACTAGAAATCTGGCTTGTGAGTGGGCAAAGGACGAAATAAGGTGTAATTCTGTTGCTCCGTGGTATATCAAAACCTCCATGGTTGAACAGGTAACTGTTTACCTCTTTGTTGATGTGATTTTTATTGCTTCAAGTAAAATGTTTCACATGATTGTTTTATTGAAAAATTCCCCCATAAATATTTGCAAAGATCATATCATATCATATTATATTTCTTTCTTTTATTTATTTATTTATGTGCTATCATGTTTAAACTTTAAAGATGCAAATCTGACTTATCAGCATTATTTTCTCGAAATTGTTCTCAAAGCTCCTTGAAGTCTTACCTTGTCTACAGTCACTTTCAGCTTAAGGAGTGTAGGATTCCTAAAGTTCTCGGACCTATGTTAATTGATGCAGGGAACTTTGATAAATTAGTATTTGATACGAGAATGCCTCCCTAATCATGATGTTTTTAACCCTATTGAGTTTCTTAGAAAGCATAAGATTGTTCCTTATTTATGTATGTAGGTCTAAAAACTGCATGGAAGTTTGTAGTAGAAGTATTATTTAGAGATCTTGATATCCTCTTTGCATTAGGTTCTAGATGACAAAGATTATGTAGAAGAGGTATATTCTCGAACACCGCTTCGGCGCCTAGGGGATCCAACAGAAGTTTCATCTGTTGTGGCATTCCTTTGCTTGCCTGCATCATCCTACATCACTGGTCAGATCATTTGTATTGATGGGGGCATGACAGTGAACGGTTTTCATCCTAGGCATTGACTAGAAGCTCCAACTCAAGGTCACAAGCAAAGATTAAGCTCATGCTTGCACTTGATGGTTGTCGACCTCACTCCAAGCTAGTTGGACTAGTAATTAATTTCTAGAAGTCATCCGGCCTAAATGTCTTATTCTATGTGCTTTCAACTTTTCTTGTTAGAGTTTATTGTACAATTTTTTTTTTCAGTTTCTTGTCATAACATTTCTTATCTACTATTTTCCCTCCTTCTAGATTCTACATGGTTTATTTTGCTATATACAGTACTATTTACGTGTATCATTTCAAGTTACAAGTTCGAATTTCACTAATTACTATTCAATTGCTTGTATTTTTTACAAGTAGCATTTGTATCCATAAGAATATGAATACGAAGCTAGACAAAAACTAAAAAGGTGAGAGTGAAACAGAGAGAATGGTAGTTTTGGAAGCACCAAGTTGAAGCAAATGAATGAGCCTAGGTTAGAGTGAAATCATGTTAAAATTCATAAGAATCATGGGCTTTTTAATGTCAATTAATATAAAAAAATTGACATGAGGATAATGATTCTTATGCTTACTATTAAATCTTATATTATTATCATACTTAAATAATTAGTATCATATTTAAGTAATGTGTGATATTTTTTTCATACTCTAATAAACCATTAATTCTTCGCTAAGGTGGTGTACATCAGTGGCGGATGTATGTTGTTATCAATTTAACGCGTGGGAAAGAGGAAAGAAAGAAGAAAGAAGAAGAAAGAAGAAAGAAGAAGAAAAAAGAAAGGGGAATTGAAAGTAGGAAAAATTATAAAAATTTGAGAAGATCATTTTAACCCTCATTAAGCAGGTCATATGCTTTGTACATGCATAATTTTTAAATCAAATATGAAATTAGAGTAAAATAAGGGATATAAATTTAGGTCAGTTTGGCTAGCACAATTTAAAATTTTGAATTCGGATTAAATATTGTAAGCCTATATATATTTTTGAACCGAATATTTCAAATTAAATTAAAACTAAAAGCCAAGCCTTAAAATATTAGGCCTAACTTGTTTGAATATCAAGTTGATTTTAGTCCATTTTCAAATTTAATTATCTTAGAATTCATAAAACAATGCTATGTTTAAATTTAACTTTCATATCGAGTTAGGTTTGTGTTATAAATGTTTGGTTCTAAAGATTAGCCCTAAAATCATTGAAGTACAACCAAATCAAACTTTTTCTAACTTAATCAGATTTTGTGTGGAGTCGGATCAAGCTTAATCAATCAGGTTTCAACGGACATGCTACATTTGAATGAAAAAAAAAGTTTTGTATGATACTTTTAACTTTTTGCAAAGATATATATTATTACTAAAACTATACATTGGTACACCATTAACATCTTATTTTAACGAGGATAATGTTGATTTTCTTTTATTTTTGTTGAGAGAGTTATATTGAATTGATTTTGGCTTAATGTCTAATGTTATATTTATACATTGAAAGGAAGAAACTAACCGTTATTAAACTAGCCGTTATTAAACTAGCCGTTACTAACTAGCCGTTATTAAACTAGCCGTTACTAACTAGCCGTTATTAAACTAGCCGTTACTAAGTAGCCGTTATTAAACTAGCCGTTAGTAACTAGCCGTTATTATTATTCTAAACACTCCCCACTCGAGTTAGGTGTGTAGATATCGGTCAACCACAACTTGCTTAAATTTTCTTCAAATGATTTTAAATCTAAACCTTTGGTGAAGATGTACGCCAATTGTTTTTCACTTCTCACAAATGGAGTTTCAATTTCCTTTGCTTGAATTTTTCTCGAATGAAGTGGCAATCCAACTTCGATGTGTTTTGTTCTCGTGAAACACGGATTTGATGCTATATGTGTGGCACATTGATTTATCACAAAACATCTTCATTGGTTCTTGAATTTTAATTCCAATATCCAAAAGAAGTTGTTTGATCCAAGTTAGCTTCGCTTGAGTTGATGCCGTGGCTCGATATTACGCCTCCGCGCTTTGATCGTGCCTGACATTTTGTTTCTTGCTTTTCCACGTGACTAAATTTCCGCCTACAAACGTGCAAAACCGGTGGTTGATTTTCTATCAAAGCTACCGGCCAATCTGCATCGGAGTAGCCACACACTTCATTAAATTATTACATTTCATGAGAATTCCTTTACTAGGTGTCCCTTTAAATATTTTAAAATTCTATGTATAGCCTCTAAATGTGGTGTTAGGTGTATGCATAAATTTACTAATTTGGCTTCTTGAAAAAGAAATATCTGGTCGGGTTCTGCAGATTAAATAAATTAATTTTCCTACACAAGTCTTTGAAATTGGCTTATGTCTTTTCTAAGGGTTCGCCATCCTCAATATTTAATTTGCATTTACTATCTATTGGTGTAGATGTTGGTTTACTCCCTAATTTACCAGTTTCTTTCAATAGGTCAAGTGTATATTTTTCTTTGTGAAATAAAGAGTCCGCGGAGTGAATGTGCTATTTATATTCCTAGAAAATATTTTAATAAACCTAAGTCTTTGATATCAAAATTCTCCTTTAATTTCATTTTCACTTTTTTAATTTCTTCCAAATTATTTCCGGTAATTATTATATCATCTACATATACTAGAATTATGGTTGTGAATGTAACATAAGTTTTGGAAAATAATGAGTGATCGGCATTACTAATTTTAAAATCACAAGAAATTAAACAAGAGCTTAGTTTTCCATACCATACTCGTGGAGATTGCTTTAGTCCGTAAATAGATTTTTTAAACCTACACACTAGACTAGAATTGTTTTCTTTTTTATGACCAGGTGGAAGTGTCATATATACCTCTTCTTCAAGTGTTTCTTGGAGAAGAGCATTCTTGACATCCATTTGATGTAAGGTCCAATTTTGGTTTACCGCTATGGAAAGTAAAATCCTAACGGTATTCATTTTGGCCACAGGTGCAAATGTTTCTTGATAATCTACACCGTAGGTTTGAGTGTAACCTTTTGCCACTAATCGTGCTTTGTACCTTTCAATAGTACCATCATTATTAAACTTAATCTTATAGACCCATTTTGCATCCCTACGGGTTTCTTTCCTTCGGTAGTTAATGCGACTACCCGTGCTTTCATTTTTTTCAAGTGTTTGAAGTTCTTCTTCCATTGCTTTGCACCATACAAGATGGCCTATTACTTCCTCATAGTTATTTGGCTCATTTTCTTTGTAAATTGAGGTCAATTAAGTTCGATATTGTGGTGTAACATTTTCATAAGATAAATAATTTTGGATAGGATATTTTACCTCATATGTTACAAAATCCCGTAATCTAGTTGTAGGTTGTGGAGTCCGATTAGACCTTCTCAATGGTATTATTTCGGTAGTACCATCTTCCCCCTCATTTTGAGAAGTTTCTTCCTCTTCATTCTCATTGATTATTTCATTTTCATTTTCTACTACTATATTTCCTTCTTCAGAATAAAAAAATGGAAATGTAAATTCATTTGGTTCCTCTTGGTTATTAGTCTCCTTTTCTAGTGTTTTGTAATATGGCTCATTTTCTTGGAATGTCACATCTCTTGAAATGTAATGTTTTTTGTTAATCGGATCATAGCATTTATAACCCTTTTTTTGAGATGAATACCCCAAGAAAATAGCTTTGATTGATGTATAATCTAACTTGTGTTGTTTATTTTTGTGCACATAACATGTACATCCAAATACTCTTAAATGATAGATATTGAGTTTTTTCTTGGTAGAGGATTTCTAATAGTGGGCTTTTGAAATTCAAATTGGCACTTGGCAATCTATTAATTAAATATGTTGCGGTGAGAAACTGACATCCAACCAAAAAATTATTGGAACATTATTTTGAAACAAAAGTACTCTTGTTACTTCAAGTAAATGTCGATTTTTTCTTTCTGACACACCATTTTGTTGGGGTGTGTAAATACAAGTTGTTTGATGTAAAATTCCTTTTTGCTTGAAAAAATTTGTAAAATTTTGATTTACAAATTCCGTTCCATTATCACTTAAAAGTTTTAATCTTTGCATCATATTGATTTTCTACAAAAATTATAAAATTCTTGAAATTGAGAAAACACTTCACTTTTTATTTTTTAACAAGTGTAACCCATGTAGTTCTTGAAAAATCATCTATAAATATAACAAAGTATTTATAACCATTAAATGACTCAATTGGAGCCAGGGCCCCAAACATCGAATGTATTATCTCAAAAGGTTTTTTGCTTTTACAATTGGATAAACTAAATGGTAACCTTGTGTGCTTTCCTAATTTGCAAATTTCACAACTACTACAATCTAGTTGTTTGAAATCAAAAATACATTTTAAAATCTTATCGGAAGGATGACCAATTCTCTTATGCCAAAGAGTGCCTAATTCTTCTTCTTTTTAATATTGAAGTTGCAACTTTTCTTCACTTAGAATATAAAGCCCATTTTCTAGAAAACCTTCACCAATGATATTCTTAAGTTATCAATTCCTGAAAAATCACATTTTTGGATGTAAATGTAATTTCACAATTTAAGTCTCGTGTGATTTTACTAATGGATAACAAGTTAGATGTACAATTATTCACATGCAAAACATTTGAAATTTTTCTTGAAAGGAGACTAATTGAACCATTTCCTAAAATTTCCATTTTTTCACCATTTGCAACGATTACAAATTGTTTAGTCTCAATTTTTTTATAATTATTGAGTAAGTTTTTATTTCGATTATGTGATCAGTTGAACTTTGAATCAAGAATCCATTTGGAATTTAAAGAATTTTTGAGTAAGGTTTGTAATCATACCGAGAGGTTTTTTGAGATTTTCCTTGAAACATCACGGATAATTGTGTGATAATTGTGTATCTGACTCTCATTTGATCCATATCCACCTCACCTTTTATTTCTTTTTTCGGCCTCCGTTTGTACTCATATCCTCTTTTTCCTTTTGTGTAGAGTAACCCATTTTTCTCTCTGCTTCTCTACCCGATTTTGTCGGCCCGATCTCCCCACTCGACGAAGCCTCCACCTCGCCTTCCCTTTCGCCGGAGATGAGGGTTGAGACACCCGACATTCCTCGCGCTTGTGTCCTTCCTTCTATAATAATCGCGCCGAGTGAGTGACCGGATTCCTCGCGCTTATGTCCTTCCTTCTTACAATAATCGCGGCGAGTGAGTGTTTGGTCTCCCGACGTTACGGCTTTAGGGTTAGATCGGTCGATGAAAGCCTTGGCCAGCGGGGTTGTCCAGGTAGTTGAGTACCCGTTACTATTCTTCTTGTCTCTTCTCTTTCAACCATCCCAACAACCTCATCACGGATGGCGGCTACCCGTGAGAAGAATTTGTGAGCGTGCACCGCCGTAGCTTGAATCGAGCTTGGAGAGGAAGGTGAAAAATTCCATCCTGCTCCTCTCTCTTTTGATTTCATCAAGATCATTTTGTGAGAGGTCGATACAACCTCTAATCTCGTCATTCATTCTTTTTGGATTTTCTTTGAATAGTTCGGTAATGATTGATTTTGTTGTTTATGTGAAGTTCTTGTTGAAGTTGATAAATAAGAGAGTAATTTTTTCTTCTTCCGAACATTGTCTCGGCTTTAACCCACGTATCTCGGAAATGTATCTAGATATGTCATGAGATCAGAGATATGGGGTTCCATGTGGTTGCCAATAACCAACTCATGACGAGATTGTCACTCTTTCTCCATTCTCGAAATTTCCTTTCTTTCTTCAACTATTGTGTGTGTTGGATCTTGACTTTTGGTTTGATTTCTCACCAAAGGACATGCTCAAATTTGTCTCTGCCGATTAGACCAAAAGTCACTTGACGTGCCCAAAGATGGTAATTTTTACCATTTAGCAGCACACCTGTAAGTCTCTCTATATGTTGTGACATTTTCTAGATTTCTTGAACTTATACAGTTCTTGTTTGTGGGATTGATTTGGAGCAAGATCAACTCTGCTCTGATACCATGTTGATTTTCTTTGATTTTTGTTGAGAGAGTTATATTGAATTGATTTTGGCTTAATGTCTAATGTTATATTTATACATTGAAAGGAAGAAACTAGCCGTTAAACTAGCCGTTATTAAACTAGCCGTTACTAAACTAGCCGTTACTAAACTAGCCGTTACTAAACTAGCCGTTATTAAACTAGTCGTTACTAAACTAGCCGTTATTAAACTAGCCGTTACTAACTAGCCGTTACTAACTAGCCGTTATTATTATTCTCAACAGATAAATTAATGATTTTTTTTAAAAAATATAAAATAATATACACGTGAGAAGTGACAACGAGAAAGTATTAATTTTATAATTTTTTTCTTTTTTAAAAAAATTATTTAATTATGTTTTACATTGTTTAAATTTATATTTTTATGATTATTTTTGATTAAATTGTACCATTTTTTAAAAGGAAATAATTTTTCAAATATCCTTTAAAAAAATATAATATTGTTGTGTACCATTTAACATAAATGAATCAACAAATTGAATCGGTGCTTAGGTGAAGTGATGTTGCATTCATATGGCTGCTGGAAACCTAGTTATGATTACAGTGCGCAGACACGTTCTCTAGGATGATGGAAACAAATGGACCCAAATTTAAGGATTTCATTTTCCAATTCCTATTATTGGTTGCTTACCAATAACTGTGAGAAAAGTCGAATAAGATTGAATACTTTTAAGCATTAAAGGACAGAACCCTTTAATCGTAGTGTTAGTGTAACGTGAAAGGTGTAAAGTTCTAATCACCTTTAAATATGATTAATAAAAATATATAAATTTAATATAATATCTATAATTTTGACTGAAAGTTGCGGTGGCGCGTGTGGTTCACTCGCGGCTTGTATGGTTGCCGGATGTTGGTGTTTGGTTGGCCTGCGGCTGTTCTTCCTCCTGTGTCGCCGGTGAGAAAAAATGTGCACTCCAAAAGGGTGTTCCGAGTTGAAACTCAAAAATGAACCAAATCCTAATTTGTGTTTACCCAAATGTTGAGTAAAATTTAGAATGAACAACTCTAAATTTACTAATATTAGATCCAAACAAGTAAACAAACTACTTGTATTGTACTCACTATAACACCTTTCAAAGACAACTCACAAATTGAAGAGAAATACAAACACTCAGTAGAAAGCTCTCAACTCACACTCAAACTAAGAATACAAAAACTTATTTGTTTTTGATGGAATGATTAAACCAAATGCAAGGTAGGCTATTTATAGTCCTCACCATGCAATCTACACCACACAAATATAAAACTAAGAAATAATCCTAACCATACAAATCTTATCTACACACTTCTCTTTTCTACAACCTTCAATCACTTCATTTATTTCTACAACCTTCAACTACTTCATTTATTTCTACAACCTTCAACTACTTCATTTATTTCTACAACCTTCAACCATTTCATTTATTTCTCTACCTCTTAAATTATTATTTTGGTGTTGATTTTCAACACTCCCCCTCAACACCAACTCTCACTATTTTTAGTGTGTCAAGCTGATGGCGAAACATTTCGAACTTTCCAACGCTTAAGCTTTTTGTGAACAAGTGTGCAACTTGATTATCTGTCTTGATTTGTCTCATTTCAATTTCTTCTTGCAGAACCTTTTCTCTGATAAAGTGATAGTGTATTTCAACATGCTTAGTTCTTTGCATGAAAGACTAGATTCTCTGCCAAATGAATTGCTGATTGATTGTCACAATACAACGGTACTGCATAATTTACTGATTGATGTAGATTATTCATTAACTATATCAACCATGTACACTTTCTTGAAGCCGCCATTGCCACATTTGCCGATACTCACTTTCTGGTTGATAATGATATTATTGGTTGTCTTTTGCTACACCAAGAAATTGTTCCGTAAACCGAACACATACCCAGCTTGTTGATCTCCTGGTGTCATGATCTCTCCGCGTAGTCTGGATGACGCAAGAACTAACGACTAGTTTGTTGTCTCCACCTTTCTTGTACAAAAGACCATAGTCAATTGTACTCTTCACATATCTCAATATTCGTTTAACTGCCAAATGTGGCTTCTTTGGATTTTGCATGTATGTTCAATACAACTAACCGTATAAGAAATGTCGTGCCGAGTTAAGGTTAAGTAGATCGATCATACCAATTTTCGATACATTGTCACATCTTCCAAATCTTTTCCTTCACGTGCACACATGTTAGCATTTGGCTCCATCGGCGCCAAAATTGGTTTGCATTCAAGCATTTCTAACCGTTTTATCAAATCTTTAGAATATTTTTGCCGACAAAGAAATATTCCTTCTTGTGCGATCAACCTCTAAACCAAGGAAGTGCTTGAGTCACAAGTTCTTTCATCCGGAAACGGACCGACAAATTCTCCTTTGTCCGAAGAATTTCTCGCCTCATTATCACCGCTATGATTAAGTCATCCCACATACACTAGCACAATAGCTAGCTTTCCTTCATTGGCTTTAACAAACAAGTCGAATCGCAGTGTTATCTTGAATAACCACTTTGTGTTAGAAATTCAGCAATCTTACCATACCATGCCTGGGTGCTTGTTTTAATCCGTAGAGTGCTTTCCGCAGCTTACACACATATTCAGGATGATCTTGGCTATGAAAACCCATTGGTTGGATCATGTAGATCTCCCGATCCAACTCTCCACGAAGAAAAGCATTCTTCACATCCATCTGCCACAGCCTTCCAATCTTTGTTTGTTGCAAGTGCAAGAGAACTCGAGCAGGTTGTAACGCCACCGGCGGACTAAACGTTTCATCATAGTCTAGTCCATACCGTCATGAGAGAAACCACGAAAGTACCAATCGTGCCTTGTATCTCTCGATTGACCCATCCGTCTACGCTTTATCTTGTAAACCCATTTCCAGATACGGGTTTCACATCTCTCGCTTTCGCACCGCATCCCAAGTTTGATTTTTCTTTGAAGTGCATCGATCTCTTCTCTCATAGCCGCATCCACTCGCATCTTTGCGATGCTTCTTCAAACGTCTCGTGCTATCGCTTCTTCACCATGGCTGCATTGGCATATTTGGGATTTGGCCGCCGTGTTCTTGTTGACCCACGTAGTCGAGATTGTGGAGCCTGATTCTTCTATTTCACTAGGCCCACCTTCTTCAATTAGTTGTTGATATATGCTAGTTTTTCAAGGATTATGAGCTACTCTTTGTTCGGGCACCATCATCAAATGCGGATCTCCGGATTCATCTAAACTTGGTCGAATTGAATAAGTATGCTCCTCCATCTTTTGTCAGTAGCCTATCTCCAAATTCTCTCGAGTCCGGCAATGCTTCCTTCTCCGAGGATCACCAAGAAGATGCTTCATCAAACACCACATCTCGTGAAGTGTAGCATCTTCCACTCGTTGATCACAACATTTCCACCCTTTTCTTTGGCTGTCAGATCCCACAAAGATACATCTAACTTCTTTGTCAAAATTTGCTCCGTAAATGATCGTAGAACAAATACATAACATACACAGCCAAATACTCTAAAGTAGCTAATCAGAGGGTTTCATGTTTCATAGTTTCTCAAAGGGTGAAACAAATTCTAACCTTGGTCGAGGAAGTCTCGTTGATGACAAAGGTCAGTCTCATCGATTCAAATTTCTAAACCTCCTGTACATTCTTTTAAATGTAGCATACTCCGACAAATTTCGCAAGATGCCGGTTCTTTCTTTCCGCTACACCATTTTGTTATGGCGTGTTAGGCACAAGTGTACGATGACGTATTCGACATTCCCTTAGGTATTGAGAGAACTCACTTTGAGCTATATTCTCCGCCGTTGCCGTGCGCAGAACAACGAATCTTCTTTCCAACTTCTCCTTCCGTTGACTCTTTAAACTCTTTAAACTTTGATAATATGTCGATTTTTTCTTTCATAAAGAAAACCCACACATACTCTTGAGAAGTCGTCAATGAATGTCACCATATATCGCATACCGCCATTGATGGTTGCTTAACAGACCGAATACATCGAGCGAACTAACTCCAACGGTTCTTTTGCTTTAAACTTCGATTCCCTCATATGGAAATTGGTTAGCTTTACCATATCACCCCCGCACTGCACCGTGTCTCAGACGTACGTCTAGTTGAGGAAGCCGCTTTAAGCATCGACTTTTTCACCATCACACTTAGCTTGGAATAGCTAACGTGACCTAACCGCGTATGCCATAAATCATTGCCTCATTTCTTCTTGTCTTGTCTACATATGCAGATTCTCCGACATCGTAGGATCGATCTCCAATCGTTGCCCTCCATTGTCGGTGTTTTTGAGATTTTGAGATCACACGATACACCTTCACATCTCTGGGACCGAACAAGACATAATGGCACGATGATGTTAATCGAGCCACACATATAGCAAATTTTTCTTCATTCCCGGGACATGATAAACATCTTGAAGTTGTATTTGGTTAGTACTATATCGAGGCGTAACTATCGCCTTACCGATGCGGGCTACTCGGTAACTTGAGTTGTCACCGTCACCACTACACGACCTCCCTTGTACTCACCATGCTTTCCAACTTTTGTTTATCACCCGTCATATGATTTCCGAGCAGCCCGATCTATGATCCACTATTCTTGTAGTCAATTTGTTTTGATGTTGTCACCGTAAGAGCAATTCTTCTTCCTTCCAGCAGCAAATAATGCTTCGGCATCCCAACCATCTTCGCTATGCTCCTTAGAACCGGAAGTAGCCGTATTGCTTTCAACATGCTTTTTCTTACTCCAACAATCTTTTGCCACGTGACCCATCTTTCCCGCTTGTAACATTCACCGTCAAATTTTCTATTGTTATTGCGGTTTTTCCAAGCTCCCGACGAAAGCCTCCTTTCCTCGAGGAATTTTTCCTTTATCGCCATCATTTTTATATCCATTTCCATTGTACCGCTTGAAAGTGCCTTTGCTTTTCGCTAGTGTAAAGCGCTTCTTCTTCACTCCTTCGCCTGACTCCTCCCATTTGCTTAGCCAGCTTCTTCGACCGGATAACAGTATTCTCAAACTCAACAAGAGATGGTTTGTTTGCCATCCTTGTATAAGCGTAATAAACCCTCGATATTCGGGTCTCAAACCATGAATAATTATTCTCTTTATCCTCGTTTCCCCAATAGGAGCTTTTGGATCTAACTCGAAATTTAGCGGCATAATGACTTTACCTTGTGAAAGTATTGGGAAATCGTCATGTCGTGTGCGCCATCGATAGTAACTCATTCTCCGTGTTGCAATCTTGTATCATTCTTCTTTGAAAAGAGCGTAATAAGAGTTGTCCCACATCTCTTTCGTGTTTTTGCATCCCGAATATGCTCCAACATTTCTTCTTCAATTGTGGTCTTCAAAGCAAACATCGTCTTGCTCGCTTTAATTTTCCACTTCCGCAAGATGCCGCTTGCATCTTCCAACAATGTTGGTCAGTGTAACTTCATCACCACCAACAACCTCCCACAAGTCTTGACCTTGTAGATAAGACTCGATACATGTTGCCCACGTGTTATAGTTTTTGTTGTTGAGCTTCGATTCCTCCAACTACTCAAGATCACTCCATCGGCAAGACTTCGACTATACCGAACAAGCTTGACTAATAAACTTGGGCAGTACCAAACTCCTCACGACTCAAGATAACTCCACTAAGAACGATCTCTGACCGTCCCGCTCTGATACCAATTGTTGAGTAAAATTTAGAATGAACAACTCTAAATTTACTAATATTAGATCCAAACAAGTAAACAAACTACTTGTATTGTACTCACTATAACACCTTTCAAAGACAACTCACAAATTGAAGAGAAATACAAACACTCAAAGAGAAAGCTCTCAACTCACACTCAAACTAAGAATACAAAGACTTATTTGTTTTTTGATGGAATGATTAAACCAAATGCAAGGTAGGCTATTTATAGTCCTCACCATGCAATCTACACCACACAAATATAAAACTAAGAAATAATCCTAACCATACAAATCTTATCTACACACTTCTCTTTTCTACAACCTTCAACCACTTCATTTATTTCTACAACCTTCAACTACTTCATTTATTTCTACAACCTTCAACTACTTCATTTATTTCTACAACCTTCAACTACTTCATTTATTTCTACAACCTTCAACTACTTCATTTATTTCTACAACCTTCAACTACTTCATTTATTTCTACAACCTTCAACCATTTCATTTATTTCTCTACCTCTTAAATTATTATTTTGGTGTTGATTTTCAACACCAAATTCTGCCCCAAATTTGAACGGGAAAAAAAAAATTCTCAAATTTTGTAACCCAAATGCTCTGATACCATGTAAAATCAGAAATCTTTCTTATTATTATCATACAAAGATACTAACTATTTATATACAAAAGATAGGAACAATCTTAGGTGACATACACCTAATACACCACTAAGACACCTAATACAAAACTCACACCACTAAGACACCTAGTGTTAGACACCTAATACACACACTCATAAATCATCTTTAACACAGGTAAAGCCTAAAGGAACATTTCATGTTCAAAAGATTTCTAAGGGAGTCAAAAATTGGCATTTTTTTTCCATTAAAAGTACATACCAGTATGACTATAGTGAAAATAAAACCATCTTCTCCAGGTTACCAATATTACCTAGTAATCATTACAATCATTGAACAATAAGAATGAACCTCGCTCCCTACAAAAATGAGCCTTCTTCACTGAAATAGAAATGAGGTGAACATATATGCTATCGGTAAACTTTGATAGTCTGGCATCTAGTGCACGTCATACTAGTGCCCATGAATGTCTTCATGCTAGCTACAAAGTACAATGTATTATCAATACTATAAATTAAGAGGTAAATTATTTACCTCTCATCCTTCTGCATCATCATTTTCTCAGTAACGCTTGCAATCAACTTAGATATCCATTTATTCACTGAAATAACAAATTTAAGTTTTATTTAGTTATCAAGGTCTATTAAATATATTATGTAAATCTTTTGGGTCAAATCACTATCTTTCACCTTTCACCTTTCACATTACACTATGAATGCAACATCACTTCACAATAACCATAATATAAAGAAACAAACACAAACCACATCAATAAGTTCAATTAAGCAATATCAGAAACTTAATACAAGTCTCCAGCAGACGCAATAACCATCTATTTCTTGGTAGCCACCAACTACTCAACCAAGTCCGTAATCATTTTGTCCATGTCACTAGCACCATCATTCTTAGAAACCACTTCCAACATTAGAGTTATTGTCTCACTCTGAATAATGCAAGGGAAACTCACATCATCATCCAAGGTTTTCCTTTGACGTTTTCCAATTTTCATAGTATCAACACCACCTATAGCTCCACCACTTTTTCCTTTTCCAGAATTAGAGGAAAAATTTTCCTTACTTCTACCAGGATCTCTATCACCCAACTTCCTTTTCTCACAAATATTATTAGAGTCAATAACAAATCCTTCAGCATTCTTCTTATTTAAATCAATATTCTTCACATGTATAGGAACTTTTATGCTCTTGCCCGAACATAGCCATTCCACATAAAATGCGTACTTTCCAACAAAATCAATACAAACAATTCTAGCCACATTATCGAACCTGCTCTAGTGTGTTATCTTACCATAATAGTGACAAAACTTAAAATCCTCAAAGTAGAACACAAAAGTACTTTGATCCACCTCTTTAACATCCAAACCTGCTGCCTTGGTTCAATTCCTACGATGAAGACATAGAAAAGCTTTAGCATTCACAAATTTCTATGGGATAATTATTTTTGAAAATTATGATTCCAATAATATATTTTGTTTGACGAAAAAATAATAATTAAATAATATTATTTAAATTTTACTAAATATAAGGATATTAAAGTAATATACAGTATTTTCTATTTCATTCTAGTTGTAAATCAAACATTATAATACTGATTTCTTTTTTGATTTCAATGATCAAACCAAACAATATTGTTTTATTTTCATTTTATTCCATTTACATTCTCATTCTAATTCCATTCTGTGAACCAGACGTCAACTTAATGTTTACGTATAATTGACCATCTAATTTTTAAGGCAATTATTGCTAAGAATCTTGGCGTTTACTCTATTAACCATAAACTTAACCTATCTTATATTCTTTTTTAATAAAATGAGCCTATATTCTAATACTCATGTAAATATTTATATGAGGAATATAATAATGATTTTTGTTTTATCTAATGATATCTTTGTTACCACTAAATTAAATATATTGTATAAACTACCATGCAACAGTAGTTTTTAATATGAATGTATGGATCGACAGAAACAGTTATTTTAATAAACATGTATAAATTTCGAGTATATTCGATTAATAACCATTGGTTATGAGTCAATAGTAGTTTCTTCACAGTTTAATCACGTTTTTTATTTTTTAATATTTATTTAAAAAAATATTTAATTTTAAAAAATTAAATATTAATTTAATGTTTATTTTATTATATTATTTAAAATATTGATATTAATTTTTATTTTTTAATTATGTATTAGATGTTATGTTTTTAAGTAAAATAAAAGGAATATATAATGGCATAGAATTCATCATATAATACCGTTATCCCGCATCGATAATATTGATGTCACTTCAGAGTTGAGCCATCTGATGAAAGGAACAGAAAAGGAATTGAACTTATGTCACATATTAGGCAACGTAACCTGCAAAGTTTCTACTAAAAAAATCACAAAGTGGTGTCAAATCTACCATTAATTGGATGAAATTAACACATTTGTTGGGTTGTTATTGTTGCTTGATTTTGACGAGACATATTATGCTTAGATTCTCAATCTCTGTTTTTTTTTATATAATTATTATTATGAGCTTAGATCCATAATTTTTTTGAGACAGCTTAAAATCTGTTAATTCAAATATATGTAATTGTATTAATTAGTTGCCAAAAGCATGACAAACTCTTCCCTAGTCTCCAATTAAATTCAATGTATTCTTAACTAATAATGAAGACAAGTCACTTTTAATGAGTCTACTCATTCTCTTCAAATTTTTCAAGCAACTAGTTTTTGAATCCATACTATGTAAGATCTGATGATTTAAATTATATATATATAGTCAAGTATTTATTATTATTTTTCGAAATTTTTTATTTTATAAAATAAATAAAAAATAAATCTTTAAATATTAATCTTTAAATTATTTTTATTTTAAATAAAACATCAAATGGTTAACTAATTTATTATTTTAATTATTGGTAAATATTTAATAGTAATTATTTTATGAGCAATAAAATTCAAATACAATATAAACATGAGTGATTTGACAAGATATTATAATAAATGTATATCTTTATTTAATAAATAAATTAAATATAACAAAACAATATATAAATTCATTCAATTAATATTTTTACTATCTAATAAGTTAATCACATATTAATGATAAACATGATTTGATTAAATTTATTAAGCATTTTTTGCTAAAAAATAATTTATATTAATTGACTGTTATTTTTTGATTGCTATGAGATATGATATGATATAATATTGATATAAAAATTATTAGTTCAACAAAAATATACTTTGTTCATCAGTGAATTAATCGAACACTCATCAAATAGATAATTATGAATTGTTACTCTTAATGTAATAAAAATAATTAGATGATACGAAATAGTTATTCATAAAAAATATTTATTATATGTACATTTTGGTATTATTGGTATAAAAAATAACAAAAAATACAAAAAAAAACATAAATATATATATATATATATTTATTATATGAAATTTTTGCTATTTATTAGTATAAAAAAACTAAAAAAACACATTTGGGTTCATAAGTGAATTGGTCGACAACTCACTAAATAGATAATCATAAATTATCACATTTGGTATAATAAAAATAAAAATAATTATATTATACTAAATCTATGCCTTACAAAATATTTATTATATAGACATTTGGTATTTATTGGTGTAAAAATTTGACAAAAAACATAAAAATCCATTTATTATATAGATATTTTTTTATTTATTGTTATAAAAAAATTAAAAATTAAAAAAATATATCTTAAAAAAATAACCCGTCTAAAGTTAGTATAGTTATTTAAAAACTATATCTTAAAAATAAATTAAAATAGGTTTGAATGTGAAAAAAAAAATTACTATGTAACTTTTTGATCTTAATGACTACTGGGAAATTATTATTCACGGTTTTCTTATATTTTATGAGTACTCGATATTTTATTTTTTTAGGTGCTCAGAGAAAAGTTTATTTGGCAGGGGCAGTTGGGTAGGTTTTGCCCGAGGAGACGTTATCATGGGTAGCTACCATGATATCGTTATGTGTTTGTTATCTCGTATAAATGTAATTTTATTTGTACTCGTTCATTTTGTTATTTTAATAATTTTTAAATTAGTTGCTAATAAAACAGATAAAATTTGTAATAATTTATAAACATTTAATTTATTTTTAGTTTAAATACAATGAAAATCAGTAAGGCTCAATAGCTGATAGAACATTCAAGCCAATCAACTAATAATATACAGTTATGTTAATGATCTTTAAGGTGGTAATTACTAATTAAGTAAAGGGTGTCAGAGTATCTTACATAATTTGAGTGTATAAGTCTTCTGATTTTTTAGTAGATAGTGTAAACTTCGTTATCTTTATACTAAAGTTGTATTTTAATTGTTGATTGAAAAATTAAATCATATTCTATCATATTTTAATTATGTAATTAAAATTATAAAATTATTTGTAATTATTTATTATCATTCTAATAAACTCAATAAAATTGTTATTATAGAAATTTCTTCACAAATTTAATAATATGATAAGAAAATAAAGTATTCTCATGATTTATGCATTCCACTTATATAAATTATAAGATCTCTAATACTCTTTACACACACACATATATATATATATATATATATAACATGTGTTATCTTTTATCAATTGTATATATTATTTAATGTGCATATATACTTGATCAACAAATAAAATAAGTATTAAAAAAAGTTAGATTATTAGAAAAATGATTTTAACCTTAACCATTAAATTACTATCATTAAATAATAAATATATGATTTTTAATGTTAATTGATTTTAAAAATTAGTAATTCAATTCAAATTTAAAAATATGAATTATTGGTTATGTTAATTTTAATTATTGATTAAATTTATTAATTAAAAATATCATTGGTTTAAGAACCACCGTCACTCAAAAAAATTGAATTATTTTATCCTTATTTGAAATTTATAAGTGTTTAACACACGTTGGATTGGTAGATAAATCTTTTCATAAACATTTTGAACTTTGTGAAAATTGCAATAAATTTGTCATATTTTGAGCACATGAAATATGTTTCATTTGGTAGATCAAGATGATTTAATTAAAATGAAAACGTGTTGTTGACAAATTTCTTTAATTCTCCCCTTATCAAAACTCACATATTTTAAAGAATTCAAACAAAACACAACCATTTCTAAAATTCTTCAATGATATTGACCTAATAATTAATTGAACCACTATCTAAATTTGGAAATACATGGTGGGCTTTGTAAGTAATTGTTGTTGTTTTGCATTTGTCATAACCATGCTTTTGTTCTTCAGAGTTTGTGTTGTACGTGTTTCTATTTAACTATTAGGGCTATTGATATAGTCTTCGTATAAGTAATTATGATTTTTTAATTAAACATGTCTTTCAGTTAGGAGTTGTATTGTGTGTGCTTTGAACAATTAATTAGTGCATAATTGGTGTTTTTGCATGATGGTTTTGTCTCCTAATCTAAAGGTGTAGGTTATAGGCGCCAGCCATCGGTACAACAAGCAACAGAAAAACTATTAGGCATATGATGTGTTTCTTCATATTAGATATGTTTGTTAGTGCATGTGCATGTATGCAAACTAAGTTAAAGATCAAATAAAAACAATTTACAACCAATATTGACTTGAAAGGAGATAGAATATGAGAACGCAACTCGAGCATCGAACAAAACAAAGAGTCTAAATCATAAATTTGTCATAATCGATAGGTTTTAACCGTACGATAAATTAGTTGGATAGTTCGTAGTTATAAATCAACAATTATTATATATTTGATGGGTTAGAGAATTCTTCTTCCTTTCTCTATTTAGCTCTATCATGAATTGTGTTTTTCATATATATAGAATAAAATTTGTCATAAATTGTTAATGATATGATGTGCAAAGAGAAATAAAATCAAACATTTTATTATGCAATATTGTTTTTTTGATTTTTTATGTTATCATTTTAAAACATCATAAATAAACATAACATTATTTTGAGAATAATTGAATGGATAATATTTAGTAGGGGTAAGCAACGGATCAAAACTATTTATTTTTTAACAATTTGAATTCGATTCGATCTGAATAGATTTACAGATTTTCAATCTAAATTTGATCCGATGATATAAACAATCTGAACGAATCTGAATTTGAATAAATCGGATTATTTATGATCAGATAAGATTAGATTGATATTGAATTTTTTTATGAATTATTTTCATATATAAAATATGTTATACACAAATTTAAATTGTAAATTGATATTTTTGTAACAAATATTTTTATTTATAATCATAACTAAAAAAATAAAAAAAATAAGAAATATATGTATACAATTATTAAATTATTAAAAATATTTATATTTATTTTTAAGCTAAAATAATAATCTAATATAATTATATTATGTATAATATTTAAATATATATGTTATAAAATAAAATATGTATTTATTTATAATTTAATAGTTATTCAGTACAGATCGCATACAATAAATTATAAAATTTGTCTATTTAAATCCGAAAAGATTGTATAATTTTCAATCTGAATTCGATATAATTATAAAATTTTTAATTCAATCTAATCTGAATTCGACCGATAAAATCAGATATCTCAATTTAAAAGAGTTGATCAAATTATTTAGTTACTCTTAATACTAAATTCATGTTGACGTTTTCTTAAAAAGTCTCTAAATTCTTAGAAATCAATGTGATTAGAAAATAGTCAACGTTTCTTTGAAAAGTAAACAATATTTTTTTTCTTGTATAAATACAAATTTAATAAGTAAGTTCATTCGTAAACACTTTTAATAACATGTACAAATGATCTCATGAGACACATAATATATGACACTCAATCCATTACCATCATTTCAAGTGAAAAGATGATTACGTTGGACTATGCATGGAAGCTCAATTTGATAATATTTCAAAGAAAAAAAAAACATTTTCGTTTGCAATTTAACTCGTTAATTAGTGCCCCATTTAGATATCATAAAGCAAAGTGAAAATATTTTGAGAATTAAATGATTGATAATGTTATATGTTTATGATGATGCCTATAAAGCGGTTTTTAAGCTCCTAAGAGACAACGCGTTTAAGTGAAATAGTCAATCATTCTTCGAAAAAAATGTCATTACTGTTTTACTATGTATACGACAATTTAGAACTTTTCATTTTCAAATAATTATGACCGTTATGACACATTCGATCGGAATATTAACAAAAAATGATGGTGGTAAACGTTTATATAATTGGTAATTAATTCTTATTTCAAAATGTGTACTTTTTCTATCCATTGGAAAGTTCTTAAGAATTTTTACTCTTTTTTAACACGTATAAAAGAATCTACTGAACAAATCATTGACACTTGATGATTTACACACAATCAAAAGTATGTCAAGTTTTTGAAAATATGCTAATTGGGTTTATTTTTAATCGAATAATACACAAAACTAATATTAATTTATACTATGAAAAGTTAATCCTCCCGATTGTTTTTACAATAGATAACAAATTCGTTCATTGTTATATTTATTTGAAATTAGTAACTTTTCATAACGATTACTTTTTTTAATTCTTTGAATCTCAATATATTTGATATTTAAATTTTAGACGTGTTAAATTTTAAATTTTTTTTGATAGATTTGGAAAACAATTGTGTTAAATACAAAAGTGATAGACAATTAATATTACAATTTTATATTCATAATAAAAAGTGCTACAATATTTTGTTCTAAGTATGTTATCTCATAGTTCGCTTGTATAAGATTATTTATTTTAAGTTAAATGAATTAGAATATATGAAAACACACAAACAAATTCCTTACTTACCGATAAGATTATTTATTTCAAGGTAAATGAATTAGAATATATGAAAACACACAAACAAATTCCTTACTTACCGATTGAGCTTATATATATATAACTTAGAAACAATCCTCAATTATAAGAATTCTTTGTGGTATCATTTACCTTTTAATTACATCTTAAAAAATATCCAACTTAGTGCTTATACCAATGAGCTATTTTTATAATAACAATCAAACCGAAAAAATTTACTTTTTAGCAAAGAAAAAAAGTGAAAAATAAATTATATGAAAATGAATTCGATTAAACAAATATGTTTGTTAAGATTCAACCTATTTCGAAGAGAAGATTTAAAGAAAAATTAAGATAATTTATTGAATGTGTGATTCTCATAAAAATGTCCATTTATTTATAAAATATTACATATACATGTATCTGTTACATAATATGTACATATATTTTTATGTTAGATGGGTATAATCTGTATAAAGTGTAACATATTATGAGTTGAGATTAACCTTAACTCGAACTAATCATTGAGTTCGGGTTGATATATAGTTAAAACATTTTAGATGCTTTGTCTTCTATCTTGGATTGATGACTTTACTTGAATGGTTTGAATGAGTCGTATACCAAGTTAGTTCGGATGTCCAAACAATATTAATTATTATTTAAGATGTAAACTAGAAAAATTGGAATTATAGGTTTTTTTTCTCTTTAATCTAATATAAGATAAAACTAAATTTAAGACAAATAAATTACGTTTGCTAATCAAATAGTTATGAAATAAATATTTTGTTATATAAATTAAAGATAGAAAAAAATTAGTTGGTCAGTCCCTATTCGTTTTATATCTTCTTGGTAAATATCGTTTTTCAAATCTCTTCGCATCATCTATCATTTGATTAAAAAAGATGCATTATGTAAAAATATGAAGTTGATAAATTTTATAATATTTTAAAGCTTTGTGATGAAAATTTTACATTTAATTTCTTTTAATCTTAATTTAAATATGAAATTATTTGTTTAAATGCTTTACATTTTTTATAAACAATGGTATTTATCACTCATCATCAACGCTTACATTTAAAACAATGATTTAATGTAATTAAAGTAAAATAAATAATATTCATGTTAACTTTTTTTTAAGTAAACAACATTTTGTATAATCCAAACTTATAATTTAAAATGAATTAGCGTTGAGTTCTAAGAATATACTACTAGGTAAACTTTATATTTAAAATATATATATATATATATATATATTCAATTTAATAAAAAAATATTTTTTGAATCATTTAATGTAGTTTTTTAAAAAAATTATCTTAAAAATAAAAAGAATAACCAACGAGTTTAATAACATATATCCTATTTAAACATGTAGATTTTTTGGACATTTAAAAGAATTGATATTCAAATCACACTTACATTCTTTGAATAATATTGTTATTAAAAAAATACATTATTATAAATAATACTAGAAAAAAACTAGCATAAAAGATAACAAATCAAGTGCATACACTACGTAATAATGAAATAGAAATCAATAATATGACTTCATTAGCTCATGTTCATGTTCTCTTGTTACTATTTCCAAGATAAAACCCAAATATCTCTACAATTGAATATATTGGAAATGTATTTACAATCTTAAAATACAATGAACTAATACATGTTTAAATACAGGAAATAAGAATCTGCTTTTTGGAAAAGTGTTTTTTAGGAAAAGTATATTAGTTGCATACAACTAATATACAGCTGATAAAGTATATTAGTTGCATACAACTAATATACCATTAAGGAATTATTAACACTCCCTCTCAAGTTGGCGCGTAGATATCGATCATGCCCAACTTGCTTAGTGAACCATATAATGCCTTCTTGGAAACTCATTTGGTAAGTATATCTGCAAGCTGCTCTTTTGTGGGAACAAAAGGAAAACTAATAAGTTTGGCATCTAACTTTTCTTTTATAAAGTGACGATTAACCTCTACATGCTTAGTGCGATCATGTTGTACTGGATTTTGTGATATATCAATGGCTGCCTGATTGTCACAATACATCTGCATAGTATTTTTGAGTTCAAAACCCAAATCCAATAACAAAGTTCTTATCCACAGCAATTCGCAAACCCCATGAGCCATACCTCTATACTCGGCCTCAGCACTAGATCGTGCCACCACTTTCTGCTTCTTACTTTTCCATGTAACCCGATGTTGACTTTCTATCTGTAATACTTCCTGTCCAATCTGCATCTGTGAATCCACAGACTTCAAAAGGATTGTTCTGTTTAGAGAACATTACCTCCCTTCTTGGAGCCGATTTCAAATACCTTAAAATTCTCAAAACAGCATTCATATGGTTCTCACTTGGATTATGCATGAACTGACTCACCACACTTACTACATATGCAACATCTGGTCTAGTATGAGCTAAGTAAATCAAATGTCCAACCAATCTTTGATAGAAAACTCGATCAATTGGTATCTGATCTAGATACTCTACTAAACAATGGTTTTGCTCAATAGGAGTGTCAATAGGTTTGAAATCCAACATACCTGTCTCTGTTAGCAGATCAATAATGAACTTCCTTTGACACAGATATATTCCTTCTCTACCCCTAGCTACCTTAATTCCTAAGAAGTATTTTAGTTCACCTAAGTCCTTCATCTCGAATTCAGAGGCTAGTTGTCTTTGTAATTTATTCATCTCAATAGTATCATCACCAGTGATTACCATATCATCAACATAAATGATTAGGGATGTTACCTTCCCTTGTTGATGTTTGAGAAATAGAGTGTGGTCTGAATTACTCTGTTTGTAACCAACCTTTTGCATGAACTGTGAAAACCTTCCAAACCAGGCTCGAGAGGATTGCTTGAGGCCATACAAAGACTTCCTCAATTTGCATACTGATAACTGTATTTTATAGAGTTATTTTCATCTATTTTATCAATTATAATTGCTATGTTCTTTACATTTTTGGTTAATTTTAGTTAAATAAATTAATATTCACCTTTTATAGTTTATGGAATACATTTTTTAGAAAATTAAATAATTTGTATCGAAAATGTACTTTAGTGCAAGTTTTTGTCCAAAAATATAATTTCGAATAAATGAGTGCTTAATTGCAAATTTTAAAAGTCAAAAATACAATTAAAATTAAAATTGGACTTGATTGTAATTTAAGAAAGATTAAAATCTAATTTGAAATATATTTGTGGGTGAAAATGTAATTAATAAAAATTGAATTTTCTGCGCAGGAGAAGAATGCCACTAGCATCATTCAACGTGTCCAACACATACCATTCGATCAGCAAATCAACGGTCCCGATGTAGCGAGTGCATTCCAGACGAAGTAGAAGCGCGTTCCAGTATTTCTCACACGGCTCGGCGTATCCGTGGGGCTCACCTGCCGCGCAGGCCGACGTGCAGAGTGGGACCCACATGTCGGCTACGCAGAAATTCTCCCGAGGCGTATTGCTGTCCGTTGGATCAGATGAACGGTCCAGATTGAAGCGCGTGGAACCAAGCTGTCACGCACCGAACCGTTTGTCTAAAAATAGTGTGCGTCGCGGTTCATCCAAGCGACGTGCACCATCAAGGTATCCTGAATAAGAAGTAGCCACGTGTCTCCTTCATTTTGAAGCCAACAATATTATGACACGTGGTATTTTACAATGCGTGTGACCGCGTTGGATCAAGTCCCCTTCCCAGCCGTTGTCGCACTTTCTCGGCGCCCCAATCCCGTGCTTCAGTTCCTGCGTGCGCCCGTTCCTTTCAACGAATGAGATGCAGCCACGTGTCCCACTATTTGTTTCAGCGAATCAGACGCTGACACGTGGCATGCACTTTGATTTTTAAAAATGCAGAAACGACGCCTGTCTACGCGTGATTCTAATTTTGTCGATATCGAATTTCAAAATGCGTCGAAATTAGTTTCGAGGGAATATTTTTTTACGCATTTCTGAAAACAAAAATAAAAAAAATGTAATATTTCTGATGTATTTTTTTGGCTATAAATAGGTGATATTATGATAGAGTTTAGAAGTTTTTTTTGGTTTAGGATTTTTGTGGTATTTGGGGTTGGATTGCAGAACACGCAGAAGCTATTTTTTGGCTTTTATTGTGTTCTGCGTGTGCCAAATATTTGTTCTATGTGATGTTTTAATTTTCCTTCTTGTTCTTCTAATTTTTCTGCATCTGTTGTAATTTTAATTTTTAATTAATGAAGTAATTTAATTTTTCTAGGGTTGCATTTGATCTAAATTTATGAAGCTTTTATTTTAACTATTTTTGAAAGATTTATAAGAGGTTCGATTTGTTCATTCCATTTTGTGCTTAATGCTTTTTGTGCATATTGCTCGTAGATAGAATGACATGTATGATGAAGTATAGGAATATACCCTAATTGTATGTGTGACCATTTGAGAACTTAGAACTTAATGAATCTTATTAAATTTAATTCTCATAGAGATATAGTGAATTAATTTAACGAGGTGTGTTTATACGGAGCTCGGAAGAGATGTATGGATAAAAATAGAAGTTTTCGGTTGACAAATTAAATATACTAAAAAATATAAATCTAAAGAAAATAACATGATTTGAGTGGAATAATTTGGTGAAAAAATGAAATCCTAGAGTTCTCTTATTTTATTTTTAAACATTTTCTTAATCAACAATTGTTTTGGATAAAATCAGAGAGATACAATTTTAGTACTCAACAAACTATAGTAACAAATACTCATGGGAACGATACTCTACTTACAAATCTTTATTACTTGTGACCGTGTATACTTGCACGATTTCTGTGTGTTGCAAAACACACAACACATACAAAATTACCAGGAGAATCAACTACATACCCAGGTGGAAGACTCGTGTACACCTCCTCGGCTAATTCTCCATGAACGGTAAAACTTTTTTTTTATTTTAATTCAAATTTTAAATTTCTAAATTATTTTATTATTAACGGTAAAAACTTTTTACTTCAAATTTCAAATTTCTAAATTATTGTACTATTCACGCTACAATTTTTTTTAATTTTTAATTTTTTTTAATTTGTTTTTAATTTTTTTAATTTGTTTTTAATTTTTTAAATTTTTTAAATTTTTTTTAATTTATTTTTATTATTTCTTATGAAATTTGAAATTTGATTAAATGTTTTATTTTTTTTTATTTTTTTTACAAAAAAAAATCACAATTATTCTGACCAAGACAAAAATATTTTTAAAATTTTGATAAATAAATTAAAAACGCTATTCCTTCCGACTGCAACTAGGTGCCAAAAACTTGATGGCGAGTCGTGATCGCCAAATACTTTGATGAACGAAAACTTGATGGTAACCAGCATCGCTGATCCTCGCTAATACTTTGGTTTTATATTTATAAAACTCTCGTGAAAGTGCAATCATTTCGTGAAAATGATAAGTATACTCCCGGTCGATCTAAGGAAGGAATGTATATGGTTTTTAATTTATTATTCAAACTTTTAAAAACTAAATTAAATCCTAAACATCCGTCACACGATATTTTGGGGTTTTTGTGTTTTTAATCTAATTACGTAAAAATAAACATAGATTCAATAAACATTCATGCAATATTATCTTTTATAAATAAGTGGAGTATTTATGGATATAATAACTAAGTTAATTATGCTTGCTCAGATATTTAGGTTATTAAAGATATGAATTGATATTTATTGATTCTCCTTTTGTATTTAATACCACCTTTGGTGGGGTTAGATATTCTTTGTTAACTAAACAAATCAATTAACACCTTTTATGGGTGGGTTGATAACTAATTTGGTTAATTAAATTAATTCCTTTTTTCTAAGAGATTGAAAATGAACCATTTAAATGCCACCTTTGGTGGGAGTTAGACGATTTAAACTTTATTCAAGTGTCAAATTAAACCTAAGAATTTAGTTATCCGAAAGTACTAACTTTCAAGTTTTAAAACTACTACGAAAACATGTTGTCAATACATTTTCGGATAATAATTCTTATAAAAACTTTTGAAATAGAGCTTCACTCTAACTACTAAGCGTATCAACAAATAAAAGAAAGCACTACTCTAAATCGGGAATAGGATAACTAAACCTTAAAATCTAATTTTGATTTAAGTTTGCAATGAAAAATAATATATTTCGCTCTAACATTCTTAATATAAAATCTTGAATAAAAATAAAATCAATTCATTTTAGAGATTTTTACCTATTTAATATTTCGCAAGCATAACAACGTTATTATTATATCATGTTTACGTACAATTGCTTGCTTGATTAAATTTAATCACAGATAAATTAAATATAACATGTAAGAATAAAGCATAAAAAATAACTGCAAAGAAATAAAATCCTTACAGTACTTCGATGCCATTTCCGTTGCTAGAAAACCTACAAGCGGAATTTACACTCCCATTTATTGAATCAAAAAGCTAATAAATTACAAAAAACATAACTAGTTCTTCCCAAAAAGGGAAGAACTCTAAAACTAAGAGAAACTAGCTAAAACATAAGAAAAACTAGCTAAAACATAAGTAAAACTAAAAAAAACTAAAAACTAAGAAATGGAGAGAAAGAAAGAAGAGAGAAGTGTGTTTTGAGGTGTGTTTTTAGGTGTGAAGGGAAGGGGGGTATTTATAGGTGAGGATGGAGAGAAAAAATGAGTAAAAAAATGTTAAAAAATATTAAAAAATTAAAAACGTGTAATGGAAATCTTTGAGGTCATCAATGACACGGCATGACGTCATCGGGCGGTACGCACGTGGAAAATGGAACAAAACGCGTCATGCGCGCGAGGTGGCTGCTTGGCCTGAGGCTGTCGATCGCAGCAGCCTTCGGTGCGCGTGAACGGTCTCCCACGCCGGATGGCTGCACGGGCCGTACATTTGGCTATGGCCGCGCGATTCCGTGTTTTTGACATTTTGACCCATTTTGTCCAATTTTTCCATGTTTGTTGACCTTTTCCCACTTATTTATTAATATATTTGTGATGTATTGTCAAGTATTCCTCTTTTAGTCTTTAAATTGCGTTTTTAAGCCAAAATACCGAAAAACAATAAAAATACCCGTGATTAGAAAAAGATAAATTTATATAAATATATGATAAAACATATAAATATATATATTTTTAATCAATTAATGCGTAAAATCATGGTTATTTTAGTGCTTTTGAAAGCACTCATCGTATCATCAAACCGCCAAGTGGCGCTTTAGGTTAGCAGTAAGTGAGAGTAGAACCCGAATCATGATCATTTTGGCAACATGAGCAAAAGTCTCATCATAGTCTACACCATACGTTTGAGTAAACCCTTTTGCTACAAGACGAGCTTTATACCGATTTACGGATCCATCACCATTATGTTTTATAGTAAATACCCATCGACAATCAATTGCCTTTTTTCCTTGTGGTGGTGACACAAGTTGACAAGTATCGTTCTTCTTTAATGCATCCATCTCTTCATCCATTGCCTTCCTCCATATTGGATCTCCCAACGCATCCTGCACTTTGTTAGGTACTGATACACCAGATATTTGATTCACAAATGATTTGTATGACTTAGATAATATTTTAGTGGACATGAAATTAGCTACTGGGTATTTTGATTTTGCATGAATAGTTGGTTCATACCTTTTGGTTGGTTGACCTCGAGTAGACCTATTTGGTAACACATACTGTCCAACATTAGACTCGATGTTATTAGTATCAGTAGGTGTACATACCTCAGATGGGTGACCTTCAGTACCAGTGAGTTGTTGATGAAGGGTAGGACTAATGCTTGAGGGTACAATTCTGTCTTCAATGTCATTTGTTGTAAGTGAATTTGGTGCTTGAATACTTGAAGCATTTGTTTCTGCAATGATTGGATTCAATGAATTAGAAGTCTTATATGGTCTCATTGAAACATCAATTGGTGACTCACCTAATGCCTCCCCTCACCATGATACAGTTCTTCGAAATATGTATTCTCCCCCTGACGAGCAGTATCAGGTGAGGAAAAATAACTCATGTCCTCAAAGAAGGTAACATCCATAGTAACATAATACTTTCTGGTTGGTGGATGGAAGCACTTGTACCCTTTCTGATAACTTCCATAACCAACAAACACACATTTAATTACCCGGACATCTAATTTAGATCTTTGATTTTTAGGAACATGCACAAAAGCAACACAAC
Organism: Hippophae rhamnoides; assembly: GCA_033030585.1. Lineage (NCBI taxonomy): Eukaryota > Viridiplantae > Streptophyta > Magnoliopsida > Rosales > Elaeagnaceae > Hippophae > Hippophae rhamnoides. Next base: position 4,080,018 of record CM065431.1, read on the forward strand.
CAAATACACGGGTAGAAAGATTATGAAAGGATGATAAAGAGACATAAGATGCGAGAATTTGGAATGAGATTTTGCCGTTAAGGACACTAGATGGGAGACGATTGATGAGATGGGCGGAAGCTTGTACAGCATCATTCCAAAGGTATTTTGGCATATAAGTACTAAATAAGAGTGACAATTTTTTTCTTTCAGACACTCCATTTTGTTCTGGTGTTTGCGGACAAGTAGTTTGGTGAATAATCCCACGTGTTTTGAAATTTTTTTGAAAAACATGATTAACATATTTCCCCCCATTGTTAGAACGGAGGATCCGAATGATGCCATTATATTGTGTTTGAACAAAGGTATGAAAATTTTGAAAAACTGAAAAAACTTCATCTTTTGTTCTAAGAAGAGAAATCCACGATAACCTTGTACAGTCATCGATAAATGAAACAAAATATCTCATACCCGATATAGTGAACTCTTTAAATGGTCCCCAAACATCAGAATGAATTAATTCAAAAGGAATAGTACTTTTATTAGAAATACTAGGAGAATAAGTAACACGATGGCTCTCGGCCAAAACACAAGTCTCACAATGCAACACAGTCTCACTAATACCAATAAATAAAATAGGCATGGTTTTTTTCATAAGACTAAAAGACGGATTCCCTAAGCGGCGATGCCACAACCAAATTTCACTTAGCTTATCAGAACTAGAAGTCAATGCAGTGCTTGCTCGTGCTCCTGGTTTCTCCCCTCTGTAGTTCTGATCCAAGCGGAACAATCTTCCCCTCAGATACCCTCGACCAATTATTTCCCTGGTAAGAAGATCATGAAAAATCACATACATAGGATAAAAGGTTATAGAGCATTTAGACTCAATATTCAATTGTGGGACAGATATTAAGTGATGAGATAAGTCAGGTACATATAAAACATTATGGAGCTGTAAAGATGGAGTGATATGAACTAACCCCTATCCTAAGACAGGAAAGGCCTTACAATTAGCATTTGTAACATAAGACACTGGTGTGGGAGATAACTCATTAAAATAAGATTTATCATAAGTCATATGATCAGATGCACCAGAATCAATAATCCAAGTATTAGACCCAACAGAGTGAGAAAAATTTAAGGTCATACCAATCTTACCACGACCAGCTATTGAAGCTGTAGGGATACCTCCACATTCCAAAGGATGATTCTGTCCATAGTAGTCTGGTTCTTGGACAATTTGCACGGCAGCTGTTTTTGCTTTAGAACGATACCCATTTTGTCGTTTTGCCGCATAGTAGTCTGCTTTTGGTTTCAAGTGTGGATATAGTTTCCAACAAGTCTCACGAAGATGCCCATGTTCATTGCAATAAGAGTAGGGAGAACGAGGGCGATTGGTAAAACCCGATGGAGGTCCCTGCTGATGAAGTGGAATTGAATTTTGCTGCTGGAGGAAGGGTGCCTTTGATTTGGCTTGAATGGCTAGGCTTGATACCTCAATATGTGCCTGATGAAGACTCTCTTGCTGAGATTCGTCTTTACGGATGTATGTAAAGGCAGTAGTCAAGCTCGGATGGTCTGACATTCGAAGCAATTCACCTTTAGCACTATTATGTTTTGTATCAAGACCTCTTAAAAAGGCATGTACTCATTCAAGCTCCTTCATTTTCTGGTACCACAGAAAGTCTTCTGAATTTTTAATTTTACACGGGCGTTTCTGGTCAATTTCAGCCCATACATTTTTCAGCTTGGTAAAAAAAAGAGATATTGGTTGCCCATTTTGCTGCATGCCGGCAGCTTTGCACATGAGTTCATGAACTTGAATAAAGTCAGACTCATTTGTATAGAGATCGCTTAAGGTATTCCATATGGCCTCAGCAGTTTCACATTCCTCCACCATTTGTAATATATCATCAGTGATGGCTCGAAATAGAATTGACATGACAAAGCCATCATCATCTTCCCACCTAGTATAGGCTTCTATATCATCTTGACTAGGAGCCCGAATTGATCCAGATACATGTCCCATCTTATGCATCCCACGAAGATAAACAAACATAACTTTTTTCCATGTTCGAAAATTTGTACCATTAAGTTTAGTACCCCCGAAAGAACCAATTTCTGAACTCTTAACAGAAACTTCAAAATTTGGAACCTCATGAATTCTGGAAACTTGATGATGTCTTGAATCTTCCATTGAAATAATATATATATATATATTGTGCAACGGAAAATTTTTTTTTTGGCTGGGGTGGGCTGAAAAATGGGCTAAAAAGTGGGCTGATGGACTTGGACTTGGGTTGTTGGGCTTGAATTGATGGGCTTGGGCTAATGGGAAGAACTTAAACCTGAATGGCTATTGGGTTGAACTTAAAACTGATGGGCCAGGGCTGTTTTAGGGTTGATTAGGGCAGAACTTAAAACTGAAAAAAAGGGAAACAAAATTTCCAAAAAAATTGAGCAGCTCAGTGTGCGGACTCACAGAAAATGCAGGGAGAAGCTGGACGGCGCGCAGGGGTGCGCGAGGTGAACGATGCAGGGTGCGCGAGCTGGACGGCACGTTAGGTCTGTGAGTTGGGACGGCGTAGTGCGGTGCCTGAGGTTAGTGCGTAGGGTAAGATGGTGCAAGGGTGCGCGAGGGCAATGTGCTGGACCTCGCGAACCAGACAATGTGAGTGGACCTCGCGAACTGGACATCGCGGAGTGGACCTCGCGAACTGGACAGCGTGGAGTGGACGACGTATCTGCAACTGCGATGTGAACTGGACGGCGTATCTGCAACTGCGATGCGAATTGGACGGCGTATCTGCAACTGCGATGCGCACTGAACAGTGCGAGAAGATTAACGACACTGGAAAAAAACTGGCGGCGGCATTAGGTGGCGCTGCTTGCTCAGAAGCCGATAAAAAAAACTTTCTCTCCGCTCTGATACCAAATTGAATATATTTGAAATGTATTTACAATCTTAAAATACAATGAACTAATAAATGTTTAAATACAGGAAATAAGAATATGCTTTTTAGAAAAGTAATTTTTAAAAAAAGTATATTAGTTGCATATAAATAATATACAATTGATAAAGTATATTAGTGACATACAAATAATATATCATTAAAGAATTATTAACATATACAATACAACAAAAAATAAGCCACATGCAAAATAATTCTTTCAACGCTAAAGAGAACATTAAATATTGAAATTGTACACACACTTTGAGAATAATACATTACCTAAAATGAGAAAATATGATATTGATTATGAATGTCATTGAAATGTACTTTATATGTAATACGAGCCTTAATTACCTCTATAAAAATATATATATATATATATATATATATTTTATTTGGTTAATGCTTACTTAACAAAATTGTCGAGTATCATGTAGCATTGGGGTTGTCTTTATAGGGAAGTGGCGTGATGTTTGGCATTTTAAAAAGTTTTAGAAATATTTTTCATATACTTTATTTATAGTAGTAAAGTATACGAAAATTTTATCTATCATAGGACAAATTTTGATTCATAATTACAATAAAATCCATATAATTACAATCAATTAAAAATTTCACTTTATTTTTAATTATTATTAAGTTTTTATATACAATGCAAGAATATTAAAAACTTAAAATAAAAAAAAATAATTCAATCATTTTTTTATCTCATATTTAACTAAAAATATATAAATTTATATTCATATTAATTGTTTAGTTTTTTATCTCATATTTAACTAAAAATATATAAATTTATATTCATATTAATTGTTTAGTATCATCTAATTAGTAAGAACAAAATCTAAGTTACTTGTATCACCTCGTTCATATGGTGGTCACATAACAATATAGTAGTCTATGGCCTATAAATAACAGCTTGACCCTTGGGACAATTGATCTACTTCTAGTAGAAAATCGTGAGTTAGTTTAGCGAGCTACAACCTAAAGAGTGCAACCTTTTGAACACGAACTATTTTATGTTGAGTGGCCTTGGTAAAATGACTTAGGTAAAACAATTTGAATATAATGATTTGATGATTATTTGTAGTATTGTAATAGGGGTATGTTCTAAGACATCACAAATAAAAGCACCATCAATTGTGATGGTAATGCATGCCTCTTATGTATTGATAGCATTAATAAAGAATTTAAATTTGTATGATAGACCAAAGTTAGAGTAAAAAATGATAAATAGGTTAGTGTTGGATTTGTTTTTAAATTGAAAACATAAAATATTAGATAATTATAAGACTACTTATTAATAAAAAATAAATTATATTATAAAAAATAAATTAGTACATACACGAAGATGCGATAAATAGTGTTTGAAAAATGCAAAAGCCACACATTTAGATACATATTTACATTATACTTGTGTTACTTGACAACATAGCTTTAACTATGATAAAATTCTTTATTTTCATGAAAATCTTATAGTTAACACCATAATATGATTGTAATTATTTAAGTAAATTTATTACATTTTCATTAACAATGCTATTTAATATGATTCTTTTTGGAGCATAATTTCTTATTGTGTCTATAACAATATAAATGAATTTTGAAAAAATAAATGAAATTAAAAGAGAATAAACAACACACTTTTATCTGTATATGATTTATTTATATATAATAATATTTCACTTTTAATCCTATAGGATTAAAATTTTATCTGTAAATGAAATTCATTTTATACAATTAAATAAAAAAATATTATAGTTAATAAAATACATGACGGGTATTATTTGGATAAAAAAACATATAGATATAATACGTTTCTTTTTATATGAAAATGCATCAAAATTCATTATAAAATACATAAATGGTAAAAATATAAAAAGTATATAGTTACTTATATGATTTGTTTAATTTTATATATATTAAGATATTATTTGATTTTTTTAATAATATAAAGTATCAAGTTTAATATAAGTAGAAAAGATAAATTAACTATTAATACTAAACCTAATAGTTTGAAAAATAAAACTCATATAGATTCATCTTTAATATCTTTTTATATTGATATATGTTTTATAGTTAAAATTTTTATTGTTAAATATTTAATCTATGTAATTATATTTATTTAAAATTTTTTATTTATCTTAATGTTTCAAACTATAAAAAAATTAAATATATTAGATAATTATTTGTATTATATGTTATTGTTATAAAAAATATATATACATATTTAATAAAAATATTATTGTTAGAAAAAAAATATTTTTATTTATTATTAAACGGGACAAATATTACATATGTATAATAAATTTTAATATAAAAATATGAGTATTTTTGGTAACTTTAAAAGTAATTCAAAAATTAAAATATTTTTTATTAATTCATTTATACATGTATAATATAAATATAATACATAAAATTATTAGCTATGTTGTGTACAACTAAGTTTATATGACATGAAAAAAAATTCAATAAATTTCCTTTTATGATAGAATTATTATAATGGAGGCATCATTAAATTTGAAGTTTAGTCGGTAATTTAATATTTTAAAGGAACCTTTAAAGTTCTTGGATAAAATAAAATCAAATATTTATGTGTGAAAAGCATTATTATCGTGTACGGTTAAGGTATAATTTGGATTCGATTTGGATATGGACACGTATAAGAAGATTGTATCTTTGCTACACATACATTCTAGTTCTATGTGCGTCAATGACGTAGAAACCACGTCCAACATTTCTTAAAAAACCAAGTCCCACAAGTCAAAATCAAAGTATCTCTGCTGGATATTAAAATAGAAAAAATGTCTTATTATCGTACCTTACTATGTTTCCCGATTAATAAAAGAAAGAAAACATTTACTCGATAAAGAATGCATAGAAAAATTAAAAATAACAACTTTCAATTTTTTGTTTAATTTTCAATTTTTTTTCAAATTTGATTTCTAGGGATTGTTTCCGTTACTTTCAATTACAAAAATTTTAAGATAATTTTATCTTTTAAAAAATATAATATTTTTTAAATTATATCTATATTTTTTTTACATATCTTAAATTTCCTTAGATTCTTTGTTTTATTTTAAAAATATAATTATTTAAATCAAATCATATTTTAATTTAGATTTATAACTTATTTAGCTAAATTTTTATTATTTAATTTTAAAAGTTTATTAATTATGGACTTGATTAACTTAGGAGGTGTGAATAATTTATTTTTAATTTTTATCAATTTATAATTTAATAACCTAAACAAAGCAGTAAAACATGCAATCGTGTGTAAAAGTAAAATACGGAAATTATAATACGATATTTTTAGGTGGAAATAACCTAGGGCATAACAATGAACTAAAAGGAAAACCACCGATCTACCTAACTTTCCACCATGAAAATCAAATGTTCAAGTACAAGCTCGGTCTTATGCTACCCTCCCTAGGATACTGTTCCAATGTACTTTATTTACGAGCTCTTGTTCTGTTTTCACAATTTCTAATATTAGTATGAACGGTTTCCAGACCAACGTTCCGATAAGCTCCCCGCTAATTAGATCATTCACAAATCAACTGCAAAGAGGTTAGCACAAAAATACAAGTACATGTGTGTTTTAGAACGAATTTAATAATGGATAATCTTAACTAGATGATTCAAAATATATGTCATTTAAATCAAATCAACTAGAAAATTTTAGAGCAAAAAGATTATGTATAGATAATAAAAATAGTTTATTTAAAATTTAATACTCAAATCAAATAATCATGATCATTCATAAAATTATTTAATTTAAATATCTAAATATTTAATGAGGAAGAATTAAATTAATTAAGTAAATCAATATATATATATTAACTGCCTTGATATCACGCCGCCCGCTTTTGAATCTTTTCATTTACTGCATATATATATATATATATATTAGTGGCACTTGAAGACAATATAGGAAAATTTATATATATATATATTGTCTTCAAGTGCCACACTAATCAATCTTCTACGTATATATATTAATTCTCTTATATTATCTTCAAGTGCCGCTAATCAATCTTCACTTTTCTTTTTTTATTTTTCACTTTCCCGCAATGAACGACACACATATATAATAACCTTTTATAGTAGCTAGGTTTTTCTACTATATTTTTTTCTTTTTCCAAAAACACACCACTTAAGCTCTAACACTGTATATATATATATATAATGATAACCTATTACTATTAGAGTTAAAATATTTTAGGCTTCATTATTCAAGTTACATTAAAATATTTCATTAAAATAATTTTTAAATCATCTCTTAAAAATATTAAGGTATATAAAAAATTATTTAAGCATCAAAACTAATATTAGATTTATAAACATGTGCTATTAAATATATAAATGTAATCTTATGTGTCATAGTTATTAAAGATATACCTGAAGTATAATTATCTATAACTCGAGCATTTGTTATGCATTTCTTGATGGACTTGATAGCAACCTAAAAACAAATTTACAAGTAAATATTTTATCCACGAAAATAGCCAACACTCATAATCTTTACAATTTTTTTTTCTAAAGAATAATAATTACTTAATTAAAATTTTAGATATTATCATACTCATTATTTTTTTATTTTTTTTAAATAAAACTAATATATTAATTATAAATCAAACAAAAAATAATTTATTTACTATGTTAGTTTTATAAAGCTTAATTTTTACTCACCTTTATTTTCATTTTAAATGTTTACTTTATATTTTAAACCTAATTTGTTTTCAATTATTTCGATTCTTGTAAAGTGTTAGTAAACACTATCAGAGTATTTATTTTGATTCTTACTCATTCCGATTTTGATTGATTCTTATTTTAGGTTAATAAACACATGTTTAATATATTTTTATCTTATTAAAAATTTGTCTTATCTCTTTTAACTATTTTGAATAGTATTTGTTGATTTTTTTTTATCAAAGTTTATAATATGCGTTCAGCATTTATCCAAATTGTACAAGGTCATTTATAAGTAAAAAACCAATAGTAAAAAATATCAATTTAATAGCTAAAAGAGGTAAACTAATTAAATTAAGTATTAAATCATAATATATTAATAACACGGGATATGAAAAATACCAATACATTCATTATGATATCATATATCTTATAGTAATAATTAAAATACTTTAAATTTGATGTTAATTTTTGTGTCAATATATTATTCTTATAATTAGTAATTTGTGTTTAAATTTTTTTAAAAAATGACATAAAAATTTAGAATAAAATGTTATACCATTAATTTTTATCTTATGAAAAATATAATTGTAATTATTTTTCTATTTTTTCATAAATTTATGCAAATATTACTATTAAAATTATCATAAATTTCTGTAAATATTACTGTTAAAATTAACATGTCAGACACATATGGTAAACTTTGACAAAAAAGAGAAAAATCAATTCAAAATAGGTAATAAATGTACCAATATTTAAATTATAATATTAAAATAAAATATTTAATAACATCACACGTAAAAATATCTATACATTAGATAACGTATCTACAGGATACCAATATATATTTTAGTAATGCTAATGTATTAATATGATATTTTTTAAAAGTTAAATCAATTCAAAATAGGTAATAAATGTACCAATATTTAAATTATAATATTAAAATAAAATATTTAATAACATCACACGTAAAAATATCTATACATTAGATAACGTATCTACAGGATACCAATATATATTTTAGTAATGCTAATGTATTAATATGATATTTTTTAAAAGTTAAAGTTTTGTGTAAAACTTTAATTCATGAGTATACGAATTTTATATTAAGTAATTGATATCATTTTGTTTTTTAGATTATAAATGATTACATATAATCTCAATATTTTATAAATATGAGCCAATTATGATAAAATATATTACTCATGATTTTATATTAAAATATTATTTTTTATTGAGTTATCAAATCATAAATAAAACACGAATATTTAATAAGATAGATATTAAATTAATATGAAAATGTTAAGAGTAAAATTAATAACAATAATATTAAAACAAAAAATTATTTAAATATATTTTTATTTATAAAAAATTAATAAATATTATAATAAAATAGTGAAAATCATAAAATATTAAAACAAATATTTTCTAAACTTTTTTATATTAATTTTCATTATAGTCAAAAACTCATATTTTAATAACATGAAATTTTATGATGTGTTTAAAAATAACGTCATATGTATTTATCAAAATTTGTACAAAATCTGTTCAACCTCTTTCCCCTATTTTGATTAAAGTAAAAATGAAATTTTAAGATCGAATTACATGATATAATTTATTATTTATAAATAAAATTTTATTTTTAACTTATTATCTATATATATTAAAAATAAAAATGTTAAAAATTATATTTTTTTAATGTCTAAAAATATAATACACACAAATATAAAACATAAATAAACATATCGAAAAATTTGATTATATAAAAACTAAAAGGAGTTCTAATTAAGAGTCTATTGAGTTTGAGTTCATCCAATCTAATTTAATCATTTGATTGGGTTATAAAAATTTAATTTGATCTGATATTATTATTTATTTTAATTTAGTTTGATCTGATCAACTCATTCAATCTATTAATTGAATAGATTAGATCAAATCTTTATTTATAATTTATTTTATACTCTTTTGAATTGTTTTTGAATATTTTAACTTCTCGTCAACAATTAATATATAAGTATTTTGGATTGTTTTTGAATATTTTAACTTCTCGTAAACAATTAATATATAAGTATTTGATGTATAATAAAGTCATAAATATAAAAATAACAATGTAAATATTAATTTTTTATAATATTATTGTTGAAAAAATAGGTTTCTAACCTACGATTAAATGTTATTTTAAGATGTAAGTGTAATCTACCTAAATATAATATAAGTGATTGATTCGATTTCTAATTTTAGATGGTTTGAAATTATATATTTATATATTTAAAATGATAGGTAATAAATTAAATCTCAAAATTGACTAATTTAACAATAAAAAATGTAAATATTTTATGTTTGTCAAAAAGTAACAAAGTATTAAAATTTATGTATCATTTACTTTCTTAAGAATAGTAAATTATTGTAGCAAGAAGACTTTCTTTACTTGTACATACACGAGACAACAGTATTGTCCAATTTCAATATTCTTTGTGTAGTCTAAATTTTATCATACATAAATTTTATTTTCACTCTCAAAATAATAAGACACTCGGATTATTTAAGAAGTAAAATGTTATCGCAATTTCAAGTAACGTAATATTGATTTGAATGAGCATAAATAAAAACAAAACTAACCATAATTCCTATTTTGCTTTGGTATCTAAGGAAACTTGAGGGTGAAACTTATAATTTGCAAATAATTTAAAGAGAAAATAATATAGTTTATGTTTAATTAATATAATTTTAATAAAAAGTCTATTTTGTAAAAAAATTATCCTAAATAAATAATTTTATTTTAAAATTATCTAATAATTTTAAAAGTTTATTTATTTGTTATAAAAAATGACATATATATTTTAAAGTGATTAAAAATAAAATTTATATATAAAATAATTATACCATATAATTAAATTAAAATTATTTGTCGTTAAATACCAATAAATTAAATATTGTATTATAAGTTTAAAAAATATAATTTGTTTAAATTTCTTAAATTTAAAGAATAGAAGCCTAGGAGATCACAAGCGTGTCAGGAAATTAAGACCTACCGTCTCTGTTGTTAAAAGCTTATTGGGACACGTATAAATGTACCAATATAACGCAGTAACACGTGTATCATATAGAATGTGAAGGGGATGTATCAACGGCTGATATTTATTATTTTAGAAAGCTAATCACTAAGTCTCTAGAAGCCGTCTGGTCAGCCCTTTGTTAGAAAAAGGGACATCTGCCATAAGTAGCAGGACCCTACGTTAAATAGTGTCATGGTGTCCATGGAAGAACTTGTCCTTTCAAAGTTATTCTCATCAGGGTGAGAATTCATATTCTCTTTACTTTCTCTATCAGAGAATTTCATTTTCAAATTTCATTATTGTCTCCTTAAATTGAATTCTTGTGAACTCTTCAAAGCTCGTGAAATGGTCGAAATATGCTGTGAAGTATTAAGAGATAACGAAAAGTCCCCAACAATTTTTACTGATCCAAACTCGAAATCTTCGAGATCGAAAATGGAGATTCAGAATATAAATATGGTTCCAGGTTCGTCCTCTGAGGAGAAACACGAGATTGACGAAGAGCGTCAAAAGCTTGAGCCAATTGGAACGTCGTCGTTTGTTTCTGGTGAGGATGACACAAATTCTGTGACGAGTTACGCTTCAGAGCATGAAAAAGTATCTCATGAAGTCGAAGTTTCCGATGTGCCTCTTTTAATTCCGATTCAAGCTCCTTATCCGGTTCCTTTGTTTGGATTCTCGTCGATAAGTGGAAGACGAGCTGTAATGGAAGACGCTGTGACTATTCGTACCTCATTTTGTCATCAATTTCCGGATTTAACCCCAAATTTGCATTACTTTGGGGTTTATGACGGGCATGGTTGCTCTCACGTAGGATTCAAACCCCTAATCCATCTCACTCTAAGTAGTTAAATTTAATCTAATTAATTTATGTTGCCAATCTCGAGTGCCGAAACTTAGTATTGTGTTTGGATTGATTTTTTTTAGGTGGCAACGAGGTGTAGAGAAAAATTGCATAAGCTGGTGAAGGAAGAGCTGGAGAACATAGGTGAGTCGTTGGAGTGGGAGAGAGTAATGGAGAGGAGCTTCAATCGTATGGACCAGGAAGTCTGTGACTGGGACAGAAACCTCGTGCCAGCGAGATGCAGATGCGAACCCCAAACTCCCGATTATGAAGCCGTCGGATCAACTGCCATCGTCGCCATTGTCACTCCTGACAAGATTATCGTCGCTAACTGTGGCGATTCTCGCGCTGTTCTTTCCCGTAATGGCATACCTATTCCTCTTTCCTCTGATCACAAGGTAACTTAAGTTCCTTTATAGTAAGTTGTTTGCTTTTGTAAAATATTTTTGTAGTGATTATAAAGCAGTAGTTATCAAATTAATTATTACTATGAATTCAAACAGCCTGATCGTCCAGATGAGCTGCAGCGAATTGAAGCATTGGGTGGTCGAGTTATCTACTGGGATGGTGCTCGGGTTCTTGGGGTTCTAGCTATGTCTAGAGCCATAGGTTTGTTTCAGCTTACTTGCAGTCTCGGCTTATTTTAACATTAATCCATTAACTTCACTATCTTACGCTTACTTTTTTTTGTTTTGGTTTGGTTTTCACAGGTGATAAATACTTAAAGCCTTACGTGAACTGCGTTCCGGAAGTGATGATAATAGATCGAACAGCGGAGGATGATTGTTTGTTACTGGCGAGTGACGGATTGTGGGACGTGGTTCCAAATGGAACGGCGTGTGGGGTGGCACGTATGTGCGTGAAAGGGAATACCTCCGACATGGCTTGTACTGAAGCTTCAACGTTGTTAACTAAGATTGCTTTAGCCAGAGACAGCCTTGACAACATTAGCGTGTTGGTAGTTGATCTCAGTGGCGACGCGGAAAGGAAAATGGGCAATCGATCATCGTAGTTTGTGTTGTTTTATGGAATGAAGTTCGAATAATTATCACTTTGCTATCAGTTTACTGGGTTGCTTAATCACTTTTAATGTTTTTAAGTTTCCTGAAGAACTTAAGCTAAGGTAGTAATTTTGCACTGTATTGGGATTGGAGTTTTCTGATAAGTAATACTGTAGGTGAGTCAATGAGTCTCTAATGAAGTCCAATAATCACCCTTCAATGAAAAGAGAAAAGGGAGGGAAAAAGCAAAGCTTTTTATATGTATGAATGTAATAGTTTGCTGAAGAACTTCTTCATTGCATCAGATAATGAATATATCTATGATTTCGCTTTGTTTAAGGAATGCATTGTTAATTTAAATATTACTAATCTTAAACAAATTTAGTGAAGAATAGTGATTTTTTTGATTAATTTAATAGTTTGACGGTAAGGTTTATTCTTTTTTGTTTTAAATCATAATTTGAATTACCATAATTGATTATGGGTTGATCTTAAAAAAAAAGTGATTTTTAAATCAATCATAAATAATGGTTTTTATTTCTTTTAGTTTGTTTTAATTAACTAGGCAAAGCTTTGCTTATGGAAAAACACTAGAAAAAAAAAATTAGGCAAAACTATGATTGATCAATCCACTGAGTTATTTTGTTCGCACGACTCATTAGCTTTTCCTGTTGAAAACTAAACCTCTAAAACGTATAATATATCACAATTGTTCTCCTAACACGGTTGGTTTGATAGTGTTTGATGTAATTCTTAAATTTAGAGTTCGAATTGGTTTGGTAGTTCTTGTTTGAAGTAATTCTTAAATTTAGAGTTCGAGTTCAAATTTACTGTATTTGACACAATTCTAAAAAATTTAGAGTTACCTTTGGTTTCATATTATTATTTTACATAACTCATTAGTTATTGATTTATATGATATGATATTATTTGACATAACTCATTATTTATTGATACATGTACATGACATGATTCATGTTTAGCCAATTTGCATTTTACAATATCTTAAGGTATGTTTTTTTTAATTTTTAAATCAATTAAGTAAATTATACAACTAGATATGATTATAAGAACTAGTAACCAATGACAAATTGTTAGGAAAAAAATTAATGGGTTGAAGTTAACACACAATTAAAATGAAATTGAGAATAATAAAAATAAAATAGACACAAATATTTTACGTAAAAAGACCTCCGAATAAATTGGGGTTAAAAATCACACACAAGTGTAGGAGAATCTCACTATTGTAAAATAGGGGTTAGAAAACCTTCTCTCTAGTTACAATAATATAACAATTTTAATCTCTATTACAATAGGAGAAATAATTTTCTCACAAAATAGGGAAAATATTACTTACAAAGAAGGAACAAATTTTCCTCTTTAAGTAGTAACTCACAAGATAACTCTCACAAAAACATTTTTTATATTTCTTATGGATGCTCTGTAGTTTATTTGCTCTTATATTTTGTACAAGTGAAACAAGCTATTTATATGCAACATCTTTGAAGAATTTGTGTTAGCAAAGACTCCATTTTCATCTCTACATTTAATGGTCAAGAAATTAGTGCTCCACATTTAATGAATAAGAAATTAATGCTCTATATTTAATGAACAAAAAATTAGTGCTTCAATAACAACCTTAATTAAATGTCTTCCATGTTTCCTACTTCATCAATTATCAAAATATAACATTAAATCAAGAAAGTGTCTTTACCACTAAACAAGACTATCAATTATCATACAAATCATAAAATATAATTTTTTAACTATATATTATAAATTATGTGATACAATATTATTGATAATTATAATTAAATTTATAAAAAATTATAATAATTTAATTAAAATTGTAATGAATTTGTGATAAATAGTAGTATTGCATGTAAAATAGGGAGAGATATGAAGACGTTATCCTTCCAAATTAATATCTAAATATTGTATAATGACTTTTGAAAAAACAAATTGTATAATGACTAAAACCTAAATTTAATATATGGAAAAGAAGAAGAAGATATGATGAATGAAATTTCCACGTAGTTTATGTCAATTTCTTTCAAAAAGTACGTAGTACTAATTTGTATAAAATTATAAGCATCTATTCGAATAGTAAAAATTAAGATGTTTTTAAATATTGATTATCTATTTTACATTTAATATATATAGAGATTTTAAACTATCCTAAAAAAAATAATATTTTAGTCTTTGAATGAAGAATATATGACTTATATTTGACAAATAAAAATTAAAAAAAAAAGTAAAAAATCTTATTCCTTTAAGTTACATATGTTATATTCAAGGGGAGAAACAAAGATTTTTACTATGAAGTCCTGAAATTACTATCTTCCCTATTCTTCTCATAGGAAAAGAAGAAGAAGAAGGAGCTTGAGAATTAGAATAAATCAATTTTGAAATTTAAAAAAAAAGGAAGAGAGAGAGAGAGAGAGAGCATCTTATACTATCTTTGACTTCCATTTTGATGGAATACAACACTTCTTCATCAAGCGGTTGGTATCATGACACACAAAAATGTGTGATTCGAATATGAGGTAGGAGAATATAAATAACAGAGTAGAGAGGAAAAGGATGAAATAAGGAAGCTATTTTAGAGGAAGTTATCATGGATTGGAGGGTGCTTGTACACACTAGAGTTTAGCCATATATAGTTAGAAATTTGGTAGCAGAAGTTGTTGGGAATCATTAATTCCTTCAATTTCAATTTCAATTAGGGGCTCTCTGTGTCTCTTTTCTTTCATTCACACACTCAAAGCTATAGAAAGTTGGATTTGCGTTGTAGAAACAAAGTTAGTGACAAATTGACAGTCAGTAAATCTGTTCCGACAAGGTACCACGGATAAAATTATCAAATCAAATGTGTTCCATTTTGATCTGTAAATATGGAATAATTTTTTAAATAAGATTATTATTTTATCCAAAGTTTTGGGTTATTTTTTTATTTTAAAAATAAGATAATTTTACCCCATGCATATTTGAATTTATAAATTTGTAATATTATATTTTCTAAATATGCAAGAATAATTATAATTTGAGTCTAGAGTTATTTGAGTCATGTAGCTATAATTTTTATCATATGATTATTAAGGTGAGTTCATTTGATCCTATATTTTAAAAATATTGTCAGTTGATATAAAATTTACAAATTTTTTGTAATAAAATAAAGTTTATACATATTATTAAAAAATTAAAAAAAATGAATATATTCTTATTCTCTCTTCTCACCATTCTCTCTACTTTACCTATCTTTTTAATATTTTATTAATGAAAAACAAGAAAAAAAATTAAAAGAGAAATAATGAATAGAGAAGAGAGAACAAGTGAGAAGAGAGAGAAAAAAAGGAGATGTCAGTACAAGAGTAAGAGAGACAAAGAGAGAGAATTTTTTAAAAAATTTATTAATAAAATATACAATCTTCATTTTATCTTAAAAAATCTCAATTTTTGAAATCTATCATGCTTTTAAATCAATTGATCAAATGAATTCGTCTAAATAATCAAATAATGAAAGTATATGAAATCTATAATTACAATACTTAAAGTACTCGATACTTAATATTTATAACTATAACATATTATTATTTTTAAGTTAGAAATATTATTTTAATTAAAATTTTATATTTTTGAACCATTTTAAATTTAAAAAATATTAAAATTTAAGTTTTGGAGCTTCTTACATCATACCCACTCGTTGCAGTTTAGATTTCAATTATAATATAATATTTTTATTTTAGGTAAAAAGATTATCTTCATTTCATTCGGTGAAATTCCTAATTCAAACCCTCGTATTTGAGGGAATCTTATAACTTTTTTTATTCAAATTTAATGAAAATTTTCTCTTATAATTTATTTTTATAAAAATAAAAATAAATAATAAGTACGAAGATAGCATACAATATATAATATATTAGATATGTTCTCCTCGTATTAAATATGAAAAATTATTAAGTGATCTTTGATCAATCTGGCTTGGTTAACTTAGAGATAGAAATTTTAATTATAAATAATTGAAATTGTAGTTATATGTAAAATTTTGACGATTTGTTTATAAAAAATAACCATAACCGATAAAGCGTAAAGTGAAATGATTATTATAATATAAAAAAACTAGTTAATAGTAACCGAATACATACTAATATTATTTTTATATAAATATAATTACTTAATAAATTCACTTTTAAGATTGGATTTTATTTATTTTTATTTTATTTACAAATATGTACTAAATAGTTAAAAATAAAAATTAATAAATAATATTTTAAATAATGTAGGATAGTAAGGAATATTTTAAAATTTATTTTTTTATAATTAAATATATTTTTAAATAAATATTAAAAATAAGAAGTGTCGTTAAACTGTAAAAAAATTGTTATAAATTTATAATTGATGGTTATTAATCGAATGTATCCGAAATTAATACAAAATAATTATGATGTTAATATAATCGTCTCTACCTATCACGACCAATCATACGTGCACTAAACCAACCAAAATTGGAGAGAGTAGTGCTGATATAAATAACACTTTTTCTTCTCTCATACATTTTAGTGTTATCTCACATATTTTAGTTGATGAGTCATCGTTTTGATCCAGTATTAATTAATAATTTTTCATTATGTATATACTAATTTTTACAATACAAAAATTACCACAAATTAAGAGCGTTAATTGTGTTATATTTGTCTATATTATAGGTGTTTGTATTTGTATTTTTAAGCCTAAAATTTATAATTTTTAATATTATTAAAGTAAATTATTTTTAAATAATATCTTTATTATAATGATAAAAAAAACTTAATACATTAAATTAATAATTAATTATAACATTAAAAATTATTTTTTATTAGATCGATCATATTATTAATTATAATCATTTCCACTAATACTCCAATTCTGATTCACATCTCATTTTCATTCTAATTCTAAATCTCATTATTATTCTATATAATTTCTATTCTCTAAACCCTAATATTTAATATCATTTTATGATAACATATCTTATTTTGTTTTATATTTAACCATAAATAAAACAAGATAAACTAGTATATAAAATTGTTCAACGGGTTAAATTTCAACCCTAAATCCTAAACTATATACATTAAAACCTTAATCCTTAAACTAAAAACATTTGAACCCTATCATAAATATTAAATCTTAAATTAAATACATAAATCATAAATCATAAAACCTAATTGGATTTTCATTCTCATTTTTATTCCTTACTAATTCTTATTTTTATTCTAATTATTATTCTAAATCTCACTCCCTTTCTAATTCTCATTACTACTTCATATATTTCTTTCTTTAAATTCTAAATTTAAAATCTTATTCCATCACATTAAATATATTGTATTTTATTTAACAATAAGTGAAAAAAAAAAGAAATTTTAGAAAATTGATTAATGTAGCTGAATTTCAACTCAAAATTTAAAATCATAAACCATGACCTGAAAAACCTAAACCCTTAAATTCATAAACCAAAACTAATGGAATGTATGTTGGTTGTGTATACTTTGCATAGTCAGTGGCTGAAGTTGGAGTTTGTTACAAAAAAACTCTTACATGCATCTGATCTGACTAAGTTTGGCTTCTCTATTCCTCGCAATGCTTCTAATGGAGTAATACTAGGTAACAGTGCTAAAATACTCGTTCATCATGTTGGTTCTAGTAATGCTTGATGTTACTAATGACTGTCATCTCACTTTGAATGATATGTTACATGCTCCTAAAACTTCTTCCAATCTCATTTCCATCGATAAACTTTTCCATGATAACAACATGTGTTGATTTGATGTCAAAGGAGGTGAAGTGGAGGGAGTTAATAAGAAGGATATTTATTCTTTACAAGAATCTAATTTGTCAAATTGTAAAATTTTCATCCTTTTTTTTATTTTCCCCGTTCTACTGGTTTCACTGTCTATCTTGAAACATTGCATCATAGGATGGGGACCTTAGTCTTTCATTTGTTAAAAATACTGTCCAAAAATATACTTTGTCAGTTTCTTCTAATAGCCACAATGTTATTTCTGGTGATAGTGTGTGCAATGACAAGCTTCAATCTGATATGTTTACTTTCTGTAAATACTGCTAATTAATTGTCCAAATCTCATAAATTATCTTTTAACCATTCTCATGTTAAGTCTTCTAAGCCTTTTCTTCTTTTATACCTTGATTTATGGATAGCTCCATGAGATGTGCCTATTAATGAGAGGTATTTCCTTTCTATAATGGATGATTTTTCTAGGTTTTCATGGATTTTTATGCTTCAATCCAAGTGTCAAACAATCTCAATCATTCTATTGTTACAAACCATGGTCAAATATTAGTTTAATGGCTCTATCAAAGATTTGCAAACTAATGGAGTCACAAAGTTTAAACCTATGATTTCTTTAATTCTTAAAGGAATTATTAAATTCTAAACCCTAACCTAAAATCCTTAATTCATGTTTGATGAATAATAATAGGAATGATAATAAAAATAATTTATGATATATTTATATTTAATTTTATTGTTAATTTAGAATGAAATGTAAAGCATTTTTTAAAAAAAATTAATTTTACTTCATTTATAATTTTATAAAATTTACTTTAATATTTATTATTATTTTGATTTTACTACTTTAATATTATTATTTTGATTTCAAAAAATTCATTCCCATTACATTTTTACTTTACGAACTAAACTAAACATGATTGTTAAACCCTAAATTTCAATTTATAAATCCTTAACTCTAAACTTTGAATCTTAAGCATTACATAAAAAAATTAAACCCTAAACTAAAACAAAAAATAATAATTTAATTTCTATTATTTACCATTGTTATTCCTTTTAAATTCTTATTCTTATTATTTATCCTATTTCAATTCCAAATCCTAATCTCATTCCTATTATATATATATATATATATATATATATATATATATATATATATATTCCCATAAATAGTTAAAAAAAAGTAGTTTAAAAAGTTACTCAAGGACAATTTCTTTTGTGTTTTATATATATATATATATATATATATATATATATATATATATTGCATTTGATCTGATTAATTTTGGCTCCTCTGCCTTCACAATGATTTTAGTAGAGTAATGACAGTGATTTTAGTAGAACAATGATTTTAGTAGAGTAATGACAGTGATTTTAGTAGAGTAATGACAGGTAATGGTGCTAAAATATCCAATCTTATTTTTGTCAATGAACTTTGCCATGATAATGTATGTTGAAGTCTTTCCCATAGTTTTTGTGTCATGGATTTGATGTCAAAAGAGGTGAAGTTGGAGGGAGTAAGTATGAATGGTCTTTATCTATTGAATTAAATTTTTATTATCATTTTTATTTTCATTATCTTTTTATTTTATGAATTAAACATGATCACAAAATTTAATTTGATTTCTATTATTTACCATTATTATTCTTTATAAATTCTTGTTCTCATTCATGTTGCCGTTCCAATTTCAAATCAAAATTTAATTGATTTTTATTATTTATCATTGTCATTCTTTATAAATTTTTATTCTCATTCATGTTTCTGGTTCCAATTCCAAATCATAAGCTCATTTCTATTTGCATTCCAATTCTTATTTCTATTCCATATATATATAACCACAAAGAGGGAGGGAAAAAAAATGTTTGAGACTTTTTTCAATTTTTAATCCCCAGCCTCTGCAAAACAGGCAAAAGGTTTCTTAGCCAAACCGAAAAACCAGTATAAATAAAACAAGGTCAATTATAAATACTTTCCTTTAAGTTTATTAAAATAACAGAAGGATTTTTCAAGTTTAGAAAGAAAAAAAAACAATTACATCTCTTATGGTGATTTTTTAGATCTTTTTAAAGGAGGTGTATGAAAACAAAATAATAAAATCAAGATATCTAAGATAATGTCATATGGCAATAACTTTAAGGATTTTAATTGTCTATTTTCTAAAGTTGATGTGTTTTTTGGAATTTTATAAAATCACAGGGTGTTTGCTATAATTTTCCTAGAAAACAATAATGTAAAGCTTACAAGTTACAACCATGAATTGCCAAAACCAACTATATACATCAATAAGAACATTATCAGTTATTATTCATTGAAGGACCTCAAAATGAGACATTTTCTAAGGATCTAAGATAAAGAAAGGGATATCAGTCCACCTATTTTTGGGCATATGGATGACAATGATTTGAACCATTTTCAATGAAAAAAGAAAAATAGTACTATGGGAATGGATCAAAAAGGTGAAACTAATAAAAGAAAAGCCTTTATTTACTTCATTCAAGGAATAAGATGGTACGAGTGTTCACAAAAGCTATTCCCCAACTCTACACTAAACATATGATCTAAAATTAAAATCAATTTAGAAACAAGTTTTTAGACAAAGTAAGGTTGGGAAAATGTGGGCTCTTTCAATATCAAGGGACTCAATTTGTCCAGCTAACTTCAGAAAGAATTATGCTTCCAAGTTCAATCACATCATATCTTGCTTTCATCTTCAACCCCAGATTTCTTGAGTGCTTTCAACTTTCTGTAACCAACGTCGGTCCCAAATATCCTGCAATACACCAATACGAAACACAAACAAATCGAAAAGTTAATAAATCATAATACTACACACAGCTACTTTGTTCAGGGATGTGTTCCCAGGAGCAAAAGTATACCATATTTCTTTTTCAATTATGCGTATTCGGGAATTAGGGTACTCAAATCTACAAGCCTCCCAGAGAAATACGATTATGGATTATATTCTTACTGAAGAAGTTGCATGTTATCTAACGATCACATGTTGATTTCCACAACCATTATTAACATAGAAAAGCATGAGTATGTTACATAAAAGGAGGTGTAGTATTTAACAAAAGAATAATTCCTAAAGCAACGTTTGATGAAAATTTTGATTTCTGATTAAATAATTAAGTGTGATTTTTTATTTTTTTTGTAAGAATAATCACCGATATATTTGATAAATAATTTACACTCAGTAATTTTCAAGAAAAAAATAAAAAACCACATTTAAATTGTTTGTAACACAAAAAAAAACTTAGAAATTTGAGAAAAAATTTCACAATTATTTACATATTTTAAATTTTTAATCATTTCATTGCAATACTTGTACATGCAAAAGACATAAGACTTGATTCACTTTCTAATATTTGGGGAAAATAAAAAAAATCTGAAATCTAATTAAAAAAAATCCTTTTAAAGATTTATCAATCACTTTATATTTTGAAAATGATGCCTTAAAAATGTGAAAATCAAAATCAAGAATCTTTATCAAACATACCTAATTGAAAAATCACTTGAAATAAATCAAAAATTATGAATCAAAATCGTTTTCAAATACACCCTAATTAAAATAAGCCAGAAAGCTAGCATTTTGTTATATGATTCATGTACTAGCAAATAAACAATAGAAGGGTCTTCCATCCCCAAACGACTAGATTTTAGGTTTATCACGTTACTCCATATATGGAAATTATGATGGCCAACACGGATTAACTGAAACTGCACCACATGAAATAACGTTCATCCATAAAGTAATAGTAGGCATAGTCATAGCAGCAGAGCTGTATTTTTCATAAAATTGGAAATAATAATGAGGTGAAAATGGGGATATGGAAAAGGCTCACCTAAAATAACTATTTCAGCAATACCATCGACTACATTTTATCTTCAATGACTAAGTTAAAGGAAAATTCAAATATTAGTTTCACCTAGATAAGTTACTTACCCTGGCTACGGCTCTCGTGATAATTATTTCAATTATCAATTACCAATTTCTATCTTTATTTTTGAAACTAGGTACATTGATAACTCATTCCCATTTCTATTTTACCAAGTTTTGAAATTTGGCCAAATTTTAAAGGAAAAAAAAAGAAGGTAATGAATTTCAATTTTTTTATTTGACAATCAGAGTTAATAAACCAGTCATACATAACCTTTTTTTTATATGATCAAAGAGCCAATTTTAATGAAAGAAATTGAGTTTAGAACTTAAAAAGTTGAAAATTTCAAATTGGTTATCAAACACACATCATCCAACTTTTAATTTATATTTTTAAAAATTGAAAGTAAAAATTGGTTATCAAAAAACCTTTTTAAAAATTTTAGAAATTGGAAAGCTAATAACAAAACTAACAAATTAGATATTAAAAATTGAAATAATTATCAAACATTATGACCTAAACAAATAAACAAGAGGGATTCAAAAGTGGCGCGTAAAAAAAAAACAAGAAACCATCAATGTTTTACTATATTGGTTTTGGGCAATTCTACACAACCACCTTATATATTAATCCTTAAATCATATGCCCCAAAACTTACCGGTCCATGTATCTAAAGGTTGATGAGTAGTTGCCTGACTTGGTATAAAGCAAACGGTGATGATAGTCATGGAAATCAGCACTGCAAATTTACACAAATTTAAAAGAAGGTAAACAATGTACATTGCCATTTAAATTTTGCCAAATAAACCAAAGATGGAAGGGAGGAAAAGGGGAAAACATGCATATTCACCCGCCATATAGAGGTATAAAGTTAGAAAGACTCCATGGGAAATGGTAACCACAATGTGCCTCAACTGTCTCCAGCACTCTAAGCATCATCCATAACCACAGCGTTATGAGATGGGGCCCAGTGATGGCAGGACCAATAATGGTTGCAAACCCAAGGAATAATATCTCAGCAGGATGAGCATACTCAGAGGTCAGTCCAAATGGAGTAGCATATCTGCATATGGGTAAACATAAATAAGAGCCTCACCCAATATAGACCCAGATATCATACAAAAGTTAACAAAAGCACACAAATTAGACTTGTCAATTGGTGTGGTACAACCCAAATGGACCTGGATTATCTCATGAATTAGTGAGATGTGCCTGAAACAGTACATATGATTTTGAAACGGGATGGTATAGGGTTTTAGTGGGATGGACCTGTGCTGGCCCATTAGGTACTCTTTTTAAAATATTTTTTCTTTCTTTTCTTTAAAATAAAAATAAAAAAGTAAATAAAACACTAAAGCAAGCTGAGAGTCAAAGATGATGACGACTCTGATGCGCCTTGCTGTAAATCCTTGCTGATAGTTAGGATGAGACTAATTTGAAAAACCAAAAAGATGCAAAGAAAGATGGAAATTAGACCCATTTGAGGTGAGGAATATGATTCGGGCTGGGACATGCTTAATTGGAATGAGACTAAATGGGACATGTTTAATTGAGATGGGATTAAATGGGTCTCAATATCTCATTAGTTTACAATATGGGGAATGGGACGGGCCTCTGAATAGACCCATTTACATGACTACACAAAATGATAGTTTAAGCTCTCCTTCCTCTCTCTTCTCTCTTTTTGGATAAACTGATTTAGTTATAATTCTCACTTACTCATGATGTACACTGTGAACATGCTTGTACAACCACTTAGTGTGCAGAACCCTATGGCCCCAGTAGAACACAAAATCCTCTAGAATGAAGTAGAATATTATCTGTGTCGAGATTACTTTCCTGCAAAACAAAATGAGGATTGGCAACGTGTATTTAAGAGGAAATATTGAACAATTTAATGACAAAACCAAGGGTCTCTATCTGTCTGTATAGAATAGCAGCAGCATATAACTACAATGACTATAAAATATGTTTTAGCATATAAAGAACCTGAAAATACCAGGACGGCAGAGGAAGAGTACTCCGCATGCCCATGCATCTAAAGACGGGATATGAAAAAATCATAACTGGTAAATTGACACAAAAGTGGTACAGCAGCAAACGAACTATACATTTCTCTTGAGTAGCGGGGCTGTTATTTTTGGTCTGCGTTGGAGCAGGAAGAAGTTAAAGACACTATTAAGCAAATTCAGTTAGTGACATGAAGAAAATAGTAATGCACAGGGGAAAATACTGGGAGGAATAAGCATATTTGTATAAACCTAACTTCTAGATGAAAATGAATGGTGTTCAACATCATAGAGGAATATTTACTCACTATAGACCCCTTCAACATGCATAAAACCCCAGCAAATAGAAAAGCAATATGGCAACAGTTTAAAGATAAGAGAGTCACCATAGTAAGCATTTCCCTAGCAAATAGAAAAGCAATATGGAAAAAGTTTACAGAGAAGAGAGCCACCATAGCAAGTATCTCAATTACTCATTGAAATAAATATTCAAGAGATTAGTTCTTTAAAAAGAATCAGACACAGGTTGTTACTTTCGAGCTAAAAACTGGACAAAAATAACAGGATATCCAGAATTTACATCATTGTTAAAATTTCCCATTTTCCCCTATAATTTATTCCTTAGATAGTTAAATAAAAAGCTAGTGAGAGAAGCGCTCGGAAAAAAAGAAGTGGTATTAGCACTGCAGCACTGCTGCTTGAAAAAATTAAATTAAAAGGCCACAGTTCTTGTGGATAAAAATAATTCAAAGAGAAAAAGAAATGAAAAGGAAAGAGGCTAAGCGTGAAAAATTTATACCTGAATTTTATACTTGTTCAGCCATCCTGCTCTCTCCAAATATATAAAGGGAAGTCCTGATAAAAAGAAAACACTCTCGTGGAGAAGAAAACTCCCTATACATGCGAGTTGAAAGTCACTGAAATGTGTGATCAGATACTGCATCAAAGAAAAGAATAATTTCATAAATACGAATAACTCATCATAAGTGATACAGGAATAAAAGTATGAAGGATGAAGTAGAACTAACAATTTCTCCAGCAGATGATCAAATTAACAGATCACACAGCGGTGGAAGAACAGAGACATTTTAAATTTCCCAGGAGTTATTCTGCCTAAATATGCCAATTTTCCAGCAAAAGAAAGCACAAACAAAACATGCACTCCTTAAGTGCATAAAACAACACAAATTTTAGATAAGCATTTATTTAGCAAATGTTAAAGTCATCATTCAGTCGTTGAAGTAGATGGCATCAACACAAGAAAAAGGTTGCTATTAGTGCATTCTTGGCCGCAGACTGAAGTGGCTAGTCCAGTCCAAATATATTTAGAGAGCTATGGCAAAATACCAAAAAACAAAATGGGAATTCAGCATGACAGACTGTAGTTTGAAGGTATTTAAAGACTGACCTAAATGAAAAAGTTCGTAATAAGTTCTCCTTTAAATTGTATTAGATTTCTAGGCTTGTTTTAGAGGATCATGATTAAAGAACATTTACTCCATCAGATGGAACCTGCCAAATCAAACGATTCAACCAGACTACTTCATCAAGCATTGTATTTCAGACAATTATTCAACTCCCACATATGTTTGATCTCATTTGCCACCTTTCCCCTATCTCTATGACCTCCACTCATTATACTGCTTCGCATTATAATATAAAATCACTAATAATAATTGACTTGAAAAATAAACACACTGTTCCAAACTTGCTATCTTTTAAGGACTACAGAGTTTGAGCACCTCCAAGTCCCTAATTGAAATCAAATTTGAGCACCCAATGCCACTAATGTCTTAATCAACACCAATCCACAATGTAAAGGTGTAAATTAAAAAAGCCAAGAAACCCATTTAACTAAATACGTTAATAAAAACATATATATATTAAATAGATAAATTTGTTCTTTTTATGAGCATTGCTTCTTTCGTATTTTATGTATGTTTTATCTGTTTATGCATGTGTGTAATAGTGCGAGACAAATGGCTTCTATATAACTGATAATCAAAGCAGCGGAGAAAAATAAACTTTGATCAGGTGTTGAAAGTAAGGAAGAGAAAACAAAACGTAGTACCAGCCAGCCAGATTCGATTAAGGAAGCCATGGAAGCTGTGTTGTTGACAGTGAATACGTCGATCTCACAGAGGGAGGGAGAGAGAGAGAGAGCGCTGTGCACTCTATAGAGAGAGAGAGAGAGAGAGACTCGGAGAGTGTGGAGAAGCTTAGCTAGGCATATGAATGAAGCAGAAGAGCCATCACCTCCCCCACAAGAAGAGACAGACTGTCAAAGGGAATCTGGGCTTTATTTGGGCCTCCAATTATTAGTTTTTATTACTATAAAAAAATGCTCCAAGTTTTTTGTACCCACGATTTTTATATTATAATATGTATTAAAATTATTTTTAAAATTTAAAAATTAATTAATTTTTTTGATAATAAAAAAACATAACGTAATTAAAACGTAATTAGAATGCAAAATTAATTACAAATTTATATGTTTTTACCTTACCATTCTATCTTTTTCTTAATAAGTTTCTAAAGTGATTCCTCCCAAATTATCATTGAAATATGATAGGCAACTTTAAAATATTACTCAATTTTTTGTTCTTTTTATAATAGTTAATATTTAAATGAATATTTAAAAAAATTACAAAAAAATAATATTTTTAAAAGTTACAACAAAATAATACTCTAATAATATTGAAAAAAATCAAATTTGATAATGTAACCATTTAACTAGTTTAAATAATTTTAATTTAATTTAAACAGTATTTAATTGGATGTCATTCCAAATGAAATGATATTTAGAATTTTTTTAATAATAAAAATATATTATATGAACATAAGAGATATTTTTATAGTTACAAATTTTAAGTATATTATTTTTGTTGTTTTTCTTATTAAATTAGTCTAAATAATAGTAATTTAATTTATAAAAAATACTTATTATTATATTATCCAAGCCAAACTTGTAGATTTTACACCGAATAAAAAGATGTATTAAAATTGCATAAATTTTCTCCTTAAATGTAGTAGGTTTACATGCTGTTATATACAATATATGTTCAAATTTATTTATTTTTCACTCAAGAACTCATTATTATATTTCATAAAAAAAATCATTATTACGTGAACCAGGATTTTTTTTCCTCTAAAGAAGGGTGTTTGGTGAATTGTATGTTCAGTTTCACTTTTTGCTAAAATTTGTTTTGTTGTTGTAACTCTCACCATTTGTAGTAGTATTAATTTTATGGTTATAATCAAAGCACGTTACATTTTTTTTTAAATAGAAAAATGGTGGTTCATTTCTTGTTTGATTGGAGATTGTATGGACGAATTTCTATTTGGAGAAAGTATAACGTGTGGACGTTGGTCATCCCACGACCATGTCCCAACAAATAGCATATTAGCTTAGTCTTCTTTTATTAAATTAATTAACAAAAGTAAGTCACGACATAATTTTAGGCTGCATAACCACTTTATGAGGTGGTTCGCAAACCCACGTTGGTACATACACCATTCCAGAATGTCATTGAAAATTTTGAAATCTCAAAATTATGTATGTATAAGAGAATGCTTTGCAACTCACATTCTTTGCCAATACCTTAATAAGTCATGATTTCTGCTTGTTCTGTTAGATTGTTTCTTGAGAAGGTGTAGCAAGGAGGATTAATTGATTCTAAGTCGAGTATGTGTCTTGATAAAATTAGTAGAGCACGAAATTTTTGATAAATGCATAAAAATAAAACTAACCCTTCTCTCAAGAACATAATTGATTTCTCAATAACTTGTGAAATGGAATCCAATCTTGTCTTTAATCTTTTGCTAAGCTTCTATTATAGATTCTCCCACCAGCAACGATCATCACTGCTCCTACATGGATCTTATCCCCTCTGGGATCCGGCAGCCTCTAATGATACATAACAAATAACCTCGTACTATATATGTTATATAATCAAAGCCTGATCGTCAGCTCTCGCATATCATAACTGACATTGATCACCTTGTGAATTATCACTTCGGGCTTAAGATAGATGCTGCGTTTAATATTAATCCTATTACTAAAACAATATGACGAAATCAAATTCACACATGTAAAGGCATAACAATATAAAACAGTATTTTTCAGATGGGCTAGAACAAACATTGGTTTATAATTCAAGCGTGAAAATACCTTAGGAAAAATCCAGCAAAATTTCAAGCAAAAAATCTTTATAAGCTTAATAGAATCCGGGACTGAAACAGAGGGGATATTGGATGGTGGAGAAAGTAATAGTGCTGCTTGCTCTAATTAGTCCTTGGTGTGGCCCATTCAACTCGGAGGATTAGGTTGTCGTAACCATAACCGTTAAGTTTGTTGATAGCTCTCTGAGCATCTTCCCTGTTAACAAAGTTAACAAAACCAAATCCCCTGCTAATACCAGTCTTTTGATCAATGGCAACATAAACACGACTTACAGCACCAAATGGACGGAAAAGATCAAGCAAATCAGGCTCTCGTGTGTCCTCGGAAAGGTTGGTGACACGAACAGAGTTCTCATCATTTCTTCTTCTCATCTCAGTTCCACTTCGGTCTGCTCCAGCACCAGCTCTCAAGGTAGGAGGAACATAAGTTGACTTGGCTGTGCCTGTAGTAGCAGGAGCACCTTCTGTCGCAGCAGGCTTCTCCACAAAAGACTCAACAGGTTGAGCAAGATCCTTGTATGGGCACCTTGAAGTCCAGTGATCACCTTTCTTACCACAAGTTCTACAAACCATGAGAACAGCACCACCTTTTCCAAGTTGAGCCAAAGAATCTCCTGCAGCCTTTGGTTCTTCTGCCTTGCTACCTGTTGGTTTTTCATCATTAGGATGCAAGATGTTTATGATATCAATGAGACTGTCCTAACAAGTTGGAAGTACTATTATGATGGGATACAGTGAGTTTTGCTCTGTAACAATAATTGCATATTTAAGAAGAAAAAAACTGTAGAAATCTGATCATATCAACGCAAGGACATTCGAGAAACTGCCCATAACATGGTAACAATAGTTCTAATATGTACTTGGCAAAGAGTACACTAACAATTCACCAAACAAGATTCCAGCCAGCAACTTATATGTAAGCTAAATCCTAATCAATGAAAACTCGAAAATAGAAAGTACATTTGCTAATTAATAAACACTAGCAAGAAAAGGAAAACAAAGTAATACAACGAATCAACGACCACTCTATGGCATTCATGGAAATTGGTTCTAGGGACCGAGAAAATGTCATGAAACAAGATAGAGATGTCTAATGCCAAATTAAAGTGGAATAGAGGAATTGATATCACAGACAACTGCATGTTCATATTCCTCAAATCATAATCCCTAGATTGCTCATTTAGCAATGCATTTGAAACAAATGAGTAGCAATAGTTTCCCCTATTATCCCGAAACAATAACACAAGTCTGGCATTCATTCGTCATAGTTCTGGCTTTAACCACTAGATAAGGGAAATATAATATATTTTAGAAGAGTTTAAGTCAAAATTAAAAAAAAAAAGGTAGACAAAACCTATCACCTGTAATAGGCACATATATATAAAATGCAAAAATAAATCCACCAAAAACCCTAAAACGGTGATATCAACTCCAAGCTCGTTACTGAAAATCGACACAAGAAAGAGACATACCGGGAGCCCTAGGGCGCTCGAGAAGAATCTCCTCAGTGGAGACCATGGTAAGCCTACTCCCAACATCCTCATGGACAGCGTCGCCGAACTTGGGCCAAGATCGGCGCTCAACGGCCCGTTTACTGAGTCGAGCTTTAGCAAGCTTCCGAGTACAAGATGTAGTAGTGATCTTCACTTTATTACCATCCTCGTTAAATTTGTACTCAATAACCTTCTTGATTCCATTCTGGTCCGGACCAATCACCTGTTTGGGAGGCAATAGAAAATCCAAATCCTCTCCGTCGTCCTCATCTAGCTCACCCCACCGAAGTTTCGCCGGCGGATTATGGTTCTGAGTCTGCGCCGATCCTGGTCGTGACATTGCTGCGATGGTTTCCGTGGGCATGCTGCGCAGAGGGAACGAAGGAAGAGGAAGGTTTTTGGCTGGTGGGTGGGAATTGAGATTTAGGGCAACAAAATTGATGGGGGGACCCCAGAGAAACGTAGATAAACTGTTCGAGATTTTCACCGCTACTTTTTGGGCCAAAGGCCCATTTAAAGTCTTTTAGTATTTAGAATTTTATATTGTCAAAAATATTCAAGACATCTATTATTCATTAAAAAAAATGGTGGCCTCACAAATTTTTAATAATTTTTTGTTTTGACAATTTGACAATTTTATAATTTTATATTTTTAATTAAAAATATATTTATCATAATTTTTTTGATAAATAATTAATTAATATTACATAATATTATTAATAAAAAATATATATCATCACTTTATTTCTTTAATGTAAGTGTGTAACATGACAAATCAAGCGGCCCATGCTACTCCCCTAACTAAATTGCAACTTGGGGATTTTAGGGATGGATCATTTTAGGCTTCTTTTCAACGCATCCTCCATGGAATTAAAGATAAAAGAGATAAGATTGACCATATCTTACTTTTTGTCTATATATTGATTTGGTGTTCGATTTGATATTTATATTTATTTTAAAGTGAATTTAAATTATTTTAATTTATATTTATATTAAATCATTATATAAAATTTATTGTATAATCAACTATTTGATTCATAAATCTTACATATTTGTATTTAAATTAGAATTGTGTAATAATTTTTAAATAAAGTTTGATTTGTAATCAATTATATTTTAATTATCAGTTTTTAAAATTATTGTTGTCCGGTAATTAATTGTATTTTTAAATTTAAAATTAAATTACTTTAGAATTAAATTATATTTTTACACATATTGCTTATTATTTTTTAAACTTAAAAAAAGGGTTTTCAAAAATATTTTAAAGTTTAAATTTTTTTAAGAGACAATGAAAGAATTTATTTATACTTTTTAACCAAATAATGGTTAATTTTTTAATGAATTGAAAAATATAAAATTAGTTTTAAACACAAATATATAGAATTCGTTACAAAACAAATTTGTAAAGAATAACTCAATAAAATAAGTAAAACATTGTGAGTTTGAAAATAAAAATTTAATTTAGATTGTTCATAATGAATATTTATAAAAAATAAAACTAGATGATAATAATATAATAATTACCTAACTTTTGGCTAAATCTTCACATTTTACCACAAAGATTAACTAAATTAAATAAAGAATTTTGTTAGTTAAAAATGTATTCTATTTGAATAAGTAACAAATTTAAAATTTTAATTCTAATATAATTGTGTGAGTAGTATAAAGAAACATAAAAATTATATTAAACAAAAAATAAAATTTAAATTAGTCTTTATTTTTAAGATATTAGTTACTCAAGCAACTTTTGTATGACGTAGACATGTGAATGGTGAAGAAAATATTGGTTAATTATTATTTTACGTGATATATATATATAAGGGTCTAAATACTAATATTTTCTTGAAAAAATTAAGATACATCAATTCATACAAGTTTTTTTAGTTTAGTTAAGTAAATTTAGTCAATTAAGATACACCAACTCATACATTTTTTTAAAGTTTAGTTCAGTATATTTAGTATGAAATTCTCGAATTCAAAAATTCAAAATTTAAATAGCTTATTATACTAAAATTGATTGGATGACTAATAAATTTTGTTAATTATAATTTATTATTTAATTAAAAAATTTTATACACGTAGTAATATATATAGATGTTCATAAACCGATCTAGACCAAACTAAAAAACCATATCAAATCGAATAAGAATGAATCGAACAATTTAATAAATCAAACAGTTTGATTTGGTTGGTATTAATTTAAAAACTGATCAAATCAAACCAAATCGATTTAATAATATATTAAAAAATTTATATTATTTCTCATTGGAGGTGTCAAAAAATCGAAGCAAATTGAAAATCGGATCGGATCAAACGGTTTTATAAATCAAACGATCCAGTCTCGTTTGTATTAATTAAAACCATTTCAAATAACTGATTCGATTAAATTTTTTCCCCAAAAATCGGATCTTACGAGTTACTAATATATATGAGATATTCGTGATATTTTAAAATAATAAATTAGATATAAATTATATCAAATTAATATATTTTTTAAATAAGACACCATTAAAATAATACCTTAGAAATCTAGAAAAAGAAATATCAAAAATAAAATTATAATACTATTAAATTAAGAATCTAATTTATTTGGTATGATTAAAAAAAAATTTAAGTTTGGTGAAATGTAAAAAAAACAAAAAATTGATATTTGATAAAATGATTAGAAGTTGTTGTAACAATTGGTTATGATTAAATAGAAATGGTGTTGAGTTGGTAAGTTTGAATCTATTTAAAAAAAACTTGCTAAATTAGACTTAAAAAGTTTAATCCTCAAAGTTAAGAAGCACCAAATTCATCTTTCATTGAAAAATAATTAATACAACTGCATTCCACCAAATGACCAAAAAGTACAACGGAGTATATAAAGCCAAAGCAACGTAAAAAGAATACAGTATTTTTATAGTTGAATAACAATAGAAATCATACAAATCTGATACATATCAAACAAAATCCTTAGTGTTTTAGATTTGAACGCCATGATCCACCACTCTCCTATTCACAAAACAAATAAACAAGAACAGAAACGTAAGGGACAGAGTACAAATTCTTCTACCTGAAAATAAGCAAAAAAATAATCATTTTCTAGAAAGAAAGAAGAAAAAAAAAGTAACAATAATCATTAATCACAAGCATACAAAATTTTAAATCAGGTTTAAAATAAATTTTAACAAAAATGTTAATATGTTTTAAAATAATTTTATATATTATCTTTTATATTTTATTTTAAATTTTAAAAAAATTAAATTAAACACATTAAATAAAAAAACTCTTATAAAATTTAATTAATAATGTTTATACTCAAAAACTGATGGTTAATTAATTTATTTATCACTATATCACATAAATTTCAAACATCTCATAAAATTATACAAAAAAAAAATTAATATATATATATATAAATTCACATGCAACACTAGCCTTTAACTAATAATCACAAAATTGTCAAACTTCAATACCAATATTACCTCCGGTCAAATTCTAAAAACATCAACCACCATCACCGCCGCCCCCACCATGAGCACTACCACCATCACCACCACCGCCATGAGAACTACCACCATCAACCACTGCCACGATAGTTGCTGTACTCAACATAGCAGCAGCTGCACCAGCATCACTGCTTGCAGTATTGGTAGCTCCCTGATGACCACCTTCAACCTGATGATCACCATCAGTTGTGGAAATATGGCCTTTGCTTTTTCGATTAGGACGAGGTTTTTCATGAGATTTGTGCTCATCGTCTTCAGTGTCTTTATGGCCTGAGAAACAGAAACAAAAGCTTTTGCTCTTCATGATCTTCTCAACTTTGATCAGTACAACAAAATCCTGTCAAAGTTTTACTCCTGTTATAGGAGTCTCCAGCATTGAGGTCCCATGATCTTAATTATTTGACATGATTGCTTAGCAGAGGTATTTATTCAAATTACTTTAGCCTATAGTTTTAACTCACCTACCAATTTTCTTTTGTAAAGTAGTACTAGATAAAATCAGTGATTTATGGCCAATCATACCTCCCTGTAATCTGAAAATAAAATAGTTTCCTTTTTAGGTAATTCAAATACATGTATACATAATTGATACTGCAATTACAATTTTTTTATATATACAAGAAAATAGTTTTTAAAAAATGAAGATAACAGAGCCCAAGATTCCTTTCAAGTAAAAAAAAAAATGTTGAGGTCCACAAAAATAATAATGGAAAAACTTTATAATATATGTGTTGAATGTTGACAAATGACAGATGCTGCCTACTAGGCAGGTGCACTTTCTTCTTTATCAATGGACAGGTTGTTGGCTAATCATGACTTGCCATCATTTATCCCTATATCAAGCAATATTTTATACGTTATCCAAGGATTACCATTCTATTAATCATAGAGATTAATAATTTGTGAGGGGTGGCGTCCACCTATAAAAATTGCAAAAGTAGGATCATTTCTTTGGATTAGAAAAGAATATGAGCAGGCGCTTTCTTTGATACAAATTTTAAGGATATAATTTTTGTTTTTTCATACTCGGAGTCTTGAGAAGTGAAGAATTTTAAGGTGAGATAGATTCACACTCATAACCCATCTGTTTTTGCAGAATTTTATCCAACTGTACGACTCTTAGATAAGTTTAATGTCTTATAGAGTAAATATTCGAAGAGCATCGATAAGTTCTTGGGTGGAGGGGCCAATAAGATCAGATTGTGTCAAATGAATTGAGAAATATTGCATTTAAGAGAAAAAAATCATTCTCCAAATAAAAATGATACTCAATTTTGAAAAGTGCCAAGAAGTTAAATCTTACACCCCTTTTATTACTATGTGTATAGTTAAGAAAGTTCAACTGCGATGGTCAGAGAGTGAGGATGAACAGAAGTTTGGTCTAGCCAACTGCTGAAAATTTGCCAATTCATGTCTGATGCATCTGTGGTGTTGAAGCCTCTTATTGCATCCAGTGTTTCAGATGTAGTTTGATTTGACTTTTTGTTTTTCACAAAGCTTTCAAAATTCAAATGTACAAGTTGTGTATAGGTAGGTAAACTAAAACCAAATGAAAACTTAATAAATGAATGTGCTACTTTCAAAAGAATTTCGTACAGGAGCAAAATTGTCTCACGGCCTTACAATACCTAGTCTCATCTTGAAGATGACGAGATTGCATTTCAGGAGAATTTAGATCAACAAAGATGCAAACCTTGCCTGTGCCTTCATCGTACAGACATAGTGCCTTCTTGTTTCATCTTGATGAGGTTGCTTTCTATGTTCCGCAGCACTGGTTTATAGCTAGAAATAGATAAAATGAGATCAGTCTAAAATTGGCTTGCAGAAGGCATTGTTAAACGAACCAATAGAAAAATAGAGGGGGGGTCTCACAGGCGTGCAAGGCCATTGTATGCCTGAGTGGTTTGCTGGAGTTGTGCTGAGAGCTGCAATACATCTGCAGATAATGCCTCAGCCTTGCTCTGTTCTTTTGCTAGTTGACCCTGTAAAGAGCAGGTAAACTTCACAAACTGAGAACATGTTTGATAATGATTATGATTTGTGGTTTATCATCTCTGACTAAATAATTGATTTTTATAATTTTTGATTCTTTTGTAAAAATAATCACCAGTGAGATTTTAAAGAAAAAACATACAAATTATTTGATAAGATTTTCTGTTTTTCAATTATTATTTTTTTCAAAATTTTTTAAAAAAGAAAGTTTTGATTATTAGAAATTTTAAGTTTTTAAATTTCTACCAATATTTATTTATACAAAAATCATAAGAAAAATTTACTCTAGAAAAAATGTTTGGTGAAAGAAAAAACAGAAATCAGATTAAAAAAAATCTTTATTTTAAAGATTTGTGAATCATCCTATATTTTGGTAATAATTCCTTAAAAAAATAAAATCAAAATCATAAATCGTTGTCAAACTTATCATACCTACTTAAAAAATTATTTGAAAAAAAATCAGAAATCATAATTCAAAATTGTTATTAAAGACACTCAAATAATTTACCATAAAACAAATAAGTCTCTGATGGGCTATATCCAAAATAAATATGCCAATTGCACACAATATTACACTCTCACAAATTATTTTATGTCACCTTGATCCTAAATAGCATAACTTCTTAATTCTCCTAAACTACCGTGCTATTTGGCATGCATGTATCAGTGTGAGTGCAATTACATTCCTCTTTCCTAAAATAACACAAAATTTGATGAAAAAAAAGATTGTTTTCGCTAAATAACACAAACTGTAGATGAGGCCTCCTCATATGGTTTATAGAGAAGGTCACAAATGAAAGCCCTAATAATCTAGATGAAGTCAGATGAAGGCACCTTCATATACCAGGTCAACAGTGAAGAATGGCTGGTCAGCAATGATCACCATTCAATTATGTCAACAATGAATCAAGGTATTTTGGACATTTGGTTCACCTTCATATATAATTTTCATTTTTGAAAAGAAGAATAAGAAGAAGAAAGAGGAGCCTTTTACAAAGATAGTGTTATTTTGGGTGAAAAAATGATGCCACTACCCAATTTTTATGTTATATTGAACAATTATTTCAATTTCTATATCCCATATTAAGTGCTTCATAATTTTGAATTTCAAATGAATTTTCCTCTGGATACTATCTGTGAACTGAACAGCCAAGGAAACCAACTTTCTCTACTATGCCATGTTTTTTTTACACCCATATTTCCAATGAGGTACTATTGCTTTCTTACAAATAGATGCAGCATCCAATCAAAAACCAACCTTGAGAGAGAGAAATTCAGTTAAGCCGGCATCATTGATCCCATCTTTAATAGGTTCTACAAAGCCCTTAGCCTGATCAGTTCTCAGTTTATCTAGAACTCCACGAAGCTCTTCATTTTGCTTTAGACAGTCCTTCACCTGTGAGGTACGGTGTGTTAGTAGGCACAATTCTCAAGCAATGAAATTTGGCATGATAGAATAATCAACTTCTACATAGATGTCAACAGAGTAAAAGGAAAAAAAGAGAAGAAAAAAAATGTTCAGCCAGACTGAAAGAGGAAAATAAAAGCCAGAAACCTTTCAAGAACCATCACGGAGATGTCTCCCACTCTTGAATTGGAGCCGGATCATCACAAACTAGTTTGAAATGAGCCGTAATTTATCTAAAAATTTATAATATAGTAATGAAAAGTTCTGTGAGATTTTAGATCCCATTTTATCTTTCTTGAATCTCAATGGTAAAATTCAAAATATCTTCTAATCTTTCTCACTAATCATTAAGGTGAATGTCATTTCTGGAATTTCTATCATGGTTATCCCAGATTTTAAAAGATATTTTTTAATCTCTCAACTTTGACAAAAGTGACAAATTAAAGAAAAATAATATTATTATTTTAATAATTATGAAATTTGTGGTGTTTAGTCTCTCAAATTCTAACAGATTTTTTTAATCTCTCAACTTTAAAAAAAGTGACAAATTAAAGAGAAATAATATTATTATTTTAATAATTTCTCTATTATAATATTATTTTTTACTATCAAATAATTAAAATGAGATAAAACACGAGTCATTATAAGGGTAAAAATGAAATTTAGTATGAAATTACTTAATAAAAAAAATCAACAATAATAACATTCTAACATAAAATTATTTAAATATATATTTATTTTTTTAAAAATAAAAATCAATAAAATATTAAAATAAAAATAGTGATAATAACTAAATA
The DNA here is from genome assembly GCA_033030585.1 of Hippophae rhamnoides. NCBI lineage: Eukaryota > Viridiplantae > Streptophyta > Magnoliopsida > Rosales > Elaeagnaceae > Hippophae > Hippophae rhamnoides. Next base: position 4,117,580 of record CM065431.1, read on the forward strand.
ATAAAATGAATATTTTGTAAATTTTTTATATTAAATGTTATTTTATCATTGTTAAATAATCGAGTTTTAATTACTTGACATGAAATAATAATATTTTAGTAAAAAAATATTAAAAAAATATTATTTATCTTTGGTTGGATCCTTTTCTCAAAACTAAGGACTAAAAAATACATTTTTGAATAAGAGGGACTAACTGCACAATAAAGTTTAATTTAAGGGTATTCTTATGCTTAGATGATACCATATGTATAAAAAAAACAAGTAAGGTGTCCATGTTAGAATAAGATTATTAAAAGGGGTTTATGTTAGCTTATTTTCCTAATCTAAGAAACTTATCTAACACTTTTCTCCTAAATAAATAAATTATAAAGTACTACAAATGCACAAAGACACCATTCCAAGCAAATATGAATGCTATCTTGCTTTTCAAAAGCAAAGTCCATCTAATTTAATGATGCAGAAGGGAAGCACGAATATACCAATAATATAGAAACACTTAAAAAATAAGAAAAATATGAGCAAAGTTTAAACTAACCACACTCTCTAACAAGAGGACATTGTATTTGTATTATGAAATAAACACAATGAAATTATTATCTAAGCAATCACTCTAACAAATTTAGAATAAGAAAAACCTAACTATGTTATCTATCTTTAGACGAACACTGTAACAACTCTAAAATAGAATTAGCCTAAAGATATTCCTCTATCTCACAAAAAGGAGGACTTCAACTTCAAAACAAAACAAAGAAAAATTATTCCTAAAGATTAAAAATAAGGGAAAAAAAGAAAGAAGATAACTTCTCTAATATTATTAAGTTGATTATTTTTTAGGATATCTTATACAAGCATAGAGTCTAACTATTTATAGTTGAAAAGACTCTAGAATAGTTCATAAAGTTCTATGTGGGATTCTAGCAATACACACAAAAGAATTCTAAATGAATGTTTCTACGTGGGACTCTAATAATACATAAAAATTAAAACACTAAACAAAATAAGTTATTACTTTAGTATAACTCTAAACAAAAACCCTAAACAAAATAAATTACTTTATCTTTTCTAATCTTATCCCGTATTATTCCCCTCCATTTATTTAAAACTCGTCCTCGAGTTTTCTTTAAATGAGGATAATAATACTTGTAGCATTCATGGATCTTCAAAATTGATTTTTCTTGTTGTTCCACTTCCTTAAACAATATTAACCAAATATTATCTACATGCTCACCTTTAAAATTAATATTTTTAACAAGTTCTAGAACAATGAAATACGACTCGATATCTTGAAGATTATCTGACAACTTTTGTTGCTTTAGAAAATAATTTGTTGTGATGTCAAATAATTTATAGTATTTGAAAGTAGTGAAAACGCTTAATTCTTTAACTACAAGAACATCTACAAGTGCCATGATATTTGAATCTTCTTTTATGGATATAATTTCAAGATCTAGACTAACTCACTTTGTAAAAATATTTCTTCTTCAAATTCTTCTTTCTAAATTTGTATGATCTCTAACATAGGTTTGTTGGCCTCAATGATATGGTTATTTTTGTCTTCGACTAAAACAATCTCAGGAAACTTGTTTTCAAAATATCTTTCTTTCACTTTTAAAGCTTTAAGCGAGTCTTTCCTTTTTGGCAGTTTATATTTAACCCTGTGTTGAATCATCTTTTTCGTTCGAGTAAGATTTTGATTTTGAGTTTTTCCATAATCTTTTTGAATAGGAGCTTGATTCATATTTTTGTTTAATAACGCCAATGATTCAAACAGTTTATTAAGAGCTTGACTAACCTCTTGACGAAATTCTTGAAATTCTTTTTGTGAAATACCTTTATTATGTTCCATTGAACCTATATGAACCTTAGTCTAATACCAGCTGACGCAAGACGTAAGCACGAATATACCAATAATATAAAAGCACTTAAAAAATAAGAAAAATATGAGCAAAGTTTAAACTAGTCAGACTCACTCTCTGATAAAAGGTTCTTATTTGTATTATGAAATAAATACAAGAAAAATATTATCTAGACAAACAATATAGCAAATCTAGAATAGAATAAAACTAGCTATGTTATCTATCTTTAGATGAATACTCTACCAACTCTAGAGTAGATTTAGCCTAAAGGTATTTCTCTATCTCATGAATAATAGGACTTCAACTTTCGAACGAAAGAAAAAAGAGTTATTCTTAAAAAATAGGAATAAAGGAAAAAAGGAAGAAGATAACTTCTTTAATATTATTAAGTTGATTATTTTCTAGGATGTCTTATACAAGCATAGTGTCTAACTATTTATAGTTGAAAAAACCCTAGAATAGTTCATAAATTTTCTATGTAGAATTCTAGTAATACACACAAAAAAGAATTTTAAATGAATGTTTCTATATGAGATTCTAGTAGTAAATAAAAATTAAAACTCTAAACAAAATAAGTTATTACTTTAGTATAACTCTAAACAAAATAAACTACTTTCTTTTTTCTAATTTTATCTCGTATTATTTACTCCCTTTTTTATACCCCTGGTGGGGGTTCAAAAATCTTGGACTTTCCTTTAAATGAGTAAAAACACAAAACAAATAGGGTTTCTAAAATGACTAGTCCAACACAACACAAATAGGTTTCTAAAATGACTAGTCAAACACAAAACAAATAGGGTTTCTAAAATGACTAATCAAACATCGTCAAATCCTACTCACTAAAGCAGTTACCTGATTCTCCCACTTCATTGCCATGCTCATTGCCACCTCATAAGAACTTGAAAGATTTGAATTCTCCTCAAAAAGCCTTTCTATCTCAGAAGATTGTGAATCAATCTGCACAATTATATTTGTTAAGTGGCAAATGCAAAATAAACTTCCAACTTATAATGAAAGTAAACACAGTTCATGACCATTACCTCTGTCAGAAGTTTTTGCCTACTACTTTCCAATCTCTCAATCGCTACAGCCATGTCGTGTAATTGCTTTTCAAGTTTCTCCTTATCCTCCTGAAATAAGCGGGGGGGAAAGGAACCAAAAAGCTAAAGTTAGCCTTTCAGCTGAGACATCAATGAGTTTTACATTTATCACTGTTCATCTGAAGTCAACTAAGAAAGTTTAAGCATGGTAACAATATTTGATTAAGACACTACAATTATAGTAAATTGATGCTCTCATAAACCAAGGATAAGATTAAAAATATCGATATCGATTTGAAATCAAGATTTAAATTTTATGAAAATCTCAAAGATATTGTTGTTGCCGATGAAAACTTAGAAAAGTTATAAGAAAACTACGAAGATTCTATCAAAATCATGAAATTTATTTATAAAACTTTATAATATATCAAAACAATCAATTATTTATATTTTTAAACTAATTTCTTATTTAATACATATATTTATAAAAAATTGATATTCAATTTGATCAATAAGTCAACTAATTAATCAGAATATTACCAAATAACTAGTAAAAATCTGAAATAATTATTTAGAATGTAATTTTTAATATTATTATAAATAGATAAACCTTGACAGTACATAATAGAATTTAAATTATGAAGAAAAAAAAATTATATACGTAAAATTAGTAAATTAAATATAAAAATAAAGTAAAATAATATATACATATATATATATATATATATAAGTATAAAATATTGTCCTAAATAAATAATATTATAATTGAAAATTAAAAAAACTATAAATAGATAGATTTAAAAGTAAATTATTTAGGAAATAAAAAAATTAACATCAAACGATATTTTATCTATATTTATGGACATTTTGTTAACAATTTTATGACAATATCCATAGTATCTACGATATTTTGACAAAAAATAATTTTTTCTCAATATTTTCTCAACGACGACATTTTTTCGACAATGTCACGACATTCTCGACATTTTAAACAAAAAAATATGACTATTAAGTTTTGATGTCGGGATGTGAAAAAATGTAACAATATTGTCGACATTTCAATCCTTGGTAGGGACCAAATAGACAAACGTTAGACTTGCTACCACACTAATAGATCATCACAGTAGCTTAAACCAATGAACTAACCACTGAAAATTCCTTCTTTGGTGATTTTTCTGAAACATCTGCAGTAGAAAAGGAAGCTACTAACATTAAAACGAATCATAGCAAACTAAACTTGCTTGAAAAAGGCTAGAATTAACATATTGTTAATACAAGCCAAGGAAGAACGTAAGAAAAATATATGCCCAAAAGCAACCAAAATCACAAAATAGTGATTGCGGATGTTTGATGCCAACTGTTAGATCTTACCCACAAAAATTAAAGGTGAATGAAGATTTTTCCTAATCTATTATCTATGTCAAGGAACAGAGTGAACTCTAGAGAACAAGAGATGTAAGATGTACCTGTTACTGTTCTAAACATAGAAGAAAGCTTCTCTTCCAACTCCTGTTTTTCAGACATGAGCATAGAAGTTCGAGCCTGCTCCTCTACCAAAAGATGTTGCTCTTGCTGCCTCAATAGTGAAACTTGCTAAAATATAGGCAAACATTAAGCACAGCAAACAACGACTTCAAATTTTAGGGGAATTAATAAGAACCAGTATATGCATTGTTACCTGTAACTGAGATTTCAAGCTAGCTAACTCCTTCTCTAAACTATGTAGTTCATCTGAGGTAACTCCAAGAGATGTAGCTCCTAATGAACCACTCATTGATTGTTGTTGTATTGAATTCAGTTCTGCTCTCAGGGATGCTGCATCTTCCTCAGCCTATAGGAGAAAAAAAAATGGTAAACAAACAAAATTAATATGCCTTCATGTATTTTATACAGAACCAAATTGCATACTCTATATTGTTCTTCTTCTGCTTCTTTTAAGCGTTTCTTCAGTGCACGAAGCTGGGTTGAAAGATCCTCCTGCACTAATACACCAAACACACATCAGAGAAAACTGAACAAACAAAAAATGCAAGAAATGTACAGAAACACCGAGGACATGCACCTTTGCAACAAAGGCTGCATCTTTCTCCATCGCAACATCCCTCAGAGCTTTTCTCAAAGAAGGTACTGTATTTTGCTCCTGCAGTTGACAAAAACTAAAATAAATTACGGGCTGCAATATTAGAAAATCAACTTCATATTTGCATGCAGTAATTCTTAAATGGATGTGGAAATACACAAAGAAATAACTAAAACCGTGGAATATAAACATAATAGTAGACACCAAACATTAAAATTTACTACTATGCTTCACCAATAAAACCAATCATAATAATCAGGTTTCCTAGGTCGTAACATAAAAAACTAGATTATGGACTCAGTATGAAAATTCAAAATGCCTGCATTGGTCAATCAATATATATATACAACGTTTGAGAAGCAAAAAAAAGGCATCAGATATAGCACATTTGCAATGGAATTCCATTACTAAGCTAGAGAAAAATAAGAAAAATTATCCCAGTCCGATTAAAAAGCATGAAAAATCACAAAAAAAATAGCTAAAAGTTCCCCATAAATATATAGGAAACCTACCCAAACAAACATACAGAGTCAATGATTTTGCTTACCAGATCATTTAATCGCTTTTGCAGCGCATCATTATTTGCTTCTGTTGTTTGTAGCTAAAATGCTCAGAATAAACAAAAGATATCAGATAAGATTAGATAATTACTCAAAAAGCTCCTTAACAGCTATACCTACATAAAACTAGCAAGCAGGTTCTTTTACCTTTGAAGTTAATATCTGATTTCGCTCCTCCAACTCTGCATTCTTCTTCTCAAGGTCTTTTATCTGAGCTACTAAGCCGCCAATATCTGTCTGCAACAGAACCAAAGTTCCATTACAACATAAATCAAAGATGCAATGCACAGAAAAATGTAAATGAACATATTCCTCACATGGTGATTCAAATAAGTAATAAATTTCAAAGTTAATATTATCCTTCCAATAGTTAGTCCTCAAGATGCTTCTTCAAACACATAATCAACAATGCTAATTTCATTCATCGCATGCTAAAAGTCAAACAAATTTAAGTCCCTCTTAATTGTACTGAATTATACCCTCAATCATCCATAATAACCAAATAGAAGAAAATGAAACGACCAAGGAAATGACATCATACCTCAGAAAGCCGATTTCCGCTCTCTGATTTTTTCATACTTACGGTATCTGAACAAGGAACGGGGAGCATCAAGTTAATTTCACAATAACAGGATAGAATTCCTCGCAAGTAAATAAATAAAAAAATTAAATTGGACTAACCGTCAGCATCTGAAACTGTGCTCAGATCTTGGCCAGAAGACGTTTTGCTCAATCTTTCTGCCGCTCGCTTTTGACGAATTTCCTCGAGCTTGAAAAATCAATTTCGAAAAGAATAGATTAAAATAAAATAAAAAGCGAAATACAAAGTTCAATATTCGAATAACGAATTCAAGAATGATGCTAATTCATGAAAATAATCAGTACCGTTCGTCGGCCTAGAGAAGCGTGGTGTCTTTCCATGGCGGAGCGGATACGAGTTGCAGAGGTTGATTATCTCTTCAAGCTCTGCGACGCTGTCGTCGTCCCCTAACAGTTTGATTGCCGAATCGAGGAAGACAACATCAAATCAAATTTTGGACAGAAAATCAAATTTCCATTAAAATAATCAAGTAACAGAAGAAAAACAAAATCAATATTTGTATTATTATAGTTTTTAAAGAAAATTTTAAGAAACGAAAGTCTGGGTGGTGTAGTTGGTTATCACGTTAGTCTCACACACTAAAGGTCCCCAGTTCGAACCTGGGCTCAGACATTCCGTATCTATATTTTTATTTTAAAATTTTAAAAATTTAAAAATTTCTCTACATAATTCAAAATGAAATATTGATTGAAGAGGGGAAAGAAAAAATAAAATAAAATTATTACCTATTTCTGATTTTTTTTTTAATCCGATTGAAAGATGTTAATATGTCCTGTTATCATTTATCAGATTTTGCAATTTTGAAACATTTTTTACTCCTTATATAAATACTTGCAATATTGGGCATCATAACGACTGTGCATGTTTACATGCTCCCCATTTTTTAGAATTGAAAAGTTGACAAGAATCACAAGTTAGAAATCTGAAATTTGTAATTTGATAATACACACTTGGAAAATAAAATGAATATAATTTAAAAAAGTGTCCATTGAAATATCACTCCTCAAAATCTCTAATATTTCCAAATTGTTAAGAAAACCCTACCCCTGATGTTATTTTGCCCCCTAAGAGTAGGATTTCGTGAAAAAAAAAATATGATTTTAGCATCAATGAGAAATGACTCAATAGAGAATGGGATAGAGATGAAAATTGCTCATTTCCGGATAGTTTCTTTTATATATATATAATTATAGTAAATTCAATGAGTTTCATTGAAAAATATTATTTTTATCGTTAAATTAATACTTTAGTTATAAAAATAAAATAGTATAAAATAATAATTATTTTAATGATAGTTAATTTTATTATATTTAATTGCATAATAAAGATATATAATTAAAATTTTATGTTGATTTTAGATTATTTAATATGTAATTGATATGAAGTTTTTTCAATTTATATGAAAATTCCTTACCCTACCACCCATGCAATTATTTAAACTGATGGGATAATTTCCTCACTCCACCTCGTTAACATCCCTACCTACATATAAGGGGTAAGTAACGGATTGAAACTTTTTATTTTTATCGATCTGAATTCGATCTTATTTGAATCACATTTGATAATTTTCAATCCAAATTTGAATCGATGATGTAATCAATCTGAATTTAAATAGATTGAACTTTTCTAATCGGATAAAGTCAGATTGATATTGAAATTTATTTATGAATCATTGTCATATATAAAACACGAGATACATAACATTTAAAGTTTAAAATGGTTTATTTGTAGTAAAATTTATTATTTATAGTCACTACTAAGAAAATAAAAAATAATAAAAAGTCTGTATGTACAATTATTAAATTATTATAAATATTTGTATTATTTTATTAAGCTAAAATATTAATACAATGTAATTAGGGTATGTATAATATTTAAATATAACACATTATAAAATAAAATATGTATTTATTTATAATTTAATAGTAATTCATTCCTAATCGAATATAATAAATTATAAAATTTGATAATATGAATACGATAACGAATTATATATTTCTTAATTCAAATTCAATCTGATTATAAGATTTACGAATCCCGTCAAATAGAATATTTTAATTTAAGTAAATTTTAATCTAAAGTAACAATATAGAGTCTTATGTAAGGTATTGTATAACCTTTTACATAACTAATACAAAACATTCAATTAAGATTCGTTACTTTAATAATATCATGATTTTATTTTTAGTATTCTTTTTTATTCAATTTTTGAATTGGTATTTTAATTTACCTCATTTAAAAAAAATACCAATTTGGTACAATTTATCATTTAATTAAAGATTTTTCACATATATTATAATATATGTTATATTTTAAAATAATTAATTAATTAAACCACTAAAATATTACCTCAAAAATCTAGATAAAAAAAAAACCAAAAATAAAGTCATAATACTACTAAAATAACGTATACTACTTGTGTTAATCTTATGATATTGGAAGTGTATGTCTCCCGTCAATCGGGTATTGAGATATATTATATTTGCCTGTTTGGGTTGATAGAACTACTCGATATTGTCTTCACTGGAATAACCGTGGACGATTGACTAATACCATTTTCTTTTTTTCAATTTGATGACAAAACAATGCCAATAGGTTGCACTAGGCACTAGAATGCACTATACATAACGTAAATAAGGTGAGTTATAAAGAATCCTATTTGATACGATCCCTCCGGGTTTAGAAACAAAACCAAACCTAGACTCGATGTAACTAAAACCGAAAATAAAGTATTGAGTTTACGACGAATTTACTACTTGGCTACAATGATGCAACTTGTGCCTAAACTTCGTTAGTCAGATGATTATAATTTTCCAAAAAAATTATTAAAATCTAAATATGTACCTTTGTGAAAGTTACAATGATTAGGAGAGGATAAGTCAAGGAAGTTGATTGACAAGTGAAATTCCTGTAGAGTATCATCGTCTTTGTACTGAGTGTTTTCAGAGTGCGATGAGTGAATACACTAAAGAAGAGATGGATGTCGAGTGGCTCATGGTATGATTGAGGATGATGAAATGGATGTTGAATATGAATGAGGATGAAAAGATCGATAATATGTGGTTTAGGGTATGATTGAGTCGAGGCATCCAACATCCCAAACTCATGCTCAGGATGTCACAATTTTTGAAACAACAAAAACCATAATCCAGGGGAAAAATTAAAAAAATAACCAAAACGGAGCAAAATTGTATCTAAATTGTACGAGTAAAGACGTATGAATTGAACTCCATCCCTTGAGATTGTTCCGCAGGAACCTGCACATCTCTGTTTGGAAAATTCCAACCTTCATTTGCTAGGGTGAAAATGTCAGGTCAAGTGCCAGCAGCAATCGTGCTAGCACACAAGGGTTTACAAAGAAGACTCATGGCAGTGAACATCAAGATTATAACATTCTCCAGCAGAGTGTTGATTGACTACTTCTGCAGTCATCTTACAAATAGAATGTATATACACAGCCACACAGGCATGTTTGAATCTGTGAGGAAGTATAAATGCAAATGTAAATTAGGCCCTTGCCACTTCTCTAAAAATGGTTCGCATATTAAGTCCTAAAGCTCCATTCAATGAGGCAAAACATTATGATCAAACAATTCATCTCAGCAAATGATGTGGTTATACCAAATTGGTGACTCTGTCGTGTTTAAAGATCCCCAATGAAATCAGCTTCTTTTTCCTGAGGACGGAGAACAAAGAAGAAGTCCACAAGAGGAGTTTTAATATCAGCAAAATCTTACAAAGAGTGGTAACACTGTCAATCGAAGAATTGAAGTAGGTAACAAATCAGAGATAAGCACAATTTTTACTCGAGCTACGAGTAGAACATGAGCCTTTGGTCTTATTTTTATTCCCCTTTACTTATCATAGTATGTACCAGAACAAAGATCAATTTGAAGAGTCTTAACATATAGGAGTTTTGCAAAAAAAGAGCAATGTGATTAAAATACACAATACAGAAAGTACAAGAAACATAAAGTAGCAGAGTAGTTTAAGCTCATCATTAGAATATGAAAGAATATGACGTGTCATGTTATTTTAATCAAAATTAAATTCCAGCATCATAAAAAATTTGAGAAGAGACAACTTTAGTTTTAAAATATAGAAATTTCTAACAACATTGCAACAAAAACAAATGCCAAATTGATCTGAAAATATGGAATGGCATCAACTTACATTATTAAACCAAAGGGGAAGCCAAGATTTTAGTCTTTATTTTGTTGTTCAACCAAATCTAGATTTTTTGTCAGCTGGCTTGAGAATTTGGAAAGAGCACATTAAACTTTCATCAACACTCATCATTGCACCAGCATTATCAAATTCGCCACAGTAGTTAGGAGCAGAAAATATTGTAACAAGCTTTCTGTCAGCAAAGAATTCATAGCCATCCTCTACGACCTGATGATGAGACATGTAATGACACCTTCAACCAAAAAATGAGGAAGAGGTAAAGGAAAAAAGAAAAGTGAAAAAAACTAACTTGATGAGCCCGACAAATTAAGTCCATATCATTCTTTTCTAGGAATTCTGCCACCTTGTCTGCACAAAAGGTAAACGAAACTCCACGGTCATTCATTCCCCAACCTTTCACATCTCTACTGGGATCCGACCAAAGTAAATCACAAAGCAAACCAGAGTCTGGCACATCAGTAGGACGAGACCAGTTTCTAATTTGGTCCAAATTTGATAAATCAGGGGAAAGACCACCGTGCATGCACAGTATCTTATCATCTATGAGTGCAGCAACAGGAAGACAATTAAAGCAATCAGTAAACGTTTTCCAAATTCTAACATTGAACCGACGTTTACATTCATCATAAAATCCATAAATCCTATTTATTGAAGCGCATTCATGATTCCCTCTCAATAGAAAAAAGTTCTCGGGGTATTTAATTTTAAAGGCAAGGAGAAGGCATATTGTTTCCAAACTCTGCTTGCCTCGGTCCACATAGTCGCCTAGAAATAAGTAATTGGCACTGGGAGGAAAGCCCCCATATTCAAAAAGCCTCAAAAGATCTGAATATTGCCCATGGATATCACCTGGAAATAAAAAAAAAAAGAAACAAGCAAATGAGAGAAAAAAAGATCAATGACTCCCAAATTTAAGCTTAAATGAATTGATGTTTGAAAGGAATCAGCTGATCAGCTGCTCAACATGTGAAAATTATGAAGGTATTTATCAAATTCTTTAAACCCAATTAATCAAGTCGATAGTTATAGAGGAACATTCCCAAAAGTTCTCACGGGATGTTTGAGACTACAAGATAGAGGAATCTATAAATATTTATTCACATTCAAGGCTTTGTGGAAACAGTGGAATATTGCTGATGAGCACATTTCACAAGTTCAGCTTTGTCAAACAAATATATGGAAGATGAATTGGGTAAGGAAACAAAAATGCAGCATGGCCTAGCCTACTTTAAATAGAATTCCCATTAATAAAAAAATAAGCCAACAAAATTCATACCATTTCAGAACAATGTAAGCAAAAGATTGAGGGGAAGGATGACAGAGACAATGAAATAGAGAGAAAGGAGAGACTAGAGAGTGAAAAGGGAAGGAAAAAAAAAAGAAAAAGAAAAAAGGAAGAGATGCTAAAGTAGTCAATTTTATTTTTGGGGCTTGGGGGAGGACGAGGGGGGCTTAAAACATGGAGAAGTCAATGGATTCGTACGTTGCCACATTTTTGCAGGTACTAATCAGACAGACAGCATATAATATAGACCTAGCCCACATTTTTGCAGGTACTAATCTGAGTCTTTCAGTTGTGAAACCACATGCATCATAGCGAAGTAATATTGTCCATGGACAGATATCATACATCCAAAAACTAACCCATTCCTTCCTAAAATCTCATGAATGATGCAACTATGAACGCATATCATGAGAATTTGCAATCAAATGCATGGGAGCCTAAACATGATAAATGGATAACTAATATTGCAAGGAAGCTGTAAATACGAATACCAGTATCTATTTGACATGTTTGTAGCAATACGATTATATCGGTTCATTGAACTATTAAAATGATGGTGATTATAACTTCCCATTTATCACGCTTTGCAAGAAATAAATAGAGCATGTATGCTTTAACTGTTTGTAATGTGCTACAGTACCAGAAGCCCTGTCAAAACAACATTGAGCTCATTTGGTTTTTCAATCATACAAATAATATCATCTATGAGTCGAAGTTCAATCAATTATCAATTAAAATCATTATCAAACTCTGAAACAAGAAATGGTAATTTACAGTAGTTCTCACCGATATCCTTAGAAAGAAATTTAGCCACAATTGATCCAAAAATCCAGTTCAAGCATCAAGTGAATGTTGTCACTCGAAACATATCCCGACTCATTAAATTTCATGATCATTCCTATTATAAACGCCCAAATAAAAAAAAATATCATGCCAACTGTAGGTAGTACAGCTAATAAAATACTCAAACAATTTCCTTCCCTTTACGTTCAAAGGTGTTATAGATTGCAACATACACCAAATTTGCAGGTGACCACTTTCAGTGAAGCTCAGGTAGCGATTATAACCCACAAAGGCATTAAACAAAATATAGACTAATCAAACTCAAACTCAACATCTTGAAGTATAGGCCCCATTAAACCAAAAGCACAAAAGCATCCACATTAATCATCTAAGTGGCTGGAGAAATATATAAAACAAAAAGAAGAAAGAAAAAAAATTCACATTTTCAATTAAAAACTTCATTGAAAAAAAAATATCGTAAAAATCCATATAAGAAGCTCAACCATACAGTCAAATCAAAAACAAGCTAAAATATACAAGCTTCCATATTTAAATATAATCCACAAATGAATAAACAAAAAAATTAATAATAATAATTACACACCACAGATCTTGATGGGAGCTTCGATCTCAAGAAGATTAGGCTGTTGTAGAAAAATTTCTCTGGAAGCATTGCAAAGTTGACGGATCTCACTCTCCATAAGCTGAACTTGCTTGCCAGGCCTCGCATGGCGGAACTCCAATAGCCTATTGATAATGTCATCAAGTACGGCAGGGTCTATCCCACCCTGCCCTTGTTGTGCCATTCGATTCCCAAGATACAGATCTCCTCAACTTTTCAAACAAAGCCTCAAGAATCAAAATCCCAAAAACAGAAAACAAAAAGCCCAGTATTTTGAAAATCCAGAACAACCCAACTTGCCTGCCCTTTGCTAGGTTCTGTTCTATTTCTTCCCGGTTGCCATTTATTATGGCTCAATGCTTCTTTTTCTTCTTTCAGATTTTGAATTTGGGTTCGTAGGGTTGGTTAGTGGGCTGCTTTGGGAAAGGTGAGGGCGAATAATGTGGCTGTTGATTTTTGTTTAATCTTTAATTATTGGAAAATAAATTTTTAAATCTTTTTTATTTTAATTTAAGTACAAGTAAATAAAGTATTAAGCTTTTTATTCTTCTTTCTTTGCGTTTAATGACTTAGCACACAAAAAACAAAAGAGAAGTGAAAATGAGTGGGACAAGTTGAATGAGAAGATGCCTGCGAGTCCATTATTCCATTACCATGTGACATAAGGCATTATCAAAAATTAAAAAACACAATGATATTTCTTTTTAATCATATAGATGGACACAAGTACAACGTGGATAAGAAATATGGGTTTTTCAAGTGTATGAATAAATAGATGACAAATTAAAAAAAATATATATTATTAAAATTTATAATAATAAAAATAACATTAATAATATTGAATAATATTTATTTTAATAAAATTTAATATTAAACAGATTTAAATATTTGTAATTAAATTAAACAATTTCTAACTACAACCATTTAAAATATTGAATAATATTTATTTTAATAGTGTTTAATATTAAACAAATTTAAATATTTGTAATTCAATTAAACAATTTTTAACTAAAAGTATTTAAAATAATATACATGATATATTTTTAATAATAAAATGGATATAAAAATTGTTATTTTTATAATGTAAATTTTAAAAATATTTTTCATTATTTTTCCTTATATAAATAATTATTTTATTTACGTTAGTATTTTATTTTTTATTTGTTATTATTATTATTATTTTAGATAATATTTAAAGATAAATTATTTACATTCTTACAACTAACTTTTGAGATTTAAAAGGAAAAACAAAAAAAATTGTTTTTTTGAATCTCAAACGTTAAGATATATCGGTATAAAAAATTAGATAATACTTTAAAACCACTAATCTTATCTTATAAAGCAAAATAACAAAATGATTAATATAACCCTGATTTTTCATAAATTACAAATCTTCCTTTTAAATTTTTATATTTCATAAAATAATTGGTACTTTTATTTATGATATAATAATTATTATTTGAATGTTTTAATTTCATTATTTTAAAAGAGAAACATTAAACCCTACACATCTTTAAATAAAGATTTTAAATGGTCATTAATTTGTATTTAATAAACAATAACTATTTATCGTTAGCACTCATAAGAAATTATCCACTTTTTAATGGAATGATAAATTAATGGGATGATAATATATTGTAACGTTCATCTTATTACTTCCAAAGATTATAAAGTTTGACTCACTTCCTCTAAAAAGAAAAAAAAAGGGAAAGAAAGAAAAAAAAAATTGACTCTCACAAAAACGTAGCAGAATGTGATTAACTAATGATTATCAGGTCAACATAACATTGGTTTGACCAATCATGGTTACATTGATTGAGATCAGTTCGTTATAAGAAACTTTACATGCACAGATAAACAACTTAAACAACACTAATCTAAATATAACAAAAGACAAATAGAGACAAAAGTAAATTTTTTACATTAAGCACAGAGAACTTGTTTTCAAATTTCAAGCCCATGTTCCTTCAAGTAGAGGTTTAGTTGAGCCAGTATCTCCAAAAGTCTTAACTAAATCAGAACTGGACTCATTGGATGATTCTTCCTCTACTTCCAACTTCAGCTGAATCCCCAACTCATCCTCTATGTCATCAGAAGCTGCAATGAGCAAGAACTCACACCCTTCATAATTCAAGAAATCCGGTGGATCAGCCGGACCGTAATTCAACTGCCCAAATCGGCCTTGAAGGTGAGCAGGAAACACTGTCTTGCGCTTGTTTTGAAGACCTCTAAACCGGGAACTATTACCGTGTTGATCTGGATTCTTTATTTGTAAAATAAACGAACCTTCACGTTCGATATTGAGTGATTCTTGAGGGCCATTTTTCTCATTTTCTGGTGGGAGTTCTAACTTGTAGATTAAATGTGTGTGCATTCTCTTACCCGGTTTATGCCTTAGGATGCGATACACGCCTTCAGCTAGTGCTCTTGCCGCCGCAGTATGCCTATGTCCTCTTGTTGCAGTATCATATTCCTCTGTTATATCATCATCAGTTGTATTTGAAGAATTTATACTGTTTGAAAAAAAAAATGAATTAAGTAGGAAATTGGTATTTAGATAACCTCCTTGAAGAGCAGTCTTGACATGGTCAATGTGAGTGGTGACCAACTCTACATAGCCCCAATAAGGCCTGCTTTTCTGGCTTGGATCTGGAAGGCTTTTTCTTCCCATGATAATGAATCGCAGCAAAGGTTGCTTCTCAACATTTACTTCCTAAAAAATTGAAAGTATAGATAACAAGCATTCAATTCAATTATGCATTACTAATCATTAATGTGCTACACGGCATCAACGTGACTAAAATAGTTGTCATTCCAAATAAATTTAGTTAACTATGGAATTAGAATACTAACGAGAATGTAAACATAAATTAAACCATATTATTATTATATTATTTAATTTAATTATTAGAATCAATGAAGTAATTAATATTATATTATTTGGTTTATAATTGAAATAGAATGAAAACATTGTATATTATCTTAATACACTTATATTAAATAAATTTTAAATAATATCATTTTATTATCATATTTTTATAAGACAAAATACATTATTGAAATCATTATTTTTCTAAATAATTATTACTTAAAAAAATATAATATTATAATTATTATTTTTTAAATAGGGTTTTGGGGTTTAAAGGCTTAGATTTTAAGATATAGGATATAAGGTATAGAACATATGATTTAAAATTTAGGGTTTAAGGTTATATTTGTGGTCAAGATTTAAGTTTATATTTATGGGTTTAGGGTTAAAATTATTTTTTTAAATATGATTTAGTGTTTTAGGTTTTGGGATTACGGTTTAGAATTTAGAGTTTATTAAAATTTAGGGTTTAAGTTTATATTCGTGGGTCAAGATTTAAGTTTATATTTATGGGTTTAGGGTTAAAATTATTTTTTTAAATAGGATTTAGTGTTTTAGGTTTTGGGATTACGGTTTAGAATTTAGAGTTTAAGGTTAAGTTTATATTTATGGATTTAGGATAAATAATTATTTTTTAAATAGAGTTTTGGGTGTACATTTTAAGATTTAGAGTTTAAGGTTTTAAGTTTTAAGGTTTGAGGTTTGGGATTTAAGATATGGGTTTTAGGATTTAAGTTTTAAGTTTTTGGTTTAAGATTTAGGATTTATGGTTATATTTATGTGTTAAGATTTAAGATTAAAATTATTATTTTTTTAAATATGATTTTGAGTTTTGGGTTTTGTGGTTAAGATCATATTTAAAGTTAGAGTAAAATTAAAATTAAAATTTAACATTAAAATAAAATCATGATTACTAAGTGAGGAAGATGTAATCATGATTCATTTTTTTTTTTAATTTATTTCATTAAGTTAGTAATTTATATTACAACCGAGTAAGGTATCAATTTCAATTATATTTAGTTAACTTCTTACCGAACAAACATTACACCTAAGAAAATAAAGAATTTCGTTGTACAAAAATTTAATTCCCGGTGTCACTCTTGAAAGAGGACATGTAATATATAACATGTATGTGGAGTAGAAAACAATGTGCTTCCTTAAAAGAAAGGGGGTAGAGACGTGGAGATCATTTCGATTACTTAATTCTCTCTTTCGTTCACTTCGATTACTTAATTCTTTCTTTCGTTTGTAGGGAGTATTTTTTAGTCCTTGAGAACAGATAGTATTATTAATGTATTAATAATACTATGGTATAATTGTGAACAAAAATTAATCTTTTAAATATTTATTGTGTCATTTTTGGTACGAGAATAAATCAGAGTTGACGTTACTCTCTCTACTTCATAAGGAATTGAAAAAGAAAGTATGGTATATAAAACTAAATAAATTACCTGGATACCATGTCCACCTTTAATTGAACTAGTTTCAGAACCAGAACTAGAAACAGACCCCTTTTCAATGGCATCTTCTTTACCAGAATGAGGGTCCTGCTTTTCTTCAACAGCCTTTTCAACAGATTCAGGCCTCAATACTATGTAAAGATGTTGCACATCCTCTGGGCTATGTGCTTCTTCTTTGTTCACTTTTGGTCTATAGAAGAAGAATATTTCTCCTCTCTCCTACAATTTATTATTCAATGAAACAATTAAACACTTGTTAATATATATAATTATTAAATCAATTGCTAAATTTGTAATCAAAATAGTTGTTTTTATAAAAGATAGAAGAACATAGGAGACAAAAGAGGACCTGGATTTCAACTGGGGATTCAGGTTTAGTCTTTACTTCTTTGCCTTGTTCCATTATGTTTTGAATATCGATTCTGTTCTCGTGTGGTTTGTGTACAAGAGAGAGCAGAAAACGTAATTAAGGCAAAATAAAAATTGATAATAACCGTTTAACCGCTCAGAAACTTCAAGATAGTTGGACGTGTTAACCATGTACTTTAACACATGTTGTGTTTGCGAGATGACACCATTTAAACAAGTTAAGTTTGGGGCTTCATAGCTGACAAGGTCAACAGACAAGTCCATCGGAAGCCGATCTATTTTGCTTAATCATCTTTTTATTTTTATTTTCTCTAAATTACAAAGAATGGTTCAAGTGAGCTACAACTTATAAACTTGTTATATTTTCTTATAATTATAGATAAATAATTAGATTAAAAACAATATAGTTTTTAATATATTAAAAATATATAAATTTGGTCCAAAAAATCACTTGAAACTTAATGGGAAATACGTGTTTAGGGTTAGCTAATCTCAGAGCGTGCTATGAACCTCAACAAGGTATTTCCTTGGGGAGATAAAATTCATGAAGATTAATAACTATTGGTTATTATAGGGATGGCCATGTCAAAACGTGACTTTGTTCAAGCTAATAAGAGAACTGATTGATATAGCAAGGAGTAAATTCTATACATGGTATGCGAAAAACATGCAAGCTCAACTTCACAATTCAAGCTTCAATCGCTTTGATACAGTAGGTACTTGCGCTGCTAAAACATTTTGTAAGGGCCAATGCAAGTAAATTTACCTTGCCCAAGTGTTCAGTAAAATCAGTATTGCAAATAAAGTGTCAAAAAGACAACGTAAATAGGCTGACTAGTTCAATAAGGAAAGAGCTCAAAAAAGCTCAATAAGGAAAGAGCTCAAAAAAGCTCAATAAGGAAAGAGATTAGGGTATAATCACAAAAGTGGTTTGAGAGAATTAGAGAGAGGTCCAAGTATAAAATGGTGTTAATAGCAAGTAAGGATTTGACACCATCAATAACACCCGAAATAAAGCACTACATTTACAAGGTTCTTATGCTATGGGTTGAGATTCCAAGTACACATTTTAAAGCAAAATTATAAAATAGAGCAGAAGAAAAAGGTATAACAAGATAGCACTAATTCAAACTTTGACAAGATTCTTTACCACAATTCAATGAAGTAAATTGTATTCTACAGATCTCTCTCTCACTCAAAAAGAGGAAAAAATGATAAAAGCTAGAAAAGAGAAAAGGCTTCAATCCAACATATCTTTACCCTGACCCCAAATTCTCACCTTAGGTAGAGCAGCAAGCTTTCTTCACAGACCCTGAAGCATCACTAGTAACATTAATAGTTGTTCCTTGACCAGGAAGGGTAGTATTAGCCGCTGCTTCTTGAGCTGCTAAAGCTTTCTTGTTAATGATATGGTAGATCTCTGCTAAAATAGTTTGAAATGCCTTCTCAACATTAGTTGCTTCAAGTGCTGATGTCTCAAGAAATGAAAGACCTTCCCTCTCTGCTAAAGACTGACCATCATCTTCTGAAACCGATCTAAGATGATGCAGGTCAGTTTTGTTTCCAGCCAGCATAAGGACAATGTTAGAATCAGCATGGTGCCTTAATTCACGGAGCCACCTCGAGACATTATCAAATGTTTGCCTCTTAGTTATGTCATATACAAGAATTGCACCCACTGCCCCTCTGTAGTAAGCACTTGTAATAGCCCGGTAACGCTCCTGCCCTGCTGTATCCCAGATCTGAGCCTTAACAGTCTTTCCTTCGACCTGCACAAAGTCAATGAATGATGAGTGTTACTATTAAAATACAAAGGTAGCCATATTATCATCATTACAGATTAATGCAGATCATAGGAATTGTGAATTTGTCAAAGGGTTCTAGTTTAAGGTATGAGTTCTAACTCAAGTCGTACCATGAATCAGAACCCTATAAGGAAGTGATTGCATAGAAAAACACATTTGGGACATTTTGAGTATTTTTTATATAAAGAATAAAAAATCACCTCCATGCACCATTTATAAATGGTTGCGTGTTATGTTACTTGAATTCTTCATTTTTGTGAAGTAACCGCATCCAAGAGACATGAGTTTGGGTACTCTAGACACTCCAATTCGGTAGAAATTTACAAAAAAATTAAAAAAAATGGACTAAAGAGCATATTTTTGCTAAATAAAAAGACCAATTCAACAGTTTTCCACTTCATAAACTTTGTATTACAGAACAAAAAGTGCCTTCAAAGATTGAAACTACCAATAATGTTTGCTTCTGCTTCAACATAGCTCTTACTAAAACGGAAGATCTTGATTTAAATTATTAATTACTATATTCAATCACAATACCCACAGAACTGAAATGGGTGACAGCAGAAACTGGAAATTTTGCAATAGAATTTAACAATTAGGAGACTCTAATAAGCTGTAACCATGTTAAAAAACCACTAAGAACTCACTCCAGAGTTTGATCATCAAAAATTACAGCAAATCAAAATCTGGCACAAATGAAATCCAAACCACATTCAATAGTCGCAATTAAAAGTGAGCATAACTTCAATGGCTTTAATCAGGACATACTCGTAGCTCACAAAAGCAAATAAAATCACTTCAAATACTTCAATCCAATAGCAAGTGAAAGTCCGATTATGATTGAGAACAACCAACATAGGTCGTATGTGCTTATAAACTTGCTACATTCATAACATTACAAAAAAGATTATTGATAAATAAAAAAGTATCACAAGAAAAAAAAAAGAGAGAGTTAAAGCCTAGATCAACAAAATTTAAACAGAGCACGAAAACGCGTGGGAAACTAAAAACCTCAAACCGATGAATTCTCAAAATAAAAAAGAAAGGCCGGAATTGAATTAAATATGTAACAGAAGAAAACTTGCCTGAAGAGTTCTGGTGGCGAACTCGACGCCGATTGTAGATTTAGATTCCAAACAGAATTCATTTCTGGTATACCTGGAAAGTATGTTGGATTTTCCAACCCCTGAGTCTCCAATTAAAACAATCTTGAATAGATAATCGTACTCGTGGTCTACCCTGTGCGCCATAACCCTCACCCTCTCTGATCTCTCAAACCTACAAACATCAAACCCTAAATTCATATAAGACTATCAATCAATCAACACATTTTAACTCAAAACATACACAATTCACATACAAACATAGCGTGAATAAAATGGAAAGATCTAGAAAGTTCGAGAACTTACACTGAGGTGGATTGATTGATGAGAGAATGAGATGGAAAGATGTTTTGATTTGAAAAACCTAGAGCGAAAAAGAGGAAAGAATGTGAGAGAAATGAGAAAAATGTGAACGAATTATGTATGTGTTTCAACCTTCAAAGCTCAAGAAGAATTACAGTGATGGCTTGAAATTTCCACATTCAAACATTTTTATGTATTACAAAAGTGGGTAGGGGGGTTTCAATTCATCCTTTAACGTTGTCGAGTTGGACATTTTAATATACAAGTTTTTAAGTTCGAATATAATACAGGTGTTTAATTGATATATTTTAAATAATAAAATATTAATTTTTATTAATAATATTTTTTTATTAACCGAGATGACGCAGATGATTAAAGGTTAAATATATATATATATATATATATATATATATATATATATATATATTAATTATTAAATATATTATTTTTAATTTTTATTTGATAGATATAAATATTATGTATTTTATTCTTAATTTTTAACTAATATGCTATAAATTCAAAGTAGTATAACAAGCCATTTGGTGGTCTGATGAAATTGATTTTTTAAATATAAATTTAATGATGTCATTATTTGTCGTGTGTTGAAAAATTTAATGATAATAAAATCTTTTGTATGCGAGTCTGTAAATCACAAAAATAATTGTGAAAGAATGGTGGAATTTTCCTATGAACATTAATCATAATGAATGTGACTTACAAATTTGACTTATGAATGGCAATGAATGTGACTTACAGATTTTGTAAGCTATAATTTACCTATTAAAATTTATCACATGCACGAAAATTTCAAAAAGTTTTCAAATTTGACAAAAAAAAGTACTATAAAATGTTTTTTTAATAAAAATTTATATTTCATAAATTTAAATAAAAAATACAAAAATACAAAAATAATTAAATTAATAAAATAAAAATATATTAAATTATTATAAAAATTATAAATATGTATAATACATTTCAAATTTTCTTCTCTATATTTCAATTCTTTAAACATGTGTGATTATTCTAGTTGATAATATAAATATCTTTAAATTAACTTAATTATAAATTGAATATATTAACTTATTGATTTAGTTATTTATTATTACAACTAAATTTAATTTTAAATCTTTACTTACTTAATATTAATTTTATTATTTATTTATTCTAATAAAATATTTTAAAAAAATAACTTTTCATATTTTGGAAAAAAAACTAAATAACATGTACTCACAAAATTGCATATCATCGTTTTCTAAATTGTAAATTTATTTATATAATAATGTAAATAGTTTGATTTAATTTTAACAATTTAAATATTTTATAAATCTGATCGGATCGAATCGTGTATCAAATAGAATTAGATTGTTTGATACGATCTAATTTTTCAATTCGATATTATTATTAGGTTTTTCTCTTCCATCCTTGTTGAATTTAATTATAAAATAATTAATTTGACTCATTATTTTTTATATTTTTCTTCACTTTTTTTCTCTATTAAGTAATTTCAAAAAAGCATGACATAGGCTTGTATAAGTATAGAGTTGCATTAAATAATGTATTATTTTAAGGATAAATTGTTGAAATATTCAACTAATTTTAGAAATAAGCGTTGATCAGTTCAGTTGCTTTGAAGATGTCTTTTTTTTAGTCTTTTAAAATTGAAATGGACATTTTAGTTCAAAAAAAGGTTCTTCTTGTCTCTAAAATTAGGGGTTTGTAGGATTTTTTTTCTAATTTCAAAATGACTAAATTATATATTTTTATTTTTAAAATGATTATCATTTTAAGTTCTAAAAGAAATAAACAACCATGTCAAAGTAAAAAAAAAGACTAAATGAATACTTATATTAAGTAATTGAAATTTTATAACCCTTTTATCTTTATTTTAATTCAATATGCTATATTTCAATTCAATTCAATATACTCTCCAAATATACCCATAATGTGTCATAAAAAAAGATAACAATTGTGTGAGCTAAATTCACATGTAATGGATCTATTTAGTATCACAAGTCACATTTTCTTATGCTATTTTATTGTGTCACAAAACCATAAATATATGAACAAAAGTAATAAATGGGAGAAAGTGATAAAAAAAATTGAAATAGTTAATTTTGTATAATTTAATTAATAGTACATGTGTATTAATATTTAAAAAAAATAAAAATTGAACAAGTTAATTGAAACTGTCAGCCTTTTGTAATCTCAGGAGATATGTTTGTTCTATTATAAATTATCAGCCAAAAAGTGATAAGCAATTGTGACAATTTGATTTTTTTTTCTTAAGTAATATATTTATATTATATTATATTAAAATAATAAAATATATAATATAATATATTTTACAGATATTAACAAATAATCTAATTTTATAATTATAGTTATAAATTCATAACAATTTTTTATAATTATATAATTTATATATAATAAGTATTTAGTAATTACGTATGTGAGTGAATATAGAATAGAAATTTATTTAACTCTTGGTTGATAATATTAAATGCGACTATTTGATGGGTGGTGGCTTATTTTTTTTTATTTTTTATTTTTTGTTCCTTTCATTCTTCTGGGATTTTGATGATTGGTAGTTGGTACAATTTAGTTACTTTTATGAATATAGCTATAATGGTCAATCATTTTTCATAATAGAGGCCTTCAAATGGATCTTTCATTTTACGTCAAAGAAAAAGAGATTAATTAAAGCAAATGGAATATACATTCTCATTTTGTTTTCGTCATACCCATCATATATCTTTCACAAATATAAAACACACTACAAGTATATTGACAATGGCGTGATGTCTGTCATAATAAGATGGAGAAAAGGATTAGGTGTAATTTACTTGTATACGTATGTTTATTATGTGCCCAATTTCATAATTTTAAACCTCACGTATAATTATTAATGAAGAATTATAAGTATAAATTTGTAAAAAGAGATTATAAAATAAGATTCATTCATCAAGAGTTGTATATATATGAGTTGGAATATATATAAGAATATTATTGAGTAATCAAATCTTAGATGATTTGATATATCAAATTATTTTTAAATATATATATATATATATTATTATGATTTGTTTTATTAAGTTGTTATTAATTAGATATATATTATTATGAGTTATTGTATTAATTAGTTATTATTTAGATATGCATTATCATAAGTTAACAACGTAAATAATCCTATAAATTAAGGAATTGTAAATAATCCTATAAATTAAGGAATTTATTGTATAAAATGTGATAATCATTCATCAATTAAATTAAGAAAATATTTCTTTACATTTTAAGAATTTTTTATGACATCAAAACGAGCAATCTTGATAACTTAAAAAAACAAAAAAAAGTAACTTACCTATGGACAAAGAATAAGAAATGAAGGCTAAAGTTCAACAATAGAACATTTCCAAAGCCTCGACATCACCGGAGAACACTAATCATTCTCTCTTTCTACATTATTCAGATCAACCAAGAGCAATTTTAGTTGCACAACCTCTCGTGGAAAATAACTACACGACATGAAAGTAGTCGATGATTATGGTGCTCACCATAAAAAACAAAAAAGGATTTTATTGATGGAACCCTAACCAAGTTAACTCATAACGTTTTTGAGCAGCTACAATGGGGGCGATGCAACAACTTTGTGAAAACCTAGTTATTATGAGCTATGTTGAAGGAGGTTGCAAATAATGTAATCCATTGTAAGGATGTGTGAGGCATGTGGTTAGAATTGAAAGAAAGATTTTTTCAAATCAATATAGTTGCACTTTTTCAAATTGAAAGCACCATCTATGGCTGTTAACAGGGCATAACAATAATCACATCATTCTTTACAAAGCTTAAAAACTTATGGGATGAGAAAGATGCACTATGTGATTTCCCTTCTTATAGTTGCAAGGTTATTTTTAAGGTCAAAGATTATATCGAAATGCAAAAAATCATAAAGTTTTTAATGGGGTTAAATAAAGACTATGCATAGACCAGGAATAACATTATCGGTATGGATCCTTTGCCACATCTTAACAAGGCTTTTGCTCTAATTCTTCGATAAGAGAAACATGTAGAGGTATCCACCAGAAAAAAACACAAATCTTAGAGGCTTCGACACTTGTTGTAAGGAAATCTTCTCTTGAAGTTAAGTTCACAGGAGTAGATACCAAGTGCTGCGAAAAATGCAAAATGGACAACCACAATACTAAAAGTTATAGGGCACACCTCAAGTGTATGTATTGTGGCCTCAAAGGCCATATGCACGACTAATTTTACAAGAGAAAGAAAACATTAGCAGGAGAAGAATGGAGCTCAAAAGCAAACTTTGTAGGAAAGACCAATGAAGGCAATAAAGACCTCATTGGTCTTCCTTTATCACATAATGAATGCAAGCAGATGATGTGATTTTTGAGTAAGATTAAGGCCACATCGAGTAAGACCAATGATGACCATCAATTGCTAAAGATGTTGAGCACTACACAACCATCCTCTACAAATTTTGTTGGTTATGTTCCTAATTTTGAAGAGATATTAGGTAAAATATTTGCTCTCACATAACACAATACAAATATTATTTGGATATTAGATAGTGAAGCTAGTAACCGTATTGCATGTGATCCTATTCATCTGACATCATCTCGACTTGTCTATAATCGTACAATCAAATTACCTAATGGTACCATGTTGAAAGTGAGGGACTATTTTACCTCAATATGCCCAAGAAAGGAACATGCAATGGGGTGAAGACCAAAATTCAAGACTTGTGCATCAGTGACTCAGCCATCCCTTTAACAAGGCAACTTCTTTGTTATCTTTTATGAAAAATAAAACTTGTAATCTTAGTCATTGTTTTGTTTGTCTTCTAGCTAAACAAACTAGACATCCTTTTCCTTTAAGTTTTCCAACTAGTACTTCTTGTTTAGATTTAATTCATGTGGATATATGGGATAACTATCATATCCCATCTCTTTCTAGAGCTCAATATTTCTTAACAATTATTGATGATTATTTCAGGAGTACTTGGGTTTTCCTCGTGCATCATAAGTATGAAGCAAGAAATTTACTCATTCATTTTATTACTATAGTCGACACATAATTCGGGAAAAGAGTCAAGGTCGTTAGGAGTGATAATGGTTCCAAGTTTAAGTGCATTAAATTCTATTCTTCTAAGGGTATTTTACACCAAACAAGTTGCATTAATATACCTAAACAAAATGACATCACTGAGCGTAAACACAGACACTTGTTAAACATTGCTCATGCATTTCTTTTCCAGTCACACTTGCCTAAACGCTTTTGAAGGGATTCCATATTGATGGCTACTTACTTAATCAATAGAACACCAACACCACTTTTACAATGAAAAAAACCCTTTAAGAAGTTGTTTCACAAACCACTGACCTATTCCCAACTTCGTGTGTTTGGTTGTAGATGTTTTGTTTCCACTCATCCGCTACGACCTAATAATTTTGACCCTCGTTCTACTAAATTTATCTTTTTGGGTTATCCTTATGGTCAAAAGGATTACAAGGTTTATAGCTTAAAAGATAAGAAAACATTACTATCTCGGATTATGATCTTTTTCGAAACTAAATTTCCTTATCATGATAGGAATACCACCTCTTTGACTCTTGATAACTCTCACCCATTAAATCACTTATTTCCTTCCTTATTTACTTCGTCCCTAATAGATCACCATCCTTCACCAAATATTTTTAAATCTGAGTTTGATTCCAATCTTAACTCCCCAAATATTCTAGGATCACAATCACATTCCAATCCTAACTCTACCATCTCTTTCTCAATCATATAACCTGAAACTCATTTTCCAATCATCTTAGACTCTGACATTTCCCATAAGTTGCTCCACAACCACGATGGTCAACAAGAGCCACCAAAACACTGACCACATTGCAAGGCTTTCATATTGAGGTAGCCCTTCCTTTTTGCCCTACATTGTCATCCTCCACGAGCAAAGTTCAACTTTCAGGCACTCCTCATTCCTTTGCTCATGTATTATCCTACAACAGACTTTATCCCACACATAAATATTTTACTATCAATCCTAACCTAGAAAAGGCACCACAATCTTTTTCTAATACCATACTTGAACCAAAATGGAGAGCAACCATGAATCAAGAAATTCAGGCCCTACAAGAAAATAAGACATGAAGTTTGGTACCTCTTCTTCCTAATAAGAAACCAATTGACTGTAAGTGGTTTTTTAAGATCAAACATAATCCTGATGGTACCATGTAGCGTTATAAGCCTCATTTAGTTGCCAAAGGTTACAATCAAGTTGATGGAATTGATTATTGAGAAATCTTTGGTCTTGTAGCCAAACTCATCACATTTCGTATCCTTTTCAGTTTAATAGCTTTACAGGGTTGGTATCTCCACCAATTGTATTTCAACAATGTCTTTCTCAATGGTGACTTATATAAGGAGGTTTCATGAAGCTACCTCCTGGTTTCGAATGAAAATGGGAGCATAGAGTTTGTCAACTTCATAAATCACTGTATGGATTGAAACAAGCATCCCAACAATGGTTTTTGAAGCTTTTTGCTAGTCTTAGGACTAGTGGGTTTAGTCAATCTTGGTCAGACTATTCACTTTTCATCTGAATTACCAAATAAGATTTACAACCTTGTTAACATATATTGATGTTATAGTAACCAAGAATGACCTAGAGGACGTCTTGAAGACAAAGCAATTTCTTGCAAGTAAGTTCAAGCTCAAAAACATGAAGCAGTTGAAATATTTTCTTGGCATTAAGATAGCACAATCTAAACAAGGAATTGTTTTGAGTCGCGTAATTATGCACTTGAAGTTCTTGAGGATGCTGATTTTCTAAGAGCTAAACCATCGTAGTTTTCCATTGATCAAAACTTGGTATTACGACAAGGTGAGGAAATATTGTTAAAGGATGCATCTCAATATCGGCGATTGGTTGGAAGACTTATTTATCTTACAATCACTAGACCAAACTTTGCGTATGTAGTGCATATTTTGAGTCAATTCATGGACAAGTCTTGCCAACCTCACTTGGATGCAACTCTTAAGGTGTTTAGATATTTGAAATAGACCTCAGATTAAGGGATACTATTGCCTTCCATTGGACAATTAGAAATAAAAGCTTACTATGATGCAAATTGGGCGTATTTCAAAGACACTCTTAGATCTACTACTGGGTACTATATTTTCTTAGGCAATGCACCAATTTCATGGAAGACTAAGAAGCAAAGAACTATATTTTGTTCTAGTACAAAGGTACAGTATATGTATATGGCAACAACATGTTGCAAAATTACATGGATTAGAAATCTATTGAAGGACTTAAACGTTTATCACACACATGCAATCAGATTATTCTATGACAATCAGACTGTAATTCATATAGCATCAAATCCATTTTTTATGAACGAATGAAATATATTAAAATCGATTGTCATGATATCCAGGAAAAAGGTGCAAAGAAGATTAGTTCAGATTGCTCATGTCAAAACACAAGAGCAGCCAACCGACTTATTCACCTAACCATTGAGTTCTAAATAATTCACTATTCTCTTGAGCAAGATAAATGTAATCAATATACTCTCTATCTTGAGGGCGAGTATTGAGAAATCAAATCCTACATGATCTAGAATACTTATTATTAAGTGATTTGCTATATCAAATAGTTATAAACTAGATATATATTACTATAATTTACTGTATTAAGTAGTTATTAGCTAGATATATATTATTATAATTTGTTGTATCAAGTAGTTATTATTTAGATATATATTACTAAATACTTGTTATATCAAAATATTCTTACAATAAATACTTGTTATATAATTTATATTTGATAATTTTATTTGTATTGAATTTACTTTTTATCAATCTTTAACTATTATTTTAGAAGCTTTTTTATTTTTTATTTTATTTGCTTATTCTTCCTTTCTATATACATCCTTTTGATTTTTTTTAAGCTTTAACTTTACTTTTTTTTCTCTTTCTTTATACTAATAAATATTAAAATATTCTTATAATAAATAAGATTTGTATAATTTGTATTTGATTTTTTTATTTAAATTGACTTTACATTTTATAAACCTTTAATTATTATTTTGGAAGTCTTAATAGTATTGAACTAATATTTTTTTTTCATGTCTAGATTATGTTATATCCAATATTAATTAAAAAAATAGTCAACTAATTTACATTACTTCTAAGCAAAAAAACGTTCATAAAAATGCATATTAAATTCGATTAAGTTTTATCTATCGTGTTAATTTCATATATATTATCTTATTATATTTAATTTATTTATTAAATGAAGTATAAATCATATTTAGTTTGCATGATATGGTAACAAAGTATCGTACCTATTATCATAAAATAATTATTATATATTGTGAATATATTTTTCACCAAAATAATTATTGTTATATATTTATTCTCCATTAAATTAAAAAATTAATTAATTATTTATTTATTTTAAAAATATATTCTTAGACATTTATATATATAAAAAATTAAATCAATTTTTCATTTTATCATAATAAAAGTAACCTAAACAATTATATTTAAAGATTTTTATTTTTTTATTTTTTAAAATAATAATAATTATTACTATTTAATTAATATTATTATATATTTATGAAATTTAAACGACTTATAAAACTAGTATTTATAAAAGTGCCATTATATTCGTTAGATAGACCAACTTAAGGAAATTCTTAGGAAAAGGAAAGGACTAACTTAAGCAAATGGTTATAGTTTTTAGTTTTTTTTTTAATATTTTACACACATTATGTGAGTTTAAAACTAAGAAATTTGAGGTAGAAGTGAGAATAATACCTAATCACTCAAAATATTATTATTATTATTATTAATAATATTATTTCACGAGTAGGCATTAAACGTAGTTTAGGATAGATTTTGTACGAGATTAAGTTGGTTCCAAATTAAAATTTATTTTATAATGAATTAGAATCAATCAAACTTTATATTATAAATGATTTAGTGGTAAATAAAATTATATTTAATTTAATAGATAAATATAAGATGTTTTTAAAGATACAAATGATTACATTAATTATACTATTTTTATTTATTTATATATAATAATAATAATAATTTTATTATAATAGAAGAGATTAAATGTCTTATTTTATCTTCAAAAATATTAAAAATAATATATTATTAACAAATATTTATCAGAGCTAGTCTACCATAGAAAGCAAAATTAAAAAAAAATTGTAATTTGTTTTATAGAATATTATTGCATTATATGACCTTCTATAACGGATGCTTTTATTTTTGACATTCTCTTAATTTTTGAACATATATTTATAAAAAAAAGTTTCTTTTATATGTTTGTTCAAAGAACCAAAAGCACAAAATTGTAATTCTGTCAACAAACGAGGACTAAAACAACAACAAATCATACTATATTTATAAGAAATTTTTTAAATCATGAATATTATTTATTAACATATACTTAAATTAGTTTTATATTCAAATGTTTGTTTAATTTTTGAATGTGTATTGAATAAGTAGTTAAAATAAAAACACTCCTACATGCATTTATTGTGTAATCACATTAATTAGTTTTTAAAATAACAACCGATATAATAATTTATTATTGTATAATCTTATTTAATGGATATTTTTAAGAAATGTACATGCCAATAAAATAAACAAAATAATAATGATTAAAAAACGTGGCTAGCTTATTCAACTATACGTTACTAACAAATAGTCTAATTTTAAAAATATATTTTTATCATTTAATAAAATTAAATAATATATTTATAACTTTTACATTAATTTAACAATATATTTGTTAGTTTAATGTTTTTAAAATGTTAAAACTATTCTTTTCTTACAAACGTTACATGTGCATCTACAAACCTTTTTTTTCGCTAAGTCAATGGTATGGATGCTTTTCTCACACAAATTTGTGACAATTTTAGCATGAACACTATTCATGGTGTGTTAAGTGTTAGAATAGTTTTAAAAAATAGAAAAAAGTGATTTTTTTTTTAAATTATGAACAATAAAATATGTGTGAAATATAAATATATATAAATTATTTATATATTAATTTTATGAAAATTATGTAATGTGATATGTTATAACCGGTTTAAATACAAATTTATATTCATAAATATATTTAACATTTTTTATTATATATAATTTTTTTAAAATAATTACATTATTTAAATACTAGTAATTGAGATTCATATATCAAACCTTTTATATCCTACATAGATTTCATGCCATTCAATAGTAACTTAATTGCTTATTGTGTAAAACTTTATTTAGAGCAAAAGTGGCAAAATACATTCAAAATTTAAAAATTTAAGAAAAATAACAATTAAATTTTATAACTATAAAAAAATACAGATTATATACAACTTATATATTTTTAATTTCAAAAAAAATTCAATCCATTATTTTTTATTGAATATTATATATTTGGTTGAAGCTATTTCAATTAATACTTGGAAAGCAATTTATTTAACTCAAATTTTTAATATGAACTAAATGATAAAATTAAGAAAATCATTTATATTACCCATTATCACTCAGTTATTATAAAATTAATAATTTTTTATATTTTAATGAAATCGAACATAAATGCTTTTTCTTTGCTGGGAAAGTCAACTTAAATGGTTTTGAAACTGAAATTGAATGGACAGAGTATGAAACTAACAAATTAAGAAATTTCAATAACTATTGCTTTAAATGGTTTTAAGAAATGTCAAAGATGCATTAAATGAGGGCCTAATGAAAATAATAATTTTTTCCTTTAATTTTAGTATATATTGGCTTTGCACAACCTCTAAAACCTCAATCAATTCTATAAAAAAAAATGGCCAAGTATGGAATTTTTATGTTCTTAAACTTCTTCACTGTTCTTATTCTCATCAGGAGTTCAGTGTGCCAAGCCACTAGTGACGATAGGAAGGCAAGTACATTGCATAAAAACTTATCATTCCCTATAGCCAAAATGACTAGCTATTACGTAAAGATGTAAAATAATTTAGAAATTACTAATAATTATTTGAGATTTAACTTGTAGGGCTTTTATGATAAGTTTTTCTTATATAATTTAACAAAAACAGATGAGAGAAACCTAACTCATGAAACAAACATAGACTAAAACTAAAACATATGAAACCATGACGATTAATTCTGATCTTGCAGGTTCAAATTGTATACATGGGTTCACTTCCTAAGGGAGTTTACTCACCATTGTCTCACCACCTTAGTCTACTAAAGAAAGTCATTGGTGCCAGGTGACATGCATAGTACATTTATTTTATATATATATATATATATATTTCAATTTGTTCTAATATTGTTTCAATTTTCCACCCTTAAATAACTCTGAACACATATTTATGAATATATGACAGGTCTGCTGAGGACATGTTGATTACAAGTTACAAAAGGAGTTTCAATGGATTCACTGCAAATCTCACTGACCTTGAAACAAAAAGACTTGCTGGTATGTGCAAGAAATTTGCTTTAATAGGCAAGGATATATATCAACTAAATTACTTAGCAAATTTTTTTTGGTCACTTTTATATCCACTGAATCACATGTTACTCATTAATTACTGACTATTGACTCTTATATACATAAAACTATGAATGTTTAATATATAATTTACGTCTATTTCATTTTTTAAATAAATGTTGGCACACAATCATATATTCATACAAACACTTATCATTGATGGGTTCGAATTGCATTGTTTACATATTCACAAGTATCAAATATTAAGAAAACAAAAATTTTATATTTATTTAAAATTTTGACTTTAATATAGTCCTTTAAAAATTATATCATGGATCCCTAATTAAAAAAAACACAAAAAATTATTTATTATTCTTAAAATATGTGATGATGTGATATTTTAGTTGAATGAAATGTAATATTAATACAATTTTATTCTTGAATGAAACAAATACCAAATGCTTAATACTTAGATAAAATTATATAATTGGTAAGGAATATATTCTAGAAATAATTACTAACATTACAAAAAAATACATAATACATGCTCATGATATAAAGTACAAAATATGCATCATAAGTCATGAACATTTTCTATTTTTTTTAACATATTCTCAAAATCACAATAACTTAATATTCATATTTGTGTATGTGTTTGGTCAGACATGAAGGAAGTAGTTTCAATATTTCCTAGTACAATTATTCAAATCCATACAACAAGATCTTGGGATTTTATGGGTCTTCAAGAGAAAATTGAAAGAAACCCTATAGTTGAAATTGATGTTATAGTTGGTATTATTGATACCGGAATTTGGCCTGAATCTGAGAGCTTTAATGATCAAGGATTTGGTCCTCCTCCTAAGAAGTGGAAAGGGACTTGCCAAGGGGGAAAAAATTTCACATGCAACAAGTATTATTTTCCTTTCATTTTCCATTAATTTACTTTAGATACAACACTAAATTAATTTATGGTTTGGATAATTATTTTTGTGTTTTGCCTCTAACGTATTAGGGCTTGTAGAGTTAGTACCTTAACATGTGTAAAAAAAAATTAACTAAGCATGTGTACAGCTTTGAAAAAATATTACTGAAATTTAAACAGTTATTAAATTATAACTGAAGTTATCTTAGGGTTATAAACGTATCATCACTACAATTCCCTCATGGAAGCTAACGGAAATTAGTCATGTGATGCACACGTGACTATTTTCCGTTCGATTTCAGAAAGGAGTTAATGGTCATGAAACTATTGTAATAGAAAGATAAGGTTAATTAGTTTTTCATCATTTTAAATTCCAGTCACTTTTATAACATGTGCTTAATTTTGATACCAATTGAAATTTATCTATACATAAAAGTTAAATACATTCTAAAACTACTAGTGACTCGACTAATTTACTATCCATAAAAGTACTGGAAACAAACATGTTTTAATATTTTTAATTAGTAATGCACAACGTGTGTTATTACAAAAATATCATTAAATTTTAAATTGTTATAAAAATAATATTGATTAAACTGTTACAAAATTATTACGTAACTTCAAATGTTATTAGGTAAGTATAATTTATATAAAAATCTATAAAAAATTAATAGAAGAAGTCAAGTAAGTATCATCACCCTTAAATAGTTTCATCTTTTTTAAAAATCAATGACGATGATAACTATATAACAACAATTAAAATTTAGTGACAATTTTATAAAATTCAAAAATTTAATCCTACTTACTTTAGCAACAACCACCTTATTTTGAGGATAA
Source organism: Hippophae rhamnoides (assembly GCA_033030585.1). Classification (NCBI taxonomy): domain Eukaryota; kingdom Viridiplantae; phylum Streptophyta; class Magnoliopsida; order Rosales; family Elaeagnaceae; genus Hippophae; species Hippophae rhamnoides. Next base: position 4,151,772 of record CM065431.1, read on the forward strand.
AAAAATCTATTTACCCGATATAAGATGAAAAACATGTCACGCTAAGGTTTTTAATAATATATTTTTTTGTATTCTTGCATACTTTATCAGTAAAATTATTTCTTATTAATTTTGCAGCAAGATCATAGGAGCTAGATATTACTCATTAGCCGCATCAGAGAATGAGTCAGCAAGGGATTTAATTGGACACGGAACACACACATCTTCAACAGTAGCTGGGAACAATGTAAAAGATGTTAGTTTTTATGGAACAGCTCGAGGCACAGCAAGAGGAGGTGTTCCTTCTGCAAGAATTGCTACATATAAAGTCTGCAGTGCTGGTGTAGGTTGCAGTTCAGCTGATATTCTTGCTGCTTTTGATGATGCAATTGCTGATGGTGTTGATTTTATTTCTATATCAATTGGATCAGCTCAGCCAGTCGGGTTCGTCAAAGACTCGATTGCAATTGGTGCTTTTCATGCTATGGAGAAAGGGATTTTAACCGTAAATTCTGCAGGCAATAGTTTTAAAGTTGGTACCACTGCTAGTGTATCTCCTTGGATTTTATCTGTAGCCGCAAGTAGTACAGATAGAAAGATCATTGACAAGGTTGTTCTTGGAAATGGAAAAACACTAAATGTAAGTTCTTATAATTAATTCTCACATTTCTTTTATATTAATGGTATTTCTGCAACTACTTTTATTATTGTAACAACAAAATTTTTTTGAATAGTATATTCTATCCCTATTATAAATTACCCTTTTATAATAATATTGTTGCAGATAATTATCATTAATAAAAAATATTCATTAATAATGCCCTTTTTTTAATATAATTCAGTTTATTTAATTAATGATATTTAATGTAAAATTAAAAACATGGGATATATAATTTCAAAATGTTTACACAATAGTTGCGAAATCTCGTAATTCTTGTAAACTTTAATTTAATATTTCTTATTAGGGATTAATAACTTTAGATTATATTTATTTTTAATTGATATACATGAAATATTCTTATATAAATTAATTGTCTACATTTTGATTAATTTTAATATAATACTTCTAAACTAATCCAATTCATTGAAATTATTGTTGAAATTGATCCAAATATATACCAATAATCTAAATAAACTTTATCAATATATATAAAACTTTTTCCTCGAATATGCAATTCAATGCATTATCATGGTTATAAACATGTCTTTTATATTAAGAAATGTTTTATTTATGACATTAACTTTATATTATGTGTTTTACATAAAAAGAAATTATTATATTGTCTGTTACAGACGTGTCAAATCCTTTTAAGTGTATTAGAAGACTTATGTAAACTCATAATGTAATAATGTAGGATCTAGATATGCAATATTTCATAATTTAATCAATTCAGGTTTTCGAACTCGGTTACATACTGCTGCATGTAATTACATTACATACTTGTGTAAAGTGGTAACAAGATTGTGTAACTAAATTGAAAAACATATATAGTGAAATATGACTAGCTCAAACAACATATTTTTTTTTTCTATATTTCAAACCTATGTTTTTTAACAACTCCATACGTTAGAAAGAAGAAAGAAAGAAAAGAAAAGAAAAAAAGAACTATTTTGTATGAATTTTAATGGAGTAATTGCATGAACAGGGGAATTCTGTTAATTCATTCAGCTTTATTGACGCAAATTTCCCTCTAATATACGGAAAAAATGCTTCAAAAGAAACTTGCCGTGATCAGTTTCAACATGGGTAATCTTTACTCTCCTATATTTTTGATTTAATTTGGAAAAATTTAAAGCTTAATAAAAAAAATTATAACAATCTGAAACTTAATTTATCTTTCAATTAAATTTCAGGGAATGTGTGTCTTGGTGCCTAGACAGTGAATTAGCAAAGGAAAAGATATTGTTATGTGAAAGTTATGACGTTGTTTCAACTGCTGCTGATTGTTTCAAAGCAGGTGCAGTTGGTGCAATCTTAAAGGATAGAGGGACTACTGATGTTTCATTTGTTACACCATTTCCTGCATCAGCTTTAACTTCTCAAGACTTTTCAGTTATTGAAACCTACTTGAGTTCCACAAAGTATATATGGACTAATATTAACTCCTTCAACGTCATTTTTATTTTTATGTTCTTTGTTTTTTTTTTGGTCAAATTCTTAATGATATTTTGTTAATTTTCGATAGAGATCCTCGAGCAACCATCTTGAAGAGTGAAGACATAAGAGATCCTGCTGCTCCTGTTGTTGCTTCGTTTTCTTCGCGCGGGCCAAACAGCATTGTACCTGAGATTTTAAAGGTATATGTAAAACCTACAAGCATTTATAAAAAAATGTTCCAAAATTGCATAAGCCGTACACAAATCTATACATAAATCACATACAGGTTGTATGTATATGTACATTGTCAAAACGTCCGAGTTTGAGATAATTTCACTTAAACTACGAAATTCTGCAATTTGTGGCCTCAATACAGCAAGCAAGACTATGAAAGCTTTGTTTTCAATGTCCATAACTTTGTTTTTTCTTGTGCATACATATTGCAGCCAGATATAACAGCACCAGGAGTGGACATTTTGGCTGCATATCCTGATGTTCTGTCACCAACAGATGTATCTGAAGACAAGAGGCGCGTTAAGTACAATTTTAAATCTGGAACTTCCATGTCTGCTCCTCATGTTGCTGGTGTTGCCGCTTATGTTAAAACTTTTCATCCTGATTGGTCACCTTCAGCTATAAAATCATCAATCATGACTACTGGTATATTCACAAAGCTCTTTCACAAATATACTTTAAAGAATACCACCCCCAAAAAAAAAATTCGAACCTTTTCTCACTTAGATTTTTATCCAACCCTCATGTTGGAAACTTAGTTGAATGACAGAGAATGGTGAAATAGTTTAGAGGTAGAATAATCACAGAGAACTCACTCACAAAGGTGAAAAGTGAAAACTAACATAATGAATTAGCACACTGTGAGCTTTTATATATATATACATGTAAAATTATAACAGGGTTATTATATCATACATGAACCATTTGAACAATTAAACTAGAGGATCTAAATACAGCTGATAATGTAACAAAACAACTAATTAAGTGGTCTAGTTGATCAACACTTAGAGTGCTAGAGTTTGGGTGTCATATCTTCATTGACTGATTATCAAACACCTATGTGATTTGAAGAAATTTCAATTTCCAATGTCATTTGAAAAATGCAATTTAAGGCCCCTTTCACAGGCATTACACAAAAAAAAAAATTGGATTTTTTTTTCTTAAGCCAGCCTAAGAGCCACTTTTCAAAACAAGAGAAAATTTTGAAATTTTCTGGTGGTGTTTAATAATTTTTTTTTGTTGAGTAAATATTATTTAGTGTGATTCGAATTTGTGACTTGAAACGAAAATGATGTAAATTTTATCGTCAGAATACTAAATGAATCACACCTGTTATAATTACTTTTTCATTTACAATATATCAATCTTTTTTCCCTTTCTTTACTTCTCCTTCTTCCTTCTCCTTTTCAATGGTCTCGATATATCACATTTGACTATTATGGTTGAGGTAGTTTTTTACCTTTTAATTTAACCAATTTTTATTCATAATCTTTTTAAATTCTTATTAATTTAGTAAAAAAAAATTATTTTGATCAAATAAAAATGGTCAAAGGTACTTCAAATGATGAAAAGAAATAAGTATTAAATTGGTCAAATTTACAAAGGTGATGGATTAAATTAAATTACTTAATTTTTTTATAACTAAATTATTCGAGAGTAAAACGATGAATACGAACTAATTTAATACTTTAATCTTTTCAATATCTAAGTAACCTTGACTTTTTTTTCATGGATTGATTGAACAATTTTTTAGCTTGGCCAATGAACAACACACAAGACTCTCATGGTGAATTTGGTTATGGATCTGGACACATAAATCCTTTCAATGCTAAAGCTCCTGGACTTGTATATGAAACTTCAAAAGATGATGATATAAAGTTATTGTGCAACATTGGCTATAGTGAAGACAAAGTCAGGCTTATATCAGGAGATAACAGCACTAGTTGTCCCAAAGAGTCAGAATCAGATCACAAAGGATCTCCAAAGGATATGAATTATCCTTCTATGGCTTATAGAGTACCATCAAATAAACCTTTCAAAGTTCAATTTCATAGGATTGTGAAGAATGTTGGTATTGAAAACTCAACTTACAAGGAAGTGATATCTCCAACTACTTCTAAAATTGATGTTAAAGTAGTGCCTCAACTTCTTTCTTTTAAATCTTTAAATGAAGAGAAGGCCTTTGATGTGATTGTTAAAGGAGAAGGTCTAAAAGATGAAGAGATGGTATCTACTTCTTTGGTATGGTCTGATGGTACTTTTAGTGTTAGAAGTCCTATTGTTATATATACAAAAATGTAGTCTGAACTTTGAATTTTAATAATAAGAGGTGTGTAAGATTTATATAGATAAACTAGATTTGATTTTTGGGTTTGGTTTCTTCCAGAAATTAAATGAACATGTTGTTTTGAGTTCCAAACTTTGCTGAGCTGCTAGATGATTCAATCTTGAATGTCAGTGTTTAGTGTTTCTTCTAGTGATAAGTAATGTTATAGTTCAGACAACCGATATTATTATACATGTTTTTCCTTGTTACCTAATTATTTTTAGACTCATTTATATCATTAAATTATTATATTTGTTTCGTTAAATTATTATGTTTGTTTTGTTTACATTATTTTGTTAGAATCTTCGTCTAACGACGTAATACATCAATAATATATTTTAAATAATTCATATAATTAAATTGTATATTTAAAATAATAATTTATTTCATTTATACCACCAAATAAATTGTTGTTTCAAATATAATATTTAATTATTTAAATTATTTTAAATTTATTAATTAAGTATCAAAAATGTGGCTGAAATTAATGAAATGATATAAATGTAAAATATAATAATTAAGTACAATAAACGATAAAAAAATAATTCGATTATATGAATAAAATAAATATTATAATTTAATAATATTTTTATAAATATACTATATATTTTATTTTAAGATGCTATCAGTTAACTTTTTGAAATAAAAGAACTTTACGTAAATCTATTCTCAATAATAAGGGAAAGAAATTGTATTAGATATATAAGATACAAAAACGTATCCAGGTTCAATAAACCTTGAGTTTATAACAAATTAACTTTTTAACAAATTATATACAACTGTATTAACAAATTATAAAACTAAGTGATGATGTGGCTTTCTCGTTGTTGAGTAAAGCTTCTAGAAGATTGATAATGTGTGTGAACACTTTCATCCCCTCAAGCGAAAAGGTCTGGGAGTTAGATAGAGTTTGGACTTCAAAGTGAGAAACCTTGAGCTTGGTAAGTGCTTAGTTAACAGATTTGTTGTTTGATCTTCACTAGCAATATAATGAAGTTGATGACTCTTTTTGAGGACTAGATCACGAATGAAATAAAGATCAATGGCTATGTGTTTTGTTTTGGTATAAAATAATGGGTTGGCTGCCATATAACTTGAGCTCACATTATTATACCACAATAGAAGAACTTGATGAATAGGCACACATAATTCTTTGAGGATGTAAAGGGTCCAAACAATTTTTGAGGCTGCAATTGCCATTCTTCTATATTCTGATTTTGCACTACTTCGAGAAACTATCTTTTGTTTTATGGCCGACCAAGAAACAAGGTTTGGACCTAGATATAAACAATAACCATTAGAGCTCATTTCATCATCTGTGCTAGTGCCTCAGTCTGCATCAGTAAAGGCTTGTATATCCAGATTTTTTAATGTTCGTAGCTTCAAGCCATCTTGCATAGTTCCTTTTAGCTACCTCAAGATTCTTTTTACTGCAAGCCAATGGGTTGTTGTTAGCTAATGTATAAACTGACAGGCTTTATTTACAGCAAAAGAAATATCTGATCTTGTAAGAGTAATATATTGCAAAGCACCTACTACACTTTTGTACTTCGTCTGATCTTCAAACAACTCACCATCATACTTTGATAAACTATTTCCAATAACTCCAGGTGTTTTGGCTAGCTTACATTCTAACATATCTGTTTTGTCAAGTAAGTTTGCAAAATACTTGGCTTGACACAAATGAATGGAATCTTCATCATATGAAACTTCAATGCCTAGAAAATAATAGAGTTTGCCCATATCTCTCAAAGCAAAGTGGCATGTAACTTGTCTATAAGCCTTCGAATCTGATATGGTGAACTTCCAATAATAAGAATATCATCAACATAAACTAAGACAATTAATGTTAAAGTTTTACCAAAATAGAGAAACATAGAGCTATCAGATCTTGAGCACCTAAAACCCCAAGATTGAAGAGCATGACTCAATTTAGTAAACCAAGCTCTTGGTGCTTGTTTAAGGCCGTAAAGAGCTTTCCTTAGTCTGCAAACTTTATCAGGGAACTTGTTATTTATAAAACCTGGTGGCTGAGACATAAAAACCTCCTCTTCAAGTTCTCCATTGAGGAATGCGTTTTGAACATCAAGTTGCCTTATATTCCATCCTGAAGATAGAGAAATTGTTAGAACAATTTGTATGGTTGTAGGCTTTACAACAGGACTAAAGGTCTCATAATAGTCCAATCCATATGTTTGGTTATACCCCTTTGCCACCAACCTTGCTTTATACCTTTCTATGGATCCATCTGGTTTGTATTTGAGTTTGAAAACCCATTTGCAACCAATTACATTTGCATTAGTAGGGATATCCACTAGATCCCACATTTCTATTTTCTACAAAGCATCATATTCTTTATTCATTGCTTCAATCCAGTTGGGATCCTTCAAGGCTTGTTTGTAAGTTCTTGGCTTTGTCTCTCTATGTGCTAAGAAGACTTTCTTCTTGAAAATTCTATGTTGAGACCTCGTAACCATTCTTCTTTCTATTTGAGCAGGTTCCAGTATTGTAACAAGTGTTTCAGATTGTGATATAGCAGCAAGCAAAGGAGTAGAACAAGTGGGTGGTTTAGATACATGTAAATCAGAAGCAACAATGTGTGGTGAATAATTGATTGGTGGAGTAATAGGAACATTTACAAGAGTAGGAGTGAAAGATTCTTGTGCAATAAGAGGTGACTTTGTAGAATCTTGTGCCACAGGGAATATATTCTCATCAAACACAACATGCCTAGTGACATAAATTCTTTCAAAATTGGAATCTAAACAGAGATACCCCTTGTGATTTTGGCTATACCCAATAAACAAGCATTTTTGAGATCTGTATTGTAGTTTGTGAGAATTATAGGGTCGAAGAAAGAGATAATACAAACATCCAAATACTTTCATCGTATTATAATCAAGAGCTTTATGAAAAATTATAGAATAAGGGGATTCAAACTCTAGTAGTTTTGATGGCATTTTATTGATCAGATGCACAGCAGCTTGGAAGGCATAAATCGAGTATGAATTGTTATCAGAACAGAGCTTGGCTACACTTATTAGATTGACAGATAGAGAAGAAACATGAAGCACTTTCTTAAGAGAGAACACATGAGATGTAGAAGGAAGAAAGATAGATTCAACATTGGAGATAGAGATTTTCTTACCACTACCAACAGTAACACGATCTTATCTAGTGTAAGGTGTAGTGGTAGACATGTTTCCAGAGTTCTGTGTCATATGGTGAGTAGCTCTGGAATCAGGGAACCATGCATTATCACTGACTGTATTTGGAGATGCTATCATAGCAGAGATCTGACTTTGATTAGAATTCTGATTTCTTGAGTTAGAGGCTTGGAAGGATATGTCAAATCTATGGTAACAATTATGGACAATATGTCCAAATTTTCCATAAAGTTGACATTGAGGTTTGTTGTTGTTGTTGCCTCTTCCTCCTTGATTGCTCCTTCCACCACGACCACGTCCTCTAGTGTAGTAATGGTTGTTATTCTGCCCTGAATTCTGATTTGGATACCTTTGGAAGCCTTGTTTCTAGCATACTTGTTTTGCACAAAATTAGCTGCTATATTATATCCATCTTCAATAGAATTTTGCTACTCAAGACAATGTTCAAAAGGCATGAGCATACTATGAATTGCCTCTAAAGAGATCTTATCATCTTTGACATTGATTGATGTAACAATTGCATTGTAGTCAGCACCAAGACCACTAAGGAGATTTATAATTTGATCCTGTTTAGAGACATGTTCTCCTATTACAAGCAAACTATTAGAAACACCTTTGAGCTTCATAATATAATCAACCATTGATATAGAATTCTTCTTCGTTGTTTGCAATTGTAGTCTCAATTGCATAATTCTAGCTCTGGAGGAGGAAGAGAAGATCTGCTCAAGAGCAACCCAACCTGAATGAGAGGTAGTATGGCCAATAATCTGAGCCATAATTTCTGGGGTGAGAGAAGAGTAAATCCAACTCAAGATCATTCGATCTTGTCTTCGCTATAAAACAAACTCTGGATTGAGATTTCTTGTAGTAGCAACAACTGTTGGTGGACAGATCGAGATTCCTTTGATGAAATCCTCAAATCCATTGGCAAAAATCACATTATCCATTTGAGATCGCTAAAGAACATAGTTCATTCGATCCAGTTTCATAGGCAAGGCTTGATTGAGCAGATGCAATGATGGAGAAGAGATCGATCCTAAAGCTTGAGAAGCTCCAGATGAAGAAGTAGTGGATCTAGACAAAATAATACTTGCCATGATTGGACGAAGAGAAAAAAAATGTAAGAAAAAGAGATAGAGAGAAAAAAACTAGCTCTGATACCAAGTTAACTTTTAAAAACAAAAGGACTTTTCGTAAAAAATTTCTCAATAATAAGAGAGAGAAATTGTATTAAATATATAAGACACAAAAACGTATCCAAGTTCAATAAACCTTTAGTATGTAACAAATTAACTTTCTAACAACTTCTATACAACTGTATTAACAAATTATAAAACTAAGCGTTGGCGTGACTTTTTAGTTGTTGAGTAGAGCTTCTGAAAGATTGATAACGTGTGTGAACACTTTCGCTATCAATGTCCTCTAAATCTTAAATATATGTTCTTTGTGAAGAATACAAAAATATTTAATTTTTTTTTATGAACAATTTTTTTTTATATTTTAAGACTTAATTTCAATAATTAGTTGGTAAATTAATTTATTTTCTCGTTTCGTTGAAAACAACTCTACTTTCTTAAGTTATGATACTTTAAAATAAAAAGTTGGTGTTAAATACCTTAATATAAAATCGTAATTAAATAATATAATTTGTATTATTTAAAAATTGGATTTTATAATCATATATATAAATTAATTCTTTAAAAATTGAAAAAAAATATTAATATAATTTATTATTTAATTAATTTTTTATATATATATAATAATATATGTATAATATTTAGATTACATTGGATATCACTTAAAATTTTGATTAAAAAATTACTAAAAATAAAATTGCAATATTAATAACATAACGAACCAAAAAGATGTACTTTTGCTCTGTCACAGATTACGAGATATACTTAATTATATAATTATTAGGGTTAATTAGATTTTATTTTAAAATACTTAAAAATATTTTATTTTATTATTATAAATAAAGATAAAAATATGATAAAATTCAAATATAATAATATCATAATCTATGTTTATATATATAATTATAACTTTAAAAACATCTTAATCACGTTTTTATTATTATACATATGTTATTTATATAATTATAATAAAATAAATATTTTTATAAATCATCCTAATTATTAACATAATTATCTTCGGATTATTTGATACAATGTGTATTACTAAAAAACAATAAAATAAAGAAGCAAATTACAGATCAATTAAGATATGGATTTAAAATGTATTAAATGTTTATTTAAATTTATTTAAATTTTGATAATCGATTATTACATCTCAAATTAAAAAAATAATTTTTTTTATTTTTAATCTAGCTTTTATTAAAATATATTTTATCTAGTATAATTTTTAACATTTTTTTATTATTGGTTATGCCAGTTTTTTTTATTTGGATTAAATCTTAGATATAAATATAATATTTTATTTTGTTGAAGATGATAATAGTTTAGAAGTTAAGTACATGTAACCAATAAACTTAGGTTAAAATTATGATATATTTTTTTTAACCACCCAATCCATCAAAAAATCATTAAATAAGATAAATATTATAAATATCAATATTAAAATATTTTAAAGATGGATACTCGTTTATACACGTATTATAATTGGTAATATAATTGGATTTTTTTATATCTTCAACTTTAATAAATAAATTTTTTATTTTCTAAAAAAAATAAAAAAATTAGGACAAAATGAATGAGAAAATAATGAAACTATAATTATTTTTATGTAATATCCAAGATTTATATAACATTTTTACGATACACTGTTTTGCCATGAAGATAGATTATATTAGAAAGAATAAAATTTATATAAATTTTGATCAATTAAGATATGGATTTAAAATGTATTAAATGTTTATTTAAATTTATTTAAATTTTGATAATCGATTATTACATCTCAAATTAAAATAATAATTTTTTTTATTTTTAATATAAAAATATATAAAAAATAAATAAAATATATATTTAAATAAATTTTATAATAAAATTATAATAAAAAAAACTACATATTATTTTTATTTAAGAAATCTTAGGCATATATTTGTACCGTTCACCTTGTTGTAATGAGATAATTAGCATACTCAACCTATATCGCCGCTGAAAACTCTGCTTCGACTATCGTAGGAGTTGAAGAAGCTGCTTGATAAAATTCGCCTGAAATTTTCTTCAAAAACCTGTTTGAGCAGCATTATCAAAAAACAGACCCTTTTTTCCTAGTTAAAACTTTATCTATACCATATAATAATTAGAAGATATTCAAGCCTCCTCATTTTGTTGCTCTTAGGTAGGAGCTCTAATGACGACTCGACCGTTTTCAAGATTAAAAATCTCTTCTTTATATTCAACCTTACTTCAAACTTTGAACAGAACAACCATTGCTGGTTCCCTATTACCCGCAAAATCGAAAAATCCAGCATCGAAAGTCGATTCGTTGAGACCCATTAGTGGGTTTAGACTGTACCATGATGGAAGACCCAGAGGGTCTCTTTGGAGGGGCAAGAAATTGATAGGGAAAGAAGCGTTATTTGTGATAACGGGGATGAAGAGATTTAAGGATGATGAAGAGAAGCTTGACAAGTTCCAAAAGACCCATGTTAAGAGGCTTTTGAAGATGGACATGGTTGCTGTTCTTCTTGAGCTTGAACGACAGGAAGAGGTTACGTTGGCCATCAAGGTTCTCTTCTTTTGTGTTTTTGTATTTGCTATAATGGGTCGTTCTCTAGTTTCTTTGTTGTATTGTCATTGATCGCTCCTTGAATTATTCTTTTTATCTTGGTGCTTTATTGAATTCTAACTTATTTGTGGTTTTACTCTTTATAATTGGTGAAAAATAAGTAGATATTGTGGTTAAAAATCTTCAGAGAAGCTGTTCAGTATACTTTTGCGTATAACATGTTTGATAGAATGCTTCAGAGAAAGTGATTTTGTGTTAAATGGGCTCTGATATGAGACACAGTTTCAAAATGGGCTCTAAGGCTCTTGGTTTGATTTTTATTGAAAAAAAAGAGGTACTTAACAGGTTAATGACTACGTAAAATGGTCGAATTTCGTGAAGTCGTGATATTCAACCGAACGTCGACCACATTCGAAGGGACTATTTTTGGTATAAAAAACGCATCAGGATTCATTTTGTAACTTTGACATGTATGAGAGCCCATTTAGTACAAAACCCTTATGAGAAGTGTGTTCATTTGAAAGCAATATAATTTGCTTATCAGAATTTGGCATCAATGATAAAATTAAATAAATCTGACCCATCAATTCTGGTTTAGTACATAATTTGTAAGTTTTTCTCATAACAGTTTGTGAAAGAACATAGCTGTGGTTACAAAATTGCATGTAGCTTATAATAGTCAAATGGTTTCTTACTTTAACTGGAACGGGCTAGGATTTGATGTCTTGTTGTCTATTGTTTATTGATAATGACCCATTTGTATGAGCTCATAACTCATGCCCAACTTAATTTTTTTTCAGATGTTTAGAATTATTCAGAAAGAAGACTGGTATGAGCCTGATGCGTTCTTGTATAAGGACTTGATTATTTCATTAGCAAGATGTAAAAAAATGGATGAAGTTATGGAACTATGGGAAAGCATGAAAAATGAGAAGCTATTTCCAGATTCTCAAACATATACAGAAGTTATAAGAGGATTTTTGAACTATGGTTCTCCTGGTGATGCAATGAACATATATGAAGATATGAAAAAGTCTCCAGACCCTCCTGATGAATTGCCATATAGGATTTTGCTGAAAGGTCTTCTACCACACCCTCTTTTGAGAAACAGAGTTAAGCAAGACTTTGAGGAGATGTTTCCTGAACAACATGTATATGATCCTCCTGAAGAGATATTTGGTGCTCGATGAGGTTTGCATTTTTTTTCTTTCTTCCCTTTGTTTCTTATTTCATGTTCTTATAATCTGTCTCTGGATATTTGTTTGACATGACATCTTTGTCATACATGTGTCCACTTAGGAACCAATTATGTTTTAATAAAAAGGGCAATTATCCAAAACCCTATGTGGTTAGTGAAACCTGAGGGACTAAATGGATAGTTTTTGAAATCTAGAGGTCATTGTAATTTGGGAAAACTGCAGGGTCTGGGATAATTACCCGTTAAAAGAATCACTTGTGTTGCTGCTGAGTGCTACTATTTTCTTTTTCTCATGAAAGTCTTGCGGTTCTTTATTCTTAATTGTCTGCTTATTGTCTATAAAAACCAATTATGTGCTTAATGTGATTATGTGAGCAATAAATTATGAGAGAAACAAAACATGATTTCTGGTTATCGAAGTAATGAATGTTAATATAACTTGTGTTGTTTTTCCCTTGTCATCATCTAACGTTATGGTTCCATTTGCTTTTGAAACCTGTAAGTACGCTCAGCAAGAAACAGAGGGTCCATTTAGACGTGCTTCTTTTAAAAGTGATTTTAAGAGAAGTAGTTCGAAATATAGTGGTTTAAAACTTAAAAATAGTTTAAAGAGAAGCATTAAAATGGTTGGATAAAATTGCTAGATTGGTTTAAATTGACACTTTAATAATTAATCTTGGAGATAATCATGAATCCTAAACTATTTCTCTCAAAAGCACAAATAATGAAATTATGGTTTCATCCTCAAGATTAATTATTTTTACTAAAGGCACAAATAATGTTTTCCAGAATTTCAAAACTGCTCTTCGCTTACCTAACACCCATGAAAGTATTTTAAGCTGAACAACATGTTTCCTGAACTTTGAGGGTTTTTCTCCTATGAGGCGAGGCATAAGTCTCAAATTTAACTTTCAAATAATCTTTAAAGATATAAATAATAACAATTATGAATCCAACGATCATGAAAATAAAATTTATTAAAAGGAAGTATATCATACTTTATGTATGTAGAGGTGTTGAGAGGCATAACGCTTGAGACATAATATGCTCTGAATAAACAGTATATATTATATCTATATATAATTAAGAGATGAAAATGAATGAAAAGAAAATTAATTTAAAAACTAATTAGTATTATATGATTTCTAATTGTGATATAAGTATTTTGAATTTTAAATTAATTATTACATAAAAGTATTTTAACAAAAAAATTGCAAATTCATAACCAATTAACTATGTTGAAAGAATAAAAAAAGTTGTCCTAATTTGGTTTATATAACTTGAGTTTTGTTTTTAATTTTTTTTATCTTTAATTTATTTAATAAATTCAGATTAGATTGTAATGAGTTATCTGTGTTCCAATTTAAGAAAAAAAAAAAATTTGTGAGGCTTAAGCCTCAACGGTCTCAAAGTAGCATCAAGACTTAAATGCCTTAAGGCTTGCAGCTCATAAGAAAAATATGTAAGCTTTAAATTTCATCAGTTCTTATTAGGAATGGGCACGGTTACGGGCGGGGACGGTTTTTGATATAACCGTCCCCGAACCGAATTTTAAAACCTATAACCGAAACCGCCCGAAAACCGTTACGGTTCGGGGACGGTTTTTTATCCGCGGGTAACGGTTCGGGACGGTTATGAAAAAAACCCTGAAAAAAAACCGAAATATATATATAATTTAATTTATTAAATATATATAATTAATTTTTTATTTATAATTTAATATATAATTTAATTAATTAAATCTAATTAATTTCGGGTACGGGCGGGTACGGTTTTTAGTATAACCGTAACCGAACCGTAACCGTTGTTTCATATTCGGTTTTTCCCCAAAACCGTCCCCGTCCTCGAAAATTACCGATTAAAAACCGAACCGTTGGTTCGGATAACCGCGGATAACCGAATCTGCGGTTTTTTTGCCCATCCCTAGTTCTTATAGCCTTGGTTCGTTTTTTGTGCGCCTTGCCTCGAGTTGAGTCTCAAGGTGGGCCTTGGAAACACCTTTTTTCTTTTTAGGCTATTTGAAATCATATTTAAACAAAAGAATAAGCTGTTTTAAACGGTCTCCAAAACTTTAAAATCCGTGCATAATTATTATTTTTACCATCATTACTTTTAGGCTAAAAAATACATTGGAAGCTTCTTAAATTAAGCCCAAATTTTGAGCTTTTTCCTCAAATCATTATTTTTTTAAAGTACTATTGAGAATTGATTTATTTATTTTTAACATAAACACAAGTAAACATACCTAAATCAAATTCAATCTTGTTGCAGTGCTTCAATGGATTACTTCTTAGTTGAAGAATTAGACGAGAAAACAACAAAAATCTCCTTAAGGTTTACAATATTTTCAGAATTATTTATGTAGTTTACAAAAAATCTACAATATCTTTGAAGTTTCAAATATATCTTTAATATATAACATACCTTATAAAAAACTCTGAAAATTAGTAACACTATTACACAATATCTATTCTAACCCTATGCTTTTTGAATGTTATCGTTGATTCGATGGTAATATTGTTTGCAACTGTAATATTACATAATGTTTTAAGTGGACATCAAAAATACCCCTACCCAATAATCTGCAATAAATATTCATAAAAAATACTCATGTTTTTAAATCAAAAGTATAGTATTCCATATATATTTCACATCTATATCCACATTAAATTACTCAATAATAGTTGACATTCATATCCACATTCATATTTCATACTAACTTACTCAATAACATTTCATATTCACATTACATATTATAATCTAAATTCTTAGAGTATCTAAGAGGAGGAGACACCCTAAATGAGTTTAAATATATAAAGAATTATAAAGTTCATGTCATGTCATGTCTCCCAAAACCTAGTGCATACATAAACTTTAAGTTACAAAAGATTTCCTTTCAAATGACATTCATTGCCAAATTTACTTGCATAATTAATAAAATAAACATGTGTGGTCATATGATGAAACAACTAAATCAAAGTTTCATTTTAAAAGACCTACTTTCACTTGTTGATTCTTCTATCTTTTGCTTCTTATTGGTTATACCACTACTATCTAACACCTAAATTATGAACATTAAGTTAATTCATTTATAAGAAGTAATGCATAATGAATATGTTATACAATACATTACATGAGTTTGAATAGTCCTTTTGTTTTGCTTTTTCTTGACCATCTTTTTTGAATTGTTTCTTAAATACAATTTAGAGTTAAATATAATCAACTAAATATATTTAATAAATGAATACTTACAATTTTACTTTATTTTCATTAGTTAGATTCCTTAACTTATCATCTGATTATGATCAAATTAATTGGAATGTTCACATTTCAATCATTGTGACCTCTTATGTCTTCAATAGCTTCTTTATGTCTCTCAATTCGTGGTCTACCTTTATTTGGTTTATAAATTGGTGAGAGTATTTATTGCTCATTGGGTATCATAATCCATTCTTCTTTAGATGGAACAGGATTGATCAAAGAGAAATATGTCTTCAAATACGCAATCTTTGTGAATATAGATGTACATAGTTCTCAATAGGGATGGACAAAAAAACCACGGGTTTGGTTATCCGCGATTATTTGAATCTACGGTTCAGTTTTTAACCAGTAAATTTCGAGGACGGGGACGGTTTTGGGTAAAAACCGAACATGAAACAATGGGTACGGTTCGGTTACGATTATACTAAAAACCGTACCCGCGTCGTACCTAAAATTAATTATATTTAATAAATTAAATTATATATCAAAAATTAATTATATATATTTAATAAATTAAATTATATTTTTTTTGGTTTTTTTTGTGTTTTTTTTCATAACCACCCTGAATCGTTACCTACGGGTAAAAAGTCGTCCCTGAACCATAACAATTTTTGGGCGGTTTTTGGTATAGGTTTTATAATTCGGTTCGAGGACGGTTATATCAAAAACTGTCCCCGCCCATTCCCGTGACCATTCCTAGTCCTCAACTCAATCTTATACCTTATGTCCATAATACAGGTAACACCATACTTATAGGGTAAATCACTCAATTGACACCCATAATAACTACATGTCCACTTATTTAAATTAACCAACATGTTGCAACCATCAAATATTTCAAATATTCCATCTCCATCATACAATACCTTTAAACCTCTTCCTTCCTCTTATCATTGAAGAATGTATTTCATTATATTTGGTTGAAAATGAATAGTCCACTCCAAAGCTTCTTCTTTCCTTTTCATTATTAGTCGCATAATTTTTCTTCTTATCTCTTCAAATAATTTCACAATAGGTTTAGACCTCACTCTTGTTAACCAATTGTTAAAACTCTTACTCATATTATTGGTCACATGCTCAACCTTTACATCATTATCAAAAGCATGTCTAATCCAATGTGAAGCTTGGATCTTACTTAAATATTCACGTGTTTTAGGTTCTTCGTTCTTAATTTCATTCATGAACTCACAAAATTAGTTGTTCTAGTTGGTTTAGATACCACCCAAAACAATGATCTCATTTTTATGCTTGAATGCTTATCCTTCAAGTTGACATAAATTTGCGTAGCATAAAATCTCACATGTGAAGTTGGAAAAAACTTATTGATTGTTACAATAAGACCTTTTTGTCTATCAGACATGAAGCACATCCTTCTATTTTCAAACTCCCCAATATGTTTGTCCAATAAAGCCATAAACCACATCCAATTCATTGTTTTCAAATTCGACCCAAGCAAGGGCAATTGGAAAAAACTTGTATTAGCATCCAATCCAATAGCAACCATCAAGATACCCTTATATGGGCCCTTTAAAAAACGTCTATCAATACCAAGGAAAGGCTTACATTCACTTAAATACCTTTGTTTTGGTGCGGATAATCTAATGAAACATCTCTTAAAACAAGGGTTGACATTTGGTTTTGGAATATGAGTATCTTCAACTGCCATTGATCATGGGTTGCTTCTTATAACCATATGACAATATTGCCTTATGTTTGCAAAATTACCAATATGGTCACCCAATTCTCCATTGCAAGCAATTTTTCTTGCCCTATACAGTGTTACGTCAAGTACAAATATACCTCATCTTCTTTTACACTCAGCAGCCAATACAAGGATACTTATATTAGGGTTTTTCGTGACTAAGTCCTTCAATTGAGAAGCTAACCAAGATGATGTTACAAATCTTTGTTTTTCAACTTTTTGACAACAATGTCTCTCTTTCTTGTCTATTGGCTCAAGTTTCTTAACCATAAAGATTTTCTTACCATTTCCAACAGAAGTGTGTATCCTCCAAACACAATCAGGTGTTTTACACTTTGCAATTACTCAAGTTGTATCAACTTTAACCTTCTCACACTGAAATCCAACTTGAACAATATACTCTTGAAAGATAGCTTTAAATTCCTTGGCATCCTTAAAGGTATCCCCTACTTTAAACTCAATTTTACCATCGCTTCTTTTTTTTAAATTTCCTACCTTTTTAGTTTCTGCTAACTTTTCTATAACTTTTTCCTTGATAATCTTCTGAGTTAGTATGATTAATACGATGGTTATATCCATCCTCCAAGTACTGAAGACTATCATCAGTATCATAAATTTCACCATCGTTTCCTTCATCATTATCACCCTCGTTATCTTTTTCATTGTTTATAGTATCATCATTTCAATCAAGATCCTCCCCATCACTACTCCAAAAAAATTTCTCATCTCCATCATAATTTTCATATTCAATTTCAACAATTGTTCATGCTTTATATTTTTTTCAACCTTTCACACTTCCTTTGAGAAGGTTGTTCGTTTTGGCTATGAATTGGGTTCATGTATACTTTATCATCATGGAATTGTTTATTAGTAGTTGGAAATGACTCAAATGAATCAATGTTAAAGTCATCAATGTCAAAGTGAGAACTTTGTTTATCATTTGAGCTTAGAGGCAACTAATTTAAATCATTAAAAGTATGATAATAATCATCCAAAGCTAGTTCATTTAGTTTTTGGTTTAATAAAATAGTTTATGGTTCCTTGAAAGGCTGATGATCTAACATCAGGGCATAGAAAACTATTTCCAAATGATTGAATTTCACAAACAAGTCTAGTTTTTTCTTTTTATTATCCATATAATTTTTCATCAATTCTTGTAATTCGTTATCCGTTTTTAATATACTTTGTTCGTTCTTCATTACCAACTTTCTTTGCTTCAACACTAAAGTCTTTTTTTTTAACGTCAACCCTTCTTTCATAATAACCTTCTTAGCATCATGAAAACAACAAATAAAGCTATATTCATCAGCATATATATGACCAACCTATCTAACTTTACCAAATAAATGGATATAAACATTGGCTCATTCACTCATTTTTATCGTTTTATATAACAATCAAAGGTATTTTCAAAAAATGCATTACTCATCAACAGTAATACATAATATCAAATGTATGATCATGAATTTGATACAAAATAGCGCACACAATATTATACTCATACAAAACACATAATATTAGAACAATGTTTAAAGAAAGTAATTGTAAAATGATATATAATTCAAGATTGAATTATAAACAATTTAACTAAATAGAGTTGAAAAACACAATATTTTTGAGCAGCGTATACAAACAAATATGAATCCCAGAAAGAATAATATAGACATAATATAGATAAAAATTAATACCAAAATACCAGATAAAAATGAATCCCAAAACCAAATAAAAAGGAAAAACATGCACAATACAAATAGACTATAGGTTTGTAAAACATACAAAATAAATACATAATGTATACATATATTATGTGTTAAGGTATTGTCTATTTAAAGATATTGTGAAACAATATAGATTATAAAAACCATATTATACAAGTGTGGTTAAAAATCAGATTAAAAGTCAAATGAATCAAATACATATAAAAATCAAAATATGGATAAAATACAAGTATGGGAGGCAAGATGCTTAACTCTATTTTTGTTAACCTATGAAAAGAAGTAAATTGAAGACAATAAGTTGGTTGCCCATGTTAGCTTCATGTATGTATACGATTTAAGGATTTTTTTTTTATGAATGAATTTCTCGAGAAAATGTCAACTATTTAATAACGATGATAGAAAGTGATCGATAGCATATGATTCACAAGTTGTATATGAAGTTTGAATGCAAACAATGCATTGATGATATAAAACAAAATATATATCTTTTCCATATAAAATTTACAACAATGTCATATCTCAAGGAAAAGGCCCGAAAATATATTTTTGACATACATAGTATTTAAGGATTTTCTTCGTGTAGTAAACGTTCTATATAATTGAATTGACGCTATATATATATATATATATATATAAAAGTAAGGTTTATATACATATGCTATCGATCAGTTATACCCTTCTTCCATCAGGTTGTTATTACGGTGTGACTTAACTGTATGAAATTTAATTAAATATGTAAAATTTTAAATTTCAAGTCCTAATCATAATATTATAAATTTATATTATAACGAAAAAAATATTAACAACCCAGCATCATATATTTTTATTGATTAGAAGTGAATGGTTGAGGTTTAATACAAAAAGATTATTTTAAGACTAAACTACCCTAAAAGTCTCATTTTTTTCTTATAATTTAGTAAATTTATTCATTAGTTATAACAAATTAAGTTCTAAAATTAAAATCAACTTGAAATTAATCATCATATGTCATAATAAATCCGTTAGATTAAATTAATCTAAGTTAAATAGTTTTGTTTTTTTATATTTTTGATTTAGTAATTAATTATTTTTAATATTTTGAAAATTAAAATAAATATTAATATTATATTATATCAAAATATTTAACTTAAGCTAATTTAACTTTTAACGTGATTAATTTTATATTTATTTAAATTTTGAAACTAAAATTTGTTTAAATTTAAGAATAAGGGAAATAAAAAAAATTGGGAGAGTGTAATTTTTTACTTTAGATTAAATAATGTTTCTCAGGATTCGTTTCAAAATAAAGTGGGCGTGCCGGAGTGGTTATCGGGCATGACTAGAAATCATGTGGGCTCTGCCCGCGCAGGTTCGAATCCTGCCGCTCACGTTTTTCTTATTTTATTCAATAAATATAGATAAAGAGAAAAAAGTGTCATTAATCTTTCCGTCACATCTCATTCTGTGGGCTCATTTTGGGTTAAGTTTTATCTCTAGTGGGCCGGGCTCTTTATTTCTTTTGGGCTATAAGGACTCGGCAATTTGTATGGTTATAATAATTATTGTTATTTTTCCTTTTTGATCAAACCTTTGCACCAAGTTGGTCAATTTATACCTACTCTCCTATATGCTTCTTCCCTTTTGTTTCTTTCTTATGATCCATTCATATTTTGATTCATTAATGTGAATTATTCATTCAAGTAGGGTTCTTGCTAGCCTTATCATCACTTACTATATATATATCCTTTCTCATTTTTCATTACTCTTAATTTTCTTTTCTTTTTTAATTACTTCTTCAAAAAACTTAAAATGCAAAAAAAATATTATTTCTATTTTTCACCATATAGAAACATTAAGCCCAAGGAATGTAAACTACTCATTAAAGTAAGGTTCCATTTTGATATGACAACAAATTATTCTTTCTATTTTTCATTTTATTTTACTCTTATGGCATGTTACACCTAAGGAATATGATCTACTCATTGAAGTAGGGTTTCATTTTCATTTCTTTCATATTCCATGCCAACCTTACCTTTTGTTAAATACTTTTCTCATTTTTTTTCATTCTTAATTTATTTATTCACAAGCCTTAAAAAGCTTTTAAAATACCGACCACTAAAATACCTATATTTTTAAAAATATCAAAAATATTATAAATATAAATATAAATGTCCATAACCTTTTATAAACAATAAGATATTATTAAATAAATATCAATAGAGAAAATTTTAAATATTTTAATCCATGAGATATTATTGTTTTTTAATTGAAAATATTTGAAAAAAAAAGTTTTATATGCATTAAATTTATGAGTAAATATTATCTTTATGATAATTAAGGAATATGATCTACTCATTAAGTAGGGTTCCATTTTCATTTCTTTCATATTCCATGCCAACCTTACCTTTTGCTAAATACCTTTCTCATTTTTTTCATTCTTAATTTCTTTATTTACAAATCTCAAAAAGCTTTTGAAATACGACCACTAAAATACCTAAATTTTCAAAAATATCAAAAATATTATAAATATAAATATAAATTTCCATAACCTTTTATAAACAATAAGATATTATTAAATAAATATTAATAGAAAAAATTTAAATATTTTAATCTATGAGATATTATTGTTTTTTAATTGAAAATATTTGAAAAAAAAGTTTTATATGCATTGAATTTATGAGTAAATACTATCTTTACCAAATATCATATTTTTTTTCTTTTTTGAATAAATAGTTACAAACACAAACACACTTTACATCGAATTAGATTCATACTCGTATTCTTTAAACAATTACTTTGAATATATATAATTACAATATAAAATAATTGATTTTTTTAATATTTTTAATTAGTTAGAGTTTCTATCTCTAAAATAAATTAAATGCTAACTAATTATTCTCACAATCATCCATATGAATTAGCTCATAGAATCAAAGATATTCATGAATCAAAAGTTTTTGTGAAAACAACTAAACAACCATTACTCATGATTCTATGAAATTGCCCAATATAAACTTGCTCGGAAGAAAGAACCTAAACAACCATTAAAAGAATTACTAATTATATCTTCATTGACTTGTGAATGTGAAATTGTATATTATTGAAGTGGGAAAGCCATTGGTCTCTCTCTCATTCATACCAGATCTTACCATATAGCTTCAATTTTATTTATTTATTATTTCCTTCTTTGGTTACACAAACTTCCCAAACTCATGAATTGCCAACCACTACAAAACAATAATTTTTTTTTCCAATTTAGGTTGAAAATCCCTTTTAGCTTGTGACTAACATCTTTCCACTATAAAAGAGTACATACATTAAAAGAATTTTAAATAAACACGGTACTGAGTACTAACCATCTTTACAATCTCTACGATTAACATTTTTTTATTTTTAATTAAATAGATAAATACTTTTATTTTTTTTTATTTATAAAATATATTATCAATAAATTTAATACAATATGTATTTAATAATTTCAAGAAAATTAAATATTTATAGGTTGTTTCATTACACTTTTTTAATTTTAAAAAAATATAAATAATTATGAATTTTTATTATTATTTATAAATTTGTAATTCTTTAACTTGAATTACTATGTAATTTTATGACGATGAAGATTTCAAAATCATTTAAAAAAAAACATTTATTTTTTTTAATTACTTCTTTTGTAAGTTAGTTCTTAAAAAGTAAAAATAAAAATAAAAATGTCATATTTTACACCTAATATCATTAATGTGTGGTCACCCTTGATAGTCTAGTTGATAAATAACGTAGTATCTTACCCAAACATCCATGGTTTAATTTATGATCCTATTCTCAACATCTAAAATTATTGTTTATTATTTAAATTAAAATAAAAAAATAATTAACTTGTCAAAATTTTCTTTTCCTCCTCCATATTAAGTTAATGTAATTTACTAATTTAACATCTTACATCTGACTAGTCTTGATTGGTGATGGACAACAATACTCTACTAAAAAAATAAGGTGAATTATTGTAAAAGTATCTTATATTATAAAAAATTATCATTTAATCTTTACATTTTTAAAGTCTAATAAATAATAATAAATCTCGTTATTTACTTAATATTTTAAAAAAATTCGATGATAAAAAATTTACCCATCACTAAATACTCTGATAGTTTTTATAAAAAAAGTATCCTAACAAAAAATTATTTGTATTCTATATTTATTTACCAATAAAATAAAATATTAAAAAAATAATATTATTTTATTAAAATATTAATAAAAGAATATTTTTTGTTATTATTTAACTTTATTTTACAAAAGTAAAGAATAAAAAGACATTTTTTTTAAAGAGATTAAATAACTCATTTGAATTAATGTAAAAGAATTATACAATATTTTTCTCTATAGAAAATATATTACCAAGCATATCTGTAAAAAAAAATCCTAAAAAGGAAATAAAATTAAAATTATTATCAAATACTACTCAAATTACTATTTCTCTCTTTTTTTTTCTTTTTTTTTTCTGTCATGATTTCGCAATAGTTTGGTTGAAAAGAAAAGGATCTAAATCCTAAAGTTGATTGAAAATCATTGTGTGGTTTACATTTTAACTTAGTGGCTTTGCTATTGCTTTCAGAAATATTCCCACCATATACATGTCTGGTAATTATTTTTGCACAAACGATTGTAGTTGCAGACAAATAAATCATGGGTAATCAATTTCATTATTTTATTCTTACAAATTTTAAGAGTGATACTTGATTAATTTTATCTTTAAAATTGTGATATTTTAATCACATAAATTTAAAATATCTATTTTTTACCATTATATAACTAAATTGTCATATTTTTAATAACTTAATGAATTATGTGTCAATTATAAAAATCATGTAAAAAAATTGAAAAGTTATGACTAATAGGTGTAATGAAGTGAACAAAAGAAGTACAATTAGCTAGATAAAATATTTTTTTATTGAGTTATTATTTGTAAAATAATTATAGACTAAAAACGAATTTGATTATTTTAAATGATAATTTTTTATCATATTTGTGAATCAATAATTTTTTTGTTGTTGATATAAAACTATGAATCAATAACTTATACAAAGATTGGTGTTCTTAACATATACTAGGTATTATCCTACATATTGGTCAATTTCATGACTTTTATCATTATCTATCTTACCTTATCTTTAATACATAATTGATTATTTGAAAATTAGTGGATCATACAACTAAATCCTAGTTACCTTTTTCTTAACAATGGACATGTAGATGTATTTATAAAAAAAACTTGACTTATATGTACCATTTTTTGAATGGATCAATCATTTCTAACGATGAGTGAATAAGTACACTATCATAAATTAAGTTCATATCTATATGTTTGAACATTCAATTTTGATGGTGAGGGGACAAATATGATGTTATAAGTTGAGGTCACATATGTACACTTTGAAAATAGCTCTTATTTGATCAACTTATTTCAAAAATAAGATCAAACATTTTAATTATGCGTGTCACATAGGTTGGACTATATCAAACCACATAGTAGCCGAGTTGGTGAAGTTGTGTAGTGATTGGGTTGTACTGATCAATCTCATACAAGTCGTACAGTAATAAGATGATCATACTTTACATTTTATAAAGATTGTTGACTCCAAGACATAATAAAAGTATGTATTATACATCTCACCATTAGTAATTAAGGTTAAATATTATGATAGGTTTGCACTCTATTAAATTGTTGGTATCGAATTCATATACATGGTTTATCCAAACACATTTCACTTATGAATTAATTTTTTGTTAAATGATAGTTGATGTGGTTTTAATTGGTAAATAAAAAAGTTAAGAAATACAATATATAAGTACCATCACACTTTTAAAAGTTAACTAATCTTTTAACATGTGTGAATAGATCTATTTGGTGTTAATCTCTCCCCTTGTTTCTTACTATTTATTAAAAAAAAGTTAATAAAGAATTTTTATTGTAATTTGTGTAATGAAAACATATAATTTGAATGAAATTTAAAGAGTTAATTATATTTTATGCTAATAATTTGTAAAAATATATAAAATGTTTATTTTATTGTAATTATATTTATAAAGTATGTATATAGATAAAAACATATCTAACTTTAATTTTAAATATAATTGTATCATTATTTATATATTTTGAATATAATTATAACTTTAAAAATATTTGCTATTAGATATATTTTTATAATTATTTGTACGTTACAAATATAATTATA
Organism: Hippophae rhamnoides; assembly: GCA_033030585.1. NCBI lineage: Eukaryota > Viridiplantae > Streptophyta > Magnoliopsida > Rosales > Elaeagnaceae > Hippophae > Hippophae rhamnoides. Next base: position 4,177,138 of record CM065431.1, read on the forward strand.
ATATATTAAATATTTTTGATATTTTATAAATGATTCTATAAGTATAAAACATAATTAAAATGAAAATTCCAAATAAACACTCAAGCCAATCACTGTTTGCCTAAAACGACAAAATGGAAGCTGTGAGTTTGTCTTAAAGCTTCCACATTCTTCAAAACCAATAATTGTACCAGCTCTTGGTATTTTCATCGTAATTAAAAAGAAAAAGGAAAAAAAATTGATGCTGCACTTAAAACTCATAAATTGTATCATATTAAGATATGCATGTGAGTAATTTAAAAATACATACGACACACTTTATTTAATAAAATAATTTAAATTTTAAAACAAATAAAATAAAATTATTTATATACTTATATTTTTCCACAATTTAATTTAACAGTTTTTTTACTAATAAAACTTACTATTGCATTTTTATTATAATAATAAAAATTTAAAAATATTATTAAGAATGATTATAATTAAAAAATTTAGGGATGGAAGTAGAATGAACTGACAAATTTAAAATTTTAGTGATAAGTTTTTTTCTTTTATAAATTAGTTAATTATTAATTGTTGTTGGTAGATAATTTATTAGTTAGTTTAACGATTACTCCTTTGATTTATAGTAACATTATATAAAATTTTGTGCAAAGAATTTGGGTGTATTGAGAACTTTTCAAATTTCTTCAATATAATTATAAGTGTTTTAGGAAATTGTATGCTTTGACATAAATAAAGCGTTTCTTTAAAATCTTCTGTATATATAATAGTACAAGTTCAAATTTAAATGCAAATAACGTTCTTTTTTTTTAAAAAAAAAAGAAAAGATCCCATCTTTATTTCAGAATTTGGTATGAAAAGTGTTATGCATCATTGGCTGGTATGGAAATTTAGTCAGACATGTTAAAAACTTGAAAATTTATCATGATCTGATATATCTCGAAGTTCGATACGGAGAAAATAATTAACAGATAAATAATTTAAAAATAAATTTATTCTATTAAAATTAGAAATATATAAATATAAATATATATAAATTATAAATAAAAAAATTTAAATAAAAAAAAAGAAAATAATAATCGAGGTCTATGTATTACACAATATTCTTAAGATAATTTTTTTGTTCATCATGGATGCACGAGAACGACGTAAACTTATCTCATAAGATACAAGGAATTGACAAATAATTTAAGAATAAATTTATTTTATTAAAATTAAAAATATATAAATATAAATATTTACAAATTATAAATATAAAATAATAATAATAATAATAAAGGTTTATGTATTACACAATCTTATTAAGATAATGTTTTTTCTTAACATGTGTGTATGAGAACAATAGAAACTTATATCACAAAATACAATGAACGGATAAATAATTTCAAAATAAATATATTTTATTAAAATTAAAAATATATAAATATAAATATATACAAATTATAAATATAAAATTTAAATATAAAAAATAAAATAATAATCGAGGCTTTGTATTATACGATATTCTTAAAATAATTTTTTAATCACCATAAATGTACGAGAATGATAAAAACCTATCTCATAATATACAAATATTATACAATAATAAACTTATAACACATTTTATTATTCTATAAATTTAAAAATGTCTGAAGTCTATTAAATGAATTTAACTCTATATTAAATATATATATATATATATATTATTTTTCTCCTCTTTTTTTCCTATCTTCCTCACTTTCTTCTTCTCTATTTTTCTTTGTTTTTTTAGTTTTTTCTTCTGTATTTTTTCTTTTTATAAAAGAATTATACAAAAATGAAAGATAATTCAAATAAATATAAAAATAAAAAATATTTTTTAATTCATAATCGGACGCAAATAAATTGATTTAATTAATTATAACATAATAACATGATTCAAACATTACATAATATATATAAAAAATTAATTATAATTAATTAATAATTTTTTTATGTATTTAAAATTTTGTTATTTTATATTATTATAAATATATAACACAAAAAATTTAATTAATTTTTATCAATCAACACATAATTAAAATTTAAAATAAAACACAAACACAACACTACATGATTATTTCCCCTACCCAGATCAAAACGGTGTCCACATCATACAAATGTTTTCTTATGTTGTTGCTGAGAATCTTTTATTTTATTTTTTATTCAGAGAGTTTTCTTTCTTTTGTCCACTAAAGTATGAGGTATTGAGAAATCAAGTAAAGCAAGAAAAATATAAAAATGACAGCTTAAGGCACTTATGAAAGGAAAAAAAATCTTGGATGTCATGTAATTATAATAAAACAATTAGGTTAATTTTATAATTATTAAATTAAGTAATTCTATTTCTCATAATTTTTTAAAATAAATATTTTAATCATATAATTTATGATTTAAGTATTTTTAGTTTTTTTATTATAAAAAGTAAATACTTTTAATTCTACTATTTATTAAAATAAATATTTATAATCTATAAAAAATAAAAATTTTGGTATCTAATTTTCATAAATAACAGTATTATTATAAATAGAGACTAAAATATTTATTTAAAAAAATTAAAAGATAATTTTTAACAACTAACTAATAATTACAAATATAAACTATTTAAATTAAATAATTACGATATCTTCGGTGTCCTACCCCCATTATGAAATCCCTTTATTATCAGCATTGATATCATCGGGAAGAGAAGTTAAGGATGACCACTATTTTGGACCCAGTGACTTTAGGATCCAAACCCTCAATTAAGTTAACCAATAATAATTGAAAAACAGAGCACCCTATCTAAATTAATTTTTTTAATTAAAACAATAAGTATTTATTTTAAGCGAGTTGTGAGATTAAGATTTGAACATTACAATTTTACCAAACTGTACAGAAAAAATGAAATTTTTTTTTTTTGTACTCTTGTAATATATAGGAGATGGGTCAGAGATAGGCAGGTGGGCTCAGAATTATGAGTATTTAAATATATAAAAAATTCATACTTCACCATGATCCTTATCTAAACTATCTTGTTTGTGGATAGAACTCACTTAGAAGCTTTAATATTTATTTTCTCTCCTCAAAGTTATGGGCTTCATTTCAACATAGAAAATAAAATCAAACCCTGAAAGAGGTAAGATGGAGATCTCAAATATGAATGCTTGAGATTATCCATTTGGGACACATGGCATTAAATAATTCGTTTATTTAGTACAAGATGTGGAGCCCAAGTGTTACTTATCTAATTTGACATTTTATTAAAAGTGATTACATTATTATTTTTTGTAATCTTTAACATTATAGAGTAGGAAGGAAAAAGTTTTGTATATATTTGATAATGATTGAAATTTATATTACTTATAATTGAAGGGTATTTAGGTGTGTCCACGAAATTATGCTATAATCTATTACTTTTATTTAGTTGGTATCAGTTTCTAAGAACTTGAGTTATTTAAGAGTTAGGTTCCAGATTCGAAGTTAGAAAAAAACGAAAAAAAAATGAGTTACACGATGAACATAGATCTATAAATCCGTTCAAATAATATTCAATGTACAAGTAATATGAATTTCAATATGTTCAAACAGTATGAACTAGGTTAATGGATTTTGAAAATTTTAAGAAAATAAGATTGATAATTACAGGAAAATTGGTCTATTATATGTAATTAAATATTTTTATGTATAATAATAAATAAACAGTTTCTCTAAGTTTATGTAAAAATTGTTCAATGTGAAAACAATGTTGAAGAATTTGTCATATTTTTTTTTTATTAAAAGAAGAAAAGAGGAAAAGAAATCTATCATCAAAATGGCAAGAATTTTTTTTTAATGCATTGATGTCTTGATGATGGCACATGGACGGCACTGTTTAGTGTCATTTTGTGTATAAATTTGAGAGGTTGTGTGATTTAAAACCTTCACACCTTTCATCTGTTCACATTCTCTGTTTTGTCTTTCTTATTCTTTCAAGGGTCTTTTAGGTATTATTTTCTTAAGGTAGTTTGTGTAGTTAGTTTGATCAAAAAGTCAATGGAGGGTAGTAAGAAAAATGGTAGATCATCTTCTTCATTGCCTGCTCAACTTTTCGATACCAAGAACACGCCGTCAACTAGAACTTTTGATTCCGTTTTCCCTCCTCCATCTAAGGTTCGTTCATGAGATTGCTGTAGTTTTTGTTTTTCACTTGTTATGTTATGTCAAGAGGTTTAGAGTATGATCGTTTTCGCTTGTAAAATCTCGTAAAAGCGCTTCAAATAGTAAAAAAGTGCTTCAAGGATTAAACAGAAAAAAATGTTAGAAGCACTACCAGATTTCAAAAAACACATTTTGTGCTGTCTAAAACATTTTTTGTTTGAAAACACTTTGAAGTACAAGCAAACATGCCCTTAGTCTTATATGGTTTCTCACCTAAAATTTTATTTTGTTTATATTTCGTGCATTTTGTTTGTGTAAGTTTTCATGCACTTCATAAATGAAAGAACATTATCACTTTTATAATCAAATAAATAAATGATAGAACATTTCAAAGAAACATAAAAGGGTAAAAGTGGAATTTCCATAAAGGAAAGAATCCAACTCTGTTCAAATCTCTTGGAACTTCCATGGAGTTCTTTTGGTTAAAATTACTAAATTCTTTTACATATTGGAATCAATTATTTTAACTGTAGGTAGTGAAGAAGTCTGAAAGTTCTGAGAAGATAGAAACTTGGGTTAACCAGGACTCAGAAAATGGAACGTTGAACACCAAGCAAGACGTCACAGGTTTGTATACTAATCACTCTTTTGATGAGTTTTTTCAAATGTGTATATGCTTAGTAAAGTTCATTTTTCTGAACAAAATAATCAGAATATGATCAATTCGAGAAAATCTTACATATATCATATTATATGCCATCTTATTAATATCAGTTATTAATCTCATTCTAACTTCCAACAATTTTTCATATTTTATAAAAATGAAAGAGTCAAAATGATTATATTTCATCATATGTCCATGCTCACGTTATACATCATATCATTTCTATTGATTCATGTAAATACCTTTTACTTATCCATTTAGAACTAAAAGTTCTATTCTATGAATAAACATAAGAATTTCCATAATATTCAGATTACCATATTCTTAAAATTCTCATATGTACTCAAATAACCTTTAAGTTTTAACAATTTTTATTTTAATTCGAACCAATATATAAAACCAATATGGCTATATTTGTATCACCTTAAGGTAAAACACTTGTGTTTAATTCTTAATTTTTCTAATAATAGTTTTTCTTGCTCTGAAAATAGCAATTTTCTATATTTAACGAATATATCCTCGAACTTTGTATTTTCTTCCCAACATTGTAGATATCGGTAGCGAAGGTGTACATAATGACATGCCCAACAAGGACAGGAGTTCCATTTTTCACCTCCTTCAGGGAGGAAGAGTGAAACCATGTCCTTTATGTTCATCTCTTTACGACAATGGTGAAGAAAATTATTCCATGTCTTCGAGTGGCTATACACCCGGGTCATACCCGATCGTGAGTTTTATTAGTACATTAAATTATTATATATATATATATATATATATATTGAAGCATTATTAGTTTTTAATGTAAGAATGTATTATACAACTAAAATTGTGATTTGTTAGTTAAACAAGGATGGCGAAATAGGTAATACTACAAGCAACCAAGAAATTGACTTTGGAGGAGATTTGTGGCGAGGTATTTGCAGATCCTATTGTTAACAATATCAGGACACTGAATATCTATCTAACTTACATTTTATGCAGGTTCTCTTTATTATTAGGACCTTTCCATTCCAAAGCTACATGTGTTCTCCATCTAATTCTAGAGGTATAGTTTTAAATTATTTTGAAATTCATCTTATGTTCTCTTTTGGCTTTTGCATGTAGTTAAACCCTAGCACCAGTTTTCTATAAACTATCTTTATGATATTAATAGAGGAAAATTTATCTTGTATTAACAGTCAAAATGACAAAATTGAATACTTTCTACTACTTTTAGATTAGTTGTCATCGCTAGCTCATCTTTCTTTACCTTTTTTCCTCTTGATTTTTGCTTTCAATCTGAGGTAACCAGAGAGAGTCCTCTCCTTTAATAGGGATTTGCTCTCTCCCTGTGTAAATTTCTTTTATTTTCTTTACTTTTTTGTTACATTTAATAAAAATCATAACTTGTGGTGTGTTTCTGCCTAAATCAAGATTTAGGTGGATTTGTTTCTTGCATAAACTCTTCTTGATTAAGTTTTGGTATGTTTTTCAATGTAGATTTAGATCTAAACTTGTTACTTTTCTTATTGAAGTTGTTACTTTAGATATTCAAATAATTATATCAGCCGTAGAAGGGTCCATTCAGATTCTACAAACAATAACATGAAAGAATCTAAAATCAATTTATTTGGAAAGAAAAAATATATTACTTTTCATAATATTTTGTAGGCTTTTAAATATATGAACTTGAAGGTTTAAATTTATCTGCTATTTTAACTTTCCATGTCTTTGCTTTTTATCTGCAAAAATCCACATGAGACTGAATCTTCATCTTTCAGTTTATTACTGTAATTATGTTTGAAAAAGATTATTAACGTCTTGATTATAGTTATTCTTAACTGATTGGCATCACTCACCAAGTTCTTTCATATTTTACAGGAAGCCTTGTATTCGAGGTTCAGTGTACGAATATATTGCTATATGAATAAGTTTATAGGTCAGAAACTCTCTTTCAAGGCCTGTAATGGAATGACCTGTAATGGAATGATGTTATGACGTACAAATAAAGTAGTGGACATGGACAGAGCTTTAAGAAGACTTCTGGTGACCAGAATCTCCACATTTCTGTCTATCTAATTATCGTTCTTTAGGAGTTTAATACATAATTAATTGAGTCCTGGGAAGTTTCCTAAAGCTTATCAACTGTGCTAAGCTTCTATATGTAGTTGTTAGCAGTTTTAGAATGTTTAATTATGACCCTGCAATGTAATTATGAATAATTAAGATGGGCCTTTTTCTTAAAAATAACTCAACATCAACTAACCCAACAAAACAGTTAAAACTGGAATGAGGAGGGACAACACAAACGTAACCCACCAGAATTGACCATACTCATATGGGATTAAGGTTAACCTGCTAAATCAATCACATCGGCTTACCGTTAGTTTTCTTTTGAGGAAAACCTTAAGATCATTAACTCAACAAGCTAGTTAAAATTAGAATGCGAAAAATAACTTAAAGAGTTGATTACACCAATTTGGAGCATTACTCACACCAAAGTTATGTGAGGTACTCGTGTATAAGATATATACAACTATGTAAGAGAAAAAAATTTGCACTATTTAAGTCCCAAAATGTGTGAAAACTAAGGTAATTTTAAAATATAAGGAATTTCTAACAACAATGGTCATAAAAGTATTTAATTTTAGTTAAATAATTCACTTGAAACTTTAACAAAGAACATAGATTTCCATCCCATCAATATTTGTCTGAACATTTTCAAAAAGAAAAATTGTTATTACATTTGCATGAAAAGTTATAATGGTTTAGTATATTTTTCGATATGTTAAAGAGTTATAACTTTTAAAACTTAAATGTTATAATTTATCATGAAAGGATGTGAACTTTCATACAAGAGATGTCTTTTACATGTATTGTAATTGTTTATTTTTTTAAAAATCACAACTTATGAAAGTGTTGTAACTTTTTGTCAATTAACAATCTATAAATAAGCTTTTTGTTTAATCCATGATTTCTATATAAACAAAATTAGTGTTTTAACATTAATTATCTTGAATGATATTTAAAGTCAAAGATGTTTTTGGGTTGTGTTCGTACACACATCAGATAATAAAAGACTTTATTATATCTTGGAGGCGTATTTGTTAAATACTAATATATCACCGAATTAATTGGAGTAAATAGTGTCTTGAAGATAATGACTTATAGTTGTACCTTGAAGCAAAAACTAAAAACTATATTATTTAATATAATTTTATAGTATCACAATTCAAGACTTTGAAGACTTGAATTGAAGATCATGGAAATCAATGATAAACAAAAAGGAAGAATTTTTCCAGCAATATTAAATCAGAAAAAATATACAAATAGATCTAACAGACAACAAATGACAAAGTAAAAGAAACGTATCATGGTGTAATTACCTATACTGCTGCGTTTAGTAGCTGTCATATATGCTTCCAGCTTCTCACTGAGAACATTTGGATGGCTGGAAACTGTAAACCACATTCAGGCACAGAAGGAATTGTATGTGTTCACTACCTTTAAAAAAATTATTTTGTCTTGTACACCTTGCGTTCGTAATTCGGAGTCATAATCTCTGTCTATTAATGCCTAAATCCAAGCAGAAGTTTCTACATTCCTAATGTACTCATCTCAAGTTTAGATGAAATCTCAACATAGATGACAAAATGTGACTAAAAGTAGACTCAACTGTTTTATCCAGTCACATTTTGCCACATCAGTTGATATCTCATCTCAACTTGAGAATTGAGAGTAAGTTTTCTTTATTGTAATGTCACTATTTCACTACAGCTAAAAGAAAATGCTTGAACTTGACTCATTTAGTTCAAAAGAATTGGTAGGTACCTGATAGAACCTATACGGTTGTTTCAATTAGCTTTTGCAACTATAAATACCAGAATTACCTGCCATATCAATTTAATTAATTTTGGTAATGACAGTAACTATCAGGATATTTATACCGTCAGCTATGCAGAGAAGAAGCCTTTCATAAGCAGCTGACATCTTAGTAGAAGTGAACAATTGTTAACCTTTCTGTCTAGCAGCATAACCCTTCTGGTCAAGAACTCTTGTTCCATCAAGCAGAACTTTGCGCAGGGCTGTTTTTAATGAATCAATTGTCGGAGAAAATGTATTATCCATTCCCGAGCCAACAATTACAAACCAGGTAATGCTGGGAAATTTAGTTTCCATTACTGGCTTACCTGAAAGCATTGCTTCTAACAAAGTATGATCCAATACCTGAGCTAGAAGTGTTGGATTCACAAAAATATCTATTGCATTGTAGAACTCTACCAGTTGATGTTAAAGTCTCGTATCGACTGGTCATCGAACATTCGTTGTACATATAGACGGAGGTAATCCTTCATATCATAACTTGAATTTTGAGATGAAGTTAAGCCCAAATTTATCATGATATCAAATCAGGTGGTCCGGTCGGTGCAGTGAGTGATGTCTTCCGTCACTGGTAAGTGATGCATTCCGTCACTTGGGCATCATAAGTTTATCATCCTCGTCAATAATCAAGGGGACAGACCTTGCCGATGTGAAGGAAAATGTTAAAGTCTCACATCGACTAGGCATCGAGCATCTGCTGTACATATAAATGGGACAATCTTCCATCTCATAACCTGAGTTTTGAGATGTAGTTAGGCCCAAATTTATCAGTTAAGTATGTTTCAATAACCTTAAAACAAGTACATTTTTTCACTTGCTCCCTGCATCTAGGACCCCAATGACCATCACCAGCAACAAGAACAACAATACTTGTTTTAAACTTATTATTTTACATAAACATTTGTTTTAGAGCATCATACATTAAATAGATGTCCTTTATTCTTCACTAACCTTCCTGCCATTCCCAAAACCAATAGATTTAGATATACCAAACTTTTTTCTTATATTCCTTGTCTACACCGTTAAGAATAACATGAATCCAATCTTCAATGATCATATAAATCCTTTTCAAAACATCACCACAATGATCACCAGTAGCAACATAGTGAGATTAAAGTGAAAACAATTATTTAAAATTAACACCAACCCAATAAATGAAGTGGTTGAAAGATGTAGGAAAATAAATTGAGTGGTTGAAGGATGTAGAAAAGAGAAGTGTGTAGATAATATTTGTGTGACTAGAATTATTTCTTAATTTTAAATTTGTGTGGTTAGAATTATTTCTTAGTTTTATATTTGTGTGGTGTAGATTACATGATAAGGACTATAAATAGCCTACCTTGCATTTGGTTTAATCATCCCATCAAAAACAAATAAGTCTTTGTATTCTTAGTTTGAATATGAGTGAGATTTTTCTCTTTAAATGTTTGCATTTCTCTTCAAGTTGTGAGTTGCTTTTGAAAAGTGTTATAGTATCTTTTATCATGAGTATAATACAAGTAGTTTGTTTGCTTGTTTGGATTCAATAAATTTAGAGTTGTGTATTCTAAATTTTACTTAACAACAATCTCACCTCACTAATAACCTTCAAAGTTCTCTTAGTCGGAGCAAGTGCTTGTGGCTCATTAGGGCTACGAAGAAGTTCTTGAATGATATCAGAATGCAAGGTTTCATAAGCAATTCCATGCCAACTAACAGCTAAGTTACTCAAGTTACGAGCACGAGTATGCAAGAGGTTAACACTCTCTGTATATACTACATCAAAAGGACTTACCTGTTGAATTTTGAGACGAAATTGGTTCCAAGCAGAAGCTTGATCAAGATAATCACCAGCTTATGGTTTTGAAAGGTGAAAAAACAAATTTCTGATTTGAGTATTTTGGGATGGTCGAGTTTGGAAGTAAAGTAGAGAAAATGTGAAGCTCATGGTCTCTTTTAGCAAGTGCTCAGTGAAGAGTCGAAGCATGGCATTCAAGCCCTCCTGCATGAGATCTTTGTGGCCATTCCTTAACAAATACGGCAATTTTTAAGGAGTTTTGAAGGCGGATGTGAGGAGAAAGAAAAATGGTTCCATGCATAAGGGTACATAATAAGGTTAACAGAAGATTGGTTTTGCCTCCACACCATATTTTGGTACATACAATAGCATTGCCCATAGCCATTGCACCAATAGATAAAGGAGATGAATGAGAAAGCAGAGAGAAATAAGATCACGACAACGAAAGCTGAGAATACAATATTGATAAATACTTAACATTATATAAAGGCATGGTCTACCACAAGTTACAACAAAATTATTAGATTATTCCAGTTTTGGAGTAATACAATATTGATAAATACTTTTATGAAATTCATGTCTCTTGTCTGACAAAAAAAGTCATATGATATATTGGTTTCTGTAAATCATGCCAAAGGAAACAAAATGTGCAATATGGTTTTAGCATATCTTTCCTGCATAATAGGGGAGTCCTTTGTCGGTTCTCTATATATAAAGTTATGAAGTATAAACTAATTTTCAACCAGCAATTTATTTTCTTCTAAACCTCATATAAGAAAATTCTAGTCAAACACACAGAGCCTGAGTAATTCCGTTCCATTCGCCTATATTGTTTCACTTTTCAACTATAAAATTTCAGTTTTTTCTCCTTTTTCATCTTTAACTAAAACTCCATTACTTTATCTGCCATTGAACCTTCAAATGGTAATTGGTAATTGGTAATTTTGGGTGTGTTTGATTGAGTTTATGCGAAAGTAGTTTTAGAAGAAAAGTACTTCTTTTTTAACTTCTGGGAGGAAGCAAAAAAAAAAGTGCTTTCTGTTTGATATAAAAGCCTTTTCTTTTTTGCTGTGAGAAGTGATTTGACAGTGTTTCAAAAGTATAAACAAAAGAACTCTTAAGCATTGCAAAAAAAAAAAACAGATTTTTCATAGATTAAAGCAAAAGAAGAGTGCAAAATATAAAATTTGATGATTCACCAAGTATGAAAAATTGAGAAAAACTACTTATTCATTTTATGATATATAATTATCTGTATACCCAGAAGCAATTAAGACATGAATTAAAATTGAATTTTATTGTTTCATCAGGGAAATTTTCTATCTACACATACATTGATTGAACACTTATCATTTTTAGAACAAACTGAAATTCATTTAGCGAGCAAAAGCATGAAGAACAAGAAAGACATAGATAACAAGAGCTGAAGGAACCAGAGTCACCAGAGGAACAACAGCGGCAAAAGTATAAACACTCCCACAAGCCAAAGTTCCTAATTTGATCTGAACCAAGTTCACAAGAGCCAACACCAAAAACCCACATCCAAAAACTGAGCCAGTTGCCGAAGCCAAAGTCCCAAACCGCAAAGCAATTCTATTAACCTCCCCCATAGTTACACTAATAACCTCATCACCGCCATATTTGTTGATTTTGATTGTTTGTTTGAGAGCCAAAGCAATGAGACTAGAGAAAAGGAAACAACTGAAGGAATAAACATGGAAAGTAATGAGGCCCTCGGAGATATGGACACCGGCGGCACAGGTGGAGTCGCCGTTGATAAGAGTAGTAGTGGGGTCAGTAGTTGGGTACCAACTGAGACCGAGAAACAAAGCGAGAGTGAAGAGGGAGTTAACATTAACGATTCCGTCCAAGGCCATTAAATGGATGCTTGTTGTGGTTAAAACGCGGTGGGAAGAGACGGACATTTCCGACGAGGTGATGATTTGTATTATGGAAACGAAAAGAGAAGAACAGGAATTGCATTTTCTGTGTTTTTGAAAACTGTTTTGTTGTTGCGGGAATTGATGTGTCTTTGAAGCTTGGAAGTCTAGGAATCGAAATTTGCGTGTAGTATCTGACTAGTATTTCTTTTCAAGCAAGCAATTTGTGAAACGGCTGTCTGAAGGTGAAACCGGCAAAATGAAAAACGCCGTTGCCGGGGATCGAACCCGGGTCACCCGCGTGACAGGCGGGAATACTTACCACTATACTACAACGACTTTGTTGACAACTTATAAAAGTTAAAACATAATTTAAATCCTTATTTCTATACTAAAAAGTTTTTTTTTCATCGTATTATTTGATGAATAACGAAAATTAAGTAAATTAAAATTGATTTGATTCAAATCTTTATTATTTTACAAAAGTATTTATTTTAATCAAATTATCATAAAAGTATAAAAGATCAATGATCCATTTTTTTTTGTCAATTATATTAATTTTGAAAAAATGTTTATGTAAGTTGTTGTTGGGCACAGCGGGTAAAGATAAAATGAATTCAACAGAGTAGAATAATAATACCGGAAATTTAACGTGGTTCACCATTTAATTTGGGCTAAGTCCACGGGACAAACTCCAAAATTATTTCTTCCACTAATAAGATTAATGGGTACAAAGTGAGAGGCAATACAACAAATTGAGATAAACCTAAAATAGTGTCACACAAGTGTTTCCCAAACTCACTATTTTGTCATTCCCCTTTTAAAAAAATATCTCAATATTTTTCTAAGATATTCTCTCCCACTTTCACACACAACACTATTTTTCTTCAAAGGAAATTGTTCCTTTGGCTTTGCTTAGCTTATCTTCTTATTTGTTGTGTTGATTTTTCTCTAAGCAAAGACATTGCCTATTTATAGGGAAAATTGCATATCAATGTTAGATGCACCTACCATTGTGGTTGTACCTACCATTTGTGGTTGCACCTACCATTGGTGGTTGCACCTACCATTTGTGTTTTCTTCCTCTTAAATGTAGGATGGACTTATAAATCTCCCCCTCCCGACTACATAGAGGGCTCCACCAATCCAGCAGCTAAACGACAGTATTCAAAATTTTGTCTTGAGAGAATTTTTGTTAACATGTCTGATCCATTTTCTTCTGTATGGATCTTCTCAAGTTGTAATAGCTTCTTCTCCATTACATCCCTAATCCAGTGATATCTCATATCAATATGTTTTGATCTTGAATGAAAGGAGGCATTCTTTCCAAGATGGATAACACGCTGACTATCACAAAATAACTGATAACTGTCTTGTTGCAACCCAAATTCTTTCAAGAACTTTTTCATCCATAGCAACTCTTTACATGCTTCCGTTTCTCCTATAAACTCTGCTTCGGTAGTGGACAATGCAACACATTTTTGTAACTTTGATTGCCATGACCCAGCTCCCACTGCAAATGTAATTAGGCAACCTGAAATGGAGTTTCTGGAATCCACATCACCACCATATCTCGCATCTCGTGTATCCAACTAACACAAGTTTATCATTTCCAAAACATAGGCATATTTTGGAAGAACCTCGAAGATACTCGAAAATCCATTTCATCAGCAGCCCAATGTTCCTTTCCAGGATTTGAAAGGAATCTACTCACAATTCCAACCGCATGAATGATATCCGGCCATGTACAAACCATGGCATACATTAGACTTCCAACCGCCGAAGCATATGGAACCTCTTCCATCTCTTCCTTCTCTTTGTCTGTAGGCGGCTCTGCTTAGAAGTTAGCTTAAAGTGATTAGCAAGAGGACAACTAATCGCTTTAGCCTTATTCATATGAAATCTCTGAAGTACTTTCTCAATGTACTTCTCCTGTGACAACCATAATTTCTTGGCGCCTCTGTCTCTAATAATAGTCATGCCAAGAATCTGTTTTGCTGGTCCTAAGTCTTTCATGGAAAAAGACTTACTCAACTGTGTTTTCAAGTTGTTGATTCTGGAAATATTTCGGCCAACAATCAACATATCATCCACATAGAGCAAAAGAATAATAAAATCATCATTAGACAATTTCTGCACAAAAACACAATGGTCTGAAGTAGTCTTTTTGTAGCCTTGCTCCCCCATAACAGACTCAAACTTCTTGTACCATTGTCTTGGTGCCTGTTTTAAGCCGTAGAGACTTTTCTTCAATTTGCAGACATAATCTTCTTTTCCCTTTTGCTGAAAACCCTCTGGTTGCTCCATGTATATCTCTTCTTCCAAGTCACCATGTAAGAAGGCAGTTTTGACATCCATTTGCTCAACCTCCAAGTCAAGACTTGCTGCTAACCCTAGCACAACACGGATGGATGTCATTTTTACAACTGGAGAGAAAATCTCGTCAAAGTCAATACCTTTTCTTTGGCTGAATCCTTTGACAACTAATCTGGCTTTGTATCGCGAACTGGAACTGTGTCCTTCATGCTTCACCCTGAACACCCATTTATTTTTCAAGGCCTTCTTCCCTTTGGGCAGCTTCATCAACTCAAAGGTTTTGTTCTCATGCAAGGACTTCATCTCATCTTACATGGCTTCAATCCATTTTTTTTTGGATTTGTCATCCATGGCCTCTTCATAACTCTCAGGTTCTCCCCCATCAGTGAAAGTTACATACCCATCTGGAGGATATGAGATAGAGGGTCGTCTCACTCTATCACTTCTTCTCAGTGGAACAAGAGAAGCCACAGGTGTTGGTACTGGATAATGAATATCATCATTTCTCTCATCTTCAGAACGAACTTCTATGGGGGCATCATCTCCATCAGGTGGATAAACCTGGTCTTCATCTCCAACTTGTCTTGGCACTGATGTTGGAGGAATTAATTCCAAATCTGATGAGTCACCATTGGAATTAGGAACATCTTTCTTCATTTTGATAATATCTTCAATGGTCTCATCTTCAACAAATACAGCATCACGGCTGCTGACAAGTCTCTTTGAAACTGGATCGTAAAATCTATAGCCAAATTGATCTTGACCATAGCCAATAAAAATACACTGTCTTGTTTTGGCATCAAGTTTGGATCTCTCATCCTTGGGGATATGAACAAATGCTTTGCAGCCAAACACTCGCAGATGATCATAGGAAACATCCTTTCCTGACCACACTTTATTTGGAACATCCATCTTGAGAGGAGTATAGGGTGAAAGATTCAACACATGTGCAACTGTGAGTATGGTTTCACCCCCAAAAAGTTTTAGGCAACTTTGCATGTGAGAGTAGACATCTAACTCTCTCCATCAAAGTTCTATTCATCCTCTCAGCTAAGCCATTCAACTGCGGTGTCTTTGGAGGTGTCATCTGATGCCGAATACCATGCTTTTTGCAATAAGCATGGAAAGGTCCTGTGTATTCTCCACCATTGTCTATTCGAATACACTTCAGCTTCTTTCCAGTCTGTCTCTCAACTGAGGCATGAAATTCTTTGAAGACATCTAGCACCTGATCCTTTGTCTTTAGAAGATATACCCACGTCTTCCTTGAATGATCATCAATGAAAGTCACAAAGTATTGAGCACCACCAAGTGACTTTGACATTGGTCCACACAAATCTGAATGAATCAGATCTAAAATATTATTCATTCTGGAAGGAGGGAAGTTCTTGAAAACGACCCTATTTTGCTTTCCTGCTAGACAATGAACACATTTCTCCAAATGTACTTCATCCATTCCAGGCAATATCTTCTTTTTGGCTAGACTTGTCAAACCTTTTTCACCCATGTGATTGAGTCTCTTAGGCCATAACTCAGCTGCACTATCTTTCTCTATGGCATTTACTGTGTCATTGGAGAGCTTTGCTTGCATTATATACAGAGTTGTATGCTTCTCACCTCTATCCACTACTTAGGATCCTTTTGTAAGTTTCCATTTGTCATAAATGAAGAAGCTACAATATCCTTCATTTGCAAGTTTGCGCATAGAGATCAAATTCAGGCGCATATCTGGAATATGCCTGACATCCTTCAGAAATAGTCTGGTTCCGTTCTCTGTTTTCAAGCAAACATCTCCTCTGCCTACTACCTTTGACAAGCCTTCATTTCCCATTCTAACAACACCAAAACTTCCAGGTATGTATGATGAGAAAAATTCTCTACGCGATGTAGCGTGTACTGTAGCACCACTATCAATCACCCAACTGGTCTCTTGTGATGCAAGATTGATAAAATATTCATCATAAACGATATTGAACTCGTCTATGGTATTTGTTTGCTCATCATCACTGTTGTCGTCCTTCTTCGTTACTTTGCCTTTGTTCGTTTCTTGTTCCTTTTGAACACCCGATAAAATTTCTTAATGTGGCCCTTCCTCTTACAGTGATGGCATTCAACATTGGCAAATTTGTTTGATTTTCCTCTACTCTTACTTCTGGGTTTTTGTTCTTTGTACAGTTTCCTTCCTCTCGACTCTGTGATAAGGGCTTGTGCTTCTGAATCTCTTTCCTTGTTTGTTTCTCATATGAGAACAAGGCTTCTACAACAACTTCAAACTCCATCTTGTCTTTTGCATAAGTCAGAGTTGTTGTGATATGATTATATGATAAGGGTAGTGATGCCAACAACATCACAGCTTTCTCTTCATCGCCAAAACTCACATTATATCTTACTAAGTGAGAAAGCTTGCTGTTGAAATTGCTAACATGTTGCATCATGCTCACATTATCTTCCTTCCTCATCTGATATAGCTCCTTTCACAAATAAAGTTTATTGGCAAGGTTCTTTGACATGTACACGTTTTCTAGAGTCTCCTATGTTTCTTTAGCAGTCTTGTAATTTTTTGATTCAATATTTTGCAAAACACTGTGTGAGAGATTTAGACGGATTGTACTAGCTGCAATCTCATCTATTTCCTCCCATTGTTCCTCGGTGACGGTTGCTACCTTCTTTTCTTTTCCCAGCAACGCCTTATGGACCTTCTGTTGAATGAGAATATCTTTCATCCTCCTTTGCCATAAAGAGAAATTATTATTGCCATTAAATTTTTCAATATCTACCTTTTGGATTGACATTTTTTTCACTGTGTTTCTTTTTCTCAGAATCAATACACCCTAGACCTAATAAAATCTTTTCTCGATGTGGAAGATCACCTATACCGCAACCACAGAGCATATTAAGAATTTTACTAGACTAGTTTCGATACCAGTTGTTGGGCACAACGGGTAAAGATAAAATGAATTCAACAGAGTAGAATAATGACACCGGAAATTTAACGTGGTTCACCCTTTAATTTGGGTTAAGTCCACGGGACAAACTCCGAAATTATTTCTTCCACTAATAAGATTAATGGGTACAAAGTGAGAGGCAATACAACAAATTGAGATAAACCCAAAATAGTGTCACACAAGTGTTTCCCAAACTCACTATTTTGTCACTCCCCTTTTAGAAAAATATCCCAATATTTTTCTAAGATATTCTCTCACACTTTCTCACACAACACTATTTTTCTTCAAAGGAAATTGTTCATTTGGCTTTGCTTAGCCTCTCTTCTTGTTTGTTGTGTTGATTTTTCTCTAAGTCAAAGACATTGCCTATTTATAGGCAAAATTGCATATCAATGTTAGATATACCTACCATTGTGGTTGCACCTACCATTTGTGGTTGCACCTACTATTGGTGGTTGCACCTACCATTTATGTTTTCATCGTCTTAAATGTAGGAGGGATTTACAGTTGCATCCTAATTCCTACCCAACCCATGTATTGGTGGGTTTTTATTAATTTATGAAATTTCTTTAAGCAGGCGTATATGGACAAAATGTACCTTATAGTTTATGTATGTTATATTGAGTCATTAATTTATTATTTAAAATAATTGTATGGTTAGTTAACTTAGGGTATCAGTGGTTATCTTGACTCATGAATATGATTAAAAATAAATCATTAATAATTATATATATATATATATATAACTTATTATTTTTACCCTTATTAATAAAACAACACAATAAGTTGTAGGGGTTAATTTTTTTTATATTTTTTATTTTCCCAACCTAAAAAATACAAAAATAAAAATAATACTAGCATGACATGATTGTCATATTCAGTATAACAAATATAAATTCTTAGATACAACAATAATATTCACGTATGATTAAATAAATTTTTTTAGCTCTTATTTAAAAAAAATGAAAAAGTGCAAGACATGTGATAAAATAAACAAATATTACCCAGAGAGAGTATATAACATGTGGTTTTTTTGGGTCATTTATATATAACATGTGGTTTTTTATTTTATCAACTTTCGTTTTTTGGGTCATTTATTTTAGAAGAAAAAAAGAAAATGTATCAAAAATACAAAATAGAGAGAAAATGAGAAATAAAGTGACCAAAAATATATTAAAAAACTAATATATTTAATAGTGTAATAATAAAGTGACTAGCTAGACGGTAAATTTATCTAATTTATTAAAGTAAATTTCTAAAGTTTTCCATTATATTCTACTATTTAAATCTTTGATGCATATCAATATCAATGACATATCTCACTGTGCCAAGTTTAACTATTAGAAATTGTTATAGATATCTATGTTCCTGTGATCAAACTTTATAAATTAGAATTTAAACCCCTCTCATTTCCGAACCTACTTATATATATATATAGATAATGAGATAAGATATCTCATTAGTAAATCTTATAATTCATAAATTTTGTAAATTTGTTCAGTCAAGTTTTACATTTTTTTTTGTGTTTGATGATAATAGAATCATATATAATAAGATATTTTATTTATTTTAAATTAATTTAAATAAAATAAGTAAAATTATAAAAACATTCGAGAAAAAAAATATAATTATATAATTATCTATAATAATTATAATAACTTTAAATACGATGAGTTAACCTAATAATTAGTAATACTTACTACAATAGACATTTTCTTAGTATTAGAGACTTAAATAATGAGTTAAAATTTTGTTAAAATTTCAATATAAATATGTTTGATGTATGAGTACGTGTATGTAAATATTTTTATTCCAAAAATAATAACTTATTTATAATGGAACCATATATTTCAAACCTAATAAGCAACACCTTAAATAAAGATAATCTCATTTGATTAAATATATGAAACTTCTTCCTACAAAATGGGATGAACGGAAGTTATTTATATATTTAAGTTTAATTATATTTTATATTATAATTTATAAAAATATTTAAAACGTTTATTTTGTTTTAATTATATCCATAACATATAGGTAATAAAAAATATATATCAAATTACGTACATTTTTAAAGTTATAATTATATTCACAATATATAGATAATGATACAATTATATCCAAAATTATCATATTTTTATTTTTATTCATACATTGTGGAAGCAATTAAAACAAATTAAATATTTTGAACATTTTTACAAATTATTCATATATTGTGAACATAAAATGTGATTAACCTATATATTTAAATAAAACCTTTTTTTAATAAAATGTATACAACTTCATCTAATTGTTATGAAAAAAAAAGAATTGCTATCTTAGTAGTACCATAATTTTACTTTTAGTATCATTTTTTATTCAAATTTTTGATGTGTTATCTTAGTGTTATTCTCATTCAAAAAAAGGTATTAATTTAATATAATTTATCATTTAATTATTTTCATATGTGCGATATTCAAATAGACTTTTTCAATAATAAATTTATTAAATGATATTCAAATACTATTTTTGTATAATTTATTATCCAAAATAACATTTGAATATTGTACATTTATTACATATGTAAAATTTCTAATAATGATAAATTATATCAAATTGATACATAATTTAAATAGCAATACTACTAAAATAACACATAAAAAATCTAACTAAAAAATGTATCAATAGTAAAATTATAGTACTACTAAAGTAGTGAAAAATACTTTTATCTATTAGTCAATTATCTGTCAAACTCATGTAAATGCTCTGCTATCTGTAGTACATTTTTTGAAAAATAAAATTTTTAAAAATTAAAATGACATGTCATTCAAATAAGTGAGAGAATATACAAAAAAATGCATAAATATATTTACTTAGCATTCATTATTCCATGGGCACCCTCGCTCTCTTCCTTCTTACGCGTAGAGTAAAAGAATAAGTTTTTTTAATTTCATGAATCAATCAATTTCAAATATAGATTACCACTTCATATTAAAATTTATTTCCTTTAGCATCATTTTTTTTTATCTTTTCATGAATTTCAAGTAAGCTCTCATCATTTTTTTTTTGCCACTTTTTTCGTCCAATCAATTGAAGCATTTTGATAACGTTTTTCTAATAGCATACTCTTTTGGTAAATTAGGACAATTAACCTTTCAATTTCTCAAAAAGTTGCTATCATCGTAACATTCTTCCTCATCATTAATACCTTCACACATGACAGTAGCCTCAATCATTACCAATTTCATTTAATGCCCCATTAATCAAACCAATACAACTTTAGATTTCAACCTCTCTACTAGCCTCTAGGTCTTTTCAAATCTTTGAATCTTTTCAAATTTAGTCTCATAAGACCAAATTTCCACCATAAGAAAATGAATAGTCCATTGTTTATGTAGATAACCTTTGAAGTTTTCAGGACTTATAAGAATTTGAAGCTTCACTCAGCTAGTATATATAAGGTCGCAGAGAAATATTGTTTCATTGCATTTTATCACCCCAAAATCACTTAAGAAAACTCTCAACTACTATACCTCTAAGAAAACCTTCTATTCACTAATGGCTCCCAAAACAAATTTTTTATCTAATAAAGAAATCTATCACTTAGTAGTACAAACCAAACAGCTTTACCTGTAACCTCTTAGAAATCCTGTAACCTCTTAGAAATAAAATTAGAAGAAGACCTTGTTGAAATTATTTGATCGTCTTCCACAATGCTAATTGGTAAAGTCCAAACCAATAAATTTAAAAAAAACATTAATTTTTATGGTTGTACACAAGGCTTGAGACATCCAAGAGAAACTTTCGGTGATAACTAACATTATAGAAACAATGTGTTTACCTTCACTTTTTCTTCTAATAAAGAGCATGATTTTGTATGGGACAAGCATATATACCTTGTTAATGGTCCTATAATGGATCTAAGAGAATGGGATTACAACTTAACAATTCAAGAGATTGAGCTTAATTATACTCTTTTTAGGTTCAAGTCCATGAGCTACATTTTGCTGGCATATGTGGTACAAATGCTACAAAATTTGCAAATTTTAGTGATATTCTTATCCAAATAGATAGCAAAAATGAAGAAAACCTTGTTAACAAGAACTACTTGTTTTTCAGAATGGATCTAAATGTTCACAAACCTCTTCTACCTATATGCAAAATCTCTTGCAAGGTTCCTACAACTAATCAACATAATGGTTTCAAACTATGGGTTGAATTCAAATAAGAAAGACCACCTATATTTTGTTTCAATTATGAAATCCTTAACTACTTTATTGCAATCTCTACTCTGCTATGCACCACCAAATTAATAAGTCAAACTTGGTACCTATTTATAGAGAGTGGCTTTATGCTAATTATGAAGTTCAGTCTCTCATGACTTTCTTCAAGCATATGGATGGTCCAAACCATAATTCTAGGGTTTCAATCCAATGAAACCTTTCCTAAGATCATAACCTTGTTGTTCCTTCTTAGGTCAAACCAACATATAATGCTTTAACTATTCGTATGGCAATCAATGATAATTATGAACAAAAAGATTGCTTTTATTTTGTATCCACCAACATACCTAAGAAGTTCGCTAATAAAGCTAAGCGGTTTCATGCCAATGTCTAAGAGATCATACAAATGTTTTAAAACTTATATTTGATTTACTTTGCTACATTCTTTCATAATTGGTATTTCAAGGGTATTGGCACTACCATGGATATGAACATGCTCTTTAAAATTTTGTTACAAGCTATTGGAATGGAAATCCCATTCGATATGGAGACATACACTTTCTTATTTGAAACCACCACCATATTTTTTATTTCCTAAAAAGTCCATAATAGAGTTTTTATAGAATCAAAAGATGTTGGTATGCAAGTTATAGGTAGGATTTTTCAATCAAAAATGAATTTTCATCAAGCCAAGCTACTTAATAGATCTTCTCAGTCATAGAATCAAAATGATCATAATTTGCCTTTTGGCTCTGAATCATTTACAGACACTATTAAAATGCAAAAGAAAACTGGTACTTCTGTGACCAAGTCTTGTTCCAACACATCTAAGAAAAAAATGTAGTATTATATGACTATAAGAAAAGAAATATCATATTTGTTAAAAGAAACCAATAAATCTAGCGTAGAGGAAGTTGACAACAGAAGATCAATCTCCAACTCTAACTCTCTAATTTGTCTAAATGATCATTCTCAAGCCAATGTAGAGGCTTTATAGCTGAAGGGACATAACTTGCAGTAACACTTTCTAGTAAAAATCCAATAATTGGGTAGGTGTCCCTCAACTTGTCCCCCAAAGAGTCATGATTGTACTAAGTTATAATGTTAAAGGTATATCCAAACATTGTGCCAAGAGGGATCTACGTTATTTGATAAATAGAAATAATTATTTTTTGTTGTGTTTACATCCCTACTTACTATCATGAAAAAACTCTATTTAATATTCCACACAATTATTATCAAGCATGGGTCTTAATCAGATATCTAAATGATATAACTTCACAGGAAGATAAGTAAGGTGGTATTTATTTTACTTATATCTTTGAAAACATGCTAACCTTGTTCATAAATTAGACAAGAGCCATATATCTAGGCAACATTGGAACAAAGTTCACATGGTGCAATAACAGAACTGATAATTCATGCCTAGATCTTTATAAAAAAATTCTAAAACACTTAGCTAAACAACTCACTTTATGGAATACTAATCATTTTTGGGTTCATTCATGAAAAGCTAAATAATCTAGAGTCACATTTAAAATTTATTTAGTCTTGCAACCAAAGAAATAAACAAATTCATTTGAAAAAACTTTTACAAGAACAAATTAATGAATAACTTCAAAGATAAAAGGTTATGTGAAAACAAAAATCAAGATAATTATGCCTTCATGAAGGTGACAGAAATGTAAAGTTTTTTTATACCTCAACCATTATGAGAAAAGGAACAAACTTAATTCATGTGTTTAAAAATGATGATGGATTAACATTTTAGGATAGAGATACCATTAGAAAAACTTTTCTTGATTTCTACACAAACCTATTTTCATCTAAATCCTATCCTTAATCTTGAAATTGAGGATTTGTTTCCCTTAATAATCACTGCATAAAAGAATACTCTCATTTCTAGTATCTTTTTCCTATTGAAATAAAAGAAGTACTATAGGATATGCATCCATTAATAGCTCGAGGACTAATGGTTTTCTTGATATTTTTTATAAAAAAAAAGTTGGCGTATAATAAAGGATCAATTAATTTCAAAAATTCAAAATTTATTTTATCACTTTGGAGTTGCAACCTAGTTAGAACCATAAATTCATCACTTTGATATACAAAGTTAATAGTCCCCAAGGTGTCTCTCACTACAGATCAATTAGTCTATGCATTGTGGGTTACAAGATTATTACCAAATAATTAGTTATAAGATTAAGAAATTACCTGAAGGATCATATCTCTCCTTATCAAATAGCTTTCATTCCTAGAAGATGGATTACAAAGAATATTCTTATTGCTCAAGAAAATATTATGAAAATTTCCAAGAAAACAAGAGATAAAGGTAGTTTGATTGGTATAGGATTGGATATGAGAAAATCTTATGACATAAAATGAAATTTTTAACTAAACATCCTCAACTGCATGGGTTTTTCAACAAAGGTTTGCAACCTTTTTTACTAATGTATTTCTATTTTTTCTTTCTCATTATTGCTAAATGGTTATTTTTTTGAAAATTTCTATCCATAATGAGGATTAAGTCAGGGTAATCCCTTATCCTCTTATCTCTTCTTAATAGTTTTTTAATGTCTTTCAAGAATCATTTCCAAAGTAGAATACTCTAATTAGTTACATGGAATTAAATTGGCGAGAAAAGCCTCTCCAATCTCTCATCGCCTATATGTAGATGACAGTTTTCTTTTTCTTAAAGAAAATATTAAAGAATTAGCTATCATTGAAGGTATTCTTGATCAGTATTACACTTGGTCAAGTTAGCATACAAATTTATATAAATTTGCACTATTCTTCTCCAAAACACTTATTTAAATTGTCAATATCAAATCTCCACAAACCTTTAGATAAATAGATCAACTGTAACCATTAAATATATTGACACTACTATTTAACTATTGTAGATAGAAAAAGGTGGAGTTTGATCATCTTTTTGAAAAAATTAAAGTCAGATTAGATATTTGAAAATCCAAATTATCGTCACAAGTTGGTAGACGTACAATGATCAATTCTATTTTACAAACTATGTCAACTTATTCCATGAGCACTTTGAAGCTACCATCCAATTTCTATGAAGCTGCAGATTCATATATAAGAAAATTCTAATGGAAAGATAATGCTAACTCCCAATGTTTTTGTACTCTTATGAATTGGGATTCTATCTGTAGACCCAAACTTATTGGGAGATTAGGCTTTTTTAAAATTGAAGATTTCAACAAAGCAATGTTAACCAAAGCTGCTTGAGGGTTGGTTATCCAATTTGATAAATTCTGGGTCAAAGTTTTTAATCAAAAATATCTTAAGCATACTTCTTTTCTTAATGCTACTAAGGAATCAAAAGACTATATGGAAGGAACTACTTTGAACTCAAGATCTAATTCAATAAGGTAGCTACAAGAAATATCAACATCTAGTAGACCTTTGGATACTTGGGCTCCCACCAAAAAAACTACCCCCATGTTTGATTGAAAGAGGAACTTTTGACATCAACTTACACAAGGTACAATCTTTTTTTTTTGTTTCTAGAATAACTACTAGAATTGAGATATCCATAAAATGTATTCACTCCTTGAAGCTAACACCATGTCGTATATTATGAAATTGAAACATCCTTACCCCTCCATGGTTGATTAACTTCACTAGTATGGTAAAGGTAAACAATTTTTTATTGTCAAATGTGCTTATGAAGTTCTTATTTAAAATAGAACTCCAAATAATTATTCTGGCCTTTGGGAAAAAAATTGGAAAGCACTTATTCATGAAAAACATGAAATTTTATTCTAAAAATTGCTAATAGTTGTTTAAGTACTAAAAAAACTAAGTGTTTATTTGCCCTTTGAAGATTTAAATTATCCTTAGTGTGGAAAAGAAGTTAAAGATGTAGAACAACTTTTTATAAGATGTGAAATTCTTTAATCTTGATGATTCATATGCAAATAAAACATTCTTTAAAATTTCACTGAGAAATTAGATACTAAATATTACTTATCCTTTATTCTAAATCCCCTATCAGATGGTTAACAACATGAATTAAAAAAGAATCATTTACACTCATTGCAATTATCATAATAGAATATATTTTATGGTTATGAAATGAAGTAGTTAATAACAATAAGATATTTGATCAACACAAATAAGTCAATATAGTTTTTAAAAGAATGGAGGAATTTTCTCAACTCCTTCATAACAAAATTGCAAAATTTAATAGACACATAACTCTTTAATAAAATATTGCTACATCATTCCATAGAGATGGAAACCTCCTCCATAAAATGCTATTACACTAAAAAAATTTAATACCACATGAACATAAGACAAAACATGTTTGAGATTCATTATAAGAGATCATGTTATAAGAGTTATACACTCCTGGATTGGATATACAGCCATACAATCCAGAGAAGAGACATAATCCACTACTTTTTACAATGCATTGCAACATGCTTTACACTAGAAAACCATTGCAACTTATATAGAAAGTAATGCTAAAACTATTATCAATACCTTTAATATAGAAGATTGAAAGTTGATGGACTTTAACACTCAAAAAATCTTACATGATTCAATTCAAGTGCTCAATAAGTTTTATTATGTTTTAAGTGAGATGGATCCTTTGACATTTAAACATGTAAGCTCATAACTTATTACTTTAACAAAACATATAAGAGTGTCAAGCAACATCCTCATTTATTATTTGTCAGTCTTTATATCTAATTTTTACGTAAGAGAAAAAATTTAGAGTAGACTTTTTTTCTAATCTTTTTTGTAGAATAAAAAAATATGAAAAAAACATATTTTATTCTAACCAAACCTTCTTTGATCTCATGGTATTTCTGATCAGACAGATCAAAACAATTGGTTTAGTAATAACAAGTAAAAAAATAAATAAAATAAAATTCTAATTCAAAAACTAATAAAACTAAACGTTAAATTGAAAGATAATATATATAATGTGTTTATTTTTTTAATACAATATAATTTATATATTTATAATTATAAATCAAATTTTAAAATATTAAAATAGATTTTATATTATTACATCACATGTTGGTTTTTTTTATATGTATTTGTTAACTATATATATTAATGAAACGTAGGAGTGTATGATGTATCCCTCCGTCTAACAGTCTAATACATTTTTAACTTTATTCTTAGGATCATATTTATACTAGTAGTATTTTTTTATGCTATAATTATAATTAATATATAAAATAATTATTAAATAATATTTTTTTAATCTATAATTGAATATAATGTTAAATGTGATAATATAATAATTTCTTTTCTTGCACTATGCATAAAAGCAGAAACAAAAAGCAAGCTGAGGAGCCAACATTAGGTCCAATTAAAGAATCATATCCTAATGATTCAGCTATCATTAGATTTTCTTGTACCAATATTATATTATTGCCTTTTGCAAAAATTGTTTCTCACTTTAGATGACGTCTATGGAATCTTTTTCAAAAGATCCTTTCACATGTCTCTCAAATCATCATAATATAATAACTTAGGGTAGCTATTTACATTAATTGTTTTTAAAGATATTTACGTTAATTTTGGAGGTATGTATTTAGCATTTTTTTAGCCTTATATACAATAATATAATACCACTATGTTATTCGGACTTCCCTCTAAGAGTTGAAATCTATAACAGGATACAAATACAATATAATATAGATTAAAAATTTAATTATAATTATCGATAATTTTTTTATATTTTTTTTAAAAATATTTATTTTTAATATTATAAATAGATAATACAAAAAAATTTAAATAATTTTTTCATATATCAATTAACATATAAATATAGTATAATTAATATCAAAATAATTTTTACCCTATTTTTCACACATAAATAAAAAAATAAAAAAATATCATCCGTTAAGACTCAAATGTAAAACTTTCTAATTTTACAAAAGAATTGATTTTTAAGAAAAAAATATTAATATTAAAGTAATTTAATATTTTAATATTTTAAAAATAATAATGTTGTTATAGTATTAACAAACCTCACAATAAGGATACCCTAAAAAAATGTAAAGCCATCCAAGACCTAAATACAAATGCTTTTAAAATATACCCTTTAATATATATATATATATATATCAACAATCTCTCTAAAATTTAATTAATTATTAAATTTGAAATAACATTATATCTTTGTTTTTGAATTCTTACTCAAAATATAATATTATATTTCAAAAACTTAGTTAAGTGATTGTTAAAAAAAACATCATTCTTGATAGCAAGTTAATAATTAATAGATTTTTAAGAAAACTATTAATATATATCCTTTAATTTGTTTAAATCTAAAACATTATATTGAAAGTTCTTTGGTTATTTTAAGTCATGTTTATTTCACAATATTAAATACTTTAATTATATAATTTTTATACAATTATTTGACTCTTTAACATTTTTTATTTTTTATAGGTTTTTTTAAACAATCCTTTGAGTTAATAGGCTTTGATCATTCGTGAATTGAAAATATAATTTTGAAGGCACATCAAGTTTAATTAGTTAAAATTTCATCGATTAAATATATGAAGAATTCATGAAATAGAGATAAATTTTAAAGTTGGATAAAAGTAAAAGATAAGTATTTAATATGGAGGGTTATTGTATATATCATATACTTATTATAAATATAACATTTATATTATATATTTATTTTTTTTAATAGTTTAGTTTTATTGTTATGAAAAAGTGATCGCATGATGATAAATAATCATTTTTATGTTTTTATTTATTTAATTTATTTTTTAATTATTTTAATTACAGTTTATTCAAGAAAAACATAAAATTTAAGTCTTATTTTTGTAATAAATATAAGATTTTAATTATATTTTTTTATTTTTAATTATTAGTAAGAAAAGATGCTAGCATTGTCAATGGTGTAAAAGTGATGTTAAAGGTTAATTTTAACTTTAATGCTTTTATTAAGGAGTTTATTATTGAATAATATATAGTTTAATTGAATATTTAAAATATTTTATAATTTGCAGTGAAACACTAATTATTTAAAAAAAAACCTTTGAGAATAATAATTAGCAAAAATATTAAAAATTAAAATTCATATTTATAAATATTAAAAAATTGATTCTCAAATTTTCAAACACTCTTTCCAAAATAGTAAAATATGTGACCAACCCAAAAATATTCTAAATAACATTTTTGGCATATTATAACAAGTATCTGCAACAAATTAGTGGATCTAACTTAGATCAGACGACGTAAGCACAAAAATATCAATATCACACGCAATTAAATTAAACCCTAAATAACGTATTAATTTATAAATAATACATATATATTTAATTTATATAATACTATATATATTACCTACTATTAATATATTATTTAAATCTTAAACATAAACATAAACAAATTACAAGTTGAAGTAATTAATGCTTTTATACTTCCTTATCTCTACAACTGCTACGCTAAACATCGTATCATATGGAAAACAAAAATATTTTTACTAATATCATTAATTGATATTATCTTATTCTTAACATATTTTCATTTTTTATAATAATAAAAAATTAAAATAATTTTATTTTACTGTATATTCATATTTACATTTATATACGAGATTATCTTCATGCGTCATACTAAATCTTAAAAAGGTTGAAATAAGTAGGATAATATCAATTAATTAGTACATCAAATATATTTAAACGTCATATAAGAGAAATTATTCATTACTTTTAAATTTGATATTTTATACCAATAAAATTTATAATTAATATAATTTTTTTAAAAAAAAGTACCTAATAAAAATTAAAAAAAAACAAATTTAATTAATAAAAAATATATTCTAAAAATAACAAATAATACCTTATGATACAAAGAGATAAAAGTAATACTTCCATAATTTATCTTTCTTTGTTTCTCTTTTTTAAATGTAAAATTTAATTATTTATAGTATTAATTAATTATGCGTCATAATTTATAAAAAAAAAACCCTTAACCTATGCTTATTATTATATATACATAAATTTAAATACTATAATATAATTCATAATATTATTATATAGCTTATTCAAAAATAATTTAAATGTTACATAATTTTTTTAGATCTAGTTAATTTAATACAAAATTATTATATTGATCGAATTGATGCTTTATAAATATAAATAAAATTGCTCGACTAATAAGCATTATGGGTGGCAAACCGGCAATTATTTCTTGTTATGTTAGTGCAGTGTTTATTTGTTTGGATGACATGATATTGTTGTGTAATATTAAGATATGTATGAAATTTAAATAATTTTTATCATGTAAATTACTATTATTAAGAAATAATTAAATTTTGAAAAGAAAATATTTAATTATAAATTTTAGTTCAATTAGGTTTTAATTGAATAATAATTTATTAATATTCTTATTATCGTTTCCTGCGAGTCTATGACTGAGTTTATCACAACTAAATCTTATCTAAAAAATTCATCTTAAAAACTTGGTACGAAATCATTTCCAATTTGAGTGTTGCTTAATCGAACAACTGTACGATTCAACTGCCGAATCCAATCAGAAGATCTAGATGTATTTAATTAATTTTTTTATGATGATTTTATAAAAATTTAACCATAGTTAATTAAAAAAAAATTAAAATATATATTTAAATATTTATGAATATTTATAAATTTTTAAAACTCACATTTTTTTTTGTAAATTTGGATCAAGTTTTAATTAAAAATTACACACAATTTAATCTTTACCTATTTTTTTTTTTGAGATTTTTGTGAATTTTAATTTTTTTTATAATTATTTTTCTATTAAAAGTCACCAAAACTCTATAAATATTCATAAATATATAAATTGTGAGTTTTAAAAATTTATAAATATTCATAAATATTTAAATAAAAAAATTTAAAATTCATAAAACTTTATTTATATATATTTGTAATTTTTAAACATAAAGAATATATTTTTAAATGAGACTAAAACTAAAACTAAAACTTTATTTATAAAAAAAATTATAGTTTAATTAAACTATAATTTTTGTAAGTAGAAGATAATATTTTGGAGAGAAAAAAACACAAAAAAAGAAACAAGAGTCGAGAAATACTTAGAAATATTGGAGTTTATATTTCTAAAAAATTCATAAGTATCGAGTAATTTTTAGATGCGTTAGATTCATAGGTTAAATAAAAAACCTTAATACAAATATCAATCTACCTTAATTAAGAAGTTAACTGTGATACCGCTGGACTTCTGGTCTGCCCTTTCTGTCTCTTTCTATTTCCCTTCTGTCCCAAAACACTGATTGTTCTACTTCTTGTCCAAACTATAAAGCCAACTACATTTTTTAAAATCTAACTCGGCTTTTCTCAAACTTTTGCATACTCCTAAATCCTAAGCATTTTTTTCTTCATACTTTTACAATCATGGCTGTGGACTTTCACAGTGGAGAAGGGTTGTTGTTTCGCTCTCAATTTATCGCCGACCAAAATGGTTCTACCCATAAACAAAGCGAGTTTGATTGGGTATCGGGTTCTTCTTCATCTGTACAGTCTGAACTTGCTCTGTCTAAAACAGAGACAGAAACAGAGGACGACGATTACATTGCTGAGTTGGCTCGTCAGATGGCTCACTTTATGTTTCAAGACGATGATCAGCACCAAATCGACAAGGTACTCAAATCTTCATTTTGCAAAAAATAAAAATTACAACTTTATTAAAGTTTGTACTGTATTGGTTTATAAAGTTAACGCTGCCTTTTGTTTTTCAGTTACGGGTATTTTCTGGCAGGCCAAAGGAAAATCTTTGTTCACCCTTGGATTCAACGAATGGAAGCCCAGATGGGTTTTCTCTGCCTTTGATTGAAAAAGAACAAACTTGCTCCGATAAGTTTGCCGGAAAGTTCGAGAGGGTCAATACAAACAATGAAGATTCAAAGTACCCAAAACTTGGGCAATTTCAGGCCTTTTCTACAGAGCCCACTTCAATCCCTATATCTCCGGATAAACCAAGTTTCAATTTTCATACAAATCAGAATTTATCTTACGATCAAATTAAAGCCATACAAGTAAGTTTCAGTATTTGTGTTATGGTACTTTTGAAGGTTACTCTGTTCTTTTACCTATTTATTTGGTATTTTAATTTTTTTCTTACAGATTAATAAGCTAAAACAAGAACAAATTTTGAAGCAAAAAATGGTTCAGAAGTTTCAGAAGAAAGAAAAAGCTTGTTCTGGGTATGTTAATGGAATAGGAGGGGTTGGTTTTTATGGTAATTCGCATTCACCTTCAATCGCATCGAAAATCCAGCAAGTTTCAGGTCCGGCTATGAGGGCGTTTATTCTTGACGGGTCGGGTCAAAAAGGTTGGGGTGGACAATCTTCTGCTGGGACGGGTGTCTTTTTGCCTTGTGTTATTGGAAATAGAACATCATCCCAACTTCTCCGAAAGAAACGAGGTATTTAATTTTGAAACGGTAATTTTCTTATATTAAATTTTGGGAATTGATATTTACACTCCAAAGACTATCATTACGCGATGGGTTTGTATTCACGAGAATAAAATTTAAAAATAATATATTTTTTAAAAAATAAATAATTTATATCTAGTAGAGAAAAAAATATTATTATTAATGATAAATATATTTTAAAAATAATAAATAACTATTTTGCAATTTTAAAAAATTTCTTACACTTTAATTGTTTTTAAAATTAAAATTTTTTAACTATTAAAAACATCTATTGTAATTCGACCACCCTAGATTTTATCAATATTCTAACCAAATTTTTACCCATTTAATATTGACCTAAATATCTTTTTTAATTTAGTTATTTTTAAATTTTAGTAAGGTAACTTTAAAAAAAATGTATAACTTATTCTTAAAACTTTAAAATTATATGAGATATGTGTATTCTTTTTTTTTTTACTAAAATATATATGGTTTAAAAGTTTTAAAATATTTTAGTTAAAAAATATGGGATTAATGTATTCGTTTTTTTTTAAACTACAAAAATATATAAATATATGGTTTTTTTGAAATGAGAAAAATAATACCACTCAAATTATAATTATAAAAATAATATTATTTATATCAAATTTATATATTTTTATTATTAATAAATTTAACTCATTATTTTGGTGGAGTTATTGCGCTACGAGAACACCATTGGTTGATTTAATTTAATGTTATTAAAATTTTATTTTTATTAGAAGAATTTTAAAGATAGTATTTTATATATATTAAACATAAAGATAGTAAGATTTTAAATCTCATAAAGATACTCAGATATTCTTTCTTTTTCTAAGATAAAGATGCTCAGGCTTAAATGTCAAATTGATTGTCTTTGTGGTTATTGTTTATATATACACCCAAAACTTACGCTAGTTATTACTTCACAAATGGAAAATCAAATTATACCTGAACAAGTTGGAACAAACTAATCAACCATTTGACGTGACTTACTTATGTGTTGCCAAATTAAAGGAACAAAAAAAAAAAAAATCAAATGCTTGTCTGTTAAATGTATCAAACTTCACTTAGCTTAAAAACTGTTTGCGTTTTGCCTTGTGTTATTGGAAACAACATCTCAATTACCCCTAGAGAAACCAGGTAATTTACTTTT
Organism: Hippophae rhamnoides; assembly: GCA_033030585.1. Taxonomy (NCBI): domain Eukaryota; kingdom Viridiplantae; phylum Streptophyta; class Magnoliopsida; order Rosales; family Elaeagnaceae; genus Hippophae; species Hippophae rhamnoides. The sequence goes on from CM065431.1 coordinate 4,210,465, forward strand.
GACATAGCTTTTAATTTCAAATTCATTATTTTATTCCGTAGGAAACTGAAAAAAGTTGCAAAAAGAAAAAAAAAAGTATATTTTTATATCGTATAAGATTTATTAATTTTATAAAATAAACTTTGTAATTTTTTTTTACCGTGAACTTGTAATATCTTACTTAATAGGTACAAATCTAAATTATAATTTCGTTAAAAATAAAGGATTTAAACAATCATTTATGTTAAAAAATATACAAAATTAAAACTTATAATAATAAAAATAGTATCCAATTAATTGAACGGTACTCAATATTGAACATGTTTAAATGATTATAGTTTAATTTGAACGATTTTTACAATATAATAATGTATTATACTTTTTTAATAATAAAAACATTATTTTTGTAATTATAGGTTTTATGATGTTATTTTTGTTATTTAAAAAAAAAATTCAAATTCATGGGATGGAAGTGTGTTTTCGGTTCCTTAGCCGTTGGAGTTGTTGCCTTGTTGGGTTTATGAAATGGAATATCACCTATTCTCACAATATCTGATATTTTTTTGATATCTTTTAATAAATAAAAATATGCATTTTTTGTTGTTTGGTTGTGACATTTGATCTAAAATTGAATTCTTTATTCTAAGATTCCTATTAATCTTATAATAAAAGTTGGATGATGAACTAAACTGTTAGTGGTTTGTGTGAAATGGAATTTTTTCTTTATACATAATTTTAATCTTATTAATCTTAAATATGTATCTTTTTGGTGTTTAGTAATTTTGTTAAGTTGGGTTTTCTTGCAAATTGTTCATTTAAATTTAATTTTATAAATAAAAATTCACATTTTGTTTTGTTGCAATTTTATGTTGGGCTAATTAGTGAGTTCTTATGTGTGAATCAGGTTGTTCAAGTGTTCTTATACCAGCCAAAGTATTGCAGGCACTGAAAGTTCATTTTGACCGAATGGGTCACTCGACTCCTGCATCACCAAATTGTACTCCTGGCTTCCCTCTTAAATATGGTCAGTTCTTTTTGTTGCTTTGCTATAACTCTATAATATTTTTTTATAATTACTATAACTATTTAAAATAAATAAATTATTTATTTAATTTTTTACAATAATATTTAGATATGTAAATGATATGAGTATAAAAATTAATTCAAAATTAATTAATAAGAATACAAGTGTCTTAAATTGTCACATCATTCCACTATTTTTCAAAAAATAAATAAATAAATCAATCAATCGGTACTTGTTATGACACTGAAAACAAGAGAGATGGAGTCATAACTATTTTTTTTTTTAAAAATTCAATATATAGGCATTATGCTTTTAATCTAAAGAAATGTTTGAAATTGATTTTTTTTCCCATTCTATCACAATTTTTATATATATTTAAAATAGTAAATTTAATATTATATTTTATCTACTTATTTAATAATTTTAAGGCTATTTTTCATTATCATTTTCTTAATTTAAAATTGAATAAATGATGTTCGTAATTTTACTTCAATTTTAATTATATTATTTAAATTAAACTTAACAAAGTTACAAATTAAGGTAATAATATTATATTTGTTGGGAAAATCGGGTATATTTTCTCTATTCTAAGTAGTTACTATTCACTTATGATTTAAATGAATAGAACTCAAACTAACCCGACAAAATAATGCTATTGGAAATATAATGCTAAAATAAACTAAAACAGATATTGAAACAGAAATATTAAAGCGTAAAAATAATAACACCGTAAATTTAACGAGGTTCGGTATAAATGTTATCTGGTGTTTCTCAAGGCCGCTGACCACTTCCACTATCTCCAAATGAACTGAACTTCAAAATTACAACTAATCGGGCAAAATCGAGCTAATCAATTACCCTTACAAAAGAGAGGAAGATTTACAAATTTCGGGGATGTTTACAAATGGTGAATGAGAGGCTTTATTTATAGCCCCAAATCCAACACCCATCTTCATTCCTAACCAATGTGACTTTTCTAATTTTTCTCACTAAGGAGCAATATATAACAAATCTCCACCAATGACTTCGCTGGTTTTAAATGATTTCTTCAATTGCTAGATCAACGACGCCAACGCTAATTCAGATTAGTAGATGTTAATCAAGTCCGCATAAATGTTTGAACTTGATCAAGTTACCACTCCTCGTCATCATATCTCATGGATTCTCTGGCCGTACTAATCTTCCTGGAACTAGTACTCCACCTTCTTCAATAATCTCTCGCACGAAATGATAACGAACGCCAACGTGCTTTGTGCGTGCATGGTAGACTTGGTTCTTTGCTAAATGAATAGCACTGACTATCACAAAACACCTTGATATGTTTTTTGACCAACTCCCAAGTCTTCAAGCAAACCTCAGTAACCAAATAGCTTCCTTCACAGCCTCAGAATCGCCATATACTCTCCGTAGTGTACAAAGCAACCGTGGACCTGCAAGGTAGACTTCCAACCGATCGGTGCTTCTAGAAGAGTAAACACATAACCTGCATTGACCGACGCTATCTAAATCTCCCCGCATAGTCGAATCACAATATCCGATCGCACATCGACCAATGGTATTATCCTCGAAATACTAAACCAACATTTACAAAATATTTATAATATACCGTAGAATCCATTTCACACCTAACCAATGTCCTTTACCAGATCACGTACTGTACCGCTACAACACCAACCGCATGTGAAATGTCAGTCTCAGACACACCATTGCATACATCAAGCTACCAACTGCATTTGCGTATATGGTACTTTTGCCATATATTCTCGTTTCCGCATCATTCTCGAGGAGATAATCGAAAGCACTAAGCTTAAATTGAGGAACTAATGGGAGGTACTTATAGGTTTTGTCTGCTCATTCATACCAAAACGTTGTAGTATCCGCTTCAAATATTGACTCGGGTCAAACTAACCTTCCCCTTCTTCCCCGTCTCGCTTTATCTCCATACCGAGAATCTTCAAGCCCCAAATCTTTCATCTCGAACTCGACTTAGTCGAGCCTTCAACTTTTCAATTTCGCTTGGCTCTTCGATGCAATCAACATATCATCGACGTACAATACGTGAGATGAGGAAAGACTCATTTTCAGAAGCTATAAAATACACACAATGATCAAAGCGGTGCTTTCCTCGGTATACTTTTTGTTGCAACATAAACCGATCAAATCGCTTGTACTCATTGCTCGGGAGATTGCTTCAATCCATACAATGATTTGTTCAACCATAAACCCAATTCTCTTTACCAAAGAACATTAAACCCTTCTCGGCCGAGACATATAGATTTCTCTTCTAAGTCACCGTAGAAACGCTTTTTCACATCAAGTTTAACTAGTTCCAAATCGAACTTTGCTACCAAGGCCAACAAAATTCTAATGGAAGAATGTTTTACAACCGGAGAAAATACCTCATTATAATCGATTCTCCTTTCCGAAAGCGTAGCCCTTAGCCACCAACTTTGCCTTGTAGAAATAATACCATCTTTTGCCAGAAATCCATCTTTCTTTGCATACATCCATTTGCATCCAATCGCCTTCGCTTTAGGTAGTCAGTGTCAACTTCCATGTTTTATTCTTCTCCGGGTGGACAAAAGTTCTTCATCCACGGCTTCCTTCCATCTTTCAACTTCGTGGCTTCTGATTGCTTCTTTATATACGAAGGAACATCATCATGCACAACCGAAAGTACATGCCACCGTATTCTTAAACCCAGTATGGGTCTTCAAAATCCTTGTATCGAAGCAGTACCTTGACATTTTGTCGCCGTGGCCTATCAACTCAGCTTTTCTTCGTCATGGAGGTTCTTCGGGTTAAAACCTCTTCATCCGATTCATCTTCCTCAAACGCGAGGATCAACTGCCTTATCTTCACTAATCGATTAACAATTTTGCTTTCAAACTCCACTTGTTTTCAAGTTTGCTTCCACCGCTTCTAAAGCGTCATCAATCTTCTTAGTTACCTTTTCTCAACAATGCAGATTCATCAAAGGTAACATCTCTGCTAAAGATTATCTTTTTCGCTTTCAAGGCACCATAGTCGATATCCCTTAGAACCGTATGATCCCCAAAAAATGGCTTTCTGCTCGGTCCAACTTTGATTCTGTTACATACGGTAGTATGAAATTGAACCAAACACATGTAAGAAATCGTAATCTCTAGCTTGTGTTTTTCAGACCATACCTCCATAGGCTGCTTTGCCTTCAAGAGCACGATGGTAGATTGGCCGATTTAGACGATACATGCATATGTCACACCAAATCTTCATTGCCTAAACCAAAGATTTGGACAACATACACCGAACCTTTTCCAAAGAAAGTCCTGCTCATACGTTTGCAACTCCGCTTTGTCAGTGGTGTTTTTCGAATAGCGTTGTCGCACTATCCCTTCTTCTTCACAAACTTTCATAAATGGATCATTCACAGGTACTCGTGCATTATCGACCTCGACGCTGATCTTTTGCACCGCCCGAGTCTCGATCATCTTCTTCCACTCGAGAAAAATACCTAACACTTCATCCTTTTTCTTCACGAGATACACCCAAACTCTTCTCGGGAAGTCATCAACGAAAGTGACATAATAATGTTTGCCACTACGGACGGAGTTCTGTCGCCCCCATACATCGGCATGGATGTAATCCAAAATGCCCTTTGTATTACAAGAAGCCCAAAGCTTACTCTTTTCTCGCTTCCCCAATACACAATGCTCACGCATTCCAACTCGCTCTGCCTCGCACCTTTTAATGTGCCTCGCTTTACCAGAAATCAGTAGCTTTTTCACCAAAGATGTCCCAAACGCATATGCCACAACTTGGTAGTTTCTAAATCTCTTTCTTCATCCGAAATCCCATCGATGTCAGCCCCAATAACCGTACTACCAAGGTAGTAAAGACAAAGTTATTCTTCCGAACACCTTTCATCGCCACAAGTTGCTCCTGTAAGTAACCTTCAATGCCCCATTTTGTACGGTCACATGAAGCCTTTTGGATTCTAAGACTCCCACAAAGAATGAGATTCTTCTTCATATCCGGGAACATAATGAACATCTCAAGACCCCCGGTTGAACCATCTTCGATTCTTCAAACGAATTGTACCGATTCCCAAAACTTTGCATGGATAATCATTACCCATAAAAACAACTCCACCGTCTAGTTCTTCAAAGTTAAAGAACCAATTGTTGGGGAGACATATGGAAAGTACATGCCGAATCAAAAATCCAATCACCAGATCGGAGATGACGTTGACAAACCAACCAATGCAAAATCCGAATCAATTGCTTTCTACCACACATGCATCGATCGCATGCTTTTTCCTTTCTTTTGCAGCCTTCGGACAATTTTTCTTCCAATGGCCTTCTCATGACAAAAAGGCATATTCATCTTTACCAAGTCTTCTCTTTTGATAGAGATCTACCTCTCCTTCCTTTATGTCAGGTTTCATGGACGTCCTCTTACAAACAATGCCTCCGCCGCTTCATTCCCCGCTTTCTCTTTTATCTTTCTTTCTAATTTCATAACTATACAAAGCAAGACAAACTTCCTCAAAAGACACTTTATCCTTCCCAATGAGTAAGCTCGTAATAAGATGATCAAACTCATCGTAGCGGAGGCTAACAACATCAAGGCTAAATCTTCATCTTTAAAAGTTTCATCCATATTTAACAAACCGCTTACTAATTGATTAAAAGCAAAGAATGTGGTCGCTATCGTAAAGACCCTGAAGCGTATTCAAACCGAACAACTTCTTCTTCAAATGAGCCGATTTTGTCCACTCTTTTTCATGAACTTGTTCTCCAACGCCTTCCACAACTTACTTGGGATGTCTCCTTCAGCGAACGTGTACTTTGTTCCTCGAGACACCTAACCCGATTGTACCACATGCCAATCGGCTGATATTTTTCCACTCTACTTCATCCTGCTTCCATCCGGTTTCTCTTCTTCAACGGGCGATGTCTAGACCTTGTCGAAACAGAGCATCTAGAACTTCGCCCGCCACATGCCGAAATGACCAGTTCCATCAAACTTCTCCACCTCGAACCTTCGCTCATCACCATAGTTCGCTGACGTGGATGACTCGCCTTTGTTTGAAAGAAATTTTTCTTCCGCCATTTCTTCAAATTACAACAACTAGCAACTATATTCCAATAGCAAACAAACGGAATACAAACAAATGCTCAGGTAGAAAACCTTCTGGCTTCGATACCAATTGTTGTGAAAATCGGGTATATTTTCCCTATTCTAAGTAGTTACTATTCACTTACATTTAAATGAATAGAACTCAAACTAACCCGACAAAATAATTATTGGAAATATAATGCTAAAATAAACTAAAACAGATATTGAAACAGTAAATATTAAAAGGTAAAAATAATAACAATTTAAATTTAACGAGGTAATCTAGATAAATGTTACCAGGTTTCTCAAGGCCGCATTGACCACTTCCACTATCTCCAAATGAATGAACTTCAAAATTACAACTAATTGGGCAAAATTGAGCTAATCAATTACCCTTACAAAAAGAGGAAGATTTACAAATTTTGGGGACAAGCATAACTACAAGGAGGACTTTATTTATAGTCCCAAATCCAACACCCATCTTCATTCCTAACCAATGTGGGACTTTTCTAATTTTCTCACTAAGGAGCAATATATAACAATATTCTATTGTTCATTTTGTTAAATCTTGTTGTTGTAGATGCTAATGAGGAGGGAGATAAACATGGAACATATTCACAGAAGAAGCAACATGTTCGAACAATGCCAGGCATGAAACGAAATGAGATGAATCAGCTGCCTCAAGATTGGACGTATTGATCGAATACGATGTCGTCTCAAATGTGCTTGTTTTGCTTTAATAATGATCAGAGAGATAGTAGATGGAAAAAGACATTTCAGATCGAGGATGATCATTATAAGATACCCCAATGAGAAATATAATATATATTTGTACAGAAACAATAAAGGTTATAGAGTAGTAATAAGGAAATCAATATGTCTAAGTATTGTGTTTCTTCAGGAGAATACAATACACTCTCTCTCTTCCTCTCTCTCTCTCTAGCTCTCTTAGAAGTGAGGGTCCCTTTTAGAACTTGAAGAGATGAAATTAATGAAGAAATAAACAATGAAAACGATCTGTTTTCAAGTGGTGGAAAGTATAATGGAGATTTATGCATGCCTTCTTGGTTGTCCTACACTGATGATTATATTTTGATTTAATTGCATATAGATAATATTTTTTTTTAAATGGACTTTTATTTTTAAATTTAAGTGTAAAATTTTTAATAACAGGGTGAGCATAGTTTAAATGAAAATGTATTAAATATATAACTTAAAAACAAAAGCTTAACTCTTAACACAAAAGTTAATTTGTGAATTAGAGGGTTATTCAATGTAGGACTTAACATCCTTCATTCACATCGAATAGAGTTCGAATTTATGATACGGTCTATAATTATGGCACGAGGGTCGATGGGAGTACAAAAAAACCAAGAGTCTAACTCTGATAACAACTTAGAAACTCAGGCCTAACTCTTAACGCAAAAATCGACTTGTGAGTTAAATGATTGTTCAAACTTATAAGCAGCCTCACTCCTAATCAATGTGAGACTTAACAATATATATTATGATAAATATATATTTTTTATACAAAACTAAAGGTTATGTTTTTTTAACCTTTTGTTTTAAAAAATTCGAAAATGTTATTATGGCAAGTATAGAAAATTATATCAGATTTTATTCTACATGCTTTAAGGCGTGGTATCTTTAGTGAAAGGTTGAAGGTGTTTAGCTTCTAACCCTCACAACTCACGCTTAAAATAAGTGTTTATGATTTGGAATAAAAAAATAATTAAAAATACTCAATTATTTACTAATGTTTTTTTAAAGGATTTTGAATCTGTTATATCAAATTGTATAATCTTTCTCTATCCATTCAATCAAAAATTATCACATATTTTTTTCACTTAAAATAACTTTTATTTTTGTCCCATCATCTCGTTGTAATTTTTACTAATAGCCGATATCATTAAAAAGAAAAATAAAATTTATTTGAAGGTAGTGATATTGATACAATTTTTTTTTATCGATGATAATTTTATCTGATAATAATGATGATAAAATATGATCAATTATAATAATAAAATAAACATTTTATATTATTTTTAACGTGATAATAGTAATAATAATAAATAAATAAATAACAATACTATTAATTTTTAATATTAACTCGTGGTTAGATAGATAATATTTTTCTTTCCTCCTCTTCAAAATTGAATATTCACTACAACTTTTAGCAACCATAAATAAATGCAATGGATTTTAGACTTTCTTTTTGGGAATCGAAAATATACAATTTGTTAATTTAAGTATTTTTAATTAATTAGTTAGGTTAGTATTTTTAATTAATTAGTTAGGTTAGGGTATGTATATATAAGTTAGTTTTTATCTATACTAAAATCTAAATCAATTTAATTAAAAAATAATAATCAATTAAAATCAATAAATTTAAAAAATCAATCCAATTTAAACTAATTTTATTGGTTTAAATTAGGTTGGGTGAAAGAAAACATCTATGATTTTAATGAAATTTGTTTATAATTTTTTTTAAACTCTTGTATTATAATTTATAATATTTTTAATGTTAATTTTTTTATAATCATTAAAATTAAATATTTAAATTTAAATCACCAACATAATATCATTATTCATATCAATTTAAAATTAAGGTAGATAGATAATAATAAATAGTACATTATTGTGATTTACACCTTTAAATAAACAATGACAAACATGAGCTCACATTCTAAATAGAATTATTTTAGTATAAAAAATATTATAAAATATAAGTATTTTGCTAACTTTACATGACACTATTTTATGTACACGATTTTCACACTATTAAGAAGAACTTCTACAAAATAAGGATAACTAAAGAGTCTAACTGTTAGGTGTCTTGTGATTGTGGGTAAGAATTTAGAAGATTGTTGTTGTTGGAGTGAAGGTGATAAAAATGAAACCTAAGAAAGAAAATGATAGAGTAAAGATCATAGTGAGGTAGGAAAGGAAACTAAAAAAAATATAAAAATTAATTACACGAAGCTTATAAACCCTAAATAATATAAAAACAAAAAGATTGTATTGGTTTGATTTTTAATCTATTTAAAGAAATAAGAATAAAATAAATCTAATGTTAATCGATTCTGTAAAAAAAAACAACTAACCCAAATCAATAAAATCTTAAAATAAAAAATATTGATTTGATTTTGATATATTAGATTAGGTTAATTCTAATGTATTTTACAAACAACCACTACTACAAAACATATATACGGTCTCAGTTTTTAACCATGATCGTAAGTCTATGGTCACGATTATAAGAACCGAGACCTAAGTGAGAGAGACCATAGGTAATGACCTATGACCTCGGTTATTAGATAATTGAGGCCATAGGGTGTACTTATGGACTCAGTTATTAGATAACTGAGGCCATATGATATAGATAAATTAAAAAAAAATATAATTAGTAATTACAATATTAAAAATCAATATAAATTACAATAAATTTATTAATTACAATATTAAAAATCATATTATATTAAAATTAAAGTATAATTACATTTGAGAGTTTATTATACACAAAAAAACTTAGTATTACAAACTAAATTTTTTGTATTAATTACAAACTTGAAAAAAAAACTTAGTATTAATTACTAACATCAACAATAATGTACCAAATAAGACCAACACAACGCCATCAAGAATAACACCAAATAAGATAGCATCAACATAGTGTCATTAGCAACACCAATTAACGCCAGACCAAAGACTTGCATCGCTAACACTAACACCAAATATTCAAGAAGAACGCCAACCAACACCAAAGATAACCAACAACACAGCACCAGTAGTAGGGAGATTTAAATCAATTTAACAACAATAGTACCAACAACAATATGTTTTAATGCTTACCAAAGACTTGATGCAAAGAAGACACTTATTAGTATTACACATGTTGCATATCTATCACGAGAAAAATTATTTTAAAAATTTGAGATCGCACATCAAGGAAAAAACTAAAAACAAACATAAAAGTCTCAGGAGGGTCACAACAAGAGAAAAAAACTATCACTCACATTTCAAAAGTCATTTTGACTGCTGTTACAACATGTAGGTTGAAACTAGTTGGATAACATATGCCTCAACATGCAACCAATAAATAGAACATGGTACACATGAAAATAAAGATGTCAAACATACCTTGAAAACACGAACAAGAAAAAATGCCACGGCTCCAGAAAATCCCATATGAATCATAATAAGCGTAGTGGGTAAAGGAAAGTTGAAGTATTTGAAAGAGAGAACCCACTACAAGGAAAATTTAACCAAATATACTTCACTCTCACTCAATAAACAAATTGGAAGACTAATGTTTAAATATATTAATACATAATCCAATATTGAACAATTGATCATTAACAAAGTTATCCATACGTAGATCATTCAAAAATTGAATAACAGTGTATAAGCATTTCACAACCCCAAAGAACGTACCTTATTGTACAATATTACTCCGGATGAAAGTATAATGTAGATCAATAGGTAGAAACAATCAAAACAAGTGGTTTGTTGATCATCTTGGCTACTCTTTGCTTACACTAACCGACCTCAATCTTCAATATTTTAAATTGTAGATTATATTAAGTAAAATCCGTTGCTTGATATCTATATGCTGGATGACCCATTTCCTTAAAAGCAAGGAGTCTCTGAATGGTTCAAATTTTCCAATGGTTGCTCTAATTTTGGTATCCACAAATTTAGTTATAATGAAAACATCAAATGAAGACTAAAATAGCATAATATATAATAGAAGCTGAAACCTAGTAAGAAGAAAATCACAACCCTTTTGTTATAAAATAAAAGACATGAGTACAATTAGTAGAGACACACAATAAGCAATAAGTACCGGCCAAAGACAACAGACCAACACCAAAGATAAATAAGGCACCAAAGACTAGCAATCAACGATGGCGACCAAAGAATCAACGTCAATGACTAGCGAACAACGACCCAGTGGCCAACGAACAACGACTACCAACCCAATGAGTTGGGAAGAGGAAGAATCAGATCTGGAAAATTGAAATTTCAGATCTGGGAGAAGAATGAAGAAATAAAAAAAGAAAAAAGAAAGAGAGAGGGCGTGGGCGTGGCGGGGCGTGGGCGTGGGCGGGGCGTGGGAGAGGGGAGAAAAAGAAAGAGAGAGAGAGAAGGAAAGAAAAAAAAAAGAAAAACATGAAAAAAAATTAATATAACTTATGATCACAGTTATTAATAAAAACCGAGCCCATAAACATATATTATAACCTCAATTTTTATTAAACCGTGACTAAAATCATGGTTTCAATTTTTATAAGAATATATGTCTGTTTTTTAGTAGTCATCTAATTGTTATGTATAAAATTTAAATTAATCTTCGCTAGTCATCAAAGCAAAATCAACTCAATTATATTAGGTTAAATGCTATCATGGTACACGTTAATTTTGTATTTAAATCAATAAATTAAATATTATTGATTGAATTTGGATGTTACAAATTATAACTCGTATAACAGAACTCAACCACTATGCATAATATTAAAAAAATTAAAAATATAATTTTATTTGAAAAATTATTCATATTCGAACCTAACTAATTTACAAACATAATCCAAGGCAAGTCAACTATGTTAGTTAAATATTATATCGCCATAGGTTAGTTTGATTTATAAGCCAATAAATTTATCGGTATATGTTATATTCTGATGTTATAGATTATCTCATGTACGTAATCCAACCCAACAACCATATATAATTAAAAATAAAATTTTATATGGAAAATTATTCAAAACCTAATTCATTTGGAATTATATATAACAATTAACATTTGGTAATAATTATTTAAAAAATTATATATATATATATATATTATTGATTTTATTTAAAGAAACTCAACATATTTACACTTTTTAATATCATTGTTTAAAATTGTTATCTATGTTTTAAAAAAACAATATTTTTAGATAAATGATAAAAAATATTGCATAAATAGTTTTAGAGATTAGTGCTAAAAAATTGAAAGGTGCATTTATACTATATTGCTCTGAAAATGGGATACCTTATATGTCATTTGTGTATTCTTTGACTATGGTTTAACAAAGAGAATTTATTTATATGATTTCAATGTCATTAATATTATAATTTTTTTGACATGTATTGTTTTCTTTCTTCATATATTGTAAAATGTACAATTTCGATCAAAACATGATACCTATAGAAAATGTTATAAAAAAAAATGAAAAAAAACAAAAAATTTCCATTAAATGTAAAATTTATAAAACAAAATTGACCAAAAAAATATTTTATTGCTTAAATTTATCCCATGAAATTCACTTTCTTAATGTACCAAAATTTTTTATAAATGAAAAACACTTTATTTTTCAAAATGTTACTAAAATGTACAATTTTTACCGGTAATGATATAAGTGTTCTTGTAATACACATGTGAATAAAGTGTCAAATTAACACAAACAAAATAATTTTCATAAATATTTTTTAAAACATACACTATAAATATTTTTTAAAATGTAAATTATTGATTTTTTACTTATTATTAAGGTATAAACATTATATGATATCATAAATATGAGGTAAATTATCATCAATAAAATTAAGAAAAAAATATATAGTAAGGATCCATTTTCTTTCAATAAAAATATTATTTAATCTTCTAATTTTAAAAACGTATTTATTAGTACTTTTACTTATAAAAATATATTCATTATTTATTTTACTTATAAAAAATATGTTTATTAATCTTTTTATTTCTAAAAAATGAGCCACAACGTGAACTTTTATTAATAAAAAAATTTAAACAAATATTAGCGAGGGTATTTTCGTTATTTATTATATCCTATCAATTCCAAAAAAATTACAAATATAATTGGTGAGGATATTAGTGTCTTTTATGCTAATTTATAATTGAAATATCCTTAATAATTTTATTTTTTAAAAAAATATTTTTTAAATTATTAAATGTTTTTCTTTGGCACAAATTTTGTAAATAAATACACCATATCATATTCTCAAAGTTAGAAGGATGAATGACACATTTTGTATAAATAAAACAAATAATGTTACCTTTCACCCTAAAATTAGTTAAGAGTTGTTGTTTTTGAACGAAAATAACTATTTTTCTGACGAATAAATTTATCTATTATCTATAATATTACTTAATTTTTACATTATAAATTATTATCAAATTAAAATAAGTAAATTAAAATAAATTTGTATGTATCTTTAAAATAAATAAAAAAAGTTGAGTATACATTTTAAAATATGGATGAAAGATTAATTTTAATAAAAATATACTTTAAATTTATATTTATTAAATTATATATTTTTATTAAATATAACGTAATTAACTAATATTTTTCCTTGAAAAATTATGGAGTAAAATATATATTTTTAAAAACTAATAACGTCGTGTAATATTTTAACTCTAAGAAAAAGTTTCATAAGAATGGTATAACATGTAAAATATTTTATTACTTTTAAAAAAATATTATTAATTTTTATTTTAAAATAAATTTTTATATATAAATAAATACATAAATATAAAACAATAAATAAAATGATTTTCTACGTCATATAAAAGTTTCTCGTACTGTAGACCCAATAAATAACTCCTAGAATGGTGCTTCCAAAGCTGACTGAAACAAAACGTGCCCAACCTCATTTCCATGGAATTTAGAACTTGGAAATGATAAACATGGTGGCCGCTTTTCCACTTCTGTGTTACCAAGCAAGAGCAAGATCGTCAATTCTTTGCTCTTCAAAAAGCAGAAAATCAAAGAAATACCTCCGACGAATAAAGACCTCAAACAATTCCTTAAACATTCGAAAGTCATCCATAACTCCACTCCTTATCCAACAAAGACCACAAAATAAACTTGAAGCCCTCGACGCCATTGTCAAAGACCTCGAGACGTCCCTTGAAAAGGGCATAGACGTTGACATTGAAGTATTTTCTTCCCTCTTAGAAACTTGTCACCAATTGAATGCTATCCAACACGGAATACGGATTCACCGCTTAATTCCTGGAAAATATTTGCGTCGTAACGTCGGTCTTTCATCAAAGCTTGTTCGTTTATATGCTTCCGGTAAGTACATCGAGGAGGCTCACCAGGTGTTTGATCAAATGCCTAAGAATGAATCGACTGCTTTTGCGTGGAATTCGCTTATTTCAGGTTATGCTGAAGTGGGTTTATATGAAGATGCACTAGCACTGTACTTCCAAATGGAGGAAGAGGGCATTCAACCGGACCGTTTCACTTTCCCAAGAGTGTTGAAAGCTTGTGGAGGCATTGGGTTGATTCAAATAGGTGAAGCAGTTCATCGGCATGTAGTGCGTTTCGGTTTTTGGGAGGATGGATTTGTTCTCAATTCCCTGGTGGATATGTATGCAAAGTGTGGTGACATTGTTAAGTCTCGAAAGGTGTTTGATAAAATTACTAGTCGAGACTTGGTTTCTTGGAATTCAATGCTTACTGGTTATATTCGTCATGGGCTTTTGAGGGAGGCATTGGATATCTTTAGTAAGATGCTTCAAGAAGGGTATCCGCCGGATTCAGTTGCTATATCAACAATTCTCAGTGGTGTTCAATCTTTGAAGCTTGGGCTTCAGATTCATGGATGGGTACTAAGGAAAAGAGAAGAGTGGAACTTGTCAATTACTAATTCCTTGTTGGTAATGTACTCCAAGCATGGAAAGTTGGATAAAGCTCGTTGGTTGTTTCAGCAGATGCCTGAGATGGATATTGTATCATGGAATTGCATTATATCAGCACATTGTCAGGAACCAAAAGCACTGGTTTATTTTGAACAGATGGAGAATGCTGGTGTTTTTCCTGATTCTATTACATTCGTGTCATTGCTTTCAACTTGTGCTCATTTAGGTTTGGTCAGTGATGGGGAGAGATTGTTTTCTCTAATGATAAACAAATATGCAATTACTCCAATTATGGAGCATTATGGTTGTATGGTGAATCTTTATGGAAGAGCAGGATTGGTCAAGCAAGCTTATCTTATTATACTCAACGAAATGGAGTTTGAAGCTGGTCCTACTCTGTGGGGTGCCCTGCTATATGCTTGCAGCCTCCATGGCAATGTAGATATCGGAGAGGTTGCCGCTGAAAGACTTTTCGAGTTGGAGCCAGATAATAAGCATAACTTTGAGCTTTTGATGAAGATTTATGACAATGCAGGTAGATTGGAGGATGTGAAGAGGGTGAGAGCGATGATGGTTGAAAGAGGATTGGAGTCATAATCCTATGTGTGGAAAGAATGTTCGGTGGCACCATGTTAGCAAAACTAAGAGTTCAGTGCAAACATTGTTGATTGTCAAAATGAAAAGGCACCTGTTATTATGCGACAGCTAGTAACAAGGTCACTGGACTTCAGCTTAATCTAGCAAGCTGATCGTGATCGAGGAAAATAGCCAATCAAGCATCAATGGCTTATAACTTTCTATGACGCAAGGAATCTATTACATGGTATATTATACAATGTTGGACAGATTTCAAAAGTCATAACCAACATCCATATAAAGATATGCATAAAACGATTATTATTTGACACAACATGTAGTATAACTTGTTGGAAAAAAGAAGCACACATATCATCTTGGTCTCTAGTCCGGGTCCTAAGTTTTGTGTAATTGAGCTTGGTAAGTGTCGAACTCGGGGGTGTGCACATTTGATATAAGAAAACAAAATAAACCAATAAATTATACAATTGATAATATATTTGTTAAATAAATAATTATTTAATTATAACTATATACTTAACTATTTAACTGTAACTAGATCAGATTGTTCCAATTTTATTGGTTCGGTCTGATCCGATCCAATATGTTAAGTATAAGAAATTCGTTCCAATCATAAAAGATATTTAATACATAAATGTTTTTTAGACCTACGTTTCAATCCCAAGACCATGTATGAAATACTTCTAGCGAAAATACTATCTATAAAGTCTATTAAGACCTTGTCCAAATTTGACAAGGTATTTGAAGTGGAAACAAATGTCTTTATAGAATGGGAGACCAATATAATTATTTAATGAGAAACTAAGAAAAGTTAGGAAAAACAGTCTAACTATGATTAAGAATTTTTTTGTGTCATTCTAGCACTATAACACTAAGAGTATTATTTAATTAAAAGGGAATTTATCCTTTATAATGACCATCAAGCCTTGAAGTAGCTATACTCCCAAAAGAACAATTCAACAATGCATACTAGATGGGTAGTTTACCTATAAAAGTTTACTTATGAGTTAAAATATAAGATATCTTAACATAATTGAGTAGTTGATGCTTTAAGAAGAAGACATGAGTTACTATTAACATTAACCATGTGAGGAAAATGTCATAAACAAGAGGGTATTGGCGAATTTTATGTGTAAGAATGCTACTTATTCAAAGGAAACATATTACGCATTCCAAAAACATCATTGAGATATTATTTATTTCATGATGTACATGATGAAGATTTGACGTCTTACTCTAATAGAGATAAAACCATATCTCTAATGGAAGAAAGATATTATTAGTCACACTTACGAAAGGAGGTTTCCAATAGGGTGAAAAAATTCTATGTTTGTCACAGCATTAAACGAGGGGTGCACACTACTAGAATCTATCTACCATTGCCTATACCAAGTAGAATCTAGGAGGAGTTGAGAATGAATTTTATCTTAGGCTTGTCTACAACTTAATGCAATGTAGATTCAATTCTAATTATGGTTGAAATTTTTTCAAAGATGTCACAATTATTACCTCGTTAGAAAATTCATGATGTTAGTGTGGTGAGACTAAATAGGATCCTTAAAACCATAACTTCATATAAGGATGTGAAGTTCATGAGTTACTTTTGGAAGGAGTTATAGAAGAGGCTAGACATAATACTTAACTTTACTAATGCTTATCATCCACAATCAAATGAAAAACATAAGTAATTTATATATCAGTAAGGAGTATACTACGATGTCTAATTCAAGACTAGCCAAAATAGTGGGACTTATAACTACCTCATGTGAAATTTGCACTTAAAAGTATACCTAACAAGACTATGAAAAGTCACCATTTTCTATTGTGCACACGAAGGTTCCTAATTTGACAATGTATTTAATTGCCATCCCAATTCCTAAAAGAAAGTTTGTTAACTCATGGACACAAGATTATCAACAATTTTATCGATAGATTAGAGAGCATATAGAAGTCATGAATTCAAAATACAAATAGAATATTGATAAGCATTGAAGATTTCAAGAATTTGAAGAGGGAGAATTTGTGATGGTTCGCCTTAATAAGCACATGCATACTACCAGTTAGATACTAAATTCCAACCCAAAAATTTTAGACCTTTTTTGCATTGTCAAAAAAATCAATGCTAATTCCTATATTGTTAACCTTCCATCTTATTGGAACATCTCCAATACTTTCAACATTTATGGTATTCATAAATATCACTCACCAGAGGATGCTATTGTCGAGCAAGTGAATTCAGAACAAATTATATCATAGATGAAGGCTTTGATGGAGGGCATTAATTCAATCTTAATAATTTATTTTGAATTGTGTTGTTAAATGCCATTGTTGTTTATTTTATTATTTCTCATTGTCGTTGTTGTTTAGAAAAGATGAGGGCTTGCGACCTATTGTGTGGTAATTATGAGTGTAAGGAAATTCCATTGAGCAAAACAACTTCCACTCACCCATGTGCTTGGCTATAAGTTAGCTGAGTAAAGGTCCAAAAAGTTTGAATTTTTCCAATTGCATTTTGTAGAGACAATTCTCTTACCAGAATTGTTTGTAATCCTTCAAATTCAATCAAAGCATTATTTTCGATTCCTTCTTAAGCATTTAAGCTCAAAGTTAATAAAATTACATGTCATTAAGTTTGAGTTCGAATTCTAGCTCTGCCACTAGTTACTCCTTCTTACGAGATAACATAGGTTTATAGAGCAAATCAAAACATCATTCTCTCTCGAATTGAAGGATGTTTTACTGTTATATGTTGATATCAATAATATAATGTCTGATGGGGTACTTGATTCCTCTCGACGCTTGATTTGGAGGGAGGAATATTTCCTTTTGTGGAAATATAACAAAAAAAAACATGGAGATATCAATTTTACAAGAATATTGAAGATATTTGAAATTTTTTTATAAAAATTGTGAAAATTATTGTAAATTTTTTCAAATATTTTTTAAAATTTATGTAAATATTAAAATAAATAATAATATTCTAATTTAGTCAAGTTTATTGTTTAAATGAAATATTTATGACATATATGTCATTCATAATGTATATATAATAATAACGAAATATAAGTAAAATATGTATTTAACAAATATAAATACAAGTTATAGAACACAATTTTAATACATTAAGCTATATAAGATACAAATATACATAAATACTTAATAAAAATACATTTATATGGCATTACTCAATTTGTATCTTCTACATAAATACTTAATAAAAACACGTTTATATGACATTACTCAATTTATGAAGTTATGAAAACATTAACATCAAATGAAACACACTAATCATACCATAATATTAAGTAATAATGATTTTGCCTATAATTATTAATACGTTATATATAAGTTGTCTACTTTCTCCCAAAAGTAGCTCTATATAAATGAAATTTTGATTTACCCATTTCATTTAATACAAGGAAATACATTTCAAAATAACTATTAATATTATCTATGTTGCAATTCATCGTTTATAATTTTAAACTCAAGTGGATAATGCATCGATTATGTATTTAAATAATCACAACTACTAGTAATAATGTGATAAATCATTAGATGAAGAATTTACTGATATTATTAAAATTTAAACTAATATTTGATGTATATATTATCAAAAAAAATCACAATAGTTTAAAAATAAAACAATATATGTACTGTATGCTCATTCAAACCGACCCAAAGGCTGGACTTTGTAACCTACCCAAGCCAAGTTCAACCCAAAACGGAAGATGAAGTACCCTAGACATTCCATCCGTGGGATAGACCAAGCTCAAGGTAAGCTTGAGCCTTATATAGACCAAGCCCAAGGTCAGCACGAGTTCGAGTGTAGCACGAGCTCGTTGACAGCACGAGTAATACTCGACCTGGATCTCTGATACATTGTACTTTAGGCTAATCATGTCCTCCTAACATGTAGTTAAATGTACACATTGTATAACTGACACTTGTACCTATAAATGTGTTATAAATAGATGGACCACTCATGATAATTCACACATTGGGCTTTCACACGCATCTCTCTAACCTCTCTTTACAAGTTATTTAGTCCAAACATGTACCAAAGTAGATATCATGATATGCACATTGATAGTTACATATATATTTGACGAAAAATGATTACTAACCTATTTCGATATCTATACTAAGGTTTTATTGAAATATCTCAAAATTTTAGGATTTTTCTTACATGATTGGAACTATTGAAGCTAGCTTATGCGCTTAGCAATACATTACTATGGACAATCTTGGTAATTTTTTTAATTTATTTTGGATTTCATTGGTCCTTAGATTATGCATTTATTGAGAGACAGTTATTCAAACAAAAAAGATAACATTTTTGTATACATGATTTTTAAAAATAACACTTAATTTTTTTATCTATTTTTCAGGTCAATATTTTAACGTTAGAATCAAATGTCTCACTTAGGTGTAAGTTCGTTTCTAGATAATATTAACTACAATTAATTATTTTAAAAATTCATATATTTTAGATAATATTAACTACAATTAATTATTTTAAAAATTCATATATTTTAAGGCTTATATATTAATATTACCTATGGATGCAACTAGGTATTTTGAATAGTCTAAATCTTAATAAGATTATATTAACGTTTATGTGAATTAGATTGGATTCTAAAAATACTAACTTGATAAATGTTAAAGATAAAATAGAATTTAAGTGTTAAATTTTAAAAATTTAAGACATTAAGTTATAATTATTTTTTAAATCTTGATGTTAATAAATGCATCATTTGAGAATCATTAAAATCCATCATTGAATTGTTTAAAATTATTTTGTTGGAAGGTGGTTTTTATAATAAGTTAAATTCATTTAATATTGGTATATATATTGAGAGAGAGGATAATTGAAAACCGGACGCTGGCACTTTCATTGCTGCGCTTTACCTGCACTATTGCAATAATCGAATAAGACAAATTACATAAACTTATAAAAAATGTAATTGAATGTAAACAATATTGTAATTATATGTTTATTAATAGCTAAATATGAGAAATTTATAATATTTAAAATGGAATGAAATCATAAAATTATTTTTTAAAAAAAAATTATGTGTATATATTATATATTTTTACTATTAAAAAATGATATATCTTTATAATTTAGATGCATTTTATATTAAATGGCGTTCGATTAAATCTCGCTTAATATTATTAGTACGTTATTTTTGTCATTATAAATTTTAGAAGTATAATTTTTTTAATTTTTTTATCTTTTAATGAAATAAAATAAATAATAGGAGAAAATAAAACATTTAAAGAAACACTCACAAGACAACATTGAGAGACATAAGGCAAGACTCGTTGCCAAATGATACACTCTAAGGGAAGTAATCAACTACACTGAGACATTTTTTCCTGCATCTAAGAAAGATTCACTTCGTGTGATCATGGCATTAGTTGTCCATTTTGATTTGAATTTGCATCAAATGGATGTGAAAACGGTTTTCCTTAATGGTAACTTAGAGGAAGAGGTTTATATGAAACAACCTGAAGGATTCTTCTCTATTGATGGTGAGCATTTGGTTTGTAAGTTTAATAAATCCATATATGGATTAAAACCAGCTTCCCGTCAATGGTATTTGAAATTCCATAATGTCATCACTTTATTTGGTTTTGAAGAGAACGTCATGGATCAATATATATACCAGAAGGTTAGTAGAAGTAAGATTTGTTTTTTGGTGCTATATGTGGATGGTATTTTTCTTGTTGCAAATTATAAGGGTTTGCTACACAAGGTAAAACAATTCCTTTCTAAAATTTTTGATATAAAGGATATAGGTGAGGCATCTTATGTCATTGGCATTAAGATCCATAGAGATAAACTTCGAGGCATCTTGGGTTTATCTCAAGAAACCTATATCAATAAAGTTTTAGAGAGATTTCGGATGAAAGATTGTTAACCAAGTGTTGCTCCCATTGTGAAGGGTGATGAGTTCAATTTGGACTAATGCCAAAAGAATGATTTTGAAAGAGAACAAATGAAAACCATTCCATATGCTTCAGTCATTGGAAGCCTGATGTATGCTCAAGTCTGCACCAGCTTGACATTGCATTTGTTGTTGGGATGCTAGGGAGATATCAAAGTAACTCAGGTGTTGACCATTGGAAAGCTGCAAAGAAAGTTATGAGGTACCTTCAAGGTATAAAAATCCATATGGTTACTCCGATGTGGACTTCGCTGGTTGTGTTGATTCACAAAAATCTATATGGTTATATTTTCATGCTTGCCGATAGAGCTGTGTCTTGGAGGAGCGCGAAACAGTCCTTGACTGCTACTTCCACTATAGAGGTCGAGTTCGTGTCATGTTTTGAAGCTACATCCATGATGTATGGTTGAAGAGTTTCATTTATGGGCTTGGAGTATTTGATTTTATTTACAGGCCATTAAGATTGTATTGTGACAACTTAGTTGCTATATTTATGGCTAAGAACAACAAAAGTGGTAGTCGTAGTAAGCACATCAACATCAAATACTTGGCCATAAGAAAATGTGTTAAGGAAAAGAAAGTGATCATTGAGCACGTTAGCATTGAGTTGATAATTGTTGATCCTTTGACTAAAGGCATGCCACTAAAGAATTTTAAGGATCATGTAGTAAGAATGAGACTTGGTTCCATAAAGTAAATATTCATTGGACGTACATTTGATATTTTCATGAAACTCTTATTCAGTTAATGTTTTCTCATTAATTTTATGCACATATTTTGTTTATTCATATATTTTGAGAAAACATATTTAAGTTATGGACCACGAATAAATATAGGATTTATTTATTAAGTTTCATTACCACATAAAGTATAGTACTTGAGAAACTAAATACATTGTAATACATGAAAGATAATACTCGCTCTTAGAGAACTTATCGCTATGATTCATGTATTTTATTACTCAAGAGAATTTTGCTTAACGTTTGTACTAAGTGGGAGAATGTAGCATCAGAGTAGTGCAACACAATGGTGAACCGTGGTGACGGTTTGGTTTCGTCGATTACGAAACCGAACGAGGTTCTTGATAGGAGAACCTTTATAAATCATCAGGTCTTCTCACTATTCACTGCTTAATTCAGATACACCATCAAAACGCAGAGAATAAGTGTGAGAAACCAATGAGAGCATCGAATCGAAAATCTATTAGAATTTCTGTATAAGTGTTGAAATTTGATTAATAAGAGGAGATATGTTTTCAATCTATTTTGCTTCCGATGTATTTAAATTTTACGTTCATATTATTTTCTAAATATTTCTAGATTGAATTATGATCTTACATTTTAACGTTAGAATCCAATATTTCACTTATGTGTAAATTCGTTTTTAAATAATATTAACAACAATCAAACATTTTAAAAATTTATATGTTATAAAGCTTATATATTAATATTACCTAACTAGCTATTTTGAATAGGATAAATCTTAATCAAGATTAAATTAACGTTAATGTGAGCGAGGAATTGAATTCTAATATTAAAATATTAAATTGATAGATGTAAAAGATAAAATAGGATTAATTTTTAAAACTTTGAGACATTAAGCTACAAATATTTTTTAAATCTTAATGTTAATAAATGCATAATTTGAGAATCAATAAAAACCATCATCGAATTTTTTTAAATTAGTTTGTTGGAAGGTGGTTTTTATAATAAGTTAAATTTATTGATATACCAATATATATATATATATATATATATATTGGTAGAGAGAGAGAGAGGATAATTGAAAACCAAATTGTACGCTGGCACTTTCATTGCTGCGCTTTTTACCTACACTATTGCAATAATCGAATAAGACAAATTACATAAACTTAATTGAATGTCAACAATATTGTTATTATTATATGTTTCTTAACAGTTATGTCTAAATATGAGAAATTTATAATATTTAAAATGAAATGAAATTATAAAATAACTTAAAATTTTGTTTTTACGTTAATATTATATATATTCTTATTATTAAAAAAAATGATATATTTTTATAATTTAAACGCGTTTAATATTGAATATCGTTCAATAAAATCTTGCTTAATGTTATTGGTATGTTATTTTTGTCATTATAAATTTTAGAAATGTTATTTTTTTAATTTTTAATTTTTTAATGAAATAAAATAAATAATAGGAGAAAATGAATTCATAAGAGGAAAAAAAGAAGAAGTTCAATTAGCATTATAATTAATGCATTTCATTTCGTTACATTTTAACACTCAAATAAATTCTTTTAAAACAAATTGTTTGTAATTTTTATCACTATTATGTAAACAGATAAGTGGAATAAAAAATGTGAATATAGTGTCATCAAATGGTGGGTTAGACTAATTGAGCCTAAAATCTTTTAAAACATGGGTGATGGGATTCCTCAAACTTAGAATTATGATGTTTAGGCTCTCATCCCACTTTCATTTTCTTTTCTTTTCTTTTCTTTTCTTTTCTTTTCTTTTCTTTAACATAACATAATGCATGCTCCATTTCATCTACTTTCTCTCTTCTTTTATCATTTTCTCTTTTCATTCTGCATCGGATCTCCTTTGAAATCTCTTTTGTTTTTTCCAACTATTTATTTTTATTTGTAAAGATGAAAAGGCATCAACTTTTTTTTATTCTAAAAGCATGATTTCAGCTTTACAAGCACTTTCAATATCTTTATCAATGAAAGATTGGAAAGCTACCCACACATTCTCTTCCCATTCTATACTAACATTCTTTGTTGCAATGAATATTCAATAGATTTATTTAATGAAATCTATTATTATATATTCCAACTTAGATAACAAGTTTTCTTCTAACAGTTTAATGAAATTTATTAATCCTTAAAAGAGGCATTTATCAGTGATATCTACCATCTATATTGTCGTTATCTATGCAAAAATGCGATGATCCAACGAACTCACAACAATTTATTAAATATTGAGTAATTTTGAATGTAAGATTGGATTCAAAAATTACAATGCATTAAAGTTCGATCAATGAGTGGATTACATTATCTATTATTTATTATATGTGAACCAGTATATATTCAACTTATTGTAAAGTTATTAAAAGATTTTAATGTAATTTAATTCCTAACTTAATCTTATTTTAATTTTTTTTTATTTATATTGGGTTTAATATTAGAATATTATTAAATTGTAATATTTGTATTTTTTTTATATTTATGATTTTGTTGTAAATCAAATATTTATATGTTTAATGTTGGTAAAAAAAAATTAATATAGATAATCAAAAACAAACAAAAAAGATAAACAAATATTTCATTGATTAGACCTAATCCATTCTATTAAGTGATTAGATCGAATCTAATAAAAAAGAGTGATATGATCGGAAATATTTTTTGCAAATCAATGAAATAACAAGACTAAAATAAATGAGCTCAAATTCAATAATTTTATCCAATAAATACCTCTATTGTTTTTGCACTTATAAGTACATTGGGTTAGTGGGAGTTTAAACTGATAATTATAATTTTAAATGATATCATAACTAATGATAAAAATGTTTAGAACTCGTTGATATTATTGTGATAATATTTCTTTTTTACACATTTGTATATCGAAACATAATATCTATATCTTTTAGTTAAATTATTATAAAATATCACTTAAATATCGTTTAAATATTAATTTTAGTTAAAATGTTTTAAATATTATGAATATTGTTGCTAAAATATTGTTAAAATGTCACTAAAATATTGTTAAAATGTCAAACAAAATATTTACAATAATAATTTTTGATTTTATATTTTTTTTCTTATTGAAAAATCATTTCAATTTAATTTTTTCTTACTTTTACATAAGATAATATATTTTCTTTTTTCTTATTAGTAGAATGTTTATTATACATATGAAATATATATGTAAAAAAAATATAAAAAATTATATCATATATTAAGTACAAAATCAAAATACATATTTTATTTTCTACCATTTTATATAAATCTTATAACATATAAATTACACTAAATGATAAGGATAATTATGTACTCTAATTACTTTTAAAAATAAATAATAAAGAAATTTTATTTTTATAATATTGATATTTATTTATTTATAATATAATATAATTAAATAATTTATTTAATTATTTTAAATCTTTTAAATACTTATTTTATAATATTTAACAAAAAAAATTATATGTTATTATATAATATTTTAATTAATCGTTAAACTTATTTATTAATATAAATATTTTAATTAATCACTATTTATTAATATGAATATTTTAAAATATATATATTAATTTTTTTATTCATATTGAGTTTAATATTAGAATATTATTAAATTGTAATATTTGTATTATTTCTTTTGATATTTGTGATTTTGTTTTACATTAAATATTTATATGTTTACTATTGGTAAAAAAAATATTAACATAAATAGTCAAAAACAACCTAAAAAGATATAAAAATATATTTTGTTGATTAGATCTTATCGATTCTATTAACTGATTAGATCGAATCTAATAAAAAAAAGTGACATGATCGAATAAAAATTATGAAAATCGATAAAATAACAAAACTAAAATAAATAAGCTCAAATTTAATAATTTTGATACGATGAACACCTCTAAATATAATTATCTCTCATTTTTGTTCTTAAATATCAATTTGCATGAGGATTGTTTTTGCAATTACAAGTACATTGGGTCGTTGAGAGTCTAAATTGATAATTATAATTTTAAATGATATCATACTCAATGATAAAAATATGACATTGTCAATATTATTGTGATAATATTTTTTTACACATTTGGACATTGAAACATGACATCTATATCTTTTAGTTAAATTATTATAAAATTATTGAAAATATCGTTAAAATATCACTTAAATATCGTTGTCGTTTAAATATTAATTTTGATTAGTTTTGAATATTATGAAAATTTTCGTTAAAATATCGAACAAAATATTAAAAATATCAATTCTTGATTTTTTATATTTTTTTCTTCGTATTTCTGAACAATCATTTCAATTTAATTTTTTTTTTACTTTTACAAAAGAGAATGTATTTTTTTTTCTATTTGTAGCATATTTGCTATACATATGAAATAAATATGTAAAAAATATAAAATTATATCATATATTATTTTGCTTAGTAAACATAAAAAAAAGCTAGAACATCCAATCCATTTTAAGTACAAAATCAAAATACATATTTTATTTTCTATTATTTTATATAAATCTTGTAACATATAAATTACACTAAATGATAAGGCTAATTATGTACTCCTTCACGTACACTAGTTTTAAAAATAAATAATAAAGAAATTTTATATTTATAATATTGATATTTATTTATTTATAATATTTAATATAATTAAATAATTTATTTAATTATTTCAAATCTTTTAAATACTTATTTTATAATATTTAACAAAAAAATTTATATTTTATTAGATAAACTTATTTATTAATATAAATATTTTAAAATATATGTATTAATTAAAAAATTAATTTAAAATATAAACAATTAATTATTTTAATATTCTATAAAATTATATAAAAAATATATATTTTTAATAAAATTTTCATAATTTTTATAATTTTTTAAAATATTTATCAACAATAACCATATCTTTAATATTTTCCCTTACACCTATCAAACCTTTCGTACCTATACTAGCAACTTGCGATTTTATAATAAATAAATGCTTTATCTTTTAATTATATAAAACACAAAAAAAATTATTTATCTTTTAACTATATAACACATACAAAATTTATAAAATTAATTATAATTAAATTTTTATTTATAATGTTCATAATAGATCTTAAATGTATATATTAAATAGTTTTTTTTAATGTATATTGCTTATTGTGTTTTTTTACTGTGTTATTTTTATGTTATATAAAATCATAAACAGTAATAATATATTATTATTAAAAATAAACGATATTATGTATTTATAAAGTTGATAATTATTTTTGCTAATTTATTTAAATTGTTACAATATAAATATATTATTATAAATAAAAAATAATTTTTTATTTAATTTACCAAGTGCAACGCAGGTTACTAATAAGATGGACGGTATCAAAAAGTAGTTGCGCATTTAACACCTTGCGTGAGAGCCCATTTCGGTACAAGTTTACACACCTTCTCAATCTATTATTTAGTAAATGGTTGTATCTGTGGTTAAATGTCAAACTCAATCTCTCCAATATTACATCTCGAAATGAGTCTTTATCTTTATGCAATAAAAATAATTCAGTTCAATTGTGTTTAAAAATATTTATTAATTATTATTATATATATATATATATATTTAAAATAAATATTAATATATTTATAAGATTAAAATTTCAAACTTTTATTATACTTAAATGAGTTAGGTATTATTGAAATATAAATTCATTTGAAGAATAATATGTAAGGGGAGAATATTGAAAGAACTATTCATTGTTAATATGTACGTGATAACTTGATATTTTAAATAATTAATTTAAAATTAATATAATTTAAAAAATATATAAATATCTAATAAGAGATAAAAAAATTATTTAATAATAAATATATAAGCAAAATTATTTTATTGAAATGACGTGATGTTTGAAATATATTTACCACTTTTTCTTTTTGTCGAAATTTTCTTATCTCTCAAGAATTCTTTTAATCCCCAAATAAAATAATTAAAATATATTACTTTTCGACCAAAATAACATGCAAAGCAAAAACAAAAGGAAAATCTGATATATCATTGTCCTTTAAAAAAAAAGTAAACAAAAACGCCATATTTCAAATAGGGGTGTACCTTTTTTCTATTTTTTTTAACGGTCTAATTACGATCTTAGCCTATACTTTTTACATAGAGGCCCATATTTCAAATAGGGGTGTATATTTTTTTTTTCTAATAGTCAAATTATCAATTTAGCCTATATTTTTTTATATAGATTGATTAATTCAAGGTAAATTAAAAAATTATAAAAATTGAGATAATCATTTTTGTTAAATTCATCTAATCGAAAAATTAAACTACGATTAAATAAAAAAATAAACACAATTATAAAAAAAACATAGAACGAAATTAAGGGAACTTAATGACTATATTGTGTGAATTATAATGTTGAGCTCTCGTTTTAAACTGCAATCAAATAAAAAAATAAACACAATTATAAAAAAAAACATAAAACGAAATTAAGAGAACTCAATGATTATGTTGTGTGAAGCTCTCGTTTTACTTCTTACTCTGAAAACAGAAGGCTTAATAAACTAATCAAAAATCAGAACGGAAAGAAGCTTTTTTAGTGTTTATTTTTTTATTTTTATTCTAAATAACCAAAATAAAATTTACTTATAAAATAGTGCAATAATAAATAAATAATCAACTACGTTACCCCTACATCAAACATCTATCCTATCGTGGGAAATATCACCGAAGGTCCAATGAACTTCACCGAATGAGCCCCAATGTAGGCCCCACGTGCGGTCTAACTTTTTTTTATTGTGTTGAAGTCTTTATCAAGAAATTCAACGTAGGTCCCAGTTGGATCATATTTTCCTCGCCTTTCGATATGACCAGCCAGCCACTCTCAGCCGTTTGATAAAAAAACGATTCCCTCACTTTCACGGTGTAATTTAATAATAGTGAAAAATATCACTAAAAATCTTTTATTTATATTATTTAATTTTTTTAGATTAAAAATAATATTATTTAATTTCTTAATTTGATAAAAATAATTCATTTAATTAAAATAAATTATATTATTTTAATAAATTTTTATTAAAATATTATTGTTTTTTTATCAAATAATTATATACGATTAAAACATGAATCTTTTACGAAGGGAAAATTATAATTGATATGAAAACAAATTCACATAATATTTATTTTTAATATTTTTTAATTGTTATTATTTTATTTTAATATTTTGTTAATTTATATTAAAAATTAAATATATATAAATCTTTTTATTTGAATTTTATTATTATTAATTTTTTTTAAATAATTTCATATTTTAATTACATTTTGATGACTGAATATAAAATAATATTATTTTAATAAAAAATTATTAAAATAATATAATTTATCTTTTAAATTATAATTTTTTACGAAGATATTATTTCTAATTTAAAAAATTAAAACATACTAATAATTTCATTTAAAGAAATTGTATGTAACTCACTTTAATAATAATCAAAGAAGAATTATTTTCTGTTTATAGTAAAGCTAATACCAATTAAATTAAGAATGATTAAATATAATTTTTTTTAATTATATCAAAAATAATAATTTAATAATATAACTATTTAAGAAGAATAAAGTAATGCTACGTAATATTATATATTGAGTTTGCAAAGTGGTATCTTTACTGTACTTCCTCTTCAATTGTACCATACTCTAATATACAAAGGAGGAGTATTAAGAACTTTTCAACACTTAAAAAGGTGTTTATTTTCTTCTTCTTATTTTTACCCTACTCTATTAAGTATCCATGTGGTGTGGTTTAAGGATTATCCTCACCAGATTAGTAATTTAATCCATATGGATGCCCGTGTAATTAATGATTGAATTATGACGCACTTAGTTTTTTTTAAATAATAATTATCCACTCACACACACTTACAAGTTACAACCAACCATGTGGTTCCTGGTTCGAATATCCTCTCTAGGTTAGTTACACGTTGAGCATATACTAAGTTATTATATAAGGTGTAATTTATTAACTAAATATAATTTTGATTTACATAATTAATTTTTTTTTTTTATAAAATAAAATAAAAAACATGTATGTCACTAAAACTTAGGTACAATAAAGACCCATATCAGCAGGTACCACCAACACACTTGTCTGATTTCTTAAAGCAGTTCTCTCTATTTCCCAGAAACTCTTGAAGCTCAAATTCAATAATACACTGGGAAGGCTTTGGAATTTGTGGTAGAAAATAAAGGAGCAAAGTTCAGGTGCATTGGGATTACGAGGTCATTATTGTCTTTCCCAACTCATTAGCTATCTCTCTGTTTCTTCCTTATTCATTCCTTCACACTCTATTTCCAGCACCGACACGTAAATTCTTCGTCTATGAGCTATGCATAGCTTCCATTAATGTCGTTTTCTTCTTTTGGCTCTTTACATTGTTGAGATTCAACTTTGATGTGTCATCTGCTCTATGTTATTAGCCTTTATTGCGGTTTTTTTTTCTGTTTGTTTCTCAAGTAAAATTTGTAGTATTAAGATTTTACTATCTGATTAGTTACGATTGATTTTCTTTTAATGGATTTTTTTGGTCTATTCTATTTCTTTCTTTGAATTTGCTTCTGTTACTTAAATTTACAGTGAAGAGAGGGAAGATCTATTCTCATTGATCCTTGGATTGTAGATTATATTTCATTAGGTGAAAATATGAGAGTAAAAGAAAAAGGAGGAGAAAATGTTTCCTTAAACGGAATTTCTTTTTTCCTTTTCGAATTTGATTCCTGTTGTCCCTATTCAAAACCCAAAACCAAACAAGGCTTTAAGATAGGAAAAAATTGAAAATTTTGTACATTTGGTTTTTGAATAGCTGGTGATCTTTGTCCCTTGCTTTAGCTGGGGCGATTCCTAAGTCCTACGGTGAATATACATCGTTGTATATTATCTTAATTTTGTATTTTTGGAATTGAGTTTTCATGGACCACCTAACTCTAGCTTTCTCTTTCCATATGCATTTGTGTTTGTCATCTTTGTTTATAACCGCTCAGTTTTGTGCTTTTATCTTTGTATTTATATTTCAACTTCTTTTCCTCCCTTTTCTTTCTTTCGCTTTTTTTTTTTGTGGAAGATAAATATTTATTTTCCATCCTTTGGCGTTTTCCTTTTGAGGTTGTTTTCTACCAAGCTAAATTGTTCATTCTATGCGTGGTTCAGCTACGATATTGAAAATTTTCACCATTTTTTACGTGGTAAAATTGGAAATACAGGTAGTAAATATAGGTAAATTGTTAAGATGGGAAACATGTGACTGAATGTCCTGTACTTATGTTTATATTCTTTGAATTATAGAGCAAAACAAGGGTCAGTGGAAGAAAAGTTATTTTCTAGTCCTTAGTAGGAATTTCTCCTTGAGATTCCGAGAATTTTGGATTTATAGTTTTTATATGACTCATCAAAGTAAAGGGGTTTTCAGCTATGGCTTGAAGATTTAGTGTTACTAATACTTAGAAGCAAAGGAAGTGATTGAAGAAGAGAGAGTAAGGGTGATATAGTTTCCATTTCTGAAGTGAAAAGATTTGTTGACTGCACTTCCCCTTCATCCACCAGAGTTTATAATGTCCAAGAAACCGGTACCATATAACCTGGAAGCTATACTAAAGAGCTAAAAAACATGTCAGGCTCTTAGTTGAGCTATGAACATTTGATGCTGCATTCTGGTAATTGTTGTAAAGAAAATCATGAAAAAGCTGATGACTAGTCTTTTGATTATTTTACATAGTTGGTTTGTTGGTTACATTTAATAAATTTAAACTGACAATTATTGTTTAACTGATTGAAAGTTGATTCATCTTGAAAACGAACTACAATCCATATTCATTACGAATCTCAAAATGATTGAAAGTTGTAATTCTTTGCTGCTATAATGTTGAATTTTTTTTTTCTTTTTTCAACTGTGGTCTGCAATAAACTTGAATCAATATAATTACAGGTGAAAAAGAACCATTTGAAGCATCTTGTCCCAAGGTTATGCAAACTGCAATTACAAGAAGAATGTGTTGCAGATACAGTGGAGTCCCATGATCCTTGTGAGAATTATCATTTAAAATCCAAGAAGAGCTTAGAGGATCAACCTCCTCTAGGATTTTTGTGAAATTTCATGCCTCATACAAGCCAAAATTTCAAGCTTCAACAGAAGTTAAAATCTGAAAGGTCTCACTTCTCTTATTCTAATCCCCATCATCAATTTACTAAAGATTCAAAGGACATCAGATACCAATCTTCTGGACATCACCAAAAGCAACTGTTTATGAGAGAGGTGGTTAAAGAAGATGAAGTTGTAAGGTTTATGTCAAATTTGCCAAGTTATCTAGAAAGAGGAGAGAATTTTCAGGAGAACGTTTTAAATGTGGGGGTTCTTAATTGGGGGCATTTGGAAAAATGGCAGTACCATCAAAAGCAGATGGCACACAGAAGTAGCTGCAATACACAGTCCAGTAGCTATACATCATCTTCTTCTTCAACAGATGGATCATTCACTTATTCTAAAGGAGGCCATAGCTCTTCTCCTGCATATCAAGAGGCACACCGTCCATCATTGCAATTTCATCTTATGGCATCTTCAAACGGAGTCCATTCCCAAGCTGTTAAATCTACTACTGAAAGTCCTAAGAGATTCCTTGATACTGACATTTCCCAAAGGAATATCTTAAAGGGGCAAGGAAAGTTCAATTATACAGCTCCTGATCCTTGGATGAACAATTCAAATATAAAGCTGGAAGAGTTGAAGAAAATTGACTCTGACCAAAAGAATCATTCAAGAAAGGGAAGTTTGGAAAATTGCCCAAGTTATGAGATGGGATCTTGTAGAAAGGTAAGTACGAAAACTCAAGATGGTGAATTGACAAAGACGAAGGGAAAAGTGCAAAAGCCTAGTTTCAAAAATTCTAAACAAGACATACCTATAGGATCCAACAACATTGTTCTTCTTTTGCCTAGAGAACTCCAAGAAAGCAATGATACTGGAGCTTTCCATAAAAGTTCAAAAGCAATGTATGGTCAAGTATCAGCAGAAGCATGTCAAAGCAGATTCTCTGAGAGCTCTAAAGATGCATGTACACACAGGAATTCTGACATTCCTTACTCTTTCCCTCTTCCTTCTAAGGCAGGCAGGAAGCATTCTCAGGTAAAACAGTCCAGCTCTCCTGATGTAGCAAGAACAAAGTTATCTTCCACCTCATCTCACTGTGTAACACAATGTTCTAAAATGGGAATGACTCCATCCAGGGGCAAAAATCTACATGAGAAAAAATCAACAGTTGTATCTACAGGTTCAGTGCTGGATGTGCCTTTCAAAGTTTCAGATCAAAAACCAAGCGAAGTAGTGGTTCAAGAAGGAAGAAGCACTTCACCATTTAGCCAGTTTACCTCTGTTGTCGGTAAGATAAGCAAAAGCTCTATTTTGAATGGCAGTTTAGATTTCATCAACCTAAGCTCAGTGGATGTTTCTGGTAAATTTTGTTCAGAGAATGCAGTGGCTTTTACCCACTTGGATACTTCAAGAAATCATAATATCAATGCCACTGGCAGAAGAAACTCAAGTCCTTTGAAACCTGAGCCAGAAAACTGTCATCACTTGGAGGATCAATTGAAGAGAGGTTCAGTATCTACATCCAAGGCACACAAATCATATGATGGGTTACTTGGTTCATTTAATTTGCAGTCACACATAGTAAAATTAGACATAAAAGGTAACTGCAAGACAATTGATGTCCAGGAGTCAGTTGAGAACAAGAAACATGGATTGTCAACAGTTCAAGCTCTTTTGCAGATTACAGTTAAGAGTGGCCTGCCTCTCTGTACATTTTCCGTCAACAAAGAGAGAGATATCATTGCATCCACAGTGAAGTTTGGTACAATGAGAAAGGATGACTGTAGCTGCACATATACATTTTTTAACATCCAAAACATTAAGAAAAATAATGGACGTTGGATAAAGCAAGATGATGCAGGCAAAGGTCCTAATTGTATCAATGTTTTGGCTCAAATGAAGGTGTCAAATTCTCGGTTGTCCAACATGGTAGCTGAAAATCAATTTAACATCAGAGAATTTGTCTTGTTCTCAGTGGACATAAGGCAATCAGATCATCAAACCTCAGACTTGCAGCTAAAAGATGAGCTTTCAGCTACAGTTGTCAAGGTCCCTGCAAAGAACAATCTATGTTCCTTAAAACATGGACCTAACTATTATGATAAGTCTCAGGTTGATTTGAAAGATTCTTTTCCTAGTAACTTGGGCTGCATTAGCACAACATTAATCCTTCCAAGTGGTACACATAGTATCTCAAGTAAAGGAAGACCATCACCATTGATTGAACGATGGCGATCAGGTGGATCATGTGACTGTGGTGGTTGGGACTTGGGTTGCAAACTTAGGATCTTTGACAACAATAATCAAGTCTCTAACAGATCAAGTTCTACCAAAAGTTTTCCTTTGCCAGATAGATTTGAGCTTTTCTCAAGGGTACTGAATTTTACTTGAATTTAGCTAATTATTAACCATTTTATACTTAAGTTTTGCATTGATGTTGCTTTTGGTTTTCGGTCCTTGTTTACAGGGTGAAGTTAAAGAAAACCGGCCTGTTCTGACTATGGTTCCATTCAAGGAAAGGATATACTCAGTTGAGTATAATTCTTCACTGTCTATCTTACAAGCATTTTCTACCTGTGTAGCAGTGTTGGATAGTGGGGGTCTATTTGGGATTTCAGAAGGAAGCAAATCATTTGGGGGAAAAACTTCTTGTGAAACCATTTTGGTGTAAAATGTTGGACTCTAACTGCTCCCAATCAAATTGCTGGCGAGGTCCCTAGGTACATCTCATATCTGCCACTTTCACCAGTTGGAAGTTTCTAGTTTTCTTGTGAAATTTATTAATATGGTAAATATATGCTGCATCAGAGATTGCCAGCAATTGACGTATTTTCTCTTATTAATTAGCATCTGCTGTTGATATGTGAAACTTAAGGTTTGTTTGCTTGTGCTTTTGTTAAAAGTGACTTAAGAGAAAGTGCTTTTAGAAAGAAGCATAAAATGTGTTTTATGTCCTTTGAAAGCACTTGTGGTATTTTGTTTTCTGTTTGATTCTGAAGAGATTATTTATTATCAGAAGTGCTTTTACAGAGTCTCAAAAGCAGAAGCAAGCAGGCATTTAATCTACATTTAGACTGCTTCATTGTTTGGGGAAGAGGGGACGCTAAAAATAAGAGAAATATCAACATATATAACTACAGGAGAGAGCTGTCCATCAAATAATTGTGTTTAACAGTGAAACGATTCTATGGCTCTTTTGCTCTTACTTTGGACCTCAATAAGCTCTAATTTATGCTTAAATTTCAGTAGATAGATTTTCTGTGCACTCTGGGCCTTATGCCCTCTTCAACTTGTAACTATGAAGCATAACTTTGACAAGCTATCTATTTCTTTCTTGGGTTACGTATTTTAACATTAAACTTGTACTTAAATCGTTTGAAAGAATGGTTAACCACCAAAAGGAACGTGGTTGTTGTGTCTCCCATAGCAACGGAGCAACCTAACCGCCCCGGTACTGCTTTCTGGTGGCCGGTCCTTCTACAAAGTTTTAGGAGGGAAGCCTTATCTGCCAGACACTAGTAGGATCACAAAGGTGATAAGGATTGGAGATCCCCCCCTCACACACACACACACACACACAAAACCAAAAAACAAAAAAAAACAAAAAACAAAAACAAAAACAAAGAAAGAAAGAAAGAAAGAAAAAAATGGCTACCAAATGACACAAACTTAGGATTCTCAGAGGGGAAAGTATTTGGAAATATCAAATATGGAATGCTTAGAATATTTTAATGCCCAACCGACTTTCGTAGCTGGACAGGTAAGAAAACACTTGTGTTCCTTTTACTTGAATGCACTTGAAGCTTAGGTGGAAAGACTAAAATGAAGCAGAAACCAGAGAGTTATCTGATAAACCTAATTGTGATGTATTCTGTCCGAAATGACCTCAACAAAGTAGATGAACTAACAGTGAATTAGCCCTACCAAAATTAAGCATGGAGGTGGCCTTTGTACTTATGTTTATCATTGTCCCCAAGTAGTAATCTTGTTATTTTACTTATTTTCATTTCTTGTCATGATCTACACCAAAGAACAAAATAGTAACGTGCAGCAAGTGCCGTGTTTCATGTTGCTTGTCTCACCAAAGAAACTATCATCTAAAGATAATACAGGTGCAACTGTATTTAGTGGTGAGAGTTCCAGCCTATTTACTTTGTACAAATATAAAAGAATTACTAAAATTATATGCTTAGTTTATATATATATATATAATTTTTTATTAATTAATTACTTTGTGTATTAGAATTCACAATATTGAAATAATTATTTTTATTATTATCACACTAAAAACGTGAATAGTTTATTATACTTTTATAATTAATTACATTTTAGTATAATTTTAATAAATATTTATTATTAATAAATTATTGTAGTAAAAATAACAAAATTAATAACCAAATTAATGTGTTAGAATTGATTGAAAGCACTTTTGATAAGATTTTTCGTCCAATTATCTAAAAAGTTAAAAAGTGAATTATTCTTGTTAAATTCACGGTATTGACCTAATTATTTTTAGTATCACCACAATAATAAAATGATATAAAATATTTACTTTATTTTTGTTATTCATTATATATCTTATAGTTATTACTATTAAATAAAATTATTATTATTGTAATAATATTTTAAATCATAGTTATATTTTTGCTCGTGATATTAGTAGTGACTTAGTTAGAATTTTATTTAATAGTCATAAATATCTTTTTCTTTAAAAATTTCATGATTGTCTTAAATTTAAGTAGGAAAATAAGCCAAAATAAAATCTAATTAGTTGCGAGCGTTTATACTCTTCACGTTTATGATCAAACGAGTTTAATTCACGTGACTGAAATATCTCATCACATCTATTTCATGAATTAATCTACCAAAACCACACCCTATTAAGCTCGTAGGAGTAATCTCTTCTACCTCTACGTCACTATAGAATGAAAAATCGAAAATAACAAAATAAATTGGAGAAATGATTTAGATAAAATAAAAATAATCATGCGAATAATTAATCTCTCCTAAATTTTATATCATTAATTATTTACATAATTTTAGATTTAATCTCTAAAAGATATATATATTATATTTATAAATATGTAAAAAATATATTTTTTAATTTTACATAAAAATAAAATGTGTATTATATTTTTATATAAATAAAAAAATATTTATTATTTTTAAAATATACAATAACGTGATTTATGAACTCTTCTCATTAAATGTATGAGTTTTATTATATTTATTAATAATATTTTACTATATTATTCATAATTTATCATATATTTATAATAAATAAAAAAATTCATATTTATTTTCTATAAAAACATTGAACATATACAGAGAGAGTAAGGAGGTCAGGTTTTTCTAGAGTTGTTCTTAGTTCTATATAAATTATCACGTTATTTATATAAATATGATATATAATTTTTTTTTATAAATATAAATATAAAAATTAAAATATTGATGCAATTTTTTATTATTTCTTTGGATTTGCCATTCCCAATTTAAACTTTCTTCTCAACTGCCTCTTCGGAGAGAGTGAGACGGAGAGAAGAAAAAAAGGAAAAAGAATTGAGAGTTTTCATCTATTCTATTGAGATTTTGGGGAATCTAAAGTTGATTTTGATTTCAATTTTCTAATTTTCTATATTGTTGATCCGTATAGTGTTTTTTTCTCGTTTCGTTTTTATTTCCCCTGTAACTTTCAATTGTGATTATCGACTTGGAAGATTCCCGAATTTGAATTTCGGTCCGATTTGTATGGAAAATTCGAAATATGCAAATAATTGGAGATTCTGTGGTGATTGATGTCGAGCTATAATCTCTCCATTCAAGAATGCCGATTTACATAACCCGTGAGGCTCCC
The DNA here is from genome assembly GCA_033030585.1 of Hippophae rhamnoides. NCBI lineage: Eukaryota > Viridiplantae > Streptophyta > Magnoliopsida > Rosales > Elaeagnaceae > Hippophae > Hippophae rhamnoides. The sequence goes on from CM065431.1 coordinate 4,248,451, forward strand.
AAGGTTATCCAATCCCTGCCATTGTTGTTATTTGTCCGTTTTCTTTTCGGTTTACTTTTGTTTACATTCATAACTTTGATCTTTTGACCATCTGTTACTGATTGAACGTTTTCAATGTGAAGCTATGGAGGAAAATATGCACAGAGATGTTTGTAGAGGTCTCGCTTTTGGCCGAGAACTGGAAGTATCTTCTGGCTGGAATTTTGTTTCAGGTTACTTTTTCATTGAACTATTTCACGTGCCTGCTTGGTTTAGTTTTAATATCGTTACAACATTTGCTTGGCCTATGAAACTATAGGATATTGCACAGAGAAATAATATGCTAAATTTTCATGAACTCCCAAGTATTTTCTAATTTTTTATTTTCTTCAGTGGAGTTATACTTCCTGCTAAGGAAATAGTTATATTAGATTATAACCATACATAATAGAGATAACATGTTATGAGTTTATTGAAGAGCTGGAGAAGTCTATTATCTAAAAGGTGCACGTTTACTCCTTTCTAATCAGATGATGCACTTTTTTTTTCTTTCTTCTTCAAAGTTGCACACTTGAGTTCAATCGCCACAATGTTTTAATTAAGTGGCATAATTATCGCATGTGGTTGCTGCTTTCAGGGTCAATGATTCTTTATAACATCTTCCTGCCGTGGAAGTCCTTCAAAAGCAAATTTTTTACCATTTTTTGAAATAAGATATAATCTTCATCTACTACAGGCTATAACAGCTTTCTGCCGTGAATATTATCTTACTGTTAGAAAAACTAGCTGAAAATATTCTTTTGGTGTGGACGGGAACGGCAGAATGCTATTATTAAAACATTATTTGCCGCTGGTAGTGGTGACAATGTGTTCCACATGATATTTTGTTGCTTAATTAGGACATTGTGCTTATTCAAATCAAATGTTCAACCCTGAAGAAGAGAAGGACTAAATGTGCACCATCTAATAAGTAAAGGACTTGTGTGCACCTTTTATCTAAAAGGACTTCCCCAACCCTTTACCCGGTTTCCCCAGCTATCGGTTTGTGTATATGTTGCTATATTTATATTATATTCCTCTCAATTTCCCAATATAATTTTTTTTTTCTTTTTTGTTCCAAATAATTTCAGAACATGTCATCCGATAGCTCTAGGAAACATGAACTTTCCTCCAAAATTCCTTTTGTTTTTCTTTTCTTGGTTAATTCTTATAATAATAATAATAATAATAATGGCCATTGACTGTCAACATGTTGTTTCTGCTAAGTGCTTAAGGCTGCTGCTTGATTCCACTCAAGGGTTGTGACATATTTTTGCATTTGCAGCTTCTTAATTTTCTGATTTGATAGGATTTTCTTGTGCCGCATGGTATAATTTTTTTTTCTAGTCCAAACTAATCTTCTTCTTTTTTCTAGACACTGGATAGTTTTTATTAGATTTTAGAAAACGGGTCAATGTAGGAATGGATGCTCTTACTAGGCAACTTTATTTTTACTTGCAGTATTTACATGGATTGGCTGCTCATGGAGTTCATTATTTGCACCGTCCTGGACCAACACTTCAGGATGCTGGCTTCTTTTTGTTTCCAGTGGGTACCACTTCCTAGAGTTTTACTTTGGTTCCACAATAGTTGATGTACAATCTGATAATGGCAATCACTTCTGCTTCTTTTTGTGTATCTTAGGAACTTGGTAAAGACAAAGCTTATATGAGTGAGACTATCTTTGCCGTGGTATTTTTCTCTTTTGTTATGGTAAGTTTCCGGTGACTATTTTATAGTTTGTATAACACTGCACCATTTGTAATTACCCTTCCACTGCTTGGAGCTTTAATGGATAGCATCAATGTACTCTAGGTAAAGTCTTGACTACAATGAGATGATGTACATTCTACAGCATTCTTGGTGAAACTCTCTCTGTCTCTCCATCCATATGTTCAGGGTTTAAACTTGAACCTTATCTTTGTATGTTTCATACAAAGATAAGGTTGTAAACATGTGGCTGTAACCAAAGCGCCAATGTTGTATGAATTTGAAAAGGAAAAAAAAAGAGTTGCATGTAAGGAGAGAACTTAATGATCTATCTAGAAGTAGACATTCACCAAGGATAGGCACCAATTGATATGTAATAATAGTTAACCAAGCATGTTTTGACTTTTGAAGCATTAATATTTTGTTTTCAATAATATTTCCTGAAGTTAATGCCAATTTTAGGTGCAACACATATTTTTCCTCCACTTTTATAGGCCTGTTATGGAGCTCAGCTAGCTTAATTTTTTAAAGTGCTTTTCTCATGTAAGCAATTTTTTTAACTGGTCTAATACAGTGCTTTTGTTATTTTTCTTTTCAGTGGACGTTTCATCCTTTCTTTTTCCAAAGCAAAAGGATTTATACGGTTCTGATTTGGTGCAGGGTTCTTGCTTATTTAGTGGTAAGTATTGCGTTCAGTTATTGGCATTGTCAAATGCTTATTTAGTTGTAACATTTACTTTAGTTTTATTAAAAAATAATTGCCGGAAGTGCAAGTGCAATCCCTTTTGACCCCTTCAGACAGTTCAGAATTTGTAAACTGAAATAAATAGTACTACCAAACTTTTGTATATTGTTCTTGAATTTCCCAGGCATGGTCAGCTTTCATTCTTATCAATAAGACATCCCTTGCATCACTTAACTAATAAAAGTAGAGACGAGTCTCATGATCACAAGTATGATTTGTTAAGCTACCTAACCAATATGAAATTAGCCACGCTCAGGATAAATTTGTCCAGGAATAGATGAAGAATCCTTCTAATTCATGCTAATGCTTACTTCAAATCCCTAGACTCTAGAGCTATCTAATGCTTGTCATTGTTCTATACTGGCACAAGTAGATACGCTTTAGCAAAAGGATTAATTCGCTGCTTGCATAGCACTTACCCTTTTCATTGTTCTACACCTCTCTGTTAAAGACAACCTTTGATTAGACTGTATGGGGGGAATATCCTTGGTAATGATCACAAGCAAATTGACATCTGAGATTCCTTTCTAAGATACTTCACACATCCATTGAGATGGGGGACATTCTAATTGGTATCCTATCCATTAGTGAGATTTTTTCATGCAGTGATTGATCCAATTGTGTTAAATTAATCATTACTCTGGTCAATACTGAGAATATCTGACAAGGAATTCCTGTCAGAACTGGTTTCAGTTCTAAGCTCAATGGCTAGATGTGACTCATACAAAGACACATTTGAATTTCTTTTGATGATGATTGTCATGTCCTTACAACTTAGATGGTTTTTTCTTATATTACAGAATAACGGACAGGCATGTATTTTTCCCTGCTATATTTTCTAACAATCCTTTAGGCATAATTTTGAAATTTTTGTAGGTTTCTCAAACTCTTCGGATCATCACATTCTATTCTACTCAGCTTCCTGGTCCAAATTACCATTGCAGAGTGGTCAGTTTCACTTTGATTTATAGGTCTCCTTTTTGTAGTGAATTGGTTTTGTCATAGTTATCAATTTCTTGTAATCTTTTACAATCAGGTCCAACTTTCTCTTTCAGGGCTCAAAACTTGCTAGGTTGGATCCTCCAAAGAATGCAGTTGAAGTGCTCTTGATCAACTGTCAGTTATATTAAGTCCACTTGTACAGTAGTTCGATAATTTTTCTGGTTTCTTCTACAATTCTGCTTACTTTGTTTATATGAATATGCAGTTCCTAGAGGGGTTGTATATGGCTGTGGTGATTTGATTTTCTCATCACATATGATTTTTACTTTGGTCTTTGTTTGCACATATCATAGATATGGAACAAGGAGGTATGAACATGATTGAATGCATCTAATAACCTTTATGCTAGGTTGTGTATTTTTTCTTCAAGGGAGTTTCTTTATTTTCCAAGTTCCATGGCCTTTTAATTATTATTTTTCGTCCCAAAATTTGTGAATATTTTTGCAGGTTGATTAAGCAGTTTGCATGGTTTGTTGCTGTGGTTCAGAGCCTCCTCATCATAGCATCTCGCAAGCATTACAGTGTTGACGTCATTGTCGCATGGTATGTTATTTTCTGCTTTATTGAAGAAATTCTGGATATTATTTTACAGTTTGAATCTCAGCTGCGTTACTCTTGTGCAGGTATACTGTTAATTTGGTGGTTTTCTTTGTTGACAAAAGATTGCCAGGTTAGTAAAATGGTGAGGGACAGAACAAGTCTCTTTGTTTAGTTGTCAAAAGAACACATTAGTTATTTTATGTTGAACTTGTACATAATTACAATAATGTTTAAGACACTCAAGTCCATTTAGTACAATAATGTTCAAAAATATTAACAGAAATCTTGTATTTTTGGTACGTACCCACCATTTCAAAATAACCTATTCTTTTGTACTGCATAATTTTTGGATTTAAAATGTCCTTTAAAATGGTGAGCACATTCCAAACACATGATATTTTCCACAATTTTGCACCACTATTGTACTAAATGGACTTAAGTGTCCCAAGTTTTGAAATAAGAGGACCTATTGAAAACAATATAATTTGTCCCTTCTACGTAACCAAAGGGATCTGTAGGTATCTTAACTTTTATTACAATACAATGGGGAAGTAATTGCCCCCTCTTGGAAGTTGGGTAAATGTTGTTGCGAGATAAGTTTGATTGGATTCCTTTAGCATGAAGATACACAGGGATGATTTAATTTTCTTAAGACGACACTTCAATGCAATACAATGTTATTTTTGAGTTGCTGCCAATTCTTTATTGCTGCATATGGTGATTTTATTTGTCTACTTGACAGAGTTGCCTGACCGGTCTGGTGGTCCAACATCTCAGTCACCACTACCATTGAGCACCAAAACAAAGGATAGCAGGAATAAAGAAGAGCTTCAGAGATTCATTAACGGAAATTCTAACGACATTACAGATTGATTTTGGAAAAATCTGTAAATACTTTATCATAATATCCAGCCAATTCCTCAATACTGGATAACTTTCATCATCATCAATGGGGTTTTCCTCCAAAGCATATAAAATTAGGTGGATCTTAAGATTCAAGATAGGAACACAGAGAGTACAATATTATAGTACATGAATTAACAGCACCCAGCTGATAATGTTAGGCATGCTCCACATGGCATGTCTTATAATGCAACCATGAATCACTCAGCGAAGCTGATAAAATTTATCTGTATTATTGTTAAAAAATGTAAAAACGTTTTGGATGTTCAAAGGAAGCTAAGCTTGTTATTGTCATTTATTTTCTTTGATGAATGGCACAGATATCTTTTTAGTTTGGGTTTAAAGAGCGCATTTTAGAGATTTTGTGAAAATATCACAAAATTGCGGCTATAGTCTCATTAGTCTGTCTATGGTCTGTGCATAAGTTGTATCTTTGAGTTTGGGCCTTAAATAGCAAATTTTTAGAGATTTTGCATTAAATGTCCTAAAATCACGGGTAATGTGCAGTTTGTAAATAAGTTGTACATGAGTAATATACATGTACATAGCTAAAAAGCGCAAATTTGGTCCAATTAAAACAAACACCTGCAATTTTAGGGCTTCATTTCCTCCTTTTTGGTAAAGTTCTTTATCGTGTTGCATTCACAATCTGTATTTTCCATTTTTCTTCAAAATAAAATAGAAAGAAGAGGTGAAGGAGGGGGGAGTCTATTCCAAACGTCAACGTGTTGTAGAGCTGACAAGGTTATCATGTTTGAATATGAATGGTCCACCGTAGTTGTTGAGCTCAAAAGATATGTACAATGAGCTCTGAAGATGTAGAGAGGGGGCTATGACTATGATTTAGGTTGGTGTCACATAGTGATAAGTACATAAATTGGTTAATACTTTAGGAGATACACAATGACCAGAGGTTGAAGTGGCATGTGATAACTCACTCCTTTAGGCAAGTAGGGTGGCATGAATATAAATCATGCAATTTAATAGTGTTTCTTGTTTGATGTCCCATACTGAACCACCACTCCTATCTTGTCAATACCTTTTTTTCATGTGTATTTTCTTTTCATGGTCTGTTTAAACATGAATTTGGAGACAACACTTGTGATACATCACATGCTTACCCTTGGTTTCCCAACTTATCTAAGAAAATTTTATTCATTCCTTTTTGCTCCACCTGTGGTACTATTATTGTATCTACTCTCTTCAGTCATAGGAGTAATGAAGAGGCAAATAAATATATAAACTCATGTTTATCTTAAGCACACCTAGTAGGTGCTAAAAGTTGAAAAATCTAACACATTTTTGGAGAAATTATCAATTGATTTTGGACAAATTTGATGTGTTGTTTCTAGACCAATTAATAAGAGATAGACAATAGTCAAAAATGTAATATTACACATTTTCCTCACATCGTATTTGTATTGTACCTCTCCTTATTATCTCTAATGTGTTAATTGTTATAGACTATCATATTAACTTAATTTAGTACCAATAAATATGTAGTAAAATTTGATTAAATATGACATAATTTGATTAAGATATTTTAGTGGTCCTCTTAATTGCATTTAGTAATAGGTTAAAAAAATCTACCTTAAAATTTTGTTTTTTGTTGCAAAATTATCGTTATAGAGTGTTGCATGAATACCATAATATTCATCTTTCAATTATTTAATTAAAAACGTCACAAATCATTCCAATAATGTAACGATAAGAGTTCATATTCTCTTCAATCTAATTTCAAATTCCTTCTACTGGTGAATATATTGTATATTTTAAGGTCCATTAAGGATTCTAATTGAGAAAGTTGCGTTTCTTAACTGAAGTGAAGTTGTTTAAGCCATTTTCTCCAATAATGAGTTTGAATTCTTCTGCTGTTTTATGGTAATCATGGATCTTGAATATCTTCACGCTCTGAGTCTGAGATTATATATATATATATATATATTGTTTTTTTTTGTTTTAGAAATCCGATTACCTTTTGTTAGGTGTGTTCTTCGTGTGGTCCTGCGTCTATATATATATATATATATATATATATATAAACGTTAAAAGATCAAGAAGAGAAAAAGCTTCATTGCTCTCATGCTTCCCAAATTCAAATACAATCTTGAAAGGCCCATGTCGGAAAGTCCCCAAACAGAGCCTTATAATTAAAAGTATCTGATATATTTATGTTGAAATCTTAGCAATTAATAATAATCTCTTATAAAATAGAGAATTTAATGCTTTGTTTAGAGGAATTTTTTTTTCAATACAACTGTACACGGATTGGCAATGTGATATTTTTCTTCCCCAGTTTAAAATTTGTATTCCCTTCTAACTTAATGATAAACCCTAAACATAAAATATGAATGCAAGTAATATTTTAAATATAATTTTAATTTTTTTATAAAAAAAAAAGTTAATGATAAATTTTGTGATAAGAATAAAAAGAAAACTTGGGCTAAATAAACAATATTTATATAATAAGAAAAAATAAAATATATGTAATAATAAATTCATAATTTTTTATATTAAATTTTTTTAATAAAATTTATTATAAATTAGTTTAAAATAATAAATATAAATTATAAGATTTTAAAATTTAAGTAAATAGTTAATTTTTATAAAAGAAAAATTAGGGTAATATTTTAAAAGAATAAAAAGATAACTTAAAATAAAATATTATATATATCATAAATTATGTAGAAATAGTTTAAGTCTCAACTTAAATTTATAAAAAAAATTAAAAAATATAAATAAATTTATATATTTATTAAAGTAAAGTATATAATTACATCAAATTTTATCCTTTTTGTTACATTATTTACAATTTAATACAAATTTTGATTAAAAAAGAATCACTTTTTGATTTTTTATTTGAAAAAGTATTTCTTTACTTTTTGATTTTTATTTGAAAAAGTATTTCTTGACTTTTTTTAGTTCAATCTATAAACTAACCATATATATATATATATATAAGTAACGTATAATTAACATAATTTAATTAATTATAAAGATAATTAATTATATTATCGAGTTGGAATTAGGAATAGTAAAAAAAATATTAAGGGTTCGATTACTGAGTTTGAATTAGGAACGAGAAGAAAATTAAGGATTCAATTATTTACTGTTATTTATATTGTTAATTCAGTTTTTATCTAATAAATTTTAAAAACATATACGAGTAAAAATTAAATATGAATACGATTATAATGATAACTGTATCTTTGCATACTCAAAATTAATTATATTTATTAAATTAAATTATATATTAATTAATAATTATGATTATATTTTTTATCTAAAAAAATATTTATTTATTAAATTAAATTATATATTAATTAATTAATAGTTTTATAATTTAATTAAAAAAATAATTATATTAATAACCGTTTGACACTTAATCGTGAAAATTGATGGGTTGAATGCTTCAAACAGTTTTTTTTTTTGTTTTTTTTTTAAATTACAATGTTACAATTATTTAGTAATAGTTGCAGCTGGCAGATTTGAGCTGGAAAAGTTGGTCACCAAAATCAGGAGTAACACAATCTGATATATTTTTATATAAAAGATCAACAATATTTTAAATCATTTCTTTATCTAGATTTAAACAGTAAAATAATTTTATATTTAAAAGGTTTTTTTAACCAAATTTTTTATTTGCACATGGTTAACTTCACATCATTACGTATTATCTAATATAATTAAGGTGGAAATTAGAAGCCCAGCTTGTCAGCTACAATTATAATATTACAAATAATAAATAAATTTTGTATAAATTTGCGTGAAATATTTTTTCATTTCAGTTTTTTCTTTTAGAAAAAGAAGATTAATTCATTATCGTGTTAGGTAAGAAAGGGAGCGAGCATTACGTTGAGTAAGTATGAGTACAGAGAGGCAAAGAATGTTATATACTCTAATTTGTGATAATTAATTTAACTTTGGTTGCTTCTAGTATTATTTTTTTAATAATTAAATTGTGGATTGCTTTTCTTAAAATATCATATCAACTAATTAAATAAATCTTTATTATTAATCTTATTTGTAATAAAAAAAATATTTATCAATTACATAATATTAAAGATTTTAATTTTTTTATAAATAAAAATAATTATTCATTGTTTCAATCAATCATACAAGAGTATTATTCTATTCTTTTTAATTTTTATCTATTGTTTTATAAATATACGATCATAATTTTTTAAATTTTTTTATTTAATTAATCTATCAAATATTTATGGTTATATTTGATTAATTAATAAGCTTAATTATTTTATGATATTTTGATAAAAATTAAAAATAACTCATTCACCATCTCTAGATTAATTAGGTCAATATCTTATAAACTTTCGGTTCGAATCACCCACAAGATATATTGACATTTATTTATAAAATATATAAAATTTGTGGTTCAATTTGTAACAAAAAAAATTTAATTTTTTTAATGGTTTGAATTACACTAAATATTTTTTATCTTAAAAGTCACAAAAAGTGATAGGAATTTGTTTTTAAATTATACTGAATTAGTCACCTAAATCCATATAGGTTTCCCAATCAGTCCTATCGAGTGAAGGTCTAAATTTTTTGAGCAAATTTTAGGTACGGAATATTTGTTTGGCATCTAGGCGACCTCAAGGGAGATTAGGTTGTATAATCATCCAATAAGGTTCTCAAATATAATTTCTAAAACGGGACAAATTAGCTCAACACATTCAGACACCATTTAAGAGATCGAATACCCTCTTACAACAAACTTGTAAATGCTTATATATTTTAAGTGGAATGACATGTTGGGCATTTAAAATGCATATTGGGTATAGTATTAATTTATTACTTTACTATTCATGTAATAGAATATATTGTTAGGAACTTATGGTTGTGAAATTTTATTTACATATTTTCAATATACATAATGTAATATATCCTTTTTTTTTATACGAGAATCCTAGAATTATGAAAGACTTAAAAAAGAGAGAAAATTCCATATATTAATTGAGTGAGTGTGAAAGTTCTTTGGTATCTCTTTAGGGGCTTTTATAGTACGTGTGAATGTTTCTTCAAGAGTATGATTCCTCTATTTGAGTGTGGGTGATTATTATATGGTAGAACAATTGATGTATTTGATACTTATTCACGTTGTAGCTACTAAGCTAGTGGTTTTCACTTTCACGAAGGTGATCAATAATGGATTTAACTTTTCATTGGGGCCGAACGATTACAAACTTTGGTGTGTTTGTTCTTTTAACTTTTCGTAGACCCACCACACCTTTACAGGCGAATTGCTAAAATAATGGTGCCTTTGGCCTTTTAATCAATGTTTAAGTTCCAACTTCTACTCCCCAAACTTAAAATTAGTGTTTATGATGTCAACTAAAATTTTCTTACGATAGACTTATCGTACCATTCAATGTTATGCTTGGAAGTGAAATTCACGACTACTTTTCCTTTTCATTATAATCGATAAATTTATAAAATGTTGTTATACTTTCGGTTAATAGTTTAAATTTTTTTAAAAATTAATTTTCTAATAATTTTTAAACGTAGTAATAAAGTTAAATATATTATATTCAAATCATAATAAATTTATGTGTTAAAGATTTTAGTAAGTTATAGTAAGGAGTAAAAATTTAGATAAATGAATTGGATCATATATCATCCTCATTTAAGGGGTATATGTATGCATAACATCTAATATACGTGATGGTGCATGTATCATACGACTTGGATACACTGTTACATATATAATAAAATTATATATAAATTTTATTTAAACAGAAAACATATCGCATAAGTGTTACATCGTTAAGTCGTTACATAGCAGGTCATTCTATATTCTTGGATAAATTTCTCGAGCTGTCAAATGGAGGACTATGATCACGTCGGGATCTCACAATTTTATCAGGTCTTGACATCTAAAATCTCGTAATTGTATGATGAAGTATTCTAGTCGACTGAATTGTACATATTAGTAAACTCGTTGAGTCCGAATCTTTGTCAAGTCAATCCTATAACCTCGTTACCCCCTAACAAATTACTTGTACTTATTAAGTCGAATATTTGTTACATATTTAATACCAAATATTAACTATCAATAGTTATAAATAATACGAATGGCATAGTTATTTAAAAATTTTAATATCATTAATTTTTCAAGTAATTACCCCAAACAATGAACTCAATTTCTCAATTTTGTTTCATATAAAATAGTGATGGATTGATGATCACTATCGTCGACTATATATATATATGTTGATAGCGAATGACATATAATTTCTCAATTTTGTTTCATATAAAGTAGTGATGGATTGATGATCACTATCGTCGACTATATATATGTTGATAGCGAATGACATATAATTAAGTTAGCACGTGCAACCATTTCTCTTTTTACTATTCCAATTAAGATAGACATGGTTTCTCTACCGATGAAGCAATTAATTAATATCCGAACAGTTCCTTGACACTCTACACCCTTATTAAATGCAAGTGAATTTTAAGTTTTAATAATTAGTATCTTTAATTATTGGGATATTTCACTATTTGAAGAGTACTGATGTTGGGTGCACATGTGTCATGTCTTATCTATCGTGAACAATAATATTTCACATTGATTTTATATATAATAAATTATTTAAGTTATTTTCTCTGCAAAACATTGAAAATTCGAAAAACAATTAAGAAAATAGATAATAACTTTTTATGTTTTTGGAACGAAAAATGTTATGTATTTTAAATTTGAGATATAATTTAAATGATATGATCAAGTATTATTAAGAATTATATTAAATAAGAGATTGTTATGTTAATTAAAATAATAATATATTTATGTTACATAATGATATTTTTTTTTAGAATGGAAATAGAAAATTTGTTCATTTTTTTTAATTTTATCAAAATATTTTTATGTGTGTATTTATTTTCAATGATTTCATTTAAAATCAATACTCTTAAAATTAAAACCTAAAGCATACTTTTACGTGGTTAATAAAAATAGGCTATTAGTTCTGATATTATAATTATATGATTTATATATATTAGTTTTGTAAATTTTTGAAAGAACTTTATTAATTTTATATTTTAAAATATGATTAATTAATTCAAATTTTTTTTATTTTTTTAAAAATAAAATAAAAATAAAATATTTTATTAATAAATTAAAAAAAATAGACACCATCAATCTCCTTCTCTCTATTATTTTTCAATATTCTTTTTTGTCTTTTCTGTTCACTCATTCTCTCTCTTTAAAGAAGGAGAAATGAGAGATTTTTTTCCTTTATTTTTTAATATTTTTATTAATAAAATATATAATCTTATTTTATCTATAAAAATATACTTTTAAAATTTTTAAATTAAATAATAATATTTTTAAATTATATAATTAATAAAATTCACTTAAAATTAAAATATTATAATATATAAATTACATAATTAGCAAACTATAATAAATACACATCCAAAAAAAAATCATATATAATTGGAGCCCAACCAAGCATTTATGTAACCTAGCGTAAGCGGATCGTTTATTTTTATTAAATTATGATAAAAAAAATCTTATTAACTTAATATAAAATCCATTAACTCTAGTATAATTAATAAACTTTATTTTATAGGTGTCATAATGTGGTTTTTTTTTCATCAGAATTATATAGCTAAAAAACATTAAAAGTTTAATTTAAATTATAAAATTTTATAAAATGTGATTAAGAATTGAAACACCTTATTTTAATATTACTTATCATCTGTATTAATTATATATATATATTTTTTAAGATTAATTACATTTTGCTAAAATTCAATAAATTTATAAAATATAAGAAATAAAATAATATATTTATTAAAAGTATGGTTTTTTGGATAATTTAATAAATATATAATATTTTATGTTTTTAGCATATAATAAATTTATTAAATTTACATGTATCAAGAACCTATTTTAAGTAAGTCAATATGCATGCATTTCATTATACACCATAATAATAAAAAAATATGATTGAGATTCTTGTAAAAAAATAATTAAATATTTATTAATTAAAAATTAATGTAAAATAAAAGATATAATTACATAAAATGATTAAGATAAAGAGAATATCTTACCTTAAAATTGTACTCGGCACAAAAAGAGACATAATTTTTTTATTTATCAAATTCTACTCCATATAAGTGGCTTATATGTTACTTAGAATATAAAAATACTCATTTATTTGTCATATTATAATATATTAAATTTAAAAATTATATCATGTTTATGTTGTATTTAAATGATCAATTGTATTCGTCTTTTGTGTTTACATATTAGTTGATTAAATAAAAAAAATAGATTTTTTTAATTTATATTTATAATATTAAAAGTAATAAGCCTTTAAATTTATACAATAATAAATAATAAATTTTAATCTAATAATATTTGGATAATATAATAATAGTATTCTTGCATGTTAAGATCGTCACTCCTATGCTATAATGTAAAGAGATTAAAAAGAAAAAAAATTATTATTTTATTATTAAAAAAATACTCATTACTTAAGAACCTATCATTTGATCTAAACCTTTACCTTTGACGATCTTTATATTACTTGAGCCTTGGGCTGACTCAGGGCATAATTAATTATTTTAATAGTGTAATAATATATATATATATATATATATATATATATATATATATATATATATATATATATATATATATATATAAGCAATCAAAGGATTGAAGTGAAATCATGGAAAAGTCATGGGTAGAAAATTATTTGGATAAAACCTTGAGATATTATTTGTCTATAATGATCAGCAAACCATATAAACAAGTATTCTTCTAACAGAGATATTTATGGTCTTTACGCAATGGAGGTGTTATTGGTTGTAAATGGTAATATATTAAGTTGATGTGATGTTATTAAGTTTTAACCAAACATATTTCAACTTAATTTGATAAAACTCATCCTACTACGTCTTAAAATTATAGGGTCAAATTATACCCAATAAATAAATAAATAAATAATATTAAAAAAATTGACATTTTCAATAAAAAGTAAAATAAAGTTATAATTAAAAATTTACTATTTTATATTTAATACTTATTGGATAGAGATTTCAAGACATATATAATAGTATTTTTTGTTTCATCTAAAGATAACAATATTTATCAATAATATAATAATATGTCATTTTATTTATCAATAATATAATATAATGTCATTTGTAGTGCAACACTTTTTTTTGTATAAATAACTTAATAAAAAAAATCATAAAAATGATAAATTGAGAAGCAAAAAAATTGGAAAAAAATAGTGAAAAAATGGGACATGTGTTTTTTCAAAAAATAAAAACTTATTTTTGAATATAAAGGAAGTGGATGTGGTGAAATTGTATTTTATTCATAAAAAGGAGTATATTTATAACATCTTTTAAAATTTATAAAAATAAATTAAAAAATAATATTTTTATATTAAATTAATATATTTTACTATAAAGAAAAATTTTAATCTAAAAATTTCACAAATTAAATTTCTGTCAATTATATACCTTCAATATTTAATTCTTATCAATTAAATACTGTTATTAAAATATTATTTTTATATTATTTTATATATTTGTTTTAAATTAACCTAACAAATGACATTAAAGTTATCTAATCAAGAAATAAATAAAAAATCTACAAAAAATCAATCAAGACATAAATAAAAAATATACAAAAGATTAAAGAGTTTCATAATTTTTACATAAGTAACAATATTCTTATAATTATTAGTTTAGGTATTAAAGTTATACTAATTTTTTAAAATTAATATTTTAGTCACGTAATTTATGAGTAAGTTACTACTAATTTTATAATTATGAAAATTAAACATTTTTAATCCTATAATTTATTAAAATAATAATTTTTAATCTATCAAAAATATTAAAGATTAACACTTGTAGTACCTAATTTTTATAAATAATATGAAAGTAGATATCCAATTCAAAAATTATAAAACTAAAGTATTCATTTTTACATAATAAAAAAAATATTGTGTTTTTTTTCAAAAATTATAGAACTTTTTATACCGAATATAATAAAAATAAAATTAAACTATTAAAATTGAATAATGTAAGATGTAATAAAAAATGAGTGAAAATAAAAATATATTAATAAATTCTTAAGATAATTTTATATAAGTAAAGGGCTAGATTTTTGAGTGAACAATGGAACTTGTCCACAACCCTAGGTTTTTCCTTTTAAACAATAATAATTTACTAATTATGCATGTAATTACCCACAAATTTCATATTAGGCATAGCATATGAATAACTAATTATTCGTGCCAAAAAGAATATAAAAGAAAATTCAATTTTCAAAAAATAATAAAGAAGAAGTGTTATAAATATGATTAGATAAAAATACTCATCAGTAATAGTCGATTACTATCAATTTTATTAAAAAAATGTCAATTTATTAAAAATATTATTTAATTTAACTTTTAAGACAATAAAATAATTTTAAATTTTAAAAAACTTACAGTTAAAAATTAAGGAATTTGAAATAATAAAGTTTTTAAGAGATATAATGTCAAAGGTAAATAGACTAACTTTACAGACAAAATTAATAAATGATTTTTTAAAAAATAAAAAATTACAAAAACAAATAACATCTTTATAATTTATAATAAAAAAATATCTTAATAAAATTAAATTGGATATAATTAAATAACGTTAAATATTAATTCTTAATTAAAAAAGATGATAATGGCTAAGTAGTATGAGTCATACTTTCTTTTGGAGTTAATTTTTTAAGATATGGTTCATGTATTTTATATACTATACAAAGTTTAAAAAATTAAATTGTTTAATTTAATAATTTTCAATTGAACAATGTTATGTTAAATGATGTAATAATCTTTTTTAATAATAAAAATATATGAACTAAATATAAAAAGTATTATTTTTATAATTATAAAATTTAAAAGAATTTTTTTTCAAATAAAATAAAATGAAAATCGTCATCCATAACACATATTTTGAACAATTTTATATACTATAATTTTATTAAATACAGTTATATATATATATATATATAATAATAATAATAATAATAATAATAATATTTACATATAAGATATATTAACAAATAACCCTAGTAAATAATAGATGTTAGAAGCTGTAGTTAAATACTCTCTCCCCTGCAAGCGGACATAAAAGTTGTGAGAGTATTATAAATACATCAAAAACATCCCTACATGTGCATATTAAAAACACTTAAAAAATACAATCTTCCTTCTATCAGACACATAATATTAAACTTAAAGTATGAATGTTATTCATGGCTTTCATCAATTCATCTGTCATCAATGGAAGGCTCATAAAATTCAAAAATATAAACTGTTTTTCTGAAAAAAAAAAGTAGAAATCAAAATATATGAGTTAAGAGGAAATCTTAACAAACCGTTCTTCTATTTTTCAAATGATAAGTGTAAATTTTTTTATTTTAGAATCCCGGTGAAAAATACATGGATAAAAATGCAAGAAATATAACTCATGATTTTTATACAATAAAACTTAAAATTGAAGTCCTAAGAATTAGGATCTAAAATATGAAAATGAATATGCATAATGATTTTAAAAATGTAGTTGCTCTTAATACGAGTTTATTCAATTATTTTCTTATTAATACTTGTAATTGTATAATATATATTTAAATTAATGAAAATATGAACTAAGAGTGTAGTTTTTTACCTTCCAAATTAAGTTCTTTAAATAATAATAAAAAATTTATGTGAATTTCATACCAAAAACTGTGCATATGTGCAGTTCACTAGGCATGAAGTGCAAGTTTACACCTAAAAAAAAAAACGATTTGCAGATAATACCTAAAAAAATGATGTGCAGTTCACCAAGTATGATTTACAGCTCATACCTAAAAAAATTTGGCGCATTTCATACCTTAAACAAAATTGGGGTGTTTCATACCTAAAAATGTTTCCAAAATGTTCATATATAAACTGTACCTAAACAAAACTGAGCAAGGGCTACCTGAAAAGTCTTCAGCTCATAAAAACTGTGTAAATAAAATATGTATAACAAACTATCAAACAAAAATTGTCCAATGAAAATATATAAATTATCCAAATGCTAGGATAATATCACAAATAATTCATGCTAAAAATTGTGTCAAAATAAAAATTGTCCAATAAATACTAAAAATTGTGCATAGTATGCCCAAATAATAGTCATTATGCCCTAACCAAAACTGTCAAGGTAAATTTAAACAGTCCAAATAAATGCATGTTACAAACAATCCAATAACAGTTATTATGCCATAAAATTAATAATGTATAGTTCTTTTGACTTAAATTGTGCCTGAATTAAAATAATCCACGTACTAATATGTACCATAAACAATCCAAATTCATTTAAATAAAAATATAAACAATCCAAGTACTAACATATCAATAAAAGTCCAAATTCATAGTAAAAATGTTCAATACAGTCTACATTACAATCTAAATGTTTACGATATCTAAAGAAATGAGACATCTTAAATGAGTTAAATGAATAAAAAGAAACAAAATTCAGGTTATGTCTCCCAAAATCTAGTATATACGTTAACTTTAAACGATAAAATATTTTCTTTCAAATCATATTCTTTATCTTTCTTAATTATATATTTTTAAATGAAAATTGAAGAAAAAGTTTCAACAACATACATGCTTTATTTGATAATGGAATCAAACTCCCATCCGAGAAGGTACACCTCAACTTATTGATTTTTCTTCTTTTCTTTTCTTTACTTCTCATTGGTGGGTTTAATACAATACAGATACTTATATTTTGAAACTGGTATCCCTTTAATCACATGTTTTGGAAAAGGTTTTAATACCTGTGTTTGTTGTAAATGATTTCAAAATTTACAAAAATGAACATTACATATATTTTAGTTAGGATTTTGTTTCCTTATGATGCTCACTTGACAAAGTAATAAGAGTGAATTTTGTTATTTTATGTGTTTACCGCCCAAAAGTAACCAAAGGTCATCCTTCCTGCGCTTTTCACATTTGTTATAACCATGATTCATTAGTGAAATTTTAAAGTAAATTTAGGTGTTTCAACTGGCATCAAACCAAACAATATTATGGCACCCATTATATCGTTTTCCTTTTGTATTGTGTAATTGATTTTCTTTCAAAAATTATTCGTTTTTTTATTCTCTACTTTGGTATAGATAAAATGAGTTTCTCTAATTCAAGGTGTTATAATGCTATAGCCTACTCTTTGTGTGGTAAATTTTCAAAATTAATTTGTTCATGAACTTCATCAAATCATAGGAGATGTTTCTTTGCTTGTGTTGAGGTGAGGTTGTTTAGCTTGCATCCTATTGTTTTGTTGAATTTTTTCAAATATTATTTTTACTTTTTATGTTTTTACGAATTTTTTGTTTTTGAAATTATTATAATTTAACATTATTATCACAAACTAATACATATTGGTTGTATTTGATGGTGCATATACTAGTGAGAACTGCACACAACCTGCATTAACTGGTGCACATATGCTACACATACTAGTGCATACACGCATTGCACATGCTGCGCACACACACATACAAAACACTAATTGCACATATTGGTGCACGTTAGTGAGCATACTACACACACAACACTATCTAGTGAAAATTAGTGCATATACTACACACACATATAACAACAACTATACATATCGGTGAACAAAACATGTTAAGCTTAATTTTCATTTTGTTAGCAAAATAGTGCTCCCATGACAACTTGTTGTTTATTATGTTCTTTTTATTGAGAAAATTGGGGACATTTTGATAAAATCTCTTTTTAATTCTTAATTTTTAATCTTGTACAACAAACTCAATATCATAATTTTCCACTAAGCTTAAAGAGTGGTTGTTGGTGACTATATGATAAGTGAGAGCATTGGTGCTAGCAGTGATGCAAAGAGGTAGAGTGAGTTGATCTTGTGGTGTAGTTACACGTGAATCTTGGCATTGGGAGTATAGATGTGATATGATCTTGTATGCAAAGGATAACTTGTATTTAAAAGTTGCTAGATTGCTATTAGTTTGTTATCAGTATATGTGGAGTGTGCAATGTAGGTTGCCTAGTCTATAAAGAGCAATGCATAGTGAGCAATGTTTGTTATCAATGCTTGATACTTTTGTAGTGTTTGTATTTCTTTAAAAATTTCACAAATTTATCATAGATTTTCGTTTAATATCCATAATATAAAAATGTTTTTATTTAGTATTCATAATGTTTTAAAAAAATTAGTTTAATTATTTTTAAACAATAATGAAAAAAAAAATTATTGAACTATTTAGATAAGAATAATTCCTATTTTACCCTCAACTTTTCTTCTCTTCTAATTCACACCAAGTAATTCTGTTGAATTTGATAGATTTAAAAGAAGAAATAGAATTGTTTAAAAGAAAAAAAAAAGAAATTTGATAGAGTTAATGTGAGTGAGAAGACAAGACAATAGAGAAGAAAAAAGAATTTGAAAATAGAATGAAAATTATCCTTGACCAAACAATTTAAAATAGTTTTTTTTGCTAAGTGTTATTCAAAATAGATTAAATCAAAAACTTTTAAATATTATGGATATTAAATGGTATTTTATATATATATATATATATATTATGAATATTAAATGATAATTTTATTAAAATATGATCAATTTGTAAAACATTTTATGAAATATGAGTAACTTAAAATTACCAAACCCATTTAGGAAAAAATCTTGAAGCTAAATGCAATTCTAAAAGTTACTCGAATATCCTTTCTTCTCTTAGCGTTGTTCTACTTCTATTTTTCAGTTTCATTTTCAATCTTCTAAAACAGTACAACACAATCCTTTCAATCTTCTTCTAAAACAGTACAACACAACACAATCCTAATATCAATATAACCTCTTCATTATTTTTTCTTTTGTAGTTAATTAATCGTTTGTCATAAAAAAATGACAATACAATACAAATAATTAATTTTATATTTTTTTCTCATATATTTTTAACTATAATAAACATATCAATTATATAATTTATGTTTAACAAAAAACAACAATGACTATAAAATAAAATAAATATTTTTAAATTAAATTTAACAATTTTTTATTATATTATCGTATTTTCATGATAAAAAGATTAAATTATAACAAAAATTTATAAAAATTAAATTACTCAAACTATCATAACTTAGTTGTCATTGGTGCATTTGTCTGGTAAATTTTACCCATCTTTTTTTTTATTTCTCTAAAAAGTATATAATTTTTACATTATAAAAGAGATAACAATATATTCATAATATAAAATGATTTAAAAATAATTTTTTCTAAAAAGAAATTATGTTGTTGCCCATTCATGCTATTAGAATTAAGTGAAAGATTTCTTTAAAAAAAAAAAGATTAAATGAAAAAGGCGAACAAAATAAATCAAAGTTAACGAAAACGACAGACAAAATAACTGGCAAAAACCCAAAGGTTCCAATTTCCTCACAAATCTTGCATAGATGCCAGCGTTTGTCTCGTGTAAGAAGTAGTGCGTGTATTCACGTGCTAAAATAAAGATGTGTATGAAAAATGAAAAATGAAAAATGAAAAATGAAAAATGAAAAATGAAAAATGAAAAATGAAAAATGAAAAAGTGTATTGTGATTTTGGAGACTAATTGAAGATAAAACGGAAACAACGAATTCGCTGAGAGAAATATGAGAGAAAACGGGAAAATTAGGGCATTGAAAATATATCATTTATTTTGATCATATATTTTTTAAATATGATATATAAATTACTAAAAATTTCAGTTAAAATATTTTAGTAATGGAAATTCATGGTTAATAATTAAAGTACTAATTTTTTTATATTCATTTGGCTAAAATTTTGCTTATAGTAAATAATATACATTATAATCACATAATTACGAAATTATGTCGATTAAATTATCACAATTTAAAATTGTTAGTCATATAAAATAAATAACTTCAAAAAATAATAATCCGTATGAATAAAATGGTTCTAAAAGCAAAAACCATTTACCAACGTAACATCAAAAGAAAAATACATATATTTTTTTTTATAAATATATATATATATATATATATTCATAAACATATAAAAAATTATATTTTTACCTTATATAAAAAATTTAAAATAAAAATTTATTTTTAAATGAGTTATATTGTATAATCAAATTTAATTTAAATATATACAAGTAACTCTTATAAGAGTTTTTGGGAATGCTTATCTTTCTCAATTTAAAAAAACTTAATTGTCTCTTATTTTCGTTTTTTATGGGAGAGGGAGTTTTTTTTTATTGTAAGAGCTCTATATCCATTTTTTTTAATTTCTTTCATTAAACACATATTAAATTTATATTTTGAATCTTATTAATAAAAAAGTATTACATATTTAAAGAACAAAAAAAAAGTAAAAGAAGAAACTCAATCTATGTTACATGATTTTTAGCTATTTTTTTAATAATTTAATATATTTTTATTTTATTGATTTAATTATTTGTTTGAATGATGTTTTGTAAAACCCAATTTTAATTCTCTCACTTTCCATTTCCCAAATTACATGTTTAATAATTATTTTAATTTTTAATTTTTAAATAAATTTTGAAGAAAATAAAACATAGTTTGATAATTGATTTATAATTTTAATTTTAAAATTACATTGAAACTTAAATTTCAATTCTTTTAAGATCCGAATTTTTCATTAAATTTAATATTAAATTTATTTTTTTCATTAAAAGTTCGATCTTTAATCATTTTGACGAAATAATGTTAATATAATTGAGTATATTTCAGATGGGCATGCAAGTTATAATTTTCTTTGACTTATTAAATTCTTTTTCCATGACTTTGACCTATTAGTTTAAAAGTAATAAACATAAATATTCAAGTTTAAAATTAATTTTTTTAAATTAATATACCTAAAAAATTAAAATTAATAATGACATTAAACTTATTCATCATATATTTTTTTAACAAGGAATCACTCATGTATTTAACAATTATTCTAAAATAATAATACATCTAATCTCTCTTAGACGTAATCTTATCCCTATATCAAACATAAATCATTTAATTATATATATATATATATTTCTTAATCGGGTCAAATATACGAATGTGGTAAAAAAGAATAAAAAAGAAGTCATGCTAACTTAATAACATCTCAAAGTTACAGTAAATCTAGAATAATATTTCAGAGTTCCATTACGATATAATAGAGAGCATACCATCTATTTGGGCTTTTATCACGTACATAGCCTGTATGTGTCTATGTTTAACATGTTGATTCATTTTTTTATGTATCTTCGTAATGCAAACTGACCTATAAGTATGTATGATGCCACTTGGGTTTCAAGTTTCAACGCAAAATATTAATATATTAAAATAAATAATATATTTTAATTATAAATTTAATTTAGTCTTCATATTTATTTGTAAAAATAATAATTTTAAATGTTAAAAGTGAAATGAATTTAATAAATGAATCGAAAAACAAACGGATCATCTTGCTAATTATGTAATGCTACCTCTTCCCTCGTATTTCTTATCTGTATCTACTTCCTCTCCAGAAAATCACTCAAGCCCTCTGGTCTCAAGAAAAGTTAAAGCTTTTCGTAATAGAGAGGAAAAATAAAGAAACAGCTTTCGTGTAAGAGAAAGAGAAAAAAATACGCATTTTTCGATAGAAAAAAAAAATAAGAAGAAAAACAATGGGAGCTAGTTGCTCGAAATTCCCTCTTTGCTTTTGGCCTTCGAATATCAAATCGAATCTCAAGGACCTGTCACATATGGGTGAGGTTTTCAATGTTTAATTTATTTCTTTCTTTCTTTTTCTGTCATTTTCTCGAGAAAGTTACTGTCGTTTTACTTCTCTGTTTGTTCCTTTTGGTTTGTGGATGTAGAAAATGGGAGCAAAAGCGAGAAAGATTCGTTTCCTGGGTTTACTGAATTTAACTTGGACCATCTCAAGACTGCAACTTCTGGGTTTTCGTCGGAAAACGTTATTTCAGAACATGGAGAGAAAGCTCCCAATGTTGTGTACAAAGGGAAGCTCGAAGATGATCAGTGGATCGCCGTTAAACGGTTCAACCGGTCGGCTTGGCCCGATTCCAGACAATTTGTGGTCCGTAGTTGTTTTTTAGAAACTTGGGTCTCTATTATTGGCTGTACATGAACAATATTAACTTGTTCTTCTTTAGGATATGCTGTAATGGGTTGGCTTCGTTGACAGTGAATGTTTCGTTGGCTTTCAGGAAGAAGCCAAAGCTGTTGGACAGCTTCGAAGCGAGCGTTTGGCTAATTTGATTGGATGTTGCGCTGAAGGCGATGAGAGATTGTTAGTTGCTGAGTTCATGCCCAATGAAACACTTTCAAAGCATCTTTTCCATTGTATGTTCTTCTTCTTCTACTACTACAACGGCTGCTCCTTTTTACTTCTTTGCTTTTATAGACGATCTTTTGGTTTTTTACATTTAGATAATTGTATTTTTGCTTTCTGAAAAAAAAAACGGTTGAAATTTTTTATCCTAGGGGCTTTTGTGGAAGTGGGTAGGAAATTTATTAAATGAGTGATTATGTTTTGAAGCCATAATCAGATCGTTTTGACGCTCTATAAAAGTTTTGAAGTTTTTAGGATTTGAATCTTCGTTTTTGGAAAATTTTCCTTTTCTAACTAATTGGTATTTGGGCTTAATTCTTAGCTGATTTTGTATTATGACTTACATCGAGTAATTTTTACTACATTTAGAATAAAATGTCTGCTATAAAAGGATATGAAAAAATGCATGGGTCTTTTTGAGTTTGTACAATATGAAGATACTTGGTTTAATTTAGGGACAAATTTAATTTAGCTATTAATATAACGTGAAAAGTTTTAATTTATTACTTTTTAATATTTTTTTGTTTCAATTGAATAGTTTTATTATTGAAATATTTTTTAATCAAATACTTTGGCTAAAAATTGATTAATTTGATCAAAATATTTAAGTTACTTACACGACATATGAAGTTATAGAGCTTGTCGCAAATTAGATAATAAAGTTATAATTTCACGAATCTTGTACATGATTTCAATTTTTTCGATCAAATTAACATATTTTTTATTATAATAGTAATTGAAAGACATTTTAATAATATAAGTAATCATTTGAAAAAAAAATATATTAAAAGTAGTGAAGTAAAAAATTTCACGTAATATTAGTAGTTTTTATTGATTGGTAATTGAACTTGTTTCAGGGGAGAGTGAACCGATGAAGTGGGCTATGAGGCTGCGAGTGGCATTTTATTTGGCACAAGCTCTGGATTATTGTAGGAACAAAGGACGAGCTTTGTACCATGACCTCAATGCTTACAGAGTTTTGTTTGATCATGCACGTATCTGTTACTTTTTGGGGTTTCATCTTTCCTCAAATTGCTTGCAATTTATTGTAGGCTAACTTATGCTTACTACAATTTACAGGATGGTAATCCAAGACTCTCGTGCTTCGGGCTTATGAAGAATAGCAGAGATGGGAAGAGCTACAGCACCAATCTGGCTTTTACTCCTCCAGAGTACTTGAAGACAGGTAGTTTCATCACTGTTATAGAAAATCCTATTAGTAATCTCTTTCAAGTTCCAACTTTCTTATCCAGGCATGTGTATCCTAGTGATATTATCCATTAAGTCTTTGAAGTCGCGGGATCGAGCCCCGTTGGTTGATGTGTTGAATCGATAAACTGTGGACTGAAAAACAAGTCCCAACTTTCTTCTTTTTCCATGCTAAACAATTCCTGAAGTAGGGGGACAATGCTATTTACTTAAATATTAAGAAATTTAAGTTTCACTGTTGTAATGTGTATGCTTATTAGTGTTGTAATCACTAACCAATCAATTGTATAACTAGCGTTGGAATTTATAGCATTTTGATCGTGCATTTGTATGCCTCACACAAACTCTTTTAATTTTGAAATTTTGTTTCTTGCTCATTGGAGTATGTGCAAGAACTCTAAAGGCTCGTGCTAACTAGATATTACTCTTACAAGGTCGGGTGACCCCAGAAAGTGTCGTTTACAGCTTTGGCACCCTATTACTTGATCTACTAAGTGGAAAGCACATACCGCCCAGCCATGTAAGCTGTGTTTCCCTTAAAAAACTATATTTCAAGTTGATGCTCACTCATTCTACTAATTAAAGCATAGTAATATTTCATTGTAAAATTTTTTTCTTGATGGAATAATTAAATGTTATTATACAATTATACTAGATACAGCTTCATGTTTGATTGTGGCTCTTCATCAGAATATCTTGATGACATAATGGGCTGAAAATGCTTCATTTTGGATCCTTTTTTAAATAACAGTTAATGTTCCATTACCAAGTTAGATATTAAGCTAAAAGTATCTTTAATACCCTTTTCTTTATAGGCACTTGACCTAATACGTGGCAAGAACTTTTTGATGCTAATGGATTCCTGCCTTGAAGGTCACTTCTCAAATGATGATGGAACTGAACTAGTGAGACTTGCTTCTCGCTGTTTACAATATGAATCTCGTGAGAGGCCAAATACTAAGTCTCTTGTAGTCGCTCTCGCTCCTCTTCAAAAGGAAACAGAGGTAACCCAATTTTGTTTTACACATTCTTTATTAACAAAACGTTAATTTTCTTGCCGAAGTTTCATGGAGCTGCTTTGCATTAGTACAACATATATGCTTGTAAATTCTATGTTGTCCCATTCAATGACATGTTGCAGATTCCATCATATGTTTTGTTGGGTATTCCACAAGGAAATGCATCCCAAAAGCAAGTTCCTTTATCTCCTTTCGCCGAAGCTTGTTCAAGATTAGATCTAACGGCAATTCATGAAATGTTGGAAAAGATTGGATACAAGGATGATGAAGGAGTTGCCAATGAGGTTAGTTTATTTGTAATAGTTTATGTTTCCATCCGTTGTTAAAGAAGAATCGTATTACTTTGATATAATTCCTGAAATGCTCATTTTGCACTTGTGTATTTTTCAGAGTCGTCTTTGTATGATACATGAAATTATTGTTTGCGACTCAGAAAATATCTATAAAAATTAGGAGGGATGCTTATAGTTAAACTCATCATTGCTAAGAATGAAAGTTTTTGTTACAATAAAAATTAGGAGGGATGCTTAAAGTCAAAACTCATCACTACTAAGAATGAAATTTTTTGTTACTAAGTCGGTACATCGTTTGCTTTGAAATGGAATTTTTTCTACCTGGCAGCTTTCTTTCCAAATGTGGACGAATCAAATACAAGAGACATTGAATTCTAAGAAGCATGGAGATTCAGCATTTCGATCTAAAGAATTCACTCGTGCAATAGATTCGTATACAAATGTAAGTGATTGATTTCACATTCAAGTACAGTTTTTCACGAGTAATACTTTTTGTTTGCTAAAATTGTACACTGATACTTGTGACTTGATCATTGAGCGAAAAAAGAGTGTAGAGATACCAATGAATAGAACTTTACCTTTCAAATCACCACCATGTGATCTGTTTTGTGTTTCGTGCATGGTTACAAAATATAGACACAGGGAAGCATGAAATATGCTTTTTACTCTGATCGTTCAATTTTTATTTGTGGTTTGCAGTTCATTGATGGTGGGACAATGATCTCGCCAACCGTGTTTGCCAGGCGTTGTTTGTGTTACTTGATGAATGATATGCCACAAGAAGCTCTTGGAGATGCAATGCAAGCCCTAGTGGTAAACCCTGACTGGCCTACAGCTTTCTACCTTCAGGCAGCTTCATTGAAGAGTCTGGGGATGGAAAGTGATGCACAAGATACTCTAAAAGATGGCACTTTATTGGAAGCCAAAAGACAGATAAAATGAAAGGTGTGTATAGGTATTTGTTTTCTTTTTTAATTCAAGCCTGTATCTACATGTGTCAATTCCCTTCTTGGGTTAGTTTAAAATGATCAAATGTAGTAATCTTTATGTTCACTTTTGGCATCTCTTTTTATTTCTCTTGAGTTATACAAGCTTTTGTTTCGATGTTGCAACACTGCTTGTTTGTTTTCCTTGCAACATTGAAATAGTGAGATGCAATAAGATATGTAGATTGTGAGTTTGGCATCACTTCAACGTTCATTGACATGTGTAAAAATTCTGAATGCAATTTATGAATCAGTAAATACTTGGTGTCTTAGATTAGTGTTTTTTTTTAATTTATTTATTTTGTTGCTAGAAAAACATAAATAAAGGAAATTGTGTGGAGAAAGGGAGAGAGTGGCTGCTGGTTATGAAGGATTTTTTTTTTTTTTGAAAAATTATGGAGAAGTCTATTGCATGGGTGTCTGTTTTGAAGTATATTTAGCTAATAAAATGGGTGTAGTCACTTAGTACTTAAAAGTGCATAATAGCAGTAGCAATTCAATGGCATGGATTTTATTTGAGTACGTAAAAAGTTTGGGATTCAAGTAAGTGAAGTATTATTTGAAAAAAATAAATTAAAGCTTTAAAATGAATGTAAATATAAAATTAAAGGTGAGATAACATAAAAATGTGAGATGATTTAGCACTCTTGAATATGAACAATTATTTTCAGCCCAAGTGGAGCCGTAAAGCTGATCAGAAGGACCATCTGTATATTGTTTGATTGAATGAAACCATGAAAAATCTTGGATTTTGACAAATGGCCTCGAGTTTAATGTAGATGTGACCAATTGCTTCGTGTAATGACACGTGCTCTTGTACCCTTCAACAATGTGAAATTGAGTTCAGTCTATAATAAAGGGTGTGTGTGAGACTGAGTTTTCAAAAGAGAGAGTGAAAAAAAAGAGTTTGAAAATCATTACTTGCTTCTTTTTAGTGTTCATGCTTAAACCTGGTAGAAAGGAGATGAACAAGTTCGGACATGAGAGGCTGAACAAACATAAATTTTAGCATTTTTATTCATTTGTAACCATTCTATAAGTTACCATTAACATAGTTTGAAAGAAACAAAAAATAAAATAAAATGTTTTTTCCTCAAAGTGACAGTGTAACAGGACTGTCATGAGTGTTGGAGTGAATAACCAAACCAAAATAAACCCAAATGGCACCTTTGGTTTCTTATATATTGGCTTTGAGAGTCGTATTTGAGTAGCCAAAACAAAGAACACTAATACACTGTGTATTTTTTAGGTTTTTTTTTATTTTGGGTATATGTATGTGTGAGAAATTCGAGTCTATTGAGAGTCTGAGACTTTGAGTTTGGTGTTGTATAAGGGTATTGGAAAAAGACTCTATTCAAGAGCTGATATTAGTGGTTTTATTTGAAATTTTGTGTGGATTAGGCAAACTTCGAATTATGTTAATTTATCTTCTTCTTTTTGTTGATTTTCGCTTTGGCGTTCTCTCTTTGTTGTTGTAAATATTTTTTACCTTTTTGTTGTGCCCCAACAATAAGTAACAAGAATGAAGACTTGCTAATCAGCTTTAAACAAGAGATTAATGGTTCATCAAGCATAGCTAAACCAAAAATATGCACAAACTCAGTTGAGATTGGAGATTATATAAAAATGTGTAAGGAAGTCAGAACCAAAAAAAACTGAATCAGGAACTAATAAAAAAAGTTCCGAATCAGTGACTTTTGTGAAAAATGGCAACTGAACCAGGTTTTAGTAAACCGAATAGTATCGTTTTCTACCTCCAATCGGCGTGTCTGCATGAGGTCTTTTAGGCTGCACGTGGTGGCACGTGCGTAGGTCTCCGGTGAGTTTAAAAATTCCAGAATTCATATAATTTTGCTTAGAGTTTTCTGGTATGGTATGTGAGATAAAAATATGGTTTTAAAAATTGTTTTCTAGACAATGTTTTATATGGTGGGATGTTTGAATGATTAGTTTTATAAGAACAAAAATTTGTTTCAATAAAAAGAAAGCTCGGTTAAGAGAAACAAAGCTTTAAATTTGTATAGAGCGTCAACTTGACTATGATACTAGGAATAAATGATCAAAATGATTTTTTTCGTTCATTGCATAATGTGTTGCTTTACGTAGATAATTCATCTACATAATTTCTACTTGTCAAGCTATAATCTGTTGAGTGAAAAGTTGTGAAGGAGACTAATATTTATCTCAAAAATATTACACTTTCT
Source organism: Hippophae rhamnoides (assembly GCA_033030585.1). Classification (NCBI taxonomy): domain Eukaryota; kingdom Viridiplantae; phylum Streptophyta; class Magnoliopsida; order Rosales; family Elaeagnaceae; genus Hippophae; species Hippophae rhamnoides. The sequence goes on from CM065431.1 coordinate 4,277,446, forward strand.
AATATTAACGTGACTCATAAATGTTCATAATAATTCCTCATATATCACACATAATTATATTATATTTAAATTACTCTTTTACTCACGTAACACCAATACTTATATATAATTTAAGTAAGTCAATTGCTAATCAATTTCTTAAAACCTTTTAGTAACGTTACATTAGTATATTAGTTAAGAATTTTTTAGAATAGAATTGTGTAGAGTGTTGATAATATCTCTTTTAACACTCTCCCTCGACACAAACTCTTCTAAAATGCGAGAAAAGATAAATAGTGGTTCTTCATCGATACTCCCCTTTGATAGCAGCGTTATTATTTTATAATTCCTTTTTGAAGTTTTTGACTCTTTTATAATGACATTTGATTGGTTGAGGTTGCGTTTTAAAATAAATCTTCAACTTTGCTCTATTATCTCCTTAACGTGACAAATTAATTTTGAACGATATAATATTTTTTCTTTAATCACACATAAATATCTTGTTTTTATCAATCTTTTGGTCGTTTTTTTGAATTGTTATTTTCTCATTCTTTTACAATGTAATGTTACCACTCTCATATTCAATAGGTCAATTTTTGCCAACCTCAAACACTATTGAACCACCTTAGCTCGATTCTCCAACATTTATATTCTTGTTTTGTATTTTATGTTCTTTGGTGAGAGACTACTCTACGTTCTATTCTTCTATATTTTATTTCTTTTTTTTTTCTTCTTCTTTTTTCTTCATTTTGAAGCTCATAGAATACAGCGAGTATAACAAAAGATTTTCTTAAATCTTTCTTTTTAGTCACTCTTGCAATAATCTTTTGTGCTTTTCTTGTTATCACCACTTATATATATTTTTAGGAACAAACTTTTTAGTAATTCATAATTTTTATCATGTTTAAAGCTTTTTTTGGCTTTATATTTCCAATTACGATACATTTTGCATCTTGTGGAGGTGTTATCGTTTCATTATTGTAAATAATCTCATCAAATATTTTTATTGAAAATGCAATATTTTATAGTCACGTTATATTTTATAATTGTAACCATATATAAATACATTTCTAAATTTTATAAAATCTGCAATTATATTTTTACGTAATCTGTACGTTTTTAGAAAAATAAAAACTCACTAGCTTCATAGTACTCGTACACTATGTAGTAGCATAATTTGAATTGAATCAATACACCTAGTCCACGTTTACGCTGACTGCTTTTGACATCCTTCTCTTTTCTTTTTTCTTTTTTTATAAATAAAATCCAAACATACCTACAACTAATGCGTGTGTACGATTATTTCCGTTTCCGCGCATGGCTATGACTATTTCGTCTTTTGCCATAACTGTACATAAAAATTAAAAATATTAAAGACGAGATGTACTAAAAGACGTAGTAAGACAGGTTCTATTAATATGCTGCTATAGTACTCTGCCACTACCACCCAAGTGAATAGCAAAGAGCGATCTTTTAAAGGCTGTGAAAGACATTCATTAATTGAATCCTCAACAGTTTTAATTAATAATCCTGATATGAAGTACAATTAAAAATCAAACACCCTTTTGGATATGGATGAAATGATCCAAAGGAGACACATAAATACGATTCAGATTGATATTCAATTCTCTTTTGTGCTTGTTGGGTTTGGAAAGTAGTTCTAAAACTATTCATGAATTGTACCAAAAGGAAGTGAAACCCTAGAAACCTAAGCTATGATGGTTCGTTTGGCATGAGATACAGAAACAGAGTTCAGCTAGCATACGACTGATTCTGAAAAAGTATGGTAACCTAGCTATGATTTGACTTGATTGAATTGAATCAATACATGGGCTTTCTAACTTTGTTAGTGGCTACACAGTTTGTGTATGGATAACTGTTAAATACTTTCAATTGACAAGAAGGAAAACTTCAAAGGAGTAAAATAATGTATTTAAGAAGATATTTATATTTCAAGAAGTAAAAAAAAAAGCTTCATTAATGAGAATAATAAATGCATTTTAAAGTTTTTCAGATAAAATATTTTTGGAAAGTCTATAATAATTATTCTAGAAATAAAAATCAAACAGAATAATCAATCAATAATATTTTTAATAATATTTTATAATTATATCACTATCAAGATAATAATTTAAAATTAATTAAAAACATTATTTACAAAACTCTTTCGCCGTGTGCTTTTTCATATTCTTCGAGAAAACACGACTTAAAAAACTAAATATTGAAGATGATAATTAGAAGAATAGTAAAAACAAAAAAGCCTTAAATTTCAACAAAACTCAAATTTTTTTTTTATTAAACTAGACAACATTTAGTTTCAAGTGGGTTGTCTCAAAAACTTGTAATGAAAAAGAACATTAAAATAAAAAGTTGACTTAATAGTTTTTAAATTTGAATAGCATTAATTAAACAAACATAAATTAGTGTATCTTTTTACAATGGACCAATCAAAAAGACTATTATTTAAATATAACCATAAAAAAAAAATTTCATTTTTTTATATATCTTAAGTTATTATACTTTTGATGAAAAAAAATGGTGTATTTAACTAAAGGTAGAATCAATATTTCAATTTTAATTACGAAAATATGAAATATATATTAAAGATAATGAAAATTTATAATTAATTAAGAAGATTTACAATATCAAATTAAAAACTCATCTATTTAAAAATATAAAATTAAACTCAATAATTTTAGAATGTATTTTCTCTCTCCTTAGAACTATTTTTAAAAATATCCTAGTCATCTATCTAGGGTTTTCTTGTAATCGGAGAAAGAGACTATTATAGAAATTTTATCTATTGTAGAATATTTTTCCTTACACTTAGATTTTAATCTAATTTAATTTTTCTTTACCTAGATTTAAGATGATTTTCAATATATATATATATATATTTAATGTCTTGTTTTCTTTCTAAATATAATATTTTTGGTTTAAATATTTTTTATATTTAAAATTTTAAATATCTCAAGTTTTGTTGAAGAATCATATATAGGGGTTAGATAACTCAAAGAATCAGAAAAGAAAACTCAATATAACATATGGTTTTCTTTAAATTATTACCATTTATATTTTATCTACTATATGCTACAAAGTGGATTTTTTTTTTTTTTTGTTGCTAAAACTAGAAAGTGGGTTGTATTTAAGTACAGTTAGATTTACAAAATCATATTTACTAAAAAACTTAAATTTATTAATAAATTAGGGATTCATTTCTAAAAGTTATTTTGAAACAATCACTTAGGTAGACAATTTACGAGTTAATGCGTTTTCTGTTTATGTACTGATATGTTTGCGTTTTAAATTTTAATTAATATAGCAGGGGTCAGTGAGTAATAATGTACTTCATTGAAGGAGCTATCACTTATGAGTTCAAAATTAATTGGACTTCATAGCTAATAAATAGGAGTAGTAATTCTATTTATTGGTATCTACTAGGGTATCATGACTCCACTGATTTTTAAACATGATCAAATTTTACTATTAAATTATATACTATCTACAATTACATAGAATATAGTTTATTTTTAAATAAAAATATATTGTTATAAAATTTCAAAGAATATATAAAATTTTCCAAATAAAATAAACAACACAATACTTTTACCTTCTTTATTTTAGTTTTATTTTTGCATCATATTCGTGTATATGAAATACTATTTTATCGATATTATTTATAAAAAAATTAAATCATGTCTTATAAATTTTTGAATAAAATTATCCACATTTTTAGAATAAATATTTTTTTCTTATTCATTTAGTTATTATATAATTTATTTAAAACTCTTACTATTTTATTAACGAAGTAATAGATTATTAGTATTTAAAATACTAACAATTATCTTAAAAGTTATTTAAATATTAGTTGTATGTTAATTTTTTTAAAAATAATTTAATAATTAATTATAATTAATATTTTAATAAATAGCGTCAAACAAAAAGTATTTATAATTATTATATAAAAATATTTTTTAGTGGTATAAATATAAATATTGTAGTATACAAACTAAAAGAGTAGAGAGATGAAACGAAACAATTAGACAAAATAAACATAAAATTAAAATGTGTATAAAAAAACTAAAATAATGTAGGTTAAACATATAAAAATATATTAAATAAGAAGAGTAAAAAAAAACTAAATACATAAAAAAAAGTGTCATGATAATACTTAACCTTTAAAGTATGAATTATACACTTTTTGGACAAATTATTTTGTTTTCAAAGCTAAGTAGCTAAGAATAAGAACACATACTTAAAACATGCATACTCTATGAAAGCATGCAAATGCTAACTAACACAAATTAATATGTTGCATATAAAATTTAAATTACTTTGAAGTGGAAAAGCCAAGAGATGACAAATGCCAAAACCAAGCAGGCAAGTAGGATTTTCATAATTCGGTGGCTATTACAAACGGTCTCGGCCACAGGCGGCGGTGCTAATGCAGTTGCTGCCATAGGAGAAGTGTTGTTTGCGTCACTTGCATCCTCCATTACACCAATGTTGAGCGCTGGGACTCCACATATCTCGCAATTTCTGTAAAATGAAACACAAATTTATTTTTTTAAAATCAAATAGTATTTGATGTACGTAATTGTGAAAAGCTATTTTGGAGGAGGTAGAAACTGCTTTGAAAGCAAACATAAAAATAATTTATAAGAAGCGTTAACTCTTTAAAAGTTGGGTATAAAGCGCTTTTCGATGAGGAAAGTGCTTTGAAATTAAGCAAAATAAAAGGAATGTTTAAGAATTGCCTTTAAAATGTGCGTAAAAAGTGCTTTTGGAAGAGAAAATGCTTTGAATTAAAACAAACAACAAAAATAATTAACTCTTAAAATTTGTAACCACTATATATATATATATATATATATATATATATTCAATATTAAAAGCCAAGCTATTCACAATCTCACAGTATTAACCAAGAAGAGAATAAGCCTTAAGCACTTTCCAACTTTTAGTATTTTACACTTTAAAAAGTGCTCAGAAAGTAAGCTGAAACCAACGAAACAGTTATTTCATGTTTCAATTTTCAACAAACAAACAAAAATTAAAAAATCCAAGAGCAAGATGATGATCAAAATTTTAGCACAAACTAACTACATTTAAGTCAAAAAGACACCATATATCTCAAAGATTGCTACTAAATTAGCCCACATTTCGCCCAAGTAAGTCCACCTTTAAGTTATATATATATAACGTGGGATGTTTTATAAACACACTAATTCAGAACAAAAATAAGAGATAAAAATTTTTACTCACGTATCACCCTTCATTTGGAACCAAGTTTGAGCACAATGCATATGAGCAGAACCCAAATCACCCTTACAAGAGCAACTAAGTTGAATTGCAATTCCAGACTCTAGTCCTTCTTCACAATCCTCCAAACCCAAATGACATATTCTACAATCTCTTAACTCATGTACTTTCACCTCTATACCTTCACAGACCAAATGATCCTCAGAAATTACCTCAATGTCCTCAGAAAACTGAGACACACCGGCGACTGACCCGAACGGCGAATGAAAAATCTGACCATCAGAGTCACAAGAAAATGACACTTCACTACATTCCTCAATAGAAGGTTGAAAATGGTGATGACATAAATGGTTCTGTTCTTCAAACTCATAAATATGAGTCTTAGCAGATAACATATGTATTAAAATAGATAAAACAAGTGTCTTTAATTGAGGTTTTACTTTGGTGGATTTAAGGCTTTTGAGATTGAATTCAAAACCCAGAAACAAAATAGGAACAATAAGTGGTAAGTCTTTAAGGTTGAGAAGGGGATGACTATGTTTGTTTTCGAAATATGTTAACTGTGGGAAAATCTTGCAAAAAGACCGTCAAATAATACTTTGACACGCGCCAGAATTCAGCCCACAACATAGGACATAAATACGATTGCAAATTATACGGAGAAATTATAAGAAAGAGTAAATTCTACTTTGTTATAAAAATATCCTCAACATTGAGTAGTCTATTATTTAAGAAGGCAACGCCAAATTACACATATGTAATAATATTTTGTTATATTTGTAAAGATTAATGATATAAAAGTAACAATAAAATATTTGATGATATTTTTAGAATATCTGTGAAGTTTAATGATACGAAAATAACAAATTAAAATTTAATAATATTTTTATAATAACCTTAAAAGTTAGATGACAAAAAATCTATGTACTATATATAAAATAACACTTCTAAGATTTATAACATCAAAAATAACATTTAATAATATTCAATTAATTAAAATTCAACATTAAATAATTTTAATTATTTACTGTTCGACTTGAACGAAGCTCAATCATATAATGTTCAATGTAAAATTTTTAGATCGGAGTTTTTCTTCCTAGTATAAATACAGGAATTAAACATAAAAAAAATATTATTTTATAGTTACAAATTTAAAAGATTATTATAAATATTGTTTTCTTAATTATTTTTTTAATTTGATTAACACTTCTGGTTATAGTTAAAGATATTGATTTTTATTATCATTATAAAAATTAAAATTCTAAAAATAATTTATTTTTTACAATATTAAAAAGCATCAATTACAAATAACTTCCTTCAATTTTATTAAAATAACAAATATATTATAAAATAGAGAGGATAATATAACATAACAATAATTTAGGAGTTATAAGTTTTATAAAATCTTAATTAGGTGTATTTGTTATAATTTTCTCTATTAAAAGCATGTGAAAAAAATACGCAGAGCACCACACGTTGTGTACACCATTACACCTAAAGACTAATTAGATGGCATTACCAGTTGTTAGTTTTCACTTTTTGTGAAATTTCCCATATCTCACTGTCTAAAAATTTCCATCTACATCGTTCACAGTCTCTCAGCTAAATTAACTTTGCAGGTTTAAACAGTTGCAATGAAAAGGAAAACTAAGACGCATGGAACTTAACAGTTTGTCACAAATTAATGTGAATAACAAGAGGAACTGTTATAACATACTGCAAAGAAGCATCTCAGAGTAAAAACTACTGACTTTATTGAGTTCTTTTTAGATGAAATAGTGGGACCCTTATAAAGTGAAAAGATGTGTTGTTGTTTTTTTTCTCTCTATTCCTTCTTCTTTTTTGTCCGTGCCATATCTTGCTTGATTCCTCGGATTTCATTTACCTCTAGTCCTTTCTTCGTATTATTTTCATATATTTTGCTTTGGATGTCTAAGGATGTGTTGACTGTTGAGAGGTTGGCTGAATAGCAATAATATTTAACTTTTAGATTGATATAAAAATATAGTTTTGATTAGTTAGTTTCGTATAATTAAAAGTTTCAATTAATATAACAATATCATCGTAATTTTTTTTTTTACTTTCATGACATTAAATTTTATGTAATATTACAAAAATATTATTTTTTTTACTTTCATGACATTAAATTTTATGTAATATTACAAAAATATTATTTTTTTTACTTTCATGACATTAAACTTTATGTAATATTACAAAAATATTATTAAGTTATTAGTTAATTATATGTGATAAATATGTTGATGATATTTTTGTTACAATTTACAAAGCGTTATTGTATAAAAGTAGTAAAAAAAAATTGACGAATTTTTTTAAATATTTATGAAGTTTAATGACATATAAGTAAGTATTAAAATTTGATAATACTTTTATATCAATCCTCGAAGTTCAGTCGTAAAAAAATCTATATAATTTATTTAGTTTTAAGGTTTAGTTAATATATAGTTAAAGTGATATTTGTTACTTGTTGGAAAAATAACGCAAATTCCCGATAAGTCAGATTTATGAGAAAACAAGAATAGAAAAATAACACACAAAATTTTATAACGGAGTTCGGCCAATCTTACTTACGTCTCTGGACTTCATTGCATCTTTTACCGGGAGAAATTACACAAGGTGTTTACAACACTCACAACTCACAACCCAATTACACCCAAGAAAATTACTCACAACCCAATTACGCCCATGTTGAATCTTTGCAAAACACGATTGATGTACTCTGCCTGAGATAACTGCAAGGATCCTTTCTTCTTATTTCTTGTGATTTGCATTCCAAGAATCTTCTTTGCTGGACCCAAGTCTTTCATGTCAAATTCATTTGACAATTGTTGCTTCAACCTTTTAATATCATCCATATCTGAACCTGCTACTAACATATCATCAACATAAAGTAGTAAAATGATATAACTGACCTATATCTTCAAGTAGCAACAATGATCGCATTGCACTTTTGGAAACCTTCCTCAGGTATTAAGTCACAAATTTTTGTACCATTGTCTCGGCTTGTTTCTGTGCCATACAAACTCTTCTTAAGTCTCCACACCACGTTCTTCTTCTTCCCCCTTTCTCGAGAAACCTTCCGTCGGTATACGTATATCTCTTCATCTAAATCTCCATGAAGGAATGCAATCTTCACATCCAACCTGTTCAAGATGAAGATCTTTGATGGCTATAATGCTCAATACCGATCCGATAGTATTAAGCTTCACAACGGGAGCAAAAATGTCGTGTAGTCAACTCCTTCCTTCGTTGAAACCCTTTGACAACTAGGCGGAGCTTTGTATCTCTTGGAACCATCACGTTCTCTCTTTCACCCCAGACACCCATTTGTCAGTGAAGTGCCTTCTTTCTCATAGTAACTCACTGGGTTCCCATGTCCGGGTTGGAGATGAGAGATTTCATTTCTTCTTTCATACAAAGCTCCCACTTGTTGGAATCTCGAGTCGACAAGCTTCATCATAGCATTCGTGCTCCCCTCCATCACCGTGACATATAGTTCATGTATCTCTCTTGTTAGGGCACGTGAGGCTTCCGGTAAGACCTTCTCAATACAGAGCCGGAGTAAAGAGTCAGGTGTGTCGGAATGTTGTACTACTTTTGTCCAACAAGTTCCTCCGGGCCGAGGAATTGTTACAATTGGTTCTGCTGCGGAAGTATCTCGGGACATCATCTACATCTGCAAATACCGACTCATTCTCAAGCTTCTCGAGTCGTTGGCTCATTTTACGTACGCCCTTATACATCACCCTTTCGTTGAAAATCACATCTCTCGCATGGATAACTTTCTTCTTTTCGTCATCCCAAATACAAAGAGCCAAACTCATCCTCACCATAGCCAATGAATGTGCATTTCTTGGATTCGGGGATCAAGCTTATTCCTACCTCGATCACCGATACGCACAAATGCTACACAACCGAAAACTTTTAGATGTGATAGTTTCACCTCTTTTCCGCTCCATACCTCCTCCTCGGTATTCTATGCTCCAATGGAACGGATGGGCCTCGCTGATCAAGTAAGTCAGCCGTGTTGACTACTTCGCCTGCACCGCTTTCGGCAGACCTCGACCGTATACGAATGCGTTTCCCGGCTCTTTCTGTCACAACGTTCGGGCTCATACGCTCGTACACCATCATGTTGAGGCGTGCCCGCACAGCTTCTTTCCATTCTCGATCCCGTGCTCATAGCAGTAAATTTTTGAATCAAGTGTCTCACATTCACCACCATTACCTCGTTCGAGCTTTTTCGATCTTTAAACCCGTCTCATTTTCCACCATAGCTTTCCATCTTCTGAAAGCCTCAAATACTTCAGACTTATGCTTTAGAAAGTAAACCCATACCTTCCGAGAGTGATCATCGATGAAAGTCACAAGTGTTTCCCACCAATAGATGAGACGGTCGTTCGGTCCCCAAACATCGAGCTGAATGCTCTAGCCTTTCCTTCTTTGGGATTCCGCAACTTGTCTCAAAGTCGACTCTCTTTTGCTTTCCAAGTATGCAATCTTCGCCGCATGTCTATCTCCATAGACTCTAGACCTGAAGTTTTCCCTTTGGAAAGTGCATAATCTTCATCCCCTTCTCATTCATACGGCCTAGTCTCCTGCCCACGATTTGGTGTTTCATTGCTCACGTGAATCGTAATTGAACAATATGCCTCGCTATCAGCGTGTAAAGAGTGCCAACTTTTCTGCCTCGAGCAACCTGTCATCAGACTCCTTTGAAATCTTCCAATCATCACCACGGAAGATCGTAGTGTAGCTCTTCATCGCCAATCGCCCCACCGAGATTAAGTTCCTTTCCCGAGATCGGGAATACGCCCACATCCTTCGCTTCCAAATAGATCCATTCAACTTAATCTTCACTACACCTTCGTCGATAATATACATGGTTGATCATCGCCAAGATATACCTTTCCAAGGTTTCCTGGGACATATTTCTCAAGAATTCTTTTCAGAAGTAGCGTGGAACGATGCTCCGCAGTCTAACACCCAAGATTCTTCCTTGCTCTCCCAAAAAGCATATCAATGCACGTCTCCTTCCCGAGGTGGAAGTAACATTTGCCTCGCCTCACTTGTTTGTCCTTCTGCACTCTTGCACCGATTTTTGTAGTGTTCGATTCTTCCACAATTCCAACACTCGATAGTCTTCGAGCGGGAATTATTAGGATTCCCTGGATTGGACCTTTTGTCCTTTCGATCTACCTCAGTATGTTCCCGCCACGTTCATTCCCCTTTGGTTGAATTTCTTCCTCTTGACTCGTATGCAAACCGAAGAAGGATGACGATTCACCCGACTCTCTACGCTGATCTCTTCACCGAGAACCGCATCACGAACATCGTCAAATTTCAACTTATCATTTCCTCGACGAGCCTACTCACACCGTGACAAGAGCATTCCAACTTTCTGCAAAGAAGATAAAAGTATTAATGCTCGTACTTCTTCATCGAATTCAATTTCCACCGAACTCAACCGGGTTGTGACCGTGTCGAGTTCATCGAGATGTTGAGCTACCGACGCGCCTTCATTCATCCACAATTGAACAAACGCCTCATCAAGTGCACTTTGTTTCGAGGCCAATGGCCTCATACATATTGGAGAGAGCCGCCATAAGACCCGCCGTGGTCTTTTCCCTTTGCTACGTCAAGGCAACATTACGGATAGCGTCAATCGAATAACTCCAAGGGCTTATGCATTCGTCTGTAAGATTCCAATCTTCTTCCTTCATAGCTTCTCCGTTTCATCCCCGAGGTTGATATAGATTTCTTTGATGCAGATAATCCTCTATCCGTATTTTCCAAAACCCAAAATCACGTGCCATCAAATTTCTCGAGTTTCACCCTTCCTTCATCTCGGGCCATTGCTCCCACTAAAATCGACTTCCTTTGGATCGTTTCGACTATTTCTTGTAGAAAATTGGAGAAATCACCACTAATACCGATACCAGGTTTGTCGGGAAATAACGCAAATTCCCGATGCTTATTTACGAGAAAACAAGAATAGAAAAATAACACACAAAAATTTGATAACGGAGTTCTACTAATCTTGCTTACGTCTCCGACTTCTTTGTAGATCTTTTTTACCGAAAGGGAGAAATTACACAAGGTGTTTACAACACTCACAACTCACAACCCAATTACACCCAAGAAAATTACTCTTAATTTTCTCTCACAAAAGCTTTTCTCTCTAAGCTTTTCTCTCAATTGGAACGAACACTTTAGATGATTAATTCATTACAATTACACATCTATTTATAGGAAAATTCACTCCTTGAATTACTCCTTAAATTAATGGTTCTTTAAATTGCTCCTTGAATTAAGCTCCTTGTTTTGCTCCATGAATTGCTCCATGTTTTGCTCCTTAATTTGCTCCTTAAATTAAGGAGCTTTATAACATTACTAATGTGATTTTGAAGTCGCTTAATCTAAAAATGTCAAATGTATATGTTTAATAACACTACTACATCATTGGGAAAAGATGAAACCAACCTTTTCATATAGACGACATATACTAAAGAATCTGTGGTGTATTATTAATATATTACGATAATAAATATAAATATTGTAATAATTTTTTTAAACAATGACTACTATAAGGTAACGTTTAGTTCATGGAATGAAATCGGAATGAGAATGGAATAAAAATGAAACAGTTTTATTTGGCTTGATTACTGGAATAAAAAAAGGAATCAATATTACAGTATTTGTTTTATAACTAGAATGAAATAGAAAACATTATATATTACCTTAATACCCCTGTATTCATGCGGTGAACCGACTTTAAATTTTTAATTTTTTTACAAAATTTACTCATTTTCTATTATACTCAAATTAAAACCTATATTCAATCACTAAGTAATAGCAGAAAAAAATATGTTTAACAAATAGTTTAAATAATACAAATAATTGAAAACTAAAATATTAATTAATAGCAGAAAAATTATCATGGTGTTGTTCTATGTTATTCAAAATCATCATATTTTTCTCCTCATATTATAATACAAGCCTACATATATAATATAAACAATTATACACATAAATAATAACACATAATAACAGAAAAATATGAATAATAAGTGCATAGAATTAATAGAAATACTTATAAGAGTAAATGAAGTGACAAAATGAAGGAAATGAAAAAAAATAATGTTTTGTAAGTGAGAAATGAGTATAATTTTTTTGAATATTTTGCTCAAAAAAATAGGGGATCTAAAAGATTAGTTAGAGAGGAAGAAAACTTACTAACCGACGTTGGAATTGATGGTCGTAGGTGGCCAAAAAATGAGAAAGAGTGAAGGAGAAGTGGATGAGGTTTTGAGTTTTTGAGAGTTATGCAGCACTTGGAATAGTTTCTATCCAGGGAATAAAGAAGAGAAAAGAATTTATTCACGTGTGTAGCGTCGGTTCTACGTGTCAACCGATGCTATCCACGTAGGATGTAGCATTGGTTGATGTGTCGAATCGATGCTATGCTACATGGATAGCATCAATTTCAGGTGTCAACCGACGCTATGCTACGTGGATAGCGTCAGTTTTAGGTGTCAACCAACGCTACGCTACGCGGATAGCATCAGTTCACCACATCAATCGATGCTATGTCCACGTGTAGCGTCGATTCCAGGTATCAACCGACGCTACGCTACATGGATAGCATCGGTTTTACACCGAATTGACTTTACATATTGACTTAAATACCTTTTTTTTTGTATTAGTGCAATTCTGATTTCATTCTATTCTAATCAACCAAAAATAAGGTAATTGAATCTTTTGTATAAATATTATATAATCTAACATTGATTTTGTTTAAAAATAATAATAATAAATATAAAATAATAATTTATATTATTTTGAAATATGTATGAATGTGTTTGTAAAAACCAATATAATAAATTTTAACAAAACACTATTGTTATTGGGTTCTTAATCGTTATTTATCTCTTAAACAAAACACATAACTAGTGGTGTTTCTCTAGTGATAGACTTCCATTGTAAAGTTTGTACTTTTAACTTTCCATTAGTAAAGTACAAGACTTTTCTGTGATGTCTCGTAGATACCTCAAAATGCACTTTATTTTTTTTAATGAGTTTTTTTCTAGATTTGACATAAACCTAATAACAACATCCATTGTATATGTTTGATCTTGTAAAGGTCATTACATACATCAAAATTTCAAAAGTTAGAAGTAAGAAACCTTAGTCATGAATTTTTTCTCTTCCTTTGCACGAGGAAATTGGTCCTTAGATAGTCAAAGGTGACTAACCAAAGATATGTTAAATACCTTGTCATCGCCCATGTTAAATCTTTACAAAACACATCTGATATACGCACTCATCTTAATATAATTCAAAGTCTCTTGTTTCTTATCTCTAGTGATTTATATCTCAAGAATATTCTTTATCGATCCAAGGTATTTATTACCAAAATGATTTTTAGTTTATTTTGTTTCATCTAATACAATAAATTGTACACTCACTAATTAAATTAAAAAATATTTTTTTATAGGTTATACTATGAATGGTTTTATCAGTTTTAGTGAATTTTCAAATTTTATCATGTCAAATGATCCTATTATTTATTCTAATCAACATCAAATCTCTCCATCACCAAAATTTGATGAAGAAAAAAAAATAAATATGACACTAATAAGCAAGAGAAAACTTCCAGGGGAAAAAAAGATAGAACAAAGAAGAAAATGTCGTGGGTATTAGACCACTTCACTCCTATTATACCAGGTTATTCTAAAAAAAATTTATAGAAAGAAAATATAGAATACAAAGGGATTGTTATGTTGGATGTATGCATTAGGTGGAACTTCACTTTCCTAATATAATAAACTACTTTAAGACTTAAAAAGACCTTTGATTGAATGGAAGAAGATGATCCATTTTATAGGTATCATTTTGATGAAGATGATTCTAGTGAGTCACCTACAAATGATGATTGAAAAAATACTAGTGTGTTTGTTAAATTCTTAAATATATTCTATTACAATATATTAAAATTAAATGCATCTTTGCATGTTACATCCAGTACTTATATTTGTTAACTTTATTAAATAAATTCTTCATTACTCGCATAATTTAAGTCGAGTGATCTTTTTTTGAAAGATATGGCCACAAAGATGATACTTAAATTTAACAAATATTGGGAGTTCAATAAGAAAAATGAATATGTTATTATATGTGATAGTTGTATTAGAACCGTATTACAAGTTAGAATATTTGATATTTTATTTTAATAGTGTGTATGATAAAAAAAATTAAAATATTTGATATTTTATTTTAATAATATGTATGATAAAAAAGCGTCTGAAACTATGAAAAGTTAAATTCTTGTATCAATGGTGAGCTTGTATGAATACTATTATAAGGTAAAGCATATGATAGTGGTGGGAACAAAAACAAACAAAATGAGATTCAATATTCAAAATTATCATAGGATATAGGATCATCCAAAGCATATCTAAGCATTATTATTTATTAAATACTTCGAACAATAAAATAACTTGGAAATAAATTAAAAAATATTTGAAAACATAGTCTGAAAGTAATTTATATTATAACTTTAATATTTTGGTAAGGTGTAAGGTTAATGGTTTAAGGTTTCTAATATGTACTCAAAATTGGATAGTCACCGACTAATAAAAACAAATAAATTGATAATATTAATCTTTAAGAATATGTCGTATTAAGGTGTATAAAGATATTCAAGCAAGTACTACTATCAAATTTGAATTATCGTATTCTTATATAATTGTTTTTTTATAAGTATTTAACTTTTTGTATTTTCAACATTTTGTAAAGTTTTGAGAATGTTATTTGGCTTCATTATATTAACATTTTGTTATATGATGTGAGTATGTTACATTAAACTTTTTTTTTATTTTATTCTCTTAAGAATTCGCAAATAATTTACTAATATTTTTGTTTTTTAGGTTGAGTAAATGATGAAGAAAAATTTAATATTTGTGAAATAATTTCATTTTAATATTTACTTTATTGGGTTTTTATTGAACTTATTCTATTGGTTGATCAACGATGGTGAAAATATAGTATATAGATTTGTTTCATTTTTTTCGATTGTTATATGGAATTGTTTTATTTTTGTATAATTTAACGTAGTTTTATTGAATTTTTATGAATTTTTATTATTTATATTAGTGAGTTAATATTATTGATTTTTTTTTTTTTTGCATCATTTATAGACTCTTATGAATTAATGTTGACTTAAAACTTTATAAAAAGGATTTATGAATTTTCACTATTATTGATATATTTTATTTTATATTGATGGCAAGAATCAAATATTACTATTTACTATATAGCATGCTAAATACCAGTGTGCGGTTTTATGGTTTTAAAACCACATTCCATTGTATTATGCAGTGCAGATTATGTGGTTTGTAGAGTTGTGTAGTGAGGACGATTTGGTTTGTAGTGTGATGCAATTTTGAGAGGAAAAAGAGAGGTTAAAATTCACGCCACCATGCATCCCAATGATTAAATTTATAATATAAGGTAACAATACTACTTACTTGCTTAGAAACATTCATTATCACTAACATATAATATTGTAACATTGTGATCAACAAAAGCATATGTATTGTTATTTGCTTTGAGCAAATGCATTTTAATCCTTTTAAAATTAAAATTAAAATCAATCTAAGAAAAAAATATGATAAAATAATAATTTTATAGTAAAATATAGATAAAGATAAAAATTAAATTTTGATTATTTAAATAATAAATTATAAATTATAAACTCTAAATTTTAAATAAGAATACTTAAACCCTAGATAATAAATCATAAGCATTATATTTATACCATAAACTTTGAATGTTAAACACTAAAACTTTAATCAATATATTCGAAATATTGAACTTTAAATCTTAAATTCTAAAACAATAATTATTAAATTATAAACCTTAAATCTTAAATTCATAAATACTAAAAATCTAAATCTTAAATCCTAAAACTATGATTTAAAAAAAAAATCCAAAATATTTGTATCACAAAAAATGTTATTTTATTATAATTTATCCTTGATAAATCATTTTTTAATTTCAAAAATAATAAAATTGATGTAGGTAAAAAATAAAAATAAATTAATATAATTCAATTTAATGAAAAAAAAAATTCATCATTTTATTGAATCTTTAAAGGAATATATGAGATATACAACTAGGGATAGAAGCTAAATATCTGATTAAATCTTAAATCTTAAATACTAAATTCTAAAACAATAGAAAAGATGTTGCTTTGCAAAAATTTCAATGAATTCTCAAGGATAAGATCGTAGAGCTAAAGGAAATGCATATCATGACATCAAGCACGGAAAAATGATGCTCTTTTAGCTCAGTTGTTGACACGTTTCTACTTAATTTGTTGCCTCCGCCATTTCTGGTTTCTAGTTTTTTGTTGTTGCTGCTTTTTCAATATATGGATTCACTGAGAAGTCAAACCAATGGAAAGCGTATTAAAGACTTACATCACATAAATTCTAATTTGATTTTTTAAAGAAATTATAAAAAAAATATTCATAAAATTTATTAAAATAAAAATTTCAAAAAATTATAAAAAAAATATTCATAAAATTTATTAAAATAAAAATAACATTTCAATTATATTAAACGAAATTTAATTAGATAAAATTCAACAAATAAACGAATTTATTTAATCATAATTTAATTAGATTACATTTGATTTAAAATAATATATTAGATTTTTTTAATAATAAAAATATACGAAATTATATAAAAATTTATTATTTTTATAATTATAAATTTTAAAAAATTATTTTATTATTTTTTTAAATTCATAGTTATTTTTTAGCTGCACCTACTAGTCTAAAGAGTAATTCCTATGAAAACATTTAAAAAACACCTAAAAACGAAATAAATCAAAATAAAAATCCTACCTGGGCCGTAGCTTTCTCTCCCGTAAGCGTATTAAATTTCTTTACTCTGACTCCATTTCGTGGAAGCGTAGACAGAGACCCACATGTTCTTTCTTCCACCGATTACTTGTTATCAACTATGAATAATCACAAACTGTTTTCAAATCGACGTTTTCATGTTTCCGCGTTTTGTCCACTTTAAGGTACAAATTCTTGGCTTCGATATGTTTTTTTTTTGTTCGATGTAGTAGAAATATCAGAATGTATACGAGAAAATAATTGTTGAAGGATAATGAATGTGAGCTTATCTTCTTCTTCGTGTCCCTTATTTAGTTTTTGTTTGGTTTTAGAGGATTTAGGCTAATGCTTGAGAAGTTTACTGTTTATTTAGGTTTGAAAAGCTTATGAGCTTTGACAAGAACAGATTTTAGTGTATTTTATGCCAATTGGTTTCTTATTCTATGGCTTAGCGTGCTTGAAAAGGGTTCAATTGAAACTTTCTATATTGCATTTTTCTTCCATTTTGGAGCAGTTTTGGTGTTAGAAGACAAATAGATAAATAAGGCTGTGTTTGGTTGCTTATTTGATTACCTTAGGCTATTAATTTATCTTATGAGTTGATGGTTTTAGTAATGAAGACATTTCTAAACCATCTCTGAGAGATATATTACTATGCTTGTTTCAATGGAAAATCCTTTTCAGTTTGAATTTGTATTTGATGACAGGAATTTAGGACTGACTAAGCTATAATCAAGGCATTTCTTGGAGCTCTGATGGGGCCATTCCATCTTCTTAGATTCAGATTCTGGAGGTCATGTATTGATCTCTGGGTTTGTGTTGCACTTTTACTCCTGCTATATAGCAGTGAAAAAGTGGTTTCGGATTCCAACTATTTGATAGGTCTGGGAAACTATGACATTACTGGACCAGCTGCTGATGTCAATATGATGGGATATGCTAACACAGAACAAATTACATCTGGGATTCACTTCAGGCTTCGAGCTCGCACATTCATTGTTGCAGAGCCCCAGGGAAAGAGGGTGGTATTTGTAAATTTGGATGCCTGCATGGCCTCACAACTTGTTACAATAAAAGTACTTGAGAGGTTAAAGGCAAGGTAAGCATCATACAGGCTCTGTAGTTTTTCACCCAGATGTATGATTGCTTCTATCGAAGGTTCATAGAGAGCGAAAATTGTGATTGTGTTTCATAAAATGCATGCAATTTGGCATTAACAACTTCTAGAAATGGATGTCCTCTTGGCCACATTATAATATGATTTTACATATTTTACTATTTTGGCAGGTACGGAGAACTATATACTGAAAATAATGTTGCCATTAGTGGAATTCACACTCATGCTGGTCCTGGTGGTTATCTTCAATATGTTGTGTACATTGTAACTTCTCTAGGATTTGTGCGACAGTCATTTGATGTGATTGTTGATGGCATTGAGAAGAGCATCATACAGGCCCATGAAAATCTTCGTCCAGGATCAATTTTTCTAAACAAGGGTAAGGGGATTTTAAAAAAAAAAAAAAAACTATATTAGTCACAGCTTACCCAGACTCTTTTTTGGTAATGTTTATTTATTTACAGGAGAGCTTTTAGATGCTGGCGTAAATCGCAGCCCTAGTGCTTATCTCAATAATCCTATGGCAGAACGTAGTAAATACAAGTATGATGTTGATAAAGAAATGACCCTTCTGAAGTTTGTTGATGATCAATGGGGTCCAGTGGGTAGCTTCAATTGGTTTGCAACTCATGGAACTTCTATGAGTCGTACAAACGCACTGATAAGTGGGGACAACAAGGGTGCTGCTGCAAGATTTATGGAAGACTGGTTTGAGCAAAATGATGTTAGAAGTGTTAACCCTGATGATTTTAGTACAGACAGGATTCCCCGAAGAATCTCAAACATAGTTTCTACCAATCCTACTAATCGTGAGTTACTAGCTTTCTTTTTGTTAGTGTCTGTGCACTCCAACAAGCTCCTTCATGTGTTGGTGCAGCATATTACACAGTTCAAATTTTGGAATATTTGTGTGTTATGTTGGACTTATTGCATCTTTGGAAGAATAAGATTTTTCTAGCAATATTTTCTGATATAAGCTTAAGCATGACTAAGCTTAAACATAATTCACAGTTTGTAAATTAGATCCCAACAATATACACCAGTTATTTAAACTGTCAAGTGTAGATAATTTGTTGCTGCAAAAGGTTGATTCTAAATGCAGTTTTGGAAGTGTTAGATATGCACAAAATCCTAAAGTTGATCTCTTACGTTATATTGCAATGGCTGATCTCTCTATTCATTAAAATTTTAAGGTTTGTTTAATGTCCTGGTACAGACCATGAGTTACTTGAACTTGCTGCATCCTTCATGTCTACTCCTGGTAAACCATCAACCAGAAGTTTGAGTGTTGCAAGGCGTGTCAGGGGTACTCTGAGGCAGGCTGACAAGCCTGGATTTGTATCTGCCTTTTGTCAAACAAACTGTGGTGATGTTAGCCCAAATGTTCTCGGAGCTTTCTGTGTAGACACTGGGCTACCTTGTGACTTCAATCAAAGCACATGCGGTGGGAAGAATGAGTTATGTTATGGCAGAGGACCCGGGTACTTTTTCCTATGAGTACTATGATTTTTAGTTCTGAATAATATATGATCATTGTAGCTCTTCAAATTCTAATTCAAGATATTATGTATATGGTAGTTACCCAGATGAATTTGAAAGTACACGAATTATTGGAGAGAGACAATTCAGAAAAGCTGTTGATCTTTTCAATACAGCATCTGAACAGCTAAAGGGAAATGTTGACTACCGTCACACTTACATAGACTTCTCCAAACTTGAAATAGAGTTACCCAAACAGGGAGGAGGTACTGAGGAAGTTAAAACATGTCCTGCTGCAATGGGGTTTTCATTTGCAGCTGGGACAACTGATGGACCTGGAGCTTTTGATTTTAAGCAAGGTGATGACAAGGTAATTGTAAAAGCAGTTATAGGTTGTCAATTTTCTAATCTTCCTTGCTATCATTAAGTTTTATTATTTAACATACTGTCATTTCAGGGAAATCCTTTTTGGAGACTGGTTCGCAATTTACTTAAAACTCCAGGCAAAGAACAAATTGATTGTCAACATCCAAAGCCAATTTTGCTTGATACCGGTGAAATGAAACAACCATATGATTGGGCGGTGTGTAACAGATTGTCCTTTTTACTTATTTTACATGCAAGGTCAATACCTTTAAGTGTTTGATAATCCTTTTTGTCCCTTTTTTTCAGCCTTCAGTACTTCCAATTCAGATTCTTCAAATCGGGCAGCTAGCCATTCTTAGTGTACCTGGAGGTAATAGTTTGCTCTTCAGTCCTTCCTTTGTGAGGTTGTACTACAATTTATGCTTTCCTTGGTTAAACACCCAAACCAACTTATTGTTTTTTCCTGGCCTATGTTCCTGATGAATTTATACTCCGCCTTTATTTAAAAAAAAAACTTTATGAGGAACAGGTGAATAAATTCTTTACTGATTTTTGTTTCAAGCAGAGTTTACAACAATGGCTGGTAGGCGTCTTCGTGATGCTGTGAAGACGGTGCTCAGTACTGGTAGTAAAGGGAAAAACATTAATGTTGTCATAGCAGGGTTGACTAATACTTACTCACAGTATGTTACCACTATTGAAGAGTACCAGATGCAAAGATATGAGGTGAGTATTTTTATGAATGCGAAGAAATTAGCTTCAGGAGTGGGGTATCTAAGGAATTTCACATGTTGTATCATAATATACACAATGCTTGAATGTGGCAAGTAAAAATCGTTAGTTGTAACAAGTCCAAAAATTTGTTCATCCTGAAAATGTTGCATATGACACACTACAAGGCTATGAAGTTCTCTTCAAATTAGCTTGACTTTTTCCTATTCCTTTTTTAGGAGAATTTTCTGGCATTTGAGTACCCCTAAAAAAAAACATATTGAGTTCGTAAACCCAAATAGTATTATGTTTTGGTTGCGATTTCAAAGACGCAAATGCTTAATACTCATCTGTACAGCTTCATATTTATGCTTGCCTCATGTTTTTATCCTCATATGCAGGCTCATTCATATACAGTACAACTGATGTTAATGGTTTTGGGATCTTGGCTACTTTACCTTAATTATTTCATTCCTTCACTTTTTGGTGAATTTCTTATCAGGGTGCTTCAACTTTGTATGGACCACACACATTAAGGGCCTATATTCAGGAGTTTAAGAAGCTTGCAACTGCTCTTGTCAATGGAAAGCCTGTTGAACCAGGGCCACAACCCCCAGATCTCTTGGGCAAGCAAATAAGCTTTCTAACGCCAGTTGTGCTGGATGCAACCCCTCATGGTGTCAATTTTGGGGATGTCAACCATGATGTTCCACCGAACTCTACATTTAAGAGAGGTGACATGGTGACAGTTGTCTTCTGGTCAGCTTGCCCACGTAATGACCTTATGACTGAAGGAACATTTGCTCTTGTGGAGCTCCTTCAGGGACAGGATACTTGGGTTCCAGCTTATGATGACGACGACTTCTGCCTCCGTTTTAAATGGTCAAGACCTTCAAAACTAAGCACTCACAGTCGGGCAACAATAGAGTGGAGAATCCCCAAGTCCGCCAGCTCTGGTGTATACAGAATCAGACATTTTGGTTCCTCAAAGAGCCTTATGGGATCTATACGTCATTACACGGGTTCATCTAGTGCTTTTGTAGTAGCATAATAATGGCTGTATTGTTTGTATCAGTATAGCTGTTTGTAAGACCATATTTCGTTCTTAATGTATGCCTAATTCATTGCCAAAATGTTTTTTTTATTATTATGACTTGATGCATATGACAATTTAATTGGCTGTTGTTAATAAGTAGTCCCATAATTATTTGATTATCTTATATGTTTAATTTTATTTTCAATCAATAAGTGATATGTCATTTGATATATACAACAATTTTATGCATATAGTACTATTTAATTAGTTATCATGGGTTCAAAATTTTATTTATGAATTCATGTCATATATGAAGGTGGTTGTAGCATACAAATGTTAAGAGTATTTGTTCTAGCAATCTGAATTCGAATGTGAAGCTTAGAAGGAAGAGTTCATCCATTGTGCTGCAAACAGAGAATAATCATGACTAGTTATTGATGGCAAGGATAAAATCTTGAGGCCAATGTGCGACATTTTAGAAACTCTTGTTAATATATGAGTGCGTATTTACTAACAAGGAAAGATAGTCATTTCAATTTTCATTTTTACTTTTTTAAAATAAGATGAAAATGGAACAAGGATATAACAAATTTGTGAGTTATTATCATTGATTATTCCCATATATTTTTTATACTGATTTTTTTTTCAAATTGATAACAATTACAAAATTATCCATAATTTTAATATTTTTTTAAAAAATAATCATTATTACTTTTAAAACATTTAAGTAAATTCATAAATTTGTTATGGTTTTAGTAAGTTTTTTTTTTAATAAACACAAAGAAAGAGGTTAAATTTTACATTCTATTTTCTCTTCAATTTGAATCATGTTCATTATCATTTTGATAAATATCGTTACAAATTAATCAACTGACCCTCAATGTTCTATCTCTAAAAATTATGGGGAAATTGTGAAGAAAACATCCATGTCGTGATAGTGTGAAAGGGCAAGGATAATATGTGTGCTAATTGAATAACAATACTATTTAACATAACTCCTTTTGTAACATAAATAACATGTTGGGAATAATTTGGCCATTCAGGTATACTCCTGTTCAATAACTAGATACCTTATTTAAACTTTTTCTTAGTAATGTTTGCTTATGTCTACCACAAAATATTAGATGCTTGAAAAATAAATTCTTATATTTGAAGGCCATGAATGTGAATTTACTCTAAAAATAGGCCACTAAAAGTAGGAATTTTATTTCTTAATTCTTTTTTAATTGTTTTACATCAATGTTAGTGTTTGTTCTTCTTTTCTTCTATAGTTGCTTCAGTTTTTCTTGTTTTTGTACTGAAGATGAACTGAATGTTGTCAGGAAGTAATGATTCTCCCAATTGAAGCAACCAGGTTTGAGGAAGCATTAGAAATAGGCACAAAGGTATTTTGTAAATCTCATTTAAATATCTTTGTTGTATTTAAATCCAGTTATATAAATCTTTTTATTTCTATATGATCTAGTTATTCAATTGGTATCACTTTTATCCAACTTTTAAAAAAATATTAGTTTTTTTACATTATAAAAAAAACATATTTATACTGTATTTTTAAATAAGTAAAAAAACATGTTTTTTTATGTTATAAGAAAAAAAAGTGTATCAATTTAAAAATGAGATTTCGAGGAGGTTATGTTATGCAATTATTTTGAAAAAGAAAAAAGGTTTTAATTGTTTCTCTATGATGTTTGTTATCTGCAAAAGAAAAATATTAATTGTTTCGCAATCTTTGGCCTTTTGTTTTATTTCAGATTGTATGTTGCTTTTACTAAAACAAAGATATATAGAAGAAAGGAGGTTCGGGAGGTTTTATATCATTTTTTTTTTCTTTTAAAACTCTAGTGAATCTAATTGAAAGGTTTTCTACTTGGCTGTTTAATTAAGCAAACTTATGTGCTCGTTAAACTATGATTTGAGATAACATGGGAACTTTAGTATAATTTAAAAGTACTTCTCTTTGGACCTCATAGGAAGGTAATTCCAGAGAAACTAGTAAGTTGTAATATCAATCGGACCAGACCTTTTCGGGAAGCAATAATTCTGATTTAGTAATTGGGTTCTACTTATTCTGCAATGACTTGCTGAAAATTTTTAATGAAGAAAGGTGGTTTAAAGTGCCTGAGATGGGATTGGACCCAATCATTTGGCTTGATTTTTCACATAATATAGTTCATATATATAATGTTTGTTGATTTTTTTTTTTTTTAAGGATTTTACATGCTTCCTTGAAATGCTCCTGAGTGAACTTGCATGGTAAACACAAATAAAAGCCACAGCATAGATGACTTCAATTAAATTCTATTTTGTTGGCCCGTCATCTACTTTAACTGGTCAATAAGATATGAACGGTGCAGGCATCCACTTTTGTACCCATTAACTGCATGGATGTGTAATAATTTAATATATAATGTTGTTATCATCTTACAAATGGATATACCCCTATCTGCACCATTGGTTGTACCGTGTGTCCTGTGGCAAAGACACATAAACTTCCTTTTGTTTCAAAAACATGGTTTAGCTATTCATGTATTTGATCTTGTTTACATGGATATTCGAACTTCTCCAATTTTATCCAACAATGGTTCAAAATATTTTTTTGCTTATTGTTGATGATTATGGTAGATTTATATGAATCTATTTTATGCATATAAAAGACCAAACTCAATCTATTTTCATGTCTTTTATGCAAATGGTTGAAGGGATATTTTCTATTAAAATCAAACAAGTCCAAATCGATGGAAGAGGCGAGTTTCACTTTTTCACTAGGCTACAATCTATAGGTCTTATTCATAAAGTTATTTTGCCCCCACATCTCTGAACAAAATGGTGTGATGAAGGATAGAAATAGGCGAGTTGTTGAAAAAGGACTTGATCTGTTGTTTCAAAGTTCTGTTCCTCAACAAATTTAGACTTACTTTCGAGTGAGAGTTTACACTATTGACCACCTTGTTTGCTTTAATTTTCAAAGTTTCCTGTCAATTGTTTTATGACAGATTACCATATTATAATTTTCTTAAGGTATTTGGATCTTTGTGTTTTTCATGCCTTCGTGGTTTTAACAAAACTAAATGTAGCCTAAGTCATCTATTTTTATATGTCTTGGGTATGCTCCTCAGCAAAGAGGTTGTCTTTTTCTTGATATTTCTAGCCAAAAGATTCTTACTTCTTATCGTATCACTTTTCATGAGATCACTTTTCCTTTTGCCAGCCTACACTCTGATCAACATAGTACACCAATTGAGATTGTTCATTCTTTTTTTCCTACTCCTATGTCAAATTGTTTTGATCTTTGCATTAACTCCAAAACATCTACTCCTAATGTAGCTTCTAGTCACCTGTTGGTTCCAAACATACCCTCTCTCACATCATATTTGCTTGTTGTTGAGTCTTTGTCTTCACCACTTAACTCTTCTCATCTTGATCTTGCTAATACCTCTCCCCCTCATACTTATAATATCTTCTCTCTTGATCTTGTTTCCACCATCCATGACATTGAAAACAACTCTCACTCTTCTAGTCACACTAATAAACACCTTATAGTTACCAAATCCTAAACAGGTATTTTTAAACCAAAGATGTTGTCTTATAGTGCCATTTCTATTGTCATGCTTCCTCAATCCTCTTGTTATGAAAAGGCTAATTGCATTTTTTAGTAAAAGGAAGCAATGTAGCTTGAGTTTAATACTTTGGTCAAAAATTGTACATGGACTTTAGTTCCTAAGCCAAAAGGTTACAAGTTTATTACTTGTAAATGGGCATATCAAGTGAAGCTCAAATGTAAGTACTTTGGATAAATATAAATTACGTGTAGTTACAAAAATATGGGGTGGATTATTAAGAGACTTTCTCTCTTATGGTTAAACCATAAACTATTTGAGTGGTGCTTAAAAATTCATTGACTTCAAATATGATAACAAAAAACTTGATGTCAATAATGCTTTCCTAAATAAGACGCTGGTCTATATGTATTAGTCACATGGTTTTGAAGATAAGTATTCACCTGATTTGGTTAACAAACTCAACATAGCACTCTATGGATTTAAACAACTCCTAGAACATGGTTTCAAAAGCTAACCTCCATTCTTACTGCTTTTGGTTTTGAGCATTCAAAGGTTGACAGTTCTATGTTCTTTCAAAGGTTTGGCATACATATGACTATTGTTTTCATTTATATCGATGACATCATAATCACAGGTAGTAATAATTCCTATCTTAAAAAGCTTATTGCTTTGTTAACAATTATTTTGCATTAAAGGAGCTTATTGACTTAAGTTTCTTTCCTGGCATTGAAATTCATAGAGGTAATGGTGTCTTATATATTGATCAACACAAATTTATCATTGATTTTCTATTAAAACATGATCTTGACTCTACCAAACCTATTTATACTCCAAGGACTTCTGGTGCACCAATTTCCAAATTTGATAGTACTATTTTGGCTGATGGCACTCAGTATAGATGAGTTGTGAATGCATTATAGTATTATGTATTTATTAGGTCTAATATTTCTTAGCAGCTAAATGCATACTGTTGTGTGTTTTACAACACACATAAAATTGTGCAAGCATACACGGTCACAAGTAATAAAGATTTGTAAGTAAAGATCGTTCCCACGGAGATTTGTTACTACAGTTTGTTGAGTACTAAAATTGTTTCACTCTGATTTTATCCAAAACAATCGTTGGTATGAAAAAAGTTAAGAAAATAAAAGAAATCTAGGATTGCAATTTTTCACCAAATTAATCCACTCTTATCATATTATTTGCTTTTGATTTATATTTTTTAGTACATTTAATTTGTCAACCGAAAACTTCTATTTTTATTCATACATCTCTTCCGAGCTCCGTATAAACACACCTTGTTAAATTAATTTACTATATCTCTATGATAATTAAATTCACCAAGATTCATTACGTTCTAAGTTTTCAAAAGTTCACACATACAATTAGGGTATATTCCTATCCTTCATCATACATGTCATTCTATTTACAAGCAATACACACAAAAATGCCTCTTTCAAGTTTATTTATATGCCACGGATCGTTTTGATAAGATTCGTAAATAATCAAAAAGCATTAAGCACAAAATAGAACGAATAAATCGAACGTCTTATAAATCTTTCAAAAATAATTAAAATCAAAGCTTCATAAATTTAGATCAAATGCAACCCTAGAAAAATTAAATTACTTCATAAAATTAAAATAAAAATTACAACAAGGAAATTAAGATAAAGAACATAGAAAATTAAAATATCACGAAACGAAATATTTGGCACACGCAGAACACAACAAAAGCCAAAAAATGGCTTCTACGTGTTCTGCAGTCCAACCCCTAATACCACAAAAATTCTAACCCAAGAAAAACTCCTAAACTACATCATAATATCACCTATTTATAGCTAAAAAATACATCTAAAATAATACATTTATTTACACGCGTAAAAAAATCATATCGAAAACAAAATCTGACATTTTCCCTTAAATCTGTGTCCACGCGAAAATAGAATTTCGTATTTTAATATAGGCGTGCAAGATGAAACAGAGGGCACCGTTTCTGATATTTTAAATTCAATCTGTGTGCCACGTGTCAGCATCTGATTCGCTGCAAGATTTACTAAGGCCGCGTGGAAGCATATCATTGGGTGAACAAACCGGTTGCATGCAGGAACGACGCATGCAAAAATGGCACACCGAACGTGGGAGACAACGGCTGGAACGGGGACTTGATCCTGTGCGTTCTAGTTCATTGTAACTTGCCACGTGCCTGAACATGATTTTCTTTAATATAAAGTGTGACACGTGGCAGATTATGGCTCGTGAAATAACTGGGTGCACGTGGATTGACCGCACGGGAAAGGGGCGCGCGAAGGTGGGGGACAGGTCTGCACGGCGTCAGACGGGTGGGTCCCACACTGCACGCCGGCCTGCGCGGCAGGTGGGCCCCACTCGGGCACCGAGCCGCGCGATGGAGGAAATCCCTGCACCCACTCTCCTTGGTCGGGTTTGAACAGCACGCGCGCATCCGAACCGTTGATGCGTTGATCTGACGGTCCAAAATGACGCGTGCATAACGGCGCGTGGAATCTCTCTCCTGCGAAGAAAAATAACTTTTATTAATTATATTTTCACCCACAAATATATTTCAATTTACATTTTTAAACTTTGTTTAATTCCAATACAGCCCTTTAGTAATTTTAAATTAAGTTTTAAACTTTTAACAATTAAAATTAAGCCCAAATTTAATTTAATTTATATTTTCAACATTTATAAATTGCAATTAAATACTCATTTATTTTGAAATTATATTTTTTGACAAAAACTTGCAATTAATTACGTTTTCGATACAAATTATTTACTTTTCATAAAAAATATAAAAAAACAGTAAATACCAATTTATTCATCGAAAATTAACTAAAAACATTAAGAAAATAGCAATTACAATTAATAAATTAGGTGAAAATAAGTGTATAAAATACAGTTATCACATACTTAGATACCTAAAGGGAATAATGTATCATGGTACTACTTTGCATAAGGGTATGGATTTTACTTTCACTGGTTTCTCTGATTCTAACTGGGCAACATGCCCTGATGACAAAAAGAGTAACAGTGCCTATTATACCTTCTTTGGTGACAGCTTGGTGTCATGGTCTTCCAGTAAGAAAAAATTGGTTCTCATTCCTCTACATATGCAAAATATCGAGCATTGGCTAATGCATATGTTGAGCCTATCTAGCTTTAATCAATTCTTATGGAGCTGCACATTTCTCTCCTTAAAATGAAACATGTCAAACTTGGTTGGCACTTTGTGTGTGATCAAGTGATTGTAAGTGCTTTGGATGTGCAATTTACACCTTCTATTCATCGGCTTGCATATGCATTGCCTGAGCTCCTTCCATAGTCACATTTTTGTTCTTTACATCTAAAATTCACAATTCTTCCATCTTTATGAATTTGAAATGGGTAATGAGCTATGATGATTATGCTAGCAGTTAGTTAGTTATGCTAGATGTCATATTTATTATGGTATCTATCAATGATAGTTTTTAATTTCATATTAAGAGCATTTAGTTAATTGTCATTAGCTATATATCAACACTCTCTCTTACAATTGTATAATAACATTCATTATTACAATTCAATACAAACAAGATTAGAATTCCTCTTAGTCTTCTACTCTTGGTATTAACATCACCTCTATTGTGTTCCTACATCATATCCAACATAGTTGTCCAAAGGATTTCTTCTGGTGCTCCCCAAGATGCACCAAACTGCTTGCTTACCACCAGCTAAACTTTTGGCT
The DNA here is from genome assembly GCA_033030585.1 of Hippophae rhamnoides. Lineage (NCBI taxonomy): Eukaryota > Viridiplantae > Streptophyta > Magnoliopsida > Rosales > Elaeagnaceae > Hippophae > Hippophae rhamnoides. The sequence continues at coordinate 4,306,625 of CM065431.1, forward strand.
TCTTGTCACCCTATGATATAGGTATAAAGTACTACCCGGACTCAAAATTTTCTAATAAGTTTGGACAAAATTTCAAGTCGATGGAAGATATGATACAGATTATTGAAAACATTGTAGCGGTATATGATCCTCAACTTTACTTTTGTTACTATATCAATTGGGGTACTTGTAAGGTACCAAACAATTTTTTGCATTAATACATGTTAAGGTGTCTAAATTAAACTTACTAAAGAATAGGAAAAGATTGATTGCATTCCATTTTATTCATATTATTAAAAATTATTACAATTCTAAAAGCCAATTAAGAAACTTGAAACTTGAAGAGATTTTGAGCCGCTCATAGTTTTTAGATATGTATTAGATAAATAATTTGTAGAGTAAAGAGTTTGATATCACTAAAGTTGTGTTTAACTAATTGAAATGACGGTTCCTAGTGAAAACCCGTTATTTTACTCAAACTTTAATAGTTCCACCAAGCTTTCTACTTTTGGTGTTTGAATTTATGCATTTTATTTCCTCGACATGATCTGCTAGTTAAAAATGAGGGTTCTACATCTTTATTCTTATTTTTTGTTTTCTATCGACATTCTTTTTGATGACGTAGATGATGATGTATCTCCATCTTCTAGATCTCTAATACAGTATATGTATTTGTGATCCCTAGTGATTTTTTTGACGTAAAAATAAAATATATTCTTGTTTCTTGACAAATTTTTAGATTTTTATTATTAAAATTTGTTTCAAACTTACTGATTTTCTCATCACATTCTTTAATAAGGGTCATATTGCTATGAAAAATTATTATAACTTTACTAGTCTTGTAGTTTACCTTGACTTTAGAAGAATTATCAATTTTCTGAATCCATATAAATTTGACTTAGTGTCTGTCATCTTAGAATACAGAGTTCATATATGTTAAATTCTTTTTTTCTAAAAGCGCCTTTGGTTTTAGGACTTTTCTATTAGTGTTAGAAATCCCTAATTTGATAAAATGGTAGGGACTAGTATAACTTTTTTTCATTGCAATCCATGAGTAAACTAAAAAATTTGAGATAGATAGACTTGTCACCTACTCTAATTTTCTTCTTAAAATTTTAGATAACCTTGTTAAAAAAAATTAAAAAATAATTGAACTTATTTATATTAACTCCTATATATCGACTCTCAATCAAATATGCATGGAAAGTTTTATAAACAAAATTAGATCAATTCCTTTAAGAATATTAAATTTACTTTCTCCAAGAAATTTTTTTGTGGTATAAACTTTCATATCTTCGATATGTTCCTGGATAAATTTTCTGGCTAATTTATATAGATCTAAATATTATGGTTTACTTAAATTCATGTATTAATCTTTTTGGTCTTCAATGACCAATGCATTCTTGAGGATATTTTCCTGAATGGTACCGGTGGTCGTACTAACTCAACTGTCTCTATGAGAGGCATTTCTTTGAATAGTGCAAGTGATCATACTATCTTTCCTAAGGTCTTCAACCTACTTGGTGGGAATAGTTGTTATTATAATGTTGCAAAGTAATTTTTAACTATATCTTCCGATGTTAGTAGTTTTAATACTCTATAGTTTGCATAACTACATTCAGCTTCTATTCTGTTAGTGAAAGCTTTTGAGTTATTCTACTAAATTTGATAATAACTTTGCTTGCTTCAAGTCAGTTGTTGTAAATTCATGGTTTTGGACCATTATAGATCACATAAGTCTTTTTTGGTTTTCTTTTTCTCCTTCTTCATCCCAATTGAGATTTTCCTTTTTTTCTTTCAGAATTGTTACTCTTTTTTGAAATATTAGTTTCTTCCTTCTCATTTTTAATATTTTCTTTACAATTTTACATTTTTTAGAATAAATCTTTGAGGTAATTTCATCTTTAGAGTTTTGGGACTCTAATGCTAATTTTGAGCGGTTAAGTTCTTCCTGTTTAATTCATATTTCTAAAATAGACTTCTCTAGGTATAAAATCTTGAGTTATTCTTAAAGGATTCTTATCTAATTTTCCTTTATCTTGATCTTCATATCAAGATATTCCATTCCAACAAGAACAAAAATAGTTAAAGGTGCTAATTTTCTTATAAGGGCATCTGCTAAACTATTCTTATTTTCTAGAAAATATTTGACATCAAAATTATAGTGGTCAAATCATTGTTTTCATATGAATAACCTTCATTATTTATCATTAATCACCTGCAATATTAGTTCTTAAAAAATAACCAAAATTCTAGTTTTCGGTTATGACAATGAATTCGAAAATTATTACATATATCGCAAGTTTCTTAATAGTTTTTTTATAATTAAGTATTCTTTTTCATTATTGCCATAATTTAATTCCAGACAAAGAAAAGATTCTATTATGTTTCAACAAAAATATTCATCTTTATTATCTACTTTTGCTTTAAAACGATTCTCCAATATTCATAGTAAGTGTCTGTTTCAATCATCATTTAATTATCTAGACTTGGTTGGTATAAAGTTGATAAAGCTTTTACTTGTGATTTTATTTATCTATGTATAAAGTATCTTATTCTGATCATTTTCAAATATGATCTTTTTCAATTTTATTTATAAAAAAATTCGCATTTCTATAAGTTTATTGATGTATGCTTCAATATATATTAAACATCCTACGAGTTTTTGTAATTGATTTGTCTTTTAACTTACTAGGAAATCCTTGAAGGTTATTTAGTACGTGGTTGTAATTATATTTTTCATCTTCAATTTCTAACTCTAAATATTTAATTTTTTGTTGAGTAATTAATACTTTCTTCTTAAAAAGTATGATGTCTTCTTTATTGGATTCTTGTAGAATATTAATAATATCTAAATAATTTTTATTTAATTCATTACTGAAAACTAAAATATCATCTATGTAAACACAGTAAATATTTTATAATTTCTTAAAATTGTTGTTCATGTACCTTCGAAAGATACATGAAACTTGTTTTAATACAAATGGTACAACAAATCATTGGAATTGTCTTTGAAAGCCACTAATTGTCTTTAGTTTTTGAGATTCCTCATCTAGTCTTGTTTGTCAAAATCTATTATTGCAATCAAAACTTGAGAAGTATTTCTTCTGTTTTATTAATGATAATAATTCTACTTTATTTGGAATAAAATATTCATCATCAGTGAGTTCTTTATTAAATGCTTTGAAATTTATTACAAGTCTCTCTTTTTTTTCCTCTTCTTTTTTCCTCTTCTTTTCCAACTAAAAATGTTGGACTAGAGTAAGGTTAGTTCTTTAGTATTATGACTTTTTGTTTCAAAAGTTCTTAATTTTTTTTCAAACTACATCATGTCTTTTGGAGTATAAATCATGAATTTTACTTTAATGATTTTGTTAGAGTATCTAAGTTTTATGTTAACAATTATTTTAGATTTATTTACTTATTATTTTTAATACTTTTTTTGATAAGAAAATAGTTTTATTTCTCTTTTATTTTTGTTGCTATCTTTCATCTATCTTTCCATGTTTTTGCATAAAAATTAAATTTGATACCGTCAAAGTTTTTCTTACTTTTGACACATAAATGATTTAATATTGTTAGAATTATTTTATCTAAATATTGTATAAAAAGTTAATATGAAAATCATTTCTTGTTAAGTTAACTCCCGTTTGTTGTTGATATATGATAGGAATATAAAATTTCTCTCTTCATATCATTATATTTATATATTTTAATACTTTAGAGTTCTTTTGAGAATACATATCTATTAGTTACATATATTCTAGCTCTTGTATCTATATATGTATGTGAATGAAAACTTATGTAACCCTTAAATTTTAATCATACTTTAATATAAATATTATTTGGATTCGTAATACTATATAAATTATTCATCTTTTGATAAAAATATATTTATATTCAGAGTTAGTTATTTCTTCTTTAGTATTAGATAAATACTACAAGTATCATCTATATTCGATTTCTAAGTTGGTTCTAATTACATCTTAAAACCTTTTTCTAAGATTCTTGCTCTTTATGAAGATTCTTTTTTATGTTGAAGCATGTTAAGACATTTATTAGTGTAATATTTTTCCTCATTACAGATCCAACGTTTACATTTATCATATCATCTTCATCTTTGTACAAAAAATTTCATCATAATACATTCCTAGTTCTTCATCTAAATGGATTAATACACTAATTAATATTTCTATGTCTCTATTCTCAAGGTCTATAAATTTCTTCCAATTCTTTTTTATATTCTATTAAACTAGGATTATAGCTTCTTCTTTATCTTTAAATTTTTCCTCACCTTTTCTTTTCTCATTCTTAAGTATCAATATAATTGATCTCTTAAGTAGTTATTTCTTTAATCTTACAAATTAATAAAACTTATAACCTATAGTTTCATTGTCTCTGCATATGGTATTTATGTCCTATACCAATCCTGTAAATTATTTATGTATGCCTTATTATAATTTCTTATTATAACTATATTCTCTTATTTCTTTTATATGTTCTTTTTGTTTTTTATTTATGACTTATAAGGACTTGATATATAATTTTTGTGTTATATTTGTTATTTCTAATAAAAAATTAAAGTTTTCATTGTTGCTATTTGATTTTATGATATGCTTATTAGGCTTCCATTACAATCTAATTATATAGCTTATATTTTATTTTTGCACATTATTAATATAATAGTAGTATTATTTTCTCTCTAATATTACGTCATGGATTAATTATTTCATTTGTTTAACTTCTAATTTTAGTTCTGCCACCTCTCTTTCTTTGTTAGAAGTTTCTTTTTGAGGATCTATAAAGCTAAATCTTGATATTTTTTGTTTTAATATTTGCCTAATTTCTTTAATTTTTATCTATTTTTATGAATTCATTATGTCCATATATTGAACTATTATTATTATTTGTTAATGAATATACTACTATGTGTTGTACTAAAAATAGATGATTTCTTTCTTTCATTAATTATCCTCTTTCAAATTCATATGCTAAAACTAATATTTGATTTAATTTCTTATTATTAATATTAATAGAAAGTATATGATATGTTGTGAATTTTAATTTCTGGTATTATTGAGTTCTATTGATCTTTCATAATAAATCATTTTTTATTTATTATTCTATTATATAGAAGTGCTATTTTTATTGATATATCAATTTATATTCTAAAATATATTTTTATTAATATTTTGATTTCTCATAAATAAGCATATTCGATTTTTTTTTTATTTTTTTGAGAAATTTTTGATAATTTATGCATAATGATTTCTTTATCAATTAATAGTATATTATACATTTTTTTACATGTATAATATCAATACTCATTTCTTTATTACATATTCTATAATAAAATTTTACTTAGAAATGTTTTTATTATTCTTAAGAATGATAAAAATTTAAATCTATCTCTTTTCTTAAGATTTAATCTTATTTTTTGTATTTTTTCAAAAAAAATACTAATTATCATTTATTATAAGAAACATCATCAAATTTTTTGTGCTTTTATTTCTAATATTTATACCATTTTTATTTATATAAAAAAGTTATTATTAACTTTCATTAAATTAAAGAGTATTTGTGATATTTTTATAAATTTAAAAATATTTACAATAAATATTATGGATATTATCTCAAATTTAAAGGTTACATTGTTATTTATTATCATAATAATTTGCTTGAAACAATTGACTATTTTTTTCATCGTCGGAACATATAGGGGTGTCCATGGTCCGGTCCGGTCTGGTTTTTTTTTTTTAAATCTAACCGGACCGAACCGTTCATATTACTAGAACCGGACCGGACAGTTTGAAACGATTTTAAAAAATAAAAATCGGACCGGACCGTTTGACTTATAAAACCGTTCGGTCCGGTTTAGTTCCCGGTTTGGTTCGATTTTTTTATAATTTAATGAAGAATAATGTGAAATTTTTAATATATTATTAAACCGGTCCGGTCCGGTTTGAACGGTTTAAAATTAATACAAACCGAACCGGACTGTTTGATTAATAAAACCGTTCGGTTTGATTCAGTCCGGTCCGATTTTACGGTTTGGTCCGGTCCAATCCAGTTTTTGGACACCCCTAGGAACATATCACAACATGAATTATTTATGCAAACACATTACGAGCATGATCGTCATCCTTGTTATTTGTTACAAAATATTAAATATCATGATTATATAATCTTTATACAATTATATATTTAATTATACAATTAGATTTTTTCGTAAATAATAAAGATATTACGATTAGAAATTTTATTTCACTACTAGGTGTGAGATTAAATTATAATAGACACTTAATTTAATATGTATGAATTTTTAATTTTAGAATTATGTATTTTAATTTTTTCTTTCATTAAATAATATTTTTTAAATGTAAGAAAATATAAAAAATAAATTAAATATTAATTTTAAAAAAATTTATAATAAAATTATTTTGATATGTAAATAAATTATATATTTTTTAAATATAAATTAAATTTTTAAATAATTATGATAATTATTTTCTAACTGTATTATATAAATTATCATTAAATATTATATCAATTAAATACATATAATTTAATTCAATATATTTAAACTTAATATAATACATTACATGCATGAAATATAGTAAACATCAATAATTGAGATATAAATACGGAAAAACATGAGTACATGACAAGACAAAGTTGGGAAAAGAATTAAAATCAAATTGAAAAATAAATAATATAAATAAATAAAATTGTTATTTGAGGGCCAAAAATTAGAAAAATTATAAAAATATTATTAAAATGTATAATAATATTTTAATAAAATTAAATGGAATAGAATTATACATTTTTTTAATATTAAATTAATTTAAATAATTATAGTACAAATTCAACAATATTTAATTGATAACGTTATGTAATAACTTTTTTTAATAGAAAAAATATGAATTAGATATAAGTGTTATTATTTTAAAAAAATTATAAAAATAATATCTCTAAAATTTATAATAATAAAAATAATATTCTAATAATATTAAGTGATATTTAGTTTGATGATATTTAATATTTAATGAATTTAAATAATTATAGTTTAATTTAAATGATATTTAATAACGTTATTTTTATTATTTTTATAAGATATAAATATGTAATAAAAAATATATTTTTATAAATACAAATTCTTCTGAAAAAAAATCTTGGGCATAAAACCAAGCTAAAAATAATAATTAAGCCAAGCTCCTTCGGACTTTACCTCTCAAAACTCTCGGCGTCCACAATTCTTTATTTCTCTTTCACCATTCCCGAACAAAAGAGGGAAGAAAATAAAACTTTTCCCTCGGTTTTATTCTCATTTTTTTCCATTTGTTGAAATCACATTCTATATCTCATATTTAAATCCCGCAATTCGCTTAGTTCAATACAATTTAATAGTATTATGCATGTAAAATTCGGCAAAAATAATTAATTTCACGGTATCCAAACAAGAATTTTCTCGGAAAGTGTAAGCAAAAAAGCAAAGATAGAAGAGGATCATGAAGGTGCCGAACCGTGCATTCACGATAGGGCTCATAACGTTCTGGTACTCATCCAATATTGGTGTAATATTGTTGAACAAATTCTTGCTGAGCAATTATGGATTCAAGTACCCGATCTTCCTGACATTGTGTCACATGATGGCCTGTTCAATTCTCAGCTACATTGCAATTTCTTGGCTCAAGATCGTTCCGTTACAGAGCATTAGGTCTCGCGTTCAGTTCTTCAAGATCTCCGCTCTCAGTCTCATCTTCTGTATGTCGGTCGTCGGTGGTAACATCTCTCTTCGTTATCTTCCTGTGTCATTTAACCAAGCTGTCGGTGCTACGACGCCGTTTTTCACAGCTGTGTTTGCGTATATAATGACCCTCAAGACAGAGAGCTGGCTTACGTATATTACTCTCGTTCCTGTCGTTGGTGGTGTTGTTATCGCCAGTGGGGTAAGTTTTGTTTTGTCTGCTTATTTATTTTTATTCGGCAAACGTTGGTTTAGCTCATGTTACGTAAGTCAAAAAAAATTTAATTTATGGTTTTAATATTTTTTAAATGATTATTTTTATTATTGAATTTTTTTTAATTTAATCTAAATATTTAAATGATATATATTGTAAATAAAATATTGAATTCATAATTTCATGTGTTGTGTAAGTAATTAAAATTATATAATCAAATTTATTAATTTTTGTCCAATATAATTGATTAAAGATATTTTAATAATATAAATATTTAATTAAAATAAATTTTTCATATATAATTAATATTTAAGATTTATTTTTAATCCCTCTGTTTTTTATTTAGCATTATATAAGACGTATACTTTTTAAATGTTCATACGTTAAAAAATACAATGTACATATTTTTCATTAAAAAAAATTAAATGATATAAATAATTTTATCATTAAATACTAGAGTATATAATTTTTTTACCCTAAATAACATGTAATAAACGGATGATTTTTACTCTCTTATTATTACCAACAATAGAAAATTGGATTCAGATATTAAGAAGAAGAAGAAGAAGAATAAATAGGATCTCATACTGTTTTTGAGTGTAAAAACAAAATCATGTAGCGTTTATGCTTTGCAATAAATGAAATTTTATGTGAAAAGCCTACCTGTTTCTTAAGCAGGGATAGTTTTTGAGTGAAGGAGATCATATATGTCAGGTAACTGATTAGAATGCTTATTTTTCTTTCGTATGCATGAGTGAAGGGAGAACCAAGTTTTCATCTCTTTGGGTTCATAATGTGTATTGGTGCTACGGCAGCGCGTGCTCTCAAAACAGTGCTTCAAGGGATTTTGTTGTCTTCTGAAGCGTAATGAATTTAATCACTTATCTTAGAAATTTTATTTTATTGTGAACTGCAGCTAAGAGCTTTTCATTGATTAACTTTTCAGGGAAAAGCTTAATTCCATGAACCTCCTTTTGTACATGGGTCCTGTAGCTGTTATTGCCCTTCTTCCAGCTGCAATTTATATGGAAGAGGACGTTGTTGGAATCACAATTGCACTGGCTAGAGACGATGTAACGGTTTTGTGGTATCTATTCTTCAATTCTGCTCTTGCATATTTTGTCAATTTGACCAATTTCTTGGTTACAAAACATACCAGTGCCTTGACTCTCCAGGTAACTGAATTCCTTCGTTACATTTTTGGTTGCTCTCCTCTCTTTTGTATAAATGTTTCATACGTCTTTTTCTAAATGGCTTCTGTTTGGCCCGTCCCTTTCATTTCTTTTCTTCTTCTTTTTCTAATGTTTTTCGTTTCTTTGTTATAAGTCTAATCGTAGAAATATATAGTAATCGGCATTAGTTTAAAATTCAAAACAAATTATTTCAGTTAGGATATTTATATTTAATTTCTTTTTCCTTTTATTTATATTATAAAAGTAAGAAAATTATGTAACATTTATATTATTTGATTACAATCAACAATTTTATTATACACTATAATAATTTCAATCAGAACTTGGTTAATCTAATCTAATCCCTTAGATCAAACCAGTAATCTAATTATGATCGAAACAAGTACATAATTTAATCCTTTAGGTCAAACCAATAAGTATTCAGAGGAGACTAATATTAGTCTTGAAGGAGGACACAATTCGTCGATACAACTCACCGTTGAAAAACTCAACGAGAAGAACTACCATAGGTGGGCACAATCAATAAAGCTAATAATTGATGAAAAAGGGAAACTTGGTTACCTTACCAATGATACTAAGATAACCCAACCAATCTTCGAAAATGGAAGTCCGAGAACTCTATGGTCATTTCTTGGCTTGTGCATTCGATGATCTCTACCATTGAAAAAACGTATATGTTTCTTCCTATTATGAGAGATGTATGGACAGTCGTTCGTGAGACATACTCATATGCCAAAAACTATTCCCACATTTATGAATTCAAAACGAAATTCTAGTAAATAAAGCAAGGGGCTCGCAAGGTCACAAATTATTATATGAAAACAGTGGGAGATCGTGTTCGATACAGGAAGCATATTGTGGTTCTGGTTATGTACCTAAGAATAATGAAATATTGTTGTGGCACTTTAGAATGGATCACCCCAATTTTCAATATTTAAGACTGTTGTTTCCGTCTCTTATTCTAAATAAATAAGCATCTTATTTACAATGTGAAATACGTGAACTTGCCAAACACCATCGAGCATCATTTCCAAAATCCACATATACACCATCCAAATAATTTACTCTAATTCACAGTGATTTATAGAGACCATTTGGATCCCGAATTGCACACATACGAAATGGTTTATCACATTTATTAATGATCACATTTGTGTATGTTGAGTTTATTTATTAAAAGATAAAACCAATACGTACTATGTTTGTTAATTTTCACTTTATGATTCAAACACAATTCAAAATCGCATTCAAATTTTACACTTGGATAACGGTATCAAATATTTTAATACTGGGGATTATCTTTGAAAAAAATAGGATTATCCACCAAACATCTTGCGTTTACACACCTCATTGAACGAAAAAATTGACAACTTTTGAAAGTCGTACGTTTCCTAATGTTAATCATAAATATGTCAAAAATGTTCTACGGAAATGCCGTATTGATATATGTATATCTTATAAATTGAATGCCAAGTCGTATCCTTTCTTTCGAAACACCCCTAAATAAACTAAAAACATACTTTTCTACCTCTCGCCTCATTTCTGACATCTCCCTCAAAGTATTTGGTTGCACAACATTTATTCATAATCATTCCCAAAATTGGAGTAAACTTTACCGTTGAGCGCTCAAACGTGTCTTTCTTGGCTATTCGCCTACTCAAAAATGATAAAAATATTATGATCCATCTACAAGAAAAAAAATTACCACCCTTGATGTCACATTCTTTAAACATGTACTATTTTATAACCAACCCTCTCTTCAAGGGGAGAACCTGAGTAAATATCAGTTTGTTCATGTCGACCTTTTATTTCCTAAAACTACTAGCCCAAACATTGGTCCTGAGCCTTGTACATCATCGCATCATTCTAATGTGTCATCTACAAGAAAAAATTTAAACACAGAGAGAGAAGTTGACCCACAAAGAAACAAAGAAATGCTTGTTTATTCACGGAGATCAAAATCAAAGTGTGTAGGGAAATTCACACTCGACGCACTAAAATAATCTTAACTAGTGATGGATCCAAGTAATCTTGAGTCCTTATTTCATCCAAATATCTCTAAATTTCCTACTAATGATTTACCCATTGCTATCAAAAAATAGAGTCGATCTTATACTCTTCATTCTATATCAAAGTTTTTGTCATACAACACCTTATCTCCCTAATTTCATGCTTTTTCTGCTAACCTTGACAAAATAACAATCCCAAAGAAAATTAATGAGGCTTGGGAAATTCCCAAGTGGAGGGAAGCTATAATGGAAGAATTAAAAGCTTTGCAGAAAAATGGAACCTGAAAAGTGGTGGATTTACAACGAGACAAAAAAAACCCAGTTGAATACTAGTAGGTGTTTACCGTAAAGTATAAAATTGATGGGATAGTTGAACGTTATAAAGTTTTTCTAGTTGTCAAAGGTTTTGCTCAAAAACTATGGTATTAACTATACCCAAACATTTGCACCAATAACAAAATTGAATACACTACGGGTGCTATTATCCTTGGCAGTAAACTTGGATTGGACCCTTCAACAATTAGACATAAAAAAACATTTTCTTCAATGGTGTATTAGATGAAGAAATTTACATGACACTACCACCAGCTTTCTGTAAAAATGGCTTGGAAAATGTAGCATGCAAACTAAATAAGTCTTTTAATGGGCTTAAACAGACACCGAAAGCATGGTTTGACACATTTGGAAAAGTGATAAAAGATTATGAGTATCAACAAAGACAATCATATCACATTATGCTCTTCAATCTATAAAAAAAGGTTGAAAACAATCTTAATTGAATACGTGGTTCACATAATACTTATCATAGATGGCTTAACTAAGACTGAGAGGTTAAAAAATATTCTTGCCTATAAATTTGAAAGGATCTTGGATAAATGCGTTACTTCTTAGCAATGGAAATCATTAGGTCAAAAAGAAATATTAGCGTTTCCTAACGAAAATATGTCTTTGATCTTTTGATAGAGATTGGTATGCTCAGAATCAAACCAAACGACACTCTAATTGAGGTAGGAAAGAAAAAGGGAAGATGATGGAAAACCAGATGAGAAAGATATCAAAGATTGGTTGGGAGATTAATATGCCTATCACATACAAGACCCGACATTGTATTTGCGATGAATATGGTGAGCCAACATATGCATTATTCTAAAGAAATTCATCTAAAGATGATACATCAAATCTTTAGATACCTCAAGGGCGTCCCAAGAAAAGGATTGTTCTTCAAAAAAACTGGAGAAAGAAAAATCGAAATCTTTACTAATGCAAATCAGGCCGGTAGATGATAAAAGATCTACTTCTTGATACTGTACGTTTGTTTGGGAAAACTTAGTGAAATGGAGAAACAAAAATTAAAACGTTGTAACATGAAGCATTGTAGAAGTGGAATTTCAAGCAGTTACACAAAAAATATGTGAATGGTTATTATTAAAGAAACTTCTAGAAGAATTACAAATCAACACAAAAGTCTCACTTAAAGCCTACTGTGATAATAAACCAGCTATCAACATCTCTCTCAACCCAATACAACATGATCAAACCAAATATGTAGAAGTAGATAGATATTTTATCAAAAAAATGTAAAGAGTAGAATAATCAGCATGACCTACCTCCCAACACAAGTATAGGCTACAAAATCTTCACCAAAGGGCTTCAGCAACAAACCATTGATAAATTCACAAATAAATTGAATATGATTAATATTTATGATTCAACTTGAGAAAGAGTATAAAAATCTTGAGTAATTTAGATTAGTTTGAAATTCAAAATAACCAACTGTATATATTCTTTCACTTAAGATATTTAGATTTAACTTTTATTTTTGATTTTTTTTTTGTGTATTATAAAAGAAGGCAAAATATGTAACATTTTTAATATTCGGTTATAATCATCAGTTTAATTATCCACTATAATCTACACTAATTCAATATAAATAAATAGAGCCCATGATAGAAAACATGGTACCATTCTCGCTTAGACTTAATGGTGAAAATAAACACAAGATGTAACTTTCTCAATTGTTATAATAAGAAAATAAAGAAAACTTCAAAAACCTTATAAATTAAGAATTTGTTTATTGTTTTGATTTACCTCACACTTATTTCAGAAAATAATGATTCTAGGATATTTGAATCAAACAAAACAAAATAACAATAAACCAAAAGAATTGAATCAAAAAACATAAACATTTAAATGGTTAGATCCTTAAAAATTATAGGCATAATGGGAAAATATATCCACTATATAATAATCGAAGTAAAACAATTAAAGAACATTTATAAAGGATAAAACCTAACACAAATAGATAATTTAATAATCATAATGCATAAAAGTGTATAATCATTGAAAGAGTAGAAAATGAGATGAAGAGCCAAACGACACAACAGAAACAAAGAAAATGAGAGAGCATAGCGATCACAAACCCTTCAAGGGTTATTTATACTTGCAAGTGAAATGTCCATAATACCCCTTGGTCCAATCCAGCCTTAAATGCCCATGGGCCTCGTAGAAACAATACAATAAGCCAACTAATTCCGGCCCAAGTCCAAGGAGGCCAAATATGTGGCAAAGACACAATAAGACAGATATTAGTAACATGACACCATAATATAAACATCTCCTAAATGCTCCCAGAGTGAGTCTATTAAAAGTAGTTCAAGGTTAAAGAACAGAAGAAACAAATAATGCTTTCAATGTGTATCTTTAATAAGAAGCGGTTTCAATATCTAAAATGTACCCTGAGTCCTGAATGTACTTCTAGAAAGAAAAGAAAAAATCTCATTTGATTCTAAGGCACTTTCTAACTGTCACTGTCAGAATCATTTTTACGAAGTCTCAAATATAGAAGTAAATAGATCCTAAAAACTAACAAATAAATTGATTTCTATTGCACGTATCCATAATGCACTTAATTACCAATTAGCAGTAACAAAGCTCTATCCAGATGAATGGCTTACAGCTAGAGGAGCTCATTTGGGAACATTATGTGAACCAATTATATTACACTGACTATTTGATTGTATACTTTTAAGGTGCTGGGAAATGCAAAAGGAGCTGTTGCTGTGGTTATTTCCATACTGATATTCAGAAATCCTGTATCAATAACTGGGATGCTTGGTTATGCTCTCACCGTAACCGGCGTCATCCTCTACAGTGAAGCTAAGAAACGTAGTAGTAAATAGGGAACTCTGTTCTTTTCCATCTTCTATCTTGGCAGTAATGAGCCTGTCAAACCCACTTTGTTAAGTGGTTTTATTTGTCACTGTTGTTTTTGTGGAATATTAGTAAATCAAGTTCTATCAGGTAATATTAAAGAATCAATTAGAGGGAAGACGGAAGAGTATAGAAGTTTCAGTTGCAGCTTCTTGGATTAGATTTTTCTTTCTTTTTTATTTGTTTCATTAAATTTTCTTGTGTGTAATTAGGACATTAATCATCGAAGAAAATATAATAATCATATACTCAGGGATTTTTTTATGTACGTCTTGATTAGTGCATATGTAATCAATTTAATGACATCTTATTAGATACTATGTCAGGGTATTTTCTGTTGCTGCATTAGAGAATGTAACAACATTGACAATGGTTCAATTTCAAAATTAGCCCAAACCAGACACTCTTGATTGCTCACTTCCACGATCAACCGATGCTCTCATCAATAACTCAATTCCTCACATCCACGGACCACAATACAAATCATGTCATGATAAATAAGTGGCTTTCTTACTATCATAGCAAAGTCAACTTCTAGGGTGAAGCAATTAGGATGACTAAGCAACCCAAAGGATCACTCCAGATCGAGACAATTAGGTCAGTAATAGCTTTAGTACATACCTTGCAATGTTTTTGTTTTCATTGCAAATATGTTCTATATAAAGGACACGGTACAATCATTCGCAAGGGTACGGGTACAATCTAAGGAATACAGAATATATGGAGCTCCTGTTTTCAACTGAGTTCCTCAATTCCAAAACCATAAAACAAAAGGATTCATGAGCACTGAAAGAAGTTCTAATTGTTTAAACTACAAAGTCTACTACCCAAGACTTGACTAGGAAAACCATCTAAAATTCCATTTTGATGGCTTACATGCACAAGTCGATGTAGTAGAAACACCTCCAACACAAACCCTACAGCAAAGTGTCATCAAAATGGACTCTCAAATTTGACACGACACTCCACAATACAGATTCAAACTGAAGGCTTTGTCTCATCTTCATCTTCTTCTATCTTAGGAGCCAAGTAAAACCTAATATGACCCATCTCTGCAATTTTGTATTCAACAACAACAGGCAACTCTGAAGACAAGCTTATTGTAACAGTGTTTGATAATGGGGTTGCCTTTGTAAAAGAGTTCATGTATCTCAAAGCAAATGTCAGAGAAACTGGCTCGTTCATCTCAATGACTGTTGCTTCTTCTGGCTGTAAGTCACAAATCAGCAAATAACCACAAGTTCTTAGTGCAAAAGAAGAACAATTCAGGTATTCATCTATTTCAAAAATGCATATCAATAAATATGACAACGCAACAAATAAAACAAAATAATTTATACCTTATCTACGGTAGTATTCTGCCTGCAAACTATATTAGCAGTCCCAATATCACCTCTTGTGGAGAATTTTACACCCTCCTTAGTAACAGAGATTACAACTGCCAACAAACAACATACATCCATAATGTCATTTATTCAAAGTTGTGAACAAACAAGTTTCAACGCCACAAATTTCTCTAGGAAAATTCTCCCCATTTCGAATTGTGACAAGACATCAACTAATGTGGAAAAATGTGGCTGAATGAAATAGTTGAATCCACTTTAACATCGAATCACATGGTCACTTAAGTTGAGATATCATATCAATTGTGATAAACAAGTACCCATTCCTTAAGCAGACAAATGGAGGTCTTACCAGTATCACCAATGCTGCTAAGGTCTTTGCATATCCTAGCAAACTCAGCAGAAGGCATCCTAACAATAGCATGGAACTCTGCCTCTGGAATCCCAAGGTGCTCACTATCTATGTCCATCAGTTTCATCTCAAAATCAGAAATTTTGTCTTGCGCTGTAAACAATTACCCACAAAAGATTAATTTATAAAAGTAAAACATACAGATAGTGAGCACTATTGAAGGGTTATAATCACAAAAATATCACATCTTATGTGAAGTTCATATAATTTTACTACAAAGAAAAATATCAACCCAAAAATTTTAAATTAAACTTCATCCAATTAGACACTATTGGAGGGTTATTTTTGTTATGAGTTTTAAGAATTTTATTTTATGTAATTTCACTAGATATTATGCATGTGGCTCTAGCTAAATAACTACTACCAAAAGGGCTATCAAGCTTGTTAAACTCATTGCTCTTTTGCCAAAAAGAGATCAATGACATTATATCGAATTAGAAGACATCCAGATCTAATTACCCAAGAAACGAATTAATTAAGTGGCAATCTAGCCCTCAAACTTAAAAGGATACCAATTAACAACAAATAAAATAAAGTTTGCACAAAATATCACAAATGAAAAATAATTTAAACATTATAGCTAAAAAATTGATGATGAAATTTTTTGATCAAAGGAATAACAAAATGCATAGTTTTTTTTAACAATTTTATTATATTTTAATTAAAAATATAACAAATTTACACATAAAATTTAAGCTTAAAACATTTTACACTCAAAAAATGAGCTTAAAAGAAAGTTGAAAAAGGGAACTACATTTTAAATATAATAAAACTCAAAAATTACAAAATTTAAAAATTTAAAAATACATTTTTAATCAAGTAAGGGAGAACGTGCAGAGGCAGAGATATACGTAAATGAAGAGGGACAGTTGCCACACCTAAACTTTCCACAAATAAATTTTTTTAAGTGTAATACATATGTTAGTGATCCGCCCCTGCATCAATTCCCCTAAAACAAATGCCAGATCAATGAATCATGTACTTCTTGCTATTTTCTTCCAACATTCTGACTAATAATATAGATATCTTGCAATAAAACTAGATTCATTATCCGCCCACCTTCAGGCTTTCACAAACCAAGGACATAGTTATTGGAAAACATAGTAGTAAAATAAAAAATAAAATAAATAACTGTTCAAAAGAAAACAACGGCGACCCAGTAAAATCGACAGAACAAGCAAAATTAATTACAAAGAAATCCCAAAAAAACCACCTAAATATCATAACATCGAAGAGTGAGAATGAAATAAGCGCACTAAAACAAACGGCACAAGAAAACAACCTCTGGTTCATTTACATAAGAATAGTAAATCTTGAAAAAATAAAGTGAAAGGAAAGAGAAACGATCATACTAGGACTTTCGAACATGAAAGTGACAGTATCACTGCCATCGTCAGCCTTGAGGGTGATAATATCGTCATTTCCAGCGCACTTTAACATCTTAGACATATTGTTGAGGTTCATTCCCATAGAAATGTTCCTATCACAACGATAATGCTCAAAACCCTCAGATCTGAGTAGCAAAGCTACCAGAGCAACGTGACTAGAGTCCATGGCCTGAAGCGAGAACCCCGTGGACGAGCAATCGAAGTTAGCGTCGTTGACAAGGTCCTTAAGCGCCTCCATAACCTTCTTCAGAAGGGAACCTTGAACCAACCGGAGCTCCAACATTTTCAGGCGGCTCGGATTCTTTCTTTGATTTTGGGTATGTCCAAGGTTTAGGGTTAGGGTTTGAAATTTTTGGGAAATGAGTGGGAAAATAAGAGAGGGAAGAGTATGGATATTAGAAGTGGGTTTATATATTTAATAATCGCAGGCGAGGGACTTGATGCGTCTTTGAACATCTTGAGTTGGATTGGCGGGAGTTTATAACATTAAGTTCCCGCCATACTTATGATTGAATAATAAATTAATAAATTTAATTTATTTTTAAATTAAGATAAAATAATAATTAAAATATTTAAAATTTTAATAATAATTTAATCAATTAATCATATTATTATTGATTTTATTAACTAAATAATTATATTAATTTTTTATTTTTTTATTTAAATACTACGTCACTAATTATTTCAAATAATTTCTTATCTCACCAATGAGTATGGATTTCACGTGCCACTAAATTCTTGAATCATACATTTTTCGTGTTAACAAAATTATTGGTTAAATAAAATTATATTTTATGAAATTATCTAATTGCTAAAATTTTAAAAAATAGGATAATTTGTGTTATAATAATAGTACAAAAGATATAATTTTAATAATTGAGATGTACACATGTTTATTTTATTATCAAAAAGGTAAAAACTTACATATTTTATAATTATAATAATTTGATGTATTGTTTATTTATTGAATATTAAGTTAATGTTAAATCATAAGTGATTTTGAAATCACTTATTAATCAATATTATTTTATTCATATATTTGTGCATTAATTTTCACACATTTATAAAAAAAATTATGTTTATTTTGTATTATATAAGTGTTTGGAGACGAAATAAACAAAAAGAGGAAAGAGTGTATATTTAGAATAAAAAAAAGTGTTTAATCGATCGAGTTTCAATAAAGATTGATCAAGGACACTCGGATGAAAAATACATATCTACAGACTTGATCGATCGAGCCATAGGTTTTAGTAAGACAAAAAAATAGCACACGATCTAATATTTACGACTTCTAACGCAAGAGTTTTCGATTGAATCTCGATCGATTGATCCATAACTCAATTAATCAAGTCTGTTAATTCATATTTTTCATTTAAGGGTCATCGGTCGATTTCAATCTAAGTTCGATTGGTTAAGTGTAATGCTTTTATTCTAAATACACATTTTTATCTCTTTTTGATCATTTCATCCCCAAACAACTGTGTAACACAAAATAAACATATAAAATGTATAAAAAACAATCGTTCATTATAAACATGTGAGAATTAATGCACAAATATGTGTCTAAAATAACACCGATCAAACTCTCACCCATTTGCTATTTGCTAGTCGTCGAGTAAAGGCGAAATAAGTCACCATAAACATAATTTTCAATTCTAACAAAGTATAAGAAAATCAAGATAGAGATATGTTAATACTTTCTCACACTTAATTCTTATATCGTCCTTAATATAAGCATATATATATATAGTATAAAAATAAGTAAAAATGGAATATAAAATAAACTTTAGTAGATTAACTCTTATAAAGGGATTGATTTAATGTCGTTAATCTGACTTAGCTACCTTTCATCCAAAGTGGTCTCCACCATCATCTAAGAACTTCATTGCTTTCAAGATGTTGAAGCAAATTATCTCCCCATCAAACTCAAAAGTTAGATTCCTATGATTTATATCTATCTTGGTACGAGTTATTTTCAAAAATGATATCTCAACAATAATAGCGTGAACATTGTGTAAGGATCATCATAGACATATAAATCCATTGAGAATATTATCTAATTGATTTACACTAAGACATCCCCACAACCATTATTAAGATAGACGTTAGTATTGTTAGTAAGTTGTATAATAATATTGGTTTCTTTTAAAGGATCCAAATTTAATGAAGCATAAGGCACAATATTAATAAATGCTCCTAAATCTAGTATATATTTTCAAGCCTTGTGTTGCCTATCCTTATCGGGATGATGAAACTATATGAGTCCTAACACTTGGGTATAAGCTTTCTTTGTAGCACAACCAATACATTTTTTTCCCAAGCTTATCACTTTGTTACTTGTTTGATAGCGTCTAGAAGTGATATGTTGATTTGTACCTTTCGAAAGGTGTCCAAAATTATCCTTTTGATATTCTTATTTTTTTCTATTTCTAAATCTACTAAGAAAAGACAAAATATGTTTATAATAACAAATGTGAGATTTATATATTTTAGTGCCATCTTAGGTTCTTATAGGGTGATATTAACCTCTTCGAGCACTATCTTTTGGTTAGTCCCCTATTTGTATTTGGCCTTTTTAGGGATTGTTGAAAATTAGCGTTGAGAACGCCAAGGCCAAAGGCTAAGGCCTATGCCTAACCAAATAAAACAAGTTCTCTCAGAGTTGTATTCTTTCTTTCATATTTTCATTCCAATTCTATAGCTATATATAAGGAGATTTACTCCTTGAATTACTCTTTGAATTAAACATTCCTTGATTTACTCATTGAATTAAGGATTCATTGTTTTACTCCTTGAATTAAGGATTCCTTGTTTTACTCCTTGAATTAAGGATTCCTTGTTTTACTCCTTGAATTAATCCTTAAATTAAGGATCACAACTCCTTAATTTACTCCTTGAATTAAGGTTCTTGATTTACTCCTTAAATTAAAGAGTTGGTACTCCTTAATTTACTCCTTAATTTTATCTCCAATACTCTCCCTCAAGCTGGATCCATAAGGTTTATGGATCTAAGCTTGCACAGAAGTCATTGAAACTGATGAGAAGCCAAGGCATCAAAGGTAAAACTAACAAAAATACTGATTATGATAGCAAAAAAAAATATTGTTGTCGATGTGGGACCTTTCCTTTACCACAATACTTCCCCTCCACATCGGGCAGGTAGGAGCTACAGGAGAGATTTAATCCATCATCGCCAAGAGCTTGGTTTTAATGTGGGACCTTTCCTTTTACCACAATACTCCTCCTCCACATCAGGTAGGTAGAAGCTGCAGGAGAGATTTAATTCATCATCGCCAAGAGCTTGGTTTCAATGTGGGACCTTTCCTTTTACCATAATACTCCTCCTCCACATCAAGTCGGTAGAAGCTATAGGATAGATTTAATCCATCATCTCCAAGAGCTTGGTTTCAATGTGGGACCTTTCCTTTTACCATAATACTTCCCCTCCATATCGGTAGGAAGCCGCAGAGAGATTTAATCCATCATCGCCAAGAGCTTGGTTTCAATGTGGGATCTTTCCTTTTACCATAATACTCCTCCTCCACATCAAGTCGGTAGAAGATATAGGAGAGATTTAATCCATCATCGCCAAGAGCTTGGTTTCAATGTGAGACCTTTCCTTTTATCACAATACTTCTCCTCCACATCAAGTCGGTAGAAGCTGTAGGAGAGATTTAATCCATCATCACCAAGAGAATTTGGTTTGAAAAAACAAATAGAATAAGAAATCGCTCTGATAGAGTGTCAAACACACTTTGAGTAGAGGAATAACAATTTTTGTCCAAGAAGATCGACTTGCTCTGATACCATGTTGAAAATTAGCGTTGAGAATGCCAAGGCCTAGGCCTAACCAAATAAAACAAGTTCTCTCAAAGTTGTATTCTTTCTTTCATATTTTCATTACAATTCTATACCTATATATAAGGAGATTTACTCCTTGAATTACTCTTTGAATTAAACATTCCTTGATTTACTCCTTGAATTAAGGATTCATTGTTTTACTCCTTGAATTAAGGATTCATTGTTTTACTCCTTGAATTAAGGATTCCTTGTTTATATTGGAGATAAAATTAAGGAGTAAATTAAGGAGTACCAACTCTTTAATTTAAGGAGTAAATTAAGGAGTTGTGATCCTTAATTTAAGGATTAATTCAAGGAGTAAAACAAGGAATCCTTAATTCAAGGAGTAAAACAAGGAATCCTTAATTCAAGAAGTAAAACAATGAATCCTTAATTCAAGGAGTAAATCAAGAAATGTTTAATTCAAAGAGTAATTCAAGGAGTAAATCTCCTTATATATAGCTATAGAATTGTAATGAAAATATGAAAGAAAGAATACAATTTTGAGAGAACTTGTTTTATTTGGTTAGGCCTAGGCCTTGGCGTTCTCAACGCTAATTTTCAACAGGGACTTACTTGGGGTTCTCCAATTGCTTGCAAATTTTTAGTGTGATGGCATTGACAGACTCTTTTAAGTTTATTACAATTTGTGAGGGGAGGTTGTCAACTATTTATACTTCCAACCTTATGTTATGGCCAGTTGACTCATTGATGTCTAAAGGTTTCTTAGTGAAGTTTAAGTTTTCTTAATAACAACATGTGTTTCCTTGAAACTGGCTCGGTGTCTTGCTAAAATTTAATATTGAGTAGCCAGATCAGTTACCAAGCCTTCTAGAGATGTACCTTAAGGTTGTTGATATGATTAGAATGTAGGTTGATATTATTGAGGTGGCCTAAGGTGAGGGAAGTCATGTTGATTATTAGAAGTTGTTTAATTGATACACTAATAATCCAAATTTGGATCATCCCTTCATTATGTATTATAAGTGAGAATATGGATTATACTTAAATATCTGTGCCAAAAATCCTCCAACATCATTAACTTGTTCATAGTTGTCCTCCTAAAGGGTAGGACAAATGTTAGTGGGGTGTCTCATTGTAAAGTATATGCTACAAGTCTTAGCCTATTAAATTGCCAAGTATTGTACCAAAGTAATAAGATTATTAAATTTATGCTAGGGTTGTTAAAAATACTTACTTCGTTTACTTTCCTTGTAGATGGTATGTCATGGCATTAAACTATTAAGAATTAGTAGCTATAGTTGCAATTAATTAAGTTTCTTATTTCACTTGGGGTTTTGTTTATAAATGATCCTTCAACAATTGCATCTACCATACTTTTCTCCACATGAAAAAATCTCTCATAAAAATATTGGACAATAAGCTATTTATTGATATGATAATGGAGAAAACTAGTACATAACTTCTTGAATCTCTTCAATACTCATATACGATTTCTCCGTTGAGTTGTCGTATGTCAAAAATTTCTTTTTTGATAAGTGTGGCTCTGGAGGTTGAAAAATACCTTTCTAAAAATAAATTTGTCATATTAGCTTGTGCGATGATGGTACCTTAAATGAAGTAATAGAGTTATTTGATATTAAATATGTAACAAGTACACTACCTAACCAATGTTGGTACATTGCTACTCTACAACAAGGTGATAAAGATAATAGTTTAGCGATGATCAAAACCTGATAAGCTCGATAAAGTATATAGCGTAGCTAATTATAACATCTTATTGTTTCTTTACGAGGTCATAGAGATCAAGATTTGATGGTAATGTAATATCTTAGTGTGACTTCATTCCCCACCCCGTATTGACGATCTGGGCAATCAACGTGAAAGTCTTGAGCGATCTGAATATAACGACTTATTTATATAAACGTTTATGAGAACTTGTTTTTTTATAAATTATATCATATATAATTATCATGTATCCAGGTCGTTGAATCGTTAACCACCTAGCGTGTCTAAGATGTTATATATATATATCTCTTTGATGAGAAGAATACAATATTTATTTAAGAAATCAAATCTTTATTTCTTTCTAAACTCACTAAAATCCTTAACATAAAGAATTCTCTTCAAACAAGAGCTATTCATTGGTATAATAAACAAGTGAGAATATAAAGCTCTTAAGCTTGATTTTCTCCTCCACGATCCCCGTTAGTTTCATGTATGAGTAGACGACATGAAATTCTTTCAAGTTATTGTTTGGATCTTCTCCAACTAAATCCACAAAAATGAGTAACAAATAAATTAGTTCATATTTAAGTTTAAAATCTACCTATAAATTAAGATATATGATACATAAGAGTTGTTACTAATTAACTCTTGAGAGTTCTATCGACCATTGTTATGTCTTTCTTTTTGGTTTTTAAATCATTTAAAAAATAGATAAAATTGTTTTTGCTTATATTGAATTGATTGGTCCCCTTGATTTCAAGTTATAAGAGTTTTTATTATATAAAACATAAGAGTTTTTATTATATAAAAAAGTATCTTAAAAATAATAACAATAAAAGCTAATAAGATTAAAATATAAAAATTAAAAAAATATAAGTAAAAAAAATTATAAATTACAATGTTACTTTTTAATAATAAATTAAAATTAAAATTAATTTTTATAACTAATGATCACGAGCACATCTTGTCATGAGAGAGGTTAATCCTTAATAACGTTACATGGGTGGTCAATATCAATCACAAAGGAGGGAAGGATAGTGTGAAATATAAAGGATAGTCATTTTCTATCTTCTTTACCATTTTCACTATTCACTATCCATACCTCAGTGGACCTTGAAAAATTATTAATTTGACACTGGTGTGATACCAAGTACTCTTCTTGCTTGAACTATTCTCTAATTCATTTTTTTTATAATTTAATAAATTTAGGACTTATATTAAATAAATTATTATCATACATTTATCAGTAAATCATTAAATATTAATTATAAAAATTCAATGATTATTATAATAATAATTATTAGACTAAAAAATAATTAATTTAGTTAAAAATATAATGTGTAAAAATTTATATATTTAATTATATAATTAATATATATATATATAAGATTTTTTTTAGAATAATATATTTAAGAGTTTATAATTTTTATTTAATATATTTAAAATTTAGTTTATTTATTAACGATAATAAACAGAATCTACTAAGAAAAATCACTGCTCTAAATTTGAATTCCTCGTCAACCCAAATACTTGAAGAAGTATAACCAAGCTTAACAATTTAAGTTGATTTCATATTTTATTTCAAGTAATAAATTTAAATTATACAAAAAAATCATTTGATAAAAAGAAAAAAAATAAAAGCTTAACAATTTACGTCGACCACCAAAAAGTAAAATTTGAGAAAGAAAGAAATGAGGATAAGGCACTGGCGCACAATAAAAATGAAAATTATATACTTTTTAGTTTTGAACAGAATACAGGCGAAGTAAGAAAAATGTTTAATTTTATTCAATCTCAGTGAGGCACTAATATTAGCAAGCAATTCAATTATTTTATTTTGTATTTATTAATAATAGATAAAAAAAATTATATTTTAAATTACAGTAGTTTATATTTTTAATTATTTTTATTTAATATTAATAATACGTATAATAACACACTAAAAATAAGATAAAAAACTTATACTCTTAATATTGTTAATATATACACATTTAATTATTAAGTAAGTTTATTAAAATATATGTTACCATTAAATATATAAAACTCTGGGTTTTACAAATAATTAAGTTATTTAACTTATTTTTAACAATTATAATAAAAATATATTTATTTATTTTTTATCATTAAAATATATATGTTTTTATACATAGTAATAATATATATATATATATATTTAAATATTTAAAATAAAATTCTATCCCTAAAATGTTATCACTTACCATGAAACTAACGTGAAAAGGTACCTACCTGGTATTGACTTAAAAGGAATGCTGCAACTTTACAGCCTTCAACGGTGTAGAGCCACTGGCCAATGAAGGTATTTCCCATTCTATCTTTCCTTCTCTTTCACTCGTTTTCATCATTATACCGAACTTCCTTTATTAATATTATTAATCTTCTTGTCTACCCAACCAAAATTTGCCAACCCATTTCCCAATCATTACTTCTGAGCTTTTCTTTTTCTCTCTTTCATCAATGGCAGATCTCGGACCCAGTTCTGAGATCTCCTTCTTTCAAATCTTCTTGTGCAGTGCTTTTGCAGCTTGTTTCGCCGAGGTATGTTTGATCTTACTTTTTCTCCAATTCGTTACTAACTTAGTATATGGGTAGTAGTATATTTGTTTCTTAGTTCACTCTATATTAATGATTTTGGCACATTTGGGTTGCTTCGCCTCCCTAATGAGAAAAAAATGTTGTGTTTTACAGTTAAACATACCAATTTGGGCAATGAGCTATATCTATTTGCGATTATGTACTCAATTGGTTGCAATTTGTATTTTTTTTTTTCCTCAACGACGGGTTTCTCGATTTGATGCTTTTGGGAATTGGGTTGGCTTGGAATTCCGAACTGAAAAAAATTATGAACCATTCAGCTTGGAAGATGGTTGGACTGCCCCTTATCTCTCAACCATTATTTATTCAGCATATCAGGTGCTAACCTAAGCTGTTTGACCACGTTAGTGGAAAATTCAATGCAATGATTTGGCTAAATGAGGTGCATTTGAATGGCCTTTGTTGATTGATTTGTTTATTATTTTATGGGTTATGTTTTATAAATTAAGAAAGGACGGAGAGCCGTGGTTAGGCCTAAGTTCCTTTTGTTAAAAATCTATCTGCCAATGACAAAGACATCTTTTCATTCAATTTTTCGATACATATAATAAAATAGTACGTAATCTTTATATTTTCCGATGGGCATATATAAAAAAATGAGTAATTTTTAGTTTAAAAAAAAAAAATTTACTCAATTTTTTGGTTCAAATTTAAACTATATTTTGATGAAATTTGAACAAATTTTCATCGCCTAATATACACCATTATAATCGTTCTCTACATTTTCATTATTTTATTATCGATTAAGTTAGTTTTAGATTAATAAGTTTTAAAGTTATACATTAGAACATGGAAATTTTGTTTAAATTTATCAAAAAAAATTAGTAGATTTTTAAAAATTAAAAATTACTTAATTAGATATATGTTTATCGAAAATAGAAATATTCATGTATTATATATACTATTCTGTTATATTTAACAAAAAAAAAAGATATAAATTTAACTTTGTTATTACCTTCATTTTTTCACAAGTAAAAAGAATTAAAACATCTTTTCTAAGCAAGGGTACTAAATAGCATGTAAGGCCTGAACAAAAAAAAAAAATGGTCAAGGAGAATAAACAGAGAGGCTTAGGTGACCCTTTTCCCATTAAAAAAGTCATATTGCATAGGTTTGCCTCTAGGTCCAATACAAGAAATGGGGTATGAATGATCATCCGCATTTGTGTTGTTGGAAACTCTGCAGTTTTGTACTATACCTTTGGACACTGCTAAAGTGAGGCTACAGCTACAAAGAAGATCAGCTGTCGGGGATGGAATGGGTTCTCCTAAATATAGGGGCTTGTTGGGGACAGTTGCTACCATTGCTGAGGAGGAAGGTTTATCAGCTCTTTGGAGAGGCATCATTCCAGGATTGCAGCGCCAATGTATTTATGGAGGCTTAAGGATTGGATTATATGAACCTGTAAGTTTCAACTATTTCTCACTGTGAGCTCAATTTTCAAGGCAGAATCTTAAGGAATTTTATGTATCCATAACTTATGTTTGGCAGGTAAAAACGTTCCTCGTTGGTGATGCTTTTGTTGGAGATATTCCTTTGTACCATAAAATACTTGCCGCTCTTGTCACTGGTAAGCATTTTAACGTCTCTGTTGCTGTGAATATTGTACCATTTTCATGAGCAATGTGTTTGCTCTTGTCAAGATACAAAGACAATTTATGTTTCTGTTGATCCTGCTTCTTCAATTGATATTGAGATATACATAACCAAGTTCTGTTAAAAAACAGGTGCTCTGGCTATTGCGATTGCTAACCCAACTGATCTTGTCAAAGTTCGACTTCAGGCTGAAGGGAAATTGCCTTCTGGGGTACCTAGGCGCTATTCCGGAGCTTTGGACGCATATACAACTATAGTGAAACAGGTTAGTTACCTTGCCTAGTATTCACTTGTTCCATAAAAACTTTTTTAAGTTTTTTTCCTCCCTTTTTAGTGTTTTTCTTGCCTTCTTAAAATAGGAAGGAATAGGGGCTCTATGGACTGGAATTGGGCCAAACATAACACGTAATGCTATTATAAATGCTGCTGAACTAACCAGTTATGACCAAGTGAAGCAGGTAATACATGATGGTTGGTTTATTGAGCTGTAAATTTTTTCCCCTTATTTGTGAGTTGCTATTAGTTTTCTACCACATTATCATCTGATATATCTAGTGTGTTAACCCCAGTCATGTCCTGATTCTTGATACTTATGCAGACAATTTTAAAAATTCCAGGATTCATGGACAATATTTTCACTCAACTTCTGGCTGGTCTAGGTGCAGGTTTTTTTGCCGTCTGTATTGGTTCTCCGGTTGATGTGGTAGGCATTCTTTCTTCATTCTATAAACCATGAGTTTTCCACCCTCCTATTCTCCCATAAAGTAACTTTAATACTCCCTTCACATCCTCCCTAACAATGCTGAACATTTCCCACACGAGCCCTAGTGTGAGGATTTTGGTTGTCCTAATGTATATTTTATTATTTACAAATAACAGTAAATTTATTGTCCTAATGTATATTTTGAAACACGATGCTTTGTAAATTATGAGTGTAGCAACTACCTGAGCATAGAAGGAAACCAATAGAAGTGCCAAACATCTATAAAACCATTGACCAATTTTCTTTGGTTCATCGCGAGGCTTCTGTATTAACTTTGGCAGTTGAAATTTTACGCCACAAGTACAATAACATTGTGAATATGAGGATAGCTTCCAAGTGAAGTTTATGACTGATAAAAGTCATAAGCCATTGACAATCATGGTATTTGGCTGGTTTAATTATCAAGGAAATGAAGAAAACAGGGCTTGCTGTCAAACTGTCACTCATGTAGTGTCTGTAAAATGCAATAAAAGATCTTCAGGGTGTAAAATATGCATTAATCACAGATTTTTACTATACAGATGGTGTTATTTGATTTCATTTTTGGTCTTGCGTTGAGAATGTGTGCAATACTAGTATAATCTCCCGGCAAATTCACTGCAGAAGTAATAGGAATGGAATATTTTTACGATGTTTGTTTCACATACAAAGAAATTATATGTTGTCCTTCGTGGAAAGCTAGTTAGCTAATGTTGTGCTTCTAATGTTAGATGAAATCAAGAATGATGGGAGATTCAGCCTATAAAAATACTATTGAGTGCTTCATCAAAACTTTGAAGACTGAGGTAAATAGCTTCATTCCTTTTTTTCTTTTAGATTTTCAGTTTGATCGTTTTTTGTGCTGTCATGCCTTCTGATATTTTCTGAAATGATGGTGGTCCTATTCGGTATAGACATTGCACGTTTTTACATGTTTTGTGACCAGAATTTCGGGGATCTTGTCTACGACATTAGATAGATAACGGAGCTTACCCTAACAACGAGTTAAGACTTGGTCTCTCTGGGCTGTTTTGAAAACCTTAACGGTAGCAATAATGAATTGTTAGCTGCTTGTTCTTTAGTGGATCTTTCTGTATATGGGAGTTTGGGTTCTAAATAGCCTCTTTTTGGAGATTTGGTTGAAAGTGTCCCAAAGTTGCATGTACACGTACATGCTTGTAGCCTTGTTCACAGCCTGTTAATAGCTTGGACGTAGCAAAAAAACAAAAAAAACAGCACAATTTTTGGTCCCCAAATCAGTCTTTTGTGCCTGGTCCTCGCATACGAATCTAAAAAGAACTTCATATCTGCAAGTAATAAGCATGATATCTTAGCATAAGCTTCAAAGAGTATCCTGTAGGCTGTAACTCACTACAATGAATGCATTGCAGGGATTCTTTGCCTTTTATAAAGGGTTCTTCCCAAACTTCGGACGGTTAGGGTCTTGGAATGTGATTATGTTTCTGACATTTGAGCAAGTAAGTTTCTACTGTTTCTTGTAAATCATTTCCTAGGTTTAGACTTTTGAGGACTTGAATCTTTTTGCCTATATTATCAGCAATAACCTTCGATGCTCATTTGAGTCATTTTTAACTGTGCAGGCTAAGAAACTTTTCAGAGGACCCTAAATTTGTTTCAGCTTGTAATTGTAAAACTCAAATAATCATTATTCATATAACTTTTTAGGTGAGTTTTATTAATTTTGTAATATAAAAGTACGATCAATGAAATCAAAATTTTTAAAAATTGAGATAAGAATAAAATAAGAATTATATATATTATTAATAAAAAAATAAAACAAAAGTTTTTCCCTCTTTCTCTCCCTTTCTCTCAATTTTATTTTTTATTAATAAAATAACGATAATAGAAGAAAGAGTGAGAGAAAAAAAAATGTAAGGTTGAGAAAGAAGGAAAGGAGAGTAAACAAGATGAGAAAAAGATAAAAGAAAATAAAAAAAATTAGAATAATTAAATTGTTTTCCGTGCATAAAAATTATTTTGACAAGTGTTTGAGAATAATAGATACCAAAATAATAATATAAGGTGACAAATAATCCTCTATTTGCACTCAAAAACTTATTAATTTGAACCTTAAAATGGGAAAATTTATTAATATCACCACATAATTCACAATAATCCAAGCAACACAAGAAATCTAATTGACCTTAACAAGCAATTCACACCAAACCATGACACATTCTGAGCAAACTTATTTCTACATGCCAAATAAAGCCAGGGCTTTTGACCAAAAATAAATAAAATAAAATAAAGCTAGGCTTAATAACCTTCTCATTTTGCATCTTGACACAAGGACAACCCAAAAACTCGACAATCTGACGAGGAGCAACTCACATAACGTGCCTTGACTTGTTTTTTTTTATTTATTTTTATGTTAAAGCCATAAGTTCGAAACACACCTTATACCATTTAATATATTAAAAAAAATGATAGAAACTTTGCAGACACTCTGCATGAATTATGGATGAAATGTAGCCCATCTACCCGCCTCAAACTGACATGGTGAAGGGTTGGTTATATGAGAAACCCAACAAATGAAGGCACCAAAGACCTAAAATTGTGAATCACAAATCAAGTGTGAAAAACACTAATAAATTTATCTACTTTTTATATGTCTGAAGAATCTTTATTTACCCAAAATGGAGTGTTGTAGCAGGAGACCCAAATATGAGTGCCATTTCATTAGTCAAAAGCAGAAGGGAAGATAGAAGAAGAAGAGACGAGAGAATATTTCAATGGCATAACTCTTAAACGCAATACGAATCCTCAGCGCAGTGAAATTCATCTCAGTAATGTTAATGATCTCTCTAATTACAGTAATACTGATCAACACAAGAGATTATTCCTCAGCTCATTGAGTAATCTTTCAAGTTTTTAATGATAAAAATATTGTTAATCTTTCTCTCATAAAATTAAGTTTTTAATAAAATTGATTTCTTAACAATTTTTAACATGATATTAAAACCGTAGTTTTTATATTAATTCTTATAAACCTAATGTTAAATGGGCATTTGATATTTATGATACATAAAGTTAATCTTTACTTAGAATATATGTATAAAAATATTGTTAATTATTTTCACACTAACTTAACCTCTGGTTGATTTCTCGACAAATTCTATAAATATTTAATCAGGTTTTTGTTACAAAATTCAAAATTAATTTTTTTAAAAATCAAAAATAAATAAATCAATGCGTCTGCCGGGAGTCGAACCCGGGTCTATTGCTTGGAAGGCAATTATCCTAACCGTTGGACTACAAACGCAAGTTTTGCTTATTTTTTCTTCACTTTATTATTTATTAATTTAATACTAAGGATGTTTCTTTCAAATGGAAACTGATTTATAAAGAAAGCGAACCTGCCAAGGAACTTGTGAGACAGTGAGACAGATCTGAATTGTGTTGATAGTAAATTATGGGATTTATTATAGGAATGAATTAAAGAAATAATATTGTAATTTTGGATTTATTTACTAGCAAAAGTTATGATCATTAATCTTTATATCCCTAAATTATGCCTTAATTGGCTTAACTCCACATAGAGTGGCTGAGTGGCTTTTGTAAGCATCAAGTTAATTATTTTTCAGTAAGTATCTTTAGCTTTCTTATCATTTTCTCAAAAATATCTCTTTTATACAGTTTGAACAATTTGTGTTGATAAGCACTATCACATGGACTGGAGTATATATTTTCTTGTTTAATTGCTTTCTTCGTTTTTTTCCCCATTTAATTTTGATGCTAAATTGGAAATAATTTCTCAGTTTTATTAAATTGGTTTCGATGAATTCTAAAAATATATTTTTTCAAACTTTGAAAAATTCTCACAATTTCTTAATTATTTTTTCTCTTTGAGTTTGTTTATATTCTTTCTGATTTTTGCTTTATTTTTTACTGTATAAATTTCTCCATATTTATAGATAAAGTAAAACTTATCTTTTTAAAATTATGTCATAATTTAAACCACAAATTAGGTCACTAATTTCCTTAAATTATATTATAAATTATGTCACTAATATTTTTAAATTAGTTGATTATTTTTTCTAAATTAATTCATTAATTTGTTAATTTTAGAATTAATATTAAACATGTATAATGATATGTGAATAATTTGAATCTGTTTGATAAATGAAGATTTTAAATGTTTATTAAAGTACAAATGAGAAATGCTATAGGTTAATTAGCATATTGTATGAGTCTATATATCAGAGGAGCTTTGGCTTTATTCAGATCAGCTCTACTTTGTAATTGGTAAATTTTATCCTTGATTTTTACTTATTTTATCAACTCTCAATTTTAATTTCTTAATTAAAAGGGTAAAATTATGCAATTGTAATATCCAGCAAAAGAAAAGGAGTATCAATTATGTACAAAGGTAAAGTTTTGGATTTGAAAAAGATAATTATTGGAACAATTTTTTAAATAAAAGTTCAAAAAAAAAAAATCATATAAATTGATTATTTCAACGTGTAATATCATTTTTTCAAAACTATTAGATTAAATTATCATAAAAATTTTTAAATATTTTATTTTAAAAAAACTAATGGATCATTATAATTATACGTCTTAATTTTTAAATAATAATTGAAAGTTATGATTTAATATCGTATAAATAGATGAATCGTAAATTTAGTAAAAGGGGAAAGTTATTTTCTATCATTGTTTATAAGAAAAAAAATTTCTTTGGAAAAGGCTATAGAATTAACATTGGAGTTGTATTACTTTGTTGAAGAGGTTTCGAGTATACAAAGAACAATGAAGGTGTGACCTATTACTTAATTGGGACATGCCTTCACACAAACTTTAAGCCATTTCATAAATATTCAATTTCCAATATATAAATAACATTGCTGTCCAATAAAGTAGTTAAAGGAGTAATTTCAAATTAATTTCTACTAACTATTGGGTTGTACTATTACAATGGGTAGGTTATGACTATTATATGTAGAGGCCCAATTACTTAATAACATATGAATCGAAATTTAGATACTTATAGTTGGCATTGTTCTTAACTAATGATATTAGTTAGCCAAATTATGCAACAAATTAATACTTATGAGTTGTGACTGCTCTTAATTATTACGGTAAAGCTATTTTATAGTAGCTAAAGTTTGTATTTCGATGGTGTAAAAGGTTTTCTCGGGGGAGAAATAATAATGTAAAAAATAATTTAGGGTGTATATCATGATTGTTATTGTCATGATAAATTAAATTTAGGATAATTTTATTAAATAATATGATATTTAAATATAATTATATATAAAGATATAATAGATATTTTATATATTTTTATTACGATAATAACAAAATATTATAATATGATAATTATTTTGTCAATATCATCACATTTAATTTATTATTTTAATTTTAATTTATATTGTATTTATGGTACGAAAACATAATTAAAATGAAAATGATAATATGAATAATAGAATTGAAATAAAGAAAAAAATTACAAATAATTTATAAATTTATAAATAAAATAAAATTAAAAAATAATTTTTTAACTTCTAAATGAGAAAAAATAAATAAATAATAATTTAAATACACTAATGTATTAGACAATCCTAATATATTTATACATGATATATAGGTAATTCCAATATATTTATACATGATATATACTATTTGAATCATAAGAACTACTCTTAAAAAATAATTGATAATATAAACAAGTGAGTAAATTATAAAATTTTATAGTATTATTAAAAATTACATATTCAAATCACATAAACTATCATTTAAAAAAAATCTATTATGATATCCTAAAAGGCCAAAAACGTTGTTACTTTGATTTCTTTTAATCAAAAGGCCAACAATGTTTTCTCCAAATTATGTATTTAAGGACCAAAACAGGCTATAATAAATCCTACAAAGAATCTGCATAGAACCTTAATCTCAAATCCATTGAAATTGGTAATAAGTAATAACAATGCCTTTTAACAATCACTATATCACCTTAGCTTTGTTTGTTACTTTTGCCATTTCAAGCTTTCATATAAGCTCTGGTACTCGTCATCTTTTGCAAATCCCAAATTTACCACCCTTGCCATTTAAATTGCCTCCTTTGCCTTTTATTCCAAACACACCACCATCCAAATTTCAAAGCAGATCGTGGAAAATTATTCACATGCCATATTTAGAAAGGGATTTCAAATCAAGAGTTCCCAAAATTCCCAAACTAGTTTTTAAGCCAATGTTTCATGAAGTTTCCGAACCAATGTTGCCTAAA
This sequence comes from Hippophae rhamnoides, assembly GCA_033030585.1. Lineage (NCBI taxonomy): Eukaryota > Viridiplantae > Streptophyta > Magnoliopsida > Rosales > Elaeagnaceae > Hippophae > Hippophae rhamnoides. The sequence continues at coordinate 4,340,847 of CM065431.1, forward strand.
ATTTCTAATCCCAAGTCATCCAAACCTCAAAAATTGCCGGGTGTAACTAGGGTTCCAAAAATCACATTCCCTAAAATTTCCATTCCTTGAAGACTTGTGTGTGGTTTAGATGCAATGTGAATGGTACACTTAATACTTTTTTTCTCGCTAAACTATGTGACATGTTCGAGTATTGCTACTAAACTTTTAAACATTAACTTTTGTTTATTGTTTGAATTTTAAAATATAGAAATTGAAAGGCCGGCATTAATGGAACAAACAAAAAATTTGTTACTGTTTCTCAATCTTGATATTGGTTTAAAGAAACTATCAAGTCTTGATTGTTTCAAAAAAAAAAAAAAGATGTTGAGTATGAGAATCAATGAACATTTTATGTTTGTGATGTTTATGTGTATTGATTAGTTTCTATATTTTCAATGTTTGAATAATGACAAAATGTGAACGATTTAAAAGTTTAACGACATATATTGTAGTTAAGTGATAAAAAGGTATTTAAGTCCATATTATTAAGCATTATATTTACTTTGTTTCTTTGTAATGTTATATGAGTGTGTTTTAAGTTTTTTTTTTATGTTATGAAAATTGTTTATTTTCATCTACGTACGTGGATGGAGGCCTTGGAGCTTCCAAATGTTTGTGACTTTGTTTTAATAATTGAGTTTAAATAAAGAAATTTGTGATATTCATATATTTTTATTTCTCACAAACAAATTAATCTGAATCACAACAATTAATTTCTCTAAATAACAATTCTTGGTGTAATAAAGCCGCTACTCTAATTTTGGTAATATTACACGTTGTTTCAATCTAATTACAAATTATTGTGTTACCTTGATTATTCCGTGTTTTTTTAAACAATAAATACTCAAATTAAACTTGAACTAAGTAATTTTACTATGGATATAGGAGACTTGAACCTCACTCACTAAACTTATGGAAAAACACCAACTTAACTACTTTTATTAGAGGGTGGGGAGTATCTAAATATTCAATTCTCCAACTCCAATTAATTCATATTTTATATAACATCATTGTTCAGAAGAGGAAAAAGAGAAAAACTTGTCTCATAAAAACTTTAAGGCCCTTCGTTTTGTGGCGCTAAAATTGGCTATGAATTCAAAAATAATTTTTCTCTATCCTTAATTGACCAAAAAAGGAATTTTTACAGCAAAATTGAAGGTATGGAGAGATTTTTGCATCATGAACGCAGGTGTTTGTGTGTTTGGAAGTCCTATAATTAATGTTTAAATAAATCAAAATTTTATCATGTTTACAATTTCTCATTGTTGCCTCCCATAAACATTGATGGTATTTATGAACTTGTTTTTGGATCTCTACACAAAAATAATATTTTTTTGGTGCTATTATTCCTTCATCTACGACAGGATTGCCTTTTTACCCAATATGGGAAGCGACCTACATTTTTTTTTAGTGATGAAAACTTTTGTTAAACTTCTTTTTTATCTTTGTCCTTGTAAAGGTGAAATTATCATTAAAATAATGAAGAAATTATGGATATTTTAATTCATGATCCTGACAAGAAATAGAACTAGAACCATGGACTGAGTTTAATTAGCACTTTCCTGCTCATCAGGGCATTTTGTGGACCTTTAAGACCTACCATTTGTGTGCGTGCAAATGGGTGTGCATTTCTATAATGGTAATGCACTTAGCTGAAGTCCCTAAAGAGGTAATCCGAGGTTATGGCTATTATCATCAGTTAATGTTGAAATGGATTCAGATCCTACTAAAAGAAAATGCATCCATTTTCATTTTTCAATTGCCCTATCCTAAAAGAAAAAAAATCGAAAACTATAAAATCTAAAAGATTATAAAATGATTAACATCATCAAATGTTTCCAAGAAACAATCAATTAGAAATAGTACACAAATGATGTACCAAGAAAATATAAAATAATTTACAGATCAAGCTGTGCTTCTCCTAAACCACTTGAGGAATGGAGATATGGAATGCATGTTAGCAGGGCATACCATCAACCTACGAAAAGGCACTATACTCCAGTTATATATAAACTAGCTGTGAAAACAATATCACGCTTTATCGCACTCGAAGCAGTTTCCATTTTCTTGTAGAGTGCTGAGTTCCCCATAATAGATGCAGCATTTTTAAATTCTCTACAAGTCTCATCCAATCTCACAATGGTCCGCACTATCATACCTTCTGGAACATCCGTAAGTTCACATATGTCTGCAAATGGTGTGCCCTGCCAAATCAATGAAGATAAGCTGACGAAAAGTACGACGAAAAAGCATAAATCGAACTGGAGCTTCTTTAAAGCAAACCTTAGCCCATTCATAAACCACTTCAACCAGGCCAAACTTGAGATTCTCTCGGGCATAGTCCTCTGGGTTTACTGGAAGTTTATAGCTGGCTTGTAGCTCGCCCAATCTTATTGCAGTTTCATACAATCTGGAGTTCGAGAAAACACAATTTTAATCATTACTTGTAATTGAAACTTTCAATACTAAAGTCTAGAATTCTAAACGTACAATGGCAATATATAGCCGTTTTAATCCTTTTACTAATGGGTTTGGGGCTGACTGATCTGATCCTTTTGCTTATAAAATGTATCATTTAGTTATTTTGGCTTTCGGTTATGGAAACGGGATGATAGGAGAACAAACGTCTTTGTAACATGATTATTTTAATAAACTGTACACTTCAATAGTTGGTGGGATTCATTAAAGGGGTAGTTTGGTTATTTAATATCTTTCCCTCGAAATACAATTAACTTTCCTTATTGCCATTTTTAAAGCTCAGAAAAGCAGATAAATGACCTGCTCATTTTTGACACGTGACTGATGAAAACTATTAAATGATAAAAATATTGAAGTTTGTCTTCAATCATCACCTTTTTAACAATCAAAAGGACTAAATGACACTGATTAAATGCAAATAAACTAAATGACCTAAAGCTTAATCAAAGGAACTATTTTAACCCTTTACCCTATGTAATATGAACTATGGTGTTTGCCATTTAAAACTTGTATGATGGTCAATCCAGTCTCTTTTGCTAATACAACTATCTTATATATAAAAGAGAGTGAATCTGCTTGGATTTCTTATTATATATAGAGAAAATATTGAACAAAGGGAAGGGGAACAAGACCTCTGTTTGGCCTGAGACAGCCTTGGAGTAAGGGAAGGTTCTGAAGTATTCTTCTGCTGGAACACAAAGGCAGACATTATTGCCACTGCTTCTTCTGGTTCCAGGTCATCCAATTGATTTTCAAATAAACATTCTGTGCATATCAACTCTTCCCCAGAATTCATCTCACATGCAACACGACCTTTTATTTGAACGACAAGATCAGCATCAATACAGCCAATTTCCTTAAGAACATCGATCTGCATGCAAGCAGCCAAGTGCATCAAAGAAATGTTCTCTATAATTCAAATAAAAATATTCACTGTTTTAAACAATTGCACATCATCAAACATACCCGGCCCTGAAAATCAGGCATTTGTTGGAGTGCTTCATCTGACATTTGATATTTAAGAGCATTGACTTCTTCTTTATGTTGCTTAATCTCCCTAGCTAACTTCAGGTGCTCATCCAGTTTTACACACCCGTGGCACTTATTTTTTGCCATCTTTTGCAGTAGGTTAGTCCACTTGTAATATCTTTCAACAAGATTCATGTCTCCCAACTTAAGATCTGATACAGGATCAGTGCTTTTAATGCAAGCTTAATGAGCAAATAAAACAAAGATTATTCAATTCAAGTATAAGTCAACTTTAACTTTTGACACCCCAACACAAAAAAAGGAAGTATGATTTCAGAAATGATGCTTAATTTTCTAAGAGGATTTATCCTGAAGATATAAAAGAACTTCTTCGAAAATCAAAAATCATATATCCACCAAAACAAGAGTGGAGCCGAAAAAAGGTTAAAAGGATAATTAAACAGAGAAGTGCCGAGCAAAAATTAAAAAACCAGGCATGGTAATCGCTTATCTGATGTTTTTGAGATACCTCTCATAGGTCAAATCTGTTTCATTAATGCTAGGGATCCCAATTCCTCAGACTGGAATTTAATAGATTATGCATTAACTTTATTCAGTTCTATATAGGCACATTTGAGACAGATATCAAATTATATTATTTTAATCCACATATTTTTACTGTTTTGATTCAGAAGTGGATATACCTTTTACTGGGTCAACAGCTGGAGGATATTTCCCATCGGATTTTGTACCGAGCAACTCCTGAACTGTTTTGGAATAAGCAGCATTGCTAGCATCTTCAAGAAGCCGAACTTGGTCAATCTTTATTTTGCAATTGCATATGCAGCTGAACTCTTTGCTGTCAATCCCTCTAACTTCGTAACTCACTCCAGCCGCAACACCATGATGCGGTAATTTTATGTTAATAGCACCTGAAGCTTTGCGAGTAGTGACAGAAGTGTGGTAGTCTTCTTCAAGATCACGTTTTGATTTTGGCATCATAAAATAACCTTGTTGGAAATCAGAAGTTCTGTTATCTTTTAAGTTACCCCCAGCCAGAGGTGATTGCATAGTTGATGCTAAGTCAGGTTTTAGCACTAAAACAATGTGTTGTTTACTAGAATCAGAAGGAGCTTTCAGGATAACTCCAAGCAAATAGTCCTTCACCTGCTAGTAGTGCAAGATCTAGGTTTAGCAACCATAAATACTAAAATAAAATTACCATAACCCTAACGAGATGGAAAGATCATGATAATAACAATTGACAAGGCAATGTCCAACTAAATTTGAGGCCCAACTGCCTAGCTAGAACCACAATTTTACCACTGACACTTCAAGTTTAGAATCTATTGAGAAGTGCCGACCACCTCTTTTCCTAATAAATTCAACTGATAAGGAATGGGCTTCACTTTGTTTTCATATTGTTTAACACCTCCCTAACTTGTAAGTCTCTACATTTTTGATAGATCATTTAAAAGTGGAAAATTTACTAGTGTTGACCTCTTCCTGTGAAAGCTTAATTGATAGTAAGTGAGACCGGTGATTATCTATTGGATATGCGAAGCAGCAGTTGCTTCATTTAAACCCCCAAAAATTTAAAAAAATTGTTCACTTCATTATGAACTTTAGGAATGACATACATTTTTATTTAGATAATTTAAAATCAGAAATTTTCAAGCATTATGTTGTTGTTTCCTCCTCTGGAACACTCAAATCAGTTTCAATAAATTATCGCAACAAAAAACTAATTCATTAAGTCGAGAATTGCAGTAAGAGAAACAAATGCATAAACCATGTGTAAGGACTCACAGATTCTGTTTTCACAACCACCACTCTACCAAGAGTGAGAAATCGTGAAGCTTCACGGGACTGCATGACCGCCTCTAGTATTTCACTGCTAAACATCTCAGCTTCTGAGTAAGTCTCGTAATATTCCTCGATGGCTGGTTCACCTTTTATACATCTGCATAGGTTCATGAAGCACATATGTGAAACAAAATAATCATCATTTAGAAACTTACTTTCCGAGCTCAAATCATACAAATTATGACAATTGAATCATAATTCACGAGTACACAAGATGAAACACCTTAACCATTACATGGGCAAGTACAACATAGAGAATTACTTAGAAAACTATGAAAGTCAGTATTTGTCTCATGCTAACCAAAATTAGCACTGACCTATGCGACAGGTTATAAAGGAAACAATCAATTCTGACTGATCAAGAATATAACTGAATTCCCCCTTCAAAATTGCAAAAATAAAAGGAGCTTATCATTAAAATAAAAACAAGAGTGCCAGAGCGAAGTACAACTTTGATTCCAGTTACATGATTCAGTATCCGGTAGGGGAAAAAAAATGAAGGTTGACAATTAGAAGTGAAATAAGGTCAAAATCATCATTCGTAACATCTTAACATCAGGTAACTATATAAAATAACAGTTATTTTTTAAAGCTATTTGAAACTCCAGCACAGCTAATCACTACATCCTGAATATAAGATTAAGCTAATAATTCCATATTTCCAACTAAAAGAGCCAGCATTCACCACTGATGTAAGGATTATTATTTTACCACGCTCGAACAGACAATGTAAGAGCTAGAGTTAACATACTCAATTGTTTTTGTGGGCAGAGCAAGCTTTCGCATTAGAAGTTGTTGTTGCTCCGGTAGTTTCTTCTGAGCATGAAATTCAGCGAAGCTTCTCTTTAACATATCCTCTACCTGCAGACGTTGTCCCAATACAATTAGAACATGGAAAAAATTCATTTTCCCTCATTACCCTTTTGGATAAATCAAAATGAAGACGTTCCCAATGCATTGGTATTATTTGATTTCAAAAGATCACTGAAAATTCTTTGGCAATTGAAGTCCCTTCAACAAAATGAAGCCAGTACGAACATGATTTGAAAAAGGAGGGCCTTCAAAAGAATGCACATCCAGAATTCACATACTTCGTAATCCTCAATTTAGAATGTTAGTCACCATGATGATCAAAAAACTTTTCTAACTTGGCTGAAGACACAACTATCTTGTTATTGAGTCCAAGGAATACCATAGTGGCTAAGTCCACCAGGAATGTCACTCCTAATCAAGTTGTTAGTTTAAGGATTCACATGGTAGGTGTGTAACATGGAACCCAATCTATGTTACATGGACTCAGCTAAAAGTATCTGACACTGGTAGGTGTCTATGTGTCAGACTCGTAATTTTTCAAAATTTTAGGACACAGGTCTAAGTATCTAATTCTTAGACATGACATGGGTACTTAGATACGACATAAATCATATATATGATAAATTTAACCAATATCTAAATACATATGTTTTAATTTTTAAAATGGGGGAGTAAATGCCCGTTGATTTATGGTTCTCCTAATTTAATGAAATAAGTTATTTAAAGATAAAAAAATCATAAAACCCAGCTCATGTATTAAGACTTGGGCCCTTTTTTTTGGTTGGGATGTTAATTTTTTTTATTTTAACTTATTAGTATTTTAACTTTTCCTTTCATAGGAAGAAATTTACTTTCCCAATGTCAGATCTAACTTTATTGTACCAAGAACCAAACCCAAGGCCTATTCCTCCTCCCTGATGTTCCCTCTTCTTTTTCATTTCCCCTGCAAAATTTTCCTTTCTTTCCATGCCTTCTCTTACTTTCATCTCATTTAAAAAAAAAATAGACGCATCCATTTGATTTGCAATGCGTCCGACACATGTTCCACACCCGGGTCAATGTTGTGTCAACATGAGTATGGCACCCTAAACAGGTGAGTCCAGGTAACAGAGGAACCAATTACAAGAACAGGATGAAAAAAAAAATTTCCTTATAGCTACATGAACAGCTTGTATGATCGATGTACATGATGCTTATACAATGATGAGCTGGGTTTTAATTTATGGGAATTTTATCCCCACCCCACACTCCTTTCCTTTCCCATATAATGAGGTGGAATAATTTTGATTTACCTTTAATTCTTCAACACGAAGGAGATGTAGGATCATAAGATAGGTTAGCCGAAACTGAGATGTTAACTGTGTGGCACTTCCGTCTATAAAATGTTTCAAATCTCTCTCCTCGAGAATTTCATCACGGCACATTATAACAACAGTGCCAATTTTATCAAGTCCTCTTCTTCCAGCTCGACCTGCCATCTGAGTGTATTCACCCGGTAATAGGTGTCTAAACTCCTTTCCGTCAAATTTCCTTAATGTATCAAAAACAACCTGCAAAAAAATATTAAAAAGGTCAACACTAACAATGTCATTTCTCCAATCTCTTATACACTCAAGTCAAAAACGTACTGACACAATATCACACATTTCCATCTGCAACAAAAACTAGGGGCAAGAACAAATATTTTCATCATTGTTATCAACGATCAAGATCATTTGAACCATCTTAATATCTTATTTAGCATAGAGGCCAAATGGAACAATGGTTCTTCAAGGCCAGTCATATTTTGTTTTCTTAATAATTAACTCTAAAAAATAAAAGATAAAAGATAAAAACTCGTTTTACTATAGGTGCTATTTATTAATAGCAGGTGTCATGGTCATGTAAGAAAGACTTGTTCAATCATTTTGGTTTACAGTAAGATGTTGGAAACAAAATTAGCCAATAAGCTAAATAATATTACTTGGGAATCAAATTATCAGCTGTCAAAAAGTAACTTGTAGAGTTTGAAGCATTATGGAAGAACAATACAGATGGTATTTTCTCTTTGGAAGTTCTTTGTTTTATCAACGTGAAATCAGAACATCAATTTTAAACCCTAGCTATCAAGTTCTTAAAATCCTCCTCTGTTACCATTACTGTTTTGTATCTCTATTTCCTCTCTTGTAAAGAATAAATAAATAGATATTCCTTTCCCTTATTATACTGCACAAGGTTTAAGTGTGAAAAGTCTGCAAGTAAGATTTCTATCTACTCGCATTAGAATAACAGAATTAGAAGAAAACAGGAGAATTTACTTAAATTCTCTTTTTCTTGATTTCCCTACATAAATATATATTAGGAAAAATATACGATATGAAGTGGCCTCACAACAAATTTTAATGCATAAAGGCCCTCCTTGATGTTGCTCTATCTCCTTTAAGAAAGTTTGATGAAACATATGATGGAAAACTCAGTCACAATCATCAACTAAGTCAATTATTGCATATGCCTACCCTGATACAGAACTTTATCATTTATGCTCAGCCAATGCTTCATAAGCAGCTAACAGTATAAGTTCCATCCATAAATCTTAACAGAAGATTTGATGGATAACTAATTTTCTAACCTATTTAACTCATAGCCAAACATAATTGCTTAGGCACAACCTACTACCTATGTTACTCTGTGTCGACACTGGTATGTATCCGAGGATCGGATTCATGAGTTTTAAAATTTTAAGTTACAAGGATGTATCCAATATTTAGACATGAACACTTGGACACACGAATTATTATATAAATAATATTTAATATATAATTTAGTTATACAGATAACTATGTTATAAGTGATCGTGCTTGTGCTTGGTTATTATTTTTAATGTGAAAATTAAAATGATTACTAAGTTATGATAAATTATTATTATTATTTTATGATCAATTATTATGGGTTAAGATTAATATCAAAGGCTCATTTTGAAAGATATAGGCCTATGTTAAAGATTTCAAGTTATAAGGCCCAACCCAAATAATAAACGGGAAACACAAGGCCCAGTTTTAAGCATGTATTATTGGGTTACCCTAAAAATAATTTCACTCGTTTACGTTGAAATTCTTGACAAAATATTTAAAGATTTGATACTATTGTACATTAATTAGGCTCATTATTAAGATAACATATCTTAATTAAGAAAATAATGTCATAATTAGGAGAATTATTCATTCTTTTTTTAGTTTTAAATTTGTCCTACAAATTGTAAGTAAATTGCTTGTATTAAATATAATTTCAATACACACAAAATACAGAAAACACATTATTCTACTGCCCATTATATCTCTTATCAGAACTTTAGAACCAGCTCTTATACCAAATCCTATATCCCAAAACAAACCAGAAAAACATTCTGAAATCCTAGCAAAGATTCAGAGCCTATTTCCACAAAAGTTCAAATGATAACCCATTTATACAACTTTCAGTGAAAAAATTAAATGGTAGAAATTTCATGTAAGTAGGCACAATCTATCTGTTGAAAATGCCTAAAGGTCTTTCCACACAAAACAAACTCTCTTAAAGTTGTATTATTCTTATTCTCTTTATTCTCTATAATTCTTTGATACAGATCATATATATATATATATTAATATTATAACTAAAATACACAGCTGTAATACACTAAAATACAACTGGGATACAATAATACAAAGTGGAAAATTGAGCTGAAAATAAAACTGAAAGTCATCCTGAAAATCAGGAAACTTCCTCCAAAAAATCAAGGGTTGCTTAGGAATCAATCATATGCCTAGATTAATTTCCTACACTCCCCCTCAAGCTAGGCGATATATGTTTTCCAAACCAAGTGCTACATTTAACTCTCAGAAACAAAGCTTTGGTTAAGATATCTGTTACTTGTTGTCTAGATGAAACATAGTTGAGGGAAATCATATTGCCTTCAATTTTCACATGTTTAGTTTGATCATAGTGGATTAGAACCCTTTACTCATTGAATTAAGGGTTAATATTTAACACTCCCCTACAAGCTGGATCCAGAAGTTTCATGGATCTAAGCTTGGTATGTAATGACATCCCAAAAAGGATTACTAATCCTGTTGCTAAGTAGCCTGAAGATTGGGATGATGAGGAAGTATACGATGACATTCCAAAAAGGATTATTGATCCTATTGTTAAGTAGCCTGAAGATTGGGATGATGAAATAGATTTAACCCGTAAATATGAGTGGAGCAATGTAGTTGAATCTCCTGCGGCTCGAAGGGCGGTGGTTGAATCTAAGTGGAGAGCAATGAAGTTGAATGATTTAACCACCAAATATGAGTGGAGCAATGTAGTTGAATCTCTTGTAACTCAAAAGATGGTGGTTGAATCTGAGCAGAGAGCAATGCAGTTGAATTTCCTACAGCTCGGAGGGTGGCCATTAAAACTGAGTGGAGCTTGCAATTTAATTTCCTGCAGGTCGAAGTGTGGCCATTGAAACTGAGTGGAGCTTGTAGTTTAATTTCCTGTAGGTCGAAGAGTGGCCATTGAAACTGATATAGACCAAACAAGTAACATTGAGATAAATGAATGTCATAAAGGCCAATTAGATTTAGGGACGTCTTCTAGTCACAACACTTCATCTTTAGAATGAGAAGTTTATTGGAAGAAACCGAACGATCCCTTCAGATGAAATCATTCTCATGGATTATTTTCTTGAAATGGAAAAGCTTGCTACTTTACCATATACATAAAATGGAAGTTAATGCATTGATGTTTGATCTTTTTATGGCCAATCTGATGAGGAAGTAACATTATTATCCGCAAAAGCAGAACCAAAATTGAACGCAGGACTGAACAGGGATGTTGAATGGTTACTGGGCCTATTGGGCTGAACTGGACAGATTGGGCCGATGGGCTGAAACTTCTTGAATAGTTGTGACGATCAGATGGAGGTGATATCACCCTACAAACTGGACATAAACGTTTCGTTCACCATTTTCTATCTTTCTTGTTTGAGTTTGAATCTGATGCGCCGACTGGAGGACAACTACTAAACAGCGAAATGGAAGATGCCGACGACTGGGTGCTTGGATTTCACGAGACTGATGACTGAAGTCTCGCAATACTGAGATTAAAGTCACACGAGACTGAGGTTTGACGTCGCGCGAGATTAAGGTTGACAGTTGTTCGAGTCTGGTGGCTGGTCTAAACAGAGATGAACGTAGATGCACGATAGTCGGTCGTTTCTTAGATGAACGACGACTTTGACTACAAACAGAAAGAGAAACTGGAGATGTAGAATTAAACGTTGAACCAAATTCAGAGTAAGAGTAAAGGTCAACAAAGCCATTTTCGGTTGGTGATTCCTTCTGAAAAGGAGAACACTCTTCTTGGCAGCAATGCCATTCTGGTGTAGAAGCTGATTTACTGCTCTTCTGAGATAATGTCTGATGATGACTGTTTGAAGATGATTCCTTATGTGGTCCAAAGGCAAAGACAGGACCTTCCAAACATGCATTTTACCTGAAGAATTCTGTGGATTTGGCAAAGGTAACCATAAGGAAATTGTTGATGTTGAAACCCATTTGAGGCTTTTTGGTTGGTTCACCACACAAATTACGATTCCCATAAAATACTTGGTTTCTTGAGTTAGGAAAATTTGAGATTCTGGAATTCGTCTCGATAGATTGTTGAACGAAAGGTCCATTTTGATAAAAAAAATTTGGAATATACCCAAAAAGTCAATTGAAGGAGAAAATTGAAGTAATGTAAATTATTGCCACCAAAATCAAAAGGCAAAGACCCATAGAATTCTTGCCAATACATTGATGGGAAAGAAGCAAGGTTTTGCATCTGTGAGGTTGTCTGAGGATGAGTAAATGCAATAGCATGCTGGGAAGAATCAGCTTCTGGTTCAGATGGTTTTGGTGGAATCCAGAAAACTGTTGACCTTCTGTACAAGGTTGTAGATGTTTCATTCTTGAAGTAGCTTCGTGGGCACCCACAACAACAGTGAAATCTAATTTCAATATTGCAGTAATGGGCTCAGAATTCTCAATATTTTTTTTTGTCTATTGCCATTGTCAGTTCTCAGATATCAATCAACCTCAAATAATGAAAATTAAAGCAGTAGAAAGTGATCTGAGAAAAACAGAAAACCACTTTTTTGATTAAAAAACGGTTTCCTACGAAGAGATACAGTGAGAGAGAGGCCAATAGCATAGGTTTCTGAACCTAAAGCTTTGATACCATGTTAAAAGTTGAATTCTAGATTGATAAAAATCAGCAAATGTTGTCAATTGATGCTGAAAAGAGGCCAAGACCAAAGGCCTTTCCACACAAAACAAACTCTCTTAAAGTTGTATTATTCTTATTCTTTTTCTTCTCTATAATTCTATGATACAGATCATATATATTTACTAATGTTATAACTAAAATACAGTTGGTATACACTAATACAAAGTGGAAAATAAAGCTGAAAATTGAGCTGGAAATAAATTGAAAATAAAGCTTAAAGTCACCCTGAAAATCAAAAAACTCCCTCCTGAAAATCAGGGGTTACTTAAGAATCAATCATATGCCTAGATTGATTTCCTACACTATCAAATTGGTAATCAATGGAAAAGGAAAAATGAATTATCTCATTGGAGAGATGGCAAAACCAACAGACACCAATTCCAATTCTCACCAACGTTGGAGCTTGGAAAATTCAATGATCACTGCCTGGCTAGTCCATTCCATGGTACCAACCATTGGTAAGTCTTATCCTTTTTTTATCCACTGCAAAAGATGTTTGGCAAACCGTACTGTCACGACCCTAGACTTCAACTAGCAATCGTGCAGCATTTAGCACGACCCATTGCACTAAGTCTGCCTTCCAACCCAAACAAAACACTCTAAAGAGACTTAGAGATTTAGAGGATTCTAGAACAAAGCAAGAGCATAAGAGTGTTTGTGAAGAATGCTTTGTATTGCTCTAGAGAGATTATCTTACAACTTCCCAATGATAGGTACAAATAAAGATCGATAGGTCTATTTATAGTGTGGCACCAATCTTAAGATTATGCCACAAATTTTTAGATCCTACTATGTGTAGAATGTAAAAGAGTATCTACATTGTTATAGTTTTATCTACAACATGTCACAAGGTTCTAGGACCTTCTAATCAAGTCTAGCCAACTCTAGAGTCTTTTAGGATTGTCTAGTTTCTTTATACAAGTTCTAGGATGTTCTGGACGCTTCTAGAGACTTCTACATCCTTCATGAACCATCCAGCATGTTCTAGAATATTCCAGCACCTTCTAGCATCTTCCATCGCATGTTAGTGTACTCTGGAACATTCTAGAGTCTTACAGGCTTGAGTTGAGTTCATCCAACTCTAGTTCCCTCTAGACATCACTAGAACACTCTAGAACTTTCCCATGTAGTGACTTGTAGAAAAATCTAGATCTTTTACGCAAGCACCATTTCTTTGGATTTTGAGAGACAATTTGAGTGAGACGTAACAATACGCTAGACTTATTCCAACGGTGAAGATTTTGCTAATCTCTTTGAATTAAAAACTTGCCTATGGAATCTAAAACAAGGGGAGAAAAGTGTCACTGACTATTACATGGCAATGACACTATTATGGTAAGAAATCGGTTTCAGTATCGAAGAAGAGTGGGAATGCACAGAAGATAGTGTACAATACCGAAAAAGGCTCGAGAATGAACGAGTCGTTGAGTTCCACACTGGGCTGAATAGGGAATTGGATGACGTTCGAGGAAGAGTCCTCAACCGACGACCCTACTATCAGTTCGCTAAGTGTTCACTGAGATATGACAGAAAGATCAATGATGCTAGGAGGAGCCTCACCATTGCCATTGCTTTAACCTCTTGTGAACTCCTTTCTTGGGAAAGATGTTGAGAAATCAACCCTAATGTCCATTCAAAATGGGTTGAATCACCAAAGAAAAATTGGAGTTGGGTTGGGCTTTAATGGGCCTAAATAAAATAACAATGGACTAGCTTATGGACAAGAAAAATTTAGGGTCTAGGCTAGAAAATGAAATTGGGCCTAATGAAAAATTATAGGTTGATCCATGGAAATTTGAGTAAATCAACCCATGGAACCTACTCAAACACTAGGTCAAGCCCAAACTCACAATAAAAAAGAACTTTTTGTAAACATTGTCAAAAACCCAAACACACTAACAAAACTTGTTGAAAAATTTATGAAAAACCCATGGATTGAAAATCAAGACAAATTAGATCTTATAGTCAATCCAAAACAACTAGATAAACTCTACAAGCTATTTTCCAATTTTCAAAATTCTAGACAATCATTAGCAAATATTTCAATATCCTACAAAGATAACCAGCTAAGTGCCATTGTTACCACTTCTCAAACCAAAATCCACTGGATTATTGATTCTAGAACATCTAATCATGTGACTGATGACTATCACTTATTTACCACTTACTCACCTAGTGTTAGAAATATTAAAGTTAGAATTACAGATGAATCTCTCTTATTTGTTGGTGGAAAAGAGAGTTAAACTTTCAAATTCTATACTTCATGTTCACAACTTATCCTATAATTTTATTTCTATTAGCCAACTAACAAAAACTTCTCAATGTACTCCTAAATTTTTTCCATATTACCGTGTCTTTTAAGACGTATCATCAGAGATGACAATTGACAATACTAAAGAGTGTGAATGTCTATTCTACTTTGATAAGATTGTTACATGTGATTATGTTTCAAATCCTAGAGATAATGAAATTTTATTAAGACAATATAAAATAAGACATCTCTATTTTTAATATTTGAAACAATCATTTCCTTCTATGTTTACAAATAACAAAAATTCAATTTTCAATGTGAAGTTTGTGAGTTTGCAAAACATCAGCACTCATCTTTTCCAAAGGTCCCTTATAGACCTTCAAAATCCTTTACTCTAATTCATAGAAATGTGTACGGTCCATCTCATATCACTAATAGAACCTATAGTATGGTTGTTACCTTCATTGATAATCATACCCGAATTAGTTGGGTATATTTGTTAAAAGAAAAATTTGAGGTTCGAAATGTTTTCATTGTCTTTCATACAACAATTCAAACCCAGTTTAAAACACATACAAATCTTACGCACTGATAACGTACTGAATATTTCAATCAGACTATGCAAGACTACCTTTAAACACATGGTATAATACACCAAAGTTCTTGTGTCAACACACCCCAATAAAACAGGGTAGCTGAATGAAAGAATAGGCACCTCCTCGAAGTAGCTCGAGTTTTAATGTTCAACTCAAACTAGCCAAAAAGCTTATGGGGAGATGCTATTCTCACTTCTGCTTATCACATCAATCGGATGCCTAACCTAATTATCTCTTTTGAAACACCACTTAAAAGGCTACGGTTCTTTGTTTCCAAATCCCCTTTATAGTCCTATTTGCCTCCGAAAGTGTTTAAATGTATTTCTTTTGTTCAAGACAATTCACAAAATAGGTCCAAACTTGATGTAAGTGTAGAATTTATGAGAGAATATCTTTAATTAGATTGTATTAGTGGTTGTACAAGCTGTGAATTAGTTGTAGAACAGGTTGTAATTTAGTTGTTGATGTCAGCTGTATTATTCCTAGATTAGTGGTCTATTTGTCTAACTCCTAGTCCTAAGAGAAAAATAAAACAAGAATTCAGGTTCTCTCCACCATCTCTCAATATTTTCTTCATGGTATCAGAGTATTTCTGAAATCCAATTTTTTTTCACCAATTTTGTCTGAGGAAGACTCTTTCTGAAATCTTATTGAGCCTCTTACCTCGTCGTTTTTCCAAGAATAAACTAAAGATGTTTCAGAAGCTGTTCAATTCAGGTCGTGTCCAGTTGCTTTCTCTGTTTTTTTAGCCGAAGTCATCGTTCGTCTAAGAAACGGCCGACTATTGTGCATCTGTGTTCGTCTCTGCAGACCCGCGCCGTCTTACGACTTTCGTCTTTGCCCGTGACGAATGTAATGTGACTAGTCCATTCATCTCGCACGCGATCTCGGCAGCGTGGGTTTCACGAGATCTCGATCATTAAGTCTCGTGCGACTTGACCCGCGATTGTGAATGACTTTTCGTCATTGTTCCTGACCAGGAACCTGCAGTTCATCTCCCACGAATATCACAATTCTTTGTGGACAGTTCTACTTGGTTCATTGCGAGCATATTTCCCATTCAACAGGAACCTAGTCGCCATCGTCTTCCACCTCGACGCTTCGTCGTTGCCCTCCAATCATCTCGCATGACTTCAGCTGCCACAACCTAATTAGCCTATCACCAGAAACAGATAGACCATCAATTTAGGCTAGCCCAATATCAAATATCAAATAGTCCAATCTGCCCAATATCAAATAGGCCTAATTTAGGCTAACCCAAATTGAAATAACATCAGTTTCACGACAGTCCGAGCATCAATGACCACAGGAAAACCGATCATGACCGGTTCCAATAAAGGTTCCACCGAAAATAATATTTTGTCAATCACCGGTCACAAATTAAATTGGCATAATTACTTTCAGTGGTCCCAATCCGTCACGATGTTTATATGTGGAAAGATGAAAGACGATTATCTCACTGGAGATGCATCATTTCCGAACAAATATGATCCGAAATAAAGAACATAGAAATCCGAGAACAATATGATTATCAGTTACCCAATACTTTAACTCTCTCACTCGATATTGGCAATAGTTAGACCTCTTTGGGGTTCACGAATGGAAATGTCCAACATATGGAATCTTGTACAAACAGATTGTACTCAAGGAGTTCCTAGCCAAGGAATTTGAGATAAAAGTGTCAGAAATAAGTCAAGAATGTTGTATGAAAATGACAGAATGATTTGGTCTTATGATTTCTTTCTATTTATAGACTTTACAAAATACAACAAACCTACAAAATACAACAAAGTCGTTCATGACAGATTGTTTATGGACAACAGGACAGTTGGATTTTGTACGGACAAATGGACGGTACAATTGTGTTGTTTATGGACAATTATTTACAGCTAGATAGACTATGGACAACAGTTGTGTACAACTAAATGAATATGGACAACAAATTACATCAAAGTTGTTATGAACAGCTAAGCTGTCAATGGAACACAGCAAAGCTGTTATGAACAGCCAAGCTGTCCATTAACAACCCCCCTCAAATTGATGCGGGTTGATCAATAAACATCAATTTGTAACTTAGGAAACAATGTCGATGACAAGTGAGACACTTGGTGAAGATATCAGCAATTTGTAGTTCAGTAGAAATATGTGGAAGAGTGATAACACGAGCTTCAAAGGCTTCAAGGATAGAGTGACAGTCGACTTCGTTATGCTTTGTGCGCTCATGATAGACCGGATTGACCGTAATCTGAATAGCACTTGTATTATCGGCATGTAAAGGTGTAGGATTGGTCTCAGAGAAGTCTAACTCAACTAGCAAACCTCGAAGCCAAATAATTTCAGAACAAGCAAGAGACATTGCTCGATACTCAGATTCTGTAGATGACTTAGAAACTTTGTCTTGCTTCTTACTCTTCCAGGAGATCAATGCATCACCTAAAAACATGCATCAACCAGTGATGGAGCGACGTGTATCAGCACAGCTAGCCCAATCAACATCGCTATAAGCAACAACACGAAGAGAATTGTTTGAAGGAAAGAATAAGCCATGGGCAGAAATGCCCTGAATATAGCGTATGATGCAACGGACAGCAGCCAGATGAAGATGACGAGGAGCCTGAAGAAATTGGCTGACTTGTTGTACAGCAAAAGAAATATCTGGTCTAGTGATGGTGAGATAGACAAGGCTACCTACCAATTTCCGATATAAGCTGGGATCAACAAGTCACCTTCCTCTTTGCGAAGCTTGACATTTAATTTCATGGGAGTATCAACAAAGGTAGCTTCCTGTAGTTCAACTGTAGTCACCAAATCACCAGCATATTTGTGTTGATTGAGGGAAATACCAGAGGGGCTACGATGCACCTCAAGACCAAGAAAATATGTAACAGACCCAAGATCCTTCATATGACAGGATTGTAAAAGATGAGTCTTGAGCTGGACAAGTAAAATAGAATCAGAACCAGTGATCACAATATCATCAACATAAACCAAAAGGACAACAATGCCCATGTCTGATTTTCGAAGAAACAATGAAATGTCATACTTGCTCTGTATGAAAGAAAATTGTAATAAAGTGGTTCGAAATTTTTCAAACCACGCCCGTGGAGCTTGTTTAAGACCATAAAGAGAGCGACGAAGTTTACACATTGGATGTCGGAGAGGAAAACAACACTGGAGGTGGCTTCATATAAATACATTCTTTAAGATCTCCATGAAGGAAAGCATTTTTAACATCCATCTGATGTAGTGGCCAATCATTGGAAGCAACAAGAGCTAGAATTATTCGAACAATAGTCATTTTAGCCACAGGAGCAAAGGTCTCCTCATAATTAACACAATATTCCTGTTTGTTCCCAAGGACAACAAGCCAAGCTTTATAATGATCTAAACTTCCATCAGAGCGAACCTTGACTGAGTAAACCCATTTGCAACCCAGAGGAACTATAGTGGAAGGACAAGACTCAATGTCCCAGGTGTGATTGGCCTCAAGAGCAATAATTTCTTCCTGCATAGCTTGGCACCAACAATCATGCTTGACAGCATGAAATAAAATTGTGAGTAGCATGTGGGAATATCAAAATTGGACAATGCAATAGTAAGAGCTGAAATAAAATTGTCAAAAGAAAAACCATACCTATCAGGGGGTACAGTCACTCGAGAAGAGCGACGTACCAAAGGCTCTGGAGGTGCTGTAACTAACTGATTTTGGTATATGTTAGGATCAGTTATCGGTGAACCACCGGAAGAGACTATGGGCGGGATTGTCTTGTATATACCATTTCTGGTTTGAAGCGAGAACTGTTTTGAAGAAGAACTAAGAATTGGTGCTCAAAGGAGGGAAGGACAACAGTAGAAGAAGAGGGCACAGAAAACACAGGAAAAAAATGTTGATTTTCAAAGAAAATAACATTCCTAGAAATGCGTGTACGATGTAATGTAAGATCATAACAAACAAATCCTTTTGACACATTATATCCTAAAAATACACATCTAACAGATTGAGCAGATAATTTATTTCGCTCATGAGGTGGTAAATGAACAAAACATACACAACTAAAGATACGAAGATTATCATAATTAGGTTGCTTAGTAAAAAACGAAAATAGGGAGATTCCATGTGCAAAACTTGGGAAGGTAAACGATTAATCAAGTGAGTAGCAGTCTTTAGAGCCTCAACCCAGAACATGGATGGAACAAAAGATTCTAATAAGAGAGTACGTACCATATCAAGAAGATAACGATTTTTGCGTTCAGCTACTCCATTTTGTTGAGTAGCAGGACATGAACGTTGATCGATGATACCTTTAGAAGCCAAAAATACTTGAAACTCAATGGACAAATATTCACCACCAGAATCTATGCGAAATGTCTTAATATTTGCAGAAAATTGATTTTCAACATATGCTAAAAACTCGATGAAAGTACGAAAAACCTCAGATTTAGAGCGAAGAAAATAAACTCAAGTGAATCTGCTATGATCATCAATGAAAGTTACATAGTATTTAAATTTGTCATGTGAAGTAATCGAGGAAGGTCCCCAAACATCACTGTGAATAAGATCAAAGCAGTGAGAAGCTCTACTAGCATGCAAAGGAAATGGAAGAGTTTTTCTTTTACCAAGTTTACAAAAGTCACATTCAAAAGGTAAAGAAGAACGTTCTTTATTACCAAGAAAGTTCGAGTTCATTATATGAGATAAAACTTGAGTATTAGAATGGCCTAAACGACGATGACACACCATACTTAGATTAGGAATATTATTACAAGCAAAAGACTCAATAGAAGGAATTGGATAAAGTGCTGAAATAGGTAAAAGTAATGGAAACAAACGTCCCACTTTAGGTCCCTTCGCGATCGGCTCCCCTGTTACCTGGTCCTGCACAACACAACCATCACTAGAAAAGTTAACAGCACAATTGTTATCAACTAATTGACCAACAGAAATGAGATTTGTAGAAAGTTGAGGAGCAAGAAACACATCAGTAAATGTAGAAGAAGCATTTCCAACAACTTTGATTGGCAAAGAACTGTTATTGGCCGTCTGAATAGTAGATTGGCCAACATAAGGCCGAACATGAGACAAAGTTGTGGGAGTATTTGTCATATGATTAGAAGCCCTTAAGTCTACACACCAAAATGTAGTAGAATTTTTACCTTGAAATCCCAATGAAGATAATGCTGAAATTAACATATGTTGCACTATTTCAGGTAAGTTGCTGCAGAAGGTGGAAGATTAGGAAAAGCACCTGAGGAAGACACATGTGCTACAGTAGGTGCTACTGGAGGACTAGCAACAGAAGTCATAAATGCTTGGGCCTGACGATTCTAGGGACGAATACAACATTCTTTGATAATATGACCATTTTTCTTGCAATAAGAACAACATTTTTTAGGACAATTGGCAACAATATGCCCATATTCTTTGCAGCAGAAACATTGCATATTTTTAGAAGGCATAGATGATGCACGCCCTTGGGCTGCATAACCATAGTTGTCGTCGTGGAATTACCATAAGATTGTTCCAGAATAGCTTGAGTACTTAAACGTTGTTCTTCGCGAAGTAACTCACCAAAACAAATATCTAGAGAAGGAACAGGAGATCTGTTCAATAGAGAAGAGCGAACTGATTCATATTCCGGGCGTAATTTCATGAGAAATTGATCACACTGACTAATCCTGTGAAGATTTTAAATAGTTGATATAGCAACAACAGGAACATTTGTTGTAACTAAATCAGCATATTCATGCCAAATAGTCAAAAATGTCGAGTAATAATCCTAACATGCCAATTGCATATTCCAACTGAAAGCGACGAGCATAATTGTTTTGATGATAAACTTTCTTCAAATAATTCCACATGAAGTGAACAGAGCAATGAGCCATCAAGTTGGTGACGATATGCGGTTCCACGTAATCCAAGCGAAGACATGATTCAAGCATCAAGCACAAAGGAGAAGACACGACTTCCTTAGAGTTAATGATGTCGGATGTTGGTATAACATCCGTGCCATCAATACGTCCAGCGTCTTTTCCTCGAGGAAAAGTTCAAACTGGAAAACCTAGGTACAGTAATTTTTTCCCGTAAACTTAACACACACTGGTGCAGTGTCCATTGCAAATAAATAAAACCCGATAAATATTAAAAAAAATTAAAGAAACCAAGATAAGGACCTTAAACAGAGATTGACAAAGAACACTTGTTTGGCAAAAAAAACGCTAGAAAGTATCAATGAAGATATCCTCAGAAATATAATGCTGAAATTAAAGAAACCGAGAAAATGACTTTAAACAGAGATTGCCAAAGAACATTTGTTTAACAACAAACACTAAAAAAATATCAATGGAGATTTCCTCAGAAATAGAAAACCGAATTTTTTTTCTCAAAGAAGTTCTGATACTATATTAGAAATAAGTCAAAAATGTTGTATGAAAATGACTAAATGCTTTGGTCTTATGATTTCTTTTTATTTATAGACTTTACAAAATACAACAAACCTACAAAATACAACAAAGTACATGAACAACAGTGACATGAATTAACAGACATTGTGAAATATTGTTTATGGACAATTATTTACAGCTAAATAGACTATGAACAGCAGCTGTGGACAACTAAATAAATATGGATAACAAATTACAACAAAACTGTTTTGGACAGCTAAGCTGTCTGTTGACAAAAAGATCTAGGCAATCTCAAATATTTCTTAGGAATAAAAGTAGCCCGAACAAAGAAAGGCATATCTATATCTCAAAGGAAATATGTACTTGATCTTCTCAAGGAAACTAGAACGATGGGGTGTAAACCGGCAAAAACTCCGATGAACTCTATAGTAAAACTCGGAATCAAAGAAAACAATGCATCTGTAGACAAAAGCCATTATCAAAGAATAGTGAGAAAACTCGTTTACCTATCCCACACTAGACCAGATATTGGTTTTTCAGTGAGTGTTATAAGTCAATTTATGAACATTTCCTCGAACAATCTTTGAAGAACTGAGTTGCAAGTTGAGAATGATTAATATCTATCACCCAATTTGAAGGGGAGTGTAGAATTTATGGGAGAATATCTTTACTTAGGTTGTATTAGTGGTTGTACAGGTTGTGAATTAGTTGTTGATACCAATTGTATTATTCCTAGATTAGTGGTCTATTTGTTAACTCCTAGTCCTATTTATATTGTTATATATACATTTCTAAAATCAGAGAAAAATAAAACAAGAATTCAGTTTCTCTCAATCATCTCTCAATATTTTCTTCAAAAAGCTATTAAGTGTATCTTTGATAGATATTTGCCTACTCAAAAAGAATACAAGTGTTATAACACTACTACCAAAGAAGACTTTTGTCAGCCTCAACGTTACATTTTTTGAAAACATTCCTTACTATCAAAAGCCTTCTCCTCAGGGGGAGAATAATGTCATAGAGAATAGAACTTTCAATTGATAATTGAACTTTGATCTCACTACTTCAAATAAAAGTAAAGAATCTCATAACTCAGACAGAGAATTCTAGCTCAACATACATTCTTACACTACTCTGCCATATATAGAGTAACTCGAACTCGAAGGAAGAAACAAAGAGACAAAATAACAAAAAAACAATTACTTACTCGCAGAGGTCAAAATTAAAGAATAAGGAGAACCTCACACTTGAAGCATCAAGAGAGTCAAAACCGATAATAGATTCAAATAACCTTGAATCCATAGTGAATCTAGGTAACCCTGACATCCCTAAATTACCTATTGTCTTGAGGAAACAAACACGGCCTTGTACTATCCATCTTATCTCCAAACTTGTTTCATATAAAACTTTATCTTCCTGATTTCGTGCTTTTACCACTAATCTTAACAGGACAAAAATATCAAAAGACATCCATGAGGCTTTAAAAATTTTAGAATGGAGGGAAGTTGTTATGGAAGAAATAAAATCCCTAGAGAAAAATGAAACATGGGATGTAATAGAATTAACAAATGTGGGAAAATTTATGATGGTTGCAAGTGAATTTTTACAATAAAGTAAAAATTTGACGAGATTATAAAGCGATACAAGGATCGACTAGTGGCAAAAGGATTCACGCAAATGTATGGAATGATCAACACTGAAATATTTGCACCTATGGCCAAACTAAATACTATTCAACTCCTATCCATTGCAACAAACTTGGATTGGTCGTTTCATCAACTAGACAAAAAATACATTTCTAAATGGAAAATTAGAAGAAATTTTTATGACCTTGCCACAAGGGTTTTGCAAGGGAGAAAAACACAGTATGTAAATTGAAAAAATCACTATGAACTTAAATAATCACCTAGAATTTAGTTTGATCGATTTACAAAGGTAATGGAAAAACAAAGGTACCAACATACACAATCAGATCACACAATGTTTTTCTAACACATAAGCAATGGAAGGAAGACAATTCTAATAGTATATATTGATGATATCATCATGATTATAGACAATCTAAAAGAAATCGAGAGACTAAAAAAGGGTCTGTCCATAGAATTCAAAATCAAGGATATGGTACAAATAAGGTATTTCTTGGATATGAAAGTCTTAAGATCAAAGAGAAATTATTGTATCTCAACAAAAATACATCATTGATCTCCTCACTGAAACCGGTATGCTCAAATGTAAACCAAGTAACACCCTAATAGAGGCCGAGAGGAAGAATGAAGATGTGGTAACACGAGTAGACAGATAAATATCAAAGATTAGTAGGAAAGATAATCTACTTGCTTCACACTAGACCTTATATTCTTTTTCCAATTAGACCTTATATCCCTAAATCATAAGAAATCATAGTTGGGACAAAAAATATTTTGTAATTATTAGAAATTAGATAATTAATTTATTTCCTTTTGTGCATTATTCTAGTTTAATTAGGGGATTTTATTTCCTATTCTAGTTTTTTAGTTTCTATATAAATTGTAAGTAAATCCTTATGAATAAATCAATGAAATACGATTCAATATCTTAAATTCTATATGGTACCAGAGCAGGTTCTTTACTACGACCTAGCTATGTTTGAAAAAACCTTAAAAATCTTAGCTATAATAGCAAACCCTATCAATACTCTAAATACCTATCTCTACACATCCCTGTAGAGAAACTAAATGGGAGAAACTATAAAGAATGGGCTCAATCAATCAAACTGATTATTAATAGGAAATGGAAAATGGGGTACTTGATTAGGGAAACACCAAAACCATTTGGTAATGAAGATGATGTCTAACGATGGAGTTTAGAGGACTCAACAGTAATAGCATGGCTAGTCAATTTAATGCAGCTAGCTATAGATAAAACTTATCCATTTTTACCTACAAAACGAGATGTACGAGACACTGTGAAAGCACCTACTCAGATGGTGAGAATTTTTCCCACATCTTTGAAATTAAAACAAAATTATGGTAGTTAAAGCAAGGAGACATGGATGTTACCGAGTATTATACATAGATGCAAATTCAATGTCTAGAACTGGATGAAAGCTCAGAGGAGGAGTGGAAGTGCACCGACTACATTGCACTACATTGGAAGAAACTCGAAACATAATTAACCTTCGAGCTCTTGGCTGGGTTGAACCGAGAGTTAGATGACACTGGCAGTCGAATCTTAGGTCGACGGTCACTGCCATCAGACGGTGCTGGAACTTATCCATCGACCTCGACATTAGCATTGGCGTTGAGACTCAACGATGAAAAAGAATCTCTCCATTCGGCACTCCAAACAAGGCTTAGGGTAGGAATGTCACGAGCTAAAAATTATGGAAATGAGGGAATGCAAATGAGGGGCTTAGAAGGTTATAGCCCCAATAGGCCTAATGAGTTGGGACACACCAAATGAGCTGAAGGAAAGCATGGATCTAGGAAGCCTAATGGACAGTTTTTACAAGGGTTGGCATATTCAATTTTTGGGCCAAATGGGCCTTAGGCTAACGTGGCTAATAGGCCCAATGGAAATAGAAATGGCCCACAACAGAAAAGGCCATTTTGTGATCACAACCGTAAGCCCAAACATTCTAAAGATACTTGTTGGAAAATCTATGGGAAATCAATACACTGGAAACCACGGCAAAACAAAAATCGCAATTACCATGTATCCACTGATCAACAAAAGGATACTTATGAAGGAGCATTAAATCCAAAATAATTGGACCAACTTTATAAAATGCTTTCCGACATAAATAAACCTAGTCAGTCATCCTCCTCAACCTCAATGATCCATAAAGTTAATTACTAAAGTGTCCTAGCCACCACATCACAATCTAAAAATCCTTGGATGATATATTTTGGTGTGTCTCATCATATAAAAAACAATTATCAATTATTTACAACTTATCGCCCTGTGTTGGTAACCTGAAAGTTAGAGTAGCATATGTAACACTCTCAACAAGAGCTAGAAGAGAAAGTATTTAAATTCCTAACTTAGTATGTCTAGAATTAGTTCTTCATATTCCAAATCTGTCTTGTAGTTTAATATCTATCGGTAAATTAACACAAGACTCAAATTACTCAGTTAAGTTTTTTCTTTCTTATTGTATTTTTCAGGATCTATCATCGAAGAAGACAATTAACAATGTTGAAAAATATGAAAGATTTTATTATTTTAATAAGACCAATATGAGTAGAAATCATAAAATTGTAATTTGTGACTTTGCATCAATTCTTAAGAATAATGAACTTATCTTATGACATTATAGAATGAGAGATTGGGCAGGTTTCAAAGTGGATAGAAGATCCACATCAAGTTATTGTATTTTCATCGGAAGAAATTTGGTCTCATAGAAAAGTAAGAAGCAGAATGTTGTGTCACGATCGAGTGCAGAGTCAGAATATAGGGCTATGGCACAATCTCCGTCTGAGATAATATGGATATATCAGCTCTTGGATGAAGTAGTTCTTAAAAATTCAGTACCAGCGAAATTGTGGTGTGATAACCAAGTTGCTCTTCATATTGCTTCTAATCCTGTATTTCATGAGCGAACTAAACACATTGAAATTGATTGTCATTTTGTTCACGAGAAAATTCAGCAAGGTTTGATTTCTACAGGATATATGAAGACTGGAGAGCAACTAGGAGATATCTTCACGAAAGCTTTAAGTGGGATTCGGGTTGATTATCTCTGTAACAAGTTGGGCATGATTAATATCTATGCTCCAACTTGAGGGGGAGTGTTAAAGATGATTAGTTGTGTGTGTATTAGGTGTCTAACACTAGGTGAATATATTAGTTGTGTATTAGGTGTCTTAGTTGTGTATTAGGTGTATGTCACCTAAGATTGTCTCTAACTTTGTATATAAATAGGTGGTGTCTTTGAATGAGAAATATAGGAGTGAATTCTGAGTTTTACAGGATGTAATTGAGCTATCGCAAGATAAGATACCAATTGACAATAAATGGGTATTTACCATTAAATACAAAGCAGAATGAATAATGGAGAGGTACAAAGTTCGACTAGTTGCAAAAGGGTTTACTCAAACTAATGGAATCGATTATGCATAAACCTTTGCACCTGTTGCAAAACTAAACACTGTAAAAGTACTTCTATCATTAACAGCAAACCTTGATTGGTCCCTCCGACTATTGGATATCAAAAATTCCTTTCTAAATAGAGTACTGAAAGAAGAAGTCTTTATGACCATACCATCAGGATTAGACAAAGGCAATCCAAACATAGTGTATAAACTAAAAAAATCACTATATGGTCTCAAATAATCACCAAAGGTATGATTTGATAGATTTGCAAAAATAATACATAAACTTAGGTACCAATAAGGACGGTCAAATCACACATTATTCTTCAAACAAGGGGAAGATGGAAAGAAGGTGATTATGATTCTGTATGTAGATGATATAATCCTAACCGAAGACAACTTGGAAGAAATTGAAAAGCTGAAAACAAACTTGGCCATGGAGTTTGAAATCAAAGATTTGGGGCCAATAAGATATTTCTTAGGTATGAAAGTTGCAAGATCAAATAAAAGAATCAGTGTTTCTCAATGTAACTATGTCCTGGATCTCTTTAATGAAATCGGTATACTGGGATGTAAACCAAATATATCTGTCCCATAGCAGGCTTGACATTGCCTTTGCAGTTAATGTGGTAAGCCAACACATACATCTCCTAAGAGAATCTCACCTTGAGGCAGTATACAAAATCCTCATGTACCTCAAGAGTCACTAGACAAAGGCTTATTCTCCAAAAAAAATGAATTAAAGGATATAGAAGTTTTTACTGATGCAGACTCTGCTGGTTTGGTCAAGGATAGGAGATCCACGTTCGGCTTTGTCTTTGGTAACTTAGTGACATGGAGAAGCAAAAAACAAAATGTGGTCACCAAAAATAGTGGTGAAGTTGAGTTTAGGACATTTGCACAGGAAATGTGTGAAGCATTACGACTAAGAAAACTACTGATGGAATTTCAAATACCAGTAAGAGTACCAATCAAACTCTACTGTGACAATAAAACAGTCATCAACATCTCTCTTAATCCTATACAACATGATAAGATAAAACATGTAGAAATTGACAGACATTTTATTAAAAAAAATTGAGTGTGACTATTTGTATGATTTATGTTCCAACAAACGACCATGTTGCAAATATTTTTACTAAGAGACTTCCTTGATAGGGCTTCGATGATTTCAATTCCAAGTTGGAAATGATCAACATGTATGATCCAATTTGAGGGAGAGTTGAAATCCAAAGATCATAAGAATTCACAACTAGGACAAAAAATATTTTGTAATTATTATAAATTAGTTGGCTGGTTTATTTCCTTTTGTATATGGTTTAATTAGGAGATTTTATTTCTTATTTTAATTTGTTAGTTTCTCTATAAATTGCAAGTAAATCCTTGTGAATAAATTAATGAAATACAATTCAATATCTCAAATTCAATATGTTTATTATTTTTTCAGGTATCCCAAAGGATCACAAGACAAAGGATTGTTCATCAAAAAGTGAAACTAATAATATAGAAGTTTTCACCAATGCATACTGGACTGGCTCAATAAAGGACAGAGGATCCACTATCAGATATTATACTTTTGTTTTTGGAAACTTGGTGACTTGACGAAGTAAGAAACAAAATGTTGCAGTAAGTAGCAGTACTGAAGCAGAATTAAGAGCGGTGGTGCAAGGTATGTATGAAGCCTTGTGGCTAAATAGCTCTTAAATGAACTTGGGATTACAACAAAATTCCCAATCAAACTTTACTATAACATCAAAGCTACCGTCAACATATCCCTTAATCCAATTCAACATGATAGAACCAAGCATGTGAAAGTTGATCGACGTTTCATAAAAAAAAGGTTGAAAATGGTACCATTTGCATGACTTATGTCCCCACTAATGAACAAACAGTAGACATATTTACTAAAGGACTTTATTGACCGAACTTTGATGAAATATTTCATCAGCAAGTTGAATATCATTAACATTTATGATCCAACTTGAGGAATATTGAAATCTTTAACAAAATATTTAAGGATTTGATATGATTATATATTAGTTAGGCTCATTATTAAGATATCATATCTTAATTAGGAAAATAATATCTGGCATAATTAGGAGAATTATTCTTTTCTTTTTTAGTCTTAAATTTGCCCTATAAATTGTAAATAAATTGTTTCTCCAAAATATAATTTCAATACACAGAAAATAGAGAACACATTGTTCTACTACCTATTCTATCTCTCATTAATTCTAGAGTTTCTTCTTCAGCGTTTCACTTCCTTTGTCTTCTTCGTTATCATGCATCTTTCACCTCTTCTTTTTCAGCCTTCTCGTCTTTCTTTCTTTCTTTCTTTCTTTCTTTTAGCTTAGTCTTCTTCTTCTATTTCTTCCTTAGATATGGCTAAAACTTTGATTGTTGAGTCTAGAATTTTTTTGCAGTATTCAACCCATATTTCATACCGGTGTCCTTATCGTGTTGTGTCGACACCGGTACAATGGCTCAAAGTGTTGAGTCAAAGTAACATAGCCTACTACCACTCTAGCAGCAGTATTACAATTATGGTATTGTTACCTCCAGATGTAAAGCAATTATGAATTACCAAATTCAAAGGTTGGGCTTATATTATAAGATTAACAAAGAAGACTTACCGATCTTGCTGGGGCATTAACCCCCATAGCAAATGTTTCAGTTGAAAACAGAACCTACAAGAACAGCACAGTGAAATATACTGTAAGCCAAAAAGAGATGGAAAAACCACAAATGTATCAAAAAACAACTATGTTTAAATTTCAACCACTTTGAACAAAGCAATATTTTTAATTTAAATCCTTTTGAAAAACTCTCCATGAGCCACCCATGTTTCTGCTACATTTGAACAACTATATATGACTATATGAGTATCATACAATGCAGAACAAGTCAATTAATATGCATATACCTTGATAACACCACGACAAAAAAGCATTTCAACAACTTCCTTGACAATTGGGAGAAGCCCTGCATGATGGACACCAATCCCTCTATGTAGAAGACTTTGAACTCTGACAATCTATGCAAAATATCAATATAAAAATGAGGCACTATACAGAAACATAAATCAGGGTATGACCAACCTGTGGCAAATTCCTGTCAGATCCCTTTAGCCGTGAAAATGCTTTGTCACAAAAAATACGGATCTCACTCTTCTCTGAACTACTTGTGAGGTCTGTTCTCATACTATCAGCAGATTTATCACAGCGATTCTTAGAGAAGCAAAATATAACCACCTATGCATGCAAATTAGACAATTTTCAGAGTAAAACAAAGAACCAAAATGAATCCTCAAGTCATTTCACTTAAATGCTTACTAAATTACAGGCAGACACAAATTGGTACCTGCCATGTGAAAGAAAACCTACTATTCTTCAGCTTAAACTGTACCAAATACAAATGCAAATTCCTACTAGAACTCTAAATTTAGTATGATACATGAATAGGTGTGGGATTAGAATAATATAGGAACTGCCATACCCAACAAACAGGCATTTTTTAATTAAATATTCCTCTCCCAGTCCTTATACATCATGCTAAAATGAGCAAATTGTGTCTCCACATACACTGATTCTGATCTTTGTTCCATTGTTAACTTGTCATAACAAAGCATATGATTAGAAGAAATCAATTCATTCCATAAATCTTGCTCTTTGGAGAGCCATGCTTTTTCACTAGCATTAGTTTGTCTTCCAGACTCCCAAGAATAACCTTGGCAAGGCATATCAGAGAGGATTGGAGTTTCCGTGTGCTTTTTTTTTTGGAGGGAGAGGGGGTCACAAATAATGGATTCTCACAAAACCAGGAAAACTTTCAATCATGTTATACAGTTCGAATTTAAAAGAAATCTAGACTACCACTGAAAATAGAAAAATTACTAAACATAGCCATCTGAAAAATTCGGAACAGGGATGGTAACCAGGGCTGATATAGTCCCCAAAAAGCAAAACCGGTTAGAAATCAAGTCTTATTTGTTTTCCTTACTACACTTCTATCTCCTACCCACAAATTCAATAAAGTCAGAAAACTATAGATCACTGAAAGTTCAAGCAGTGTTATCATTATCACAAAACACACGAATCCAATGTGCCCAAAGTAAATAAATAATTCAAAAAGAATCACAACATACTGGTAACATTGCCTTCTTTGAGAGCTTGTTGATCAGAGACAACCATAAAGAAGCATCTGATCTCCTTAAACCCCAATTATTATGGCCGTTGCCATTATTTTGATTTCCACCACTATTTCCAGAGAAGTTCCCCGAATTTTGTGACCCAAAATTCCTATTTTGTTTTCCCCGACAAGAACTTTCACTCTTTTGAGCTCGAGTTGCATCTTGAGAAGTTGAAGCTCTACCATAAGATCCACTACCACCAGTGATATTTTTTTTCTTTAATGTATCTTTTGCAGCTTTCCATCCCTGATGCATAAAAATTTCATTTTCCCATATTTTGTAAAGTTCTCCCGAGTAAAATAGGCAATGCTCTAACGGAACTGGTCGTTTTGTGGTCCTGTAAACAAAAATAATTAAATAATATAAATGAGTTCTGAATAAAACAAATCAAAGTTTTCTTTCACTGTATTCTTCTATAAAGAAAGAGAGAGTGAAGAGGGGAAATCAAAAAACGGAAATTTAAAACTCTCAAGAAAGCCAGAATTGACTACGAATCTATTAAGCCACAAAGACTCATTCATACCCAGTAACACGGATTTTCTTCTGCTTGATCCGTCCAATCCAATCAGCAAATTCAATCGTGTTAGGTACCTACATATTGTAAATAAAATATGCAATTGTGCATATTCACATCAGCAGCAGCCACAACACTAAGATAAAACAATATGACGAAATTACTCACATACACAACACATGATATAATATATGCATGTGAAATCCAATCTCAGAGGCAAAATTTGCATATTAAATAGTAGAACCAATGTTAACTGTCCATTATGATGCTATCATCTCAATTTTTTCTCATCGTTAATTTCAATAGCACAAGGCATGCACATATATAGGGAAGGGTACAGGGCAAGGTGCAAGGTTAATGACTTCAAAGAATAAATAAATACATACTTTTTATATTCCAGCTTTTTGAAATCAGTGTTTGATGTATAAAAGCAATTGAAACACAGAAACAATAATGGATATAACAGCTTCAGGCTAAATGACAAATCAACAGAAAATTACAACTGAAAAATTCTAGACAATGTCATCCACAGAAAACAGGGCAACTAGTCAACTGGAACCAGCTTTGGAAGTTTGGAAACAAAAGGAAGCATAACCCAAACCATCTTTGTATTTAAGAAATTTTGCTATAAATATAACTGGAGGATGGAAAGCTTGAATACAATTAAAAATTAGAAATTAATCTATGTTAGCAAAAAAAAATGAGAAGAAAATTTTCTACTAGGTGACAATTCGTAAATATTCATACTCGATTGTAGTTATTAGTCTAGATAAAGAACAAATGTAAACTGAAATAAAGTTCACTCACTAACTTTTGATAGATTTGAGAATTTATGGCCAATGAACTAGCAAGGATATGTATCTGATGATTAATACTGCTGATGAATCTAGCCTTCTTTGACTGGTTTGGTTTGTTATGTTCTTGATGTTTTACTGGGGTTCTAAGTATTTATTGTACTAAAGTGGACTTATTTATTCTTTTCTTCTTTAAATAAAATCTGCTTGTGTTCTATTCTATCCCCAAAAAAAAATTAATCGGTATCATCTAGCAAATTATGATATCTCAAACAAACCATCTCACTAATATAATAGCATCATGACCCAATGCAATAAAAATTAATAAAAAATATAAATTCCACAGAGGAGTAAAAAGAAGACAAAATACCGTGGCTGAGAGAAGTACAAAATTAATATGCCTTGGAAGCATTATGATAATTTCTTCCCAAACAACCCCTCTTTCGACATCATTGACATAGTGTACCTCATCGAAGATAACCTGTATCCTCATGCATGTGACACAAATGTATAAAGATACAATTTATTAGAAAATAAAAGATAACATGAATAAAACAAAGAATAGCTTATCTAAAAAACAAGGGGGATATTACGGTTTGGAAAAAGAATCAGAGGAGCCCATTTTACCCATTCAATATCACGAATCATATCAGCACCACGGTACAGCATTGACCTTAATATTTCAGTTGTCATAATGAGACAGGAAGCCTCTGGCCTTATGCTAACGTCACCAGTCAGAAGTCCAACATCAAATTTCTCAAAGAGATCTCTATACTTTTGATTGCTGATGGTCTTGATTGGAGCAGTGTACACAGCCCTAGTGCAATGCTGCAAGTTTTAATTTCATACTTTTTAGTATAGAGCATTTTTAGAACTAGAGAACATAATACGGCAAATGTGCTCTCAAGTTCACATTCAATTACTTCGAATAAAAGAATAAATGCACCCAAAAAAATACTCAGAATCCAATTCCTACTTTTGTAGCCAAAGCAAATGCATATTCTGCAACAACTGTTTTTCCAGCTGACGTGTGAGCAGCCACAAAAACCGAGTCCCCCTTCTCAAGATAAAAGATGGCCTATAATTTTTACATTAGCAAAAGTGAGAAATAGTTACTTGGGTCAAAAAATAAAAGTAACCTGTAAATTCAGAGGCATGCTTTAAAATAATCAAATCCATGACTCAATAATGCAACGAAAAAGAAAAAGAAAAAAATATCAAGACAGAATGACTTGAGAACATCCTTCAAAATAAAAAGAATTACATTAATAATATATAAAATAATATTATGACTGGACCTTGAAAATAATTTGGCCTTCCAGTTAAAGCAGATGTAACATCTTGATATAAATATATATATATCAAGTTACAAGTAAAGAATAGAAAAAGGGCTTAGTACCGCTCTATCCAAGTTCATGTGGTGCATTTTTCAAGTACACATAAGAAGTAAACAATCAAAAAAAGATAAGTTAACACTGGTTCAGGTTGAGCAGCCCATTCCATCACTGAAAATAATATGAACTATAAGACAGTTATAACAATTCCATGCTCATGAATTATTGTAGGAGGATATTCTTAGTTGTATTATACAAAATTATTGCCCAAGTTTTGATATTCTAGTATAATCACAGTGCCAGCAATAAGTAATCTTAGTATAACCATCGTGCCAGCAATAAGCAATCTTAGTCATTGAGATCATAACCAAAACACTTGTGAGAAACCAATACCTCCTTCTGAAATGCATCCAATTCAAAAGGAAAATCAAGAGCCATGTCAGGCACAAGTTCGTAAAAGCGCTCTGCAATCCCCACACTACCTCCAGTAATAGCCCAAGCCTGAAGAAATTAACAAACCAAATAGAAGCATAGGTAAGAAGAACAAGTAATATGGATGTCTACTGCCCATCTAGACCATGATGTCCATAAAAAGACAGCTGCAAATTGCTGCGTCAAAACTATTACCTCCTTTTGTTGCAGCGCATTACCACTACCAGTTCCATCCAATGCTGGTAATGATTCTCCTGCTTGAGATGATAAAATCTCATCCAGCAAAGATGAATCAGTCTCAGAAGCACTGGTAGGTGTATCTACCTTTTCTGTTTCAAGTTCTGACCTAACAGCCTCCTTTTCCAACAAATTATCTTCAGGAACAACATCATCTGATCCATAAAAGTTAATAAGTGTACAACCCAAAATTTAAAAGACCATATGAACCTAGCCAATGTTATAATCAGGTTGAAAAGGTTCGATCATAGTGAATCAATTTTAAATTGCTATCAAGTGAAAAATGTAAAGTAACCAAATGAAACTGATTATCCAGCCATATGAAAATGACCTCAACACATCATTGTCTAGAATATACATGCTATTATTTCCACATTTCACATGAAATGATGAATAATTCCTCAAAAATCGTACTGTTCTGAAAAAATGCTTCTTGGCCTGGCTTTTTACTTATCTTTCTTTGCATGACTTTTGCCAATACAGCAAATCAAATCAATAAATTTAAAAACAGAAGAACTCTTCATAGGAAACATCTGTGAAAAAGTTCGGCCCATCAGTAAAATTGTTCGTGTAGAAGCATCAGAAAGCTAAAATCCCATAAGACAAAAGACCCTTTTTTTAATATGCCATGTCATCGTATCTATAGCTTTGGTAGATACTGTTCAACTCTTGAGGGTTATATATCTTCATTTTTCCTTCTAGTTGTACCCTCATTTTGATTATATTTTCTAATTCCTGTTGAATGAACAGGCTCGTCATATTTATGTTTCTTCTCATTTGAGCAAAAATGATCACAAGCTCATTTTCAGCTATGCTACCATGATATAATAAATTTAATAAAGAGACGTATCAATACTCAAACTGACAGATCATAGATACCTTCTCTTTTAAAGTCTGTGAAATCCTCATCCCAAGCCTTCTTGAATAGGTCATCAAACTGTATAGACAACTCACTCTGCAAATGGTAGCAGCACATAAGAGCAACAGTAAAAATATTGTATGAAGATATCATTTGTAAATAAGAAAATTGTCAATACATAAAAGCATTGTCTATTGAATAACATGTTATATGTAAAAACAATGTAAAGAAAGAAAGGGGAAAAAAACTGACCGATTTTTTATCTGATGTACTTTCCAGACAATCTTCATTGTGAACTTTCCATGTACAAGGGTATGCCTTCAAAAAAAAAGAAAACAGAATTTGTCGGTACCGTGCCACTCCTAGAATATTAATTAAATAAAAAAGGAAGATATGATATTTTACAGCCCTCAATAAAAAATTATGAGACAACTTAACCTTGAGATCACCAAGTTCTAGTCCTTGCTTAAGGCCAGGAGGAACAGTCTGGGCAGGGCCACCATTAAGGAGTTCGCAAACCCATTCACCATTAGACACACCATCAGGAAGGATTCTTTCCAGGGACTGGGAATCATCTAAGCCTCCTGGACGAAAAGGGCGGTTACTCAAACTTCCTCTAACAAAATCCTTTGCTGAACCAGCCATTCGCGGTAACGAACCAGATTCTTCTACTGTTAAGTCTGATACATCCACCTAAACTAAAATGAATGATAAACACACTCTAGACTAGATTCAGAAACAAGAAGGTAATGAAGAAACAAAAAATTCACTGCACAATCCCCAAGCTTTCTCTATGGAGGCTTAGAGCTAATAAACAAATGATGGCACCAACTGCATGTTCAGTTTTATATCAGGTCAAAGGGGCACTACAAAAGTACTTCATACCTGCACAGAACTGGGTTCCCATTTTCCTTGAGCTAATCCCTTCTTTTTGCGTCTAAATGGAAGTTCCCATGTGGGAATTATGATAGATCGTGGTAACGTTGGCTCTAGGGACACATTAGCCCTGTCAAACCAGTCAAAATCCCACTGCCTCCCAGCTTTTTCTGGTGAAAATTCATCAGGGTCCAGTCTTGGGGAGAGATATGTCTCTTCTATATACTCTTTTATGGATTCAGGTGTTTCCTTAGCAAATGCAGGTGGCTGAAATACAATAAAGTATATTCAGTGCTTAAATTTGTAGCAACTAGCAATAAGGCAGTTTCTGTAGGTAAAATCAGAATTCTTTCTTATTATTATCATACAAATACACTACCTATTTATACAAAAGATAAGAACAATCTTAGGTGACATACACCTAATACACCACTAAGACACCTAATACACAACTCACACCACTAAGACACCTAGTGTTAGACACCTAATACACACACTCATAAATCATCTTTAACACTCCCCCTCAAGTTGTAGCATAGATATTAATCATGCCCAACTTGTTACAAAGATAATCAACCCGAACCCCACTTAAAGCTTTCGTGAAGATATCTCCTAGTTGTTCTCCAGTCTTCATATATCCTGTAGAAATCAACCCTTGCTGAATTTTCTCGCGAACAAAATGACAATCAATTTCAATGTGTTTAGTTCGCTCATGAAACACAGGATTAGAAGCAATATGAAGAGCAGCTTGGTTATCACACCACAATTTTGCTAGTACTGAAGTTTTAAGACCAAATTCATCCAAGAGCTGATATATCCATATTATCTCAGACGCAGATTGTGCCATAGCCCTATATTCTGACTCTGCACTCGATCGTAACACAATATTCTGCTTCTTACTTTCCCATGAGACCAAATTTCCTCCGATGAAAATGCAATAGCCTGATGTGAATCTTCTATCCACTTTGGAACTCCGCCCAATCAGACCGAAAAACATTCAATACATGCAGTACGTTCCATGATTTGCATACAAGATGCCACGTCTCCGTGTGCTCCTTTTAAGTAACACAAAATTTGCTCTAACGCCGCCCAATGATGAACTGCCTGGGATGACATAAATTGGCTAACAACACCGACCGAATATGCAATATCCTGGACGAGTCACGGTGAAGGTAATTCAAATTTTCCAACCACCCTTCGATATCTCTCAAAATCTTTAAAAGGTTCTCCATCTCCCGTAAGTGGATAAATGTTCTGAGTCATCGAAAGCACTACAAGGTTTTGCTCCTAATTTTCCCCGTCTCTTGCTAATAAGTCCGTGACATATTTTCTTTAAGATAGAAATATACCTTTTTTACTCCTCGTGGACTTCAACACCCAAGAAATACTTTAGCATCCTCAAATCCTTCGTGTGAAACTGAGTATGTAGGAAAGACTTAAGAGATGAAATTCCCGTAGTATCACTTCCATTAATAACAATGTCATCTACATACACAACTAAAAGAATGATACCAAATTTCCGATTGCTCAGAGAATACGTAACGGTCGACTTGCTTTTCATCATACCAAACGTTTCTATAAAGCTTGACTAAATTTTCCAAACCAAGCACGAGGACTCGTTTCAAACCATACAAAGATTCATGGAGTATTTGACAAACGTGCCTAGACTCCCCCCGAGCAACAAAACCAAGAGGTTGCTCCATAAACACCTCCTCTCAAGATCACCACGAAGAAAAGCATTCTTGATATCCAAATACGCAAAGGCCAATGAGTACCGCCATAAAAATAAACCGAATGTATGTCAATTTAGCAACAGGAGAGAAAGTGTCGAATAGTCCACTCCATAGGTTCGAGG
Organism: Hippophae rhamnoides; assembly: GCA_033030585.1. Classification (NCBI taxonomy): domain Eukaryota; kingdom Viridiplantae; phylum Streptophyta; class Magnoliopsida; order Rosales; family Elaeagnaceae; genus Hippophae; species Hippophae rhamnoides. Next base: position 4,378,672 of record CM065431.1, read on the forward strand.
CATATCCCTTAGCAACAAGACGGGCCTTTAATCGAGCAATCGACCCATCCGGATCGACCTTAATCAGAACACCCATTTGTATCCGATAGCCTGCTTCCCCAAGGTAAATCAACCAAGTCCTAAGTACCATTGTCATCCAACGCATTCATTTCCTCGATCATTGCATTATGCCAACCATGATGAGATATGGCTTCAAGCAATGCTTTTAGTGGATAGAAATAGAATCAAGATAAGCAATAAAAGAAAGTAGGAAGACGACAAGCAATTATACCGAAACAAAAGAAGAAATAGGATAAGTACATTTGATGTTTACTCTTGCGTAATGCACAGTAAGATCATCGTTCAGATGACAGATCTCGATGACGGGCGAGCTGCAGTGTGTGACATGAATTAGAAAGTCTACGTCTCTGAGTGACTCGAGTTAATGAGCCTAATGCGAGTCGGATCGTGAGACAGTTCGATGACGTGATAGAATAGACTAACAAATGGTTATCCCTCCCCCGACACGCAGAGGAGGAGAAGACGAAAATAGTGGTATGTCTTCCATGAAGGTAACATCAACGGAGACAAGATATTTGTTAAGACTAGGACAATAACATCTATAACCTTTTTGTGAGACGAATAACCAAGGAAGATACACTTTAAAGACTCGTGGGATCTAATTTAGTAACACGTGGACGAACATCCCGAACAAAAACAAATGCTACCAAATATCCTGTGGTCAACCGAAAATAAGACTTATTAGGAAACAAAATTTTGTAAGGAATCTCACCACGAAGAAAAGACGAGGGTACGCGATTAATAAGAAAACATGCGCTATTGAAACCGCATCGGCCCAAAAAGGTTTACAAACATTCATTTGAAATAATAAGGTACATAGCTTTCAAGAAGATGTATGTTCTTACGTTCGCCACTCCATTTCGGTACGGAGTATCAACACACCTAAGTTTCCACAATGGCATGCTATTTTGAACCATATAAGATTGAAACAAAATCGATGTATATTCTTTTGGCATTATCACTTCAGAAAGTACGAATTGAAACATTAAATCGAGTTTTAATCTCAACACAAAAATGCACAAAAATAGAAAACAATTCGGTAATCCACTCTTCATTAAATATAACAAAGTTACACGAGAATAATCATCCACAAAAGTAACAAAATACTTAAATCCAGTGTTTAGACAAAATAGGACAAGGACTCCCAAACATCGAATGAACTAATTCAAAAGTAACACTAGACGCTTATTAACTCTCGATTTGAACTAAGACGATGATGTTTTGCAAACCGACAAGACTCACATCTAACGAAGACACTTTACTAAACCGAGGACAAAGTTTCTTCAAGAAAGCGAAAGATGGACGACTCCAATCTACAATGTGCCTCGAAAGCGAGAGGTTACACTGTGAGCAAGCAACGATTTCTGCAGACGTGTCAAGAATATGGTGCCTCCAAACTCATGCCGCCCTTACAAATAGTCTTCTTCGTCATAAGATCCCGAAATAAGCAACGATCAGAAAAAAATGAGATACAACAGCTTAAGATCATGAAAAGCTAACTTACGATATCAAATTAAAGGATAGGCTAGGTAAATGTAAGACGTATTTCGCACAAAGCGAAGCAAAATGAATGCGAGTAATCAGGCGACCCAAGAACACGGTAGATGGTGACCCATCGCAAGGTAACAAGAGAGGTAGGTGTGGATCAAGAGTAGAAAAGAGATTAGAATTACCTCGTCATATGATCTCAGTGGCACCGTAATCAATAACCCATTCGTGAAGATGAAGAAACGAGACACGCATTTGATTTACTCCGAATTAGCAATAGCAAGAACAGTAGGCGACAAGACTCAGCGATTCTCGACATCGCGAGAACTTGGTAAATTCATCCGGCAGAGATAAGAACCGATTTTTCGTAACTATCGTAAGGATGCACATGAGCCGAGTGACCTTTCTCGATGTTCGTACCGGCTTTCTACATTCATGTTTCGTATGTCCCGGTTTGTGACAATAAGTGACATACAATACCTCCGAGGTCCCGTGGTCGAGTTTTCAAACCCGTGCGAGCCGCCTCCTTTATTTCTCGTTCATATAAGTCGACCATCCATGCTCATAATTATTACTTCTACCGACTCAAAGCACCATTTAATCGAGTTAAAGTGGAGCAGTACGTTGCTGCATGACTAAATACTGACTAAACACTCTCAGAAGAGGAGATCTCAAAACCAGAAGAACCCTGGACTTAGCAAGCCTCAAAAGTAGTAGGAAGACCTAAGAAGAAAACTCACGCGACCGCCATTTGTTCCCGTTGACTTAATTAACCCCGACATCGTGGCTAAAAGGCATCAAACTATCGAGCTCCTCATAAGTCCTTTTAAATTCCATAAAATAATTTGTGACTCGATCTGTCATTGTTCGCACTGCAAAATGCTTACACACCTCATATACGCGAGAAAGATTTCACTGTAATATAAGAAATCCAAATAATCCATTAATTCCTTAACAAATTCACGTTGATTGATCAAGTCAATTACATCGCTTTCAATAGAATTCGACCGCAGTAAATAAGCGAGCATCGTCTCTAAGCCATGCCCGCTTTGAATCATCTTTAGAGGATCATTAGTCAAACGACTATCTTTTTCGATACTTCTAATAAATTCAAATAATCTTGCTTCCAAGCCAAATAATTCGAGCTATCGAGCTTACGGTCCGTGATTTTAGACATCACAGCACCATATCCGTTACAACATTAGATTTCTTTTTCACCATAACTCTTACAAACGACAAGACAACGAACAAACGAACAAACAAAAATTCCAACAACAAAGAAATACCAAACACGCAGTCAACAAGAACACAAAATTGGAAAACGCAAACCTAAACAATCATAAGCAATGAAGGCCAAACCACCACAAATGTCGCAGTGGATTCGAGTGAGAAATGCCTACGGGTTCACGGCTTATAAGAATTCTACACGGATACAATTGCCACGCGCCGACGCGTGAATTTTGACAGAAAGTCATGGCGCGGCGCGCTGCCCACTACGCTGGGCCGGTCTCGGGTGACCGAACTGGGTTCGTGGCCGTCGACGATGTTCTTCCCCCTCGCGCCGGCGGTGAGACGCATGGAATTTTTGATGCAGAAAGTCGCGTGGCGCGTGGCCCACTCACGGCCAGCGGCCGCCGGACGTTTGGTTCGTTAGCTCCGCTACGTTTCTTCCTCCCCCGTGCCTACGCGAGAAAAAGTGTGCACTCCAAAAGGGTGTTCCGAGTTGGAACTCAAAAATGCACCAAATCTTAATTTGTGTTTACCCAAATTCTGCCCCTAATTTGAACGGGAAAAAAAAAATTTCCCAAATTTTGTAACCCAAATGCTCTGATACCATGTAAAATCAGAATTCTTTCTTATTATTATCATACAAAGACACTACCTATTTATATACAAAAGATAGGAACAATCTTATGTGACATACACCTAATACACCACTAAGACACCTAATACACCTAGTGTTAGACACCTAATACACACACTCATAAATCATCTTTAACACTGTAAAACATATCTCTCTCATCAAATCTAAAACAAGGATTAGAAAAACAAATTATCGCATTCAAAATAATATTTATATTGTTAAAGACCCTTCATTAGCAACCAACTATCCTAAAACCTTAAGCTATTAGAATGTTGGCCAACAATTATCATAAATATTATTTCAAGTGTCTTTAAAACTCCCTAACTTGGTTTTTTATTTGGCGTTGTCCATGAATTGATAATAGGTTCACAGAGTTATAGATGTTTAAAGACCCATCAAATGTTGTTTAAGAAATCCCATATGAGTTGGCACTTGTGGGCTGAATTAATGTGTTTGACAGGCTCATCAAGCAGGGGCAACAATATCACAAAGGCTAAAGATGTTGAAGGTCCATCAAGGAAAATTAGAAAGATTCTATATGAGATGACACCTGGAAGAGAGATCTCATCAAGTAGAAGGAAGATGCAAACATAATCCTATGCAAGTAAAAAAAGTGAGAAATTTTGGAGTTGAGGATAGTGGAACCCAAACCTTACACTCTAATACCAAGTTATAAAATTGTTAGCAACCAATTCTGCCGCTTAAGCTATCAGATTAACCAATTATGTTACTTAAGCTGTAAGAAAATGGGCCAATGAGCCTCATATATATTATTTCAAGATCTTTGGCAGATGCACAAGCAGAGTTCATTGTTCATAGTTCACTTATTTATCAAATTCTGCATAGTCTACTGCATAATTGAGTTTTCAAATTCACTCAGACACTCAATATATGCAAGTTTCAAAATACACCCTAGGGAGGTCGAAACCCAAGAAGGTACCCCCACCCCTTGGGCTATATAGATTCACCCCAACATTCATCATTTCTACATGGCTTGGGAAGCCCATCTCGACCGATCACCCTGGCAGCCTAAACCTAGCCCTGTGCACGGCCCTCTGATGTCACACCCTGAGTACGGCCCCTTGACATCACACCATTATGTCCTTATCATGATCACTGACTTTGTACTACCTTCTTGTCCGTACCCCTCTTGCAAGTGGCCATTACTTTGGCCCAAACTCATTATATACATGAACAGTGACCCTCACTTAAAAGGTTACAACCCATCACTCCTACTTACCCTCCTGTTTGTATACTCTTCAAACACACAATATATAGCAGGTTTTGCAGCAAAACATAATTTATACATTACTTTTGTAATAAAAATTCACAAGTAAATCAATGCAAAAAACTAAAAGTTAAGGAAACCTACAGTTTGGCCCAAAAAGATTCAGGAGCTCCATAAAAAAAATCAAACGAATAAGAACAAGAGGCATCAAGTGAATGGTTAAAAATAAAGCAAAATTAATTAAAACAGACATATAAGAAACGAAGACCGACCGAGATAAAATCGGGAAGCGACTTCAAGGGGTCAGAGCGTTCTACAGTTGAAAGGGGCTCCAACCTGAGATGGCCACTGTGCCCCGAGAAGCCGACCCGAAAATTCAATTCCTTTGCTGCTTCAATCGGATCCATTGGAGGTCAGTGTCTCGAAATTTGATGAGAGGGAAATAAGTAAAAAAAAAAAAAGCTGCAAAAAGCGAAGGGTAAACTCTTTTTCCCAAATGCACAGTGTCAGGATGGATCACTAATTTTGACAAGCCGTATCATTTACATGTTTCTGGTTAATTTATTAGCTTAATATAAATTAAAAAAAAATTTGTTACACATAAATGTTATAACTTTAAAATTAAAAAAATATATTTTTTAAATTTCCAACCGATTGATTCTATGACAGCATTTTTATGTCAATTAAAATAAGTTAAAATATTTTTTTATTATTAATCTATGATCTATTTGTATACAATAAAAGAGTTTTATATATATGTGGTTATTTTTTAAGAAAATTATTTGTTTAATCTTTCTCGTATATTTCTTTCTTTAATAAAATTTCTTTATTAAAGCTATGAATTTTCATGAAAATACATGTTTTTTGACTTTTGATTACATTTATAATTCTTGAATTTATTTAGAAATAAAATATTAATATTCTTGTTTTGTACTTAACTAGTTATGATAATATAATAGGTGTATGTAAGTTTTAAAAAAGGAAACTATAAATATTCATTGTTATTATTTTGCTTTTTAAATTTAATAAACTTTTAATATATTATCTACAAATTAATTAATTTAAATATTTAATTTATGTAAATTATTGAACTTTTAGGCTATTTTTCTCTTTTTTTTTATTAAAATACAAAAGGCCAAAGGGGGAACTCAGTCCTTGAAGAATTTGAAAGGTATTTATGACGGTTCGCTCTTAAACGAGTTGTGCTTTGAAATTGGGAGACACCTATTTATTTATTATCATGACTCATGTTCGGCGCAAAATTGGGTTATATTAAGTCCTAAACTTCATAAACTTTTTCTATTTATATATAACGTTTAACATTTATAAGAAAAAATAACATGTCATATGTAATAAAATTATTATTATTATATATAAATAAAAAAATTAAAAAAAAATAATATAATTTTTTATTTTAAAAAATATCTTATATTTATTTATCATATAAAACTAATTTTATTTATCATCAAATAATTTATAATATAAAGTTTAATTAACGAAAATAAATTATAACTTTGGATAAAATTGATACTTAAAAAATTTGTCATAGTTTTGTCTTTACTAACGTGGATATGGGCTATATGTTGGGACACCGTAAGTCAAACGATTATGTTAATAATTAACGATAAATAGCATGTTGGATATTTTTCATCTAAATACTATTTAATTTGAATTAAAATTAAAGATAATTAATTCAAATATGATTAGATGATGTAATTAATTTGAATCAATTTGAACCAATATAAATTCAAACAGATTAGATGAGAACAGATTAATGTTAAAATGTATTTATAAATTATTGACATATATAAAACAAAATAATATACAATATTTAAATTTTAAATAGATGTACGATAAAATACATTATTTATAATCAAACTAAAAATATCAAAATAATAAGAAGTATGTTTTGACAATTATTAAGTTGTTATTTGAGATTTAATATTTATATTTATTTTTAAATTAAAATAATAATTTAATATAATTGTGATATTTATAATAATTAAATACAAGACATTATATTATAAAATATACATTTATTTAAAATTTTAATAATAATTTTGTCTTGATTGAATTGTAGTAAATTATAAAATATATCAATTCTAATATAATTTGAATATAAAGTGATTATATACTTTTCAATTCGAATTCATTGAGATCGTAAAATATTTCGATCCAATTCAAGCTTCTTATTTTTAACATTTATTTAAATTTAAAAAAAATAAAATGTTAGCGTATTACTTACTCAACTAAATTATATATAATATTCATATTAATTTACATTTATTAACTATTTAGTTTGTCTTTTTAAGTAATAATATATATATAAAAGAGAATATACAAATTTTAATCTAATTATTTAAAGTATTGTATTTTTAAAATTAAAATATATTTCTATATAATTATATATATATATATAATATTAATATATATTGAATTTTAGTTAACCACGATAATGGTATTACAATACTCGTCCTACACTTGATCGATTATTATTATTTTTTAAAAATATATCAATCCATACACATATATATATATGTTGAATTTTGATTAATCGCAACTTACAAATTTTAAAAATATATCAAATATTATCTAACTTATTTTTAATTCGTTGAAATTTCCTATTTATTATAAATAAACTTAAATTAGATTAATAAAAATATAAAAATAAAATATAATTATTTATAATATGAAAGTTTATACAAAGAAAAAAATGAGATATTATGTATATATTTTTACATGGTTATGATGGGATTTAAAATGTGAAAATTCCATAAGTAAAAATAATTTTACAAAAATTACTTATTCTGTCAATCTAAATAGACATTCATGACCTAAATGAAAGGTACGAATGCCAATATATAGAATATTTTTGTAAGTTCTATTTCAACTCGGCCAAACAAGTCTTATAATATGAGTTGAGCAAAAAACACAACAAAAGTTAAAATAATACACTTAATTCAATAAGCAACTAAAAAACCAACAGATAAGAAAACAATAATATGCAGTAAGCACACTAGTGAATGTGTGTCTTACACACTCCTGTCAAAACTAACAATAATAAAATATAGAGCAAGCATAAAATATCATGTAAAATAAGCATACATACTGAAAAGCTATAAAGGATTTTCAATCACTTTAAGACCTCATATATGAGAACATATTAGGTAAATAATGATTGTACTCTCACAGCATGCAATCTATCATAATAAAACAAACTAATTAAAAGGGTATGACATCCGATACACAACTAAGATAAGAATATATTGACTCTTTAGAGACTCACACTAAACTTGCATGCAAATATATTAAATTAAATCAACATAAGCATGCATGCTACAAAGAAATAAAAGAAAGCATGCAATTACAAAAAAATCAAATAAGCTTTACAATCATAATCTAAATATAGTATGTTGGTACATATAAGATAGAAACCCGTATAATACTAACACTAGTAGCTGATCATACAAATGTAGTCGGGTAACGATGTAAACTCACATAGAATCCTTACCTATGTAGTAACATCCTCAAGTTGCTTATGACAATCAATTAAAAGCAAACAATCTTCTAAAAATAATAAACAAATACAACTCGATAGAAATATAAACGTAAATACCTCCATCAGTCGGGACCTCTACCTTAGTTGTCTACTGCTACCCTAACTTGCTACCTCCATAATGACTTGATCCAACACAGGGATCTCACTATTCTTTACAGTCAACACCACACATAATAGTGTAATTAGTCACCAACAATCAGTAACGTGTACAAGATTTGAACAACCAACATAGGAAAACCATTCAACCACTATCGCCCACAATCATACAAACAACCAACGTAGAAAATGCACTCAACCATGTATAACCAATAACCACTAATTTGGGATCTCAACCAATATTATCCATTAGCATACTCCATATTGAGTACTTACAATTCAATAATACGGTTTTACACACTCAATCATGAATCATTAATACCAAACAACACTCAAAATAATAATGATTCAGAATAAAAAAAATGAGATGCCAATTTGATGGAGTTTTGCTATAATTTTTCTCATTAAAGAACACAAAGAGATGGGATATTTATAGAAATCACTCAAGCTCAACGGAGACCTCACCAAAAGGCTCCCCAACCACCCGATGAGGGATACTTCGAAGCATACCAAATATCCATTTTTTTATTTAAAAAATTATTGAATAATTTTCATAAATATCCACGTATGAAACGTAACAATGATAACATTGGTAAATGAGCTAAACCTAGCATGCACACTACAAAGACAACCATATTGTGTGTATAAGCATGCTTGCATATACGGTGTATCTAATTGTGCGTGTGTGCATTAGTATCATCAATAACCAACCTTATATAGAGGAAGACAAATACATTAAGTAAAATAAATATACTCTATATTTTGCACACATAAAGTCAACAAAGACACAAAATACTATCGGACTTACAAAAGACATTAGGCAATTTTAAACCATAAGCTCATTAAGAATAAAATAAGATATGAAATGAGATGATACATTCCATTTTATATCTATAATTTATGTGTTCTTGAAATTCATTTAGTGATATGACATAACAACATGTCAATCACAATTCATTTTAAATTACAAATAAAATTAGTATTTAGTCTATAAAAAATTATATATTCAAATTATACTCAAGAAATAAAGTTTTTTCCTCCTAAATAATAAACTTTAGGTATTTAAAAATTTGGTTAATATTTGGAGAGCAACGATTACAACAAATAAATATATCAATGATATTTGACTTTTTGATTACTCACACGTAATAACAAAAATATGGTAGTATATTGCTTGATATTTAGAAGTTATTAACTAATTTTAAATTTTAAATTATGATAGCATACACATGTGAAAGAGTCTACGACCTAAAACACTACTAGGATAAGGAGATACAGATTCCTTAACAAATTAACCCTAACTCATACAAATATAATAAGGTACATTAAAGTAGAAAATACCACAAAATCACAAGTACTATAATATCATTTAAGTAAATAACTTTTAACATAAGATATTATATATCAAGCAAAAGGCAAGAAACAATAAACACTCACATAAGTAAATAACTTTTAACATAAGATATTATGTATCAAGCAAAAGGTAAGAAACAATAAACACTTTATAATCATAATTTAAGCTACATATCGATATCGTGAAATATATATAACGAGACACCTTGAGGATCACTCTCGATCTCAAAGTCACCCAATGACACATTATCCTCCACATAACTCAAATCGTGTATTAGAGATACATTATCAAATCACATATACATACAGATTACGATTTGATAACTAAATTCACTGAATGACCCATACTCAAAAATAAGTTTTTCAAAATAATTTTGAAAATAAATATAAATCTCAATATAAATTTTGTAGAGTTTTGGCACTAAAAATATGGGTAAAGGGTTAAGAGAAATGGGGGTATTTATAGAGTCTCGACCAGCCACCTCTTCAAAGGTAGGGGTAAGAATAGTGGTAAGTTTGGTGACGAGATACTAAAAAATATATTTTTTTGTTTCTAAAAATATCGAATAAAATCTACAAATACTTGCACTTAAAATGAACCAAAATCCATTACTCTAGACCTAACATGCATACTAAAGCAACTAATCATGTCGTGTATGAAAACATACTTTTTATCACAGTATTCCTAACTATACGTGTGTGTATTATTGATCCATCGTAACCAACTTTGCATAAAAGAAAAATATAACATTGAGTAAAAATAAACAGGCACTGTATTTTGTTCACGGTAAGTTAACACACAGAAATTGAGCATAATAGGATTTACAATATCTTCATTTTGATTTTTATGTCAAAACACTACACAACTAAATACATACTCATATATGTCATGAAATGATCATGAAGATGACTAAAAATGTTTGTTCTCATTAACAAAACATCAACGCACACCGAAACTCAAAAAATCCACATACACCAAGTGCAACCATATTATATACTCCATCCATATTCATGTATCAACTCATCCACTTTGAAACGTGAAGATCTTAACACCACTTCACACCACACACATAAAGCTCAAAGACTTCAATCTATACATATAGCATGCACACACAAAATAAACATATATCTTATGAATGTATCAAGTAGAAATAATGTGTAATCAAACCACGTACTATTGTGTCACCCCCTACACAAGTAAACACAGATAGACAACGAACATAAGTAAAGTACACAACTCCCCCTAATTTCATACAACAATCCCTTTAAGCATATGCACGTCAAGTATACAAATGTAGTGCAATCCTACACTCAACACCCATGTAACACATAACATGGTGTACACTCACCACCCAAGTAACACATAACATGGTAAAAAAATTTAGTGATGCATATAAACTTATCTCATTTTTACACACAAAAATTCAAAGTATCACCATTATACAAAGGAGAGAAAACATACAAATATGTAATAATTTTAATAAAAATGCGACACTGTAGATTGAATTAAGATAAAAGAAACTTAATCACATATCAATATGTAACATCAAACTCATATTCATTAAAAAAACTTTATTTTATAAAATTAAGTTCATAAATAAATGAAAGTAAAAAGTCATAAGGGAGGTCAACACTTTATGTCACTCTCTTCAGTATCGTCATCCCCTTCGACATCATTATGAGAAGATTGTCCGACATTATAAGGGGCACTAGGAAGAGGTGCAATATTTTATGGATTGAGAACGTTATTTGCAAACAGTTCAAGGGAATGGTTGGTCTCAAAGGGAACATTGAACTCATCTCTACCACACACAAAAAACATATTGAACATTGACCCAAGGGAAGAAACACCAAAGCGAAAATTTTTTGGTTGAGGTAGGACGAGGTCTAACTAAGGCAAAAGAAATGGGTGGACCATGAAAAGCTGGTACAACAAAATAATAAAAAGCCACAACACCTTGAGCAAAAGCTTGAAAATTATGTATATCTATTACATTTCGGTTAAAATTTTGCAACTCTTGAAAAACATTTCTCAAAAGAGTAGTATATTCTTCATTAAGAGCAACATAGGCATACAAAGAAGAAGAAACATGAGTGGATGCACAACACATGGACTGAGCAGCGTTAATGGAAGATGAGGAAGAAAAGGTAGCAAAAGTACATTGAGACTGATTGCTAGAAATAATAGTACGAGTGAGAGTAGACTTGCTTGGAATGTTTAAAGAAATGTTATGAAAAATAATAGAACCCCACCTGAAAATAAAACATGGATAGTTAAGCGAGGAATAATGAGGAAAATGGTGTGAAAAATGATAATTTTATAGATCATACTAACAAGATCTATATCATCACCATTTAGAATTATACAAAGGAAGTGTCCTCGATATAAAGGGATAGTATGAAGATGGGATTAATGGTGAATAATGGCACTTATGACAATATCAAGAGAACAACCAGGGGTAGAAGAATTAACAACAAAAGCATTACCAACATACGTGTGGTTAGGCTCGACCAACTAGTTCACCATCTCAATAGTGTCGTGAGTATTCACACTGTTAAATTCAAAATGATAGATGGCAGTAATATTTTTAAACTCAAAGAGATGATAAAGAATGTCAAAAATTGAACATGAGTGAGAGGTAATAAATTATGAATATCATGTCGGGAGAGGTAACTCTTCGTTCTTTAAGGATAAAAAAGGTAGAGAAATCAGTAAGAGAGACACAAGAAAGGGCATAATAAAATTCCCTAACAAACTCGTCATTATAGGAATAATTTAGAGAACATAATGACGCCTAGGAATAGTAAGAAAATCTTTGCTCAATTTTAGGATACTCATTATATTACTAAGACGTTATGCCAGAACATGCATATTGCTAAAAGGATTGATATGCTCAAGTTGTTTTGACTTCTTAACACTTATGGTATTCTTTGGGACCATATATGGTAACAAATAGAAGATTGGATGTACTGGTAAAACGAGAATATGGGGAACTATTATGAGGTGTGAAGAAAGTATGTACTAGGGGATTCTATATATAAAATAAGGGATACCTCGCCAACCCCCTCATTGGAGAATTTGGCAAGGTGATGGCGAACACATGGTGAGGTGGGGTAAAATGAGACCACAAAGTTTTGCAAAAACAACCGATACATTTAATGTAAACGTTCACATGATAATCAATTCATAATGCATTCATTTAAGGGTATGATACATTTTTGAAGACATGCATTGTATGTTATGTTAAACTTGTTTACCCACATCACATATACTTATATGCACCAAGAAAATATAAATATAGACTAAGTAAACCAAACGTTATAAGTCCCCTTTTAGCCTTTTTCTACTAATATAGGTACTACTTATGTTTATAAGTCCACTTTTAGCCTCTTGATAGGTAGAAGTTTAGGTAGATGATAAGAGATATTTAAGCTTAAACACACCTTTAGATGAATAAAGCATGCACTTTAAGCAATGAGTTTATAACCATAAGTAGTAAACCTTTAAACTTAGATTATTTTCCTTTTAATTCTCAATTTTCATACACTTGCATCCAAAACATATGATCTTTTCCCTTTATAACTTTGCATTCATTCACTGATATCCTTTTTTTCTTTATTATAGTAATCAAAAGTATATAAAATATGTAGACAAATAACAAAAGACACATAAAGAAAGACTGTCAATATTAGAGAGAAAAAAATGAACAATTCAAACCCAAACAAATCACCTAAAAAAAGTGATAAAACAACATCTTTCTATTTAAAGCATTTGTGAGGGAAAATGATTCATAAAATAGTCTTTATATCATATGAGCATATGGATTATATAGTAGTTGAGGTTTGTTTTGTTTATTATTTCTTGAAAATCTTATGGGATTACCCATATAGACGGACCGGGTGGACTTTTAGAAGTAGACTTATTTCTTCTCACACTATCTCAAGTGGAATAATGCAACTTGTTTGGAGATACTTAGATGAGCCACAATAGCTACAACATATTATAGGATATGTGGGTGGACGAGGTTGAGAACTCTGAGTAGTACTTCTTATATATATAAGGCACTGCCTAGCAAGGTGACCAATAGTGCCACATAAACAACAAGCATGAAAAGTGGAGTTAGAGAACTTTGATTTTAGACTCAAAGAAGTAATACGTGGAGGAGAGGAGGAACAATTGCTCAGATTAACTTTCACACGAGGATGAGTAGTCAATTTCATACAACGTGATCTTAAATACCCTAAGTTCACCACAATGGTGACAAATAAGAATAAGGGTAAGTAGAGGTAATAAACCATCACTAGAACGATGATAAGTGCTAGCTTTAGTGAAGGTTTCACCTTGTTAAAGGAATATGGCCGAAGAGACACAACATACTTACTTTTTGGGTCAGTGGCATCAAAATTCAACTTTGGATCTTGATCGAAAGCTTTAACAAACTTAATAGAACCCACTTTAGAGGTTGAAACATCTTTATTGTAACTAATGCTATCCTTGTACCTAAACATCCACGTGTTGCTAAGGATTTCATTTCAGTTCATAGAGTCAATCATCATTTTGTTCAATCCAAAAGGTAGAGAAAGCCAATTCCTTCTCACTAACTCTAAGTGTGTCCTTTAAGGCAATAATAAATTCTTCATTTTCTTTGAGAAATGATTCAAGATAAGATGCACAATTATTCAAAATCCCAACTTTCTCATTTAGTTGATCAATCTCAATTTCCTTTTCGATAAGAGAATAAGCCATATATTTTTTTGTACCATTAAGGACTATAATATGCTTATTCAATCCTTCAAATTCAATATTTTGATAAGAAGAGGGATAAGGGTTAACAAACAACTGTGTAACTTTACCAAATATATGAACCTTCATTTATTCCTCAAATTTCTTCACCTTTTTATGATCTACATTAAAATTTTCAAGTAAATCTGAATATCTTTTATGAATAGCCTTGCAATTTTTAGATGAGATAAAGTTATTGATCACCAATATAAGACTTCTTTTCCTCTAGATTTTTCTTCAATGTGCATATTCTGTGTTGCTTTTCATCAAGGTTTTTCAAAGTCTTTTTCTTTACCTTTTCAGACTTGATATGCTACAACATAAGTACATTGTATGAATCAAGCAATTCTTCTTGTTCATCATCATTATCATTAGCTTCAATTATACCTTTTGAAAATTTAAGGTAGCAATTAGAGAATCAATGGTACTACTAGAGGAAACAAAAGCTAGAAATTTAATGTCAACCTCATCATCACTATTGGCATTGTTCGAAATAGTAACCTCAGCTTTCATAGCAAGCTTGCTTGTGCGATTTCACTTATGAAAACACTTTGTATCAATGTGACTTAGCTTCCCATATTTGAAGCATCTAATTTTATTCAAGTGTCCTTTGCTCGACTTTTCATATTCATTTTCCAAGTCTTCAACAACTTTAGTAAATTTCGAGGCTTTGGAACTTGAAGTATCTCCTCCAGTTATCCTAGATGAAGGTTTCTTCTTTCTAAATAATCTAGTGCATCTTTGGGCAAGGAAGGTCATTTTCTCCTCATGGTGATCAAAATCATCATTACTACCACTTATGATACACACATCTTTACTCGATTCACTTCCTTTAGTTGTCTTAAGGGCTAAGCTCTTTTCTTTCTCGGAAGCAATTTGCTATGGTCATGGTAACATGGGGTGCAATTTGGTCTAGTTATGGTAATAGGGGGTACAATTTGAAGACTTACAGGTCACCAACTAGTTCATTTAGTGTGAGCTTGCTTGGTTTATACATCAATTCAAGCACTATAACTTTAGCATGAAACCTATAAGATAAACTAGCAATTATATTTTTGATTTGTTTTTCTTCAATCGTGAATCTTCCCAATAGGGGTGTCCATGGTCCGGTCCGGTTTTTCCTAAAAAAAATTAACCAAACCGAACCGTTCATATAGTTGAAACCGGACGGGACCAGACCATTTGGCTATCTAAAATGTTATAACCGAACAGTTTGGTCCGGTTTAGTTAACATTTTTGAATAATTAATAATATATAAATATGATTCAGTTTAATATGATATTTTAATAGGATACAATCAAATGTAATGCTCATTTATCATCATACATAGATATATATTATTGTTAAATACATAAGATGTTATCAAAATAAAATAAAAAATTATATATGAAGAAATGAATTCCAAATATCTCATTTACACAGAATTTCAAGTTCAATGTCTTCACTCATAGACATAGTAAAGTCTGGAAATTGACTTAGTCTAATAAACTCATGTAAATCATCACCTATATATAGAATATAGATTAGTACATATTCTTAGTATACTAAAATATTACCTTTTGTAGTTAATTAAAAATCATTTCAAAACTAAAATAACTAATTAGAGCAAAACAGACATTATAATTGTAATTTTTTCTCTGTAAAGACTTGATTTTAAAGCATTAACTTTGAAGCTTCAGTCAAAAAAGAAGTTTTAGTTTGAAACATAAACATGTTAATTAGGTAATTGCCAAGAAAAAAGCATAAGTAACCAAGTTGGAAATCCGTGGCTAATTAGGAAAGTGAAGATTAAATCAAACCCATTTAGCAGAAAACATCAAAAAAGAAGAAGAAAGCTAACTACTTTCTTAAAGTACACACAAGATAAAAAAAAGTAAAAAAAATTAAAAGAGTAAAAAATATCTTAAGTACAAAAACAACATGAATCTATTTTGGTTGTTATAAGTTAGATATTATTTTTATAATTACAAAAAAAGGAACAAACCGGCTTAAATAACACTACTAACTATGCAGACTCTATTTGGCACCACCAAACGCGAGTGTTTCTCCAATAATGGGTTTCAATTAGGATGTGAGTTTCACAAGTTGTTAGAGAGAAATTTTTTGAAGCGGGTTATGGGCAATAATGAAAGGTTGCTAGTGATCAACGGAGATGTGGTGGTTATTGCTTGTTAAAACAGAGTACCTCACGTGGAAACAAATATGATCATTTAGAATAGGACTTGGGAATATATTTTGAAAAGTGTTCAGACTTTAGACTAACAAAAAAACATGACATACCATTTAGATTTCAGAGTTCAGACTTACCATTCAATTTATTCAGGGAAAAAAATGGGATATGATTAATAAACTCAGGAAAAAACTACTATCAGTAGACCACATACCTATTTCGTGATTTTCATCCATGGTTATCATGACACGACGCGAAGTGATGAGAGGTGGCTAGTTATTGGTGGAAGCGACGCGAGGTGAGGTGGCTAGCTGCTGGTGGAAGCGACACGTGGAACAATGACTAGCTGCTGGTGGAAGAGACGCGAGGAGATGTGGCTAGCTATTGGTGGAAGCACAGACATCCAGACCCAGTGCTCAGACGAAGGACGTAGATCGGTAGAGGGAATTTGGAATTGCGATTTCTAGGGTTAGGGTTAACGGCTGAATGCCTTAACTCAAAAACAAAATATATATACAATTGGTTTATATAAAAAAATTATTTATTTAATAAAACCGGTCTGGTCCGGTCCGACTGGTTTATAATTTTTTATAATCGGACCGGACCATTTTAAAATCTGTTTTACTTAATACGTACCGGATCAGACCATTTTATTTACAAAACTGCTTGGTTTGGTCTGGCTCGAACCAGTTTTTCTGTTTAAACCGATCCGGCTCGGTTTTTGGACACCCCTACTACCCAGGTTGTATGAGCAATTGACAATGTTGGAAACTGTGCATAAAATTTATCGAAAGTCTCATCTTCTTACATAATACACAATTCAAAGTCCCTATTTAACTTTAGCATTATAGACCACTTAATTGCTGATGTACTTTCATAAGTTATCTTTAGAATATCCTAAATTTTTTTAGAAGTTGTACAACTCTGAATCTGTCTACACTCAATACGCATCACAACCCTGATGATAACATATAAACCTTTACTATTTTATTCATACTCCTTTGATTCTTCCTTAGAAAACTCAATCATTGGTTTATGTATAACAATATTATCTGGTAGGGTTTTATTTGGGTAGATCCAACAATTTTCAATGAGGAACCATACACAGTCTCTTTGGAACCACAAGAAGGCCCTCATTTTAATTTCTAGTAGGCATAGTTTAGCCCATTGAAAAGTGGTGGTCAACCTACATTACCTCCTCCTCCTGAACCCATCAAAGAGAATGTGTGTGTGAAAAGTGAGTTAACTTGATCAACAACAGAGCAATTAAGCCCAAAAGGGTGCACTAGCTTTAATACCAATTGAAAGATTCTACGATCCGATACAATACTAGGGTAAAGAGATACAAACTTCTTAACAACTCAATCCTAACTCGAACAAACATAATAGGGTACATTGAAATAGAAAATGCAACATAATCACATGTAATATAATATCATATAAATAGATAAGTTTTAACAACATATATTATATATCAAGTAAAATGTAAGAAACAATAAACACTTTCTAATTAGAGTTTTAAACTACAGATCAATATTGTGAGCTATATAGAACGAGAAACCATAAGGATCACCCTCAATCTCAAGGGTACCAAAAGACACACTATCCTTTATAGAGCTCAAATCGTGTATGAGAGACACATTTTTAAACCATGTACGCATGTAGACT
Organism: Hippophae rhamnoides; assembly: GCA_033030585.1. Taxonomy (NCBI): domain Eukaryota; kingdom Viridiplantae; phylum Streptophyta; class Magnoliopsida; order Rosales; family Elaeagnaceae; genus Hippophae; species Hippophae rhamnoides. The sequence goes on from CM065431.1 coordinate 4,396,941, forward strand.
ATGATTTGATAGCTTCTAAGATTTATTTGAATGTTGGCGATATTCATGAATAAAACATACAAATATAATTTTAGTTTTTAAGTGTGTCTTTCAAGAACATTTTCAAGCCGAGTAAACTATTGAGCTTCAACGATCACATCTAAGATATATCTTTGTTCCCGTATACGTTAGATTTCATATTAGATACATAGAAACATTGTACATATAGGCTACTTGATTGACCGAGCTTGACTAGATCGATCAAGTGATCATGTTCAATTGATCAAGTTAGTTCTAGATCGATTGAACAACCACGTTTTCAAGTTTAAGCTAATTTTTAGTAGAGTTAATTTGTTTTATTATTATGTTATCCTTATGTTTTAAAGCTCTTTTAAATATTTTTAGGATGGATTTTTAATATACTTTTGACCTAGGATTTCTACTCATGCTATTTAATCATATCATTAGCTTATAATTTTGTTAACACATAAGAGCATTATTTTCTTCATCTTAATATCTCTCTCATTATTTTACAAAAACTATTCAAGTAGGCTTTTTTATTGAGTTAATTTATTAAACATTTATTGTTGTATTTAATGAATTAATAAGTCTAATATTTGTGATATTTGCTTTAAACTGATTGTTCTAAGGTTGTTAGTTGATTTTGATTTATCTGATGTATTTGAAAAATAATATAGTTAAGATTATTGATTATTGAATCTGTTATATGACACACACTTTGCACTGTGTTATTCTGCTAACGTTTCAGATACTGGTTGAACATATTTTATTGCTTGTGTGACTTAAGTTATAAGAATGTTGGTCTGAATCTAAACACCTTTGTTGTAAAGATTATGATAAAAGCAGCAGCTTGTAAGTAGATTACTTACCTTGGTGGATACTTTAAGTTCTAGTCTTTTAATTAGACCTTATTTTTCATAGTGAATAACTAGGTCATCCAGTGGACCGGTGGTTTTAATCTTAGGTTATTGGTATGGCCTAAGTTGTTTCCATATAAGAATCTTGTGTATTAATATTTATATTGTGGCATCAATTTATTTACAAACGATTGCATGCCTGTCCATTATATAAAATTTTAATTTATCATACTTTTGGTGATCTTCTATTCATCCGCCCTCTAGTTAATTAGGTCTGTAACTAAAAAAATAAATTTTTCATAACTAAACTCACTCAATGAACCACATTAAAAAATAAGATCTTTAAAACAATTTTAAAAATAGATATAAATCTCATTATGAATTTTGACAAAGTTTCGATACTAAATATATGGGTAAAAAGTTGAGAGAAATGTGGGTATTTATAGAGTCTCGACTAGTTACCTCACCCAAAGCGGTGGCGAGGGTATTGGCGAGGATGTGTGTGCATTATTAATCCATAGTAATCAACCATACATAGAAGAAAAAATATATTAGGTAAAAATAAATATATACCATGTTTCGTACATGAAAAACAAACACACATAAATTGACTACAGTAGGAATAATTTAAAATATTTTATGATTAAAATAATTAATTAGATTTATTAATTAAAATCATTAATATTTGAAACGCTCAACTCTTTATCTCAATAAGTTAATTTTTATATAAATGTGAAAGTCTTATTGTATACAAGGTCAAAGCTTGCGGATAAAATATACAAATTTATGTTTCTAATCTTATTTTTATGTTTATTTCTCAAATTATTTTATATTATAAATTATGTATAATACATCTAACTCATAAAAACCATTACGTATATTTCATTAAATCTCACACGTTAAAATGATTTACAAAAATAATTATTTAAAAAATTATAAAAATAATACACTTAAAATTTATAATCACAAAAATATAACCTCATATATATACTTTTATATTTTTACAATAAAAAAATATGACACATTATTTTATATTAAATTTTGTGTAATTAAATATAATTTATTTTAAATTACAATCATTTTAATTCTTTTAATATTGAACGTCATATAATTGAATTCTGTTAAATTTTATTATTTAATTCTTATAAATTTTAGATTTTTTTTTAATTTTCTAAAAAGGAAGGTGATTTACCAAAACAAAATGTAAGCAGCATATTCTAATTTATAAATTTTCTAAATTCTTTTAATATTTTATTTTATTTCATTTCAAATCATTGATGGCTAAACCTCCTCTATTTGTTGCTTTAATATTAAGAATATGTTTGTATTTATTTCTAGGTTAGAAAGCCAATCCTTGTGAGAATTTATTATCTTTTATTTAAATTATTATATTTAGAATGTTTTTATTAATATATTAAAAACTTAATATTTATTTTATACTTAAAATTTCAAAATACAGTTGTTAAAAAATACCTTACATTCATATTGTGTTTGGTTGGATGTAATGGAAAGAAATTTGGATTGATTCTTCCATTTGTATGTTTAGTTAGGCTAAAAGATGAATAAAAAATGAAATCGATTCCTATAGGAGATGGAATCAGAATTTCTTCTCCCTTATAGGAATCATGATTACATTCCTATATCATTTTTTTTTTCAATTTTACCCCAACCCCAAATATAATCCTAAACTTAAATCTCAAATTTCAGAATCCTAAACTTTAAATCTCAAATCCTAAATCCTAAAACCCTAAACCCTAAACTTTATTTAGAAAAATAATAATTTTAACCCTAACTTAACCCACAAATATAACCCAAAACTCAAAATCCTAAAACTGTAAACCATATTTAGAAAAATAATAATTTTAATCATAAACCTTAATCCATAAATATTACTCTAAACCTTAGATCCCAAATCCTAAAACCCTAAACCGCAAATCTCAAATCCTAAATCTCAAGTCCCAAATCTTAAAACCTTAAACCCTATTTAGAAAAATAATAATTTTAACCCTAAACCTTAACCCACAAATATAACCTTAAATTCTAAATCCCTAAACCCTAAATCTCAAATCCCAAACCTTAAAACCCTAAACCATATTTAGAAAAATAATAATTTTGATAATATATTTTATTTTTAAGTAATAATTATTTAAAAAAATAATGATTTCAATAATGTATTTTGTTTGATGAAAAAATAATAATTAAATGATATTATTTAAATTTTACTGAATATAAGTGTATTAAGGTCATTTATAGTTTTTTACATTTTATTCAAGTGACAAATCAAACATTGTAATAATGATTCTTGCTTTGATTACAATGTATTATAATGATCAAATCAAACAACATCGTTTACTTTTCATTGTATTATGATTTCGATTTTGATTTTGATTTCGATTACTATTGGGATTCTAATTTAATTTTGTGAAACAAATGCCATTTAGTTGATTATTTCATGAGAAAATAAATAATATAAAATTTATTGAATAAAGAATCAGCCAAATTAAGATATTTGTTATATATTATTATAATTTTATTTATGAATAATTAAAGTTAAATAATTATTAAATTATTAGATTATGTGTTTAATTAATTAAGATTTTAAATTATATATTATAATTGATATTGTTAACATATATATATAATTATAGGTTAAATTTAAACTACAAAAATAAAAAATATTATATTTATAATAAAATATGATTTAACAACGTAAAATTTTCGTTGACATAAATAAGATATAAGGATGAAGTTATATTTATTGATATATAAATAATATAATTATTTTAAAAGATTATATTTGTGTTTTATCTAATAGGTAGTAAGACTCATCACTTTTCAATATCAAATTTCAAATTTTTATTATTTAATGTCTTCAATTTTTTCAACTATTTTCATTTTAAATCTAGCCATCCAAAATAAGACATGAGCTCCTTTGTCAAAGTGGTGTTCTCATGGATAAACTATTAATTCATCTTTCATCAAATTAATAAGTTGGTTTAAATTATTAATATAGGAATAAAAGATATATTTATATCTCCCATTCGCATTTTTTCCATATCAATTTGCAGGTACTAAGATTAATGAATAATTTTTCATTCTAATAAGTCATAATGTTGCAAAAAAATTATTAGTTGTTTTTTTATCTAGAAAATATTAGAGAAGGAATAAAATAAAATTGAAATCAAAATAGTTATTAAAAGAAGCCCAACTTAGAAAATGGGCCTTTTCCAAGAGACAAATAGCTCAATAATTATAACTATATTAGATTTACATAGCCCATACATCGACTTATAAAATTCTCTCTTCTACGAAACCTCTGGAACCCTAGCGAGTACAAGCAGTTTGTTGTTCGGTGACACCTAGAGATTTCTCCATGTTACTCTCTTTCTCTCTCCCTCTGCATTTTCTTGAATTACTTTTAGAGTTGTTCCATAACTTGATTAGGAATTTTGTTCGCTTTTTTACTATTAAGTATCAAGTGTAGTATTGACGTTTTGGGGTTTGTGTTGTAGTTGAAAAAGATGTCGGCTGGAGAGCTTGCTTGCAGCTACGCCCTCATGATCCTTCAGGATGATGGCATCGCAGTCACTGTAATTCCTTTTTCCTCAATCATTTTTTTCGTATTGTTTTATCTTTTAGATTTTACCTTAAGCCTTGTTGATTTATCCGTCTTTTAAAAATTAAGAACGAGTGGAAATTCTTTGTTAATTTTTCATGTGTTTATGTTGGCGTTTGCTGGGATTTATTTATTAGATTAAACCATATGCTCAAATCTTAGTTTGATGTTGGTTTGTTAGATGGATAGTAAACGAGAGCTTTTAATATTAGAAGTTTATTTATTTATATTATTGCTTTTTGGGTTATTTTTTGAAAATGTTTTTATGAATATGAATTTTATATAAGGTACGTGTATTCAAATTTATAGTTTGTCGATGTAACTCTGTCTGCTATACGATATTAATTTCTGTATAGTTTATTTTTGGTTTATTTTTTTGTATAAGGATTGAGCCTTATCTTAATGTTTAAGTATGCTCCTTGTTTCTTTCGAGTGAAATGTTCGTTTGCCTATCTTAAAGATTTGTTCAGTTAATGTTCTAAATAGCGTTTTGTTTTTTTATGGATTTTGTGCTTCTTGTGGAGTGATGTATTTTGCAATTGCTGGGTAGAGAGAATGAGGGTTGGTTTGGAAGTGCTTCTCCTTTGAACTAATGTGCTTTCTATGGAACAAAGCCCTTCTAGTGGTGGTTGACAATCCTTAAGAAGCAAATCATTATTACTTAATTTAGGAGTAGTAAGTAATACCTACTTTTGATAGCAGCACTTAGGAAACATTTATATGCCAATTAGTTAATTACCAAAATGATTATCGGCTCTTTTAGCCAAACCACTAACATTCCAACCCACTTCCTTTTAGAACACTTGCGCACATACAAATGGCCCCTAAGTAATCTAATTAATGATTATTTGGAAACTTTTATGACGCTTTTAACATCTGTGTTCTGTTATTCAGTGTTACTTACTGAATTTCATGGCTCTTAGTTTCTTGGCTCAACGCATGAAGGGAATTTTTGTCTGTTAATTTGATTTGAACAGGCGGAGAAGATTGCAACATTGGTGAAAGCTGCCAAGGTTGAAATTGAATCTTACTGGCCAAGCTTGTTTGCAAAGCTTGCAGAGAAGCGCAACATTGAGGATCTTATTTTGAACGCTGGTGCTAGTGGTGGTGGTGCTCATGTTGCTGCTGCACCTGCTGCAGGGGGTGGTGCAGCTGCTGCATCTGCTCCTGAACCTGAGCAGAAGAAGGTATCAAATTTTCCAAAATTTGCCAATTTTGTTTATTAAACACTGGTTTTGCTATTTGATCAAGACCCAATAGTTGCATTAACTAATGCACATTTTATTCCTGTGTTTATTGGGGGGACATTTACAGGAAGAGCCAAAGGAAGAAAGTGACGATGATATGGGCTTCTCTTTGTTCGAATAGATGGACCTTTCAGTGTTGTGTAGCTTTTGATCTTTTGGTTTGGTTAACTTTATATCCTCAATGTATTTGAATTCATCATTCCTAATTTAAGGATCTATTGTAATTGACTATATATATATATTTTTTAAAAGATTTTGCGGCTTAGTTTTTATCATAAACAAGAATCGGAGACATATGTTCACCTTTTCGTTTTTCTTCAAAAGTATTTGAGAATTGAAACGACCACTTTAGTCTTCTGGTTCTTTATTGTTTTCATATATTTAGTTAGCATTGTTTTATTTCAGACTACCAAGTCCTTGTTATTTGAAGGTTTATTCCTACCTTCTGAAATTATCAGGAATGAATACTCGCTTGTGTAGTGCCACAGCTAGAAGGAAAAGTTATTCAGCAAATTGATCCCACGTTTGTTTGGTTGGACGGAATGGTATATGATTACTAAAAGAGAAATCAAAATTCCTTCTCCCATCTTTGTTAATCATTATTCCATTCCCATCTAAACAATTTTTTTTCAATTTTACCCTCACCTAAAATATAACCTTAAATTCAAATCCCAAATTCTCAAACCCAAAATTCCAAAACTCTAAACCCTAAACCCAAAATTTTAAAACCCTAAATCCAAATCCTAAAATCTTAAAACTCTAAACCTTAAACCTCAAATCTCTAAAGCCTAAAGCCTAAAACCCTAAACCTTAAAACATAAATTCCAAAACTTTAAGCACATAAATCCTAAATCCTTAAACCTTAAATCCCAAATTCTAAATCCTAAACCCTAAATCTTAAATCCCAAATCCCCAAATCCCCAAATCCTTAAACCCCAAATCCCTAAACCATAAACCCCAAATCCCAAATCCCTAAACCCTAAACTCTAAAACCCTAAACCTTAAAACATAAATTCTAAAACCCAAAACCCTAAAACATAAATCTCAAAATCCTAAACCCTAAACCCCAAATTCCAAATCCTAAAACCCTAAACCTCAAATCCTTAAACCCTAAAACCTAAATCTCTAAATCTCTAAACCCTAAATTCTAAACCTTAAAACATAAATCCCAAAACCTAAAACCCTAAAACATAAATCCCAAAACCCTAAACCCCAAATTCCAAATCCTAAAACCATAAACCCTAAACCTTAAACCTTAAACCTTAAAACCCTAAAACCCTAAACTATTTTTAGAAAAATAATAATTTTAACCCTAAACCTTAACCTACAAATATAACCACAAACCTAAATCCTTAAACCCTAAATCACACATCCCAAACCTCAAAATCCTATTTAGAAAAATAATAATTTTAATAATACATTTCTTTTTAATTAAGTAATACTTATTTAGAAAAATAATGATTTCAATAATGTATTTTGTCTGATGAAAAAATAGTAATTAAATGACATTATTTGAATTTTACAGCATGTAGGGGTATTAAGGTCATTTACATATTTTTTCATTTCATTTCAGTGGTAAACCAAACACTATAATCCTGATTCTGAGTTCGATTTCAGGGATCAAATCCAACAAAATTGTTTCCTTTCTATTCGATTCCGATTCCGATCCATTCTACGAACCAAACGCCACTTGAAGAGTTTACATGATCATTAAATATTATTTTCAAACTGTTACTTTGATTTAATAAAACAACAAAAGTTATTTTATTATTATTATTATTATTATTATTATTATGTTAAGAAGTCCAAACATGATTAAGGAAGTCAATGTATCATCAAGTATTGTTTTCATTTTTTGTTATGTTCTATTTGAGTTAATTTGTGATTTGAACTTTGAATGCTATTTTAGTTTTTAAAAATGTAAAAATAAAAAATTCAAAATATAAATTTAATAAAGTAAATAAAATTTGATTTAATTTAATATTTGATATAATATTACAATTTCATTGTCTTTATAATAAAACAGCCTTTAAAATCTTCTGTGTTTCGAACCTCTGTACCTTTATAAATGACTAAAATATTACATCTATTAATACTATATTTTCCAGAACTAAAGACAGAAATTAAGAATTTTTCAAATAGAGTTTTTGTAGACATAAAGATCAAAGAAAGATGTGTATTTTAACTATTGAGACCATTGTCTTTATTTAGATAGAAGGAAATTGTGGGTGAGAGTGGCAAAGAAATACTAAATCTGATAAACTGAATTTTATTATTGATCGAAGAAAATATTTAATTTTGAATTAAAAATAATTAAATAAAATATATTTAAAAATTAAAACATTTGTCATCATATCTCACCACATAGTACTCGACTTGCCGACTGATTGGATATGCAGATAGAGAGGCAAAGGGCACTTGAGAGGTAACGATTACCTAGGGGTGAGCAAAATATCCGATTAATTCGATCAAATTAAGTGGTTTTTATCCGAAATCGGATCGAATTCGGATTGGATTTTATCAATCCGCTCGGATTCGGATTCGGATTAGAAATATTTAAATCCTTATAATACGATCCGATCCGATATATTTAATATATTATTTAAATAAATAAATAAATAAATAAATATATATATATATATATATATATATATATATATATATATAATTATTTAACCTAACCTAAAGAGTTGACGTATATCTCCAAAATCTAACCTAATATATTTTTCTGCTGCCTCCATCTCTCTCCCTGCCTCCATTGTTAAGTGCTTCTCATCAGCTGCGCTTCGTACCTTCTCTGCTTTTGTCTTCCTCCGTTTTGCGCCCCTACAACGCTTCTATTTGCTTTATGCACTACGCTTTCGTTCTTTATGCTGCTTTCCGCTGGCTGCCGCTGGCTGGCCGCTTCGCTGCTTCTTCAGCTGGCTACTGCCGCTGCTGATTGCCGCCGTCTGCTCGTTGTTCTTCATCATCCTTAACAAGAAAGTTATATTTTTTGATGACATTATAAGAAAACTTTGAATCCGGCCATAATTTTGTGTTGTGAAATCTGTTTTGGATGAATTTTTTATGATTCCATATAACTTTTTGATATCTAGGCACCAAACCGTTAAAAGGCGGTTTTTGCAGAGTTTTTCGCCAAAACGCCGCTTTTCATGCTTTAATTGAGCTATAACAATTTTTAAACTACTTTTAAAATATTGAGATCTATCTTGGCTTGGTGGAACAAATTTCATCATTGTAAGACATCACGGTTATTTACATAATTATAAAAATCAATATCATAAAACATTGTTTTATGTTTTTCGCCAAAAAACGCCGTTTTTCGCCAAAAATGCGATTTGTATGCTTTAATTGAGCTATAACAATTTTTAAAATATTGAGATATGTACGCCGTGGCTTGGTGGAACAAATTTCATCATCAGAAGATGATACGTTATTTACATAATTATAAAAATCAATATCATAAAACATTGTTTTATGTTTTTCGCTAAAAACGATTGTTTATCCCCAAAAACGCAGTTTTGTATGCTTTAATTATTTATAACAATTTTTAAAATATCGAGATCCGTCGTGGCTTGGTGGAACAAATTTCATCGTTGTAGTACATCACGATTATTTACATAATTATAAAAATCAATATCATAAAATATTGTTTTATAAATGCGTATTAATTGAACATTTCATTCGTATTATTAAAGTTTTAGTTATATTATATATAAATGTTCAATACATATTTTAAATCACATTTGAAATTAAACATGTCAACATCACGCACGCCTACGTACATTTTTACAATTATGTATTGCAAATGTCTAATATTTTTTTCTACAACTATACGATGGTTTTAAATAAAGATAATGATACACTTTATGTGATTGAAGAAGTAAATAAAGATGAAAGCGCAACACAACCAACTCAAGAAGAAGATTCGTAAGTACTCCAATTCTCGACTCCATGACAAGCTTCTAAAGAAGAATGTAAAAAAGTTTCCTCTAGATCTAGTAGTGAAGCGTGGGCTCATTTTACTAAGATGGGGTAGAGGCAACATCGCAAAGCTATATGCAAATATTGTAAGAAAAAATATAAGTATGTGTCAAGCAACCGCACGCCAAATTTGCTTCGTAGCATATTTACTATCGATGTGATAAGTTTCCCGTAGGGGAGTTCTTAAGAAACAAAAAACTTTAGCTTTCCATAAGGAAGTCTTGTACCTTATAGTTTTAATGCCGAAAGATGTAGAAAAATTGGTAAAGGATGATAATAAAAGATGAATTTCCATTTATTATCGTCAAGGTGAAGGATTTAAGGAGTTTATTGAAGAGTTACAACCTTTGTTTAAAATCCCTTCTCAAGGACTATTGCAAGAGATTGCTTGAATTTAGACAAGTATCGAAAGTGGTAAAATTAAAGAGTCACAATGTTGAATAGAACTAAAAGAATATGTCTTACCACCGATACAATTGGACATCTTGTCGAATTTATGTTATATGTGTTTAATTTGCTCATTTTGTTGATAATGGTTGGAATTTACAAAGAGAATCTTGAACTTTTGTCAAGTTCCAAATCATAAAGCGTGATACACTTTGGTAGCGATTGAAGCATGTTTGTTAGATTGGGGCATTGATAGGATATTATGTATTACGTTGATAATGCAAGTTCTAATGACATCGCACTTACTTATTTGAAAAATGCGTTAATGGTTGGGGTAATGCAATTTTAGAATCAAAACATTTTACACGCGATGTAGTGCGTATATTCCTAATTTAATTGTTGGCTTGAAAGGGTTTGAAAGAGTATAACATATCAATAAATAGGATTCGTGATGTTGTAAGATATGTGAGAGGATCACCAATTAGACTACAAAAATTTAAAGTCTTCTTGAAATGGAAAACTCTACTCAAAAAACTTGTTTGTTTAGATGTTACGACAAGGTGGAATTCAACTTATTTGATGTTGGATTCGGCAACTTATTTTCAAAAAGCATTTGAAAGGTTAGAGATCAATGATTTGGGATACTATCAAGAGTTTTGTCGAGGTGAAATTAAACAAGCTCCGACTATAACGGATTGGCATAATGCTAGACATTTTGTCCAATTTTTGAAAGTTTTTATGAAGCTACATTAATGTTTTCTCGATCTTTTATACGTGACTTCTAATTTCTTCTCGATCGTATTTGTTTTATTCATGATCAACTTGATATGTGGAGTAAATGCGAGGATTATATTATGATGAAGATGGCTGGTGATATGAAGGTAAAGTTTGACAAATATCGTGGGGAGGAATATCTAAAATGAATATGATGTTATTTGTATGTTCCGTTTTACTTGATCCTAGCGTAAAGAGTGTTCTTTACATATAAGTTTGTTAGAATTGTGTAATGGGGATGAGATCGTGAGGCTTCATTGAGTTCTAAAAGGGTAAAAAAAACTTTGGAAGATATGTACGAGGAGTATCATAAAGCCGTATTTTCCAAACATACAAGAATCTTCTCAACCTTTAGAAACGGGTACATAAGGTTTTGGTTTAGAAGCATATGCATTCCAACTTTACGCTTCTCGTAAGAGAAAGCATTTAAGAAGTTCATACTATGGAAAACAAATCAAGTGGAAAAATACTTACAAGCGTTGGTTGATATGGATGATGAGAAATTTGATCTTTTAAGTTGGTGGAATGTTCATTCCTCAAGATTTAAGATTTTGACTTTGATACCGCTAAACGTATTGGCCATACCCGGTATCTACCGTAGCATCGAATCTGGATTCTCTCTTGGTGGTCGTCTGATTAATTGGTCCATAGGAGTTCCTTATCTTCTAAAACTATACAATCTTTGATTACTCAAAATCGGATTCGCTCATCTCCAATCATTAATATCCAAGAGTCACTGATTAAATCAAATTTCTAGAATGAGGTATATTTCATAAAACTTTCAAATATATATTTCAAATATATATAGATTTATTTGTTATCAAATATATATTATTATGTTTATTAAATTTCATTATTTATGTATATTTTTAACTTTTTAATTTTTCATCATAGATATTCTGATGGTATTGGTGATTTAAACCTCGAATGATTATCAAAAAAGAATGTTGTTATTAATATTCGTAGAAGTTAATTTATGTAATTGCTATTTAATTTTTTGGAGTTAAATTATTACTGTATATTCGAGTTAAATTATGTAATTAATGTTTAATTTTTTATTTTTGATTATTTTTGTTGAATTATTTTTAATCATGTCATTACTTACTTTTTAATTTGTATGAAAAATATTTTTATTTTAGATTTTTTATTATATGTAATTTTTTTTAATAGATTTAAATTAAAATTTTGATTTAATAATTTTCGAATCGGACGGATTCAGATTGACTTAAAATTAGCAAATTGATTGTTCGGATTGATATATGTATTGATTAGTTTTGATTGAATAATTTTTTGTTTAAATAATTTTTCGGATCGGATCGACGGATTCTTGATTGACTTAAAATTAATCCGGTTTGGATTATGTCGGATTGGACACGACAATGGATCAGTTCGGATTGAATAATTCATAATTTACTTCGGATCGGATCAGATTTAGATTGACCATAAAATTTATGTTTTCGAACCGATGCTCACCCCTACAATTACCTACATATATTTTCTCATCTCTACAAAAGTAGGTACATCGTGATCTAATCCTATGTTTCAATTTAAAATCTTATGAATATCTTCAAATAGATATTTTTAAAACAATCATCGTAAATATGGTAAACTCATGAAAGATATATTTTTTTATTTTTTTTAAAATTCATTTTTTTTTATATATTTGCATTCTCAAATTTAGAAACGACAAAATTTATCTTTTCACTTTTTGTTTTACCAAGTATCACGCAATTATTAACGGCAAATAGATGTATATTTATTTTTCTCATCTTGCGAATAAAAACCACAAGCTTTTTTCAATTTGTGGTTTATCATTTTATTGTTGCTCTCAAAGTTTTAATTAAATTTAGACAAATTTTTAAATTTTTGAAATATATAATTTAATTTTTAAATTTTAAAACTTTATAAATAAATTCTTAAATTTTTATATCTTATAATTTATTTTTAAATTTTTTAAAATTAAATATATAATATCAAAATATATATTAATGAATGGAAAATTTAAATTTATATATAAAATTTTAAAGATCGAATTATATGATTTACAAATTTAATTCCATATTTTAAATTTTTGAAAAATTATTTATAAACTTATGCTCTGAATTTTAAGTTATGATTAAAAAAGTTGGAAAAACCAGAGCCGCGAATTTTTTTAATTTTTTTCTATTTATTAATTATTAAATTCTGAACTGAGTTTAAATATGCTTTGACGTCCGTGGCTCCAGAAACTTCTCCTACGTTCCCGTATTTATACCTTCTGCTATTTCATTCTATAACTTTCTTTCAAATAACAAGTTGTAGAAGAGCGATCCCTTCGATTATCTGACAGCTTACTCTGATTATCTTCGTTATTCTCTGACCAGGGCCTGCCAAGGTAAGCTACGATCTTCCTTCTGGTGTTCGATTATTAATTTTTACCATTAACTGTTTTCCTGATGTAATTTATTTGCTTATTGAAAATTTCCTGGTTAAGATGAATTATTTATAGCGTTCAGGATCCATTTCAGAATTTAGCGGGTTTTAGGTTTTACAATTTAGGATAGGATGTGTTATTAAGCATAAATCTAATACTATAATTCCGAATGTATTGATTCTTTGGTTGTTTTGGAATTTTCTCTTGAAATTATATATTTTTGTACCCAGGGGCATCATGTATATAGTATTAATTATTCTTAGATATTTTTTTAATTAAAAAAATGCTATATGGATTTAATTTTTGTGAAAATATTTTGGAAAATTACCAAAAAAAAAATATTTTTATAATTTATAAAAAAAATAATATATAATAATATTGTTAATCTTAAAATTATAAATTTTTTAAATAGTTAAATGTATGAATTGAAAGTGATAAGTTTTAAAGTTGTTATTTTTTTTAAATGTGTTTAAATTATTGAATTTATAAGAGATTTAATATTAAAATTTTAAATTTTAAAATCTAAAGAGTGACATAGAGTTAGTTTGTTTTTGTAATTTGTTTATAATTTTGTAAATATTACATTTATAATTTTATTTGTTGATAAATATTATTTGAGGACGCTCACTTCAGCCTTATGTATATCAGCCCCTGGTTCTGATGAATTTATTGTGGTTGTATAATCAATGTTCATGGTGGCTATGTAATAATATTATTTATATGGTTGTTAATATTCCTATTGATCGATATTGATGTTTTTGTTTATGGTTTTGTCAGATGTCGTACTCTAGGAGGTCAAGGTGAGTCAATGGCTTAGCTAATTTGATCCTTTGACGTTTACTCTTTCATATTTGATTCATTGGCGTTCATTTTTCATGTTTTTCTTACTTTTATTTTCGTCCGTGTTCCAGATATTCTCGCTCACCTTCTCCATACAAGCGATTCAGTAGGTCTATTTCGAGGTCTTTGTCTAGGTCGAGAAGCAGATCAAGGTAATCAATCATATAGACATTTTGGAGTAATGGGGTTCAAAGTGTTTGGGTCTCTTATTTTGTTGTGTGGCTTTTTGTTCATGCCTTTTTTCTGTGAATTGTTGATTTGACAGGAGTCTGTCTAGTGAGGTGGACAATCCTGGCAATAATCTTTATGTGACTGGGTTATCTCCTCGGGTTACAAAGAGAGAGCTTGAGAAGCATTTTGCAACTGAGGGAAATGTATGATATCAGTGGATCTTTCTTTGCTATTTATTTTCTTGCTTTGTAGTACTTGATAAATGATAATGATGTGTTTTGAAGGGTCATTTTTATTGTATTGGGAGAAGAATAGTTGTAATATGGTGGCTTTTGTTTTTGTTATTATTATTTTTTGTGACTAATTTAGTTTGTTCTTTATCTTTCCCCATTTATGTGATATTTATAGGTACTCGATGTTCATCTTGTGGTTGATCCACGGACAAGGGAATCACGTGGATTTGGGTTTGTCACAATGTCCTCTGTGAAGGAGGCTGATCATTGCATCAAGTATTTGAATCATTCTGTTTTGGAAGGCCGGGTGATAATGGTGGAAAAGGTAATTGCTTTCCGTATTTGAACATGTTTATTGGTAATTGTTTGTTCTCTCCAATTTTTTTAATAATCACTGAAGTGTTGTATTGTCCTTTATGAATTTCAAGCCATCTTTAGGGTTGTAATTTGTAAATCGTATACCTTTTCTATTAGTTCTTTGAGTTTGAAAATGTTTGCTTGTTCCGCTTGAAGTGTTTGTGGCAGCAGGTTAGCTGTGTGTAGCAGCTCTTCATCAAACTCCAAACTACAACTAAACACATCAACAAGTGTCAGATCACTGGGGTTGTATGCCCTGCATTTCTCCTTTTCTTCTAGCAATTAATTTATGTGCCATTTTTCTTTTCAATTTATTGCTTTGCTGACATATTCAACAGTATAAGTTTTGATTCTACTTAGCATTGTTATAATCAGAAGTGTGGTACCACCATGATCTCTCATTCTTTGATTATCTATTGTAGGCTAGGAGACGAAGAGGTCGTACTCCTACTCCAGGAAGATATCTAGGACTAAAAACAACACGTGGTAGGTAACTTCCCCACTCACAAATCATAAGTTCCTAGTGTTTCTTGTGACTTATAGTGGGTTTTACAGTTCGCCGAAGAAGTCCAAGCTACTCTCGTGGATCTCCCAGCTACTCTCATTATACGAGGAGCTACAGTAGGTCATCTTACTCATCAGATCGAAGTAGGAGCAGGTCTTATTCTCCTTATTATAGCCGTCAGAGGTTGTATTCATCCTACAACAGCCATCGGAGGTCACATTCTCCTTGTTACAGTAGGCAACGCAGAAGTTACTCTCCATATGATCGTTGGCGAAGATCCTACTCTCGTTCCCGTTCCCCTTACAGCAGGTCACATGTGAGTCATCGGTATGATAGATCACACTCTCCATATGACTTCAGGGATTATTCACCAGATGACTATTACTATGAAGGAAGGCACCATTATCGACACCGATCTGTAACATCACCTATTTTGAGGAGCTCCAGGAGGAGCTCAAGGAGGAGCTATTCACGTGGTTTTTCACCCCGTTACATGAGTTCCAGGAGAAGTTACTCGCGAAGTGTCTCTCCTTTGCCAAGGAGTTCAAGGAGGGGTTACAGGTCCAGGAGAAGTTACTCACGAAGTGTCTCTCCTTTGCCAAGGAGTTTAAGGAGGAGTAACTCTCGATGCATTTCTCCAAGTAGGAGGAGCTCCAGGTCTCACAGGAGTTCATTGGAGCGGTACCACTCTCCGGATAGCTATTCAAGGAGTCCAAGTCAAAGCCCTAGCAGGAGTTGGAGTGTAAGTGCTAGTTCCAGATCGGTTTCAAGGTCTGCTACCCCTAGGTCTACTACTTGTTCAACATGATGGGGGGAAAAGATTCTGCATTCCTTAACCTAGGTGTTGTATTTGTTCATCACGGTGAAAGATTCTGTTCTTTTGCTTTCTGTGTAACTAGGCGGCTGTTTGTTTAGTTAAATAATTGGCTGTGTTGAAGATTTGGTGTTGTAGGGAAGTACTTATCCATATATTATCATTACGTAGATGCCATACAAAATACTATTTAGCTTGTCTTCACTTCGTTGCTATGTTGTGTTTGTATTTCTTGCCGTCGCCCTCCTATTTTGTTTTTCATAATTGGATTTTGCAATCGGAGAAACAGATTCGAAATCTGCTGCAAAAAATGGTTTATTTCTCTGGAACTGAACAATATTCACTACCACCGGTCGCACGTAAATATTGTTCAAGTTCGTGCTCTTTCCTATTAAAAACTTGTATTTTTCAATTTTCATATAGTCTCTCTTTTGTAGATGCAAAATTTGTTAAAGTATACGTTGCAATAAATTAGATAACTGTTCAGTATTAGTATATTAAATCAATAATGACGGATCTCTTCATTGCTCATTCTTATTCCACTACTAGTTTAAAGAAGCGGTGCCAAAGAGGTTGGCACGGTGGTCCAGTCCTTTAAGGGTGTTGTACTGGCTTGTGATTCGTACCTGTAAATTTTGTCGAACCACACCTGTAAATTTTGTCGTTAGTTTGGTTTGTTGGGTCGTGTTTAATGAGGTAAAAGGAGTCGATCATTTCTATCTTATATGTATTAAAATTTCTATCTTATATGTATTAATAGTCGATCATTTCTATCTTATATGTATTAATAGTAATTTTATCGATTAACATATATATATATATACATATATATATATAGAATTTAATACGTGTTGGCATGGTTCGCAAGCCATAGTAGGTTGTACTATTTTTTATGTGATTCTATGTGTTTGGTTGATAATGATCGAACTATTGAACTGTTCTTTTTTTTTTTAAAAAATCACTTTTAATGTATTTTATTTACAATTTCTTATATTAAAATCTTTGCATTTATTATAAAATAATTTTAAATATTAAATACATTTAAAATATGAATTTTAGTCATTATTTTTTATTGTTGGCTATTTATTTTAACTTAATAATGCTATAAATGGAGGAAATTTGTTTATAAAATTATACGAATATACTTGTCACGTCAAATAACTATAATCATTAAAATTTTATAATTTATTATAGATTTTGTACATCATATTTTAATATTGATGAGACTATATACAATAAAAAGTCCTAAAATGAGGTTGTGATTTATAAAAGGTTTTATCATTATTATCAAAATATCGTCTCCTTAATTGAAAGGTGAACATTTTTCCAAGATTTTTACTATTGTCATTTGAAGATTTGCATCAATGAATTAATGTTATTACATCCTATTAAATGAGCAAACATAATAATTAAGTTACTTTTTATTAAAAAAAATTACAAGATAAATTCTAAACTTCAATTACATTTCATTTTTAGTAATAAAGATTGTACTCATCTTCTTCATTTTTCTAATCTCTATCTTCAGTTTCATATTTGAAAATTTTACAAGCAATTTTATGTAAAAGAATTCAAAAAGGCATACTTAATAATATTATATGAATGTTTCAAAAAAAAAAAAACTTAAATGAAAAAATAGAATACAAATAAAATATAAAATATATTATACTATCAATCTCTACCCATTACCAATCATGAGCGCACATCAAAACTTTATTATATCAAGTTAAAGTTTACTACGATGCTCAATACAACTCTCTCATCCGTATTAAAAACTAATTTTAAAGCTATCGTATCCATAAAATATCTCTAGTATTCTTTGTAGACTAGATATTTAACTATATTTGTAGCTTCCACCTAACTAGATATCAAAATCACAAGAATTTCTATTATTATATTGAATAATAATTTTTGGTAGAATCGATTCTTCTAAGTATACTTTTAATTCAGACTTGAATCAAAACGTTGTCTTTTATGTGTACAAGTTATAGTCTAAGAAAGCATTATTATAATCCATAGGAGAAAATACATTGTATGTAAGATATATTGCATTCATATATGTATTTTTATTCTCTTGATATTCAATACTTCAAGAAAAAAATAATAGTCAAATAAATAGATAAATAAAATAAAATTAAAATAGATTAAAAATCAAAATAAATAAATAAATGTAAACTAAAAATAAAACTAATAATAATAAATTAAAGAAAATCAATAAATTTTTTAAAAAATAAAGATATTTTTTAAAGATAAAATAAAAAAAATAAATAAAAACTAGCAATTATTAGAATAATTATTAAATCAATTCCTAACGATAATGCCAAAAACTTGACACGTTTATATGAACAATAAATCTAAACTTTACTTTAAATTATTTAAGATGTTATTCACTGTATAGAAAATAAGAATCTTTTTCGATGATAATTTTGAAAACTAATTCTTATTTACTAAAATGGGGGTTTTGATTTTATAAAATAAATATTAAATCTAATAACTAAAGATTAATAAGATAAAAATAAGATCTTAGAATTACGATAAATATATGAATAAAAGAACGATTACATGATTATTCTCCATCATTATCATGTGTTATAAATTAACAAAAATATATCATACTATCCTATTATTTGATTATACCACAAGCTCGAAAGTATAGTTCTCTTCTTACATTTTCGTCGAATTAAAAAAGCTATTAATCCAATTTTTTCTAAGAGGCAACCCAGAATAAGCTCTACAAATTTAATTTATCAAAATTATTTAATTTAAAGAAACAAATTGGATTAAAGTTAAACATACAAATTCATATTAATTATCTTGAATATTGATTCTTATTGTAAGTAATTTATCATTAGCTTTTTAAGTTGATCATGTAATTAATTTGATTATACAATTTTATACTTGAATAATCAAGAAAATTTATACAAAGATTAAAACTAAAAATTAATACATAATCAAGAAGAATAGATGAATAAAATATTGCAAATTATATTAAATATTATAATCTATATGTAAGGTTTTGAAATCACCCACAATTAATTATAAAATTAACTACTTATAGAAAACAATAAATTTGAATCTTACTATTAGTTCTTGCTTCTAGTTTTTATTATTCTAATTCTATATCTAAATATGTGTACTATGATATTTCTTCCATTCTTTTGTAGGATGCTTTGTATATATGGGAGATAAAAATTAAATTAGGATGTAATTAAGATTGTTAATATTTTGATGGAGATAATATTAGTGTGCATCATGTATCAAAATAATAGAATACATTGTGATGGTTAAAAAGATAAGATAAGCTGTGAAATATGCTCATTTCAATTTAAAGTTAATCCACCTATCAAATAAAATTCATATAAATTTTAAAGAACAAAAAAAAATTAATATTTTTTGATAAATATAAAATAAATAATTTTCTTATTATAATAAAAAAAATATATAAATGTAAGTAAAAAATTAATATTTATCAAACTTAATCCGCTCTCCTAGCTTGATTTACTTGTTGATATTCAATAAACAAGTTATTTTAGCAACATGATCTCAAGAAAAAATTGTTAGAGTCTCAATTCAATCCAGAAACGTTCATAAAACCATATGAACTCATAATTTAAATGCAGCGGAAACAAAATTGGATTGAAAACATACCTCCTACCATTGATCAATTTTCAGCACTTACACGGGAATTCCAATGGATTTTTTGTTCGATGTTTTCACTGGTTTCTCACACTTATTCTCTGCGTATTGATGGTGTATCCTCGTTATGCAGTTAATAGTGAGAGGACCCGATACTTTAATTAAGGTTCTTTCATCAAGAACCTCGTTCGGTTTCGGAATCGACGTACAATTCCGACGAAACTGAACCGTCACCACGGTTCACTAACGTTTCACCACTTTGATTTACATTCTCCCACTTGGTGCAAACGTTAATCGAAATTCTCTTGAGTAACAAAACACATGAATCATAGAGATAGATCCTCTAAGAGCGAGTATTATCTTCCATGTATTACAATGTATTTAGTTTCTCAAGTACTATACTTTATGTGGTAACTAAACTTAATGAATAAATCCTATATTTATTCTTGGTTCAATAAAATATATATATTTTCTCAAATAAATTAAGGTGCACATGAATATGAGAAAATATCACAATATATAAGAGTTTCATTAATTAATTGTATATATACATTTACAAAGTGGAACCAATTCCCATTTTCTCTACATGATCCTTGAATTTCATTGGTGGCATGCCTTTAGTCAAAGGATCAGCAATCATCAACTCAGTGCTTACGTGCTCAATGACCACTTTATTTTCCTTAATACGTTCTCTTATGGCCAAGTACTTAATGTCGATGTGCTTACTACGACTACCACTTTTGTTGTTCTTAGCCATAAATACAGCAGCTGAGTTATCACAGTATAATCTTAATGGCCTAGAAATAGAGTCAACTACTCTAAGCCCAGAAATGAAACTCTTTAACCATACACCATGCGATGTGGCCTCAAAACATGATACGAACTCGGCCTCCATAGTGGAAGTAGCAGTCAATGACTGTTTCGCACTCCTCCAAGACACAGCTCCACCGGCAAGCATGAAAATGTAACCAGATGTTGATTTTCGTGAATCAATACAGCCAGCAAAGTCCGCATCGGAGTAGCCAATTACTTCCAGTTCATCGATTCGTCTATACATGAGAATATAATCCTTGGTTCCTTGTAGGTACCTCATCACTTTCTTTGCAGCTTTCCAATGGTCAACACCTGGATTACTCTGATATCTCCCTAGCATCCCAACAACAAATGCAATGTCAGGTCTGGTGCAGACCTGAGCATACATTAGGCTTCCAACAGCTGAAGCATATGGAATGGTTTTCATCTGTTCTCTTTCAAAATCATTCTTTGGGCATTGGTCCAAATTGAACTTATCACCCTTCACAATGGGAGCAACACTTGGTGAACAATCCTTCATCCGAAATCTCTCTAAAACTTTATTGATATAGGTTTCCTGAGACAAACCCAAGACACCTCGAAGTCTATCTCTATGGATCTTAATGCCAATGACATAAGATGCCTCACCCATATCCTTCATATCAAATTTTTTAGAGAGGAATTGTTTTACCTCATGTAGCAAACCCCTATCATTGGTTGCAAGCAAAATATCATCCACATATAGCACCAAGAAACAAATCTTACTCCCACTAACTTTCTGGTATATACATTGATCCATGACATTCTCTTCAAAACCAAATGAAGTGATGACGTTATGGAATTTCAAATACCATTGACGGGAGGCTTGCTTTAATCCATATATGGATTTATTAAGCTTACAAACCAAATGCTCACCATCACTAGAGAAGAATCCTTCAGGTTGTTTCATATAAACATCTTCCTCTAGGTTACCATTAAGGAAATCCGTTTTCACATCCATTTGTTGCAAATCCAAATCAAAATGGGCAACCAATGCCATGACCACACGAAGTGAATATTTCTTAGATACAGGAGAAAATGTCTCCGTGTAGTCGATTCCTTCCTTTTGAGTGAATCCTTTGGCAACAAGTCTTGCCTTATGTCTCTCAATGTTCCCTTGTGAGTCTTTCTTTGTTTTGAAGACCCATTTACATCCAATGGCTTTCACACCATCAGGCAACTGGACGAGATCCCAAACTCGGTTAGACGCCATAGAATCCATCTCTTCTCTTCATGGAATTGTACCATAAGTTCGAAACCTCAGAACTCATGGCCTGTGAAAACGTCTCAGGATAATTTTCGGCTCCAACATTATAGTCACATTCTTGTAGATACACAACATAATCATTAGGTATCGCTGATTTCCTTACTCTAGTAGATCTTCTTAATGTTGCATCAACATTCTCCCGAGGAGCAGGATCATGTTGTTCAACTGGTTGTTCAACAGTTGTAGGCATCTGTTGAACTTCAGCATCTACTGGATCAGGATCAACAACTTGTGGTACTTCCAAGACTGGTTCTTCAACATGCATTTGTACTCGAGGCATGTTGTTAACAATAACGATCAGTCCATTACTTGAAGTGGCATATTGAGCATCTGAATGATCTTTCTTAGAACCAATGCACTGGGATCGATCGCTCCCACTAATCAAGTAATTCTCAAGAAATTTTTCATTTCTTGATTCCACAACCTAGTGTTGTGAGATGGACAGTAAAATCTATAACCTTTAGACCGTTCGGCATATCCAATGAAATACCCACTAATGGTCCTTGGGTCCAGCTTTTTCTCTTGTGGATTATATATCCTCACTTCAGGCGGGCATCCCCAAATGCGCATATGTTGCAAACTCGGTTTCCAACCTTTCCATAATTCAAATGGTGTCTTTGAGACAGCCTTGGTTGGAACTCGGTTTAATATATACACAACCGTCTTTAAAGCTTCAATCCATAAGGATTTAGGAAGATTGGAGTTGCTAAGCATACTCCGCACCATGTCCAATAGTGTTCGGTTTCTTCTTTCTGCTACACCATTCTGGTCTGGTGAACCAGGCATAGTGTATTGGGCAACTATCCCATGTTCTTGAAGAAACTTAGCAAACGGACCAGGCGCTTGTCCATTCTCAGTGTATCTACCATAATATTCACCACATCTATCTGATCTCACGATCTTTATTTGCTTTCCACATTGTTTCTCTACTTCAACCTTAAAGCTTTTGAAGGCATCCAATGCTTCGCTCTTATTATGAAGCATATAGAGATACATATATCGAGAAAAATCATCAATAAAGGTGATAAAATATTTTTGACCTTGAATGTCCATATCTAGACAACATATATCTGTATGTATGATTTCTAATTTGTTTGAACTTCTATTGGAACCTTTCTTTAACTTGTTAGTCTGCTTTCCCTTAATGCAGTCCACACATGTCTCAAAATCAGTAAAATCTAGAGTACTATGTACCACATCTTTCACTAATCTTTTAATTCTTTCTATGGGGATATGTCCTAATCTCCTATGCCATAACGTAGAAGAGTCATCGTTAATAACACCTTTTAGTGCCAGCTTGAACATGCATAGCGTTATGAGTGGAATTATTTTGTAAATTAATACAGTAAAGACCATCAGACAAAATACCATTCCCAACACAATCAGATTTATTAAATAAACTGAAAGATGTTTCTGAAAAGTAAAAGGAATAACCATAAGGTACAAGTCTTGAAATTGAAATCAAGTTTCTAGAGAAACTTGGAACATAAAAGGTCTTTTCTAATTTTAAAATAAAACCACTACTTAAAATTAAACTACATGTCCCTACAGCCTCCACATGTGAGCCCATCTTGTTACTGGATAAGATGTATTGCTCACTTCCCACTGGCTTCCTTAGATTTTGCATACCCTGTAAGGAATTTGCAACATGGATTGTAGATCCAGAATCAATCCACCAGGTGTTAATATTAACATTAACCATATTAGATTCATAACAAACAAACGAGGTTGGATTACCTTTATTCTCAAGCCATTTCTGGAATCTGATACAATCCTTCTTCATGTGTCCCTTCTTTTTACAAAAGAAACACTTGGATTCTTTCTTAATATCAGCCTGAGGTGGAATTATTCCCTTTCCTTTATGCTTGTATTGAGATTTTCCTTTCTGGTACGTTGTAGCCAACATTGCACTTTCACCAAATTCCATAACAAGCCTCCCTTCCTCTTGAACACACATGGTCATTAGTTCATTGATTGACCATTTATCTTTATGTGTATTGTACGAGATTTTGAATGGCCTATACTGATGTGGGAGAGTGTTAAGGATATAGTGCACCGGGAAGGATTCTGACATCTCAACCTCGAGATGCTTAAGTTGAGCCGCAATGTCCCTCATTTGCATAATATGCTCACAAGACACCTTTCACACTGCGAAGTCTCAGAAGAGAACTTCATAATAAGGGTGCTTGCTAAAGCCTTATCTGAAGTGACAAATTGATCATCAATGGCCTTTAGCAAGTCTTGAACGTTGGTATGCTGATCAACGGAACCACAAATACCAGCAGAGATTTTAGTCTTAATGAACATCATACTAAGGCGATTAGATCGTTCCCATTGTTCATAAGCATGATATTCTTTGGAGTATTGGTTTGAGTAATTTTAAGTGGTTCATTTTTCCTAATAGCATAATCAATATCCATCCACCCCAATTGAAGGAGAATTCTTTCCTTCCATATTTTATAGTTATCCCCTTTCAGATCAAGAATATCACAGCGGATATCAGAAAAATTTACAGGTTGAGAAGCTGCAATTAAAGATTATATGCTTATTAAAATTTGAGGTCTAAACTATAGTCATTCTTTACCAATGTAAATCATGAATAATATGAATCTAGTGACATAAAACTTGCCTGTTAAAACTTGCATGTGGGCTAAAGTTTTAATTCAATTAAATTCATCATAACTTTACGATAAAACTATCAAATTATGTTCCTTTTCCTAATCCCTGTGGGTAAACTAGAAAATATAATTTGATATTATATCCTAATTAATCACAAAAAAATATAATAAAAACTTCTGTGGGATAAGATTTATTATATCACATACGATTAATTACAATTAATATTTATTTTCTAAATGTGATCCTAAATAAACTTTATTATAGTTTTAATTAATTAAAGATACTGTGTCTACTCCCTAATTAATTAAACTATATGAATCACTTAAATATTAATTAAATTCTTATGCTCAATTATTGCATAAAACCATAAGCAATATTAATTTAATATCAAATGTGCAAATATTATTTATCTTAAATTGCATATATGACAATAAATTATACAAGCAAAATTAAATAATATAAGCACTAATTACATCCATAAGAGACATTAAAAAATTAATTTAATTATGCATAAATTATTTAATTAAATTTTTTATATATAATTAATTGCAAAATTTATACATATAAATACACAAAACAAATAATTTAAGCATAATGTATTTAAATAAAATTTTAATGTGTCCAAAAATTATTTAAATAAATATAACATGTATAATAAATATTATACATATGATAAACATAAATTAAAATTATATTCGGAATTTATTTGTATTTTGTTTTTCTTTTTTAAAAAATCAAACTCTAAATATATATAAATATAAGTTTTATACATAATAAGTGAAATATATGTTGGAGCCCACTGGATGAGACTATTCAAAATTTCACGCAAGACCCGTGTTCGAGTCCCCCAAACAGCGTGTGTTTTGAATTTTTTTTTTTTTGCTAAACTTCATCTTCAACCTCTAGCCGGGTCAATCCGATCCGTTTTTCACTAACGGATACCCGGCCGTATCTTTCTATTCCGGCGACGAAATCTGGCGTTCTTTTTACCAGAATTCTAAGAATTCAATTTCTTAGTGATTCATAATCTTAATTTTAAGTAAAAATTTTAGTTTAAACAAAAAGTTAATTAATGAAGGAAATAAATACCCATGGTAAATTGGATTTATTTTCTTCATTGTTTTTCAAGTTTAATTTTACAGAATCACTCAAAAATAAATATTGAAACACTTTATAATTTCCATATGCATCAAAAACAATCAAAATAAAAAACCCAAAATTTCAGTTCTTCGTATTCACATAACAAAACAAAGTTGTTTTCAAATTGCTTTGATACCAAATGTTAGAGTCTCAATTCAATCCAGAAACGTTCATAAAACCATATGAACTCATAATTTAAATGCAACAAAAATAAAATTGGATTGAAAACATACCTCTTGACATTGATTAATTTTCAGCACTTACACGAGAATTTCAATGGATTTTCTGTTCGATGCTTTCACTGGTTTCTCACACTTATTCTCTGCGTATTGATGGTGTATCCTCGTTATGCAGTTAATAGTGAGAGGACTCGATACTTTAATTAAGGTTCTTCTATCAAGAACCTCGTTCTGTTTCGGAACCGACATACGATTCTGACGAAACCGAACCGTCACCACGGTTCACTAACGTTGCACCACTTTTATCTAAAAAAATCCCATAAATCTTAATAAAATAGTACTTACTTAAAAATAAATGGTGACGTCTCAACTATTGGATTTAGCAAATTGATTTATTAGATCGATATGTAAATATATTTGATTGAATTGATATGTAAGATCCAAATTAGGATGTGAATCAATCCATCGGTGATTCACATTGACTTAATTTAATTGTTCGATCTACGCTTCGATTTGAATAGATTTTTTTCATCTCTTAACTATGTCGACTAGTTTGATACCCCTAGTTAAAACCAGTAAAGAGTCAATTTTTATAAAGCTTAGGTTGTTTAAATTTTATAATATATTTAAATTTATTTGATATAATAATAATTAAATTAAAATTAAAATTAAAATAATTTTAATTTTATAATCATATTATTATAAATTGTTTTGAATTAAAGATTTATTATTATAAATTATTTTGAATTATAAATTTAAGAAGAATAGTATCAATGAATACAAAATATTATATAGTAATATTTTGCAACCCGATTTGATTGGTTTGATCCATAGAGCTTCAATCTAAAAATAATTTTTGCTCAGTTAGTTTAACATCTCTAATTAAAAGCGATAAAGGGTCAATTTTATAATATTCTTTTTTTTAATTTTACAATATATTTAGATGTATTTGATATAATGATAATTAAATTAAAATTAAAATAATTAAAATTATAATTTTATAGTCATATTATTATAAATTGTTTTGAATTAGAGAATTATTATTATAAATTATTCTGAGTTATAAATTTAATAAAAATAGTAAAAATGGATATAAAATATTGTATAATAATATTTTGCACTTTTATGATGAGATTTAATGAATTTATATAAAAAATATTTTGTATAATAATAATAAACACTATGAATTTTGAAATTATTCTTTATGTAAAAAAGTATATAATTTGTCTCAAAACAAAAAAAAATTAAAAAAAAATATTTATTAAAAAGTAGCTTTTCTCAATATTATAATAATAATTTTGAAAGATTCTTAGTTTACTTTTTTTTAATTTAAAATAAAATATAAAAACTAATATATGTTCTTATTTAAAAATGTAAAAATATATTTATGTAGTTGTGATTTATATTTTATATATAGCATACAATTAAAGAAAAAAATTAATAATATTTTTGGGATAATATTAGACTTAAAGTTTATTAATGTACTTCTCGAAAGTAATTTTGTTTAAAACTACTCTATCTATAATAAGTTTTATTATAAATACAAGTAAACAAACGTTGATTCCAACTGCAATGTTTTAGAATGATGCATCGTAAGATTATATAAAGTTTTCTGCCTTTTGGAGGTAGAGAAGAATGAAGTTGAAAAAGGTGAAGTAAGAAATTAAAGAAAAAAAAAGAAATAAAGAAAGAGAGAGAAAATACACACTTTCTTATTAATCAATCTTATTAAAAAATGTCACTTCATACGAGAAAATTAGAAGATTATCAACTGCGCATATCGTGTTGAAGAAATATTGTAAGGTTTAAGAGAGTTTATTCAAGTATTAAGAGACCAAATGAGTTGATATGTTATTTGAGAAGGATGTACGGAATCAAAGAATATGTAGGCAGATGTATTTGTACAAGTGAATGGTTCATCCAACTTGTTACAAAAAACTGCTGTCTCTATTATTCCAGTACCACAATAACCTCTCTCAGCTAATTCAAAACCTAAAATATTCAACAATAAGAATAAACTTTTGACTTAGGAAGAAATATATATATATATATATTGATAGCATCTTGTACAATTTTAAAAATTAAGTTTCTTAATTTTCAGATAAGGTAAATTATGTCTTAAATTGGTGTCAAATAACTCGGACAAAAAGTTTGTCAGAGAATTGTGCAGTGTTTTCGTGTATACGCCTTAGACAAAAAGAAACATGCCAATGAAATCGTTTTAAATGAAAGTGATGAGACGTCATCTCATCACGAGGACTCTCTAGTTATCACTTTGAGGATTATACCTTGTAATATTTGTAAAATAATGATTGATACTAGGAATTCGATAAACCTTCTTCTTTGTTTTACCACTGTAAGAGCTCTAGATATAAAAGATCTTGATATTGTCAAGACATAGCTCCCTCTCGTAGGGTTTAACAGTAGTACTACTTATGCCAAATGAATGATAGTATTACCTGTTATGAAAAAAATGAGTGATAATAATGATCACTTTTGTAATCATCGATGTCTCATCTTATTACAAAGTTATCTTAGGAAGACTTTGGATATATAAAATGAGGACAGTTTCATCCACCCTCTACCAAGCAATCAAATTTCACACTGATGGAGGTTGAGAGGAGATCGGGGGGACAAAGAAAAGGCGAGGAGCTGTTATAATGCTACTATGAATGAAGTGGCTCGTAAATAATAGTTACCAAGAGGCATCCCTCAAAAGAAGCCATGAAGCAAAGGCCTTATAAAATCGATCAATTTAAATGAAATAAGAGATCGCCCAATAGAGGTGAAAGGTGAGAGCAATCCCTTAAAATTAGGTAGAGACTTGACGATGGAGCTAGAGGCTATTAAATGATATTCTAGTTATATTTCTTAACATTAATATTGTCACATATTATTAATTTGGTGTCAATTCTTATAAAATATGAATATTATGGTAGCATTATCGAAAATACTTAAAATATTTTTATAATTACAAAAGGTTTTAATTTTGTTTTTGTTATGAAATTCATTCAGTTCTTTATATAGTTCAAATTAATTGATAAATAAACATTCAATGAAAAAAATCATATCTTTCTCGTATAAATAGTAAAAAATTTTGACATTAATATCATCAGATACTATAAAATTGGTGTCAATTCTTATAAAATATGAATATTATAAAAATACTATAAAAAATACCTAAAATATTTTCATCCTTACGAAACATTTTAGACAGTTCTAGACAGGATTAAATTGGCATAAAACAAGAACACCCTGTTGGGCACAGCGGGTAAAGACAAAATGAATTCAATAGAGTAGAATAATGACACCGGAAATTTAAAGTGGTTCACCCTTTAATTTGGGCTAAGTCCACGGGACAAACTCCGAAAATATTTCTTCCACTAATAAGATTAATGGGTACAAAGTGAGAGACAATACAACAAATTGAGATAAACCCAAAATAGTGTCACACAAGTGTTTCCCAAACTCACTATTTTGTCACTCCCCTTTTAGAAAAATATCCCAATATTTTTCTAAGATATTCTCTCCCACTTTCTCACACAACACTATTTTTCTTCAAAGGAAATTATTCCTTTGGCTTTGCTTAGCTTCTCTTCTTGTTTGTTGTGTTGATATTTCTGTAAGGCAAAGACATTGCCTATTTATAGGCAAAATTGCATATCAATGTTAGATACACCTACCATTGTGGTTGCACCTACCATTGGTGGTTGCACCTACCATTTGTGTTTTCTTCCTCTTAAATGTAGGAGGGACTCACAAATCTCCCCCTCCCGACTACATAGAGGGCTCCACCAATCCAGCAGCTAAACAACAGTATTCAAAATTTTGTCTCGGGAGAATTTTTGTTAACATGTCTGATCCATTTTCTTCTGTATGGATATTCTCAAGTTGTACTAGCTTCTTCTCCATTACATCCCTAATCCAGTGATATCTCACATCAATATGTTTTGATCTCGAATGAAAGGAGGCATTCTTTCCAAGATGGATAGCACTCTGACTATCACAAAATAACTGATAACTGTCTTGTTGTAACCCAAGTTCTTTCAAGAACTTTTTCATCCATAACAACTCTTTACATGCTTCCGTTGCTGCTATGAATTCTGCTTCGGTAGTGGACAATGCAACACATTTTTGTAACTTTGATTGCCATGACACAGCTCCCCCTGCAAATGTAATCAAGTAACCTGAAGTGGATTTTCTGGAATCCATATCACCAGCCATATCTGCATCTGTGTATCCAACTAACACAGGTTTATCATTTCCAAAACATAGACATATTTTGGAAGAACCTCGAAGATACCTGAAAATCCATTTCACTGCAGCCCAATGTTCCTTTCCAGGATTTGAAAGGAATCTACTCACAATTCCAACTGCATGAGTGATATCTGGCCGTGTACAAACCATGGCATACATTAGACTTCCAACTGCTGAAGCATATGGAACCTCTTCCATCTCTTCCTTCTCTTTGTCTGTAGAAGGGCTCTGCTTAGAACTTAGCTTAAAGTGATTAGCAAGAGGACAACTAATCGCTTTAGCCTTATTCATATGAAATCTCTGAAGTACTTTCTCAATGTACTTCTCCTGTGACAACCATAATTTCTTGGCGCCTCTGTCTCTAATAATAGTCATGCCAAGAATCTGTTTTGCTGGTCCTAAGTCTTTCATGGAAAAAGACTTACTCAACTACGTTTTCAAGTTGTTGATTCTGGAAATATTTCGGCCAACAATCAACATATCATCCACATAGAGCAAAAGAATAATAAAATCATCATTAGAGAATTTCTGCACAAAAACACAATGGTCTGAAGTAGTCTTTTTGTAGCCTTGCTCCCCCATAACAGACTCGAACTTCTTGTACCATTGTCTTGGTGCCTGTTTTAAGCCGTAGAGACTTTTCTTCAATTTGCAGACATAATCTTCTTTTCCCTTTTGATGAAAACCCTCTGGCTGCTCCATGTATATCTCTTCTTCCAAGTCACCATGTAGGAAGGCAGTTTTGACATCCATTTGCTCAACCTCTAAGTCAAGACTTGCTGCTAACCCTAGCACAACACGGATGGATGTCATTTTTACAACTGGAGAGAAAATCTCGTCAAAGTCAATACCTTTTCTTTGGCTGAATCCTTTGACAACCAATCTGGCTTTGTATCGCGGACTGGAACTGTGTCCTTCATGCTTCACCCTGAACACCCATTTATTTTTCAAGGCCTTCTTCCCTTTGGGCAGCTTCATCAACTCAAAGGTTTTGTTCTCATGCAAGGACTTCATCTCATCTTGCATGGCTTCAATCCATTTTTGTTTGGATTCGTCATCCATGGCCTCTTCATAACTCTCAGGTTCTCCCCCATCAGTGAAAGTTACATACTCATCTGGAGGATATGAGATAGAGGGTCGTCTCACTCTATCACTTCTTCTCAGTGGAACAGGAGAAGCCGCAGGTGTTGGTACTGGATAATGAACATCATTATTTCCCTCATCTTCAGAACCAACTTCTATGGGGGCATCATCTTCATCAGGTGGATAAACCTGGTCTTCATCTCCAACTTGTCTTGGCACTGATGTTAGAGGAATTAATTCCAAATCTGATGAGTCACCATTGGAATTAGGAACATCTTTCTTCATTTTGATAATATCTTCAATGGTCTCATCTTCAACAAATATAGCATCACGGCTCCTGACAAGTCTCTTTGCAACTGGATCGTAAAATCTATAGCCAAATTGATCTTGACCATAGCCAATAAAAATACACTGTCTTGTTTTGGCATCAAGTTTGGATCTCTCATCCTTGGGGATATGAACAAAAGCTTTGCAGCCAAACACTCGCAGATGATCATAGGAAACATCCTTTCCTGACCACACTTTATTTGGAACATCCATCTTGAGAGGAGTACAAGGTGAAAGATTCAACACATGTGCAACTGTGAGTATGGTTTCACCCCAAAAAGTTTTAGGCAACTTTGCATGTGAGAGTAGACATCTAACTCTCTCCATCAAAGTTCTATTCATCCTCTCAGCTAAGCCATTCAACTGCGGTGTCTTTGGAGGTGTCATCTGATGCCGAATACCATGCTTTTTGCAATAAGCATGGAAAGGTCCAGTGTATTCTCCACCATTGTCTGTCCGGATGCACTTTAGCTTCTTTCTAGTCTATCTCTCAACTGAGGCATGAAATTCTTTGAAGACATCTAGCACCTGATCCTTTGTCTTTAGAAGATATGCCCACGTCTTCCTTGAATGATCATCAATGAAAGTCACAAAGTATTGAGCACCACCAAGTGACTTTGGAATTGGTCCACATAAATCTGAATGAATCAGATCTAAAATATTATTCATTCTGGAAGGAGGGAAGCTCTTGAAAGCAACCCTATTTTGCTTTCCTGCTAGGCAATGAACACATTTCTCCAAATGTACTTCATCCATTCCAGGCAATATCTTCTTTTTGGCTAGACTTGTCAAACCTTTTTTCACCCATGTGACTGAGTCTCTTATGCCATAGCTCAGCTGCACTATCTTTCTCTATGGCATTTACTGTGTCGGTAGAGAGTTTCGCTTGCATTATATACAAAGTTGTATGCTTCTCACCTCTGGCCACTACTAAGGAGCCTTTTGTAAGTTTCCATTTGTCATAAATGAAGGAGCTACAATATCCTTCATTTGCAAGTCGGCACACAGAGATCAAATTCAGGCGCATATCTGGAATATGCCTGACATCCTTCAGAAATAGTCTGGTTCCGTTCTCTGTTTCCAAGCAAACGTCTCCTTTACCTACTACCTTTGACAGACCTTCATTTCCCATTCTAACAACACCAAAACTTCCAGGTGTGTATGATGATAAAAATTCTCTACGTGATGTAGCGTGAACTGTAGCACCACTATCAATCATCCAACTGGTCTCGTGTGATGCAAGATTGACAAAATCTTCATCATAAACGATATTGAACTCGTCTATGGTATTTGTTTGCTCATCATCACTGCTGTCATCCTTTTTTGTTACTTTGCCTGTGTTCGTTTCTTGTTCCTTCTTGAACACCCGACAAAATTTCTTAATGTGACCTTTCTTCTTACAATGATGGCATTCAACATTGGCAAATTTGTTTGATTTTCCTCTGCTCTTACTTCTCGGTTTTTGTTCTTTGTACAGTCTCCTTCCTCTAGACTCTGTGATAAGGGCTTGTGCTTCTGAATCTCTTTCCTTGTTTTGTTTCTCATATGAGAACAAGGCTTCTACAACAACTTCAAACTCCATCTTGTCTTTTGCATAAGTCAGAGTTGTTATGATATGATTATATGATGAGGGTAGTGATGCCAATAACATCACAACTTTCTCTTCATCGCCAAAACTCACATTAAATCTTGCTAAGTGAGAAAGCTTGCTGTTGAAATTGCTAACATCTTTCAGTCGTACTCGCCTTATCTTCCTTCCTCATCTGATATAGCTCCTTCCACAAATAAAATTTATTGGCAAGGTTCTTTGACATGTACACGTTTTCTAGAGTCTCCCATGTTTCTTTAGCAGTCTTGCAATTTTTTGATTCAATGTTTTGCAAGACACTGTCTGAGAGATTTAGACGAATTGTACTAGCTGCAATCTCATCTATTTCCTCCCATTGTTCCTCGGTGACGGTTGCTACCTTCTTTTCTTTTCCCAGCAACGCCTTATGGACCTTCTGTTGAATGAGAATATCTTTCATCCTCCTTTGCCATAAAGAGAAATTATTATTGCCATTAAATTTCTCAATATCTACCTTTTGGCTTGACATTTTTTTTTTTATTTGTGTTTTTTCTCAGAATAAATACGCCCTGGACCTAATAAAATCTTTTCTCGATGTGGAAGATCGATACATCTGCAACCACAGAAAGATATTAAGAATTTTACTAGACCCGAACGATACCGATTGTTGGACAATGCAGTAAAGACAAAATGAATTCAACAGAAGAGAATAATGACACAGGAAATTTAACGTGGTTCACTCTTTAATTTGGGCTAAGTCCACGCGACAAACTCCGAAAATATTTCTTCCACTAATAAGATTAATGGGTACAAAGTGAGAGGCAATACAACAAATTGAGATAAACCCAAAATAGTGTCACACAACTGTTTCCCAAACGCACTATTTTGTCATTTCCTTTTAAAAATATCCCAATATTTTTCTAAGATATTCTCTCCCACTTTCTCACACAACACTATTTTTCTTCAAAGCGAAATTGTTCTTTGGCTAAATTTCTATTCTTGTTTGTTGTGTTGATATTTCTCTAAGGTAAAGACATTGCCTATTTATAGGCAAAATTGCATATCAATATTAGATACACCTACCATTGTGGATGCACCTACCATCGGTGGTTGCACCTACCATTTGTGTTTTCTTCCTCTTAAATGTAGGAGTGACTCACACACCTAACCAGTGGCTATAACTTAGGTTCTTGTTATAAGGTAGATACTAGCTAGTGAGAGGAGTTGATAGGAGAATCTGGGGTTGGAGTTGCACAATTGAGGCCTATGGTATTTGAAATCTCCTTTCCTGGGTCGTAAATCAATGTTTGCCTTTTCAATTCTGAATCTCATTTTGTGTGGTCGTGGTTGGAACACATATTGATTCCTCATCATCTCCTTTCTCTCTCCCCTCTTTTACTTCCCTTCCCTTATTTTTTTATTTTTTTAACATACAACCAAATAAATAGAAATGGTGATATTTATTTCAGTTGGGTTAGAATATACGTGGTGTAGGACACACAATATATTGTTTAAATATTCTATATATACTTATGAACTGTGATCAACTAACCTACGTTAATAAAAACATTAAAAACAAAACTATATGTGTACATTGTAATAATGTCAAAATATATAGGACATGTTTGGCTCATTTTTATCCGCGTACTTTAACATGAAAACTAAGCGAGGTATTGTGTTTAAATTCCTATGAACCTAAATTGTTGAAATTTTTACAAGTGAAGTGCCGAACTAGTCCCATTTTTAGGCCATTTTTGATGTTTTGTACTCTAAATTACAAAAAAAAAAAAAAGTAAAAAAATTAACATTTCATGTAACTTTTCATTAAATGACAATTTATATGATAAATTATATATTATTAAATGATATTCTAACTATATTTCTTGACATTAACATTTACACATGCTATTAAATTGATGTCAATTATCATAAAATATGAATATTATGAAAATATTATCAAAAATATCTTAAATATTTCTATCCTTACAAAAGATTTTAAAAATGTTTTAACTTAGTATTTGATACGAAAGCCATTCACTTTTTTATATAATTAAAATTGATTGACAAGTAAACATTCAAGGAAAAAAACCATATATTTTTCACATAAATATATAGTTTTTTCGACATTAATATTATGACAAGTTATTAAATTGATGTCAATTCTTATAAAATATAAATATTATGAAAACATTGTCAAAAATAGCTAAAATATTTTCATCTTTACAAAATATTTTAAACAGGTCTAAACTTAATCTTTGTTATGAAAGTCATTCAGTTATTTATATGGTTCAAATTGGTTTAGAAGTAAACATTCAATAAAAAATAATTCTCAAAGTATATTAATAATATTTTTGGGATAAAATTATTAATGTACTTCTCAAAAGTACTTTTGTTTAAAAATGCTTTATCTAAAATAAATTTTATTATAAATACAAACAAACAGACGTTAATTACAACTCCAATGTTTTAAAACGCTGCATCCTAAGATTAAATATTTTAAAGTTTCGTGCCTTTTGGAGGTAGAAAGTGAAGTTACAACAAGGGAAGTAAGAAGAGAGAAAGAAAGAAAGAAAGAAAGAGAAAAGACATGGACAGCTCCTTATTAATGAATCTTATTATAAATTGAGACTGCATACAAGAATATTAAAAGATCATCAACTGCGCATATCGTGTTGAAGAAATATTTTAAGGCTTAAGTGAATTTATGAAGATATTGAGAGACAATGAGTTGATATGTTCTTTGAGAAGGATGTACGGAGTCAAAGAAGACGTATGCAGATGTATTTGTACAAGTGAATGGTTCATCCAACTTGTTACATAGTACTGCTGTCTCTATTATTCCAGTACCACAACAACCTTTGTCAGCTACTTCAAAACCTAAAATATTCAAAGATAAAGAATAAACTTTTATAAAAAATGAATTAACAAATATTATCGTTAATCTACGTGATAATTTATATTTGTTTATACGTAAAAGTATCAGATGAACTGAACTAATTCAACTCATTTAAATTTATCTCATCACAACTCATTTAAGTTTTTAGGTAAATTATAACTTCAATTTTAAATGAACTGAATTAAACAAACTTAAAAATGGGTTGATTTATTTTCTTAAAAATAAAAAGTTAAAATTATTCATTAATTTCAATTAATCTGAAATTAAGCAACGTGAGTTCGTTAGTTCTCTTTATATTAAATAGTTTTTGTTAATTATAAAAAGCTGATAATGAGTATAAAATGTTAAATTAGTAAATTACCAAATTTGGAGGGTTCTTGAATGATCTCAAGTAGAGGATTGTAAAAGTCGAGAAGAGTGAATTTGGCATCAGGTAGTTGTTGCTGAAGGGAAGTTATTTCTGAAGAAAGCTTGGAATTATACAATTTAACTGCTTCGTTGATCTTCTCTGCACAATTTCTATGAATGTCTCCTTGTAAACTTTTTACAGCTGGCAGACATCCCAATGGTGCTACACTTAGCAATGCAAACTCTCGTGCCCCCAATCGATATAAATCCTTTATTTAAAATAAAAATAAAAAAGGAGCTAAAATTTATTAGGGCAAATTACAATGTAATCACTGGATAAAATTAATTTCTTCACCGTTTGAGTTATACAAAATTTACAATGTAGTTATACCATAAATCAATTACATATTTATGTATATATTGTAAGCTTGTACGATCATTTAAGTTCGTTATCTCTCGTAAAAATATAATTTAAATTCGTACCGAAACAACACAAGTATATTAATTTTACAAAAAAGATTACAAAAAATCATTTTATAAAAATAATGATCTATCATATACAATATTTTATAAAGTAAATAGAATTTTATTATTCTTTTTAAACTTTTATTATCCGACCTAATTCATACGAAATTAAAATATAATTTCATTAAAAGTATAGATTTGAATTATTATTTTTCGTATTATAAATTTCTTCGTAATATTATTAGCGTATTTTATAAAATTAGATTGAGTTGTATGGTTAATTTTTTTTCTTCTTTTCTAAGTGTGCATATAATAATAAATTTTTAACTATATGCCTACATAAATTCTGTTTTTTTTTTCCTCCTTATGCGCTACCAAATTTTTAACTCGAAATCCCATGAAGTGAAGAAGAAAATACGTACCTTTAAGAAATTAGAAGCCGCGGTTACTAATAGATCGGAGTAAGAATTAAAGTCAAACTGCAATTCTCTAATATGCGAAACAAAATAAGTGATTCCAATATCATTATTTCCAATTGCGATCAGATACAAGCTGTTGGCTATGATTGCCTTTGATCTTTCTTCTCCCACAAATCCTATTAACTTTGCCGTATATTCTTTGAAGAGTTGTATTTGATCTACTGTTGAGTACACATTCTGTTATACGTATACCATCAATTATTAATATAAAAATAAAATAAAAATTTTAAAGAAAAAAAATCTGAACATTAAATTTAATTACGTTAAAGAGTATAAACGAATTGTTAGATTCAATTCTCGTAATGATTTTGAGTTATCGAGAGGATTTTAATCTGATATATTTTTACTTTATTAGAACAGTTAAATCAATCGAATCTATTTATAAATTATATATAATATTAAAAAAAGTTCAAAATGATGGGTATAAGTAAGGGATAAGATCCCGTGATATCTTTATTTATTCTTGAGAAACGCTTAAAGAAAATGTTATAGATTATAAATGAATTGTTAGACACAATTTGGTTTAAATTTATAAAAGAATTGATATTTCATACTTGTTTAAAGTATGTATGAACAATGGTTCGATGAGATAGATATATGACTTACCAGTAACTTGTCTGTTTTGGGATCATATCCGTCGCCACTTGAGGCAAAGCATAATCCTGTCGGTAGATCATTATTTTGCAGATAAGGGTCTAAGTATGCTGGTAAATACTCCTTAATTCCCAACCCCTCAGCTGCAAAAAACAATTCAATCTTCAATGTTATTTAGAAAAAAAAAATAACAAATTAAACCTTAAATATTATTATTTATAAGGCAACTTAGAAATTTTAGTAGTAGTGTAAAATAAATATAAAAATTAAATTTTTTCTAAGTATAATTAGATTTTTTCTATTAAAGTATAATTAGAATTAAATTTTTGTATGTTATAAATTTTATTAATTTTAAATAAAGAATAATATTTTTTATTGCTACTAAATAAATAATGATATAGTATAAATAAAATATATGATATTGATTATATATAGAATGTTAAATTATGTAGTAGCAAGAGAGATAAAAAATTTATGATATGCTACCAAAAAGACAAAATAAAAAATTTGTTGGCTTCGTATAAAAATCAACAATAAGAGGTGAAATGTCTCTTTTATTCAAATTAAAAACCTAAAATTATAAAATTAATAAGGATGAGGGTTATTATAGTTCCATAGCTTTTACAAATTATCATTTTAATCTCATTATTTTTAATTGGAATGTTTTAGTCTTATAATTTAAAAAAAAATTACATTTTACTCCTAAAAATCTAAAATTACAATACTTACGTGCACATTTTATGAATAAAGTTATAATTTAAAGACTAAAATATACATATTTTTAAAATTAAAGGATTAAATTGTTCAAATTAAAAGCTATAAAGTTAATACGCTTATCTGAGTACAAGTAATGGACCACCGATACGATTCTTTCAAATTGCATATAAAAGTAAAATTTTATCGAAACAATAGAGCTATTGCTCAACCAAGAATATAATAAAACAATTATTTTAGGTTCAAGTTTATAAGTATCATGCAAACTAATGAAATTTTAATGTATTATTATATTTGTCGTTAATATGCGATAAATATGTGAATAAAAATGATTGAAAATATATAAATTTGTTTAGTAAAAATTACATGTATTTGTTTATTATTGATACGATCAAAAATTACTTTGAATGGTTATAGATAGTGTCGATATTGGTAAATAGAAAACAGAGGAAGTGAAGGACAAGTATGGAAAAGGGTAGAAAAGAAGAATACCCATTAAATCAGAAATAACTTTGCCATTGGAGAATCTTCCAGTGGGTTTTTGATCTGGGAAATCTCTACCATAAGGTGGGAAATCACACTTTATTACTGAGACTAGATGATTGTTATTTCCTGTATCTAGAAATGAATCTCCAAATGCAAAGATAGCCATATTTGTTTTGTTTCTTTCTGCCTTTGCTGCTTCTAATTTCACAACATATGATACAACCTGCAAATAACATACTATCATTAATACAGCTTTTGCATTGTAACCGAATTGCATTTTTTTTAAAATTCTTTATGGAAAAGTGGTATGAGTTCTGGCCTCTATCTCACTTTTTTCGTTTTCTTTGTCTTCATTTATATATATCCAAAACCAGTATCTAGAGCACTGTTTTTTTTTAGCTTAATGTAAATAGTGGTTTAGTTGGTTATAATTAGTATTTAATACATCAAGTCACTCACGTACAAAGATAAAAGATGTATAAGTTAGGTTTATTAATTATCTTATTGAGGTTAATTAATGAGTGTTTATAACCAGTAAAAAACTTACATTTATGTGTTAACATTTTAAGATTCAATATTTTGTGTTATTTATATGTTATATAAAATTTACATGGTATTAAGGATGACTCACACATGAAAATGAAAAGAAAATACATCTATCTTGTAAAAAGAAAAAATAACAATCGATTTAAATAAAAATAAAATATAATAAATATAGGATAAAAAAGTATTAAGCCTAACGACTCATATTTTCACGTGAAATGTTAATGTATAAAATAGAATATCGTATATTAACTGAAAAAAGGTACTAATGTAATATTTGTAAGTATCATGATGCATATCTTATTTTATAATTAAATTTATTATATTATTTATACATTGTATGAAGTTTAATATATCAAATCTATTATTAGTTTCAAATTAATTTTAGAAGACTTATAACTTGTATAATGTAGTATAATGTATTTGCTTCCTAATCCTCAGAGATATGTCTAAAGTTTAAGCACAAGCATTATAATTTTATAAGGCTTACAAATTTAATAGAAAATCTATTTTTAAATATATTTGAATTTACCTTAAATGAATTAAATTATAAGAGAAGTTTTAATCCATTTATTAAATGAATTAAAACAAGGTAAATTGTAGTGATGAACATGATTAATTTGATAAAAAAAAATCTCAAATCTTAACAAATCTAATACTTATTAACCGAATTCAAGTAAACTTATAAGGTCGGTTTGAGATAGATGGTTTGATAATTTTTAGACCCATAATTTTTTCTAACCTATTTTATTGAGAATAAAATTAATTTAAAAAAAAATATCAATTTATAACATATATAATCATCTTACCGAGATGTAAAATCATTCAAACGGGAAGGACAATTTTTTTGTGTGACAACATACATACATACATACTATAAAACGCCTTACAAATATAACTTATTTGGGTAGAACTTTTAGGTATTGAATTTTATTTTCTTCAAAATTTTAATATTTTAGGAAGTATTTGAGAATATATTTTTGGCTATCCCAATTGTCTAATAATGTCTCTACACTTATATAATTACAGTTCTCGTCCTTACAGTAATAAACTTGTTCAAAACATTTTATATTAAACAATTAATCACGATTTAAAAAAAAAACTTAACATGATTTAAAATTTAAAAATATAATATAATTTTGAAAATGATAAATACGTATATATATATATATATATTATTTTTTAAACTTTAACCAGCACCATTAATTTTTTTAACATTAGCATGACTAAGCAAACTATAAAAACTTAGATAGTACGACATTTTAATCGTTTTATTTTCATAAATTAAATATATTAATCACTTTTTTAAAAATTGATATATTTTAATCATATTATTGTTACAAATTTAAATACATTAATATTTTTTATCAATTTTGATTTTTTTAGATTAATTTTGGGTGCAAAAACTTAAGATAGATAGAGGATGTTTAAAGAAAAAAATATTTCAAAAAATTGAATAAAAAAGAAGAAGAAGATAAAACTATTAAAATCATCAAAATTAACCTAACATGATTAAAATGTATATAAATATAATAATAAAATTAATAAAATATATCAAATTAAAATAAAATAATTAATATATTTAATCTATGAAAATAAAATAAATTTTAATTACCATTTTTCTTTAAAACTTTACATAAATTGGGATGAAATATGGGTTGTTTTCTAAAAATATTTCCAGCTACCAAATTAGTTGGGTGGATTCGTACACTACAACTCACAAATCTAAGTTTAAGTTAATATTTAATAAATTTGATCATAAACACCTTATTCATCCCAACTTAATTATTAAATACAATGTTGCATCAAATAGATATTATTTATTCTTATTATAATATATTATTCATTAATCATATTATTTTTTCTCTCTATTCATTATTAGATATTTATTTTCTTAAAATATATTAATATTAAATTTTATTTATCTAAAATATTATATCATTGTATATTTTAATTAACAAAGATAATTCATATAGCAAGTTAATGTTAATAATGTGGATTTATAAACATATGGATGTAAACGGCACCCAACCTAACTCCTTTATAAATATCCAAAGTTTCAACGACATATGAACAGCTGTCCCATGTGACTATAAAACGCTGAAATTTTTACCTTAGCATTTAACACTCAATAAATAAAAATTAAACTGAGAAATTCATACGTATTTATCTCTACGTCCAATGGCGATGTGAAACACTGAATATCAATAAATATCATTATTTAGTTAAGCTGGTTCATTAATAAAGGTAGGATTGAGCTAACCTTGCTCACCATTTAAATCCAAGAGCCAAAAGCTTAGTAAATTAACATTCTCAACTAACTGGACAAGTCATGACAGTACAATATATTGGCATCTCTTTTGTATTTGTTATATTTGGATGATACTTATATTCTTTTTAATACGTATTTTTAACTAGAATACATAAAATACCATTTTTAAAAGATATTAGTATTTTTTGTGTCTAAATTTACCATAATTTCAATAAATTTGAATAATTTAGATGTATAGATTATTATTGAAATTTATCAAAGTGTATAGCATTAATCTAAATATAAGTATTTGATATGTTAGAATCTAAAATATGAATAAAAAATAATAACAAAACAAGATTAATGATAGTACAAAGGTAATAATCACTTACTTTAATAGTATCTATATTAATTTTATGTATATGTTATTAATTAAGTTCTTGAATGGAATCTTAAAAGTACTTATTTAAAAAAAAAAGAAATACGTACCCAAAAAGTTAAAGGGTATTTTAGTCTTTTAAAATTTTAACTATTTTTTTCTTTTTCTTTCTTTCTTTCTCGTCCTCTCGTTAAGTTTAATGTTTAAATTTAAGGTTTAATATTTATGATTTATAATTTAGTATTATGGTTTAAGGTTTAATGTTTAAAGATTAGTATTTAAGATTTAGGTTTTATAATTTAGTGTATAGAGTTTAAAGTTTATGATTTACACCATAAAGTTAATACAAATAGATATATTTGTGAGAAAGAGATGAGATAGTAGGAAAAAAAGATAAAACAAGAGAATAAAGAGCAGAAAAGAGAAAAATATAAAGAAAAATAATATAAAAAAATTAAAATTATTAAAGTTTTCTTCAATTTTTGTACATTTAAATTATTTTGTTCAAATAGGTACATTTTTGAGAATATAAATACTTTTAACTTATTACTAGATAATTTAAAAAATAATAAGTATTGAAATAATAACATAGATACAAAAACAAATACCCATTCTAGAAAATGTAAATATTTTATTTTGAGATTCTTAAGTTAACCTAATGTAAAAAAATGTTAAAAAAGTTTGAGATGTAGCAAAATATATATATTTTGCTAATCGAGTGTAGAAAAATGTAACTTTCACCTATTATTGCAATTACATTTACACCAACTTTTATATATATATATATATATACTATTATTTAAAAAAAATTAAAAGTTATATCTTCTAGGTATTGTGTGAGATGCAAAGATTATCTTATAAGATTGACTTGGATAATCCAATTGATACTAGAGATGATAATGCATTAGATCTGATTCGATCTGTTGTTTAAAAAATTCAAACTGATTTAATCTATTTTGATTCGTGGACCAGATGGATCGGATTATATATTAATCTATGTATGAATGATTATACATGATTTGATTTGCATTATTTTAATTTTTTTCATTTTCTTATAATTAAAATATTATTTGATATAGTGTATTACATATTTTAAATTGGTAAGTTAAAAAAATGAAAGAACATTATATATGATAGGAAAACACTTTTTTATTTTTTTAGTAGAATTTTTTCTTACTTATTTTAAACAAATTATGATAAATTAAAAAATAATATCATTTATGACAAATATAAGAAGAAGTAAATAGTTATGAATATGATGAAATTTTAATTTTTGTTTAACAAATTTTAAAAAATAATAGATAGATTTATGCAAATTTTAAGAGAGATAAAGTTAGATTTATAAAATATAAGAGAGATTTTAAAAATGATTGTTCATAATGTAATTTTTTAAAAATAAATAGTTGTAAAAATTAGAAAGTATGTTAAGAATATGTGATTTTTTTAGTTTTAAAAGGATCTAAATTTAGATCTATCTGATATGACCCGATCTATAGATTAATTCGATTTTGTATGTATATCATGATACGATCCAATCTAAAAATGATATATTTTGATCCAATTCACAGTGTATTACATGGAGTAAATATCCACGAAATTCTGATATAGTAGATTTTTGGTATCCCTATTTGATAATGGTATTACAACTGGTGCTACATGCATGCACTTGGTTGCGGGTTCGAATCATATGATTAGCTAACCCATTCAAACAAGTTCCATTTTTTAGTCCATGTTGGTATTTTATATATGTTGATGATCAAAAGGTGAAACATTGTGAACGTCACTTCTTCCTGGTAAGGTTTTTCTTGACAAAAAAGAAGAAGAAAAATTGACTTATAAGCAATAACTTATATAATAATATGTATCATTAGTATTTCAGACATTCGCGTGTTATTTTAGGTTATATTAGTGATCGGCAAACATGTGGACAAAATATCTATCATTTATGCAACAATAACTTATATTTTTGATTATTTTTACCCACATATTTATCATATATTAATGATATATACAATGACACATAAGAGTTTTACACTAATATTTTACTTAAATGTGAATAATGAAACTCATATACTTTTGCAATAGGATGAAGGGTATCAATAATCCACTAACTATAGTCAAAGTGTACAAAAGTCTACTAATTTTTCGGTTTGAATAAGTTTATTAACTATTAAAAAAGTGAATTAAAAGTTCAAAATTAAAAAAAAAACAATAAAAAATAAAACACGGGAACATACATATGAATATTTTTTTAAGTTATTATGTATTCTTAAATCAATTATTATATATACAAACCTAGTTCATATTTTTTAAATTACAATTCATTTATATAATAACTCAAAAAATATACATATATGTGTTCATATATTTTATTTTTGACAATTTTTTAAATTTTGGACTTTTAGTCCACTTATACATATATACATAATAAACTTAA
Organism: Hippophae rhamnoides; assembly: GCA_033030585.1. Taxonomy (NCBI): domain Eukaryota; kingdom Viridiplantae; phylum Streptophyta; class Magnoliopsida; order Rosales; family Elaeagnaceae; genus Hippophae; species Hippophae rhamnoides. Next base: position 4,441,637 of record CM065431.1, read on the forward strand.
AGTACCCAACCAAAAAATTAGTAAAATTTTATATAATTTAATCACGATTAGTGAACTATTATTAACACTTTGAGTCATAATTCATAAGAAATGAGGGTATATTTTAGTACTTGTTTACATGTTTATTTACTTTTTATATTTTTTTGGAATACAGTTATGTCAAAATAATTAGGGGATTGAGTAAACTCCTATTAAAATGAATAATGCTATATATATATATATTAAAATATTATATGTATTAAATAATATATTATTTATTAATTGGATATAAAATTAAAAAAATATAAGATATATATAATAATTATATGATTATTTATTAATTAAATTATAATATATAAATTGTTACATGGATTAAGAATCGTACGAGAGATATCATTGGTTAAAAAGAAGTAAAAAAGACATGAGATGCTTATTGATTGAACAATGCTATACATTAAGTTTTGAATAAATAATATCGTGCCACCAAATTATACGAATACTAGGTTGGTTAACTTGTGCAACATACGAACTTATACTCATATTTAATGGAGTAATATGATGTAATAGATAAACATTTAATAACAAATTAATTATTATATTATTTAATATTTACATGTAAGATACTATTTTAGGCACATGCATATTGTGAGACGAGAAACAAGAACTGAACTTGTAATTTAATTTATATAATTTATTTTTAAAAAAATTATTTAATAAAAATGATACAATTGATATAAATATAAAATTTAAAGTAACATTATAAATTGTTTAGTAAAAAAAAATAACATTATAAATTTTCTTATAATATAATGTTTTTTAGTTATATATATAAAGTGTGTGCCCGTAAGTATTTAATTATATAAAGAAATACTAAAAATCTTAGACTATTAATCTATAAAAAAAACTACTTATTTAAATAATAATATTGTAAAAATAATTTTAAGTGTATAATTTATACAAAAATATAATCATAAACTGATAAAGTAATAAATATAGAGTGTCTTATATGAAGCACAAGTTTAAATTTTAATATTATCATTATATATATTATATTTAAAAATTTAATTTTTTAAATTTATATTATAAATTTAAGAATCTTTATATTACCATGGTGTATAAATAGTATTTTAAAAATTCAATTTTGTAAATTTTTTAATTTTTTTTAAAACATGGACGATGAAGATGAAGTCGAACCATTATATTTAAAATTTTAATTTTTAAATTCATAGTATACAAATTATGTTCTAAAAATCCATTTTTTGAAATTTATTATATAAATTAAAATTAAAAAAGGGACTTAGACGATAATAAAAAAAATTATTTAAATGTAACTTAATTTATATATAAGTTAGACACAAAACTTAATTTAAATATAATTTGATTCGTACGTGGGGAAACAAATAAGGGTCATAACCACAATCTAGAGGTAAAACATCTGATATAAAAAAATAAAAGTTCAAATATTGGTATTGTTATTGTACATAATTTAATATATAATATTATATGTATTTTTATTATAAATGTGCTTTAAAATTTCATTTTTTTAACATCTTAGTATAAATTGTACTTTATAATTAGAAAAAAAATTTACTTTGTATATGAGTAAACAAATAAAATACTAATAACCATATAATCTAGTGATAAGTTTAAAATAGCTTATATAAAAAAAAACAAAAGTTCAAGTATTAGTATTCTTAAAATGTATAATTTTGATATTATTATTATTATATGCATTTTTTTATTAGAATGTGATGCTTTTAAATCCTTTTTTCACATCATAATATAAATTTAACTTTATAAATTTTTAATTTTTTTTCGAATGAACCACATAATTTAGTGTTAAGTGTAAAATAACTTATACAAAAAAGCAAAATTCAAGTATTAATATTATCACAATACATAATTTTGATATTATTATTGTGTGCACTTTTATTAAAAAATTATGCTTTAAAAATCTACTAATAAGTATATATTATCCTATAAAAAACAAAAGATTGAGTATTGATATTATTACAATATATAATTTTTATATTATTATTAGTATATAAATAGATAAATAATATATATAACCACAAAATTGCATAGTAAGTATAACGTGTCCAATACAAAAAAAATTTCAAGTATTAATATTATCACATTACATAATTTTGATATTATTATTCTATGCATATTTATTAAAAATTTGGGTTTTAAAAAAATTTTTTACATTATAATATAAATTTAATTTTATAAGTAAATAAATAATTTAAACATTACACCAAGTTCAAAAGAAAGCTTTAGCTTTAGCTTTTTATATAAGTTAATAAATGTTTTAGATTAATGTAATATTGTAACAATTATTTTTGATATTATCACAATAAAAATGTATAAATTATTTATTGTAATTCTATAATTATTACATTTTAGTATCACTTTTGTTGAATAAAATTGTTATTAATGAAAAATAATTGTAACATAGCATTTTGAGTTGTGCTATAGACAGTTTTTTATTTGATATTTTTGTTTGGTCTAAAAAAAAGCATTTTCAACTGTACCAACCAAATGCACAAACCATAGGAGTACTTTGCAAACTTTATGTAACATCTAGTTTAAAAAAACTATTCTAACCAAATTTCCAAGCCAAAATCATCAGTTGAACCTAAAACCACCCAGATGCTTGGGGGGCACCAAAGAGATCAAGGGATAAGCTTTGATTTCATTAAAAAAAAAAAGTTAAGAATGTTTCTTGACCAATATTATGTATCAATCGTTCTTCACCATTGATCCACAAAATAATGCTATGAAGCTTGCAATATTATCATGGACTCGTTCATGGAGCTATAAGTTGTATGAACGACTAAACTGGGATGAGCTAGCCAGGAGTAAAATAATCATGCATACTCTAAAGACCACCTAGTTCTAACTTATAATTAGTTGATAAATTTATCAAACAAAATCAAAGTTTTCCCCTAAAGCAATACCAAAATCCCAAATCCAACTAATTGAATTAAGTCAACAGAAGGAGGCAGATTAAAGGAAGTTGAAAAGAACAGATAGACACTAGATATCATACTGACCAGGTTCATCAAAATTGACTTACTCTCCGGTGGAGAAGATGTCGTAGAAAACAGCAGCAAATAAATACAAAAATGAAGTGAGCAACAAAAATCCTTGGAACGATCCGACTAACTCAATAAAGAAACCAGCTTCAACAGTACCAATTATGGCAGCCAATGTGCCAGCAGTGTTGGATATTCCTGAAGTAACATTTGAGTTAGTTGTCAATGCAGAATTAAATTTTCATATCTTATAGAAATTTAGTTGTTTATTAGTTTTACTTTTATCTAGCAAAAACAATTATATATGTCAAGAAAGTTGACAATAACTTCAGAGCTGAGTGATGTGATAAATTGAGTAAGTACCATGCAGAACACCAAAGTATTTTGGAGCCATCTCCTGAAAACAGAAATATATAACAGAGTTAAACGAATGAGAAAAAATGAACTATGTCTGACTAAAATTTCATCTTTTATTCAGTCCACAACCTGAAGATTCACTAGAAAACCAGAATGACTGAAAGATTTCAACCCAACAGCTACTGTAAGCCAAGCAGATGCAATTGATGGGGTTCTAGCTATAGTCAAGCCCACAAGAGCAATGCCAGGACCAATAAGACCGATTGACTGCAGAGAAAGCACGGCATAGAAAGTTCGATTATAAAGACACTTGTAGACAAACACGAAAGAAAACGAGAGTATGAATAGAAGATGTGTAGCACCATCAGTGACCTTTTTCTCAACTTACATATCGCATACAATCACTTCGACTATTTTCAGGTCACAAACATCCATTCTGAGAAAAGGAGTTTTTTTTTCCTTTTTGTTCAACAATATTGAACACAATAGAAGTCAATGTGTTTAAAGTTTTTGGTTCACCCATGTCTTAGTAAAAGGTTTAATTAAAAGTACAATCTAGAGGACAAAACTCATTTCTGTACAAGTCTTAAGTAAGACAGAAGAAGTAACTTTCAAGATCTTCAAGCGATCAAGAAGGTTGCTACCGAATGCTCTATTGCCTGCATCATCTTTCGAGTCAAAGTGACAGTTATGCCTTGCTTAATCAGCATGTCTGACAATACACCTCCAAAGTATCCCATTATCGCCATCACACTCCAAGGAATTGCACTAAACCATGTGGCATGTCTAAGCTCAACATTATACACATATATGGAAAGTTACACATTTACATATCATGATAAGATACACTAAAACCTTACTAATATATAGAAATCATTGACCAGTCACAGATGTAAACAAGGTTTGGGTCTTACAGAGTAAAAGTAAATAGGCATCCAGGAAAGAATAACAAAGAAACCCTGTCACATTTCGAGGGAAAGAGAAGGAAAAGTGAGTTAACAAAAATTCAATATGTATGATCAGCATGTATTAACATTAACAACAAGATGCTCAAACTAAAAAGTTGTTAATATGTATTCATTACCCAACTATGCATAGCATTTGCAACAATAAGGGACCATGTTGGAAGTTTAGAAAGTAAGCGCCTGAAAGGAGGAATCACTTTGGTTGTTTTGGAATTATTCTCAGCCAGAAAAGACTTTTGTTTGCCGTTTAATATGTAATGCAATTCAATCTTTGTTATCTAATTACTCTGATGTGGAGTACTTGATGTTGCAGACAACCAAACCAATAGCCAAAGAAATCTACACAAACCAAAAATCACAAATGGTCCAAAATCCAAATAAACCACCTTGTGACACGAGAGTTGGAGAAAGTGTGAGTCCTATTGCACTCCCAAGCTGAAATCCAACCATAGCTATTCCAACAGCCCTGGTTCGTTCCGATTGAGGAAACCATCTAACGAACATGTTCGATCAAACATCAACTAAAATTTCACATTTATCAGTTGAAAAGAGAAAACTCTTTGCCGATAAAATAACTTGCTGGGAAAACCATCATAAGTATTTATGGAAAAATAAATCAAACAAGTAGTTAATGGATGATGAGCACCTTGCTACCATGTTATTCATGCATGGAAGAGCCACTCCTTCTGCAACCCCAAGCAGGAACCACATAGCAAGGAGAGCCCACAGAGAAGTAGCAGCATCCCAGGGTGTCAACAAAGTTGCCAGAGATGGCAAAGCCACTCCACAGGCCATGACTTTCTTGTTGGGTTTCCCTCTTATTTGGAGGAGTCCAAGTAAAGCCCATGTGGCTTAAAAGTCTATGGAGTAAGAAGGGACAATTGTGTCATTTCATTTCTTTATTAATAAATCCATTTAGGGTTTGTTGAGTGTGTATTCTGAAGAGAAAAAATTAAGAGCAGCAGCTAGAGAAATCTGCAGAAGAAGAAAAGTAGAAAAGCTTTCAGTTTTTCCTCTCTAGCAAGCCTTCATCAAATGCTCCGATGGAAAGTCATTTGTGGTCTGATTAAGCTGAAATTTTGCAGGCGGGTTCACGACTCAAGACTCTTTAATCTGTACGGTAGGATTTGGATTTGGCTCACTGGTTTTGGAAAATCTGGGCCGTGAACAGTGACTACGAACTTGGGTTAAATCTCTCCATTTTTCTTGAAATAATTGTTAGTTTCCAAGAAGTGTATTCTTGATAATGTTGTTGATCGTTTGCCTCTAGTTTTATCAAGAGAGAACTGTTGTACAATTGTTTCTTGATAATGAAAGTTTTGGAGAGGAGTGTCGTGTTTGTTTACTTCCTACACCGGAAAGGTTTTTCCACGTAAATTACTTGTGTTGATTTTGTACATGTTTTTTCATTTTGAGCTATATTTATTTGTTTCCTAAAAGATTCACACAAAGAGAGAGAATAAATTTAATTCCGCTGTTTAGAATTTGATTAAATTCGTATTGAAATTGTGATTCTCCTAACATTTCTTACCACCATAGTAGTCAACCAGTGTCACACCAGATATGTTAGATACCAAGTATACCCAAAAGAAACTGACTGCCATTAGATGTCTAAAATAAGTTTAAGGCTTATAGCAAATTTAGTAGAAAAGTCTATTTATTTCAAATTTGAGATGAATCAAAAAAATACTATGGCCTAATATTATTGAAGTATAGTCAGATCTTAACTGTATATAATAATAATTTTAACTGTACATAATGATAAATTGTCACCTCATTTATGTTAGTGATGGATTTTTGATATATGGTAGTACTCTAAATTTAGCTATGAAAGCTTAGAAATTTTTTCTTTCATTCTGTGAGTGACAAATAAAGGCCCATCTGGTTAAATGTCAACATTTTACTAGTAATGCACGGATCTCAAATATCAGACATGATCAGACTTCAAAATAGCAAATGTAACTACTTATGGTCATGTTTGTGGAATCGAAACGTAAAAATGACAACATTGATGGAAAAATTATAATTGTTATGTTTGTTTTGGAATCAAAATTCCAATAAAATTGAAGAAAATTCAATTATTTTCAAAATGGTGTAAAATTGGGAGAAAAAACTTTGTGTTGATCAAAACTAAAAAAATGACAAAGGAAAAAAAAAGACAGCATTAAATTTCAATATATTTTAGATAAAAATGCACCCAATATCCAATTTATTACATTTGTTATTGTTTTAGCAATTTAATAAGAAGTAACTCACAAAAACAAATAAATATTTTATTTCATTTTATATTTCTATTGGCTAGTAACCTATAGAAGTGATACATATCACTGAAATTTTACTCAAACAGTAGGGTTTTTTTTTTTATAAGTTCTATATTGTAAATTTTAATTGACATTATAATTGTAACATGTATCAATTCTAAGAAAAGCTCAAACTAAGTGGACAGGGATATTAATAATTCATTAATACTTTTTAACGATTATATTTTTTAAGTTAAATTCAGCTATAAAAAATTAAATTTTATAACCACTCCACAATAAAAAGAATCTGGCCCCTAATTTCAGCTGCAAATTAAAATTGACAAGAAAATGTAGGATAAAAATCCCAGAAGAAAAGCAAGCAAAGCTACCTGAACGATACCGGAAAATGAACGGCTCCAACCGTACGAAAGAGGTAACGGCACAATCCCCACCGACATAACAACAAGACCAGCATTGCATAGAGCCCGCGCTAAAGTTAGCAATGCCACTACTCTGACCCTCTTGGAAGTAATAAACTCATTATTATTCCCCATAAGCAAATTAAACTGAACATCTTCAGAAGAAACCTTGAGCCTGAGTGTGTTATTAAATTGCTGGACCAAGTCATGTCTAGGTCGAATTCTCAAATCACAACTCGCCAGCGAAACTTTAACGGAAAGGTATTGTGTCGGTGAGTGGATGAACCGTTTGACGAGAGAATTTCGAAGAGGAGTGAAAGAAGAATGATAGATTGATCGGTGTGACAGATTAAAAGAAGAAGATGATGAGCAGCAAGCAGGCAACAAAATCAGAGAACACCATAAAGTGCAGAGAAGAAGAATGGAGATGAGAGAGCATGACTTAATGTGATTCCTTTTAATCCATTAGGCTTGTTTGTTTGTACCTAAGATTATCGTTATTATGGTGTATAAAATATTTATATTTATTTTTAATATTATTATCAATTTTATCAAATAAATTTAAATTTTTTACATATTTTTAAACATTCTTATTAAAATATTTATTTAAATTTAAATCATTTTATAAATTATCAATTATTTTAGTGTTTTTAAGATATATCTTAAAAATAATCTTTTATATTATTAAATTTTTTAATGGATTCTGAAGCATTAAAACTAAAATGGTTTAATATTAATACTTATTACTATCTGCGGTATATACACGCGTTATAAGAATTAAATATTTATTTAAATTTAAATCATTTTATAAATTATCAATTATTTTAATGTTTTTAAGATATATCTTAAAATAATGTTTTACATTATTAAATTTTTTAATGGATTCTTAACCATTAAAACTAAAATGGTTTAATTATAATTATTTTGACTTAATTTTTAAATTTTAAAGAAGTTAATTTTAGTAAACTTATGTTTAATTTTTTTACTCTAAAATTTGATAATTGATTTGATTTAATTAATATTTATTTTAAATCATCTAATTATGATTATTCATTATTAAATTTGTTTTAAAACATAAACACTTGTATTTTTTGTGTTAATTATGATTGACGTTGTTCTATGTTTGATAGGCAAGTAAATTATTGAAACATTTGTTTGTATACTACTTACAATAATATTGAAAATATAGACTTATAAGTAAAGTACATTTTGACAGTATTTTAAGGAGGGTAGCATAAGATCGAATTTGTACTTGAACATTCGGTTCATAGTAAAAACCTAGATGATCCGGTAGATCAATAATTTTTCTCTTAGGTCATGGTTATGTCCTAAGTTGTTCACACCTAAAAATATTATGTGTTAATTTTTAATTTTTACACTTTATATTTACACAAAATTGCATGTCAGATCATTTTGTTTAGGTTATTAAATTATAAATTGATAAATTTTGAAAATAACATATTCATTCTCTCTGTTAATTAGGTTTGTATATTATAAACTTTCAATTTATAACAGAACCTACATTAAACACACTAAGTGAGTTTATTCCTTAAGGACATACGTTTCTAATTATAAACCAAATGAAAGAAGGTGAGTCATATGTTACACCCCCACTCTTTGATGGGTATAATTACCCTCTAGGTTAATTAGATTTGTATATTATAAACGTGCAATTGATATCAGAGCTTACATTAAATACACTTACAGAGTTTGATACTTAGGGACATACATTTCTAATTATGGATTAAATGAAAAAATGTGGGTCATCTATTAAACCCCCACTCTTTGATGGGTATAATTACCCTTATTGAAAGGCTCGCATGTAAGCTTTTTCACACAAAATGAAAAAAGTATAGCATGTTATTCTTGATGGTCGGAACCACCTTTGGTAACAAAAGATGGTGTAACAACATAAAGCCAAGAAAAGATTGGACCGTTGAAGAACGCACCCTCAGTAGGGAAAACCATAAAGGTATAAGCTTAATCTTTGCTATAACGTTGATGGACTAGTTTCGTCGCATCTTCGACTATGAGACTGCTGAAGATGTATAGAATGCACTTGCCCTTGCTAATGAGGGAACTTTCCAAATGAAACAAACAAAATTGAGATTGTTGACATCTTAATTTGATTCCATTAAAATGAACAATACTGAAACTTTTGGTCAATTATATGTTTGCTTTTGTAATATTACTAATGCCTATTCTAACCTTTGCGAGAAAATTTCATAAGTTATACAAGTATGAAAACTCCTAAGCTTCTTAACAACATACTATAAGATGAAAGTTACAACGATAGAGGAAAGCAAGAATTTCGACACTCTAAACATTGATGAACTTGTCAAGTCAATCCAAACTTATGAGCTTACTCTTAATCCACCCAAGAAAAATAAGGATGTGGCATTCAAAAGCTCCAAAAATGACATTTTTTATTGTGATGAAGATATAAATAATTAGTCACTAGTCTTATTAGCACAAAAAATTACGAAGTTCCTAAAAAAAAGGTCAACAAAATAATAAATCTAACAAGAGACAATCTAGTCATTCGAGGTACCGAACTCAAGTCTCCTACTAATGGTATGAAAATTAGGCCCGCTAGTCCTTAATATTTTATTTGTGGGTGTTTTGGTCATATTTATGCAGATGGTGCTAACAATAAAAAGAAAGTTAAAAAAGCCTTTAATGCTACACTCAATGACACAAAAAGTGAGCAAGATAATGCTAGCAACTCACAAGATGATGACACCAACTATCGTGCCTTCATCGCGACTATCAAAGCATACCACAATGATTATGATTCTAGCTCAGATGAAGAAAATGAGTGAGTAAACCTTTCTATCTTATTTTTTAAGTTTAATGTATCAAATTATGATGAACTATTTATGGGTTGTTTAGGATTTTGGAAAGAAAGATAATCTACTTATTGAAGTAACTAAACTTAATAATATCATCAATGTATACAAAACAAAATTTCTATAGCCTAGAGAAAGACAAAAGCCTAGGCAAGAACTTAATATTGCTAAAGAGACGGTGAGGAATTTGATTATAAGTGCTGAAAAATTGACCAAAGTCTTAGACTATGGAAAGCCACATAAAGATAAGAGAGATCTTAGATACGTAGATGAACAGTCAACACTTTCATTATCCAAAACTCAATTTGCAAAACACACCGTTGCTTTGGTAGGGAAGGTATATTCTGCATCTTATCACTCTAAGAAAATTCAGTTTGTTTCTATCTATCATCATTGTCGTATGAAAGAACACATTAAACCTAAGTGTACATTTTTTATACCTATGATTCTATCACGAATATAAATGTTTTTAAGACACCTCAAAAATTGTCTAAACGTAAATTTTTTACTAAAAGAACTACACAAAAAGAGGAACCTAAGAAACTAATAGCTCAAATTTTTAAATTTGCTCCAACTATTATTTCCAAAATTAAAAAGAGGATAGGTTAAGAATTATGAGTTACACTACTTTGTGGCCCATATAGAGTTTAAAACTAAATCAAATAGCACCTGATATTTTGACAGTGGATGCTCTAAACATATGATTAGGAACTTTTCTTGATGAAGTTTAATATGTGAAAAGGCTTAAGGTAAACTTGATTAGTATAAGTCAAATATATGACACTGATTTCAACGTACAATTTACGAACAATTAATGCATTGTAACATTGTAACAGATCGAAGGAGTGAATGTATGATTAAGGGAATTTGATCACGTGAAAATTGTTATTGTATTGACACATTACCTACAGTAACATGTAAGCTAGTTGGAAATGATTCAACTATCTTATGGCATGAAAAGCTAGGTCATATGAATTTTAAAGATCTGGTTATATTAAGTAATATTGAGTCTGTGTGTAGTCTATCTATTCTTCTAAAAATTGAAATACATGTATGTGAACCATGTCAATTAGGTAAACAAACTAAGATTGCTCATAAGAAGATTAAGAGTATCAATACAAACAAAAGTACTGGAATAGATACATATTGACCTCATAGGTCCTATGAGAAATGAAAGCATTGGAGGTAAAAAATATATCGTAGTTACAATAAATGACTTTTCTCCCTACACTTGGGTAGACTTTCTTAAATATAAGTCAGATGTTTTTAAATTCTTCATCTCATATTGTACGGGAATGCAGGTTCAAGCAAGTGACAAAATAGTAACCATCAAGAAATTGAGAATAGACCATGGAAAAGAGTTTGAAAATACCAACTATATTAACCTCTGCAAAGAACATGGTATCTTCTATGAATTCTCTACTCTTTTCACACCTCAACAAAATGGAGAAGTTGAAAGGAAAAACTAGATACTCTAAGAGATGGCTAGAGTAATGCTACATGCCAAAAGAGTCTTAAAAAGGTTTTTGACAAAAGCTATAAACATTGCATGCCACATTATAAATCGTGTATATTTTTGCCTAGGTACAAACCAAACTCCCTATGAGATATAAAAAGATAAGAAACCCAATCTAAAATTTATGCATGCTTTTGGAAGTAAATGCTATATACTTAAGGATAGAGAACAGTTAGACAAGTTTGATTCAAGAAGTGATGAAGGTATATTTCTTGATTATTCTCTAAACAGTAGAGCCTACAGAGTCTTAAACTGTAGAACTAATGTTGTTATGAAATTCATCAATGTCATTATAGATAATACAAGTAAGCAGATAACAAGTGAAGAAGTTGATAATTAAATAAATTTCACAACATCTCAATTAACAATAACTAATGATACAATTGGAACAAAAGAAGAGGAATTTGAGGAAAGAGAAGAAAAGAAGGAAAAAATATCAACCTCATTAGTGATAAATCCAAACCACATTTCAAAAAATCATCCTATTAAAAATATAATTGGAGACCTTGACGTAAGCATGATAACAAGAAGAAGAGAAATAAGTGATGTAACCCATTTATGCTAGATTTCTCAAGTTGAACCAAAAAATGTGAACGAAATCCTTATGGATGAATTTTGGATAAATGCCATGCAGAATGAGTTAACTCAATTTGAAATAAATCATGTGTTGATATTAATACCTAAGTTTAAAAAAAATTATTGGAACTAAATGGGTGTTCAAAAATAAATCAATGAGCATTATATTATTGTTAGAAATAAGATTAGGTTGGTAGCTCAAGGCTACACGCAAGTTGAAGGAGTTGACTTGATGAAACATTTGCACCTATAGTTAAGTTAGAGTCAATTAGGATTTTATTAATCATTGCTTGTCACATAAAATTCAAATTATATCAAATAGATGTTAAGTCCGTCTTTTTAAATGAGAATCTGAATGAGAAGGTATACGTGAAATAACCAATAGGATTTGTTGATCCAAAAGTTTCAAATCATGTTTACAAATTCAACAAAGTCCTTTATAGCTGCTCTAACGTGTTATATACCAACTATCTTTTGAAAAAATGAATCTATTCAAATGGGAGTTGATAAGACTATTCATCAAAATGAGGAATGATGAAATCTTCATTTATCAAATTTATATAAATGACATAGTTTTTGTATCCACATCTAGTACACTAGTGGTTATAAATTAAGAAAATATAATCGAAATATATACAATAAATAAATTTTTTTATTACTTATTCCAAATGATCACATATATTAAAATTGTTAACTTTTATTTTTTGAAAAAACAATAAAAAAATAGCATCTTATAAAATTTGTATCCAAAAAATAGCATATTTTATATTTAATTTATATATTTTTACTATTAAAAAAATTCAAGTAATCATTTTACCTTAAACATGATCTAATTAGACTATGTTTAAATAAAATTATGATTATTTAAACATATTCATTAAACCTCATTAAATATTATTGATATTTAATTTATATTGTTATAAGTTTTAATAGTGTTATTTTATTTAATTTTTTATCTTCGAAAATGGTTGAAGACTAATTTGAATTAAATTTAATCACGTATAATTTCAATTGTAATGGTAAAAAAAATAGAACTTTAAAATTGAAATTAAAAACAAATTGAAAAAATTAAATTGAATTATAAAAGTTTAAAAATGTACAAAATAAATTATAAAAATATAATATATATGGATTAATTGGCTTGTATAAATTATAATTATATCATTTCATAATAAATTATCAGGTAGTTTATTTTTTGAATGAGAAATAATTTTTAATTAAGTGAATCAAAAGTAAATTTTTGATTTTTCATTAATCATTGTCTAAAAAATTTAATTTTTTTCAATATAATTAATGGATTAATTAATTTTTTTAATCAATAAAAAATGATAATTTTTTTAATATAATATATCAAAATAATAAATATTTAAAAAATAACATAATAATAAATTATATTTTTTTATTCAAAAAATAAATCAATAATATAAAATTATTTTTTATTATTGTTTTACATTTAAATAAAAAATTTATTTGCTATATATTTCTTTACTTATTATAAAATTTTATATTTAATTATAATAAAAATAATAAATAAATAAATAACTATTTTTTGTTTTATAATTTTTAGAAGATATTTTAATAATTTAAAAAATTTAAAAATATATATAAATAAAAAAAATATCTTTATTAATTAAAATTATTTTTTGTAATACATCTAACATTAATATTATTGGATATATTTTTTAAATATTAGAAATATTTATGGGAAAAAGACAAATCAGAAAGACATTCTTGATATTTTAAAACTAAAAAAAATGTATTTAAAATAATGAAAACTGACTTTGTGTCAGTTGGTATTCATTTAACAGAGTTAATAATGGTATTTAAAATTTTTGAGTTGATGGTATTTACGAAGATACATTAAATGGTGGTGATATTATAATTTATTTTTAAAATGTTAGGAATATTATCGAAGATACTTAAAACGTCAGGCATATCGATGAAATTTTACCCAACAGCAATAAGTAATCTCTACCATTTCATTAAATGTCTTGGAGGACCGTCATGCACCTAAATCAGGTAAGGTAGAATTCTTCAAAAAATAGAATGTCATCTCCTACAAACAGATATTGCAGAGATGATTCAAACAACGAAATGAAATATATACAAACAAATGAGTTTGATCATTCATGAAATGATACTCTAAACCAACGAAATGAAAGATAAATGTCATAAACTTTTTTGAAAAACACAACTGGTTACTATTTTTTTAAAACAATAACTAATAAAATTAGTACCTAACACCACATCACTTGTTCCTGAACTAATGTATAATTTTTTCAAACAAAAGCTGATCTTTCAACATTACTTGCTGTTCGCATACACAAATTTTACATTAAGAGCAACCATACTTTTGAACCATTATTCAACACACAACTATACATGACATGAACACAAGAAGAAGTAAATGTAGTAAAGAACCTGCAATTCTAAAATGTGACATTCAGGAGAACATAAACAGCATGCCCGCTTTGGGTAAAATAAATTCATAATTTGCTAGCCCGTTTACCAAACAATGAATGCCTGCCTTCTGCAATAATCTCTCCGGTTGCTTTGTTTCTTAGCAGCACCATTGTTCCAGAATAGCCTCCTTTTTGTCCTAATACCCTTGAAGTAATCTCCAATTCATCCTACAATTACCTATCTCATATCAGTTAATAGCAGATTCAATAATATTGCATACAAGTTCACCAATCAGACATGTTGAAAATTATGACATAAAGTTGTTGGTTGCACGTGTAACACGGTGATCCCAACTACTATATTCAGATTTCAGTTACATTATCCAAAGAACGCTTGCTGTCAGTGTAAACTACTCCAAGTTAATTGAAATTGATCTCTCTCCCTTCTTTCATCTTCTATGCAAGACTCCTCTCCCCACCAAAACGAAAAGCCTAAAATCGTGCCCATGTAGATCTATTTTACATTGGCTGTTCTTCTTTTTATTGAGTGCTCATGTCCAATAAATACAACATGGACATGAGTATGAGTATTCGACACTTCAAATTGGTACAAATTTACAATTTTTTGAAGAAAACAGGTATGTCCAACAAGAGTATATGCAATGCACCTAACATAAGTGATTAAGAAGAAGAAGGGGACAATCATATAGAAATCAAAAGTCAAACAGCATAAAAACTGGTAGGCTTTACTGAATATGCTTGATACAGGACTGATGAATGGTGAATAAATACTGCTAATTACAAAACCACATAAATGGAAATTAATATAGATATTTTTGAGGAAATAGTTAGCAGCTTACATCAACCTTGGCGGTCGAAACATAGGAGATGGACATGTCTACTGATACATTCATAGGAAGATTTTCATCATAAATTACAGCATTGCCAACTTCATCAACAAGATTTGCAATAGCACCAGTAGCTAAATTTCCATCCCTATCCTGCCACAACTCAATTCAAAATCTTGATTATTGAGGATCCAAAAATCCTATTGACCAAAACAAAGAAAAATCATTTCAGCTTTTGAGATTGAACATTGAGCTACTAGTTCATAATCAATGAATTTACACATAATTAACACACAAATAAATAAAAAATAAATAAAAAAATGCATGATAATATAAGGAATCACTAAATTATTCTCTGAAATTGCAGATTATGATTTAATTTCCCATAGGTAGAAAAAGTTCGAAAACCGTAAAGTTTGTAATTGATTGCGATGAAATTAAATTTAAACGAATTTCAGAGGATTATATGACGTACAGTGAGGCGAGAAGGGACTTTGAAAGAACAAGCAACGAACCCGGGTTCAAATCGGTCAACTCGGATGCCTCTCAGAGCAAAATCTTCATAGAAGCTTGAGTTAGCACCGTCTCGTAGAACTGATACGGCGAGTCTTGACACGCTATCTGACTCGTCCTCGGTCAGTTCTAGATACTTCTTGGCCTTCTCCATGTTTTCTTCACCACGTTTCATCGCATCTCCGGCGAGTTTGTGAAAGAATTGTGATTCGAAAGTGAACAGAGTTGTAAGTTCGAGTGAGTTCAAATTAGGAGTGGATAAATAAATGGGTTCGCTAATAATATGCTTTAGTTTTGATATTTTTTTTTATCAAGACTTTTAAATTACAATATTAGTAATATCTATTTAAATAAAAGTAATAATTTAATATAATTATTTATTTAATTAAAAAATTATTTATAAAATAATATATATAATATTTAAATAATTAAACGATATAAAGGATATATTTTAAAATAATTAATTATTATATAGGTGAATTTTTTTAATATAAATAATATTAAATTATTATTTTTTAAATAAAATATCATTAAATATTACTAAAAATTTAGATTAAAAAAATCTAACGTAACAAAATTTAAATAAATTGTCGGTAATTGAAAAATTCTACCTATTGTATATTGGGATTCGATCCGTCACCTATTTCAATTCAATTTATGAAATTTTTAATTCAATTAAATTGAGCTGACCCTTTTAAATGTTTATATAATAATTACATAATATGTAGCACTCAAAACAATGTAGATCTGTGGAAAAATATTATTAATTAATGTTTATTATAATGCCTCAAGTTCAAAGAATGGTAGTATCTTTTTTTTAATTTTTTTTTGGTTGATTCAAAGTCTCAGTCAAAATTAAAACCCATGCGTAAAATAAAAATAAAAAACATGATCACACCGTGGCTTTTAATGTATCTTTTACTGTTTTATATATTTAATTTCTATAAAATTTATATTATTCACTTAAAGTAAAACAATTTAATTTATCTTATCCAATCTTATTAATAAGTTAATGAATTTGATTCAATTTATTAAAAAAAAATTAAAAAACTAGATTAAATCAAAATATATTCGATCTAATTTAAATGAGCTCAAAATGGAGTTAGTAAAATACACAATTACACAAATTTGAGATCGAAGAACCTAAAATAGAAATACAATACAAAATCTAAACAGATTGATAAAAATCATTGAAGGAATTTATTTTAGATAAGTGATTTTACTTTTTATCCTCATTTTTATCAACTAATATCTCATTGTCTTATTTTCTCCTCTTTGTTAGAAATCCAAAATCCCTAGTCTTCTATTCATTTCATTCGAAGGAAGGTAGAGAGTAAGAAATAAACAAATAAAATTAAGGTACTAATTTGAGACAAAAATAAATAATATAATGGGTTTAATGTGTTCAATATTGACATGATCACCGTGGCTTTTAAGTAAGGCCACACCACTTCGTACTCTATCTGCTTTGCTTCATTTCATTAATGATTGAAGGCCAACTCGTAGTTCTATGTTTATACATGTTACCAATAATTCTGCCAATTCCATCTTATATATTAAGTTAATTTTTGTTTTAATTCTTACTTGAATTCGTCTGGTTGATTTGTTTAAATGGGTAAATGCTAGTTCAAAAGGCAATAATGGGTTTTAGTGAAAATCTTATGATTTTTTAAGATTTTGATTACTTTGTTTTTGATGTCTTGATTCATCTTGTTTCTTGAAAATCTTAATAGTGAAACAAGCAAGAAATTAGAGGAAAATAATTTGATATTTCACAAAATGGTAAATAATGTGTTACATACATATCTATTTTTGTATGCAACATATTATATACACCTTTATCTTTGTATATAACGTATTATATTCAACTTTATTTTTATATATGTTGAAGATGATATGATTTAAAAAGAGAAATTAAAAAAATATTGTAAAGTGAGAGTGAATATGCATGGTTTTATACCGGGATCATATATATAAAACATTATATATACAATAATAAAAGCATAAATTGCTCTAAGCACGACCATATTGTACAATCGAGTCGATGATCGAACCTCGATGCTTCAGATGGTGAAGTTGCTTTGAATATCTAGCTTTAAGGTACGAGCATAACCTTAGGCTCGAACACTGTGTATCATGGCTAAGGCACTATAAAGATCGTACAGTAGGTTCTACCTTATGCTCAAACATCAAGTTTCCTTACTTTATCAGCTTGGTTCTTCAATAGATATGGAAGAGTAAAAGGTTAAGTAGACGAAACAATACAAATGGAATCTGAAATGGTTTTGCACGCCCCAATAAATACTCCAGAGAACTTTTGACTTATTAATTAATTAGAGAGAGAAAATTTAGACCTTTATATTAAGGGGGAGACAAGACATTCATTTTCATAATTCTCATAAAACCAAACCAATTCTCATTAAAAAAAACTATGTCACTTTACTACATGCTTTACAGTTTTCTTATTAGGGCGGTAAGATAATCAGGTCGTGTTTTTAAATATTTTTGCTCTGTTCTTAAAGATTCGCCCTCGCATTTAACCAAATCCCTCTTTTCAGGTTGATTCTTAGTTTCCCTTCTCAATTTTTTAGGTAACTCCTTGATTCCTCGTATTTTATTCTTTTCTTTTCTTTTTTGCTCTTTTGTAGCAAATATGTGTAGAGAAATAGTAAGTAGGGTAACAAGTAGATTGGTCCTCCCATCACGTTCCTTGAGTTCTTCTTCTTCTTGGGAAAGTTTCCAATATCCTATATACACAAATGAGAAGGAAAGTGTGAGCTTGAAATCAATCATGGATGGAAGCACATCCTCAAAAGATGAAGAGATGTTGAGTGCCCAAGTTGAGATTCCTACCACATCTCGATCACACATCACCTCGACTATTAGACTGAGTGCCTTTCACTCATAAATATCTCCTCAAAGAGAGTAGAGAAAAAAGTCACATAAAAAAGAGAAGGGAAGCTACGAGGTCAAACAAAAGGTTGGAATATCAAGGTACCTACTAGTGTCTTAACTCCAAGGAACGAGAAAAGGTTGAGAAAAACATACCATATACCACCAACAATCAACATATTGATCCACGACTTAGATGCATTAGATAGTGATCCCCCACCGAGGGTCTATGCTTTTCATGAGAAGGTTCTATGGTTTGTTCTTATGTTTCCTTTGTATCCATTTATTAGGAAATTTTTAATGAGAACATAGCTTATGCCCAGTCAATTATTGCCAAATGGGTGGAGGTGTCTTTTTTACCTTACATTAATATGCTAAAATAAAACCCCACTCGCACAAGGAGAGTCTATATGTCAACCAAATAGGATAAGGGTTTAAATTTTGTACTTTTTGAGAACGAGAAGAATTAGAAATGATATTTTTTCTATGTCTTAAGTCAATGGGAGACCAATGAGAACGATGATAAGCTTATAAGAAGTTCTTGGACCAATGTGAAGCTCGTGATTAGAAACATGAACACATATAAAATGACCTTGAGCCTTGAGGCTAAGGAAAAGTTAACACGTGTCCAAAACTATTTGGTCAAGCCTACACACTAGAATAAGCATTTAACAACACCATACTTTGTACCATGTGGATTGATGAGATCGGGCTATATCTCTCCTCTAACTAAAATTGTCCGTAAACCTTAAGCTCTATGTAAAACTCCACCTGATGACTTTAGAGAAGGTTTTGAAGTAGTTTCAGATGATGGTCATGTCTATGAGCTCATTCTTTCATTAGCTTGTGCCCATGTAAAGTTATTTTTTTCTTGATATTCTAACATGCCACTATTTTCTTTTTGTAGTAATAGAGTTCGATCCAAAAGTATTAATTGCTCGATTTGCAAATCAAAAGAACATGAGCTCCTCAAAATCCAATAAAATGAGAAAAGACATTCTTGATGCCCAGCCCAATCCATTAGAAAGAAAGGCCTTGGCAAAGTTATTAAGGACCTATTCCTCCTTGTCCAACAAACACCAAATTTTTGTGCTCGAGAACTAGGGAATGAAGTTATCGATGACTCATGATAACTGTATTTTATATAGTTATTTTCATCAATTTTAGTAATGATAATTGCTATGTTCTTTTAATATTTAGTTAATTTTTGTTAAATAAATTAATATTTTCCTTTTATGCATTAAAAATACATTTTTAATAAAATTAAATAATTTGTATAGAAAATGTACTTAATTTCATATTTTTTTGTCCACAAATATAATTTCAAATAATATAGTTCTTAATTACAATTTATAAAAATCGAAAATATAATTTAAATTAAATTTGGGCTTAATTATAATTATTAAAAGTTTAAAAATTTAATTTAAAATTAGCAAAGGGCTTAACTGTAATTTAAGAAAGTTTAAAATGTAATTTGGATTAAATTTGTGGGTTAAAATACAATTAATGAAAGTTTAATTTTCGCGCACGAGAGATGAAGTCCACGCGTAATATCACACTCGCCCAACATGGACCGTCCGATCAAAGACGCAACGGCTCAGATTCGCGCGTGTTCATCAAACCCGACCAAAGCGACTGGGTGCAGGCTCTACGCTTTCACGCAGCTCGGCGTCCAAGTGGGGCCCACCTTCCGCACAGGCCGGCGTGCAAGTGGGACCCACGTGTCTGACGCGTTGCAGCCGCTGCCCCTCACCATCGCGCGCTCCTTTTCCAGTGCGGTTGATTCGCGTGCGCCCGGTTATTCCACGAACCAGAATATGCCACGTGTCCCACTTAATATTTCAACAAATAATATTCCGACTCGTGGCATGTTACAATGAGCACGACCGCACTGGATCTCACCCCTCGATGCAGCCGTTGGCTCCCGTGCGACAAGCAATCGTGCGCCCGTTTTCTTCAACGAATGAGATGATGCCATATGTCCTACTAATTGTTTCCGCGAATCATAACGCGACACGTGGCAGCGTAAAAAACAGAAACGTGCAGCATCTCCACTCACTTTTTTTATTCCATTTTCGATACAATTTTTGTCCCCCACGCGTGTAATTTATTATTTTCGCCATACTTCATTGTCCCCCGCGTGTATTAATTTTAAATATTTTTGATGTATTTTTTTTTAGCTATAAATAGGTGATATTATGATAGAGTTAATAAGTTTTTTTTTGTTTAGAATTTTTGTGTTGTTCGGTTTTGGACTATAGAACACGCAGAAGCCTTTTTTTGCCTTTTGTTGTGTTCTGCGTGTGCCAAATATTTGTTCTATATGATGTTTTAATTTTCGTTCTTGTTCTTCTAATTTTTTGTATCTGTTTTAATTTTTATTTTAATTTAATGAAGTAATTTAATTTTTCTAGGGTTGCATTTGATCTAAATTTATGAAGCTTTGATTTTAACTATTTTTGATAGATTTATAAGATGTTCGATTTGTTTGTTCTATTTTGTGCTTAATGCTTTTTGATTATTTACGAATTTTATCAAAACGATTTGTGGCATAAAAATAAACTTGAGAAAGACATTTTTGTGTATATTGCTCGTAAATAGAATGACATGTATGATAAAGGATATGAATATACCCTAATTGTATGTGTGGCCATTGGAAAGCTTAGAACTTAATGAATCTTATTAAATTTAATTCTCACAGAGATATAGTGAATTAATTTAACAAGGTGTGTTTATACGGAGCTCGGAAGAGATGTATGGATAAAAATAGAAGTTTTCGGTTGACAAATTAAATGTACTAAAAAATACAAATCTAAAGAAAATAACATGATTTGAGTGGAATAATTTGGTAAAAAACAGCAATCCTAGAGTTTTCTTATTTTATTTTTAAACCTTTTCTTAATTAACGATTGTTTTGGATAAAATCAGAGAGATACAATTTTAGTACTCAACAAACTATAGTAACAAATCCTCATGGGAACGATACTCTACTTACAAATTTTATTACTTGTGACCGTGTATGCTTGCACGATTTTATGTGTGTTGTAAAACACACAACAACTCACCCTAGAATGAGCCCGAGGGTTTGGATCCACTCCATATAGATCATTTTGTTTAACACATCTCATTCGTGGTTGAGAATTTTATACGTGAGAACAATTGCACAAAGGTTAATTGTTCTTCTGATTCAAGAAAGGTAACCGAGAATTAGATTAAGGGTTGAAATGCCAACCCATATAATTTTTTCACGAGCTCTATACCATTTCGATCAAGCAAGCTCACAAACGTGAATTAAGTAAATAACCCAACAAAAGTTCAAAACAACATGCCTAATTTAACACACAATAAAATCAACCAACAGTAAGAAATAATAAACTACTATAAACACACTAGATTCTATCGAGGCTAACAACATGTATAAACAAGCAAAAAATACATAGCATGCAATCATACATTACATAACAAATCATAATAAAGGGTCTAATACTTGATACATTATTAGGGTGAGGAGATACCGACTCCTTAAAGACTCATACCAAACACTCATGCATATCAAACACGAAATAAATATAAATTAATCGGAAAGTAGACAGATTAATTTAATACATCAAAAGTAATAAATAAAAAGATATATACATGCTATACAGAAATGATGGAAATCATGCGACAATATATAACTAAAAAGCTTTCTAATTAGTGTCTACATCTAGTATATAGGAATATATATATGATTGAAAACCAGATTATGCTAACACACAATCTAATTATGTATAACAACATTGAAGAAGTTCAAGACTCAATACACAATCAAGTTAAGGAGATACAAACTCCTTAGGGACTCAACCCAAACTTGTTAGTAAAAGAAGATAAATACTTAATAGATAATAATAGCAATAACACATATAATCACATATAGGCATTATAATAAAGTAGATATAATATTCAATTTTCAAAAAACATGGAATAAAAAGGAAGGGTTTCTAATTAGAGTTTTAACTTTAGTATGTAGAAACATATACAATTTAAACTCTGAATGTACTAGCCAAACATTAGAATATGCACAACACCTGATATAACGAGGTAAACTCACATAGTTTCTTTACCTATATGATAACATCCTCAGGTTGCCTATAGAAACACCTCGGTAGCAAAAACAATCCACTAAATAATAAAATAATTACAACATTAGTAGAAATAAAACCTTCATTATCTCTATTAATCGAGAACACTATCTGAATTACATGTTGCTACCCTTGCTTGCTTGCTTCCTCCATAATGACTTGGTTGGACATATAGTCCAAAGTCAACACCACCCAATGTAGAAAGATCAACTACCAAATGATCAATAAAGTGAACAAGATTTGAACATCCAAAGGGGAAACTATTCAACCATAATCACTCATAAACACACGAACAACCAATATGGGATACACATCAACCACATACCATGAACCTCTAACCACTATGTAGTCAATCCACGAATCACCACTTAATTTGCACGAAGGCAACTACCAGTCGACATATGGCTCATAACTACACAGACTTCTAACATAAGAAAAGGTTGCACGAAGATAACTACCAATCAACACACGGCTCACAGACACATAGGCTCCTTACATAAAATCACTTGCAAACATCGCCTTGAGTACTCATCACTCAAGAGCATGATTTTTCTCACATAGGCATGAGTTTGAGAAGACAAAATGCCATCTGAGTGCTACAATTGGGTAACTAATTGAGAGTGCTCAGATTGGCTATAATATGACCAAGGAATCTTTCAAGGAAGAGGCTAAGAAGAAAAAACTTGGCAAGTACTATTACCAAATCTTGAACATTCTAGTCACACCACCAGTTTCACCTACTTATACTCAAATGGACGATGAAAAATATGATGAGACTAAAGATGAACTTGAGATGAGAGATTCAACCAATAATATTGGAAAATTTTTATTTGTGTAATAGATTTAAGGTGAGTATTTTGTAAAGCTCGACCTTCTTTTTTTGAAATAGGTCATAGTTCTATAGGTTTGTCACTTACATAAATGGGGATGAACAACTTTGCAAATTTTGCAAAAGAGTTAATAGGATGAGATGTGAGGGTTTTGAACCACTTATGTACACTATCAAACATAGTTGTTACGAAGAGTTTACACATCATAGTGTCTCTTTTATCTCAAATAAGACTTATTATGGCCATAGCCATTTTGAAGTGGAGTACATGAGTCATATGGTCTTTAATTCCTTAATAACCAGGGCATTTAGAGGCACTAAATTTTATAAGTGGCTCACTTTTTTCTCTTATCGAAGAAATGAAAAACACATAACTGCTCATAATCTATATCAATGTCATAGTGAAATTTTTCCTTGTCTTTTTTTCCTTAAGTGCTTGAAAACGTGCCTCCTATGACCATCTTTTTTCAAGTAACTACTAGTTGTTATACGAAGCTACTTCTCTCTTTAATTGGGCTAATTGTGCCTCAGCTCAGGCATTATGGTGTAAGACCCTTTCTACTACATCTTATACTTTACTAGGCTCATTTCTTTTTGGTATCATCTCAACCTCTTCGATCAATTCTACAACTTAGCTTGGTTGTTAAGCAGCTTCTGTTCGAGCATATAGTGCTCTATTTTCTTGTCTCATATCTTCGAGTTCTCTTTTAAGCTTAAGGAGTTGTTGTGTAATATATATGTGAGGATCGACCTCTTCTGGTGGAATGTTGGAAGGTCTAGTTCAATTTTCCTCGTGCATTCGTGTGACTTCATTCTCCAGTGCCAACAGGCCAGGCTTAATCTTTCTTTAGCTCGGGTAACAATTGGTGAAAACACATGGTAAATTGTTTCTATCTTTTGAGGTTTCTCTCTAAAACTCGAGATGAATCTTGAGAAATACGATATTAGAAATGAAAAGCTCGACCTCTAATCTTGATCCCCAAGATAGGTGCCAGAATATTGGGGATTATCCAATTTAGAGATAAACTAGATAGATATTATAAAATGAGAGTAAATGTGTATGGTTTAATACCATATTTATATATATGATATTATGTATACATGTCAATTACATAAGGAGTATACATCACCATATGCCATAGGAGTATAATGATAAAAGTCTAAACTACTCTAAGTACGACCACATTGTAAAAGCGAGTTGATGGTCGAACCTCTAGTGCGTCAGATGGTATGGTTGCTTTAGATGCTACTCGAGCATTATGTCTTATGGCTCAGGTACTATAAAAGTAGGGTAGTAGGTCATAGCTTATGCTTAAATAGTATATAATGTCTTACATCTAAATCTTTTTGTGTATGTAACGTATTACATCCATCGTAGTTCTGATGACCACCGTATATAATATATTACATCCATATGTATCTTTGCATATAACCTATTAAATTAATCATAATTTTAATGACTCATCAAATATAACATGTTACATCCACATGTGTATTTATATGTAATATATTACATCCGTCATAGTTCTCGTGACCACTGGATGTAACCTATTACATCTATATTTTTTTTGTATGTAATATAATACATCTATTAGAGTTTTGATAAGATTGTCGACAGTATTTGTCGAAGCATCTACAGGGCATCAGAGCTCCTTTAGAGTCACCAACGATGATTGTTGTAGTCATGGTAAGTGATTTTAATCTTATTTTATTAATGTTATAAAATGATAAATTTTTGATATTTTTATTATATAATTTAATATGAATTTATAAATTTTTGGACGAGTTGTTACCTATTAATTGTTTTTGATCAATTTAGCTATTTAGGCTAATAACTCCAAGTTCGAAGGTATGAGTTCTAGAAAGAAACTTATTTCCTATTAATTGTTTTTGATCAATTTAGCTATTTAGGCTAATAACTCCAAGTTCGAAGGTATGAGTTCTAGAAAGAAACTTATTTCTTCGGACAATCTAGACTAAGACTATGCAAGCGAAAGATTTTTTTGGGTGGATGTACATAGTTAGCTCGTTTCTTCTGGCGATTCCACACGCTTTCTCTTTTAACAATTTTTTTTAAATACCCAATATATATTGCTGTTAAAATTTATAAATATAAAATTCATAACTTTTATATTTATCTTATATAATTTTATAATTAAAAAAATATGTTATATAATTTTATATTATGTAACGTCATTTAAATTTAACTATTATTATTTTAAAAAATTTAATGTAGAATTTTATTTGATAAAAAATCGTTTAATATTGTCCTAGTATTATTTTTATTTTTATAAATTTTAAAGGATATATTTTTATTTTTTTAATATCTTTCTCTACTCACAATTTTTTTTAATACAAATATTAACTTATTTTAAATATGGGTTTGAAAATTTAACTTCAATTTTTTCGGCAAGGACACCAGAATTTCAAAGCCTTGCCATTTAGATTAACATTTGTTAAGTGTATTTTAATACAATGATATATAGTATATAAATATTAAAATGATAAGAGTTGAAATAGTAATTAATATAATATCTGGTTTTTAACAAAAGAAAGGAAAACAAAGAAGCTAAATAATTTAAAGGATTTGATTATCTTATTGTAATTTATGTTGTAATTTAATTGATCGAATTGAACTCGAATAAAAAAATTGAATTAAATATAAATTAAATTAAATTTTTATTAAATTTGAAACGATTTAAATTGTTTAAAAAATTGAGTTAGTTCAAACTAAGTTATTAGTTAAAAATATTTTAATTTTGTGATACATATTTATAATATTGGGAATAATATTATTGATTACAATTAATGAAATCTAAAATGTAATATAGATTATTTTAAATTTTAATATTTGAATGATAAAATAGTAAGATGTTTTGAATGTGTGTTTTTTTTTGTAATTAACTATTTCTTATAACATTATTTTCTCATTTTTGGTTGTTTCACGTGATATTTGTATTATGAGTTTTAATAACATTAAAAATATTTTTTGTTTTATAAAAAAATCCAATTAATTATAAAAAATATATAATTAAAAATTTAAGTTAATTTAAATCAATTTACTTATATTTAATTTAGATTTAAATTTAAATTAATTTAATTAATATCAGATTAAATTAATTCAATTTGCATGTATTATCACTACTAATTGTGAGTGCGAGTTTCATCTGTTATTTAAAAAGGAATTGATGTGGTTGACTGCTCGAACTATTAAGTAAAACTATTTCCCACAACTCTATCATTAACTTGTTGATATATGATTTAAATTAGGAATATTATAAATGTTTTGTGATGGGGCAAATTTTTTTAAATATCTAAAAATAAGAATAAAAATAATAAAAAAATGAGAAATAAAAATACTTATTTTATAATATAAGGTGAGGTAAATATAGAAACTCTATTACCCAATTGGTTTTTTAAAATTATATATAAATTTTTTAATAAATATATAAAAATTTAATTTTATATAGATTTAATTACATTTAAATTAAAATCGATCTTTAAGTAATACACTATATATTTTATATTTTATCTTTAAATTATAATTTTATTTTATTAAAACATCAATAACTTTTTTATAAATATTAATTTAAATTCTAAAATTTTAAAATCTTATAATTATTTATAATTTCAAACTAATTTATAACAATATTCTATCAATATTATTTAATATAAAAAAATTATAGGTTATATGTGTTTTGTTTTTGTCACTTTCACATAAATATTATTTTTATTATTATTAATTAATTTAAAATTTTAATTTTTTAGTACAAAATATTTATTAATGATTTGCTTTTTTATAATTTTTTATTTATGATAAAAATAATATAATTATTAAAAATTAAAAATATTATTTGGATGTTCGTATAACTTTTAAGTTGGGAGAAAGAGAACCCTAATTTAAAATGATCCACAAAAATTGAGTTTTGATATTATTTAATATAAATAAATATATTTTTTTGGTAATGAATATATATATATATATATATATATATATATATATAATTAGTAGTACAAACAAACTCATAGTGATATTTTTTTAAAATGAAATTATAAAATCGAATAAATTTGTATAATTTGCATGGTAAAATGAATTTTTATCTGTTTAATAAATCAAAACTATTTTTTACGTAATAAAAAATAACATTTCATCAATATTATTTGAAATACTTTTATTTAAAATCATAATATAATTTTTTATTATCATAAAAATAATTTATTAATGTAAAAAATAATACATGAATAAATAAGTTAAGAATTAATATTATATAGTTTTAAATCCAAATTACATAAATTAAATATTTTATACACTTTAAAAAAATTATCATAACAATTTTATTAATCTCATAATATTGTAATAATTCATTATAAAAATATATAAATTTAATTTTAGAATTTATAAATAATTATATTTTTATTTAAAAACAAATTAATAAAAATAATTATAAAATAAGAATAGTTTATTTCCGCTTGTTACAAAGATCAAGGTATCTGGTATCTACACAATCCTTTGTATCCAATTGATTGTTTAAGGTTGTAGACTGTTTTCAGGTTATAGGATGAATCTCACTAAATACAGATTCGTTATTTATTATTATACTAATCATAAATAATATTATTTTATTTTTTATTTATTTAAAATATTACGTAATCATATTTAAATTTTTTTATATAAAATTTGACTTTAATAAATAAATAAAAAACAAGGACCGTGTGGCTGTGGTATGGAAAATCCAAAAAGAGAGGCCTTGTCCCAAGTTTCACCTTTCAACGTCCTTTTTTACTCCTCTTCTCTGACGACTTGCCTTCTTCTTCTTCTTCCTTGACAGTTACTGAATAACATGCACTCACACTTACTCTCCACCGCCATTGCACAACCTCACAGCCTCTCTAAACCATGACTCTCCCTCCCCAAATCCAATCTCATTCACAGAAGTTTCACACCCATCACCGTCGTTCCACCTGTCACCGTCACCCAACCATACCCATTACCGGTTTCTGTGCCTCATGTCTCCGAGAGCGCCTCGCCGGTATCGAACCTTCCATACCCGAAGAAACCACCACTCAAGAACCCCATTCCGCTTCGGAGCTTCGAAGGAGTAAATCTCTATCCGGTTCGAAACAACCCGAGTCCGAGTCTAGCAGGCGAAAGTCGTGCGATGTCAGAACTCGGAAATCTCTCTCAGACCTTCTTAGTATATACGATACGAACAAATGTGGCGTCGAAAATTCCGAGGTGGGATTGGGAAATAAA
The DNA here is from genome assembly GCA_033030585.1 of Hippophae rhamnoides. NCBI lineage: Eukaryota > Viridiplantae > Streptophyta > Magnoliopsida > Rosales > Elaeagnaceae > Hippophae > Hippophae rhamnoides. The sequence continues at coordinate 4,470,435 of CM065431.1, forward strand.
TTAGGGTTTGAAGTGAGAGAAGAGGGGGAGAGTTCGAATGGGGTTAGGGTTTCTGAGGATGCAGATATGGTGGGAAATAGAGAAGATGAAATTGATGGAGAGGGTGTAGAGTTGAAGCCGATGAAGGAGTTTATAGATCTCGAATTTCAGAAAAAGAAGAGTACGGCTAGGGATTTCAAAGATATTGCTGGGGTGTTTCGCGAAGCTGCTTCAGTTTTCAGCAAGAGATTGGGGAAATGGGGGTGGAAGAAGAAACCTCGGAAGCTTAATGACGAAAATAGTGGTCCTTTGTTGGATGTTCATAATATTAGAGGAAGGCAATTGAGGGAGACCCAATCGGAGGTTGGAGAGGATGGATTAGGACGAAGATCTTGTGATGCTGATCCTAGATTATCGCTTGATGCCCATCGAATGTCGTTGGACGACCATCGGTATTCATTTGACGAGCCAAGAGCTTCCTGGGATGGATATTTGATTGGTAAGGCGTATCCAAGGATGAGTCCACTGGTTTCGGTTGTAGAAGATGGGAGGGCTTCCGGTGATGGGTCTGAAATGGTGCCTTCGGAGTCTGGCGAAGCCCCGAAGTCCCCGAAGAGTCCTGGTGGGTCAGCTCAGACCAAAGATTACTATTCGGAATCTTTATCTTTACAGAGGCGTAGGAAGAGCTTTGATAGGTCCAGTTCTATACATAGGAGATCACTAGGAGCTGAAGTTGATGACTTGAAATTGATATCCAGTTTCAAGGTTTCTCCTGCTTCTACAGAATTGTTTTACGGAGCAAAGTTGCATGTTTCAGATTCAAAACCCGTGAAACCGATGAAAGATGAGAAATTGGAGATGGTTGAACCCAGTTCTAAGGATGTTGCTCCTGTTGTACCAGGTTGGGTTAATAGGAAGGTTTTTAGGAAGACACAAAGGTGGCAAAAGGTGTGGAATATATGGGGTTTGATGCAGAGGCGAACAGAGCCGAAATGTGAAAATGAAGAGAGGTTTAATAGAGACAATGTGGGTGATGGGCAGCTTGCTGATTCATGGAAACTGAAGACTCTGGCTAATGGTGAAGCAAATGGGTCTGTTAGTCAGAAGTTAATTCATAGTTATAGTGTTAGCTGTAGGAACAATCTCAGCAAAGTGACTGGTTTGATAAGTAGTACTGCAATTGCTAGTGGAGTTGAGGGTAAAGGAAATGGATTAAGGAGAAGAGAAGAGCTTTTATTGCAGCGTAACCGGAGTGCTCGATACTCGCCTAACAATCTTGATAATGGTATGTTGAGGTTCTACTTGACACCAGTGAGGAGCTATGGAAGAAGTAAATCAGGGAACAGTAGGCTAAAGAACTCATATTCAACTTCCCAGAATGTCTTGTAAAGGTTCATCAGTTGGTCTAATTAATTAGCATTATGCTCAAAGCTGTAAGGACATATATAAGTATGTTCTTCCTTACAATAACATATTACATGTTTATTTTTGTGCCTGACATGATTTACTTGCAAGTGGAAAGTAAGAAACTTTTGTAACATATGTTGCATGAATATCACTGAATCATTCAGTAAAGGTAGCTAGATATTGCTGGTACAGTGGTACTGTGTCCTTTTTTCTTAACGAGTTTGTGTAGTTGAATATCTCAGAATGCAGTGTTGACTATGTATGCCTTTGAAGTCATTGGTTCAATTACAAATTAAAACGCGTCTTAGCTTTTACTAGTCTTTCCACACTCTTAGGATAATGGCTGTTGTAAATTTTTCAGTACTTGTCTCCGGGTGTTAAATACGCCAGTTTTCTTCAGTATTTTGTAATTTTTCATTTGAATCTCTAATATGGATTCATATCTGGAGTGTCGATTACTTGTATTCATAGTTGGACTTGTACTTGATGAAAAATAAGTCCTTACCTTGTTAGCTTGGGATTGGAAAGCATAACGTGCTTTTCAGTTTTCACCTTGGTGAATTTAGTATGAATCTGATCAACAACAGACTTTTCCTTACTGTATATTAGGGTGGCCCTGGCTGTACTTGATTTCTGCATCAGTACTCAAACATATCACATCCTTTGCGTTAACTCAATCAACACAAGAAATAGTTTTTTTTTTCCTTCTGTAACCTGCTTTATTTGGAATGAGATTTACTTTATTGGGTCATCAAATTACTAAACCAGAAAAAAATGACATCCTACTCTATATACAAGGCTTTGGGATGTTGGTTCCACTTGGAGGGATTCACTGTTATTCTGTTTGAGTCTGTTTCAAGTGACTGTTTAAATCATATCAATCAAGTTGATATAAAAAACCCTAGTATTGGTTTATCATGGTGTTTTTCATTATTTTTTAACGGATATTACTCGTTAATTAGATTTTTTTATCTCTCAAATTTTTATTATATATATATATATATTTTTTTTTTTAAATGTTAAATTAATCTTAAATTTTATTAATATGGAGTATTATATTATTGCAAAAAGAAGGAATGAATAATTTTTGTTGGTTTACCTATTAGCAATTTAGCATATTAGATTAGGGGTTGCATGCAAGATGAAACTGTCACTAGTCTCGTCTTATCATCACTTTTTAATACATGCTCCTTTCTGCGTAAAGTTCGGGTGCCCTACCATCATAAAGTGTCCGAACTGGTCGTTGGAAGTGTTTGGCTCTGTTCATTGGTTTAAAGCCTGAAACTAGGAGACGATGGAACATGACCAACACGTTATTATATTTTTAGGTTGGGGCGTGTCCATGTTCCTTCACGTATATCTAGTCATCTAGGGGGTATTTTAATCGTATTTTTTAAATACAAAATACGAATGAAGTACTAAAATATACATGTTATAAATTATATGTCAAATTTGCTCTAGTAGAATTGGCAAGCACATATGTGTTCCAAATAATAGAAACGGAAGCAAAGAAGTAAAAAAGAATCAAGAAAAAAAATAAACAATATGCTCTCCTTTAGTTAATAACATCAAATATTCAATATTTTAATTAAAACATAAAATAAAAATCCTAATTAATATAATAATTGATAAATAATATAGACTAAAGACATTATAATACTAGTATACTTTTGAAAAAATTATATATTATTTTTGAATCATTGATAATATAAGTTAATGAGCCTAAACATAATTAGAATTATTTTTTAAAAACACAACTATATATTGTTTTTTTTTCTAAAATAACAATAAAAAAAATTATTAAATAGCATCAAGTTACTCTTTTATGAATTAATATATAATTTTTCACAATTGTCCTACTAATAGTCTATGAAAAGTAATTTTTATCTAAACATACAATATAAAATTAACGTAAGTTTTATTATAGAGCGGAACTATGTTCTATCATAAAATAACATAATATCTTTGAATTCATACATTTAAAATATTTTTATAACAAAAATAACCATGTACATCATAACTATAAAATATAAATATGCAAGTATTAAGCATTTTCATTACTCAATCACTTCTCGATGCAAAAAAAAAAAAAGTAATTAAGGTTCAAATCATACAATTATTATTTATATTATTCTCATAATATATTCTTAGTCGATTAAATTGTTTTTTTATTTTCATCTCTTATTTAATATTTTTCTTTTTTATAAAAAAATATTATATTAATATTAAATTTTATTAGCTTAAAAACAAAGTTATTATATAATCTTTGAATAATAAATAATTTACGATTTGTACACTTGTATAAGAGCTTCTTGACGTTAAGCTAAAAATAATTTCAATTAAAAGTACTTCTAAAAAGTAGCACTATATCATCTGGTATATTTGTTTCCTGTTTGGTTCAAAAACTTTTTTTTTTCTTTCCAAAAGAGATTATATGGCATTTGATAGTATAAAAAAATAAACTCAAATGTTTGACTAAACATAAAGTCCCTTTTCTTGAAACTCAGAAACAACTTCATTCATCATCCTAAGCCACAACTTCTGAGCTTCCCGTTCAAATTTCTTGTTCTGCAATTCCTTCTGATAATTATACGAATCTTTATCCAAATCAACAAACCCTTTTGGTTCAATAGTCGTGCCAATCATTCATCCTTTGGTTATAAACTCTTCCATGGCTTCTTTATCTCCCGGATATGAAAACTCTTGGCTAAGTGGTACAAATAGTTTCATTTTTATTTGAAACGAGATATTTTAGCTTCTTTATTATTTTATCACGTAAAATAAATCATGTTATTATAAAAAATTAATATATTTAATCGTATAATTATTAAAAATAAATATTTTAATTTTATAATTATCTTAAATCATACATTTTAATCTTAAGATTAAATTACATATTTTACACTAAAATATTTTATTTTTATAAATAATGTCACTATTTGTATGGAACCAAAATGTATTTTTTCACGCGTCAGGACATTAAAACCTTTATTTGGAAATTCTCTCCTTTCATACAAATTTGCCAACTCTTTCCAACCCATTATTCTATTTTCTATCAAATTTTACACTAATTTGCACCAAAAAATTTATCAAATTTTTACTTTATCTCCGACCAAAAATATTAAATATTATTCTAAAAAAATTATATTATTGTATAAAATAGAATATTTCATTTATCACACCAAAAATTATGTTAAATATTAAATCAAAAGTTATAATTAATAATTTTTTTTACTAATTTTACGTTATATACTTAATTTTAATTTCTTATATATAATAAAAATTTAACAATATTTTTAAATTTTTTGGAAAAAAAATAATGCAGCATAAATAATAAAAATAATAAATAAAATGATAAATAGTGATATTATTTATCTCATTAAATTTAAAGATGTAATGTAAGGTTGGAGTTGCTCTGAGGACGATGTTTCGTTGTACAGCCACGCAACATCAAATAGTGTGTAGGTACATGGTAGGGCTTTTCCAATTTGTTTCCAGAAGTAGTAATCTTCTTTTCCCAACCTAAAGAACTTCTGGGCATTCTGCGATTTGGCCATTAGAAGCCTGATAGTAAGCATCCCGGCTAGTTGGGACTTATTAGAAGCCTGAAACCAAACCTACTGAAAGAAAAAAAAAACAAACACTTGATGAGAGATTTAGTTGAAGATTTTTTTTTTTTTTTGACTAACTGGACTGAGGTTTAGTTGAAGATTTTAATGGAACACTTGGTGGAAATTCTGAAGATTTCTGATAAAAACGAACACACAGACATTCCATCGAGCAGTTGGGATACGACTTACGAGTTACGAACATACAAAAAATATCAGCTCAGAACCTAATCTTATCTAATTGTTCTTAGTGGGTTTAAGAACTATATTGTTTAGTTTTTTTGAAGAACTTAGATACATGCCAGCTTTTGCTATCGTTTTTGAATGATTTTGATCGGAGAGCTTGATCCGATGAAGATGGTCTGAGCTGAGCAGTGAAAGTGAGTTAGTGAGACCAGGCACAGCATACATGGGCAAAGGCTTCAGCCATTTGGGCTTCGAAATTAAAATGGACCTATTTCTTTTTAATATATATGGGCTACTTTTAGAAGAGTTTACAATGCTGATTGCTAATCTAAGAAATATTTTTTTTCAAAAAAAAAAAACAATTTATTATTGTTATAAAATATTTTATTAATAATTGTATCTGACAGTAGTGGTATTAATATTTGATTAATGTTTAAAATAAAATAAATATTTTATATATTTTATTATAATCATAAAAATAATCATTGTGATAATATTATTATTATTATTTTCCCTTAAAAGATGGGATAGGGTTATTGTTACACTTTTTTTTTGACCTTACATTTATTGCTAATTTTTAAATTATCAAAACCAATTTTTATTTTTAATATATTTCTTTTATAAAATTTAAAATTTATAAGAATATTTTCAATTAGGACAGATTTATTGTCAGAATAGAGTTTTTTATATTAAAATAATATTTTTATTTTTAAAAATCATAAAACATTAAATTATGAGATAAAATATTTAATTAATCTAATATTAATATTTTTTATCCTGAAAATATCAATTTTTTTAAAAATTAATAATAAGTATATTGTGAGAGTAATAAAATAAGGTATGTAAATATAACTACCACTAAAAAAATAAAAAAAAAATCGTGCTCTAGCTATTCTTAATTTCTTAAAGATAAGATATTGTTGTCACCAGCTTGCCACAACGGTTATATCTATTTATATGATTATGTGAGACTTGAAATATTAATTAATTAATTAATTAATTAATAATATGCATTGATGGGACCAACTTTTTGCCGATAAAAACCGATACCAAACAATGAATAAATTTCGGAAATTTTAAATGTGTTAAATATTATCTTATTTTCATTTCATTTAAAAATTCATTAAATTTTTTATTAATTATTATAAATTTTATATAGTTTAAATAATAAATTATATTTATAATTATTAATAAAAAAACTATATACATCGGTAAAACTCATAAATTTCGAAATGAATAATGAACAAAATAGTTTGGCAACAATTTTTCTTTTTTTTAGTGTTAGCTAAATCTTTAAAAAATATATCTTTTCTGTTTTTTAACGTAGCCAGATCTTTATTTACGATAATTATTTCAAGTTTAGACAAAACAAAAAAAAAACAATTATGCAAATTTATTCATATATCAACCCAATTAAATTGAATAGAATTAATAATGAAAAGAAAAATATACAGAGAATCATTAATAAAAAAGAATGAATTATTGTTAAATTCAGTTATTTTTAATATAAGTTTATTTTAATAAAAAAATTAATTATAATTAAATTCAATTATTTTTAATATAAATTTATTATAGATATGTATTTATTAGATAAGATAATACAAATAATTATATTTATCAAAAGAGTTAGTAGAAATTCATTTTATAAATATAATAAATTTATAAGATTTTAATTTTTTTTAAAATGAATCTTACAATTTTTTTTATAAATATAATATATTTATGTTATTCTAATTAATAAGTATGATACTAAATTGTAAAGCATATTATAGTTAAAAAAAACATAGTTAAATTATTATTTTTCATAATAAAAAAAGTATATTTAGCACAATTCATTATATAATAACAAGTTATATGATACAAAATGACATATTATAACTTAATTAATAGATAATTATCATCTCTATTTTTGTTATATAATAAAAAATTATAAATACATATATTTATCATTGAGAAATTAATTATTATTTCTAATAAAATAAACCACCTGTTAATTTTGGTCCCTTTATTATTATTACTTAATTTTTCTCATATGTTGGTGTAATGGTGTTTGCTTAGACATGGACATGGACATGGACATGGATGTGAAAGGGACAGAAGAATTCTAGGGATTATAATAAAAATAGGGAAAGAAATGGTAAAAGATGGACTTAGATGAACTGTTAAACCAAATTCCGGTAATCCTTGAAAGCCATTCCTCAACTAAAATAAATTTGTTGGGTCAACTTCTCTCTATTGATTTGTATCTATCGTTTATCCACCACCCAGCAGTCAATACTTTTATTTATATTTTCATTTTTATTTGTAATATTATTTAAATAATAAATATAAATTTTATTTTTTTTATATATATATATTTTTTTTAAAAAAATTAATGTATAATGCAAAATAAAATTTACATATATAACTTAAAAAAATGATATAAACAAAAATAAAAATAAAAATACAATTAAGAAGGATACTATCAATGCTCTTTGACTTCATCCATACGTTCATTTCTTGTGTTTTTAATTCCAATTATGAAGGGATGTCATAACGGACAGATACTATTGTTTTAATAATTATAATGTTTCGGATATATTTTATTAATAATGATTATCAATTGTTATCATTTTTTTCAACAATATTTATTTAAAAATATATTTAATTTTAAAAAATTAAATGTTAATTATTATATTATTTGAAATATTAATATAAATTTTTATTTTTTTAACCATTTAATACATATTTAAGTAAAATAAAAAATAAAGAATAAATAAAATTTAATCTAAATATATAAAATATTGTCTATTTTATTATTAAAATTATATTTTTTATATAATTATATGTATATAAAATAGTAATATTAATATATCTTCAATTTCGATATTATAAAAATCGTCCGCATGTTATAAATTATGATTATTTTGAGAAAAAAAATCGTTATATTTTTATAAATAATCACAATTTTAATTATTTATAGTTAAAAATCTCATCTCTAATTTAAATACTCCTTTTTCAAGTGTTTAACGTTTTATTGAATTTAATTTAGTTGATAACAATGAATAAAACTGTATTAAATTAAAATATTTATTTTTAACTTAGTTTAAAAAATCCTTAAATTTGGGATTTTAGGTTTATATATATATCTTGTTATTTTATTTAAAAATAATAATATTTTTCAATTTTTTATGTAATATATTTTTTATTTTTTTAAGTGAGAAAAAAATAATTAAATAAACTGTGAACACAATTTTTCTCTTTGAAATTTTGAAATAACATTATGCCAACAAAAAAAATTCCTTAACAAATTTATACGTCGTAAGCCCCCGTGGTTACGTATAAGAATAAGATTGCTTTCCAAACGTTCTAGATCTTACAAAAAAATCTTGTTAAAATTCTAATTTTGAATCGGGTGGGATATTTAAATTTGATAAAATATATAATAATGTTAATTATAATTATAATTATAATTATTTTAAATTTTTTATTTTATAAAATAAAAAAAAGTTTTTAAATATAGTTTTTTCTAAGATTGTTTTTATTAGTACAAGATGAAAAAATTGATGTTAAAATTTTATAAAAAAAATACAAAAACACTATTAAAAATATAATTAATTAATTTTTTACTTAAATTTAAAATAAATATACAATAATATTTATTTTATAAGTAATATATATATATATGATAATTTGTGAAAACTTAAATTTGATATAAAATATTATATGATTTCCATAAGAAAATAATTAATTAAATATATATATATATAATTATCTCATAAATTAATTAAATAGATAAACATAGAAAACTTAAATTTTCATCCTTAATAGTCAAAACAATTATATCATAATAATAATATAAAATTATTACATAATAAAATTATGAAAATAATTATTTATACAAAATATATATATTATATAACCATTTTTATATTTATTAATATAAAAAAAGAGAACATCACAAAAAATTATCACTTTTTATATCCTTTCTTTTTTATTCTTATTCTTCTCAAATAAATTGAAAGTTACAAACTCTCTTTTATATACAAACTAAACGATATGTGAAACGAAAGTTTTATCCATTAGATACCATTAGGACAATCAATATACTAAAACGGAATAATTACCATTAAACTATAATTAATTTGTTTCGTATCTAAACTTCTTTTTGATAATATAGTGTACCACTTTTGACCTCTTATTAGTATATGCAATAATGTTGTGTACTTATGTAACAATATTGATATAGTTGTACGTGGTGAGAGAGAAAAACTTAAGGTAGAAACACTTTAAATAGAAGAGAAATAGTGTAAAAACAAATAAAATATAAAATTTTAAATAGATAAAAATCAATTTATTGAGATCATAAATGAAACTCAAATAACTAAAAATTAAAAGAGCTCAATGCAAACTATCTCATAAATTTATTTAATCTAATTGATGAATGCCCTAAATAATAAAATTTGTTGTAGTGTGACAATTTTCCTTAACTATCACTAATTCTAGTAATTAAGTGCGGTTACTAGATTACTATATGGTATAATCCTAAACACTTAAACAAATTTTCTAAAAATAGTAGTCTCATTCTATATAGTAATATACTATACACACTATTTTTTTTTAAAACCTCTAAATTTGATATATAATTAAAATGATATCCGTATTACTTTTTTTAAAATAATATTCTCACTTATTCACACACATATATTGATAGATTCTAACTTACGTTTTTATGAAACACATAAAAAAAACATATATCATTATATTACAAGTTAATATATTTCACAATAATCTATCGATTCAATTATATTATTTAATCATATATAAAACGTAATTTAAAAATTATTACAAATATGTTCTATAAACATATAAATGTAACTACGTAAATATGTTGAATAATATAAATAGATTGTTAGATGTGTCTACCATTTATATACTATTATCGTAATTAAAATTTCAAAAAACGTAACAAAAATCAATTAACATATATACAAAGTTGATTTCAAAAATGTAACCAAAATCAACTTACATACAAAGTAAACTCACAACCACCAATAAGGAAATGTGATGTAATCTCCACGACCCAAAGAAATTAGATGGAGATCAGGTATACTTTACCCAATACGGTTGCACCAAACCCATAGAAGCACCCAATTACCCCTCAATCCAATCTCCATTAACTTGAGAAAATTGTGTTAATTTCTAATTTTAGGAAAAATAAAAGAAAAAGTTGGTTAGTTTTTGACAAATAACAAGTTTGGAGTGACATAGAAGGAAAGTAACAAGTCACAACGCAGCGAAGTAGATGTCTTTGGCCAGCAGATATAGCCAACTTATGTTTGATACGTAGGCAGAGAGAGAAAGAGATCATACTCTTTTTCCAAGCATTCGTCCAACTCACCAACCGAAGTAAAAACGACATGTCAGCAGAGTCTACATATATTTCTCTTTATATAAACATGGCTCTTAATTTCAGTATTGTCCAACTTCACCCAATTAAAGATATAACAAATAGAGAGAGAGAGAGAGAAAGAAAGAGAGAGTTAAAGACATGAAGATGAGGTTGAGGAATGTTGTTCATATTTTCATAGTCATTGCTAGTCTTTGTTCTGCTTCAGTGGAATGTATGGTTAGGCATTATAAGTTCAACGTAAGTCAAAAACAGCTAGTTATTACTTCATTTTTATATGTTGTTATAATAATCGTGAATTATAATGTTACAATGATTTCAATAAATAAATTAATTAATTAAAAAAAAAGTAGTGGGCTGTAATTTTTATTTATTAAATTTGATTTTTTATATTAAAAATTATACTATTTAGTCTCATTATTTAAAATATATATATATATAAATTAAGAAAAAAAATCAAATTATTTAATATTAAAATATTAAATTTTTAAAATAATATTTTAATATAAAAATAATAAATTAATTTAGTTTTTTTTTCAAAGTTAAAGAAATGAATGATATTAATTTAGAATGTGTATGTGATATTTTTATAAAAGAAAAAAATGTTTCAATGATATTTATGACATGCAATTTACCTATAAATATTTTATAACCTAAAATTGTATATCTTATTGTCTAATTGTCTAATCAAACAAGATAATACATAGGACATCATATGTTATTGACTGTTTATTTTTAATTATCTAATTATTAATATTTCATGTATTAAGTGAAAGTGTGAAACAAATAGTTTTAAAAAAAAGCAAAATTTTCGATTAATAACCCAAGTTTTTCTTGGATATCAATATAAATTAAAAGTCAAATAATAGCAAACTATTAGAACGAAAAAAACAATCATATGTATCCTCGTTGATCTATATATAAATGATTTAGGAAGAATGATAAACGTTAGATACTTTCAACAAAAGTATATTTTAATAATGCATTTATTAAATAATGTAATATAAGTTTAAAATAATAATAAAAATCTTAATATGTATCTTCTTGATGTATATATAAATGATTTAAGAAGAATGAAAGTAAACTATATTTTAATCATGTATTTATTAAATGATGTAATATAAGTTTAAAATAATAATAATAATCTTAATATGTGTCCTCTTGATGTATATATAAATGATTTAAGAAGAAGGAAAGTAAATTATATTTTAATCATGTATTTATTAAATGATGTAATATAAGTTTAAAATAATAATAAAAATCTTAATATGTATCCTCTTTATGTATATATTAATGATTTAGGAAGAATGAAAATAAACTATATTTTAATCATGTATGTATTTATTAAATGATGTAATATAAGTTTAAAATAATAATAAAAATCTTAATATGTGTCCTCTTGATATATGTATATATAAATGATTTAGAAAGAATGAAAGTAAAATATAATTTAATCATGTATTTATTAAATGATGTAATATAAGTTTAAAATAATAATAATTTTTTTTTATTTTTTAAAAAAGTAAAATAATATAAATTTAATACATTTATAAAATAGACCTTTATAATCATATTTATAAAGATAATGAATTTATATTATCACATCGTATAAATATATGTATTTAAAGTATAATTTTATTAAAACTAATGAATTAAAATATCTTTACTCTTATAACAAAAAAAATATAATCGGAATTCAATTTTTTATTGCAGTTTCGTTTTATTCTTTTGTTAAAAAAATGACTTAACAAAAGTTTTGGTTTAATTGATTTCACATTCTAAACAACGTTACTAAACTGTATTAATTACGCAGGTTGTGATGCAAAACACAAAGAAATTGTGTTCAAGTAAACCCATTGTCACAGTCAATGGTAAGTTTCCTGGTCCCACCATAGTTGCTAGGGAAGACGACACTGTACTTGTCAAAGTTGTCAATCATGTCAAATACAATGTCAGCATCCATTGGTAAGCTAACTAGTCCCACCACAGTTTCTTTTCTTTTCACTTTTTTCTTAATTCTCATTTAGAATTATGAATATTTCCTTTAAGTTTCAACGATTAATTATCTAAGTAGTTGTAATATGGTTTGTGAGCTAGGCATGGAATTAGACAACTCAGAACTGGATGGGCTGATGGACCAGCTTATATCACCCAATGTCCAATTCAACATAAACAAAGCTATACATATAATTTTACACTTACTGGTCAAAGAGGCACCCTTTGGTGGCATGCTCATATTCTATGGCTTAGAGCTACTGTTCATGGTGCTATTGTCATCTTACCCAAACTTGGTGTTCCATACCCTTTTCCTAGACCTGATAAGGAGGAAACTATTATTCTAGGTAATTAAAGTAACCATTTTTCTATATTTGTTTTTATTTTGAAGCTGCCAATGAATCAATAATAACTTTCCTCTTTAATTGATTTAGGTGAATGGTGGAAATCAGATGTTGAAGCAGTTATAAATCAGGCTTTAAAATCTGGTTTAGCTCCAAATGTCTCTGATTCTCACACAATTAATGGTCATCCTGGGCCTGTACCTACTTGTTCCTCCAAAGGTACTATTATAAAGTTTGACAAAAAAATTTATTTATTCGAACCATATGTTAAAAGATGTGTTTTTTACGTTGTAAAAATCATGCATGTAGGAGTATTAAAAATAAAATTTTATCTATAAAAGGAATTATATTGTGCAATTAAAGCTTTATTTCATTACTAACCCAAAATCAACTGTTTTTGGAGTTTGAGAGTAAATTTGCATATTTTTGCTATTTATAGAATATGCAGATGGTGTACGTGCCTACAATTTTCGGATATTTTCCACTTAAATTTGAAAAAATACACAATTTGATGCATGAACTAAAAGAACTATTTCTATTGATTACACAGGAAGATATAATTTACATGTAAGACCAGGCAAGACATACATGTTAAGAATCATCAATGCTGCACTTAATGAAGAACTCTTCTTCAAAATTGCTGGCCACAAACTTACAGTTGTTGAAGTTGATGCAGTCTATACAAAACCCTTTAAGACTGATGTTATTCTAATAGCTCCTGGACAAACCACAAACGTGCTTTTAACAGCAAATAATAAAGCTGGAAAGTACTTACTTGCAGCCTCACCTTTTATGGACTCTCCAATTCTTGTGGACAATGTGACTGCTACAGCTACATTAAACTACAAAGGAACTACTTTTTCTTCAACTACTTCTACAATTCTCACTTCCTCACCTCCCCAAAATGCCACTCCTATAGCTGCCAACTACCTAAAATCACTTAGAAGCTTAAACTCAAAGCAATACCCAGCTAAAGTTCCATTGAAGATTGATCATTCTCTTTTTTTCACGGTTGGACTCGGAATTAACCCGTGTTCAACTTGTGTTAATGGTAGCAGAGTAGTGGCTAGTATCAATAATGTTACATTTGTTATGCCAAAAATTGCCCTGCTTCAAGCACATTTTTTCAAAACAAAAGGAGTTTTCACAACTGATTTTCCTGGTAAACCATTGAAAGCTTATAATTATACAGGGACACAACCAGTGAATATGCAAACTAATAGTGGAACTAAGCTATATAGACTTGCTTATAACTCAACAGTTCAATTAGTTTTACAAGATACAGGGATGATAGCTCCAGAAAATCATCCAGTTCATTTACATGGTTTTAATTTCTTTGAGATTGGGAGAGGAATTGGGAATTTTAATCCTAAGAAGGATACAAAAAAGTTCAATCTTGTTGACCCAGTTGAGAGAAACACTGCAGGAGTGCCTTCTGGTGGATGGGTTGCTATTAGATTTAGAGCTGATAATCCAGGTAATTTATGAGGAACTTGGTTATCTACTTCTGTTTTATCGTGTTTATGTTAAAATTCGTTCCAATTCCTAGGTGATTTAAGAAGGAAACATTATCTTTGCTTATGGAATGTGCTTTTGGGTTTGTTTATAATCCTAAAACCCTATAAAAGAGTTTTTCTTACAACAAAAAAGTGTTTTTAAACCAAACAATTAAAAAAATTCATAAGTGCTTTTGGGACACAAAAAGCACATTTTATTCATCTATTTGGATATATATATTTTAAATACTTGTAGCATAAACATAAATAAATTAAACCTTTGTTGGGAATGAAAAAAATTAGATTTATGAGTCTTTTATTAACTATTTTATAAAATCATTATTTTTTTCAATTTTTATATGATCAAGTTATTCAAATAGTTTTATTTTTAACGCTAAAAAAATATATTTTTATTTCGATTTTTATATGATAAAGTTATTCAAATAGTTTCACTTTTAATGCTAAAAAATATATTTTTATGTTGTAAAATATATATATTACATTTTTTTAAGAAGATTAAAAATAAAATTTTCTATAAAGAAATTATATTAGGCAATTAAAATGCATACCACCTCGTATATTTAAGCTTGACTTCTAAAGTTAGGAATTTTTTTTGTTATTGTAATAGGTGTTTGGTTCATGCATTGCCATTTGGAAGTGCACACAACTTGGGGTCTTAAGATGGCATTTGTTGTGGACAATGGCAAGGGCCCAAATGAATCTCTTCTTCCACCACCAAGTGACCTTCCCAAGTGCTAGTCATTCACCTAATTCTTTCCTTTGTATCCACAAAGAAAATGAGTTCATCAATAAGGAACAATTTGTACAAGGATTAGTCACAGCCGATAACAAGAGTTTCTTTGGAGTGAGCTAAAGGAAGCTATTCAGTGTTTAAATAAAGCCTCATTCTTGCCTTTGTCTCCCCATTCATTAATTTTATTAATTTCTTATCATTCTTTCCTTCTAATTTTTAATTTTTTTTCTTTCATGCTCTGTATGTTTCATCTAATGTACTCTTCTTGGAAAATACGAATTGCTGAGTTAAGTACGTGAGTAACAAAGGATTTTTTTTTTATATAGAAAATACACGTAGTGGAGCCAATCAGCTTATTGCCTTGATTGCTTCAATAAATATAATCATGTCAAACAACTTATTGATTTCATGTATTTTATTACTATATTATCATATATTCAATATCAATATTTAAGATTAGATTTTTTTTAAAAGTGTCAAAATAAAAACAAAGATGTTAAATATTTTTATCGCACATCGATCAGGAGTAAAACAGTAATACTATTTATAAGTTTTGAGAATCTTTGCCTCAACGAGGTCTTATTGAGTTGAGTTAAACCTAGATTTTTAACATGATATCAAAGTTCTGTTCTTGGTCTCTATCTGCTTGGATCTTAGGCTCTATCACACTCTCACCGTGACGCTTATGTCAACCTCTATCCGTAGGGTGGAGGGGAACTGTTAAGTATTCTTGTCCCATATCGATCAAGAATAAGGCAGCAAAACTGCTTATAAGTCTGTACAATCTTTGACTCGATAATAAGGGATCTGTTAAGTATTCTTGTCCCATATCGGTTAAGAATAAGGCAGTAAGATTGCTTATAAGTCTGGACAATCTTTGACTCAATAAGATTTTATTGGATTGAGTTAGACTTGAAATTCTAACAAAAATACATATCTAAATTATACTATAGTAAAACTATACGATAATATACTACCTAAGTCTAAGATATAGATGAAAAATACTACAATTATGATTGATTTTATTAAATTAGAATGAAAATAAAAAGACTTTTATGCCTAAAACAATTAGGGTATTTAAAAAATCTTGCGAGTAATGTCAAATGTTAATATATAAAAAATAACTATTTGATTGTATTAAAAAAATTAACTATTTAAACTCACAAAGATGAAAAAAATAAAAATAAAAATAAAATAAATTGAGATGCACTTATTATTTTGAAATACGATGTTAAAATAATTTCATTTAAATGCATGTATCCTTAGATTAAAAGGACAAAACTCATTTATTTCTTTAAAAATCTTAAAGTTAGTTGTTATGTTATTTAATTTTAGTAATTTATCACAATTTTTGTGCACTAAACTTTTTATTTCAGGGTAATACTTAATTTGTGAAATTTATGAGATAAAGTATAAGATTTAAAAAAGCCTCGTACTCATTATTATTATTATACTCATCCTCATACGTATCGATTAAATCACTACAAACAACGAATCCACCATTATTGGACCTTGATGCAAAACAAGACGGTCCCAAATAAAACACTATATTCTTAGCAAGTTATTATAATTTTATAATTAATGTGTAAATTATTTTTTAATTAATAAATAATTATAATGTTAAAATAAATTTTATAAATAGTAGTATTCCAACTATAATCTTCATTGAAATCCCATTTCAAGTTTGTTCTATTAAACTGTTTTCGTAAAATAAATAAAAAAAAAGAAAACAAAAAATGTCAAGGGAAAAAAAAAAGAATTGAAAAAGCAAGTTATGATAGACAAAATTGGTAGAATGATTGAAAGCATAACTTTAACAATAAAACAATAATTGAAGTCACCTCACATGTGAAGTGATCACATTCGAAATTACTAACCTGTGGTGTGGAACACCTGATTGCTCCATCTCAATCTATTAAATGTACTTCGTTTATAGTAGTGCTATATGTGATTAATAATATTAGTTTGTTTCTTTTTTTAATTGTTCTTTTTCTCACTTGCCAATTCTCTATCTCTTTTTTATTTTTATTTTTTTATTAATTTGCATTTTTGCTTAATTGTTAATTCTCTAGGTCCAACATCAATATATATTATGCTATAAAAAAACAAAATTCAATATATATTAATCCTAATCAAGAATTTGTTATGTTGTATGACATCATCCACTCATATCTTTTGTATATGTCATATCGACTAATATATGTTAACATTTAATAAATATTTTAATTTTAAATTTTATAAATTTTAAAACTAATTAATTTTGATAATTCATTATCCATTTTTCTTTTTAAAATTTAAAATTTTAGTTTTAAAATTTGATCCAATTTTAAAATTCAACAAAAATAAAATTCTATTTACTAATATTAAAAATTGAAACATAATCATATTCAACCTTACTCAAAATTATTATGAAGTTAAATTTTAATTAAAATTTAAAGAAAAATAAATTTAGAATTAAGCTTAGAAAGTTAAAATTAAAAATTAAAAATTAATTATTAAATGAGTAATATCTAATTTTTTTTAATTTCTAATTTCTAAAATTAAAATTAAAAATTTGTTATTAAAATTTTTTTATTTTAAAATTAAATTATGAAATTAAAAGTTTGATTCCAAAAACAAAGAATTAGAATTTAGAAATTAAAATAATTATGGCCTAAGTTATTTTTAAAATAATGTTATTCATTTCTTGAGAAAATATTATACTAATTTAGATTTTAAATTTGTATCATTTAATTTTTTGGTCTCTAGCTTTATGAAAGACGTCAACCAAGGATAAATAATGTTATTTTTTTCTGTCAATTAATTAAAATTAGATTAAAACACGATATATTAGTAAAAATAAAAGTAAAATTTATATAAAGTTATTTAAAAAATCAATGATAATAATTTTCTAACGTAAAGTTATTTAAATATATGTTTTTGTTTTTGTTTTTGGTTGGTCATTTTTCTTAAAATTAGAAGACTAAAAAATATAATTTATAATTTTAAAGATGAAACACATAATAAAATTTAATCTGATAAATTTGTCTAATACTTCTATCTTTAAGATATATCTAAAGTGAGAGTATATATTATTATGTATAAATGTTGAGAATAATAAAATTATTCTAGGATACCAATTAAATTGAGATCTATTGAGGTGATAAATCGAGAGAGTAAAATTGGAGTCTAATGTTTTTTAAAATTGAATAGTTTAATTCATTGTATTAGATTTTAAAAAGTACCATAACATATTTAGATAGTTAATTTTTAATTTTTTTATTTTCTAAAATTTATTTAAAAAATTATTTCAACAAGTATTATTGTTAAAAAAATTCAAATACAATTCAAAAAATAAATAATTTTTTTTTCAAAAATCTAAAAACTAATCATTTAGAACCATAGGATCTTTTTTAAAAAATTGATAGACTAAATTGTCTTAAAGCAATACTAGACCTAAATACTCTAACTTACACATTAGCTAGTAGACTACTAAGACATATGTATCCTTCTCTTGTTATAAGTAATTTTTTTTCAAATAGTAACTACACAAATTTATATATCAATTAACAATCATATTTACATGTTTGTTTTAGGGATAAAATTTAGTGTTATGTATTCTAATGATGTTTAATGAGAAGTAAAAAATATTAATAAATAAAAAGATTATATATTTTCTTATTAAAGGGATATATATAGCACCTAAATAAGTGTATAGGTTACATGGGTAGGAGCACTTATATAAGTAATCAACGTAAATATTAAAATATATACAATACAATTCATATTAACTATGTTTTTATAGCTGTTTATATAAATATATTATTGTATACAGATTATTTGAGGTCCTTTAATTGATTATCCAGGTCATTAGGACGATGTAGGATAGCGAGATCGTTTTATAGTATAAAACTTCATATTTATAAGTCTTGATTTTCATCAAATCACTAGGTCGCGTACCTATTACATGTATAATATCAAACAACTCGTATTTTTGAATTTTTTTAAAATATATTTTGGATGGAAATTTAAATTAACAAGGAAACTTGTTAAAAAAAATTAAGCATATACCAAATGTGAAGGCAACTAGTATAAAGGCTTCGATAATTAAGAGAGGAGATTTGAACTACGGTATTTTATGAGAAGATATGGCACATACATTGTATACTGAAGAGTAGAGGGAAGGTTTTTAATATATATATATATATATAGAATTGGAGAATCAAATAAATAACTTTTCTAAATGTCAAGCGTTAACACGTGGTTGACTACTTTACACTTTGAATGCATACAAACTAGAGAAAAATAAGGGGTTTTTTATATAACAGATAATTTTTGGACAATAGTTTAAAAATAGGTACCAATTAATTTTTTTAAAAAAATAGCCAAAATCTTACGTTAAACTTGAAAGCAAAATTTTTAATCAATTTTATTTTAAAAAAAGATATATTAGCTTTATTTGACAAAAAATAATTATTATAAACATAAAAAAAATATTAACATCTTATAAATTTATAATTAATTTTAAATACATAAATATTTTTTATCATATTATATATTAAAAAATTTATTTTAAAAAATAAAAAATAATTTATTTTACAATAAAATAAATATAAATTTATACATATATTGAAAATCATATCCTAAATATTTTGATAATTCATAAATAATATAATATATTATTAGTATTAATTATAATTATATTTAATAAATAATTATAATATTTAATTATAATTATGATATAAAAAATAATATTCATAAAAATAATTAAATTATTAAAAAAAATTATGAAACTTCTATATCTAACTTTTTACAATATACAATACAAACATAAAACATTATATATTAAAATTTGTGTGAAAATATTATCTAATATAATATTATTATAATTATTAGTCTAGTTTTTATAATTTATTTTATAATAATAATTATTATTAATTTTGTAATTATTTTATAATTGATTATTATTATTTTAAGTTAATTTATAATAAAATTTTGATAATTTATTTATTATAACAAATTATATATTTATTATTAAATATATTTTTGTATTTTATAAATATAAATTATTTTTATTATTTTTATTATTTTTTATTCACCCAAAAATTTATTTATTAAAAATTTATAATTTTTATATTCACATTTTAAAGTTTCAAAGGGTAATTAAAATATTTTTTTATATTGTTTTTAAAATAAGAAGAGAAAAAAATGGGATGTGAATTGAAGGAGGAGAGAGAAAAAAAAAGAAAAAAAATTGAGATATAATTGAAAGAGGAAAGAGAAAAAAATGATTTGCTAATTGATTAAGAGTTTAAAAAGAGCCTTTTTTAAACTAAATTAACAAATAGTACATTTTTAAATTTTTGAATAGAATATGTTCATTATAGACAAAAACTCGAAAAATAAGGTGAAAATGTATTAATATTCTTGTTATTATTTACAAAAATATATTTTATTTATATAATCAGTATATTAAATGTTTTTATTCTCATTAATAAAAATTGTTCTCTTTAATCGGACTAAAATTATATTTTTTTAAATAATTATAAATATAAAATATTAATTTTTAATAATTATAAAATTATATGTAATTACATTTCATAATACATGGATTAATAATATTTAAATCAAAAATTAAAATAGGATCACTCTTACTTCTCATCTTAAAATCAAAATCACTAAAGATAAAATGCACAAAACGTACCAAGTTCAAAGCCCTAGTTAGATATATACATAAAATTAAGGACTTCTTAAAAAACAAAAGAGAGAGAGAGAGAAAAACAAAATTAAGCATTACAAAAGTTTCAATCATTTCATGTTTGAATTCTAGGTTTGTGTAGCATTCAATGATATGTTGATAAAACAAAAGGCTTTCAAGTGTAATAAACAATTACTCAAACGCCTTGCGAAAATGTCATATTCGCGTCACCCTACGTAAAATATCATAATTTCTTTTCAGATTACATCAAATAGTTATACAGTAAGAGGTGTCTAAGTTTCAATTTACAACCTTTAAAGACTGTACTAATATTATAATATATATATATATATATATATTATAATTTTTAAAAAAATATAAGATTTAATACTTAAATTTTTAAAATTTCATACATAGACTTCTAAATTTTTAAATCATAAGATTTAATCCCTAAATTTTTAATACTTAATGCATATATTTTAAAATTTTAATTTATAAATATATATTTTAATATTAAGATAATACTTATGAAAAATTTAGTACTAAGAATTTAAAAATTTAAAAAACTATATGTAAAATTTTTAAAATTTAGAATCTAAATATTAGGATGTAAAGACTTAAAGACTTTAAACGTGAATTTAATCAAAGTTTTGAAACTAATAAAATAATTAATACTAATTATAAACTTTCTACCTCACGTAGCCAAATTGATCATATAAATTGGTTGATGGGTTAAATTCTATTTAACATTCACGTAAACTTAACATATTAGTTCTATTTAGAGGTTTTTACAACGGTCACTAAGCATAATAAAAAAAAAAGAATTAAAGAATATCATTGAAATTTGTTAGTTATTACAACCTTTATATACATAATGATAATTTAACGAATAAGATACTAAAAGTAACACTATATTGTTGAAAAAAAAAGATAAAATTTAATAAAAAAATTGATTATTTGGAAATATGACTTGTCACACATTGATTTTTTACATTATTTTAAAGAGTTATAAATAATGAAGAGTCATTATCGGGATTGGTCTCAAGACCCACTTTTGAATTTGAAAGACTCCAGTAAATGTGATACTACACATACGCACGCCACAACACATCGTGTCGATCCGGAAATCAAGGTATAGGTGGTATTTTATTTTTTGGTAAAATATTTTTTAAGGAAAACTTTTCCACTTACAAAAATGGTTATTATATATATATATATATATATATATATATATATATATATATATATATATATTTAGAAAAATGACTGTTATTTTCTTTTATTAAGAATATGGCTGTTAAATGGTCGTTTGTCTTCTTTATTCCGTTACTCGTCTTTAATTTGAAAATGGTCAGTACTCTTCATTACTCAATGGTCGCACTCTTCATTACTCAATGGTCATACGCTTCTTAATTCCCGCATTACCGCTTTATTCATAATTGCCATGGTTTCTAAACCTATAAAAAGAGGCTTCAAATTTCTCATTTACTTAACAACAACAATCTCAAGAACAATTCTTATTACAAACAATTCTCTCTACAACTCTAAGTTATTTTTTAGTTTTCCGAAGCAACAAATTTTTCAGCAGTAGCATTGCCTATTTTCATCATTACAAAGAATTTCCGAGACAAAGAAAAAAAGATTCTCGGGTCGTTTTATCCTGGGACGACGGTCAGAGCTGTTGCACAAATCACAGAGTGAGCCGCAAAATGTCTTAAAGAGAAAGCAACCTAAATTCGACTAACCTAAGCAGCTTCATACCAGGTTTTCCTGAATATTGTTTCAAGATCAAGTTATTAACAAACTTGTATCAACAACTTTACGACGATTTCAATCACATTGCGTTCTAATTAAATGTTAATCATTAATCTAAATAAACTATTCCGCTTTGAGGACTACACTTTAAAAGATGGAGACAAAAATGTTATTTTTCTTAACCATGAAAAATTCGCTTTCTCGTCCTTACTACCGAAAACCAATACGGGCCTACTCCTCCTAATTAAGATGCAACTAAGGATTTAGACACTGGATGCAAAATGATTTTCTCGCAAAAATTATATTCTTAATGGTTTAGCCGATGATATGTACGACTATTATAACTCGATAAGTTTGCTAAGGAAATTGGGAAGCACTTCAAAGAAGTAAGCACGATAATCGAACTAAGAAGTACGATGTCGTAGGTACATGAAGTTTCAAATGATCACGGCCAATCGCTGGAAGCTCAATCACACGAATCGGTACATAGCACACGAAATAACTTCAAGGTACGACTTTAGATGAACAATTTCAAGTAATTATTATAGATAAATTACCCCCGCTTGGAAAGATTTTAAGAATACACTTAGGCATAAAACTAAGGAATTTTCTTTAGAAAGTCTTATAACCCAGTTAAGAATAGAAGAAGAAGCCCGAAAACAAGACCAAAGAGACCATAGTCTCAAATAACAGTACCAATAGGAAACCCTCCTCCACAATTCTGAAACCTAAAGGTAGAATTATGAAAACTTAGAATCGTAACAATAACCATAACCGCAACCACCAAAATAGAAATAGAAACTATCCTCCCCAGAATGGACCTCAACCCCCTTAAGGAATAACACATTCATGTGTTATAGTTGTAATGCACTCCGCCACTGCCAGAAACTACCTAACATGAATCATCCTTCCCTACAAAGTAACCTTACCGAAGATCAACTTATTGCTATGATATCCTCAAGTCAATTTTGTTGGTGGATTCGAGTGCGCGTGGACACCTAAGCCGCCACAATGTTTGCTATAATCGAGACATGTTCAAATCCTATTCTAATTCTCGAGGATAAGAAAGTTGTCAGCCGAAATTCTCCCACTCCACTAAAGTTGCTGGTACCGGTGTGGTATTGAAGTTTACCTCTGGAAAGACTGTCATCTGAAAGATGTCTTGCATACCTGCAGAGATAAGAAAGAACTTGGTTTCAGGCTATCTTCTTAACAAAGTCAAGTTTACTCAAGCTATAGGATCCGATTTATATACTATAACTAAAATAATATATTTGTTGAAAAGGTTACGCCACTGATGGCATGTTTAAATTAAATGTTGAAATCAATAAAACCTCATCTTCTGCTTACATGTTGAGTTCTTTTAATATTTGGCATGCTAGACTTTGTCATGTTAATAAACGCATAATCAAGAACATGAGTAGCTTGGAACTAATTCCTAAACTATCTTTAAATGATTTTGAAAAATGTGATTTTTGTAGTCAAGCTAAAATAACCAAAACTTCACATAAATAAGTAGATATAGAATATGAAACTTTAGAATTAATTCATTATGATATATGTGAACTTGATGGAAATTTAACAAGAAATGGAAAATGCTATTTTATAACTTTTATAGATGATTGTTCAGATTACACTTATGTATATTTAATGAAAAATAAAAGTGAAGCGTTTGACATGTTTAAAATATTTATGACTGAGATTGAAAATCAACTTAATAGAAAAATAAAAAGGTTTCGAAGTGATAGAGGCACCGAATATGATTCCAATATCTTCAATGATTTTATAGAACTCATGGAATCATTCATGAAAAATCGCGACCTTATTCTCCTGGAAATGAATGGCAAAAGTCAAAGAAAAAAAATAAAACTTTTATTGAATCACTTGTTTGCAATTTTATTAAACTCGTCGCTTCCTATCAAAGGGAGAAATTTTATTAACTGTTTGCTACATGTATAAATAGAGTGCCTAAATCTACAAATAAAATTTCACTCCTATGAAATTTTGAAAAATAAGAAACCTAATTTAACTTATTTTAAAAACTGGGGTTGTTTAGCCTATGTTAGAATCCCCGATCCTAAAAGAAATAAACTTGCTAGTAGATGAATTACTTGTATTCATAGATACACTCGTGAATAGTAAATCTTATAAATTCTATGACTTAAAAGACGTAGTTATAGAATCAAATGATGCTCATTTCTACGAACATAGGTTTCTTTAAATTTAAGAATAATGTGGGGTCAGTTTTCTAAGAGTTTACATATAACTAGAACTAGTGAACAAACCAAGAATTAAACCTCGAAATTAGAAAAAGTAAACGAGCTCAAACCCTTAAGGATTTTTGGGTCTCGATTTTTATGCTTATACCTTAGTAGAAGATCCACAAACCATTAAAGTTAGCAATATCTTCTTTAGATGCCAACTTACGTAAGGCTCAAAATGATGAAATGGACTCACTGAGTATAATAAGACTCTGCATTTAGATTTACCTCCTGGTCAAAATCCATTGGATGTAAATGGATACTAAAAAAAAAATTAAAACACGATGGTACTATTGAAAAATATAAAGCCTCGCCTTGTAATTAAAGGATATGTGCAAAGGGAAAAATGTAGATTTCTTTTTGATACCTTTTCACCAAGCATACCTAATAACTTCCCATAATGTACTTTTCTCTCTCGTTGCTATACATGATTTAGTAGTACATCAAATGGATGTTAAAACTGCTTTCTTAAATGGTGATTTAGAAGAAGAAATTTATATGGATCAACCTGAAGGTTTTGTTATCCCATGTCAAGAAAATAAAATTTGTAAATTAGATAAATCTCTTTATGGTCTAAAACAAGCACCTATGTGAATGTAGAAGTGTGGCCGCTTCCTATGAAAATTTTTTAGGAAAAATTTACTAGAGCGTTCACTATACTGGGATAAACGTGCATGACCGTAAAGCATGGGGTTTTTTGAACTACACCTTGGAAAGGTTGTGCGTGTAATGATTGTTAGAGATAGAGTTCAAAACTACGAGTTACTCTAGTAAATTCTAAAGCATCAACATTATGCAAAGGTTCAAGTTGATAGACACCTTTTCGCTTATGCACAATCTTATAATTGATCGGTTGGTCGATCAAAATTATTTTTTTATATAAAATTCAAATGGGGGATTGTTGAAAAAAAGATGAAATTTAATAAAAAAAATGATTGTTGGGAAATGTGCCTTGTCCCACATTGATTTTTTACATTATTTTAAAGAGGTATAAATAGTTAAGAGTTGGTTATTTGGATCAGTTCCGCCGGCACCCACTTTGTGAAAGCGAGAGGACGAAGGCAATGTGATACCACACACGCGACGCCATACGTTAATTATCGCTAATCGGTCCGTCCGACCGAAGCCGGTTGCCCGGAATACGCCAAGCTACATACAAGGTGGTATTTTATTTTTTGGTAAAATATTCTTTTAAGGAAAACTTTTCCACATATAAAAATGGTTGTTAAGAATATGGCCGTTAAATAGCCGTTTGTCTTCTTTATTCAGAAAAAGAGTTGTTGCTCATATTTACTCACAAAAATATCCACTACTCGTCTTTAATCTGAAAATGGCCGTTACTCTTCATTACTCAGAATGGCCGTTACGCTCTTAATTCCCAGACATTACCGTTTTATTCATAATTGCCACACGGTTTCTAAAACCTATAAAAAGAGGGCTTCAACTCTCATTTACGACAACAACAATCTCAGCAAACAATTCTCACTACAAACAATTCTCTCTGCAACTCTAAAGAGAACGACCTAGTCTGCGACTCAACCCAAGCAGTTCATACCAGGTTTTCTAGTAATATTGTTTCAGTACTGTTATTAACAAACTTATATCAACAGTAATACTATGTACACAATAGTTACAATACAATCTAACTATACTCATTATATACACATTAGTAAGTAGGTAATATATGTAGGTATAAAAACTATACTCTCTATACTCATCCAGTACTACGCTTTAAACTCAGGTTTCAAAAGAACTAAGAGTTTATGTTTCACTTCAACAAAACATAGTATAAGAAATGCTTTAATAAACACAACAACAATTTGATATGTTATAAGAACATATGAACATTTACTAAATTCTTGTTAATTTGATCCTGAATGAAATGAAATGCCACTTCAATTTATTTGGTTCGTGCATGTATGATAGGATTCTTAGCAAAATGTTGAGTGCTTATATTATCACAATACATAATAGGTTTTTGAGCAATAGAAACACGTAGTTTTTATAAAAGTGATTTCAATCAAAGCAACTCAATAGTTACCAAGGCCAATGTCCTATAATCACTTCCAATACTATAGCAAGAGATCACTTTCTGCTTGTTTGAACCCCATGAGATGATACTATCATCAAAATATACACAATACCCATTGGTATTCTTTCTATCATTTGGGCATCCTACCTAACTTGTATCTATGAATGCAATAAGATTTAAAAGAGTTTATTTCTAAAGAGACATTCCATGATCAAAGGTACCCTTGAGATATCATAACACTCTTTTCATAGCCAATCAATGCACCTCACTAAGGGCTACTAAAAATTGACACAACGTACTCACCATAAAAGTAATCTCAAGTATAATGATTTTTCAATATCGAAGAGCACCAATAATGCCATGAAGAAAAAATGGGTCAGACAAAGTTGTACTTTCATATGTTGACATAGAAGTGAAACTATAAATAAGAGATGACAGTAGCTTTGAAGAACTCAATCCAGCCTTGTGAAGAAGATTAATGACGTACTTTTTTTGTAATAGATGTAACTAACTAACAATTCTTACCACTTCAATGCCAAGGAAATATGACAGATCATTAAGATTTTAATGCAAATTTTGCATTCAAGTACATGATAATTTTTTGAATTAGAACATTGTCATTATCTATGATAATAATATCATCAACATATATAAGTAAATCACAAGAGTCTTCTTTTACTTGCACACGAAAGGAAATCTAGTTATAGATTTTACCTCAAAACTCTATAGTTATTCCATGTAATCATCATTCTCTAAATCTCTATTTAAAAATGCATTTTTAATATTCAATTTTCTTATAATTCAGTTATGACTTAAGGAAAGTATTAACACTACTCGAAATGTTGTGAATTCACAACTTAACTAAATGTTTCAAAGAAATCAATACCAACATTTTGGTGAAATCCTTTAGTCACCAACTATGACTTGTATTTATCCAAACCTCAACAAGCCAAAAGTTTCACATGATACAACCATTTGTTACCAATAACCTTAAAATTTGGTTTGAGTTGCACTAAGTCCCATATGTTACTCTTGACGGAAGCATTGTATTCAACATTCGTTGAAGCCTCCCATTCCAAAACAATTTTAGCCTCTTGAAAACAACTAGGTTCTACTAAAATGGTAACATAGAGATTTTTAGGAACCTTGATACCATCTTTACAACAAGTAATCATGGGATGAAAATTTTGTGTAGTTGGTGATGAAGGAATGATAACATGTAAGACATCATCTAGTGTAGCAACCTTTGAAGAATTGTGAAGATATGTGGATGTGATGATATGTCACCTAATGGAATAATCTGTGAAGAATTATAAACTGATGTAGATGTTGAAATGTTAGTAGTAAGTGATGATAAGACATTGACACAGTAAGCAAGAGATGGTAACCTTGTTGAACCAGTAAGAGATTATGGATTAGATGGATAAGTGTCAACTGGATCAAGAGTTAAATGTTGAAGATAAGAAACTCACAGAGGCAATAGATGAATCACAAGATCATGTCTATAGCTTTGAACTTGATCAGGAGATTTCTTATCCAAAAAAGGAAAAGATAATTAATGAAATTGAGCATGTCGGTTGTAAAAATATTTTCCAATTACAATTCCAAGCACAACTAACCCCTATGTTGAGAAACATAGCCCGAAAATACACAAGGTGTGAAACATGGCTCAAGCTTATTTTTGACATAAGCTCGCAAGCAACCAAAGCTACAAAGAAATTCATAATTTGGACTCTTGCTATACATAACCTCATAAGGAGAACATGATCAAAAGCTTTAATGGAAACCATATTTTACAAATACACAACAACACGACAAGCATAACTCCAATATTTAATTGGAACACCACCTTGTAATAGCAAAGAAAAAGCTTAGTTAGTATAGAGAAACTGAAACTTACATCCTCCATCACTTTGGACATATTTTATTGTTGTATTAAATTGCCTTTCAACCATTGTTTTGAAACAATTCTATAGTAGTTTTGGCTTGACATTTGGTAGATAAAATATATCCACATGAAGCGTGACAAATCATTAACTAATAATAAGAAATACTTGGCATTAGTCACAAAATGGATAGAAGTAGTCCACAAATTAGCATATAAAAATTTAAACAGTTGAGAAGAATGTTTATGATTTGATTAAAAAGGTAGTTTGTGAGCCTTAGTCAAAGGATACACAATACAATTTTAGTCTAAACTAGCCTTAGAACACCTAAGACTATGAGTAGATAAAACTTTATTAACTATAATAGAAGATAAATGTCCTAACCTTGCATGCCAATAAGACAGTGTAACGGACTGGGAGAACAAAGAAGTAGCAGAAAAAAATTTCACCTGAGAAGACATATCTACACGTGAAAGAGCTCAATTGATTCTATAAAGGCCTTGCTCACACTTGCCTTGGTAGATGATTTATAGATTTAGTGGATCCCTAATACAAAAAAGTCAAGAAAAAACTCTACAGAGACATTATTGTCAATACATAACCTATGAACTGAGATAAGATTAGCTGAAACCTTTGATGTATGCAATAGATGATGATTGCTAAGATTTATTTTTGACTAACCAAGATTTGAGATATGAATTTGAGCCATTACTTATGGTGACTACTCCATCGCTAGTGAAAGGAATTGACTGATGGATCTCATCATTTGTCATGTGACAAGTTGCTCCATTGTCTAAAAGCTAGGAATTGTCACCACCTGATGAGATATTATCAGTAATCATTGCTTTGTTAAGATTTCCAAGTGATAAATCAAGAGAATCAATGAGAATGTTATGAAATTGAAAACATTGAGCAACAGTGTGACCAATTTTGAGACAAAACTGACATTGAGGTGGTAGCCTACCACCTCTTTCATTTTCCTTACAATGTTCTCTATTCTAGTTTGATCTATCTCATCTTCCTTAATCATTAGACTGGGATATAACTCCTTTTTCTTGCAAAAAATTATGTAAATTCTAAGTTGATTGTTTAGATTCATGACTTAAAGAATTATTATCATTTGTAGAAGTTTGAGTGTTGAAATTGCTTTGTATGTTTATCTTTGCAAAGTTAGCCTGAAGAATATGATGTTTATTAGTTTGATGGAGTGACATTGAGTTGTTCCTCCCTCATGAGCATGCTTTGCAACTTAAAGATATTAAGTTCAGTTTGCCTCATGTTAAGAATGGTAAGGAATCCATGATAATATGAGCCAAGACTACGTAGAATGTACATGATAAGATCCTTATGAAGAATAGTTTCACCAATTGCAGATAGATGATTAAGTATATCTTTCACAAGAAGAAATTATTTATACATAGATAGTGAACATTTCTTAAACTGACTAAGCTGACCAAGTAATTACATGACTCGAGCATGAGATAAGGAATGAAAAACTTAAGAAAATGCACACTATTAATTAATAGCTAACAAAAGACCAAACACATATGGAAACATATCACCACTCATTGAGTTGTAGATCCAAATTTAAAAAAAAAACATCATTAGTTTGATTATAGGTAGAAAACATCGGATTCAACACAGAAAAAACAAGAGTAGGAGATGAGATGAATTTTATAGGAACAAATTGAGAAATATATAAAAAAAATCTCCAATACATATGCAATCACGATACTTTCCGATTGTTCACGCCAAAGGGGATAATTCGTGTGATCAAGTTTCACTAAGATGTTGGGACTTGTAGGAATTGAAGAAACTGCAAACGAATTGAAAGGAAAAAACTGTTGGAGCATTGCCATCAGAGGCAATAGTCGATGAAGAAGATGTCATTACAAATAGAAAGTCTTAAGATCGAGATGATGAACAAGCTTTCATAAAGAGAGAAAGATTGGCTCTAATATCATAGAATGCTTAGTAAGCATAAGCAGAGAAAAGAATCAATGAATGTGAATAAAAGTTATTAGTTATTATTATTGTTATAATAACATTTATATACACAATGATAGCTTGATGAATAAGCTACTAAAGATAATACTAAGTGCACATTAGTTACAATACAATCTAACTATCAATGTATACACATCAGTAAGTCGACAATATATATAGGTATAAACATTACACTCTCTATACTTTACTAATGTCAAATGGAATGAGATATCTCATTAGTCAATAATACAATCCATGATTTTTCTGAACTTATTTCATCTTGTTTCACTTATTTTTTAGTGGGTTAGGATGATAATACGATGGTATTATAATGGGATACCTCATTTGTCCAAAGAAGCTTAAATGAGGAGCAAAATTATAAAAATAATGAAAAATAAAAACATAATTACTTATAATATGTATGATTATTTATAAGAATCATGAGCATATTAGAAAGACAACTTTAACTCATGAAATAATTATGAACATTAAATAGGATATGGGATAAAATGATATAACTTATTTAACATCTCTTATTCATTTAAACAATTGAACTAAAAACTAGTTGACCTAATTATAATGCATCCACTTAGACTATTATAAATACTCCAAGTTCTCATGTTATCTTATTAAATTAGCAATAATATTGTTAAAATAATTTTTTGTTATTGTTATAATAAAAATGTTTAAAATATTTATTTTATTCTTTGTATTAATTATATTTTAATAATTATTATTTAATAAAATATTCCTATAATAATAATATTATATTATATAGATATCGTTAACCTATTAAACTGAAATTAAAAAGTTGTTTGACTTACATGTTGCTTGGATGCATTAAACTATGAGCCTAATATTTTATAATTTAGCCCAATGGTGAGTTTTGGATGTGCATATGATGCTTTGTGACGTCCGAATTAGGATTAATTTATTGCTAATGACCACTACTTAGCATTTACAATGCGGTGGAACTTCTGCATTTGTTAAACTATAAAGTTATGAATTGCTTTAGCAGTGCTACGTGTGAGTTACGATATTTTAATATAGATTGTTTGGTCAAAATTCTAATTCGTGTCCTAATTTTGTGAATCAAATACATCATCTGTACCTGGAATATTCCTAGTATTAATTATTACTATTTTTTTATTTGATTATGGAAAACAAAAAATAGCTATATTAGTATATTTACTAGTTTGAACACGTGCATCAAATTTAATAAACATATAATTAAGTTAATTATCAAACTATAATAATTATTTGCCTAAAATTCTTTATTTTATAAAAAAATAGAAGAAGTAAGTATTAATTATAAATTTTAGTTGCTTTTACTATTATTTTGTAAAAAATTGAAAAAAAAATTTATAAAGTGAATTACGAGAATACTCTTACAATAAATATTTAAATAATTTATTATTTTATTAACTAATAAATATATAATAATTATTATTCTATGGTCAATAAAATCGAACCAATACATACACATGTTGATTTAATTGACACATATTGATAAGACTTGTACGAACTTATTATGAATTTGTTTAATTATTATCTAATCAAGTAACCTAATGATCAATCCATGGTAAATATAACTTGATAAAATTTAATATGTATTTTATAGATTTTTTTTAAAAAATTATTTATATTATTTGAATATTTTTAATTGACGTGAGATATTACATTATATTCTTACAAAAATGATTAATTTAACAAAAATATGATGTATTCATGAATAAATTTTTCGAACTCGACTTACTCAATGTATAAATATGCAGTATAAATTATCCTATTTAATGTAATTATAATAATTATCTAAAAAATATATGTAAATTTCATACATAATAAAACTATCAAAATAATTATTCAATAATTATTTTATAGATATTTTAATATTTATTAAAAACAACGAAAACAAAAATTAATGAAGTATAATAAATTGATCGACTACCAAAGATTCATTCTTTGGGGCTTTTATATATACTAGGTAGGGCACGTGTCTGTTTCATTTCTAAGTGTGTTTTTTTACTTTAAATTGAATGATTAATTTGGTACACTAGCTTTAGTTATTTGAATTGAGTCATTTCTAAGTAATTTTTGATAACTAAATAAATCGGAGCACAAAATTTTTTTTATATATATAAATTTTGAGTAAAGATATTAAGGCTTAACTAGATAATTAGTTCTGGATTCTATATTTTGAATCATCACCTTTTTTTCATCATATTGTGTCCACTTTTTTTAATTTAATATATTTGGTCTCAATTTAAAGTAAATTTACTAAATTTTAGTGATGGATTTTTTTATTAATAAAATGTGTAATTTTTATTTTATCCTTAAAAAAATTTAAATTTTAGGAAAAAAAATTTATACGTTTATTATAATTTATAATGTTTAATTTTATTTTTTTTATCTTTGTATATAAATATTAAGTTACATTATTTAATCTTATTATAATTTAATTTAAATAATTTTGAGTTTTTATTTTAATTGGATAAAAATAATATAACACTTGTAATATAATATTTAAAAATGTTAAAATTTGTAAATTTTTAAAATATTAATCATAATTTATTTTTATATTATTTTATAATAAATTGATTGAAAAATTCATAAATTTTATTACAATTATTTAAATTGTGTTAAAATTATTTATTTTTAATATTAAATCTAGGGTTTCCTCGTCAAAATTTATTCTGATGACGTGCGTGATCCTTTACATGCCCAAAGGCCGAAGTCATCCGTTAGTACTAGATAGCCACATTACTATTGATAATGCCAAATGAGTCAAAAGCAACTGTACGCCTTGTAGGCACCTCAACCACGTATGACTCCTTTTGCGGTAAATTGTTATTATCCCATGCATGACAGCCCTTTACACAATTTTAGCAATTTTGGATTTGTAACGAATGGTGGGCTGTTTGGCTAGGCTTCTCAATTTTCTTTCATGGATAAATCCTTATAAAATTAGTTGATTAAAGATAAAGAAAAGATAAAAAAAATAAAAAATAAAAAAGATAAATATATTTTATAATATGAGTTAGGATAATGATAAGAATTGTATTCTTTGTCTAGTTTCCTAAAATTATATATTATATTTTAATAAATATATAAAAATTTAATTTTTATATAGATTTAATTACATTTAAATTCAAACCAATAATTTATATATTATATATTTTATTTTTAAATTATATTTTTATTCTATTAAAATAATAATTATTTTTCTTCTATAAACTTTATTTAAAATATTTATTTAAATTCTACAAATCTAAAATTTTATAATTATTTTATAATTTATTATTATTATTATTTCAAACTAGTTTATAATAAGATTTTATATTTAACAAAAGATATATTTATTGTTATATATATTTTTATTTTTCTTATTTTTATATAAATATTATTTTTATTATTTATTATATCAAATTTTATTTTTTCATTACAAAATATTTATTATTGACTTACTTTTTTAAAAGTTTTTCTTTATAATAAAAACAATAAAAAAATATTTAAAATATTACTTGGATCTTCATTCTTCATTTATGGTCTCTATTCTTCACTAAGATCCTTGATATGTCTGAAGTAAGGATGATATATAAATTCTAAATCGTAGATAGAAAACAAAAAGAGGGTCCCAAGCATACCTGATCTTCACGTTGACAATACCATTGTTGCCTTCACCAGTAGTAGTTATTTTATGTCGAAACATCATCTTTACTACCTCGGGTGTACTAAGAAATGCTAGAACAAAAAAAAAGTGAAAACCATAACCTAAGAACATTCATATTGTATTGCTAAAAAACAAAAAACAAAAATGTGAAAACGTACTTGAATGCATAGCTATTAATTAATTATATAGTTAAGTGGTTAGTCTTCAAAATCTACACATTTTTCTTACAGAATCCTTTAGTTTTCTCTCGACTCTCTATGACGTTGGGATATCATATAAGAAGAATAATATATGTGATTTAAAAACCATAATTATTATATATATATAATTAATAACGATATATTTATTTTAACTTATAATCAAAATAAACATTATACTTGGGTCTTTACACATTAAAGACCCACGTTATATTAGATGCATTAAAGCTCAAATTACTTAAACCTTATCAAATCACTTTTAAATTAGCTTAACTTTATATGAGAGTCTATATCATATAATTATTCACATATAAGTTCAACGTTGAATTAAGGATCCAACAATCTCCCACTTGACTTATATGTATGTTTGGTATTATTCAGGTAGTAGATACGTGACCCTAGTGACTTGAGGTACCTCACTCATTTAATGAAGGTAGCACTCATATAGCAGCTCGTATATAGTGACATGAGCCTTGGAAGCGATCGATCAAGACTTGAGGATCAAGATCTAAAGGCCAAGACCAGAGTATCAACATCTGAAGGCCAAGACGTAAGGATCGAGACATGAGAGCCAAGACCTAGCCTAAATAAATGATCTGGTACACCCTCTAATGACCTGGGTCACCTTTGCATACAAGACCTCAGGTAGCACGTATATGGTAACTTGAGGACAAAGACACAATTTTATGTAAAATTACTTTGTATGTACTCTAACAGCTCATATGAGAGCATCATACTATATAACCTTGACACTTGTCTAATAGGTATTATATACACCTCTTTAGTGAGAAGAATAGAAGAGGCCCTTATTATTGATATTTCATACTTATATCTAGAATCACTAGAATCCCACAGCATGAAAATTCTCCAAACAATATGTAACCTTATAATTATGCATTGCAAAAAATAATCATATGAGCTCAACTTTTTTGTCATTACCGAAATGTATTTGTAAGTAATCTAGTCCATCAATTATACTAACATGAGAATAAAGGAACCTTCATTATATTTATTATAACTCGATCCATTAATGGTCAGATATGTTGATGAAAATGAATGACATGAATCATAACATTGATGTGTAGTATGGAAATTGTATGCAATATGATCTTAACATACCTATTTCAATTGGTCTAACTTTAAATCATAATGAGATCAAACCATACCAAAATCAAAGTGTAAATAAACCAAAATTTTATTTTTGCAAAAAATAACTCAAAAATATCCATAAATTGAAATAACTAAAAATGTATCTATATCAAAGAAATATTTAAAATTACAAACTCTCACTAAAATTGAATATCCTCAAATGACATGACACCCATACGAAATTATACTTATGAAAATTTTTAGGTGGCAATCTCTTAATATGCAAATCCATAATCATGGAGTTTCTACCAATGTGTTCTATAGACTCATGTCTACTTTGAACTCTTTCTTCGATAACTAAGAAATTGATATCTATATGCTTCAATATTGTTGAGCCGCTTTTATTAGTGAAATATAACACCACTGACTTATTATTATAAAATAGCTTAGGTGATCTTTCAATACCATCTACTATGCGTAGCCTTATGACAAAATTTATCAACCATATTTCATGATTGGATGATTTATAACATGCTTTGAATTCTTCCATCATGGTAAAAGAGGCTATAAGAGACTGTTTAGTACTCTTCTAAGAGATAGCACCCCGAGTTAGAAAGTAGACATAACCCAGATTTCACATTATATTGACATCCAATAAACTCAAAGTTAGTATACCCAACAATCTCAAACTTATCTGATCTTCGATATGTGAGAATGTAGTCTTTTAATCTTTATAAGTACCATAAGACCCGTTTTACTGCCTTCCAATGGTCTAATCTTAGGTTGCTTAAATATCTGCCTAACATCCTAATAATGAATGCTATATCTGGACGTGTGTGTATCTCAACATACACAAAACTCCTTATTATTGACCATAAGGAATCTTGTACATTTTCTTTTCCTAAAAATCATTCATGAGGCTTTAGTTGAGACAAAATCTATTTCCTTTAGCAACAAAGGTATCACCTAGTTTGCAATTTTGTATGCCATATCTCTTGAGAACTTTTTCAATATAACTCTTTATGATAATCCTAAAATATTCTTAAAGAAATCTAAGAATATCTATATGCCTAATACAAAAGACGTGTCATCAAGATCTTTCATCTCAAAATTCTTAGTTGAAAATCTTTTGGTTTCGTGCAATAAGCCTATATCATTGCTGGAAAGCAAAATGTTATCGACATATAAAACATGAAAAATATATATGCTCCCACATAACTTACAATATATGCAATTATCGATCAAATTTATCTCAAAATCAAATGAGATGATCACTTGATGAAACTCAAAATACCATTGTTGAGATGCTTGCTTGAGCCCTTAGATGGATTTCTTAAGTTTTCAAACCATATTCCCTCGGTTTTCCAACACAAAGTTTTCTAGTTGCATCATATAGATCATTTCATCAATGTCATCATTGAGAAATGTCGTCTTTACATCCATCTAATGTAACTCAAGATAGAAATGCACTACTATTTCCATTATAATCCTAAAAGAGTATTTCGAAAAAACTGGAGAGAAAGTCTTTATAAATTGATGTCTTCTTTCTATATAAAGCTCTATGTGATAAGACGGGATCTATATCTCTCCATATCACCTTTTGAATCTTTTTTTATCTTAAATATCTATCTACAATCAATATGTTTCAAACCTTTTGGCAACGAGACAAGATACCACACGTCATTGTCCTTTATAGACTTAATCTCATTCATGGCATCGATCCACTTTTGAGAGTTAGGACTTTCCATGGCTTGACGAAAGTTGGTCAGATCTTCTTTCATCACTCCAATATCAAATCCATGTTATTAGAGAAATATGATATAGTCATTTGGTACTACACTACTCTTTTTTCTAGTGGATCTCGTTAATGGTACGAGTTCTTGAAATCATAGAGTTTGTTCTTTTGGAACAATTTCTTAAATGGAAGGTTGTTTTAGATTGTCTTGCTTTATTATGTCTTGATCAAAGTCAAGAATGTGATCCTGATCAATGTCAATAGCACCTATAGGAATAATAACATCTTTCTTTAAAAAGATAAAATCCCTAACTCTATCTCTTCCTAAAAACTTGACATTCTAAAGAATCGAGTATTTTTTGCCTTAAAAATCAACTTAGATATGGAATCATAAAACTTTGACCCCCTAGATTTTTAGAATATCCATTGAAATAGTAACTCATCGTCCTTAAATCCAGTTCATTTTCATTAGGCTTATAAGGCTTTGCCTTAGCTGGATGTTCTGTGTTTTGCAACACACATAAAATCATGCAAGTATACACGGTCACAAGTCATAAAGATTTGTATGTAAAGTATCGTTCCCACGAGGATTTGTTACTATAGTTTGTTGAGTACTAAAATTGTATCTTTCTGATTTTATCCAAAACAATCGTTGATTTAACAAAAAGGTAAAAAGAAAATAAGAGAACTCTAGGATTGCAATTTTTCACTAAACTAATCCACTCAAATCATGTTATTTTCTTTTGATTTATATTTTTTAGTACATTTAATTTGTCAACCGAAAACTTCTTTTTTATTCATACATCTCTTCCGAGCTCCGTATAAACACACCTCGTTAAATTAATTCACTATATCTCTATGAGAATTAAATTTAATAAGATTCATTAAGTTCTAAGTTCTCAAATGGGCACACATACAATTAGGGTATATTCCTATCCTTCATCATACATGTCATTCTATTTACGAGCAATATACACAAAAATTCCTTTCTCAAGTTTATGTTTATGCCACAAATCGTTTTGATAAAATTCATAAATAATCAAAAAGCATTAAGCACAAAATATAATAAACAAATCGAACGTCTTATAAATCTATCAAAAATAGTTAAAATCAAAGCTTCATAAATTTAGATCAAATGCAACCCTAGAAAAATTAAATTACTTCATTAAATTAAAATAAAAATTACAACAGATACTGAAAAATTAAAGGGAGAAGAAAGAAAATTAACACAACTCAGATCGTAAATATTTGGCACATGTATAACACAACAGAAGCCAAAAATGGCTTCTGCGTGTTCCACCGTCCAGCCCCAAATACCACAAAAATTCTAAACCAAAAAAAACTTTTGGACTCTATCATAATATCACCTATTTATAGCAAAAAAAAATACATCAAAAATATTAAAATATCATACACACGTAACAATTTGTATCGAAAATAAAACCCCGACATTCCTCTTAAAATCCGCGGTCACGCGAAAATCAAAACATTATTTTAATTCATGCGAGACAAGGAGCTGTTTCTGCATTTTTTTAAATTCATTGTACGTGCCACGTGTCAGCGTTTGATTCGCTGAATAGATTGGTGTGACACGTGGCAGCAAATAACAGGGAAGCAAGGACGGGCTCACGGAGAATTACCGCACCGGATTGCGGCGCAAGACGTGGGCGACAACGGCTGGAAACGGGGGTTGATTTAGTGCGGTCGCGCTCATTGTAACATGCCACGTTTCCGCATATCATTTGAAAAAAATCTTACGTGGGACACGTGGCATATTATGGTTCGTGGAATAACCGGGTGCACGTGAAACAATCGCACTGGAAAAGATGCGCGCGAAGGTGGGGGACAACGGCTGCAACGCGTCAGACACGTGGGTCCCACTCTGCACGCCGGCCTGCGCGGCAGGTGGGCCCCACTCGGGCACCAAGCCACGCGATGGAGGAAATCCCTGCAGCCACTCTCCTTGGTCGGGTTTAAACAGCACGCGCGCATCCGAATCGTTGATGCGTTGATCTGACGGTCCAAAATGACGCGTGGAAGGTAACGGCGTGTGGAATCTCTCTACTGCGAAGAAAAAATAACTTTTATTAATTATATTTTCACCCACAAATATATTTCAAATTACATTTTAAACTTTCTTAAATTACAATTAAACCCTTTGTTAATTTTAAATTAAATTTTTAAACTTTAAATTATTATAATTAAGCCCAAATTTAATTTAAAATATATTTTCGATTTTTATAAATTGTAATTAAGAACTATATTATTTGAAATTATATTTGTGGACAAAAAAATATGAAATTAAGTACATTTTCGATACAAATTATTTAATTTTATTAAAAATGTATTTTTAATGCATAAAAGAAAAATATTAATTTATTTAACAAAAATTAACTAAATATTAAAAGAAAATAGCAATTATTATTACTAAAATTGATGAAAATGACTATATAAAATACAGTTATCACTGGACATCCTCATATATGTAAGTGCTTTAAACTAGAATACGTGTCTAAAGTTCATATGGCGTTTTGATTGTTGCTTTAGTTGGAACTCTATTAAGGATATATTATATAGTCTTAAGCGTTTATGGTAAGACAGAATGACTAGTCATACGCTTCACCATGTCCTTAAGCATATTACTTTATCTTTCAACAACACCATTCCTATTGGGTAAACCCTATATAATGTACTATCGAACAACATCACATTCTTTTAGGAACAAGCTAACGGTCATAGATGTTGTTCAATAGAACTATCAAATCTGCCGTAGTATTGAACAACATGATTAGATCTAACACATTTGATACTTTTGTTGAGTTGGTTCTCAAGTTCATCTTTCTAATTTTAAACACACCTAATAACTGTGACTTTTCATAAATGAGAAACAAATAAGTGTATCTAGAAAAATTGTTTTAAAACGTTATAAAGCATTATTGACCATTCCAAGTAACTTTATGGAATTACCTAAAAATGTCTATATGTATAAATTTGAAGACTTTTGAAGTCCTGTTAGCTTCAAATCTCCTTTTATTGGTTTGTTTCCCATTTATACAATTAACATAAACATCAAAATATGTGAAATATAAAGTGTCTAAAATTTTGTCACACACATGTCATTTTATTATCCGTTTAGAGATGTAACCCAAACTCCTATGCTATAAAGTAGTCAAATTTTTACTACTCAATTTTCTTTTTAGACCCACGTACTTGATCGCAGGGATTCCTTAAATGAGGTAATTTTTTCAATTAAATAAAGGTTATCATAACTTGACAAAGAATCAAAACTAGCCAATTTTGAATTATAAAATAAACTAAATTTTTCATTATCAAATGAATAAAAATAACAAAATTTGTTCAAAGTAGAAATACAAATCAAATTTTGTCTAAAAAAAGGATACAATAAATGTCTCATTAAGATGCAAATAAAATCTAGTCTTTAACAATATCTAAATTTTCCTATGGCCTCAACTTAAACAGTCTTTCCATCGTTTACATAGATGCATCTTTCATCATCACTTGAATCTTGACAACAATGGAAACCCTTTCTTAGCACACCATGCGTGATAGTTGGTGTAATGCATTTTCTTGTGCCCTTCAACTCCACAGAAGAGACAACCAGTACCTACCGGCCCATCTGGTTTCTTTCATTGTTTCTTTTGAGGTGTTGTATCTGCAAGTTCCTTATCTTTTTTTCTTCTCTTTACCTTATTCTTGTACTTATAGATTGAAGCCATGTGAGCACACTTTGTTTGATCTTGCTTCAACCTTTCCTTTTTTAACAATGTGACATAAGCTAATTCAAAGACCAAGTCTTTTTCTGACAATTGTAGCTCACTTTAAACAGGCTAAATTTTGTAAGAAAGGTATCAAAACCAGATGCACCAGCAAGTCCTCAAGTAATTTTATTTTAAGTTTTCTCAATTTGGAAGCAAGATGAGACATCTTTATGATGTACTCCCTGATATTACCGTTATCCCTATACTTTATTGAAATTATACTTATCAAGAGTGCACCTATTTAAGCTCTTTAGTTCTTGGCAAACCTCTTTTCAATATCCGTAAGGAAATCTTTAATAATAGTTATCTTTTCAAATATTATGCCTCTAAATGCATCCAGAATGGCCTTCTTCGTAATCATCATACACATGTGATTTACTCTCTCCTATTTTTCCTTTTCCTTCTTTTATCAAAAATACTATTATATGTAAAAGGTGTTGGAGAATAAGCACTTATCAGAAGGTCCAAATCCATGATCTAAATACTATCGATAAATTATTTTACTGTGACTTGAAGTTGGTGCCATTTAGCATAGGAACAAAGTTTGTGTTAGGAGTAATATTAATAGGATTATTCATAAGTGAATCCAAAAAAAATAAAAACAAACAAAATAAACTCACATAATTGTTTTAAACCAAAACAATAAATTCAAATATAGATAAATCACATCTCAAGATACCAAACACTTTATTAATACTTTATATTTGAACAATAATATTAACTTGTAATCGATATCTTGTTGTAGTGATCAAACCTTGATAATAAGAACATACCAAATATAAAAATCTTTCTTTAGCTGAATTATTATTGACTTACAAAAATCAAATAATCATCGTGCATTTATTACCACTAGTATACATGTATCTCAAATATATATATAAAACATATTAATATTTGAATTTTAAGTTGTATAAAAAATATTTTTGAGTTCAAAATCAATTGTGAATGTCTATTAATGTCGGTCAACATTGATCAATTTTTATTGGGTCATAAAATCTATATCTTTATTTTGACTCATTAATTCAAATCTATATTTTTTTTAAGTCTATGAAAATTTTCTTTAATTTTATAAAATATTTTTGTGTTTTTTTAAATATTTATTAGCTATAAAAATAATTACTTTTGGATTTTAATACAATATATTATGTAATAATCATTAAAAAAACTTTTTCTCCAACATAAAATAAATCCTAGTTGCAATAAACCGGTAAAAAAAAAAAGCCACCGTGACTGAATCTTAAATTATACAGCATGGAAGACAAAGTAACAATTAATAAATATCTCATGCGCATCGAAAAGTGAAGCTCATCCAAATTCATATTTAAAGATAAAGTGATCATCGTAATTATTTATTTCCTTTATTTATTTTTAAAAAAATTATGAATATATATATATATATATATAATTGCCGCTTATCAAAATTCATCTTTTCTACTTACATATCAAATCTAAAATCAAATAATTACAATTATAAAATATTTTTTTATTTAAATTTATAATTTTAAAAAACAACAATAATTATTCATAAATTTAATGATTTGAAAACAACAAAATTATTATAAATCAAAAATAAATTCAAATTTTAATGATTTAACTTGAAGAATCTCTTACATGAATAGATAGTCTAATATCACTTTTAAGAATAAAACAAACTTTGATTAAAACCATCACTTAAAAACAACTTTAAATATTCATAATATATCAACAAAAATCAAAAACTCATAATCACACTTTGATTCAAACTTATTAATTAATTTTATAATTAAATAATTAGTCTTTTAAATCTATAATTTTTTTTTTAAATTTTTTCTTAATAAATAATTAGTATTTTAAATCTATAATTTTTTCTTTAATTTTTTCTTTGCTATCTATAATGATTTGAATATCAAATAAGAAAAATAATATATAAGCATCGTAACAATTATATATAGTTATTAATTATGAATATATTTAACTTATTATTAAAATAAAAATTATCTTTGTTTCTATACACATTAAAAGTGTATCATCTATTAAATATATTAAGATTAAAATTAGTTTAAACTTAACATTTTAATTTTAAATAGATTTAAACTCACATGGTAATTATATAATTATTCACTTGTAAAATCAAAGTTTAATTATATATTCAAGAAAAAAAGTGATCAGCTCGCAATCAAAGACCAAAATAATCAAACAAAACCGTACCAGGCTCGTTAGCTTTTTCTTACGCATCGAGCATTGTTTACCATCATACCCCATTCGTCGGCAGTGAAAACAAAAGAAAGGCATTTTTTTCATTGCATCACAGAATTGTTCTTCTTGAAAAAGCTAAAAATAAGTAGATATTGATTCATTGGACTTCGTTGCCATTTCTCACGGGATTTGACCTTCATTGAGTAGGTGGAGATATTTTAAAGCTTTTTAATGAAAAAGTCTTTGGCAGCCAAAATATTAGAGGAAAATTATTTCGTTACTTTCTAGCTAGCTAGTGTAATAATTGAGTATTTTTTTTTAAAATATATATCAATAATTTAGTAATGTCAGTTGTCGATAAAAAAAAAATTGAGATTGTAATGTCCGAAGATTTCAAAATGTATTTTTTAAGCCTATTATTTTACCACTATCTTTTTATTATTTTTAATAAAAATATATATATATATATATATTTATATTTTTTATCTACGTCTTGATGTAAGATAATTTTTTATCTAAATATTAATTTATAATGATTTATTTTATATTTATTTCCATTTTATTTGTATTTATTTGAAAGTTTATATACTTGTATTCAAGATCTTAAAAGTTAAAAAAATGATATTAAGATTTAATTATTTATAAAAAACATTTGATATATCAATTAAAATAATCAAAATTGTGAAACTTACTATTAAAATTCATGTTTTTTTTATATGCTAACTATATAAATTGTAACTTTGATCTTTATTTATAAATATTTAATTATCTATTAAAAAACATATTATTACATTAATTTGATATTAAATATGACGTTAAATAATAATGAAATTGGTTTTAAAAAAATAATAGGTAAAAACAAATGTATTATTAAAGTATTAAACAAGTTGTAAAAATATCATCAAAATTTATTAGGTTACGAATTAACACTTAAATATTATAAATGTTATAAAAATATCATCTTAATATAATTTATGATACTTTGGTGATATATTTGTAATAATTTTTTTATAGAAACATCGTATATATTAAATGGATAGTAACTTTGTAATGATAATTTATTACTATATTTGTAATCCGATTTAAATAATATGGTTGCAACTTTCTTAAC
The DNA here is from genome assembly GCA_033030585.1 of Hippophae rhamnoides. NCBI lineage: Eukaryota > Viridiplantae > Streptophyta > Magnoliopsida > Rosales > Elaeagnaceae > Hippophae > Hippophae rhamnoides. Next base: position 4,514,946 of record CM065431.1, read on the forward strand.
ATTTATTTGTTAATTTAAAAAAAAATCAACAATAATGAAGTTGTGAGTTCAAAATTTAATTTAAATAATTATTTCTAATTTAAACCATTAGTAATAATTTAAAATGTCCCTTTTTCTCAACGTTAATTTAAAATTAGTTTTCAACTTTTATGTATAAAAAACAAAGTTTAAATCCAAAGTTGCAAATATTTGTATGCCTAATTAATAAAAAAGAAACCAGATCCATCAGCTGATTGGCCAAGATAAACCTTAGCTTTTAATCCACTAGACGGTATGTTTATTCAATAAGTTACGGTTAATTTTACTCCTGCCATTAACATGCATTGTAAGTGCAATTGTAATACTTGTATTGAAAATTGTTACTATTTGTGGTAAATCTAAACATATATAGCCGAGAATAAACACATTAATAATTATAATCTTTTAGTACACTTCCTCCGTGATTGACATAATTATAATCTACCCCAAAATCGACGATGACATAACAAAATCTGTCGTTCCTTGTTACTAACGGTATGTTACATGTGATTGGCTCTTCTTGAACTGAGGTCATCCACATAATATAATCTTATTCTCTTAGTACCACGCCCAATGATCTTCTTGGTGAGAATATCCTGTAGAAGACAAAAGGTAGAATACATCAATACTACACAGTTAAGATCTGAAGTTACCTGACTTACAAACATTAGTTTGTTTAAAAGAGAGAGTACAAGTAATGAAATATATATGATAATTATCAGAGAAGCACAATGTTTATCATGGTATCAGAGCAAGTTAGTGTTGACTAATGAAATTACCTACTACGCTTATTTCTGTTCTCAGACCATTTGATTTCCGATTTCTGGTGTGATCATTCTGGTTTACACTTACCTTCTGTTTTTGATCTCTGATTTCTAGTGTGGCCATTCTGGTTTACTCATGAAACCGTATCAACTCTATTTTCTCGAAGAAACATGAATCATAGAGATGAACAACGCCACGCCATAGAAGTGGTTCTCGAAAAATTCAAAGTGAACGTATTTTAGAAGAGAGCCCCCTTGACGTCACTGTGTACCTTGTTTATGTGTATATTTGGCTGAAAAAAAAACTTATCAGTTGCAATATTGAAAAAAAAGGAAAAAAAGTGTTTTCATGTTTTCTGGAAATCCGAATCGAAATGAATAAAGAAGAAGAAAAGACAAAGATGACGATCTAGTATCCAGAGTCGCCATTCCTGGTCAGTGTCAATTTCGCCGTCGTGACCTCAACAGAACCCTTTAGGGGGTCATACTGATCTAGCTGCTCGTTGGAGCCATTGCAGCTTACATGCGTTTCAGGTCTATTTACTCGTTTGGGCTATTGCAGTCTCTCTACGTACCAGTCCAACCACCTTCGTGGGTAACCATACTGTTCTTCTAAGCTCAGACAAGCTTGGAGCGAGAAGGAACTGCAGAGGGCTGCGCGAAGAAAGCACTACAGAGGGTTGTGTGAAGAAAGCACTTCAAAGGAGCTGGGCGAATAAAGCACTGCAAAGGGGCTGCATGAATAGGAAAAAAAGGAATTAGGGTAACAAAATATTCTATATATACTTGGCTAGTGTACAAAGTGTGAAAAAAAGGAAAAAAATTAGATTTCATGGCAGAATCTAGAGATTTAACCACCAACTCCATATTAAATGAGTTGACTACAAAAACGATGGAAGTTCTAACTAGAGCTCAGACCACCTCACAACCTTTGCTAACTAAAGCATCGATTACTCCCATTAGTATCAAGTTGGGAGGATCTAACTATGCCTTGTGGTCCCAGGTGGTGGAGATGTATATCTCTAGCAAAGAAAAACTGGGATATATTAATGGGAATATTCCTCAACCTGCTGAAACTAACCTCTCATTTAGGAGATGACGCATTGAAAATGCCATTATCAAAGGATGGTTGATCAATTCGATGGACCCCTCCTTGATTGCAAATTTTATTCAACTCCCAATTGCAAAACAGGTTTGGGATTCTACTGTTACCACCTACTATGATGGAACAGACACGTCTCAAGTGTATGATCTTCACCGCCGAGTTACTCGTATGAAGCAGGCAGGTGGATCCATTGAAAAATACTACAATGACCTTCAAGGGTTGTGGCGAGAAATTGATTTCCGTCGTCCTAATCCAACGATGCGATCGATATACAAAAATACAACTCCATCGTACAGAAGATTGAATGTATACCTTCCTCGATAGAATTGACGACAGACTAGATAAAACTCAGAGTCACGTGTTCAATCAAACCATTCTCTACTATGGAACAAGCTCATTGGATTCATCCGCAGAGGAAGATGTCCGACAGACAAGGATGATCACCGGTGCAAATACGACACCTCGGAAGGTTATGGCTTTCAAAGTGGATCGGCGGACACCATAATCCATTGCCACCAAAAACCAGAAATTTTTTGGGTAGCAAGAAATCTAGCATGTGGAAATCCACCATCTATTGACATGAAATGTGGCCATCAGGAAACTCCAAACATACCCATGAAAACCGCAAACTACGCTGGGTATCCAAAATGGTGGAATGATCTTCAAGCACGGAAGAAACGGGAAATCACTAGGCGAGCCGCTGTGGCTACCAATAATGCATCACTATCCCTTATTCCTCAGGCCAAATCTTCATAGGATCTAGGTATTTCAAGTAAAGCATTTCACATCTCCACTCGTACTGATATGATGATTGGATTCTAGAATATGGAGCTACATATCATATGAAATTTGACCCAAAAGATCTCTCCAATACAACCCAGCTAAGACGGAGCCGTGTTGCCAATGCCAATGGGGTCACTTATCCAGTTATAAAGGTTGGAACAGTGACTTTATCTCCTTCATTATCATTATCTAATACATTACTTGTACCCTCTCTTTCAAACAGACTAATGTTTGTAAGTCAAGTCACTTCAGATTTTAACTGTGTAGTATTGATGTATTCTACCTCTTGTATTCTACACGATATTCTCACCAAGGAGATCATTGGGCGTGGTACTAAGAGAGGAGGGTTATATTATATAGATGACCTCAGTTCAGGAAGATCCAATCACATGCAACACACCGTTAGTAACAAGGGACGACATATTTGGTTATGTCATTGTCGATTTGGGCATCCATCATTTAGGTATTTAAAGCACCTACTCCCTAGTTTATTTTCAAATATCACATACTCGGATTTCAAAAGTGATACTTGTATCTTAGCAAAAATTCATAGGGTGTCTTATCAAATGTGATACTTGCATCTTAGCAAAAATTCATAGGGTTTCTTATCCTATAAGCATGAATAAAAGTATGACTTCCTTTGCTTTAGTACATTCTGATGTTTGGGGACCTTCTCCGGTCACTACGTCATTGGGTCATCATTGGTTTGTAATTTTTGTTGATGATTGTACACGAATTACATGGCTTTACCTTCTTAAACATAAAGATGAAGTATTTTCTACGTTTCACTTGTTTCACACCATGGTTCAACACAATTTTCTGAAGAAAAAAAAATTAAGATTCTCAGGTCTGATAATATAGGGGAGTATATTAATCAACAATTTTGGACATACTTGGACAACCCTGGTATTCTCCATGAAACCTCGTGTTCACAAACCCCACAATAGAATGGGACTACGGAGAGGAAGAATAAGCATATTTTAGAAACTACCCGGGCCTTACTAATCGGTGCACATATGCCTAGTAGATACTGGAGTGATGTTGTTACTATACCTGTGTATCTATTGAACCATATGCCCACAAAAACCTTACAATTTCAGACTCCATTAAAGGTACTGTATGATCATGTTCCCTTGCCTACTATTTTGATGCTTTTGCCCTGAATTTTTGGATGTGTTGCTTTTTTTCACCTCCATAAAAATCAACGAACTAAGTTGGATCCAATGATGTGTATTCTTGGGGTATGGCGTAAAAAAAAGAGATACCGATACTATGATCCTATTACTAAAAGAACCTACATTACCAATTATGTCACTTTCCTAGAATCTGAATGATTTTTCCCATCATCAGTATCTAATTACCCTCTTTAAGGGGAGAGTTATGGTGAAGAACAAAATTGGCTTGATGTTGAAGTATTAGACATTTGTAACAATCCGACATACTCAGATAATGCCAACAATATAGATGAGCCAGTACTTAGACCCAAACTTGAACTCCTAAGAACTGAATCTCCAAAAGATGTAGTGGTTGATGCACCCATCCACTCTCTAGTACCCAATGATCCTTCTGCTGAGAATACTCCCAAGGTAAGCTATCCTATCACACCTTTACAAACTAATGCTATAGATACATCTATTGGTTATGTTCTACCTTTTAGACACAATCAAGGCAAACCTCCAAATCGATACTCCCCAGAAAGAGAAGAACGAAAATCCAAGTATCCAATAGCCAATTATGTATCTACTCAAAGGTTACCAAAACCTATCATGGCATTTACACAAACACTCTCCTCATGTCAAATTCCAAGTAGCGTTGAAGAAGCCTTATCTGATCCAAAATGGGCTCAAGCTATAAAAGAAGAATTTGAGGCATTGTAGATGAATAACACATAAGTTTTAAGCAAGTTGACTCAAGGGAGGAAGATGGTAAGATACAAGTGGATTTTCTCCATTAAGTATAAAGAAGATGGGTCAATTGATCGATACAAGGTAAGGCTAGTAGCTAAATGGTATACACAGAAACATGGGATAGATTATTAGGAAACCTTCTCATCTGTGGCTAAACTAAAAACTATTAGAGTTTTGTTATCTCTTACAGCAAATTTAGATTGGACACTGCACCAACTTGACGTAAAAAATGTCTTCCTGCATGGTGATCTTGAAGAAGAGATTTACATGGATATCCTACCAAGATATACTATTACATCAGGAAAAGAAACTGTATGTAGATTACATCTAGCATTGTATGGACTAAAACAATCACCTCAAGCATGGTTTGGCAGATTGAGTTTAGCAATGAAGAAATATGGGTCTCAACAAAGCAACTTTGACTATGCTGTTTTCCTAAAACATCGGTTGGGAAAAATAATAGCCTTTATAGTTTGTGTAGACGACATGATCATTATAGGGGATGATAAAGAAGAAATCTCTATACTTCAAGAACAACTGTCAAATGAGTTTGGAATGAAGAACTTGGGAGGGCTCAAATAATTCTTAGGCATTGAGGTTACAAGATCAAAACAAGGCATATGTCTTTCCCAAAGGAAATACACTCTAGACTTACTAGCAGAGGCATGATTACTAGATTATAAACCTGTCGATATTCCAATGGTCCAAAATCATAAACTTGGAGAATATGTGGACCAAGTACCAGCAGATAAACATAGATATCAACGGTTAGTGGGAAAACTTATATATTTATCTCATACTCGATATGATATTGCTTATGCCATGAGTGTCGTGAGTCAATTCATGCACTGTCCAAGTAAAGACCATATGGATGCCGTCATGCGAATAATTCGTTTAAATAAAATCCTCTCCTGGGAAAGGACTTATGTTTTCAAAGAATGGTCAATTGGAAGTCCTTGGATATACAGATTTAGACTCGACAGGGAATATAATAACTGTATTTTATATAGTTATTTTCATCAATTTTAGTAATGATAATTGCTATGTTCTTTTAATATTTAGTTAATTTTTGTTAAATAAATAAATATTTTCCTTTTATGTGCTAAAAATACATTTTTAATAAAATTAAATAATTTGTATCGAAAATGTACTTAATTTCATATTTACGTCATAAATATAATTTATGATAATATAGTTTCTTAATTACAATTTATAAAAATCGAAAATATAATTTAAATTAAATTTGGGCTTAATTATAATTATTAAAAGTTTAAAAATTTAATTTAAAATTAGCAAATTTAATAATTTAAGAAAGTGCAAAATGTAATTTGGATTAAATTTGTGGGTCAAAATATAATTAATAAAAGTTTAATATTCTCCAGAGAAGAAGTCCACGCCAGTATTTCAAACGCGAAACGTGGACCGTCCGATCAAAGGATCAACGGATCGATTTGCGCGTGTTCATCAAGCTCTGGACCAAGGAGAATGGGCTCGGGGATCTTCCTTCGTGCGGCTCGGCGTGCTGGGCCCCACCCGTCGCGTTGTCGGCTCAAGGCCAGCTGACCTACACATTTCGCGCGATTCCCCCATGCATCGGCCGACCGTTGGATCTCTTCGAACGGTCCCGGTCTGCCGCGTGGAACCAAGTCATTGCCGGACCGAACCGTTCGTGTAGAAATCGTGTGTGACGCTGGGTTATGGTAGCCGGCGTGCATCCTCACTTTACACAAGAATCGGCCACGTGTCACTAATATTTAAGCAAATCAAAGTCCGACACGTGGCTATTTACAACGCTACACGCAAGCGCTGGATCACGCCCCGTTTCACCATTTCCTCACTTTCTCGGCACCCCCAATCCCGTGCTTCAATTTCGCGTGCCCGTTCCTTTCAAACGAACGAGATGCGACCACGTGTCCCACTATTTGTTTCCAGCAGACCGTGACGCCGACACGTGGCATGCATAAAGAATTAAAAAATGCGAATCGGCGCCCTTGTCTCACGCGTGAATTAAATAATATTTTTCGATACGAATCATACGCGTGATTTTTGTTTTTCGATAAAAAATTATTACGCTGTTTTTGATAAAAAAATAAAATAAAAATGTAATATTTTAGATGTATTTTTTTTAGCTATAAATAGGTGATGTTATGATAGTAGTTTGAGAGTTTTTTAGTTTAGAAATTTTTGTAGTGTTCGGTTTTGGATCAGAGAACACGCGAAAAGCCATTTTTTGGCTTTTGTCAGAGCCAAGCTGTGCCAAATATTTTCGTTACTTAATGTTTTAATTTTCCTTCTTCTTCTTCTAATTTTTCTCGCATATGTTGTAATTTTAATTTTTAATTAATGAAGTAATTTAATTTTTCTGCGGTTGCATTTGATCTAAATTTATGAAGCTTTGATTTTAATTATTTTTTGATGATTTATAAGATCGCTCGATTTGCTCATTCTTATTTTGTGCTTAATGCTTTTGATTATTTACTTAATTTTATCAAACGATTTGTACAAAAATAAACTCTTTAGAAAATGCATTTTTGTGTATATTGCTCAGAAATAGAATGACAATGTATGATAAAGGATAGGAATATACCCTAATTGTATGTACGCCAAATATTTGAAAACTTAGAACTTAATGAATCTTGGTGAATTTAATTCTCATGTAGATATAGTGAATTAATTTAACGAGGTGTGTTTGTATCTTGTTTCTAAGAGATGTATGAATAAAAAAGAAGTTTCCAGTTGACAAATTAAATGTACTAAAAATATAAATCAAAAGAAGATAATATGATTGGAGTGGATTAGTTTGGTGAAAAATTGCAATCCTAGAGTTCTTTTATTTTATTTTTAAAACTTTTCTTAATCAACGATTGTTTTGGATAAAATTAGAGAGATACAATTTTAGTACTCAACAAACTATAGTACAAATCCTCGTGGGAACGATACTCTACTTACAAATCTTTATTACTTGTGACCGTGTATACTTGCACGATTTCTGTGTGTTCCAAAACACCACAACAGAATATCAAGGATAGGAAATCTACTACTGGATACTTTACTTTTCTGGGAGGAAATCTTGTTACATGAAGGAGCAAGAAACAAAAGGTAGTTGCCTTGTCTAGCATTGAAGCTAAATTTCGAGGAATGGTAAAGGAAATATGTGATCTCATTTGGTTGAAAAAACTTCTAACTGAGATTGGTGTTGCTCCTAATTCTGAAAATAAACTTATTTTGTGATAACAAGACAGCCATTTCCATATTCCACAATCCATTTCAACATGATCGCACAAAACACGTTGAAGTAGACCGAAACTTCATCAAACAGAATCTTGAAGAGAAAATTAGTAAACTTCCATTTATTAAATCAGAAGATCAATTGTCTGATATACTCACAAAATCTGTGTCTGCAAAGAACTTCTACAACTCACTTGACAAGTTGGGCATAAAAGATATATATGCACCAACTTAAGGGAAAATGTTGGCATGTGTAGTGTGTAGTGGAGCAAAAAAATAGAGCTAGTGGAGCAGGGAAGTATGGGTGTGCAACACCCATGTTGACACAATGAAGTATGGGTGTGCATCACACATGTGTGCAGCACGGTTAGGACTAACGGCTCCATCTTACCAACGAGTTCATAACGTAGAAATATCAGAAGAATTATATAGAAATTTAAAATAGAAATAATATAAAATATATATAATAATTATAAAAAAAACACAAATGTTTATCAAGTTTTTTTTGTTGGTAGTTAAACACAGCATCTATCTCACACTAACAAATAAAAGACAAAAAGCAAATTGAAAATAGTATAAAAAATAATTTAACGAAAAATAATATCATATGAAATTAAAAACATAACAATAACAACGAATCAAAACATAAAAGAAAAAAAATGATAAAAATTCATATCAGAGGGGAAAGAAATAGTAAGTAAAAATAAAAATAAAAATTATATAATTATATAATTATATAAAATTAAAATAAATATATATGGGTTGCTTTGATTCTCGTAAAGTTTTAATAAATAATAACTTAATCAAGTTAATATAAATCGATTTTAGAAGAATACATATATATCTAAACCAATAAAAAATCAAAATTAAAAATGTTAAGTTTTGATTCGAATAATATGAGTTATTCTAGTAAATTTTGTATGTCTATGTAGTTAACTAGCTATAGAAGATGTCCACGGGGAGGAGGGGCGGAAGGGGCGAGCAAGGCGGTAACTATTCTCATTTAATTATTATGGCGAGAGAGTGATAATTATTTTTTTTTGTCAGAGATTTGGGTATTTTATAGGTTTTACGATTTCTTATTATTAAATAAATTAACATAAATTGAATTATCCATAAAATCTTAAATATATTTATTATATATGTAATTAATTTTAAAAAATTTAAAAATTAAATTATTTATTTCATATTTTAATAATTTTTATAATGATTTTTATCTCATATATCATGATATTATATTTTTATTATTAAAGTATTAATTTATTGACAAAAATATTATGTTTTAACAATTATTTATTTTAACTATGAAATTTTAACAAGTAATAATTTTATTTCAGAGATTTGGATATTTTATAGGTTTTGGGATTTCTTATTATTAAATAAATTAATATAAATTGAACCTTTAATAAATAAGTATCCGTGAGAAATCTGTGTTCAAGTAAGTATGGAGACACAGATTTCTTATGGTACGTCAGATCAAATTGCTGCTATCCTAGAACTGCAGAGCAAACCAATATACATTTGACACGTGTTCTAATCCCAATACCAGACTCACGCTCGTAGAGGTCGTAACCTTTGCAATAATATTGGAGGGCTACCCAATAAGAAGCCTTGTAAATAACACGTGTACTACACAGGGACCACCTTATCAATTGCAATATAAAACTTACCGTTGATCTGACCTATTTTTTTTAACATCGGACGGTAGAAAGTACACCGTTTGTTTTTTTCGGACCCCTTTTTTTCAATAAAAAGAAAATTAGGAAAGTATCTATCAACCGTAAAAAGTATATACATACCTTCTTAAATTATAGAGTACAGAGCATTACTACAAGCACGACATTAAAATAATAATTGACTTTGTCCAACGTCCTTGTTGTGAGTTTCCATTATTAGCACTAAATCATAAATAATTTATTGAGATTTAATTAATTTTTATATAAAACAGTCATATTATTTTTATATTTATTAAAGTGAAATAATTAAAAAATAAATTATAAATTAATACGTTTTAAATTTATTATATAAAAAGTTTCTTTTCCATTATACATCACAATCCAGCTCTATTTGTTCCTCTTTCCCTCCCCCAACTCAACTCATCAGATTAGATATTAAAAAATGACTTATATTTAAATTTATACATATTATAATATTATAAATTATTGAGTTTTATTACGTATCAATATTATAAAAACATAAATTATTTATCTAATTTTTAAAATAATAATAATAAATAACAACATGTAAAAAATATAAATATAAAAAAACATAAAATTAAATAATATTGTCATTTGTATTACTTGTAAATAAGTTTCCTCTCAATACCTTCATAATCTCACAACTAATAAAATATAATTTTTGGTATCTCAGTGAATTGCAACAGTGCAATAGCATATATTTTGAAGGGTGAAGTGATTTCACATCTCTTGATATTTTAATTATTTTATTTTTACCGGAAATTATCATGTAACTTTTTTTTTATAAAAATAAGATATTGTAGTTATTTTTATTAATAAAATAATTCTGAAATTAAATTTTTATCTACAAAATTATTATTTTATTTTAAAAGTTTAAAACTAAATTTGAACAATACAATATATTTTTTTTTTATCTTTTTACTATTTTTTAGAATTTTATATTTTATGAAAATTTTGGAATACTTTTATGTATCGTATTTTTCGATCCAAATACAATATTTGTAAAAAAATATGATACATAAAAGTACAAAAAAATATATAAAATTACATAAAATCTAAAATTTTAAAAATTACTTGACGATAAAATTAAAAGAAAATATTATACTATTTTAAACTATTAAAATAAAATAATAATTTTATCCTATTAAATTAACTTTTAAAATTTTTATTTTACAATTTGATTGAAGTGTTACATTTTTATAAAAAAATATGAAAATGTTTCTTATAAAAATAAAATAATTAAAATATCACACTAACATAAATAAAATTACTCTTAAATTATTTAAACCTATTTTGAATGAGTATTGAAATAATACGAACCCCAATCCATTTAATATAAATTATGTGTGTTTGGTTAACTGTTTATTAAAAAAACTATTTTTTTTATGTAATAGCTATCGAAACGGTAAGATTATAAAAATTTAACGGAATTATTATTTTTTTATATATCATTAAATTATATTTTGTCTGGTTTATTAATTTAGTGGAAAAAAAAACTAAAAATACAAAATAGTGTGTCGTGTTAGTATAGAAAAATTGTTAAATATAAAATGCTATATGCATCGTGTTAATCTATACGTCTTCTATTTTTTTTTTCTTTTTATAAAAATAATTTGTTTAAATTAATTTATTAATACAGCCTTTCTTGTTACAATAAGAGGAAACTGTTTTCCCACTAGTTGCAGCTGCGCAAAACACCATTAGTTCCAATCACAGCCAAACACCTCTAAATTTCACACCTTTTGCTTTTATAACATATACACTCTCGTTCTCTTTATTTCTTTTATCTGTACAGAGATTTTGAAGTATTGAGAGAGATTCATTTATTGAAGTTTAGGAGATTTGCTTTTCAGCTTTATGTAATTTTTCTTCTCTTTCCGGTCATTCCTTAAAGACAATTGTGATTTTCCTCTTTCTTCTCTTTTTTGTTGTTGTTGTTGTTCAAGCTTCAAGGAAAAGGAAGAAAGAACCGAACTTTACCAATTTGCAGCTTTCTCTTTCTGTTTAATTGCTTTGATTTCAGTGCCTTTGTACTATTCTAAGTTTTGGGTTTTGGGTTTTGAATTGATAGCACTTTTAGTCTCGGCTTCTTCTTCTTCTTTCTTTCTTGGGTTATTTGGAGGTGGAAGCTAAGCATTGCAGCGTCAATTCTCACTTGTAAGTTACCCTGTTATAGAATTTGAGGAGATTTTTAGTTCGTTAACTGAAATTTGATCCTGGGTCTTTTTTATTTTTACTGTAGAATTGAACGGGTATAGATCTCAATAAAAGGATTCTAGGGTTCTATCTAGGAGCTAGTGAATTGGTAATTTTCATTTTTGGAAATTAGTTTTGAAATTTAGAAAAGGTGGGTATTTTCTAGATTCCTTTGGCCATTCCTATTTGCAAAAAAGGTATTCTGATTCTTTCCAAAATGCTTCTTGATTTAACATTGATGTTATTTCAGTGAAACCTCCACTTCTACATTTTTCTCTTAAAGAGTTCCTTCCTCTCCTGCTCTGTTCATCCTCTGTTTCACAATCATGAGTCAAATCTTTTGATATTCAATCCCAACTAATCAGTTAGGTATCTTAGAAATTGTGTATTTTGTGATATGTTACTGTGAATTTGCGTTGTAAAGTAGAGAGATTGTGAAGTATAGAAATGGAAATTCTCTCCCCTGCATCTTATTTTTCTAGCTCAAATAGGCTTCTTGAAGATAGCAAGAGTACTATATGGACTGCTGCTGAGAACAAACAGTTTGAAAATGCTCTGGCTGTGTTCGACAAAGATACGCCAGACCGGTGGGACAAAGTGGCCGCTATGATCCCAGGAAAGACTGCTGTTGATGTTATGAAACATTATAAGGAATTGGAATTTGATGTTTATAATATTGAAGCTGGGCTTGTTCCAATTCCTGGCTATACCCCCTCAACATTCACATTGGATTGGGTTACTGATCATGGTTATGATGGTTTCAAACAATCTTATGGCTTTGGTGGAAAGAGGTCTTCATCAATTAGGCCTCCTGATCAAGAAAGGAAGAAGGGAATTCCATGGACTGAGGAAGAACATAAGTAAGTTTATCATTTGGAATCTTGTTTTGTATTTAGCTTGAGATGTGTAATGTTAATGTTAATTCACGTTGAGATTTTAGCAATTGGTTTAGGCTTGCTTTGAAAAGTAACCCTTTTGAGGATTGTTCTTAAAAAGCAAGAATTGTTATGAGTTCTTCATAATAGTTCTTGAATGACACGATTTTAGCGTTTGTTTGCTTGTATTTATGATAAAATGTGGCAAATTTTGTTACGTTTGTTTCATAAGCGTTTTTTTATCCTTTTACGAGTCTCGTAAGCATAAGCAAACAAACTCTTAGTCTTGCAGTAATTTTCCCGGAGTTGTTTTGACATTGTGATGGTTTTGTTTGTGTTTAGGCTCTTCCTAATGGGTTTGAAGAAATATGGCAAAGGTGATTGGAGGAACATCTCACGCAATTATGTGGTCACTAGAACACCAACACAAGTTGCTAGTCATGCTCAAAAGTACTTCATCAGACAACTATCAGGTGGGAAAGATAAGAGAAGAGCCAGCATCCATGACATAACAACTGTCCATCTCGACGACACCAAAACCTCCTCGCCGGAAAATAAAAAGCAGAATTCTCTGGACCACTTTACCATGCTCTCTCAACAGTCTCCGGCTGCTTCCATGTCGCGGACTCCTTTTCAGTGGAACCAATCAAGCATTGGAAGAGAAAGCATATTTCCTACACTTGGAAATATGTTTATGCCTAATCCTCATGGGATTGACTCATATGGACTTAAAACACAGGGTCAGAATCTGCAGAGAAATGCTGTTCATAACTCTTACTTCGGATCTCGAAATATGGGTTTTCAGATGCAATCTGCACAACACTACTCTCATGGATGATATATCAGCTGATTGTAAACTTTTAAGTCAGTTTCATTTTCCTCGTTTAGTTCAGTTCACTAGCATAAATGTATTTGTGTTTTAGTTCATAGTTTCATGTGAATATATCATTAAGAACTTTGAGTTAGTTCAATATATTTGAACATTAGATGGGACATGATTGTAGTGTTTACTTGAAGATTTGAAGTCATTGAAAGCTTCCTAGTCACAAAACTGATTCTCTCTTTCTAAATATTGTATAAAACAGTTGACTATCGTTTTAATTGATACCTTGAAAATGGTTTCATTCTGTTTAGTCGATAGATGAAATGAAATTACGAGAATGTTTCAACTAGTAGTATGGTGGATGGATAATAAAACTTATCTTCCTTGTTTAATATTACATTTTGAACCTATCAAATATCGTTTAGTCCAAAAGAAAAAAATGAAATGCAGAAAGAGAGAGAGTGAGAGAGAATATGGAATTCTAAGTTTGGTTGAAGATAAAGGTATCAATCACACAAGATAAGCATCTTCAAAGTTCTTCAACCCAATTTTGAAAGAGGTTTAACTTTAAAGGCATAACCTTTACATATTTACTTAGATGATGCCCCAAGGTTCTTGTTTTCTCTGAGTGGACTGTTTCTGATATTTCTAAGGCAGTCCTACCAGTTATGTTTAACTTATGTGCTAGGGGGATCTTTCAGCTTTATCATCACTTAGTTATTTGACTTTGCTTTGTGAATTTGGTCCATAATTCCAAAACTTTTGCTCCAAGATTAAAAAGAAAAGCTAAGCTTCTTTGATTGATGTTCCTCCTAGATTCCAAAGCAGTCCAACTTGAATGGAATCAGTTCAACTTGAACTAATCAAAATTTTCAGCACAACTGATCTTCCTTATATATATCAACTCTACGGAAAAAAAAATATAACATGAAGTCCCTTAACTTTTGAAGAGGTGCATTTTGGTCACTTTTTTTTTTAAAAGATACTTTATAAGTTCTTTACTTATTTTTAAGATTATTTCAATTTTATCATAATATATACACGTAAATATAATATACTACTATAAATAAAAGGTAAATTTTTTAACAATGAAAATAAGTAAAAATCGTTTATTTTTAAACGAAAAATAAATATTCTTTTATCGAAATTATAAATAATGTTACATGATTTTTATATGTTTAAATAATAATCGAAATAAAATAATTAAATTAAAATAAAATTAATTATTATTTTGAATTAAATAATTTACATTCAATACATCCCTTAAAATATTAAAGAATAAATTGTCTCTACACCCAAGTCGGCTATCCGCATTAATGGTTAGCTTGTTTATGTTTTTTTTTTTTTGGAGATTGTAAAAATGATTATGAACTATCAATTGCAATTAAAAAAATAAAAGTATTTATGAATTAAACCGAAAAATATTTGTAATAAATTTTTTTAAGAACATAAAACACATTGCATTTCTTAAAAAAAAAACACATTTAAAAAAAAAAGCTTTGTTTTAAAACTGTTTTAACGTGAACACAACCAACAAACACTAAATTGGATTAGAATTGAATGGATCATATCAATCTCCAATTCATTGGATTCTATTTCTATATTTGTCAAGTCACTGAGCACAATACTTGGAAATTAATTAAAAGTGATTAACTGCCTACTTTAGTTTTTTTAAAATATTGTTGGACTATTTATTTAAAAAAAAATTCGTACATTTAGAATGACATGGTTGACTAGACTTAGACTTAGACTTAGACTTAGACTTAAAACCTCAAAGCTTCAATGAATGCTGACTCAATGTGCACTTTCTTCAGTCCCCATATGCTCAAAGTGCTTTTTATTCTTCATCTAATCTTTTACATGAGAACGTTTTCTCACATCAAAAGTTATATAGTAATTCCTCTTGGACTAAGCTAATGTATTGTATTGGTAATAGATTATCTCTACCTAATTAATATAGGAAAGATAGAGTCAATGAAAAGCTTAAAAAAATAGAAATTATAAGCTAATGTATTGTATTGGTAATAGATTATCTCTACCTAATTAATATAGGAAAGAGAGAGTCAATGAAAAGGTTAAAAAAATAAAAATCTATAATTTCTCTCATTATTCTTAGTTTTGAAGTAATTTTATTTATACTTAATTAAGCACAAATTCTATTATTATATTAAATTTATAAACACAAATATTGATATTAAATCACGTACAATCTACCCATATTTATAAATTATGTTTGAATAAAAATATACTAAGAATACAATTGTAACGCTATATATAAAATTTTACTTCTTTTGTATTAATTAAATCATCATTTCAACTCATACATAATAAACAAAAAAATTCTATATTCTCACATTTTTCATGATAAAATAAGAATCTTTCTAGTTAAATATATTCATAATAGATTAAATTATAATTAATCTATATCGTAATAAATAGTATAGTATAATAGATAAAATTGATTTTAAATATTTTAATAAAATAATTTATATTTAAAATTATATATAATTTATTTTATGTTGTTTTCTTATTCATCAAAATAATTTCATTATAAATATTTATTTAAATTAATATTTAATATATTTTCTTACATTATAAAAATAAACATATATTATTTTTAACTTGAGATAAAATAAAAAAATAAAGATGTATAATTTTATAATTAAAAACGAATCAAATTAAAAGACTAATACAATTTAAACTCACACCTTAAACGTAACAATTTATACATAATTTTATAATTTTTATTATATAAAATGTGATTTAATTTTACAAACTAAATAAATAACTATATATAAATTATGCAATCACGAGTGTTTTTTATTACGTTAAAATTTAAATAAATTTAATTACGAAATCATGCATTATAATGGTTCAAAGTCATTGAGCTACATGTGATATTTTCTTTTTAATTTATATAAATAATTTTTGGTTTAAATCAATCTAACCAGATTTATTTTTGATATTCCTGATCTTGTAGCTAGGTTTGGATTTTTCAATGGTGGCATTTGGAAGACTGTTCAAGAGACACATAAGAATTGTACTTGTACTGAGAAAGAAAGAAAGAAAGAAAGAAAGAAAGAAAGTGCATAGAAGCATAATTGTTTTATGATTCTAAGTGTACGGCACACCTACCTTTACAAGTATATGTCTGGAAATATAATTATAAGAAGTCTCAAGTGTTGTCTAAATGTTTAAGATTAAACGTGTGACCCCATATCATGACAACAAACTATTAATCTATTTGTTTTAATTACCTTATTATTCTTAAAATCTTAACGTGTTGTTAAAGATTATAGTATTAATTACATATATTTCAAGATGCGCCATGAAGATTCTGTTTTAGTGGGAAATTCACCTTTCTTTCATTCTTAGATTTTTGGAACAAAGAATCTTCCTTCTCTTTGATTGTTTGCTGCTATATATTGAATTAAAGATTATTATTTAAATTAAATAAAAATAATTACTTAAATTAATATTATTTCTAATTGTATTTAAATCACCAATTAATTATTACTGTTTAATAACTTAAAAATATAATTATTAATCATTTGAACGTATTATTATATACGTCAAGTTTAATTATCGATTATAAATGCATAAATATTATAATTATTTTTTAAAAATATAAACATAAATACTTATTTATATATATAATTAATCAAATCAAGGGCTCTCTTCAAATCTCCTTTCCCTTCCCTAAAGCCTTAAATATCAGTAAAGAATTATATTCAAATATTATAAAATGTTTTACCTAAAATTTTAACATATTTTGGACCAACCTTACATTAATGTGAACATAATATTTGTGGGAGCTCTGTAGTACGGTAGTGAGGAGTTCCTATCAATTGTCATTGATGTATTTAAAAACAAAAATTTACATAAAAATTCTTCTTCTGAAAATAATAAATTCAAGTATTTAAAAATCTTATTTGTGAATAAGTAAGATTAAACAGTGGATATTTATTTTTATTATTTTGTATAAAATTGATCGACCATTGAATTAGATTGACTTAATTTCCATTCATAGTTATATAAAGTGATATTATCCTAATGAAGTTACATTCCTCTAAAAATTAAACTAGATTCTTTAAAAACCGTTTATTTTTAATTAATCAAAATTGAAGATTTTTAATTTAATTTGATGATATAATCAATTTGAATTATCTGAATTCAAACAGATTAAATTTTTTGAATGGATAAAGTTTTATTTTATTGATATTAAAATTTATTTAATAATTATTGTTATATATAAAACACTACACACACATTATTAAAATTTTAAATTGGTACATTTATAATAAAATTTATTGTTATAGTCACAACTAAAAAAATTAAGATAATATGAAGTATGTCTGGATAATTATTAAATTATTATAAATATTTAACATTTATTTTTATTTTTAAGATAAAATAATAATTTAATGTAATTATGATATATATAATATTTTAAATATAATATATTATAAAATAAAATATTTATTTATTTATAATTTAATAATAATTCGGTGTAAGTGGGATACAAAGAATTATAAAATTTGTTAATTCAAATTCCAAATGAATTATATATTTTCAATTTAAATATTAACAAATTGTATATTTATCTATACGAATATGATCCGAATATAAAATTTGTTAATTCAATAAAATACATGTACAATAAATTTGATCAATTTTTTTAGTTTAAAAATTATTTACTCATCCCTTTTAAATTAAACCACACAAAATTGTAACTCAAATTAAAGACATGTATGAGAGAAGAAGGGCGAGGTTGAAGTCTCCTTATATATCTTATGAATAAAAACTATTACCTCTTTTAAACAAAATGACAAAGGGGTAAAACCAATTTACAAGCTGTAAATAAATAAATAAATAATTACAAGCTATATAGTGTTGTGGGCCTTATATGTCGACACTATTTTGTGCTTCTTTACTTTTCTTCGTAAATGTACTATACTGATATCAAATTCACTCTATTAATCTTAAATAAGGTAAATAATAAATATATTATTAAATTATGTTGAAAATTTTAAATATATTATTCAATTTTATTAAGTAATAAAAATAATAATTATATATATATATATTAGTATTATAAATTTATAATTAAATTTTTTATTATTGATATAAATCTACCATCAATATTCTTACTAATAATATAAATATATTATCAAATTTTTTATTATTTGTACAAATTTTTTATTATTTGTACAAATTTATTATCGAAAATATAATGTAATTATAGAAAAATAACATAATGATTCATTTATATCACTAATTGTAATTAAATATTATTTATATTATTCGTTATAATTAGATAATTTATTTACAATTTTTATTATGTTTCTATCATTTAATTTATATTCTTCCTATAATTTTATAACCATTAATTTTTTTTTTTCATTTTCTTTTATCACTTTGATGCATAATGTCCCATGCAACTTGAAAAGAGAGTATATCCACTCTAACCCATTTATACTCAAATAATGAAAAATTGCGTATAATCTTGATTGGAAAAATAATTTGTAATTTTTTCGAAGATACCCTTTTTGCAAGTTGTATGAGAAAGCACTTCGTCCACTTTATTCTTATTTTGTGGAGTACCTCACACCTCAAGCAGTTGGAAGTTTAAGTTAGTTACATATAACCAACTTTTACTTTAATTCGGTAATTTTTATTACCTCTCTTTTGTCCTA
Source organism: Hippophae rhamnoides (assembly GCA_033030585.1). Lineage (NCBI taxonomy): Eukaryota > Viridiplantae > Streptophyta > Magnoliopsida > Rosales > Elaeagnaceae > Hippophae > Hippophae rhamnoides. The sequence continues at coordinate 4,534,038 of CM065431.1, forward strand.
ATTCTTATCCGCCGAGATGCTTTTTTTAGGGTATGCTTGATTCTGCTTATTGGGCACTATTGATGGTAAAAGATTGCTTCTAAAGCGAACAGAAAAAATATTTTAAGTGCTTTTAGGTTTCAAATTTTTATTTTTTATTCTTCAGAAAAAGCACAAGTTATTTCCTGAAAGTACTTCTCCTAAATTTCTTTCGGTAAAAATCGCTATTAAAAAAAGGCAAGCAAATAGGGTGAGGTTTTTTGAGTCACTTGTGTCAAATAAATACTTTAGTTAAAATGCTTTCGTAATAACATTTAATTATTAAAAATAAATCAATTTAATCACTATTTAAATAATAACATAATATTTTATAAAAGGGATTGACTCATATGTACTTAAAACACAGGGTCAGAATCTGCAGAGAAATGCTGTTCATAACTCTTACCCCACGTTTGGTTGGAGGGAATGGAATGGAATCAGAATCGATTCCTTCCATTTTGCGTGTTTGGTTGGAGGGAATAGAGGCGGAATGGAATCGACATTAAAGAGAAGGAATCACAATTCCTTCTCCCACCTTTGGTAATCATTATTCCATTCCCCTCTACACTTTTTTTTTCCAATTTTACCCTCACCTAAAATATAACCTTAAATTCAAATCACAAATTCTCAAACCCAAAATTCCAAAACCCTAAACCCTAAACCCAAAATTTCAAAACCCTAAATCCAAATCCTAAAACCCTAAACCCTAAACCTCAAATCCCTAAACCCTAAACCCTAAAACATAAATCCCAAAACCCTAAACACATAAATCCCAAATCCCTAAACCCTAAATCCTAAATTCCAAATCCTAAAACCCAAATCCCCAAATCCCTAAACCCTAAATCCCTAAATCCCTAAACCCCAAATCCCTAAACCCTAAACCTTAAAACATAAATACCAAAACCCAAAACCCTAAAACATAAATCCCAAAACCCTAAACCCCAAATTCCAAATTCCAAATCCTAAAACCACTAAAACCCAAATCCCTAATCCCTAAACCCTAAATGTTAAACCCTAAAACCCTAAACCCCAAATCTCCAAATCTCTAAACCCTAAACCTTAAAACATAAATCCCAAAACCCAAAACCCTAAACCCCAAATTCCAAATCCTAAAACCATAAACCCTAAACCTTAAACCTTAAACCTTAAAACCCTAAACCCTAAATCCAAAATTCTAAAACACTAAACTATTTTTAGAAAAATAATAATTTTAACCCTAAATCTTAACCTACAAATATAACCCCAAATCCTAAATCCCTAAACCCTAAATCACACATCCCAAACCTCAAAACCCTAAACCCTATTTAGAAAAATAATAATTTTAATAATATATTTCTTTTTAATTAAGTAATACTTATTTAGAAAAATAATGATTTCAATAATGTATTTTGTTTGACGAAAAAATAGTAATTAAATGACATTATCTGAACTTTACAGCATGTAGGGGTATTAAGGTCATTTACAGCTTTTTTCATTCCATTCCAGTGGTAAACCAAACACTATAATCCTGATTCTGAGCTTGATTCCAGTAGTCAAACCAAACAAAATTGTTTCCTTTCCATTCCATTCCATTCCGATTCCGATTCCGATTCTCATCCATTCCACGAACCAAACGCCACCTTACTTCGGATCTCGAAATATGGGTTTTCAGATGCAATCTGCACAACACTACTCTCATGGATGATATATCAACTAAACTTTTATGCATGTTTGGTCAGGAAATATAACGAAATCAGAATTGATTCCTTTTATTTTGTGTCTTTGGTTGAACGGAATGAAATCAAATTACTAAAAGAGAAGAAATCACAATTCTTTCTCTTCTACTATTTTTTTTCATAATTTCATTCCCATTTAAACTTTTTTTTTCCAATTTTACTCACTTAAAATATAAACTTAAACTCAAATCCTAAATTCTCAAACCCAAAATTCCAAAACCTTAAACCCTAAATTTCAAAACCCTAAACCCTAAATCCCTAAACCCCAAATCCCTAAACCTTAAACTCTAAAACCCTAAACCTTAAAACATAAATCTCAAAACCCAAAACCCTAAAACATAAATCCCAAAACCCTAAACCCCAAATTCCAAATCTTAAAACCCTAAACCCTAAACCTTAAACCCTAAAACCCAAATCCCCAAATCCCTAAACCCTAAACCTTAAAACATAAATCCCAAAACCCAAAACCCTAAAACATAAATCCCAAAACCCTAAACCCCAAATTCCAAATCCTAAAACCTAAATCCAAAATCTCAAATTCTAAAACCCTAAACCCATTTTAGAAAATAATAATTTTAACCCTAAACCTTATCCCACAAATATAACCCCAAATCCAAAATTCTAAAACCCTAAACCATTTTTAGAAAAATAATAATTTTAACCCTAAACCTTAACCTACAAATATAACCCCAAATCCAAAATTCTAAAACCCTAAACCATTTTTAGAAAAATAATAATTTTAACCTTAAACCTTAACCTACAAATATAACCCCAAATCCTAAATCCCTAAACCCTAAATCCCACGTCCCAAACCTCAAAATCCTAAATCCTATTTTAAAAAAATAATTTTAATAATATATTTCTTTTTAATTAAGTAATAATTATTTAGAAAAATAATGATTTTAATAATGTATTTTGTCTGACGAAATAATAATAATTAAATGACATTATTTGAACTTTACAGCATGTAGAGATATTAAGGTCAATTACAGCTTTTTTCATTCCATTTCAGTGGCAAACCAAACACTATAATCTTGCTTCCGAGCTTGATTCTAGTGATCAAACCAAACAAAATTATTTCATTTCCATTCCATTCCATTCCGATTCCGATTCTGATTGCATTCCACGAACCAAACGTCACCTTAAGTCAGTTTCATTTGCCTCGTTTAGTTCAGTTCATTAGCATAAATGTATTTGTGTTTTAGTTCATAGTTTCACGTGAATATATCATTAAGAACTTTGTGTTAGTTCAATATATTTGAACATTAGATGGGATATGATTGTTATGAAAAAGTAAACATAATAAAAAAAGTAATTTTTATTTAATTTAATTTTTTAATTTTTTTAATTGTATTAAATATATAATATTGTAATTTAAATAAATTGTAACAGAATAAATTGAAGAAAAAAATAAAATAAAAACATAAATAAATAGTTATTTGTCATTATACAGTTACTTTTTTGGTATTAAATTGTTAAAATATATATATATAATTTAAATATCATTTTTAAAATAAAAATATATGGAACTAAATTTATTGTTAATTAAAAAAAGGTTATATTACATAAATGACCTAACTTTTTAAACGAGTATTAAGATGGGGGGTCACTGATCCCATCCCAAATAGGTCGAGTTCGAAAAGGCAATGAATTGAGTGCTCATTTGCCCTTGGAATACTTATAAATCTCTAAATCTGACTGCCGAAAAAGAACATATTCCAAGGAACTCTCAGTAAAGACCATACGTGTGGAAGTGGGTTCGTTTAAGTGGTCCACAAAGATCTGAGAATAGTCTGTTGTGAGGTTTCAGATAAGAGGAATATATGAGGTCGGAAAGCATCATATTTGTAGAAAATTAGTTAATAGATTTGTCAAATAACTATTTGTATTAACTTAAATACAATTTCAATCTTCACCTGATGAAGGATAGACAAATCTATCAAAAAAAAAAAACAATTTATAACGCTAACCATCTTGAGGTAGGATAAAACGGTACACTACAAAAGAAATACAATCCATCAATATAATAATATCTTTTGATATCTTTGGGTTTTGGTTGATTTTAGAGGTGTGCTTAAACCACATGTCCAAGTGTCAGATGCAGCAAATTTTGCTCAATTTTCTATAAATTTTCACCAATTTAAAGTATCGAGTATCTACTTTCATGTCATTATCCATACGGCGTCCACTGGACAAAAATACTTCACTAAGGCTCAATATAACATAGCCTCTTACACAGCTTATCAAAGCCAAATTGATTATATATTATTCAAGAAACCATAAATTACCCAGTAGTAACAACTAACAAGCATGATAGCCCCCTCATGTACAGCTACGAGAGTTACAGTATGTTTGTTTTTGGAACCAGTGGACATGGGAATAAAGAAGAATAAGAATAGGATGACTTGCATACGAAGAAGTTTTTGGGCAACTCACAATCTACTCATGAGTTTGCAAGAAATTCACAATGTACGCTGGGACATTTGAATTTCACAATGTTACAGATTCCGCTCTTTAATTATCATATTGTGAATTTAAGTCATCCCAACCTACATTATGAATTTGTTGCATTCTTACTGTATCAAGTAATTTCTGAAAAATTTATGCCAAGGGAAAGTTTTATTTGATACCCAGCTGTTTCGGGTTATATTTATTGTTCAGGTACTTACTCTCAAGATCAATAAGTCCAATCAGCTTAAAGGTTTACCTTTATTGTATGTTAACCCAAAGCCAAAAGGGTACAAAGGGTCATATAATTTATCTCCAACATTCATTGGTAGCTGTTCAACACTTTTGAACCATGTCACAGGTAGTCGGCCTTCAAAGTCGAAATCTCCGAAAATGACATCTGTAATTCCCCTTCCTTCACTACCTGGCAACCAGGCTGCAACTAAAGCATCTATCTTCTCCAAGATCCCAGGCTCTAAAACTAATGGTCTTCCAGATATCAGAATTGCCAATGTGGGAATTCTTTCGGCAACTGCACTTATTATATCAGTTCCATTGAAGGGAATAACAAGTTTTGTATTGTCGCCTTTAAATTCTGCATACGGGTTCTCACCAACAGCCACAATTGCATAAGAGATATCTTGCCTTGTTAAGGTGTCACTTGATGGATATTGCTCGTAAATTACTTCCGTATCGTTTCCCACTGATTCTTTAATAGCATCCAAGATTGTTGTTCCTAAGATTTCATAAGTTCGATCAGTACAGAGATACAACAGCTAGCTTAAAAGATGTAAAATAAAATGGAGTTTTGTTGTCCGCAAAGCATTTGTGTTTTCTGCAAAGTAAGACTAATGAATGGAGATGAATGCTACAGGGACAATAGAAAAAAAGAAACGGGAAGCTATTTGATTCCTTATTTCACTAATGCATTTTTAAGGCTTAACAGTTTCATTCCTCCTCAAATTTTGACCACATTTAAATAGTATGATTTAATTCCCGAACTTGAAAACAATGCACATTGGTCCAATAATATGAAGATTAACACACAAATCTGTTATACATTGTTTGCCACATCAACTTACATGGGGATACTAACTCAAGTGAGCATCACATGGCTTTTAACAGAACCCGTTATGTTTACCCTAATTAACCTTGAGAAATCCAAAATTTGCACACTAATTGCTAAACTGGGACTTTATGAGTGAAATGTGAAAATTTTAGAGACTAAATCATTTTAAGCTTAAGGATCTATGTGGCATGGATGTCAAAAATTGGGGAACAATAAATAATTATTAATCTAAAAGCAAACGCACCGTAACAAAAGATGGTTTAACAATATTGTTATCTACCTCTTGAATATGAAAAATTATTTACCAGAAATCTCTCAATGATCCAAAGACAATGCAGAACTAAACAAGGGGAGATGATGACTAAGTTAGAGCCATTACAAATTAACTGAGTCTCGGCAAAGTAGATGCAATGCATAATCCATGTTATTATTTTAATGATGGGAAAAGGGAAATCTCATACATACCAATAGTGACTCTGCCACCAAGTCCATCCCAAGTACACGTCCACCCTCCACATTGATATCCAAGATCATCAGCATGTGTTCCAGCAACAAGAATCTTTTTGGCCCTTTTGTCCAGTGGAAGAAAAGGTTTTGTAAGATCCTTCCCATTTTTCAGCAGAACCATGGACTTGCGTACAGCTTCACGCGCTAGATCTCTGTGCATCTGCAACATGATTATAAAGATAAATAATTCTATTGACAGGTAAGGAATGGATTGCAATTTCTTGAGATGTAGCAAATGCTAATCTGAGAGCACTTCATTCGTATCCATCATGCCACATAAAATGATTATTGATTACTTCAAACGGTGGGAAAGAAAATAGATAAATCAAAATAAGAAATAGATACAGCTTTTGTAACTGTTGATTGGGATATCAAAATTTTCAGATGTTAAACAATATATCATATGTTGCCCATCTCCAATTAACTTAATCTTTTTGAAGAACTGAAGACTGACACAATCTAACATCTTTTTAAAACTTGAAATGTCATATGCATAAAAGGTGCTGTATTGGCTTTTCGAAATTTTTCTTATGCTAGCAAGATGTTAAGATGCTCTACAATATGACACTAATGACGTTAATAAAGAATGAAGAATAAAAGCAAAAGGTTTTACCTCAAAGAATACATAAAAGGCCAGGTGAATCATATAATCGTATTTCTATTGTAGAAGTATAAATATTAATGAATCATTAAGAAATTCTTAATCCAAGGCATTAATCACAAAACTTGGAATAGGCTTCACCATATACTGGCTCCAATTTGACATGAATAAAATGAAATTGTGTATCTTCACCAAATATGGCTCCAACAAGGCATAAATAAAGTGAAATAGAGTAGAAGCAAATGCAATATATGTGACCCTTTTTTAGAATTACCTTGGAACCAACTATATCTAGCAAAGATCTATCAGCGAAAGGATATTCAAAGATGCCAGCAACGAACTTCACCCTCAGTATTCTTTCCACAGCATCGTCAATTCTATCAATTGATACCTCCCCAGATTCTACCAGAGAAACTAATTCATTTATGAATTCTTTAAATTTAAAAGGCACCATCACCTGTATACTTCTCAATTAGACTCACAGAGACGAGAGTTAAGGAAATAATTTGAATTTTGGGAATTCATGTATACCATGTCAATTCCTGCGTTGACAGCAGAGGAAATGCATGCAGAATACTTAAAGTCAGGAGGTTGGTTTAATCGGTCTATTCCTTCCCAGTCAGAAATTACAAAACCCTGCCGAACAATATTGCTGCATAGTTACAATCTAGATGGAAGTAGTCATAGTAAGTGACCAAACCCTACCTTTGTTTTTAGACATTATTTGAAGAAGCTTCAATTTAAATCATCAATACAATGGGTATTAGGTGCTTTGAGAAGCTAATGACTTCAAAAAACAAGAATGTATATTTAATTACATCCAGATAAGATAATAGTCAACTACTCCATAGTAAAGTTGGTTTAGCAATAATGATAAGGTACTTGGGAAAGAAAAATCTGGTCCTTGTGACTTTTGAGATATACTACAGCAATCTATTGTTTCTGTCGGCTTTGCATATTCTATGGGAGAAGAAATGCAAATTATTGGAGTTGTTTACCTTAAAACCAAGCTTATCTTTCAATATCTCTGTTAGTAGATAACGGTCAGCATGCAGTTTCCGCCCATTCCAGCTGGAGTAGGATGCCATAACAGTAGAAACTCCCTGAGAAATACAGTCTACATAAGGTGACATGTGAATCCTCTCCAAGTTGTCGTATGTTGATAAGGTATTTCCCTCATTTATACCTCTATGGGTACCCCCATCTCCAACAAAATGCTTCGCACATGCGATGACATTGTTTCTGAAATCAAATAGGTGAATTTCATAAGAGTAAAGAATACAGGAGCCAAGAGCCAAAGACCTTAACCAATATGAAATAACTATCTAAGAACCAACACCAGGACATATGGTACATATTGTGTGTAACAAATAAAAACATAAAATTTCAGGAACATCAGTGACCAACTACATCATGACTAAGTTTATATTTCAGTAATGAATTAAATGTACTAATGACTCAGTTTACTATGAAATCATCGTGCTCACAGGAAATATGAATGCTAGAACAGATGAGATTTGGCATGACTGCAACAGACAGTGGAAGTGGAACAAAACAAAAATATTGCCAAATAACACCCTTGTAGTTGTACCTTCCTGCCACAAAAGGGTAGCCTCTGGGGTGATCTCGGGGTGGCTGCCCCTGCAAGCCCGAAACTATTGTTGTCATCTTCCTTACTATTTCAGTGTCTTCACTATAACTCTCGTAGCATCTTCCCCATCTGGAATCCCTGGTTACCTGTCAAAAACTCTAATTAGAAATGACAACCCATGTTAACTTCTCTTATGCGACAGAATAACTTTGATAACTTACAGCCACACAGGGAGCAAAAGTATACTGAACCCCGCTAGCCCTAACTTCGAGAGCTGTTGCAGCCCCAATTTTTTGGGCCAAATCTGCATCTCTGTAGCAGAGTAAACATAAGTTAATAAAGAGAAATTCATTCACTTGGCTCATGGGGGAACGGCAGGTTGTTCTCTGTTATGATTTATTGGTTACTGATGATTTTATTTCCCACAATGAATAGGTCAACATCCCTCTTATATCTTAAGCCGTAAAAACCAAAATCTAGATCCTAATTGTGCCATGCAAGTATCCATACATGTACACACAAATTGTCATTAAAAAAACTAGCTAGGTGCCATAGACTAGGATCGTGTAAAATAACGTGGCACCACGTACAAGGGAAAAGATACATGAGAAAAAAGAATAATTTTCTTCACTACCATTACAATCCCTGTAAAAGAGTTTCACTTATATTTGCTCATGAATATAACTTCCAATAATAAACAACAATTAAAATGGAAATAGAAGACTTATTTTAGAGAAGCTAATCCTTAAACATAAGTGATATGTGCCTAAAAAGCATACATATATTGTGATTTATCGGAATTAATTAAGAGAATTAGATTTTAATATTGTATTTTGACCTAACTATTTTATAAATTGTGTTTTGGAAATCACAAGTTATGTTTTGATGTATTTCAGGTACTTTTGGATGTTAAAAGATGAAAATGACAAAGGATCAAACAAATCCTCACAATCGTAGGTATATTGTTATATAATGGAGGATCTAAATGCAAACAAGATATATCAAGAGGGGTCAAAACATTAAATTGACAAGAATTAAGGGTGTGTCGTGGCATGAATATATGTGCATCGCATCACAAGTCTTTTGGATGGAATTTCACAGAACTAGAAACAGTCTCGTGCCGTAACATGAGTTGTGCCGTAACATGAGTTGATCGGCACTACGGCTCGCAATCCACATATGCACTTAATCTCCAAATTTTCAACACATCTCTATCCAAAGTGTTTTAGATTTGTTACATTAGTATTTTAATTGTTTTAAATCTCTACAACCCAAATCCTAATTACATTATAATTCTTTTACTATAAATATATAACTAGAGTTAACGGAGCCATAGATTGTAGATACATAAATTTACAGAAAATATTGTGATTTATCGGAATTAATTAAGAGAATTAGATTTTAATATTGTATTTTGACCTAACTATTTTATAAATTGTGTTTTGGAAATCACAAGTTATGTTTTGATGTATTTCAGGTACTTTTGGATGTTAAAAGATGAAAATAACAAAGGATCAAACAAATCCTCACAATCGTAGGTATATTGTTATATAATGGAGGATCTAAATGCAAACAAGATATATCAAGAGGGGTCAAAACATTAAATTGACAAGAATTAAGGGTGTGTCGTGGCATGAATATATGTGCATCGCATCACAAGTCTTTTGGATGGAATTTCACAGAACTAGAAACAGTCTCGTGCCGTAACATGAGTTGATCGGCACTACGGCTCGCAATCCACATATGCACTTAATCTCCAAATTTTCAACACATCTCTATCCAAAGTGTTTTAGATTTGTTACATTAGTATTTTAATTGTTTTAAATCTCTACAACCCAAATCCTAATTACATTATAATTCTTTTACTATAAATATATAACTAGAGTTAACAGAGCCATAGATTGTAGATACATAAATTTACAGAAAATATGTAGGTCTACAGAGAAATTAAAGGCTAGAGACAACATGGAATTCAAAGAGGCAATTAAAGAGTTCGAATTCAACCATTGATATTAATCATTAGTTGCTTATTATTATTATTATTATTATTATTATTATTATTATTATTATTATCATTTTTCTTCTTAGTTTTCTATTATTTTAATTATGACTCTTTTAAAATTCATACCTAGCTAATTTATGTATGTGATTGTGGTCAATTTTTAAACCCTAGACTATAATTTTAATTGATAAAATGTTACAAAGAATTTTTAAATTTAATCTTTAATTTTTTGTATTCAATTCTATGTTTAAATGTCATTACTATGCACGTATGAATTAAAATGATCGATAGTTTATTGCATGTATATATTTAATACTAATCTAAGGTGTCAATATGGTATTATTATGTAATCCTAATATTCTTATTTAAAGTGGTATCTTGTAGCTTTGTGACTGTGTGATAAGTAGTGTTGATATCTTCGTTAAAGGTAATTAAGAATTGTAATCTTGTATAGTTTAGTCATCTCTTTTTTAGAACTTAATGCATTAAATGAATAATCTAGCAAATATGTCTAGGTTATTCGTGATTTAAGTTGATTTACGATGGTATTCTAAATCAATTATACGGTAAGGAAAGGTGCATTATGAAGTCTTGTCTTAGTTGCATAAATTTTTCTAGTTAAAGTTAAGAATGTAAGGATAGTTCTAATATTGATACATGACATAGTTTGTTATATTATAGGCTAGTGGTAATGATAGTCCTATAATCACGTACTTTTCTTAATCTGTATGCTCATGTGTTTTAGTTAATGTTTATGTTTTATTTTTAGTTAAAAATAATTTTCAAAACCCCCTTTACTAATTTACTAACGAGCTAATAAATAGTAGTGGTTATTGTAGCAATCCTTGTGAGATTGTTTGGTCGTAATGTGGGCATTACCTAGGTGGATGATGCATTATCATCAAGTACAATTTTGTTTATTTTATTTATACTTATCGTTTATTTTTTTAATTGCTAAAAAAAAATTCAAATCGTGTTGCATCAACATTGTGTTCACTGCAGCACAGGGCTCTCTGATCACTTTTGGTTAAGGTTTTTTTCTAGTTGTTTTTTATTTTCTTTTATTTTGAAATTTCATTATGGTATTTAATTGAACATTTTAACTTTATAACTTTGTTAGTGATATTATTTGTGAGGTACACTTAAATTCTCGAGGCCTGTTAAAATTGATACATATGATGGACTGAGAATGTGAACATAATGTTCAGAATAACCACAATTTACCACTACAAGAAAGGTAAATTTTCCATTTTTGTCTTCTCTTTAGGTACATTGGAACATTGAAGATAATGTAGATTTTAGTTTAGATTGAAAAAAATATCTTTTATATTTTTATTAAGAGTTCAAATAAAAGTTCGTACACAATTTTTTTAAATTTTTTTATTTTTTATCAAATTTTAATTTGCTTTGTTTGTGTGTTTTGAGTCAATTTATACATCAATGATAGGAATATGATTGTGATAATTTTAATATCTAGAAGACTAAATTTTACTTCAATTAAGGAGCGATTTGAATAAGAATTGAACTTAGTATAAAATTCTTACGATTAGCGATAAGAATGATTGAGTAATCTGAATACTTAATATTGTTTCATGTGTAAATATTTTATTGACATATAAGGTCTCAATAAATTCTAAAACTTCCTTTGAAAAACACTAAGGTGAAATTATAGAATACACAATACTTAAGAAAGAATTTAAGTCATTTTTGGACCGTTTAAGCCTTTTCAAACCTAACACTTGTATGTTTATCACTATTATCCTTTTTGATCTTATATGAATTATAAAACTTTTATTTCTTTAATATGCTATAACCTACCATTTTACGAGCTAAAGAAATAGATTACCCTACCATTCTACCTTCTAAGATGATTTAAAATAAACACATGTTTGATATGAACTCTATACAAAAAAATGGTGAAAATTTCAATAAAAATTGACTACTATCCAAAATTAAAATTGAAAATAACATATTGGGGTTGTAGAAAATCAATTTTGAATGAAAAATAAAAGATGAAAGGTTAATAATACAATTTTGTATCTCTTCAGTTATAAAAAGAAGAAAAATTGAGAAAAGGGGAAAAAACATGAAAAAAGAAAAGAAAAAGAAAGAAGAAAAAACAATGCAGTGATATTTGATACAATATGAAATTGTACCCATAGTGTACTTAGCTAAGGATGTGAAAGTAAATATTGTTATTTTAAAACTTAAAATGATGGTGTTTGAATTTAATTAAGTTCTTTTTTTTTTACTCACCTTCTCATTCTTTCATAACCCTACACCTTGACTTAAAGTTATAACATTGATAAAGACCTATTGATCTAAAGTAATGTGACCATTCTATTTTAATGGAGAATAAATTGAAAAGTAAGCCTATAGAGTTTGTGATAACAATGCTTACACCATCATATTTGCATAATCTAGAGACCAAGAATTTTGTTCTATAAATGTCATACATAAAGATTATCTAGTATGAAGATTATATGTTTGTGGTTAGATGGATGTCTAAGAGTTGATCACGAAAGTAAAATTAATTTTTGAATTAATCTTTAATAAAGAGTGAAATTTAGATAATCTACATATTAAATGTTATAGGCACTCTTTGAAACAAATATATAATTGATTCGATAGTTAGCGTCTTTGTTTATTTTTTTTATTTCTTTGAGTCATTTTAATTTAATTTAGTTGTGATGTTTATGGGTATAATTACTAAAAGCCCTCACAAGACTATACTCGCCCACTATGACACCTTAAGGGTTTAAAGGCTTATTGTATATATTAAATGTAATCGTGTCAATCTACGGAAATGATTTAGTTTAGTTTAGTATAGAATTATTTATTTTCTTTTTAAGAACCTATTTGAATTGCCTATCTTACTAGAGACTAGCCATAAATTGGTTAGGAGTTATGATATGTGCCTAAAAAGCAAATAAATCTTGCGATTTATTGGAATTAAGCTTTAATATTACATTTTAACTTAAGTATTTTATAAATTGTGTTTTCAAAATCACGGAGTATGTTTTGATGTATTTCAGATACTTTTGGATGTTAAAATATGAAAATGACAAAGAACTAAACAAATCCTCATAATCAGGATATAATTGTCCTACAATGAAGAACCTAAATGCAAACATTTATACAAAATATATTAAGGAGAGATCAAAACATTAAATTGATAAAATTAAGGTTGCACCGCAGCATGAGTATATATGTGTTGTAGCATAATATCACACTGCGGCATGAATTAATGCACGTCACGGCCCACGATCCAGATATGTACTTAATCTCCAGATTTTTAGTACATCTCTATCCCAAGTATTACAGATTTGTTAGATTAACATTTAAATTGTTTTAAACCTCTACAACCCTAATCTTAATTACATTGTAATTCTTTTACTATAAATATGTAACTAGGATTAACAAAAAAAGGAAAGACAGATTGTAGACACAGAAATTTACAAAAAATATATAGGTCTATAGATAAATTATATGCTAGAGGCAATTAAAGAGTTGGAATTCAGCAATTGATATTAATTATTAGCTTCTTCTTTTTCTTAGTTTTTTATTATTTTAATTATAATTCTTTTAAAATACATGATTAGTTAATTTATTTATGCGATTGTGGGTAATTTTTAAATTCTAGACTATGATTTTAATTAATAAAATGTTATTATGAATTTTTAGATTTAATCCTTGATTTTTGATGCATTTAATTCTACGTTTAAATGTCATGATTATACATGTATGAATTAGAGTGATCAACAAGTTTATTGCATATGTATGTTTAATGCTAGCCTAAGATGTTAGTATGGCATTATTATGTAATCGTTAATATTCTTATTCAAAGTGATATATTGTTATTTTGTGACACTGTGATAAATAGGGTCGATACCTTAATTAAAGATTGCTAAGAATTGTAATCTTGTGTGATTTAGTCATCTCCTTTCTAAAACTTAATGCAATGAATAAATTATCTAAAAAATATGTATAGGTTGTTCGTGATTTAGGCTAATTTATAATGGTATTTTAAATCAATTACACAGTCAAAAATGGTGCATCATGAAATCTTGTTTAAGTTGCGTAGATTTCATAAGCTAAAGTTAAGAATTCAATAATAGTTATAATATTGATTCAATACATAATTGGTTAGATTATAAACTAGTAGTGAGGATAGTCCCATAATTTACTTCTTTTAATTTGTGTGCTCATAAATTTTAGTTAATATTTATGTTTTATTTTTAATTAAAAACACTTTTCAAAATCACATTTACTAATTTACTAACGAGCTAATAAATAATGATAATTATTATAGCAATCCTCGTGGGATCGACAACTTTTATTCTTAATTTATTTATCAATTGTACAAATTGATCACATATATTTGCGTGTTTCCAAGCATATCAATAAGTTAAAAGAAATTCCCCTTACAATTTCCACCAGCTAGTGTGATGTTATTAGTCCATTAATCAACTTCAAATGAGAACCCACCAAACCAAAGAAAGGGGACAAAACTAGAAGCAAACCTGGATGCTCCAAGACCAACATTGTGAGGGAATATAGTTGCACCATAGACATTGTTGTTCCCATGAACGGCATCAACCCCATATATCATGGGTATTCCAAGTCGTGATTCTAACGCCAACTTTTGGAAACCATCAATCATATCAGCCCAATCCGACGATAAAGCTTTTTCAAATGGAGAACTGCCACCAGCACTAAGTATACTACCTGCAAAATGTGAGGGGCATTAAGTCACTGCAGATTGGTCAGTAAGGTAACAGTCAGTGAAGGGCTATGATTTTCCAGCTCAAGGTCTGTGTTAATTGGTCAGCAAGATCAGTTCAATAGGCTACCATTGATCTGATAAGAATTGCTCACCTGTGGTATTTTTGATTAAGTCGCTGTGAAGTTTGATGTATAGCTAGGGACGGTTATGTTGGAAAAGCTATTCCAAAGATATTTTAGTATAAATAGATATCTGTGTGATCAATGTTATGAAGTGAAAATATAGTCTTGTAATAATCGTTATAACTTCCAATAGATCTTATTTATTCATTTCAGTTCATGCAATTCAATTTACTTTCTGCAATTTCATGGAGAATTCCACACAAAATAGTCCTCCAAGAATTGATTTTTAGTGTGTAAACTTAATGACCAATTGACTAACAGTAATCGAATTTAGTAAAATTGCAGTAATTGCAATAACAAAATAATAAAAGATGAGGGGATGGGTTACCAATGGCGAAGTCTCTAATGGATTCTGGGGTAGCAACACGGCGCTCGATTTGGGTCATTTGGCCGACTTTCTCTCTCAGAGTCATGCGAGAGAGAAGATCTTGAACCCGAGCTTCAATGGGTGCATTTGGGTCTCTGTATTTACAATTTTTGTCCTCTAATTTGGCCATTTCTAACTGAACTTCAAAAGCCAAAAAATTGAAAAAATGCGATGAGATAGAATGGAGGGGAGTGGAAATTGGTCACCCTCGAAATATAAAAGGAGTCTGTAGAAGAAATGTAGGTAGAAGAAATGTAGGTAGAAGACTGTAAAAGTGGGCCCGCAATTGTGACCAAATCTTACTATCCATTAATCTTCAAAATACATATCTTGTATTATTATTTTTTTATAAAATAATATGATAATATTAAATAATATATATTATTTATTTTTAATATATTAAAATAAAATAAAAAATAATAGATAATATGATACATAATATTATTTATAATTTAAATTTAATAAAAAAATATTATATTAATTTATTAAGATTACAATTTAAATAAAATTAGATAATATTATATTATGAAATTATCAACATTAACTTAAACATAAAATAAAATAAAATAAATTATTTTACATCTCATAAAAAAATATATGTTTTTTATGACAAATAGTCATTAAAGGAATGAGATTTTTTTATTTTTTTATTAATTTAAATATTATTTTTATTAATAATTTTAAATTTTTTGGTACAAATAAATTATTAAAATTTAAAAACAAAACATAAAAAAATTAAAAATCCTAGTACATATTTAAGATAATTTTCAATACCTTAATATAAAAATAATAAAAATGAGTTTAATTTATTTATTGTTTTAGTTTTGAAACACATATTTTTTAATATTTTAAAACAATTAATATATAAATATTTATTTATAATAGTAAGAAAATAATGTATTTACAAACACAATATAAATTAATAGTTAATTTTAATTAAAAATATATATAACATGTCATGTTAATGTTATGAATTATAACTTAAATTACAGCCACTTAACCGTACTACTGAATTGATTTTCATGTGCTAGTAACATTTAAAAAACTCTTAGATTTTACAAATGTGGGAGATTGAAGGGTAGTTTACTACACTTTGAAAATTTATACTCACCTTTCTATTTTTCTTTTTTTTAATCTTGTTTGACATCCATCCTTCTACAACAGTTTGAAGGATGCTTATACTAATACCTTTGGCAGTCCTCAGTTGCACTTCTACTTTCATTAACAGACTTTCCTTTCTCCTTCTCTTCCTTTACACTCATAGCTATAAGATCATTCAATTTATGGATAGTATCTTCTTTGTTTTTGCTTTGAATTCCAACATGTTTTACAGCTTCCAAATTGTCTTTGCTTTTGACTCTTTCAAGTCTTCCTTCTCACTTATGACTAGATCATTTAGTTTATGTACAGTATATTTTGTAGGCTTCATATGAGAATTTATTGGTTCATTTGTGCTTTTTATAGAATGGTTCAACTGTGTAACAATTGTCAAGATTGGATGCATGACATGAGTAGAATATGTGTTCTTATACCTTCCTTTTTTTTTTGTACATTTTAACGTCAAAAATTCAATTTCTTAAGAATATTAATCCCTATTGGGTGAGTACTTATACTCGTTAAGGGTTTAGGGTTTTAATACTTGTAAAACTTGTATTGTATTCCTTTTCTTTTAGTAGCATACCTACTATGCATGTGCAAAATTCCTCATAGTTAATCTATGATTATAACAGGAAGTAAAAAAGGTACTGTAATTCCTATTATTTTCCTATCCCAAGAATTTTTATTCCAAAACGAATGGTCTCTAAACCGAATATGCGCTAAGTCTTTTCCTTCGCTTTTATTTTCTTGGTTTAACTTATCTTCCGTCTCATTCACTGTTTGATTTAGACATGGAAACAACTTCACCTCTAGCATCCTTTATGGCTTCCAATTTTCTTCAAATTGGCTTTGTCAAGTCCCCCTCAAGTCCTTAGCTTTACCCATCGAAGGAACTATGTAGGAGTTAGGAGGAAAACTGATACGCTCTTAACTTTTGATAGCATATAGATTGATACATTTAGTGCATAATACTCACTTATGCATATATTTTACATAAGATGACAATTGGTTGATTCAAGTTGAATCCAAACCGAATCGAATTTAAAAGCATGGCGAATTGAAATGAACCGTTTTAGGTGATTTGAGGTTCGGTTTGGGTATTATCTACGGGTAAGTAACTCAAACCGTTTCCCTTTCTTGGATACTTTTTTATTTTTTTAAAATGTAAAAATAATAACTCAATACGTGACCCAACCTGATTCGAATTGGTATTACAAATGATAGGGAATTTATTGAACTATTTTGGACTCGAACGATCCGAATGGGACGGGTACCTAGAGTCACTGTCCATTGGGTCAAACTGCAATCCCTAATTTTACATATAGTTAAATAAGTTTCAAGTATTCTCTAAGTAAAAATACTTTTACCTACATCTTATTCTATATTTGGCTTTGTCATACACATTAAATATTCAGCTTTACCTTCTCTTTTCTTCTCTGTATTTAATTCGTCTTCCGTCTCACTCATTACTGCATCATTTGATGTAGATGTAGTAGCAACTTCAATTCCAACATCCTTCTTGCCTTCCAATTTTCCTTCCATTGTTAGCTTTGTCAAGTCATCAACTTTGCCTTCACTTTCTTCCCCTGCCTTCAACTTCTCATTATCTCCATTTCCACTTTTTATTGCTTCATTATTAGATTTAAATGTAGCTACAGCTTTATCAGCAGCATCTTTTATGGCTTCTAATATTCCTCCTGTAGAATAAGCATAGGTTGATGCATTTAGTACATGACACTCACCTATATGTATGTTTTGAGAATTTAATGTCAAACATGTAGTTAAATAAGTTCCAAGTATTCTAAAGTAAAGATATGTAAAAATATGTTTATTTACGTTCTATTCTATATTTGGCTTGTCATGCACATTAAGTCTTCAACTTTACCTTGGCTTTTCTTCTTTGTATTCAACTTCCCTTCCTTCTCACTCACTACAGCATCATTTGATTTAGATGTAGCAACTTCAACTTCAACATCCACTTTTCCTTCTACAGTTGGCTTTGTAGAGCCCTCAACTTTGCCTTCACTTTCTTTCTCGGTCTTCAACTTCTCATTCTCTCCATTTCCACTTTCTATTTCTTCATTAGATTTAAATGGAGCTACGACTTTATCTGCAACATATTTTATGGCTTGTAACATGCCTCCTGTAGCATAGATATACATTGATATATTTAGTGTGTGATAGTCAAATATAAATAAATTTTGAGAATAAAAAAAGTTATCTTCACCTCCACCATCCTTTTCGGTTTCTGACTTATCTTCTATAGATGGCTTTAAGTTCCTCAAGTCCTCAACTAGACTTTCACTTTCTTGTTTTGTCTTCAACTTATCATTGTCTTCCTTCTCACCATCTATTGATACATTTGGTTTAGCAGTAACTTCACCTCCAACATCTTTTTTGGTTTCCAACTTACCTTCTATAGATGGCTTTAAGTCTCTGGACTCTTCAACTATGCTTTCACTCACTTTATTTGTCTTCAACTTCTCCTTGTTTTCCTTCTCACTATCTATTGGTTCATTTGGTTTAGATACAGCAGCAACTTCAACTCCAACATCTTTTATGGTTTCCAAATTTTGTTCTGTAGTGGGCTCAACTTTGCCTTCAATTTCTTTGTCAATCTTCAACTTCTCCTTGTATTCCTTCTCACTTTCTACTGCTTCACTCAATTCACCTACAACATTGGCTCCATCTGCAACATCTTTTTCAGCTTCTATATTTCCTTCTGTTACTGGCTTATTCAAGCCCTTTAACCCCTCAACTTTACTTTCACATTTTAACATTTTCTCTAACTTCTCCTTGTCTTCCTTCTCACCCTCTATTGCACGATTTGTGTTACTCACACCTTCCAAGAACTTGCTTATAGAATTTGGTGGTTCCAGAGTATGTTGTAAAGATGGTTTTGTCCAGGCATTGTCTTCATCTCCATCACCTTTTCTTGCTTCCAAGTTACCTTCCATAGTTGGTTTTATTTGGTATGTCAAATTCACGTCAACTTCAGCTTTACTTTCTTTTTCAGTCATCAACTTTTCCTCCTCTTCCTTGTCCCTTACTCCTGGGACATTAGCTTTTGGTATGGAAACTTCAGGGGATTCGAATGGAGAATTTTCTGGTTCCTGTATGATTTTCACAAAATCAGCACATTAGTTAAATTAAAATTTTACATCAAATTAGGTTTTCTTCAAGAATAATTACACATGCTTGTTTGGTGGGTTTTAACATCTGATAGCTCATATAAACCTTGAACATGATATATCCGGTCATACTGACAGGGAAAAAAAGTACCTAGTCATGAAAATTGGTAGTCATTCAGATAAAATAATCATAGGATCTTAAGGCTAACTCGGCACGGCAAAACAATAAAAGAGATTATGACTTACAACTGAGTTATTATAACATCAATAACTCTACTTGATAGCCTTGCCAAACAAGAAATACCAAAAAATAATCACTTGATAAACAATGACTTTCGAATAAAAATGTGTATGTGTTCATGTGTGATGTGAGTTTTTGTTTGGGAATCAAGTATAGTTTTACAGACGTTGGTAGGCATATATTGTTCAAGAATGAAGCTCTCTCTTAGACATTAATGAAACTAACCAGTTAAAAAATTATTCTCATTTTAAAGTAATAGGAAGAATCAAGCATTAAAAATCAAATTTTCACTTTTTTCAGCCAGAAAACATAGATAATAGTCATTTTTACCAACCTGCCACTTCTCAAAACCATCATGACTCAACCTTTGATCTGTTGAGTTACTTTCCACAATGCCTTGGACATTGAATTTTTGGACATCTGTTTGCATCTTTTGATTGGAATCTGACGAGTAAAGCTTATCATTCAATGGATTTTTGTGTACTATAGACATTGGAGACAGTGTTAAACTTGATCTATTAAGGACTTCCACAACCAACTTATGAACAGCCCCAGCAATGGGATCAACAGAATTTCGGATTACACCAGCAACTCCTTCCTGACTAGCTAGCTCATTTGTTCTATCATGAACTAATTTCATGCTGTCTTTTTCCTCCATTGGTTTTGACATGTTTGTAGTACCCTTTTGTTCCATTGACTTTTCATTGTCTTGTTTAAGTTCCAAAGTCCTATTGCCCTTTCTCGATCCTTCAAAATCCTCTTGCTGATTCTCAGCAGGTTTCTCAGAACTACCCTCAATGTGCATGCCAGGTTCTAGTTTTGGCAAATTATCTGCAACTTCTAGCTCAGTTATTGTTTGTACTCCACCAGATTCGATTGAAGGATCAAATGGGTCCTGTTAAGCCATGCCGATAAATAGAAAATCACGTTTTCAGCTAATAGAAGCAACTAAATTTATAGGAAAAGAAGATACAAATAAAGATTATATTATCATATCTCAAATAGAATAAGAATTATTATTTCTCCATTGTTAGGGGACTTTTTCTGTGAGATTGATGGTCACTCATATCTAACCACTCAAAACCTCCTATTTCAAGCAATATAAGTAAATATAACTAACCTTGGTATTCCCATGGGGAACTTCATGTAAAGGATGGGTCTCCAAATTCTCCAAAGAATGAGAAACTCTTACACCTTGAACTTCATCAGTGTCAGTTTCACCATCAAAACTAGTAGGTGAATTGTTGCCTGTGATTGTGTATGCAGGTGAACCAGTTTCTGAAACCTCCACTTGCAGATCAGAAGCTATGGATTGTGTACGTGTATGTGTTCCCTTCTCTCTCTTTTCAATTAAGGTAGAGTCAGAATCATACATGGGATCAGTTGGACTCTTCCTTTTGGAAAATAAAAAGGTGAAAGTTTCTGCAGCAAGTGCTACTGTTGATTCCAGACTTTTTGAATCTTCAGTGTTACTACCACTGAAATAATGTTCATTCATATCAGATGAAGATGAAATTGATTTGTGAGGAACATCATCGATTACACATTGCTCCATAAAGTTAGAAATCTCCATGTCGCTTTCATCACTAACATCAGACTTATCATTTTTATTTTCTGCATCCCCTTCATGTTTGAATATTGTTGAACTTACTTCATCTGTGGGAAGTTCTGATCCAATTTCAATTCTAGATCTTCCTGTGCGAATTTCTGACAACAAATTTTCAATATACTTATAATGACCTCCATTATCTACAAGGGTGGCATAATATACCAAGAACCAACTAAGCTTTTAAGAAATATCCACCCCATGTATCTTTTAAATACTAAAGAAACAAATTAAAACTCATATTTAAACAAATAATGGTGCAAGTGAAGAAAACGTGAAAATATAATATCCATCTCAATTGTCTTACCTGATGGTCTTTTAAACTTAGAGTAATCGGTGCCCTCTCTTTTTTCTGCCGCAAAAGGTCCAAAACTGAAGCTCTCATGCCTACAAAATTGAATATCCTTTTGATGAATTGCTGAGAACTCTTGTTGGAAACTATCAGCCATGAGATTTGGCTTTTCTTCATGTGGTTCATATGGAAGATCAAATGGGTTTTGGTTTGGTAATAAAATGGACGGAGCTGAACCGGGTACGTGCAATCCACCATTGTCTATGGCATCGTTTGGAATAAAATCAGGCATATTTTTTGCAATAATGATGGGAGCAATTTGACATGAAGAATTTTCTAACTTATTAATATCATTCTCAATCTGCATTTTGGATGACTTTCTAGCTCTTCTTCTAGCAATTAGAATCTCTAATCTCTTGTTTCTTTCTATCTCAGAAAGACCAAGATCTACAATGTTCTTCTGATCATCCTCTGTCCACTCAACAACCTTATTCCCATCTTCTTGTACCACTTCTTCCTCGTCCTCCTCCTCTTCGGCTTCTTTTAAGACATCGACACTACATGCAGTTTCTAACTTCAATTTTGGTTCCTTAAAGCCGTCACTTGTCAAGAGATCAGGCTTTGAAGAGACAAAATCGTCTTCATCAGCTTGGCCATTTCTACCCATCAAATCATCACCAGAAATTACCAATGACACCATGTCTTTTTCCCTATTACCAACTTGTATTTCTCCTTCTTTTTCATTCTCTGAGACATTTCTTCGAACACCTTGTGAGTGTGAATACGAGCTAACATTTCTATCAACATTAACATCATCCTTAACAAACCCATGAGAATTATGATCATTCTTTTTCTCGTATCCTTTGATACATTGAGAGGTGGTTGGCTTAGATCTCAGAAAAAACCCAAGAGAAATGGCAGTGCATAGAAATAGTGGAAAAAAGAAAATGATAACATTGAAAAATACATATAAAAATAAGAAGAAAATCAAAATACCAGAAACGTATGGATACTTTTGTGCACATCTATAACTACTATTTCCCACAAATTTAAAACATACCCATACACAAACTAGTACATCCTCTGCATCAAAACCCATCCTTTTTCAAATAACAAAGGATAGATATCAAAAGACAAAACATAAAATCAAATTTACAATAAGCTAATGTCAAGAATAGGGACAGCAGTGAAATGAATAACTTCAATCATACTTTCAGTAATAAATCAAAATGGTAGTTTGTATAAAATAAAACTAGAGTATCACAATTAGGTACAAAATTCCAGATGCCCAAATGAACTTTTTGATAGAATAGTGTAAAAAAAATGTGGGAGAGAAAATGGAATAAAGAAAGTGTACCCACAAACCATGAAATATCAAAATCTTCATTGAAGGTTTAGATTTGGGTTTTCTGTATTTAGGAATGTTATTGCTTGGTTGAAATGGTGCTTTGAGATCCATTGCTTTAGGACTATATATCACTGTTCATTCTCCTTTATTCATGGGGCAATGAGGACAAAATAGCATACAAGTGTGGCCGTTGGTATTACACTGATTAACATGACCTTGCCATTTTTTCATTATCCATACATTTTTTGTAATGCACACTTAAGTAAATTTTTTTTTATTAACTAAATAATGAAAAAAATTATAAGGGTGGGATTGAAAGATGATGAATGTAAAAAACTACAATACCTGGAGCACAAAATAATTCTTCATTATCATTACCTTTATTGCCCTTTATTTGCATTCTAGAAATTGATTGCAACATTAGAAAGTAAATTTTTTTCTAAGAATTATAAAAAAAATACTATAAGTAAAACGTATAATTACAAAAATAATAACATGATATTATTGAAAGGGTTAAATTAAACAATGATCAATAATAAAATGATCTAAATAATCATTTTTCAATTAAAACTTTTTTAATTGAATCGTGTTCAAAATTAAATGATATATTAAATTTTTTTAATAGTTAAAATCTATAAATTTGATATAATAAATGTTATTTTTATAATTATAAATTTAAAAAATATTATTTTTATTTCTTTTCAATTTTTAAAAAAAAAAACAAACGATGACATGATAAAAAATGAAAAACCAACGAGAGTAAAACTTTTGTTTAGAAAAACATGAAAACATAATTGGAAAATTTTAAAAAAATAATACAAATAAAATTTATAATATTAAAAAAATTATTTTAATAATATTAAATATTAAATAGATCTAAATGGTAAAAATTCAATTTAAACATTATTTAATTAAACGGATTTTAATGTTAAACTACGTTTTAAATTTTTTCTATTAGTAAAAATATATAAATTAATCATATATTATAATATTTTTATAGTTACAATTTTTAAATATAATATTTTTATTATTTTTTCTACGTGGTTTTGTACTTTGGTTGTTTACGTGTATAATGTATAATAATAAATTTAAAAAATTAATAATTATTATTTTAAATAATTTTATCACATAATACACTAAATATTTATAAATTTATATTTCATTGATATTTTTATTAAGATGGAACTAAAAATTGAACATAATAACTTAATCATTATTTAAAATAAATATAAATAAAAAATCTTCCTTTAAATTTAAGAAAACAATAAACATCAACAAAATATATTCAAATCTATTTTTGTCGTGTTAATTATTTTAATTATATTTTCATTATTTCTTTCTTTTTTAAGAAAAAATATAGATTTAATTTCATAATTATTATAAAATACATATTTTAATTTTATAATTATTAAGTTAAAATAATTAAGTCCCGTTATTTAATAAAAATAATCAAATTAATTCAGTTAATATAACATCATCGAAATTAAAATGTTATACATAACAAAAAATGTATTTTTTACCACATATTTAATTAATTAAAATTAACTTAATAATTTTAAGATACAGTAAATAAAAAAATCCGAAAAAAATAATCATAAATAATACTTATTTTTCTCACTGTACAAGAAAAAACCTTTGAATTGAAAATTTGATAAATTTTAATTTTCATTTGGTATCAAAATTGTTAACTTTATCCGATATTCATAATTATCTCACATGTATTTTTCTATTTTATTTAGACGATAAATTATAATTTAAATTTATTTAATTTTTTTATTAAATAATTAATATCAATTAAATCCATAATAATAAAATTAAATTACTCATTTTAAAAAATAATGTGAATAATTTCACCCCTGTATCCTTTTTAATCTAAAAATCTCAATCATATTTCTCGTTAAGTGAAATCTTCTTCATGAATACTTACTTATACATGATTTTGTTATTATTCTTTCTTAATATATATATTTTATAATTTAAAATGTTGTATAAATCACTTTATTAACATTTTATTATATTTATATTATATTTATAATTTTAATATAACATATTTATTATTTAGCTTACGTATAATTTTTAATTTTTTACTAAAGCTTAAAAATAATTAATGTACAATATAATATTTTTTTTATAAAATAATTTGTCATCCTATCGAAAAGGAGTCTTTTACGCCACTACATTTCTCTTGTTCTTGCTCTTGTTACAAAATATTATAGGTTTCTGGCCAAAACTTAATCATAGCACTCCTACTATAATATAAACTCTCGTTTTTATTTTTTATTTTTTGTGTAAACTTGAGTATAACCATGCATGAAAATATTAATATTGATAGAAATATATATGCTTTAATTTTATAGGATATTATTGAAATCGATTGATGTATAAAAAAATTATAAAAATTATGAAATTGTGAAATATTTCATAAAATTTTAATAAATATTAAAATAAACAATAATAAACTAGTTTAATAAATTTTATCATTTAAATGACATATTTATAACATATATAACATACATATTATACATATAATAATAATAA
This sequence comes from Hippophae rhamnoides, assembly GCA_033030585.1. NCBI lineage: Eukaryota > Viridiplantae > Streptophyta > Magnoliopsida > Rosales > Elaeagnaceae > Hippophae > Hippophae rhamnoides. Next base: position 4,559,518 of record CM065431.1, read on the forward strand.
TAATGAAACATAATTTAATTTTTTATTTAATAGAATAAATATATGTTATATGATACAACTTACATATATTAAATTATATACAATATAAATATATATAAATATTTAATTAAAACAATTTTGTTTAGTTATCTCAATTCTTAGAATTGTGAAAACATCAACATAAGTATAGAGATAATAATCATATCATTAAGTAATAATAATCTTACTTGTAGTTATCCGTATCTCATGTATATAGGATGATTGATCTCTCCGAATTCATATAAATAAAATTTAAAATTAATTCAATTTCGATAATATAAAAGATATTTATTCCAAAATAAATGTCAATGTTGTCCGATTGAAAGTCATCATGTTTAGTTTTAAAATCAATTAAGTAATGTATATATTGTGCATTTAAATAATCACAATTACTAGTAAAGTCATCATGTTTAGTTTTAAAATCAATTAAGTAATGTATATATTGTGCATTTAAATAATCACAATTACTAATAGTAATGTTGGTAGAAGAAAAATCATTAGATAGAGAATTCTAGTAATAGCCATTTGTAGTTGCAAAAGATAATATTAGAAAAGAGAAAATAGTTTATTTTGTTTAGAATTATTGTTTAGAGTTCTATTAAAATAATAACTTATTTTGTTTCTTATATATTACTAGAGTCCTATATAGAAATCTTTATTTAAAGTTTTTTTTGTGTATTACTAGAGAGTCCCACATTCAAACTTTATGAACTATTATAGAGACTTTTCTATTATAAATAACTAAGTTTTGTATTTATACAAGATATTTTAAAAAAGAATCAACTTAGTAATATTAAAGAAGTTATCTTCTTTATTTTTTTTTCTCTTATTCTTAATTGTTAGGAATAACTCTTCTTTCTTCCATTTAGAAATTGAAGTCCTCTTATTTATAAGTAAATTAATATCTTTATGCTAGTATTATTCTAGAGTGTTTGTCTAAAGATAGATAACATAGTTAAGCTTGTATTATTCTAGATTTACTAAAGTGATTGCTTAATAGTTTTTTTGTGTTTGTTTCATAACGTAAATACGAGAACCTCTTATAAAAAAGTGAGTCTTACTAGTCTAAACTTTGCTCATATATTTCTTATTTCCTAAATACTTCTATATTATTGGTGCATCCTTGCTTCCGTTCTAGATCAGGTGATATTAGATCGAGGTTCACGTGGATCCAATGGAGCATAATAAAAGTATTTCATGAAAAGAATTTCAAGAATTTATTCAAAAGGTTAATCAATTCTTAATAAACTATTTGTATCATTTATTCGACCAAAATATGAATCAAGCTCTTATTTAAAGAGATTATGGAAAAACTCAAAATCAAGATCTTGCTCGAGTAGAAAAGATGAACCAATACAACATTAAATATAAGCTGTCAAAAAAGAAAACTCACCTAAAGCTTTAAAAGTTGAAGAATAATCTTTTGAAAAAAAAAGACTTATGCGATAGTTTTGGTTGAAGACAAAAATGATCATATTATTGAAGCCAACAAATCTATGTTAAAGATCATACAAATTTAGAAGGAAGAATTTGAAGAAGAAATATCCATACAAGGTGAGTTAGTCTCAGATCTTGAAATTCTTCATAAAAAAATATTTAAATATCATGGAACTTGTAGAAGTTCTTGAATTTAAAGAATCAAGTGATGTCACTACTTTTAAATACAATCAATTATTTGATATAACAACAAATTATTTTCCAAAACAACAAGAATTTTCAAATAATCTTCAAGATACCAAGTCGTATTTCATTATTTCCAAACTTGTTGAAAATATTAATTTAAAAGGTGAGCATATAAACAATATTTGGCTAATATTGTTCAAGGAAGTGGAACAACAAGAAAAATCAGTTTTGAAAATCCATGAATTCTACAAGTATTATCATCCTCATTTGAAGAAAACTCGATGACAAGTTTTAAATAAATGTAGAGGAATAATACGAGACAATATTAAAAAAGAGAAAGTAATTTATTTTATTTAGAATTCTATTAAAGTAATAGCTTATTTTGTTTAGAATTATATTTCTTATGTATTACAAAAGTCCTACATAGAAATCTTTATTTAGAGTTCTTTTGTGTGTGTATAGTTAGAGTCACACATAAAAAATAAGACATCTTAGAAAATAACTAACTTAGTAATATTAAAAAAGTTATTTTTTTCTCTTATTCTTAATTTTTAAGAATAACTCTTATTTCTTTTGTTTTGAAGTTAAAGTCATCTTATTCATGAGATATAGAAATATTTTTAGGCTAGTCCTACTCTAGAGTTGCTAAAATACTCGTCTAAAAATAGATAACATAGTTAAACTTGTCCTATTTTAAATTTGTTAGAGTATTTTCCTAGATAATAATTTTATTGTGTTTTTTCCATAACACAAATACAAGAGCCTATTGTCAGAGAGTGAGTCTAGTAAGTCTAAACTTTGCTCATATCTTTCTTATTTCCTAAGTGCTTTCATATTATTGGTGCGTTCGTGATTTCATCCTACATCATTGCATGTCCTTTTCCATGTTTTCTCATGTAATTTTTTCTATAGGCTCCGATACCTAGATTAATAGCTCTATACTTGTGATCTTCATATTAAGTAGTATGTGCAAAGTATTCCTCACATGTGAATAGGCTAAGATGTTCCATCATTCTTTGCTCTCGTATTACTGTAAAGCACCACCCTCACCACCATCATCACCATCGTCATCGTCATCGTCATTTCCTTGCTCATCATCATCATCTTATTCTTCACTTCATGATAGGGTTATGAAGCTATTGCATCCAGGAGAAATTGATCCTACACTAGATCCTCGACCTAAACCCTACATTAAAACTTCAAAGAAATCCTTACTAGTGATGTCATCACTTTGTACTTCTTCTATCATTACTCTATCAACATCAATACCAATATTACGAGCTTCTTTAGCAATTTTTAGATTTGGGTTCCCTTCTTCATCATCAAGAAAAATTGGCTTGAGTCATTAATATAGTTTATTGTTTTCTTCATATCTTGCTTTCGTAACAATATCTAACAAATCAAGAAAATCAATTTCGAAAATATTTTCCTCTTGAGCTTCTATCTCTCTTACTTATAACTTTATATTATAGAAGTAAAATACAAGTTGTTCCAATAAGCAAGTATGTTGCATTGCTTTGTGAGTATAAGGGAAAATGTATTCCAATTTCATTCACATGCTTAAGATAATGTAGTTTGTGAAAGGATTCGTATGGAAAGTTTTTTTCAATGTAAATGCACTATTCCTATACATCACCCATCAATCAATTAAAATATAGTAAACAAATTAAATTGCATTTAAAGCTCATTGAATGAAATCAAGTAAATTATAAAATGAAATTATTAAACCTAGAGTCCTTATTATCCTTCATGGAATGGTTTCTCTGTCTACAATTTTTTTTTTGTATCTTTGAAATATATCATTTATAATAGAATTGATTAGAAAAAAATTATCAATTATAAAAAATCATTTTATCATATAAAAATTTAAATATATTTTTAATAAAATATTACATATTTCATTCTTATTCTTTACAAATTTGAGATACTCTATTATAGTTTGAAATTAATTTATAAAACAATATATTAATAACATCAATATTATTTAGATCCTCACCAACATCACTTCTATATTAATACTTAGGATATAAATTAATATATTAATGTAATTAATATTAATAAAACACTACATATACAAATATACTTACTAAAGTAATATACTAATTACTATTACATCCAGTAGCATCAATGTATGATAAACTATGATATCGCATCGATTATTTATAATATCAACAACCTACTTTATTTTCTTCTGGTTGAATAATGCATCTTTTGCATGATTTATTAACTCATAGACAAGCATTGTAGGAAAAACTTCAGAATTCATTGCAAGTAAAGTTATGTATGATAGCTTATAAATATTAACAACATATATAATAGTAATCTAAAATGAATGGTCTAAAACTAAACTTTTAATCATTTTTTTAGTTTTGGATCTGCTTAGTTGATAGTTATCTTACTCATTATTCATGTATAATTATTTAAGTGTCACTTTTTTCTTATAGAGCGAGTAACATTATGACGTACTAAATCTCATTTATATTAATCTCGCATTTTCTCAAGCAACCAACCATAATTATAAATTTAATTTGTCAAATTCTTTTTTTTATGACCTTTGTAATATATTTTTTCTTTTTAATATCTTCAAACATTAAATCAATGCAATATGTATCACATGATGTCCAAAACATCTTATACTTGTTATTATTTTGTTTCTAACCTTTACAAACATAAAACGGTGTTTGTCACCACTTTCCAACATCTTTAATAGCATTAATGAATAACTTTCCAATTTATTTATCGTGCTTGATATTGTTGAAAGTATTTACCAATTTTAAAAACACAATAATCCCTTTTGAGTAAAACATGAAATTTATGATGGACAACGTCCAACCATCAGACACAATAGTACACCCATATGTTTTTATTACTTTTCTTTGTAAATATTATCAAAAAAATTTGTATTTTCATGTCAAGTATTTATTTTTAATCTAATATGGTGTTGGAGGTTTTACTCCTTGTCGTATAAGAAAAATATTTTAAATTATAGTTTTACATAATATTAATAATTATTATTTCCATACATTTATTAATTATTATAAACATTTTAAGTTAAGAAAGCTATCTACGTTAATTAATTATCACCTTTATAATAAACTAAAAATTAATGAAAATAAGTTTAAAACATATATTTTTTTTGTTAAAGAATAACATTTTATTAATAATATGTAACATTCATTAAAAATAATTAAGGTTTGCTTGTTGAACACCAATTATGATGTTTTTAAAGTAATGGAAAAAAGCCTTATTTAGAGCCATATTCTCATAAATAAAGAACCTAGTAATGAAAGGACATATTTTTTTGAATATTACCTCCAAACATACTTTTTTTTCTTTTTTATTTTACACCTTCAAATTTATAAGAAGATGTGGCTGTTGGTTGTGGCTCTCTTACAAATATATTACGTCGAAGTGGAGTAGTTTATTGGCTACTTTCATCGAGTTTTAAACTACTACTTTTTTATATTGAATACCTTTTCACCTTTGTTTTTTTTTTCCTTTTTTTCATTATATCGCATTTGATAGAGAAATTTCGGTTTGATAATCCTCCATTTCATTAGGAGTCATATAAGTATCAACATCAATTTCATCATCATCATCACCTGTTTCATTTTGTTGATGACCAAGTTTTCCCCTTTAACTCTTGTCTTGTGATCTCTCCTATGACATTTTTTTTCATTTTAATTGTTGACTTTTTAATAATTGTTTCATGAACTTCTTGCTTCACTTTTTTTAATAATAATTTAAAGTTTTTCTTTGAATCTAAGGTAGTTAAATGATATTTAAAACGTGTAATTTCATCACTTTATATTACAAGATTACAATATTTGTATATTGTACCATTTTTATTTCATAAAATTAGAAGAGTATGCCTCTAAGTTGGAACCCTAATATTTTCTTCTAAATTGTTAATTGCTATAAATAAATAGATGTTTTTATAATTATATAAATGATAATTTAATCGTTGCTTTAAATTTTTAATTATCATAAACAAGATGACATTATTATATTGGTGATATTGTAATTCATTAATGTAATATTTAACATTACTTTTTATAAACACATTAAAATGTGTTTTCATGTCTAACACTACCTTTTATAAAGGGGTTTGATATTACACATGTATTTATATTTTAAAATTCATACTTCTTTTTTACTTGTATCATATAAGAGTTTTAATTTAGTATCCATATTTCGTAAATAGTTTTAAAATTTTTAAAAATGAATAATGCATACATTTTATTTGGGATTTTAGCTTTGTGTAGAAATTCATGGTCTAACTTCACCTCAAAATATGCCTTTTTAAGAGAAGGATTGCTAGAGACTTATAAATACATCGTGTTAAATTTGGGTCTAACTCCGTCTCAAAACCCAGGTTATGAGATGGAGTTAGACCCAAATTTAACACACCGGAGGCATGATATCTGGTCAATATGAGACTTAAGGTTTCCTTAATAACCCTCATTTACATCGGTTATGATATGAGATGGAGTTAGACCCAAATTTAACACAGCGGAGGCATGATATCTGGTCAATATGAGACTTAAGGTTTCCTTAATAACCCTCATTTACATCGGTTATGATTGAGGTACCGACGGGTAAGGGTGAGAGTGTTGCAAAGTGGTTCTAGAAGATTGTTAGAGAACCAATCTCTAATACCATGTAGAAATCCATGGCCTAACTCCACCTTAATAGATGTCTTTTTAAGGGAAGGATTGTCAATGACTTATAAGTGCAATAAAGGCATGATATCTGATCGGTGTGAGACTTAAAATTTCCTTAACACCTTGTACTACTCACATGACAAAAGAAGAAGGGTATTTTCATTATTTTATACCCCTATAAGCTCATTCTTAAAAGATAATCACTTGAAAAATTAGTATTCTATAAGTACTACAAATATTTGGTCAAGTTTGAAAGGTAAAACAGGAAGAAAGTAGAGAATCAAAACATCAAAAGGTATCTACTTTTCATCAAGGTTGTATTTGAAGATTGTCTAGGAATTTAATCATAAGTGATGATAGATGGAGAAAAGACGTGGGGGAAAGAAGTAATTTCATGCAGTAAAATTTATTGATAAATCCCTAAACTCATTGCATCAATCTCTTTCAACGACTAATGACAACTGTTTTTCACTAATAGTTTATTTCAATTAAAATTATGTTCTCGTGCCTTTTAAGATCAATGTCCTTAAATTTTGGACACCTACCTACAAATACATAATAATCAGAGTGAGGATTTCATAACCATAAATATAGAATAGACAGAAGTTAATTTCAAAAAAATAATTTTACGAGACATTTTGATGTTGAATTTTGTTTCAGATCGAATGGAACCTAAAACCCATAAAGAAACAAGAATATAAACAAAGAGAGTAAGATACAAAAGGTGGCCATAAATAGAAATGAAAAGCAAAAAAATGATGAAATTACCCCTTCTTTATGTCATGTGATTAGCACAAAGCTAAAATTCTAAATAAAAAATGTGTATTGTTTATTTTTGTAAATTTTAGAACTATTTACAAAACATAAATAATAAATTAAAACTCTTTTAAAACATTGGTAAAATGGGTGTTTCAAACTATGGGAACCTGTGTGGTACCAAGCTCTTTATAAAGAAATTAAAATATGTTGTCGCTCTTCTTTTTTGCTACCTTTTGAATATAAGAAATTATTTATTGCTTTTAGAGTAAATGATTATGTGATATTACAAGTCAATAAAATACAATATTATTGTAATTATTTTTTTGAAAAACAGAAGTATTAATACTTGATAAAGAGAATAAATGATATGATTGATTAAAAATATACTTCAAAAAATAATTAACAAAAAAAAAAACCAAGGAAACTATTGGACAAACAAGTTAATAAAAAATAATGTATAAAATTAGATTAGAATTGCATAAGCATAAAAACTATTATAAATACAAAATTTAAATGGAGTAAAGTATTGACTGAGGCCCATTTTTTCTCTTATCGTGTGTGTACGAGAAATTTAAAAACTTATCTCTCATAATATAATAATTAATTAGAAACAAAATTCTACCACAATTTGCTACCTTAAAGAACTAAAGTGTCTGAACTACATTAAATATAACCTAACTCTAGATTGAGAATACAAATTGACAAATGTTTTTTCTTTTTCTTATAAGACATTTTCTTCCTTCTTTTTTGGTGTCTTTTTCTTTCAATAAATATAGAGTTATATATATGGATCGTAACTAAATAGAAGAAAATGGTTTTATAAGAAATCGAAAAAAGAATTAAGAAATGGATAGATACATTTAAAATAATTAAAAAGGTAAGTGGAAAAAAATTCCATTCATTGGAAATTTATCCTTTTTTCGTTCAATGGAAAATTTTCTAAAAATCCCACACGTGAATGAAAAAGGAATGATACAAATTAAATTTGACATAAATATAGAATTCAATAGTTCAAAACTTGCATGAGTAAGTATTACCCTTTGAACATTTTCTTGTGATGGTATATTTACCTTATGAACTGACCAATAAGCACAATATCCTTGAACTACCCTGTTGTTTATGTAAGCGATAACATACTTCACACATGAGTCTTTCCCAACACAATTAAGTTCTCATTATTGTGTATGTTTTGACCATGAACATACACCTAGTTTTATGAGAGTTTCTAAAGAATTGAACCCTACACAATTCTCTCTTAAAGTGGCCCTACTTCTCTCATACATAAGTGATTTCTTATCTATAAGAGTAATCCACAAAGGGTAACCCACATGCTCCACTCGGTATTCTCTTTGTAAAAATCATTAAAAGTTTTAACTTAACCTTTATTTATGGGTTTTATTGTTTTTCATCATAGGCATAGTCTTGAAGGTAAGTTTCCACAATGATCTCACTAAGTCTTTACAACTAAATTTTTCCTTTGAACTTAGATCTTGGGATCTCTAGTAAACTAAGTTGGGTTTCTTTTACAAATCTTTATTCCTTCATGGGCTTAACTCTCATTCACCTTTATGACTTATCAACTAACTCTTAATTTAACCTTTTGGTTAACAGATCCGTTATGTTATCATTTAACTTTAATAGTCAATAGAAATAATCTTAATTGAGAATAGTTATCTTGTGTCTACGACATATATATCGAGATTTACCATTATACATATTGATTTATGTGTTGTCAATAACAGATTGAATATCACAAATGATACAAATTGTAGGCATAGGATTTGGCTACTTGGAAATATCCTCTAAGAAATACATAATCATTGGCCCTTTTCAACACATTTATTCAAAGCGACGAATTCAGATTCCATTGTGGATTTAGCAATGCATGTTTATTTAAAGGTTTTTCATAAAACAATTGCACCATTTAGTATAAACGCATATCCACTGGTAGAATTTAAGTCTTCCATGTTAAATATGCAGTTTGTATCATTATATCCTTCTAATACAGCTAGATATCTTGTTTAGTGCAGTCCATAGTTACGTGTGTATCTTAAATATCTAAGTAATCTTTTAATTCATTTCCACTAATTAGATCTTGGACTGCTAGTATATCTATCTAGTTTATTTACAACGTAAGCTATTTCCGATCTTGTATAACTCAACATGTATATAATACTTCCTATTATTATGGAATATTTCAATTGAAATACACTCTCACCTCTATTCTTATATAGGTGTATATTTATATCTATTGGTGTTATTACAATTCCAAAATTATCATCGTTGAATTTTTCAAATATATTATCAATATAATGACATTGATTTAAAATAAGAACGCTTGATATCTTCGATATCTTAGTTTCCAAAATTACAACAAGTCTCATATCTTTCATGTCAAATTTTGAATTCAATATATTTTTAATGGATTTGACTATTTGATTATTATTACCTGTAAATACCATGTCACCAACATAAAGACATAAGATGATGTAATCATCTTCGTCGTCCTTGATATAACCATCTTGATTTTGATTATCTTCATTTATAGTCTCATAAGTTTGTTTAGATGAATCTGATTCTCTTATAGACTTACAAGCAAATACATGTTTAAAAAACAATAAATTTCTTGATGTTTATATCCAATAAAATACAATCTATTGTTTTTATACTTATTTAGGTATATATACTTTCACTTTTGTAAAACACACCTACACTCTCTTAAGTATTCATATGAATCCAATCATTTTTTTAAATAATTTATACGGCATCTTATGTGTCTTTTTTTATATATCTTATTAAAAGACAATTAGACAATAACATGATTTCCATCACAAATTTTGAAATAATTTAGAAATTAATAATATTACATTTATCATTTATATCAAGACGCGTTCTTTACCGTTTAATAACAACGTTTTAGTTTTAAGTATCTGTACATGAAATCCACCAAACACATTAGTAAAACATATTAATTTGAAATGCTTAAGAACCCATTTAGCAGGAAAAAGAAAGAAAGAATAAATACATATTAAAGAAGCAGGTCAAAAACTGCTAAATAACATTTAATGTGAAACCTGCTTAAATCAATGTTAATAGTAGGAATAAAAGATAATCAAATCTCAAGCAACATGCATTTTTTGTATTACTTATTTGTCAAATAAAAAAATTACAAATAAATTAAAAATAAATATTATATAAAATTAGATTTGAATTATATAAATACAAAAATATTTAAATTATAAATATAAAATTTAGATGACATGAAGTATAAATTGAATAAAAGAAAAAACCAAAATCCTTGTATTATATGGTGTTCTTAGAATAATTTTTACATTCAGTATTATTACAAGAGAATTTTAAAAATTTATCAATTAGTAACAAATTTATACTATATTTTATTACCTTAATGAAGTGTCAAATATTTAAACATTATTAGATAAAATCTAATTTTAAATCAGAATATAAATTGAAAAAAGTTTTTTTTTTTATTTTCCGTATCAGTATTTTCTTTCCTTCTATTTTTGTGTCTTTCTCTTTCTCTTTCAATATATAGTGTTATCTATATAGATCACAACTAAATAAAAGGAAACGGTTTTGTAAGAAATCGAAAAAAGGAATTAAGAAATAAAAGAAAGAGATAGAGACATTTAAAAGAATTAAAAGGTAAACAGAAAAAAATTTCATTCATTCGAAGTTTAACCTTTTTTATTTTTTCTTTCATTGGAAAATTTTCCAACACAAACATCATAGCATATCTCATTCATGAAAATGAAGTCAACTAGACATAGAAAAAGGCTACGTAAAAAAAATTGGGATTATATATTTTAGACGATTCAATTTCATGAACGAGTGAGTGATGTTAAGTTATATTTGATATTGTAATTCACTTCACTTGTACTACACTTGTATTATTTCACTTGTACTACACTTCCACTATTTCACTTGTACTACACTTGTACTACACTTCCACTATTCCACTATTTCACTTGTACTACTTGTACTACACTTGTTACAATCCTATAAATAGGGTTCTCTATGTACATTCTAAACACACCAATACAACATTAAATCATTCTTTCTTCTTATCTCTCTATACTCTTCACGTTGTATGAGCACTCATATACCTCTAAAATTTCTATCAAAATTTTGCCTCCTCCTCGCTCCCCACAAGCTCACCTCGGCTACATTTCGCTCACCAGGCCACCTCGACTCGGCTCACTCGAGCAGAAGCTTACCTCGAATCGGCTCGACTCGGCTCGGCTCCACTTCGCTCGGCTCTCACCCGGCCACCTCAATCCTCGGCCAGGTTCCGGAGCTTGTTTTCAACTCCTCTTTTCATTTTTAAGGATATCTCCTTTATCTGTCTCTATATATTTGCTTTATATTTCCTCCGTTATTTCGTTAAAATGACCGAAATGATATCCCAAAAACCAATCTCTACCTCGATGATACTAACTACCTAGCCTGGGCACAAGCAATGAAAAGTTTCTTGAAAGGACGCTTAAGCTATGGCGTTTCATAGCTGGTGATATCTCTATACCCATCCAAGAAACCATGAAAACAACTCCTTATTTGCTGATCGCCTTGAAGAGGCGGGAGAGTAAACATCATCAAATTATTACACTGGTTCGGTAACACAACTTTACCCTCAATTCATGGTAAATTTGGGCGTTTGACACTACCAGAAGTTTGGGAATTTCTTGAGGCTCGCTTTTCTCTGTGATTTGGCCAACCAATATCGACTTTTAACAACTCTTCATACCAAACGCGAAAGGGCGTCAAACCATTAACCAATTTCTCTAAAATGCATACTATTTGGGGATCAACTCGCTTCTCGCATTTGAACCAACTTGGGCGAAAAAAGATTGATCTTTGAGATGTTTTGCAACTTACCGTAATCACCGGCGTCTTTGTTATTTTTCTCATGGCTCTCATGGTCGATTTGAACACTGTTCGGGCTTCCTTACTCCATCGGAGTCCTTTTCCATCCTTAGATACTGTTGTGGCCAGAGCTCTGAAGAAACTTCGGATGGGGGTTTTCAAAGTTCATCATACGTATTCTTGTTCTTGCCACCCCTTTATCGCCATGCAAAGGAGGTTCTAAAGAGGACTTCAAACATCAAGGCTGCACCCCTCACAACCCCAATCACAGCTTACATGTCCCACGTTCCGGGTATGTATATATTGTCACAAGAAGGGTCCAGGACAACTTTAATAGAGATTGCTTTGAATCCCTCTCGGTATTCCTCTCGAATCCTCTCAACGTGCTTCGGGTAAAAATAGTAACTCATCTATCACCGTCGTCGCTTCGAGGATAATCATGACAAATTTACTTTCTCTACTCAAGAACTTGAAGGTGTTCTTAAACATGTTCTCTCACAATCTAGTAATGCTTCTCCTACTACCTTGTCTCACATCGGGTAAATCTTTATGGTATTTTGATTAAGCATTTGTAACCATATGACTCGTGATACTCGCATCTTCTGCTCCCACACAATCTTCCATCTCCAAACCTTTAATTCAAAGCGCCAATGGTTCACGTATGCATGTTAATCTTTGTAGACAAGTTTCCACGTCTTCTATATCACTTTCGACACCTTTCATATTCCCAACCTTACTGCAAATCTTATCTCTGTTGGTCAATTATGTGAACTTGGTCTTCTATTACTTTTTCCTCTTCGGTTGTCATGCGGGGATCCACAGACGGAGCCAGATCCTTGGGATAAGCGCGTGGGTTGGGACGATTATTTGAACTTATCAACCTTCATCTACCCAATTCTCCTCGCATTCGTGTACATTCTACCACTCATCAACCTACGGTACATGCTCGTCAGGCATACGTCTATAGGACATCTTCGATCCCTTAGCATCTTACGGTAAATTAGGATCTGTTTCTATTTCGATAATGTAAATTGTTTACCTTGTCAATTGGGAAAACAACACGCACATGTTTTAATAAAAGTGATTCTACTTACGTATCCCTTTTGACTTAATTCATTCGATGTTTGGGAATTCCATCCCCACATCCTACTATGGGGGATGTGTTTATTTTGTCATTTTTATTGATGATTATTCAAGATTCACATGGATTTTTCTCATGAAACATAGATCTGAATTACCCAAAATTTATTATGATTTTGCCCAAATGGTTAAAACCCAATTTTCTCAAAATATCAAAGTCTTTAGAAGTGATAATGCTATGGAATATAAAGAAACAAATTTTTTAAATTTTCTTCGACAAAAAATGGGACTCTTTCTCGATATTAACGTCTCGCACATCTCAATAAAATGGAAGAGGCGAGCGAAAACACAGACATATTCTTAATACCGTTAGTACTCTCCTCATTTCTAGTCTTGAACGCTTTTGGGGTGAAGCGACTCTTACGGTGTTTATACCATCAATCGTGTTCCCATACCTATTATTCCGCAATCAATCCCCTTTATGGCGTCTCTATAGTACTTACTCCATCTTATGAACTACTCGAAAGTGTTTGGTTGTGCACTGTTTTTGTTCTTCTTCACCCTCGTGAACACAATAAATTAGAACCTCGTTCTCGTCTTTGTTGTTTCTTAGGGTATGGAATAGAAACACAAAGGCTATCGTTGTTGGGATCCTATCTCTAAACGATTGCGCATCTCGTCATGTCATCTTTTGGGAACATAAAATGTTTTCCTCTATTTCTTCATTTCATGTCTCATCTCCTACCTCACTCTCATTTTTTAATGACCCAACTATTGATTTATTTCCTCGACATTGCTCCATTACCCTTACCATCGTCTACTACGGCTTCTGCGATGTGTCACGCTCCTTCTGGCGATCCTACCATAACAATATCTTAAAGACCAACTACACGATTGTCGAGTCATCAACTTCGTCGTTACTGTCGTGTAAAGTAGTCTTCCTTTTCATCTTCGTGATTACCAATGTTTCTCTACTATTTTGTCTCATCGAACCCCCCAAAACTATAGAAGCTAGTTCTAACCCTTATTAGCGACAGCTATGATAGATGAATTCTGGCGTTAACAAAAGCACATACATTGTCGTGGGATCTTGTTGATCTTCCATCTAATAAATCTTTGATTGGTTGTAAGTGGATCTTCAAAATCAAAACTTCATTCGGATGGAGTGCAGTAGACGATATAAAGCTCGTCTGGTTGCAAAGGGTTTTACACGGGAATATGGAATCGACTATGAAGAAACTTTTTGCACCTTCGACTCGACTACTGTCAAGTATCATTCTTTATTCTTCTTCCGAAATTGGAACATGTTTCAAATGGATGTCAAAAATGCTTTTCTCAATCACAAGTGAGATGAAGAAATTCTTTATTTTAGAGGAATCAAAAATAATATTATTTTATTGAAATTATCAAAATTTATTATATATATATAGAATTAATTCATACATTGTTTTTTTTCTTCTTTTTCTTTTTTAGAGTTGTTAATTTTCTTAATAAATAGATAAAATGTTATAAATATCTCTTAAATAAGTTCATTTGTATTATTTAATTCCTTAGATTATAAGTAATGTTATTTAGTCATTTAATTTTAAAAAATTGATTAATTAAAGATAAAATATGTTATATTAAAATATTACTTTCAAAAATAATATTTTTAATAAAATAATATATTTTACCCTTAATTAACTTAATTTTATAAAATAAATAATTATTAGTAACTTTTTAATCTAAATGATTAAATAGAACTAATAACTTAATATAATTAACATTTACAATCCCATTCTCTAGTAATTAATAACTGATATTCTTATTTTATTTGTTATTATTTATTTTATATATAAAGTAAAAACAATATAATATGAAAGAAAAAAATAAAACACTACATAGTTCATGCAAACAAGTTGATACATAAATAACGTATCAGTTATTTTTTAAAACATAAAATTAAATATATGAGATGATAAAATAGTTATGGAGTCGCTTACTAACAGAGGACCAATTAAATTATAAATTGCATATTGATATATGATCTGTTTTATTTTATTCACATATTTACGCATTAGTTCACACATAATTACATTGCATTAGTGTTTCTTATGTGTTTTATGTATTGTTATATGTTATACATATCTTTAATAGAGAAATAAACAAAAAACATGTTATTCAATCGATTGAGATTTGATTGAGGATCCTTGGATGAAAAATGTGAATCAACATGCTTGATAAATCAAAAAGGTCTTGATCAATAGATCGAGAAAGTCTAAGATAGATTGATCAATGATAGATTGAGCAGTCAAGATAAGAATGACATGGGTTGTTATATTAATAAAAAATGATATCAATAGATCGATTAATAGGTCATTTGATTGAGCACTCTCATATTGGAAATCACAAATGTTAGATCAATCGAGCAAGTGACTCGATTGATCAAAACATTAAATTAGCATTTAAATTTGGCATTCTTTAGCACCAAAAATTAATCTTGATAATTAGATCAACCAAATTCTAATCCCAATCAAAGTAGGCTTGGAAATGCATTATAAAAATAGCCCAAGAGGTCATTAAAAACACACAATTGTAGCAAGGAATAAAAGAGATCAAAGAGCATATCTAAGTTAATCTTTGAATAGGATTTGAAGAGAAAATTAAATATCAAAGATTAGGATTACATTGTCTCCATTATCTGCCTTTCCTAAGTCTTTTCTTATTTCTATTCTTTATAGTTTTCATGAAAATAACGTTGATTTATTTGGAATCTATGTCTAGTTAAATTTATAGTGTAATTATGAGCAATTTTAAGCATTAGATTATGGTTTGATTAATTTAATATCATAATAAATTTTAATTTCAAATTTATAATTACCGATGTGTTCAATTCTATGTTCAAATGCTAAAAGTATGCATGTTATAAATTAGTTTTACAATGCATGAATATGTATATATTTAATATAAGATGTTAATATATAATCGATAATATTCTTATTCGAAGTGGTACATTATGAACGTTATCAGAGTAGGATTAAATGTTATGTTAAATGTTATCAATGATTTTAATCTTACATAATTTAGTTATCACATTTTTAAATCGTAATAAATTGAAAGAATTAAATCTAGTAAGTGTACCTTTAGGTTTTTTAGAATTTAAGTATATTTATAATTGTATTATGAATCAACACAATAAAAAAGATGAAAAGTCTTAAGTTTACCTATACTTCTAAAACTAAAGTTAATAAGTTAAGAATGTTTTAAATTATGTAAATGATTTAGAACTTAAGAAACCAACTTCCATTGCTTATATAGTTAATTGAATTGTATGTTAGTAGTGAGGATAGTCTCATGATCATATATCTCTCATAATCCTTGTGTGACCTATTTTTTTATTTGATGTTATTTTATTCAAAAGTAATTAGAACCTCTCTTTTGTTAACTTTAATTAATTTACTAACGTATTGTTAATTATGAGTGGATATTGTTACCTATCATTGTGGGCACATCAATCCTTGTTTTTAAGTTATTTACTATTTGTGTACATGTGTGTACTCAAGCATGTCAATATCCTAAGTTGCATATGAAAAAAAAAATTTCTATTTGTTCACTAGTTATATAGTTTGATTCATTTTTATATAATGAGACGTAAAGAATTTAATATATTTTAATTTTGATGAATATATTATATGTAATACTTATTATGCCATAGGTAACACGATATATATATATATATTAAGGAGCAAAAAGTGAAACTATGTTAGTGTTATAAATACTTTTTTTCTTTAGAAAATTATATAAATTGATCAAAATTATTGTAATTCAACTTGAATCGTGTCTAATTGAATGATGTTTAATATAAAATAATATTTTGAAATCTTTAGTAGTAAAAAAAAATATAAGTTGAAAACAAGAGCTTTATGTATGTGTTTGCAAATTTAAAATTTTTTTTAGAAAACAATCAAAATTACATTCTTAAAATTTATAATCACAAAATAACATTATTTATATCCACTTTATACATTTTAATAATTAAAAAAAGTGTAACACATTATTTCAAATTGAAAAATATAGCACATTATTTCAAAATCGAATGATATTCAATTAGATGTTTAAATTAAATTAAAATTATTTAGATTTTTTAATATGAACTATCATTTAATTGAATTATATTCAATATTATTGAATGAAAATGACAAATAAGATATCTTTTTTTTTGCTAAAAAAAGACATTTTCTTGATATTCTGTTTGTATCCTTTCTAAATGTTGATAGGCAATTGATCTAACTTAATTTCTTTTGTAACTTGATGCATACGGGACAAACACACCAAATTATGAGTTACTTCATTGTTATCTTGTGAAATCCACCTAGCAAAGATTATTAAGAAGTGATAAAACAACAATTGTGAAAATTAAATTCTTCAAGAGAGATATTATTAAAAATATCAATAATCTTTTTATTTTTCCTTCTAAATATAAGGTACAATGTTTGTATTATTTAGTGACATATTGGATCATAATAAGAAAAACTAATGCCTCAATAAACTTCACTGAATAAGCAATTAGAGATTTTATCCAAGCGTAACATAAATGTCTATAATGATCAAGCATTTTGAAACCAAATGTTGATAATCTATCATGTCAAGTGCTAGCAAAATTAAATTTATATGCACTTAAAGGATGAATTTTGATAGTGTTTCTTTTTCCTACTCATGGGTAGAATATGCCCCAAGTAAAACATTGGAAGTGAACATTTAGAAATGTACAAGGAACTGAACATTTAGAAATGTACAAAATATCACCAAATTGATGTTTAAAGGGAATAGATACATTTATAGTAAATAAGATGTTTGATTTTTGAAAATTAATGGATTTATCTAACTTAATTGTAATTATCTAAAATTTGTCTTAAATTCATAACTTAGATAAATTAGTTCTCAAAAATAAAACAATATCATCTACATAAAATAAAACAATATCTTCTGCATAAAGAAGGTGAAAAATAAGAATTACATTCCAAACATCTGAGTTTAAATTATCAACTAGAGAAATTATTCTACAAAGATATTTAGGTACCAATAAAAATAAATATGAAAAAAGAGAATCACTTACTAACACCAGGCCGAGATAATATATGACCAAAAGGTAAACTATTAAGTAAGATTGAAAACCTGGAGATATATAGCCAAACGAGAGTAATAATTTCTTGTGAAAAAGTGATAATTCTCATTATTTGAATCAATAACTTCAATTCCACTTTATCATAGAATTTTTATAAATCCAATTAACAAAAACGATGTCCATGTTCCAATAAAATTAATGAAATGATTTTTTTTTATTTGTAATGAAATGAGGTTATGTTTGCTTCTTCTTTTTCCCCTTTCTTTTTGTTTTTTTTTTTGTTTTTGTTTTTCCGGTGACGACCAGCAGTAAGGAGGGGGAAAAGTTTATGAAAATCTTATTACAAGTCCGAAAAAGAAAAATTCTATGATTAGGATCCCATTCTTAACCTCATCTAACGCCCTGTTTTTACATTCGGGTTCTCCATCTCCTACTTACTCGTATGGTCCCTATTTCTCTTTTACAACCTCGAACCCCACTGATACTCCTCAGACCTCAAGGTTTCTTGGACAAACCCATAAATGTGAAGATATAAACAGATTTGGACTTGCTAAACTTATGTTTCTCATCATTCGATTTTGATTTTACAGTTCTAGTTATGCCTTCGGTTGATTATTTACATCCTGTAGTTCACAAGAAATTCCATCTGTATTCAAGTTCTAAACTTTACCACTGCCAGAGATTGAGTTTCTATCGAGCTCAATTTAGGGTTTTCCAGCACGACTCGAAACGTTTCGCTTCAAGTTTGGTACCGTTTCCTTCAGCGAACTTGTACAAACAAGGTCAAGCTTTGAAAGTTTTGGGAGGTTGTGTGAGAAACAATGGAGGATTTAGGAGTAAGATTTTCGCGAGTACCCAGGATAGCGATTCGGGAGAGAAGAGCGAAGCGAAATCGAGCGAGGGGCTAAGCGTGAACCAGAAGTCGAATAATACAAACCCTACGACTTGTAATCGAAGACGAGAAAAGCAAGGGAAAGCGAATTTGTGGTGGTCTAAAGGAGGGAAATGGAGGTGGCAACCTATTGTACGGGCCCAGGAGATTGGGAGTTTGCTCTTGCAATTGGGAATTATGGTATTTATTATGCGGTTTCTCCGGCTGGGGTTTCCTTTGCCGGGTTCAGAGCCAAGGATTACGTCCATGAGTGTTCCGTACAGTGAGTTTTTGAGTAAGGTTAATAGCAATCAGGTAGAAAAGGTTGAGGTTGATGGGGTTCACATTAGGTTTAAATTGAAGTCTGAAGGGATTAGTCAGGAAGGTGAAGTGGGTATGGGTATTTCTGCGAGTAAGTTTCAAGAATCAGAGTCTTTGGTAAGGAGTGTACCTCCAACTAAGAGGGTAGTTCATAAAACGATTAGACCTAACGATATAAAGACCCCATATGAGAAAATGATTGAGAATGAGGTGGTGTTTTTTTCCTCGGAGAAACATTCTGGTGGATTCTTGAACTCTGCGTTGGTAAGGCTTCAGCTACTGGATTTTATTTGTTGTCGCATTAAAATGTTTTATCATTAATGCAACCTTTTGAAATTCTTGTTCGTAGCTAATGTTTTGGAGTATATGCGGTTCATCTATTGGTCACAACGGATGGAAAAAATGAATGGTTCAAACCACATACCAATAACTTTTGATCTTTTTATGAATTGGTCTAATAAATTTAGTTCAAATAGTTTTAACTTTTAATTAAAATGTGATATTTAACAAACTCTATTGACTTTGGCCTTTACCTTGCAGATAACTTTGTTTTATGTAGTTGTGCTTGCAGGGCTTCTTCGTCAGTTTCCTTTAAGCTTCTCTCAGGTGCGAGGCATAGCATTATTGTTTTCCTTATTCCTTGACTTTGATTCTGCATAATTCTGAGGTAATAGTTTCTTGTTTGCAGCGTAATGCTGGTCAGATTCGGAACCGCAAAACTGGGGGCTCTGCTGATGCAAAAGTCTCTGAGCAAGGGGAAGCAGTTACCTTTGATGATGTTGCTGGTGTAGATGAGGCTAAAGAGGAACTAGAAGAAATAGTGGTATCTTGGACATTCCTCAACTTACTTTTGTATGATTACTACTTGACCATCGGAGTTTCTTAGGGCTCTAAAAGTTCTGCTATTGGTTTAGGAAATCACAGTGTTTCCCTTGGTGTTTTTGGGGCGTTCAGGTAATGGATTTATTTTCTGTTTTTTAATTGCCAGGAATTTCTTCGAAATCCAGACAGGTACACGCGTCTTGGTGCTCGTCCTCCTCGTGGTGTTCTTCTGGTGAGTTTTAGCTGGAAAATAATGATAAATTTGACCATTTGTGCCCGAAAATGGTCATGAATTTATCTACTATCATGATCAAACCTTTAGGGACCCCATGTGCTGCTAGTTAAATGATAGGGGATCTTTCAACATGCAATTTTAATATCTAGTGTGGATGATGAGCAATCCTTGCTTAGTAGTTTTCTCAGTTTTCTCATCTATCTCATCGCCATTGTACGTTCTTAGATAATGTATGGCATAGCCTGAAACATATATCAAAAGCCAGCATTCTATACTGTTTATTATAACTCAATGTACAGTATGAGTTGTTCATTAAACAAGATATTTTCTTACAGGTAGGTCTTCCTGGCACAGGTAAGACACTTCTCGCAAAAGCTGTGGCTGGAGAAGCTGAAGTGCCCTTTATAAGTTGTTCTGCCAGTGAGTTTGTAGAATTGTATGTTGGCATGGGTGCTTCTCGTGTGAGAGATCTCTTTGCACAGGCAAAGAAGGAAGCACCATCAATTATTTTAATTGATGAGGTCAGATTATGAAATGCATTATTCTTAATCATAATGAGGTCCAATAAACAAAGGTATCAGTATAATGCCACCCATATTCTCTTATGCAGATAGATGCTGTAGCAAAAAGTCGTGATGGTAAATTTGGCATGGTTAGCAATGATGAGCGAGAGCAAACCTTGAATCAGTTGCTCACTGTAAGCTTTGCCTTCAACTTAGCTGTTGATCTTTTGACTCTCTTGCTTTATGATATGTATGAAATCACATTGCAGGAGATGGATGGGTTTGACAGCAACTCTGCTGTAATTGTTATAGGAGCGACTAATCGGTCGGATGTTTTAGATCCTGCCCTTCGCCGTCCAGGGAGATTTGATCGTATTGTCATGGTTTTGTTTCAGTTCCAATACCTCTCTGGTTGTAAATATGGCTTCAAAGAACTTGCCCCTGGTCAAGCTTTCCTCTGCATTATTTTCTAACTAGGTTTTCTTTTATGTTTAACTTTTCTTTGCAGGTGGAAACACCTGATAGGAGGGGTAGAGAAGCAATCTTGAAGGTGCATATTTCTAATAAAGAACTTCCCCTTGCAGAGGATGTTGACATCACTGCCATTGCCTCTATGACAACTGGTTTTACTGGGTATTGTCCCTCTTTCATTAATTCTTGCCTAAGATTAGCTAGTTTAATAACTAAAGATCTTTCTTCCGTTGAATCTACTATATTTGAAATGACCTTTTCATGTAATATGTTGTGCAGGGCAGATCTTGCAAATTTGGTAAATGAAGCTGCTCTGTTAGCTGGGAGACAATACAAAATTGTTGTGGAAAAAATTGATTTCATTCAAGCGATGGAGAGATCTATAGCTGTAAGTCTCTCTCCCCCCCTCCCCCACAAAAAAATTTTTTTGTTAGAAACAGAAGGGGGGAAAGGATTTGACCTATCACGATGTTAATTTTGAATTGGTGCTAATACAGCCTTAATTTCTTCTTTTTTCCCATCGATTAATGTGACACTTTAATTTAGATATGTAAAGTGAGTTGTCTTATCTTATCTCATGTCTTATTTAGTGTCTTTAATGGGTTCATGGTATAATATTGTCATATTTCATTTAAAAACTATTTCATTTAAGTTGTAGTCTTAATGAGCCTAACTTTCAATATATGTTGTATCATTTTTTTTATTAAGTTTACATCATAAATTATCATTTATTATATTTTCTATTGTTTTTATATTCTTATTTATTTTATTTAGGTTTATTAGAGACAAATGAGATATCTCAATTAGTACCGTTTTATTATCATTTCATCGAATTAAAAATTAAGTGAGATAAAAGGAGATGAGTTTTAAAAATAATGGATTGTTTCATGAATCTCATTTTAATTTGCACCTCTACTTTAATTTATAAACTGGTAGACTACTCTCTGGTTCTGTTGTGTTGTGTTGTTACCTGTGAAGATTATTACAAATCTTTTTTGTTGCTTAAATGACCTTTTGACTCGACATTGTCTACTTATATCATAATCTGGGGTTTCAGATTCTCTCTCTCTCTCTCTCTCAGATGTAGATGCTATCTAGTCATAGTCATTGTTCTCTGCTCAATTCAATGAGAAGCTGAACTAAATTGCTTTTCGCAGGGAATAGAAAAGAAGAGAACCAAGTTGCAGGGAAGTGAGAAAGCTGTTGTTGCAAGGCATGAAGCTGGTCATGCAGTAGTTGGTACTGCTGTTGCAAATCTACTTACTGGACAGCCACGTGTTGAGGTAGGTCAATAGTGTACTGATTTTGTTGAACATTGCCTGTAAAAGTTATTTTTTTGGCATATTATATTGGTGGAACGAGCAACAATAGAAACATGCATATGAATATTTATAATATTCATCCCTGTTTATTAAGAATTTAAACATGAATGATCGCATTCAAACCGTTTGATCTTTGGCTTTGGCTCGAGTAGGTCTAAAATTTTCCCATCAATATGATATGTATATATATTTTTTATAAACGTAAGTAGGGACCATTTCACTCGTATTTCAACAAGTGAAGTGTACCTGTACCATCAAAACCTGGATGTTTAACTAGATTTTAACAAAATGTCGCATGCTATATTAGTTGGAATAGAATGCCCTTTTATGGCTGATGGCCTGAAGGGACAGAACTTTTTTTCCATTGCATCTTGTAAATTTACCACATTGAAATCATTTAATTTAGCAGTTTTTATATTAATTATTGCAAGCTTTTTTGATATCAGAAGTTAAGCATACTACCGAGATCAGGTGGAGCCTTGGGCTTTACTTACACTCCCCCAACAAACGAAGATAGATATTTACTCTTCATTGATGAGTTACGTGGTCGTTTGGTTACACTTCTTGGTGGACGTGCAGCAGAGGAAGTTGTTTATTCAGGACGGGTGTCAACAGGTGCACTTGATGATATAAGGCGTGCAACTGACTTGGCATACAAAGCAGTAGCTGAGTTTGGCCTTAATCAGACAATTGGTCCTCTCTCTGTTGCCACACTATCTGGTGGTGGGCTTGATGAGTCTGGAGCTCCTCCTCAGGGAAGGGATCAGGTCTGTGTTTTCTTCCTTCTGCTTTTTACAATTTATTTGCTGTAAATACTGATAGATTGAATGCAAACAGGGCCATCTTGTTGATCTTGTTCAAAGTGAGGTGAAGGCATTGTTGCAATCTGCTATGGATGTTGCGCTTTCTGTCATGCATGCTAATCCTACCGTTCTGGAGGGGCTTGGTGCTTATTTAGAAGGTGATTTATCGCTTAGGGAACATTAATGTGTGGTTTTTTTGGTTACTTACAAAGCCAGTCAAACTGGATGTTCAAGTCTTGTACTAAGGTTGTGAGCTTTTGATCACATAGGTGGTTAGTATTCGGATTAAAATAAAATCGAGCTATAGAAAAGTGCATGTATTGTACTGATGTTTTGATTTTTTTGCTGGATCATTTAAGCTTTGTTAGTATGCTTTGCCAACTAAGTGAGAACTTTTGTCCCTCTATTGTCTATTGAGCTTTTTTTTCTGTATTATTTACGTTATTATGCTCAGTTTTTTTAGCTGGTTTACATTGAGGTCTAGATGCTTAAAAATAAATTGAAAAGTTTGTTTCTGCAGTTGCCTTGGTGTATTTTAATAATTTATTTTTCTTCAGAAAAAGAAAAAGTTCAAGGTTACGAGCTGCAAGAGTGGTTAAAATTAGTGGTTGCACCAAAAGAGCTGTTGGTGTTTATTGAAGGCAAGCAAGAGTCTCTTCTTCCACTGCAAATAAGCACTGAACTACAACTTGGTTGATCTGCGCCTCAAGTTGAAGTGGAACGTGGAATATGTTAACAGTCCTCAATTGGGTTACCATTTCATTGAACTCTGGAAGATTGGCATGCGCTCATCTCTTAAAATATTTATCTCATTATATATGGTAAAATTTTGGTGCCAGATGTAAACAAGTTCTATATATTTTCTTCAGTGACTACAGATTAGAACAAACTAGCCCAACCATAGAAAAGAGGGAAGAACTCCAATTTTTACATCCAGAGGAGGAGCCCTTCAAATGCTACACATTAACTCCAATAAATGTCATTTGTTTGTTTTGGATTATATTGTACATTCACTGTAACAAAATTGATCAGGCTCTTTGCAATTGTAATTATTATTATTAGTACACGTTATCATTATTTTGCGAAATATATATAATACTAATGTTGTTTTATTAGTCCTATGAGACTTTGTCTGTCGAATGAGGTCATTATGATACGATGAACGTCTTACGGCCCAACATATTGATAGTTAACAATGTTGAGTTAAGCTCAACTCACGTAAGTTGGGTTAAGCTTAATTCATTTGATAACTGTAGTTAATATACAATTAACTTTTGGGTAAGTCAACAAAAGTATTACTAACCTTTATTTATCTGTCGAATCCTACTACCCATTTTTTAAGCGTGACAAAATTACCACTATGTTGAGTTAAAGGGCTTAAAGGGCTTTACTATTTTTGTTCACATGATTTACATGTGACCACTATTTAAGCGTGACACAATATCAATAAATTACCACTAACAAGTTAGTGATTTAAATAGTATCTATATTTGCTCACACAGTATCAATTTCACTTCTCATTTGTTCACTAGAGGTTAGGGGAATTAGGGTTATTTTAATACTAAAGGTTAACGAAAGACCCAACCGCTTGTTTTTTTACCGAGCAGAATTCGATTTGATCCGAATAATATTAGTAGATTTTCAATTTGAATTCAATCTAATGATGTAATTAAATTCAAACCAATATAAATCTAAACGAATCGAATTTTTTCACATCGAATTAGTTTAAATTAGTGTTGAAATTTATTTATAAATATTATCATATACATAAATTTTTAAATTTTAAATTTATATATCTATAAAAAAAATTATTATTTAATCATAAATAAGAGAATTGAAATAATAAGAAATATACTTGAATAATTATTTAAATTATTTTAAAAATTTAACATTTATATTTATTTTTTAAACTAAAATAATATTTTAATGTAATTGTTGTAAGTATAATATTTAGATATAACATATTATAAAATAATTTTTTTAATTGTAATTCAACTTAGGTCAGATTGCAATAAATTATAAAATATATCTATTCAAATATGAATTCAACTGAATTGTATACTTTTCAATCCAAATTCCATCCGATTCTATAATTTGTTAATCCAATCCGATCTAAATTTGATAGATCGAATAAGATTTTTTAATTTAGATAGATTAATCACATTATTTATTCACTCTTATAATACGACAAGAAAGAAGGTATTTTTTTTGGAGGGGGGTGTTAAAGTGGTCACATGTAAGTCAAGTGAATTAAAACGTTAGAGTGTAACTGTAACACTATTTACTAGGTTGTTGATAGTTTTGTCAAACTTAGAAGATAAGTTTCATAACAACTTTAGGGTAGGGGGGGGGGGACTAGACATACAATTAACTTTTTTACAGCTCATTTCTCTGAACAAAGAAGATTTATAGTTCTAAACGGAGATAAAAGCTGCTTGCTTGTGACTTGAGAGGGAGGATGGATGCTTTTACCTTAAACCATACAGAATTTAGTTTGCATGTGGAAGAGAACTACAATTGGGTGCAACATTCTGATTATGAAAATACAACAACAAAGTAGATATCCAAAATCCAACTACATACATTTGTAAAAAAGAATTTGCCAACTGATACAAAAAAGATACGCAAACTAACTTACCAAAACCAGCCTGCAGTTTAGCACAATTGCAATTGCAATGATTCACAGTTGAAACTTGAAATCCACTCAAGAACGCCTCCAATATCATCTTGTGATTCTGGCCAGGATGAATTCTAGACTAACCGGGATGAGAAAGGATGGTTACCATCATTCTGCTCCACCAGAACTCTCATCTGCAACAGAAACAGTTCCTGTCAATTGAAGTGAAGATTTAGAAAGTTACACAGAAGTGCAAGATGTTCTTTTACATAAAAGCGCAGGCAAAACCTAAGTTTCAAGTTTAAACTGCTCGGTCCCACTAAATTAATCCTTAGAAAAACTCAATATCCAATGCCAAAAGAGTGTTAGAGGTAAGGTCCTACCTTGATTATGCTAGAATAATAGATATATGCTAGCTCATGTAATGCTTGTGTAGTTTTCTGTTATGCATTTCTGTTATTCCTAGTCTAGTGGTAGTCCATCTGCTTACACGAGCAAACACCATAAAAACAATGTAACAGTATTGAATCAGATTTTAGAAACATTTCATTCTCTTCTTCTACATTTCTTACTATGGTATCAGAGCCATAGAGCCACGCTTTGAGGGGACATTAGAGGGAATGTCACAGAGCTCTTACAAAATTGCTCTAATGGCTACTCCAAAACCTAATCATGATTCTGGGAATTTCACAGCAATTGGTGATAACACTGTAGTAGAGTCGGGTGTTTCTATCCATTAGTTAACTTTTTGGGATTGAAAGACTCATGGTTCTCGTGGACTTTGATATGTTAATAAATACCCACATTTTGAGAGGACATTAGAGTAATGTCTCATATTGATTATGAACAATATTTTGGTAGAATTAGTAAGGAATGTAGGTGTTTCCATTGTTTAAGATTCTTATTAGAATCTTAAACAAAAAACAGAGCCATTAAATCAATACTTTACCTTCCACTTCTTCTTGTTCTTCTCCTTGATATTCTTCATCATCATCTTCCTCACTCTCACCCTCACAATTAGCCCCATATCGAGCATTCAAGTAATCCACAGTAGCAGGGGAAAGAATCAACTTATCAGCATTCAAAATATCAAACAAATTCAAAGTTCTCGGGGTCAAAACCTTCACTTTTGGTACATTTCTACTCGAGAGCCTCACATTATCAGATATCTCCTCCATCAAAAACATAGCTTTCTCTTCCGGTGGATCCAAACCCCACCTCTTCATTGCCTCTATGAACTCCTTCGTCTTCGGTTTCACAAATTGTTCCCCAAAATCCTCCACCACTATCGTATTCGTAGCAGCACTAACTACTGCTGTCGAAATAGCCAACCTCTTTTCCTTCCTATTGATCTTGATGGTCCAATCTCTGGGCTTAGGCCCAAAAACGACACCTCCACCTGGCCGGAGTGGAGTCCTCTTGGACCCTTGTCGGGCCCGACCCGTTTTCTTTTGTGGGTAGGGTTTCTTTCCACCACCTCTAACCTCACCGCGGGTTAGGGTTGAGGCGGTCCCACGGCGTTTGTTTTGGAGGTCTGTGATTATGGCTCGGTGAACGACGGCTCGAGCTGTTTCTGGTGGTGCTGTTTTGAGATCAAGATATGTTTCGCCGATTTTTACGCCGGTGAAGGATAGGATTGGAAGGGTGACGAGTTCGGAGGAGATGGAGACAGACTTGGTAGTTTGGGATTTGAGGGAATTGAGTTTGTTGGTTGAGAAAATGGGTTTGAGATTTTGGGTGGACGAAGGGAAGAAAACTGAGGAAGAGAAGAATAATAGTGAAGTGGATGTTGTTATTACCGAGGTCGCCATTGTTGATTGTTGAAGGAAGACGAATGAGTGGAGTGGCCGATTTCGTTATCCACTAGCTTTTCGCCTTTGCCTATCCGTTGGTTGGTGTCTTGGTGGGACTTCGTGTATTATAGTTTAGCCAAAAAAACGACAAGTCGCTTAAAGTGAAATAAAGCAACGCATGTTTGATGTATAATTATAGCTATATTATAATCAAGTGAACGAAATTATATTTAATAGAAAAATTGATTATAAATATTTTAATAAAATAATTCATATTTAAAATAATTTTTATTATAAAATTAATTTAAATTTATATATAATTTATTTTTTATATTTTTATTATATTTTAAAATTAAAAAATATTATTTTTAATTTAAAATAAAAAAATTAAGACAATTTTATAACTTAAAATTCAAACAAATTAAATTATATTTGCATTACATTTAAACACACATTCTCTAATTGTATTAAGCTTCTAAATAATTGTAAGATACAATTTGATTTCATACATAAACATATGATTGTATAAAAAATATATAATTATAATTGTGTAATATACATATTGTTGTTTTTATTTTGAAAAATATGGTATAAGTATATTTGTTTGAGAAATTATACATTCATGATGATCCATGTTAATAATAAGAAAGACAAATATAATAATTTTTTTTAAATAACTAGTTATTACTTTTTTAAAACAATAAAAAAATATTAGGGAACATCTTATCATTTAGTAAAATTATTTAAAAAATGTGTTTTAAGTAAATTTATTTGTAAAATATATGGTTGAAAATAATAAAATTAACTTTATTTTTAACATTTTATTAAATATGATGGAATATTAGATATAATACATACGTATTTGTATTTTTTTATTGATATATATCTAATAAAGTAATTTCTTATTAAAAAATTATTTAAATATTTTAACGTGTTTCTTCATTTAAACTTAAATTAAATTTTTATTATATAATACGTGACTTTGAAATTAAACATTAATTTTTTAAAGTTTTATTTTATTAAAAAATATGAGTAATTTTTTACTTAAATTGTTTTTACTTATATACATATATCAAAAATATAAATATGTATGTGATATTTTTTATTATATTTAATAAAAAATTAAATAAAAATATAAATTTATCATTATCTATAGTATTTTTCACGAACAAATCAAATATTATGATTTTACAATATATTTTGACATATTGTTCACGTTTTTTCTTTCTTTCAAATCTTGCGAGTTAAACATATATGTAATTGTTTTTTACATATAGATAAAATTATGGTTATATATAAATATAAAATTTTATATTATAATATAAATTCATGTTTTTCTTATCACAAACCATATTAATTTGTCTCAATTTTATTAATTTTTTATCATAAAAATTTCATAATTTAAATTATATTATAAAATAATGCACTTAATTACTGTAAATTAAATAAGCCAAAATAAAAAAATTGTATCAAGGAGATGAATAAAATAATTTTTTTTTCTAACTGTCATTGCAAAATTTTCACTTTCAAAAATAAATAATTTATTATGATAATAATATTTATTGTTTTAAAAATAACAACTTAAAAAGAAAAAAAAATGGTAAAAAAAAACAAAATTAAAAGGAAATAGGGACCTCCCGGGTTTTATCAAATCAAGCTGCCTTGTCCACCAGCTTGGGAGCAAGGAGACACCAAAACTACCGACTCAACATTTTCTGCTACTTAGTTTCGAGATTCTTCGATTTCTGTCCCACCAAATGAGAGAATCCCTAAACTAATTGAAACCAGAACCATCTCTAGAGTATTTGAGATTCAACTTTTCACTATTTGGGCTTCCTTTCAAGCATTGAAATTGAGCTATTGAACCAATGGCTACGGAGAAAACCCAAATCTATCACGAAAGACAAAGCCTACAGTTCTGGCTCCTTCACTCCCTCAACAATCTTTTTCAGGTAATTCCATTCCATTCCAAATCCACCCATCTTTTTTTACTTAGCTTTATTTTCTATGTTTGGTAAAAATGTTAAAGAATATATAAATCCAGTGTTGAGTGACCTAATTATGAATCTATACAAACTTATATGGTCACTTTCTAAACTATTCAGTATCTTATTTAAAGATGGCTTCTTTTCCTTATTTTTTGATTGTTGAATCCTGAAATATGTTGTTAACAGGAGAAGAACGCATTTACTCGGGCGAGCTTGAATGAGATTTCTGAAAAGCTTGTTCTTGATGAAACAGAGAAGAAAACTTGGACACCCTTAACTGTAATCCTTAAGCCTCATCATAATTCAATTACAGGAAATTATGATATAAATGTCCTAATTGCTGCTTTAGAAGCAAAGGGTAAGACTGTGACTTGGCACGATCGTCGAAATGGGGCTTCAACTATTGATCTAGATGGGGATGGGGATTCTTTGATGGGTATTGTACTCAATGTTCAGATTAGAAGGTATGGTGGGATTTGGAAAAGTAGGCATTGGATTGCATTGAGAAAGATTGATGGGGTATGGTATAATTTGGATAGTGATCTTGTTGCTCCTCAAGCTTTTAAAGATACTGAAGAATTTAGAATGTTCTTAGATCACAATATTGGGTGTGGCGCAGAGCTTTTGCTGGTCGTGAATAATAAAGATTGACTATTGTTTGTCTTGAAATTAAAAATCATGCTTTGTACCATCTGATGTATATCTCAACCTTGTTTTTAGCAATTGAGATATATGTTAAGCAATCAAATTGTAGAACATGGTTTATGAAGTGTTGAGGGGAAATAAGAATCTAAACT
Source organism: Hippophae rhamnoides (assembly GCA_033030585.1). Taxonomy (NCBI): domain Eukaryota; kingdom Viridiplantae; phylum Streptophyta; class Magnoliopsida; order Rosales; family Elaeagnaceae; genus Hippophae; species Hippophae rhamnoides. Next base: position 4,590,190 of record CM065431.1, read on the forward strand.
CATCCTGCAAATTGACTTGACAGTCTGCTCTAACCATAGCAAGATGGTTCACTGCAGATACACCTGAAATATGAATATCTGATTCTGGCTTTGCTCTTTTCAACTATTGCAGGTTAGTGCTACTAATTCTTAGAGTATCTTACATTTGCAGTTTAGGCTCTGTTTAATCACTAGTTATTGTCTATAGATACTTACTTTATGGATTTGCTCTCTGACTGAAATGAATTTTTAGTTTCTTCACAATTTTAGTATTGTACGTCTGTATCTAAATTCTATTTACTATAATCCTTGCCAGATACATAGAGATTTTGTGCTATATACAAAAAGGTTTCTCTGAAAAGCTAATTTCTCAATAACATGTTAATAATAGATTTTATGCTATTTACAAAAATGAGGTTCAAGTAGCCATTTACCCAAATAAAATGCATTGAAAGAATTGTTTTTTTGAAAAATTACATAAAATAACCTCTAAAACTTATAATAACCGACTAACATAGATTAATATTTAATAGAATTGAATTTGAATTTACTGAATTCAAGATTAAATATTTGAATGTGACTAAATGGTCAAAGTTTAACTTGAACGTCTAATTAAACCGAGTTTAATTTAAAATGTTTGGGTTGAGCTTTTTTTAGTAGAAAATATATGAATTAGATACAAAAGATGTTATTTTTGTGATTTTAAGTTTTAAAAAGTGATATAAATGTTGTTTTTTAAGAATAAGTAAATCATACATGGACATGTATACATACATACGAATGCATATACACGTATTCAAACACAAAAGTACTAGTAATTGGCAGCTGAGTCTAAATGAATTGAAATTCCTTATATAAAACCCAACGAGTAAGCACAGCTTAGTGTTCAATAATTAGGAAAGCAAATAGACAAAGTAGTACATGGCATGAAATGGCAGAGAATAATGGGAATAACCTAAAAACCTTGTTTCATATTCATTGTCATCAATTCTTGGCAAAGAGACCACCAAAGCCACCCTTCTTCTTAGTAGGCATAGACACAGTACCTTTGCGGCCACCGACCGGAGGACGACCATTACTCTTGTCTTCTTCAACCTTCTGGAGAATAGGATCAGTCTCATAAAATTGATCTTCCTTCTGTAGTCCTCCAATAATCCAATCAAGAATCCCTTTCTCTTCTTTTGCTCCTCCAGTTGTTCCACCCTTTGTTGCCCTTGCTACTACTACTCTGCTAGCAACTGCAGGGCCAAAACCCATCATTATAGAAGCCATTTTTTTTAATCTTAATTTGCTTTTAGGGAAAGTGGTTTTCAATTTCTGATAAAAAAAAAGTAAATGGTGATGGAGGAGAACAAGAGAAGTGTGGCAAATTGAAGGGGATAATATATCCACCCGTGGGCTAATTTTCTAAGTTAAAATCAGCCGTTAGATGGTGAATTTAGATTTCAATGGAAGTGTTTGATGAATGAATGTGTTCTCCACAAGTGTCTTATCCGTATTTATTATTATTTTTTATTCTTTTTAGTGTTGGTGGTTTTACAAGGAAGGAAAATTTTGTAAGATGAGGGCTCATCCTCATTCCTCAGTAAGCCACTGGACATGGATGCCAGTGCAGCACGTGGCATCATTATAATCACTGCAATTTTGGGCCTTGAAAGTCCAAAGTCAAAATGAATGTTATTTCTCATAAAACTGTGGGCTAGCCCAATTTGTATGTCTGACGTGGGTCTTTGGTTATATTTCTTGGATGATATGGGCTTTGTGGGCCCAATGAAATAAAGGATCACTCCGCCTTGGGATTTCTATATAATTACCCAATTCTCATGCCCAATGTTCTTTCTATTATGGTAAAATAATTGTACGTCATCGTTTTGCTCGTGTATGTTTTACGTTTTTGCCCTCTTTTATATTTCATATGTTATATAGGTTACTTAGAGATGTAATATATGTAGAGAAATCCTAACTTTAGCACCATGGGGAACGATCCTGTGGGGAGCTTTATCTTTCCTATCTTTTTTTTATATAAATATTATATAATTGCATATGTTTATACTTAAATTCAAAAACCTTTTACTAAAAGGTATTATTTTTATTATTAAATTATTGCTTTAATAAGAAAAATATAACATAATAGTGTATAAAATAACAATTATTTTTATTGTTAAAATAAAAATTATTGTTTGTACTTAAAAATTTATTATATTTAATTACATAATAATAATAATAATATATAATTGAGATTTTATGTTGATTTGTATTATTTAATATCAATTAATTCTCCTTAAAAATATCCAAAACTTTAATGGAAATTTCTACCTCTGATCTTGCCATGCAATTATTTAAATTTATGATGAGGATAGCTTTCTTGTTTCGTTGACGTTCATAAGTTACTTTCTCTCTGCATCTCTTTCCTATCACAACTTCTTGGAGCTTCTCTATATCTCATTTCTTCCTGTCCGTATATAGAAAAGGGCAATTATGCTTAAAATTATAATCTTTATCGATTTGGAATAAATTAGGATAATAATCGTTAGTTATAATTAGATATTAGTTTTTTGACAATTTAATTATATTTTTTATTTTTTAACATTTATTTCAAATATATTTAATTTTAAAAAAATTAATATGTTATTTAAAAAATTGATTTTAATTTTAATTTTTTAGTTATTTATATATATATATATAATATTAATATATATTTAATTATAAATTTAATATTATAATAATATTGTGGTTATATGTCTCGTTAATTACGATTATTTTTTTTTTTAAAGGGTAATGATCGAATTTTTATAGATAACTTTAATAATCCCATCTCTACCTCCTCTCTCTCTCTCTCTCTCTCTCTCTCTCTCAATCATTACATTGTTTCCAGCAAACATCATAACAGCAGTTGAGAAGCACTTCTTTAAGAGATTCACTTAAAAGCAATTACCACAAATGTCGAAAGAGTCCAACGCCATGTACGGAGGTCAAGTCAGCACTCAGTCAGCATGTATCAGATCAAAACCAAATAACTCAAATCATTGTCCCTTTAAATAATTATGTCAGAATTAAATTTGAAGTATTATTTAGTTTATTTATTTTTAATTGGTATTATTTAAATTTATTGATAGATTAATCATATTAAAATAATGTATATTTTTAAGAATTATAAGTAAAAATTTAAATTTAACTAAAAGAGTAACCAAAATAAAGAAAATGAAAGAGAGATAAGTTTGTTGTGTATAAAGAAAATATATAAAATGATTAAAATATCTATGTAAATAAAAAAATATATGAAATGATAAAAATATTAAAATATTAATGCTTAATTAATTTTTGTTTGATCATTTTTCATAATAAAAATATTAAATAATATCTTTTATAAACAAAAATATCAATCAATTCAAAAATCATAAACAAAAGAATTAGAATGGTATTATATATATATATATATAGTTAATGTATATTTAGTAAACATATTAACGTATATTATATGTATATCTAGTTACTCCACCCTTATAACTTCTGGTGTCACAACAGTCGTTTCAGCCACTCATTGTTAAATCTTCGACGTCTTTCAGCCATTGTTCTTAGGTTTCGGGCCTACAGTTGTCGTTGTTAAGGAGTCTCACACCACACAGACCACTACAATCACCGTCACTGTCGTGCATCTTGCTCCGACAATCTTTCTGCAGATACCACTGTGATCGGACTACGCACGCGCTCGCACACGTCGCTAACAGAAAATGCGCATCAGAATCACGCACCTCACACGCCGCACTGTGGTCCGATAATGTCATCATCGCCTTCAGTTGACGTCACAGTGACCGTGTCGTTGACCATTCTATTGACCACCGTTGCCTATTGACTAACAAACAAAATTTTGTGGCCAGCTCCAATATTGAAGCAGAATATCGTGCTCTTGTTGATACCACATCTGAGTTTCTTTGGCTACGATGGCTTCTTAAGGATTTGGGTGTGTCCACATCCTCTACTACTCTCATTTATTGTGACAATCAGAGTGTCATTCATATTGCTCACAATGATGTCTTCCATGAACGGATTAAACACATCGAGATTGATTGTCACTTTATTTGCTCTCATCTTGTCCATGGTGCTCTCAAGCTTTTTCTCGTCTCCTTCAACGATCAACTTGCAGATATTTTCACTAAGACACTTCCTAAATGATGCACTCGCAATTTGATTGACAACTTCAAAATTGGCCTCAGATACACCTTGAGTTTGAAATAGGCTGTTAATGTATATCTAGTAAATAAATTAATGTATATATCTGTTAATGTATATCTAGTAAATAAATTAATATATATATCTGTTAATGTATATCTATTTATTTTATGCATATTTATACCTAGTTACGTTAGACATATCTAGTTTATTTGTAACTCATATATAAAGTAAACGTGTATATTCCTTTAATTATAGAATATAATATAATCATTAAGTATTTTTAATATATATATTAAATAAAAGTTTAATAATTTAACATTCTATTAAAAAATTATAATAAATTGCAAAGAGAAACTTTCATATACTTCAACTCTCTCTTTTTTTTTCAAAGTATTTTCCTTTGATTTGATTCATCTGGTGCGATGTAATAAGGGAAAACTCTCATCACATACCAAAAAGAAAAAAAAATTCCTATTGGCAATTTAATGATGCTAGTTATTAGAAAATAAGATTTATATCTTTCATTTGATCCCACATTATTGCAGAACCAATCTTGAATTATCAAAGCTACACAAAACTTTATATTAAAAAATATAACAAAATCATGTGATATATATATTGGAAGATAAATATTTATGTGGAATCCTATTTTAACTTAAAGGAGAGTCAAATACAGGGAAAAAAAAAAAGAAGAGGTGCTTGTTTTGTATAGTGGGTATGTTCTAATATTATTATTTTTTTGATACGAGAGTAGGAAGAGTATTATATTAAAATAAACAATGGAATATTTTGTAAGGATAAAGTTAATAACATGATCATTATTTTGCCAAACAAGCCCTTTCAAAAGAAAATTAATTAAGGATATTTTCGTGACGTATTTACCGTTAATCATTACGTAAAGTTGGTAGCTTTCTATAATGGTGGTCCCCAAAAAAAAAATAAAGAATGACAGAGTCATAGGATATGTTTTAAATAGCAATTTCTTTTCCTCGAAAATGATACGGTATATTTTGATAAACGGTAATAATACAATAAAATTAATTATATTAAATTAAATTATATTATATTATAATATAATATTTTTTTAATAAAAAAATCGATACTCTTACAAATATTATTGTTATACGAGTTGTTATTTAAAAGCCGAAGTTGATAAAATCAATTGAAATTTTTTAATATCGTTTATTAAACTTAATGGAATTTATTATCTAATTTTTCAAAATGAATGAATCTTTTGTGTAGCTAATCTATTAGGGCTTAAAATAAACTTTTGATCATACCTATTGCGCCAAGTTGATAGGTACCCTTTATAAAGAATAATTTGTTTATTTAGTTAATCTGTGGTGTTTAATAATTTAGATTAAAAATAATTTCTTTTAATTTCTTAATTTTATAAAAAAAATGATAAATTATTATATTTTATATCAAGTGATTAAATATAATTAAAACATAAGTCTTTAACAATGATAAAATTACGAATAATATTAAAAAAATTATAAAAAAATTTATTTTAATATTTTTTTAATTTTTAAAAATAATATTATATTAAATTTTATTTTTATCTGTGTTAAAAACTCATATATTAATAATATTTTAATAAAAAATTATTATAATAATATAATTTAATTTTAATTAACCATTTTTATAAAATTAATAAAATAAATGATATCTTTTTAATTTAAAAAATTAAACAATATAAATAATTTTTATGATATTTTACAGTTTTTTTTCTAAAATATTTATAGTTAGTTGTACTGATAAGTAAAAGTGATTGTTCTTGGTGAAAGAATCATTGTTGGTGTTACTTTTTACTTTTTACTTTTTTCTGATTTAATCTTCACTTTTAACACTTTATTCTTTATAGTAAATAAGGTATAAAGTCAAATGCACCATTATTATTATTAGTAAATTTTGTAAATATTATAGATATATATTATAAACATATTTATAATAAACTAGGAAACAACGTATAAAGACATGGGATGTGGGCAACACATACATGCTTTATGGGCTGGAGCCCACCATATATACGAGTGGTTTTAAAGAAGCCCATATTTATCATATATTATTATTAGCCCACAATTTTAGATATTTATAAGCGGAGTTTATTAAGTGTAAAATTACCATATAGACAATAGTCAAAGTTAAATTTGCTAAGCCATCATTTTTTTTATCTTTTTTGTAAACTTTGACTAAGCCATTATCTCAGTTGATATTGACACTGCCACCCATCCTTTCCCTCCCATTTAATAGTAACTTTTCTTGCTTTAAAATAATTTTATCACGTATTATCATTTATTTACAAAAATATCAACCGTCGTTAATTTCTTTAACACGGTTGAAGAAATAATAGTAATTTTAGATATCTTATTTTCAATCTCTCTCTCTTTCTTCACTCATTCACATTACCCTTTTCTCTCCACTTGTACTTGCTCCGGTCCAAAATTCTAGTTCCATTTAACCATCCTTCGAATTTTTCCAAATTCTCCAGATAGTACAAATAACTAACTATGAAAATCAAAATCTTAAACATAGAAAGCAAGTAAGTACTTAGGGAGTAATGCGAGGGTAGTGAATGCCACCTGAGATGACCATGTAGTGCTTTCCGTCGATGATCAGAGCTCCATGGTCATAATTGATGTTTGGGGTCGAAGAAATAAAGATTCGGTGGGAAAATGAATGTTTGAAAAGATAAGGGTAATCTGGATGGAGAGAGAGAGAGAGAGATGAAATTATTATTATGTCATCGATAAAAGTAAAGAATTTAACGGTATTTAATATTTAGATATTTTTATTATATTTTATAAGTTTTAATTGTAATAATTAAATATTTGAATATTGTTTTTTAATAAAATGTAAATATGAAATATCATATTTAACTGTATAAAAAATTTACATTTTAATTTAAAAAGGTAAAATGTGGCCAAAGCCTACCATTTAATATTGTAAAATATTAAATTACAATATCTTCAAATACACTACATCTCTCACAAACTCCCAAGTTGTAATACTCTAAAAATTATTGTAATTAAGATGTGGGACAATTTAGAAGCACTCCTGTATAATTCTGAAAGCAATCAATGCATATGGATCAATAATCTATCATATCCATAGCATTAAAATTTTAATTTTTTTTTATCTATTTATTACTATATTTTAAGATCATTTTAATATAAAAACGAATAATATATTTTTGAAATTAACGAATCATAATTTTTTTCTTTCCAAAATACAGAGAGACCGAGATGCAAATATGATTATGAAGTTGCCTACCACCGACTCCTTTACCTTTATTCTTCTCTTCTCTTCTTTTCTTCTTCTTCCTCTTCTTCTATTCGTGGACAAACCCCACACTCACACTACGTAGCTTTTCCCATATCTTTCTCTTACCTTCACTTTCTTCTACTTCCGCTTTCATTATTGATTCCTCTGTTTCTTTCTCTATCCATGGCTTAAACCAGAGCTTTCTTAACCTCTGCTAATTCATGGCGGGAATTTCTTCGTTTTTCTTAAATTTCTTTTCTCTTTTCATTCACTTGGGCTGCTTCATTTTCACCAATTCCAAAGATCAACATATCCAAAACTCCAAAAAACGCAAGCTTTCTTCACTAAAACCAAAATCCCAACAAGCTATTTCATCTTCTTGGTCATTTATCAAACGAATCTTCACTTCCAAATCTTGCAAAAACAGTATTGAAAACTACCCTTCATCCCCAGCTCGATCATCCCAACGCTCTATCGTATCGTTCGTCATACCCGAAATAGATCATATCTCGGACATTCATCGCATTAACCCAATTGGGTCTCGCCCCGAATCAGATATTTCGGCCGGTGATCATCTCCCTTTCCCTCTCCGAAACGATATTTTCCCATGTACCGCCTGTGGCGAGATTTTCCCAAAACCCCAGCTTCTCGATCAACACCAAGCCATAAAACACGCTGTTTCGGAGCTAGTAGATGGTGATTCGGGTAATAATATAGTCCGAATCATATTCAAAACGGGTTGGGTCCAAAATCGAAAGGAACCCGTCATTAATCGGATCCTTAAGATCCATAACTGCCCGAAAATACTATCCAAGTTTGAAGAGTATAGAGAAATAGTCAAAGCTAAAGCAGCTAAAGACGGCGCCGTAGTGAGAGGGAATGAGAGATGTATCGCCGACGGAAACGAGCTTTTGAGATTTCACTGTACTACTTTTCTTTGTGATTTGGGGTATAATGGTAATTCCAGCATTTGTAATCAGCAGTACTGTAGTGTCTGTGGGATTATAAAATCTGGATTCTCGCCAAAGTTGGATGGAATTTCTACACTATCTACCAGCTGGAGAGCACACGTGGCGATTCCTGAGGAGCTTGAGGAAGAGTTTCGGTTTATGAATGTGAAGAGGGCTATGTTGGTTTGTCGAGTTGTGGCGGGTCGGATCGGTAACGAATCGGATATGGTGGACAAAGAGACCGGCGGGTTTGATTCCATCTTTGGGAATAGAGGAGGGAGCTCTGGGGTCCACCTAAGAACGGATGAAGAAGAATTATTGGTGTTTAATCCAAGGGCTGTGCTGCCTTGCTTTGTGATTGTGTATACAGTATGAGTGTGAAAATGATTGCCAAAAGTCTTGTGATGTGTGGTGGTGATGGTGTTTCAAGAGTTGTTTGACTTGGTCAATAAGTCTCAAAGGGTCAACAAGCTTAATGGTGTGGGTCTCTCATCCCTAATCCTTGAGAATCACATACTCTTTATTTCATTTTATTTTTTTAATTTAAGTTTGATTTTATATATTTTATAATATATTAAGCTAAAGAACTCAAACTCAAAAGAGTTGGTCTATCTGACTTATTTAGTGTACTAATTTGTATTATTATGCATGTTTGTTATATTATATTATATTATAATTATTTGGTACATTTTCGATAACACATGTGGATAAAATTAAGATAAATATTTTAATAAAATAATTTATATTTAAAATACCATTTAATTTATGTTATGTATTTTTTTACTTATTAATATAAGATAAAATAAAAAAATTTATAATATATTATATTAAAATTGAAATTTTAGATAAATTACTTCAGATTCGTATATTAAATTTTTATATAATAATATAATTTTTATTTTATATAATATTATCTTATTTTAAAATAAAACTTATAATTATATAAAAATAATTAGTGTTTTAAAAATTGTATAGCAAATCTGTGTTAAGTAACGTGTTTTTGAAGGCAAATAATACTTGTGGATTCACGATTGAAAATAAGAAAGTTTAATATATAATCCACATTATGCCCTTGAGCCTATGTGTTTTCCCCTTGCAAATAAGGAAGTATGATTTCTTTTCAAAAAGGTAATTTGTATATGTTGATCAATCCGATTCCAAATGTTAGGAAAATGAGGAGGAAACTCTGCGTATTGTATAAGTTGATGAATTTAATTAGTTGCTATTCACTCTTGAGTGTATATGTAATTAAGTCCAAGTAGTACCATTTAAAACTATAACTTTGTGCTTTTATGGCATGACTTTGACTATAAGTTCATGGTTAAGGATTAAGTATAAGGATTTATGCCTGGAATTGATTTGATAAAAATTATAATTTATTAAATCTATCGAATTGAAAAACGTTATAAATTAAGTTGTATTAGAAAATTAAGTATCAAATTTTAATATCTTAAATTAATTTAATTAATTGATATGATATAACTCTTTGTCAATTCTTTAACTACGTTAAACAAAGGTTGATCGGTAATATGTAATATTAATTATTGGGTTACAGATGAAACGTGTATAAATACTTTGGTTAAAAAATCAATTAATTTTTGGTCTAAAATAAAATTTGTGCATAAAAGAGTGCTTTTAATGTGTTCAAATAATTAGTTAAATTGTTTACCATTGAAAAAAATTCATAGATTAACCAATTGTTTTGAATCCTAACCTAAATCTCAGCCTATTTAATAAGAATGATCACTTGACAAATACTCGGGCTTAAAAAGTCAATTATTATTATTTAGTCTAAAACGAAGTTTTGTGTTTAAAAGAATACACTTTAGGTGTCTTTTGCTTCGTAGAATGAAAATAAGAATAGAAATAAAAATGAAACAATATTATTTGATTTGATCACTAAAATTAAAAAAAAATCAATATTACAGTATTTGGTTTACAACTAAACTAGAATGTAAAATATTTTATAATACTTTAATATTCTTATATCGGTAAAATTTAAATAATATCATTTAATTTTATTTTTTTGTCAAACAAAATACATTATTAAAATCATTATTTTTCTAAATAATTATTACTTAAAAATAAAATATATTATTAAAATTATTATTTTTCTAAATAGGATTTATGGTTTTGAGATTTAGTGTTTAGGATTTAAGATATAAGATATAAGATTTAGGGTTAGGGTTTGGGTCTTGGGCTTTTGGATTTTGGGGTTTAGGGTTTAAGGTATAGGTTATAGGGTATAAGATTTAGCATTTAGGTTTGGGGTTTAGGGTTTAAGGTATAGGTTGTAGGGTATAGGATTTAGCGTTTAGATTTGGGGTTAGGGTTTAAAGTTTAAGGTTTAAGGTTATATTTATGGGGTTAAAGTTTAAAGTTAAAATTATTTTTTTTTAAATAGGGTTTAGGATTTAGAATTTTGGGTTTTGAGATTTAGGATTTAGGGTATATGGTATAGAGTATAGGGTATAATGTTTAGGGTTTAAGATTTTGATATAAGGTATATGGTTTAGGGTTTAGGGTTATATTTGAGATTGAAGTAAAATTAGAACAAAAAATAAAGATGGAAATGAAATCATGATTCTTAAAGAAAAGAGAAAGAATTCTCATTCCTCCTATTTTAGGAATTGATTCCATTATATTCACACTTTTTAGCAAAAAACAAACATAAATTAGAATGAATCGATTCTAATTTCAATTTCATTCTATTTCAATGAAACAAACTCCACCTTAATGTATTCTAATGATGAGTGAAATTATATACCATAGATTTACCAATTGTTTTGTATCCTCGTACAAACCTCAGCGCATTATGAAGAAGGATTATTTGACAACCTTTTCAAGAACCACGACAACCCATTCTCACTCTTAAACCTAATCAAGATTGTAAATATGTTCAAAAGATTAACCATGGGTTTGATTGCCAAGGTAGGAGTCAAAACCTAATGCACCTAATATTTCTAAAATTGCTCGACTTTTAAAGAGTATTCTAAGTTCTCCTCCACTTACAAAAATAACGGACTAACCCAAATTTAAGAAGGATATTCTTGATATTTTCCCTAAACCAATCGTCTTACCTCAGCCAATTTAAAGTATTATTGGTCTTGCACCGAAAACTTAAAAACCACACCCCCTGTCTGTTAGAGATTATTGTTATAAAGCTCCTTAATTTAAGGAGCAAATTAAGGAGCAAAACATGGAACAAAACAAGGAGTAAAACATGGAGCTTAATTCAATGAGCAATTCAAGGAACCATTAATTTAAGGAGTAATTCAAGGAGTGAATTTTCCTATAAATAGATGTGTAATTGTAATGAATTATCCATCCAAAGTTTTCATTCCAATTGAGAGAAAAGCTTAGAGAGCAAAGCTTTTGTGAGAGAAAATTGAGAGTAATTTTCTTGAGTGTAATTGGGTTGTGGGTTGTGAGCGTTGTAAACACCTTGTGTAATTTCTACTCTTTCAGTAAAAGATCTGCCTGTGTCCAGGAGGCGTAAGCAAGATTGGCCGAACTCCGTTATCAAATTTGTGTGTTATTTTATATTCTTGCTTTCTCATAAGTTTGACTTATCGGGAATTTGCGTTATTTCCCAACACTGTCTATTTTACCTAAGGTTCGTCCTTGTATTTGTTTAGAACCAAAATCACCCTATACTTATAGCCTTGTGATTACTCTTGAGAATTTATCAGAATCAAAGTGATTTGGTGCAGACCATTGAGAATAATCTTAGCATTTCCAATGACTCTTATCCTTCATTTCCAAACCCCAATTAAAGATTGGCCGAAAAACATCATTTTTGTCCCATTTAAATATAATGCAAAATTATTTATATTTTCTATTAATACGACGTTACATTCGCATTTCAAATGTTATAGTGAGATACTTAATCTATGATTTAAGTATCTTATTATTTTTGAACAAGGTTTGGATAGCCAATTCTCATTCCATATATTGATGCTTATCCTTCATTGTTGTTTTATTAGTATTTTAATTTTTTAAGGCATAAAGATATTATGACCCAATAATAATAAATGTAGATTATAATTAAATAATTTACTTTTCTATTGTATTGGTAGATTATTAAATATTGATTGCGAATATTAATTGAAAAGGTTAACATTTGAGAGAAAGTTCTCTCAATTTATCTCTTGCAACCTTTCTTTGTTCTTCCGTTCCTTATTGATTCATTTATTGCTTCCATCTTCTTATCTTACTACATCACTCACTCTTTTGGATAAGTGTATTTGTAATTCAATCCAAGTAGTTACACTTAAAATTATAATTTTGTGTTTGATAAGAAGTTCATGGTTAAAGGATCTAATGAAGCATAAATTCGTTAAATTAATCTAATAAAAATTATAACTTTATTGATTTTGATAAATTTAAAAGCTTAAATAATATAAACTAAAAAATTATAAAACAAATTTTAATATCATATATAAATTATGTAGCAAGTTAATAGATAAACTTGTTTACTATAACAATGAAGTATTCAAGAAATCTAAAGATGATATATTGGGGAATGATATTACGTGAAAAATGGGTGAGTTCTTATTATGCTAATAGTAATGACAACATTTTTTTATATCACATTTGTGTAACAAATATATCAAATAATTATTAATTAAAATATTAAGAGTAGTTTTTTCAATGTATAATTAATATTAGTTATGATAATATTATAATTTATGATAAATAATTTTTTTCTAACTATTAGTAGATATTAAATCCATTTATACTTATTGGGAACTAGTTGAAGAGGATACTTCTTGTCAATAACTAAACCAGTTGCTTCCTTCATAGTAATATCTTCTTCTTTCATCCCATAAGGCAATTTCCAATCAAAACAATACAAAAGATTTGCAAGTGCTAGCTCTATTATAGCAAGTCCCATATGCATATCTGGACAACTCCTTCTACCACTTCCAAAGGGCAAAAAATCAAAGTGCTTCCCTTTAAAATCAATTGAACTACCTTCAAATCTTTCTGGATTGTTTCATGTTTTAGGATGTCTTCCTGTTGCCCAAACATTTACCTTAATTTGAGTTTTTGGGTATATGTCATAACCTATCTATTTTAAAGTGGGAGAGTTTCTACTCTTGGAATCAAGGTTGGACCTGGTGGGTGTAATTTTAGAGTTTCTTTAATTACTACCAATTTGAGGTATTTAAGTTGTTCTATGTTCTCATCAGTCACTCTTGATTTCTTTCCAATGCAGTTTCTGATATCATGTTGTACTTTGTTTTTCACTCTTGGGTTTCTTGCAAGCTCTGCCATTGCCCATACTAGTGTAAATGCACTTGTGCTTGAAGCCAGAAATATATCTTGAAACAAAAAATAGTTATGTTATAGGGTGATGGGTGACGTGCTCCTTTCAATTTAATTACATATAGTCGAACTATAACTTCGTTGGTAAAATATCAATAATATTTAGATATCTAAAGCGGGATGTGCCAATAACTTCGTACATCTAACAGATTTCTAGAATGAAAGTCAAAGTCAACAATCAAATTAATTCAAAATGATTGAGAGTATGCTATTTAAGTTTATAAGGCCCTTAATTACGAAGATTATACTCCTTAATTAATTTACGACAGATAAACTAAAATTAGTTATTCATCAATAATTTATACATAATTTAATTAAATTATTATCTAATAAAATTTATTATTTTTCTACGTATTTAATTTATATAAAATATTAAAGTGAAAAGGGTTTTAAGTGTAATATAAGAAAAATTACATATTCGATGAAAATGAAGTTATTGATTAATTTTAATATCATTTATTTATATATATTAAAATCATAAATTAAACCGGCTAATAAGTTAATAAAATAGTAACTAAATTATTAAAAATATTAAAAATAAATTGTGTATAATTTTAAAAATAATAAAAATTATAGTGTTTGTAAGATCTTTTTTCCAACAAAATGCATCTAAAAATAAATAAAAGAATAAATGTAACATATAAAATGTAAAAAAATAGCTCAAGCAAGCAAATTTTTCTCATTTCTTTCAAATAATTACTAAACCGAAAAAAAGCTAAGTTAAAAAATTGTCGAAATATTTTAAATTAAATTGTTAAACATTTATGTCTTAAATCAAAAACGTAAAATTTATTTTTGAATTATATCGTATGTTTTTGAAATTTTACGTTATGTTCGTTTCTAAATTAATTTCTTTTGTTGCTCTTCTTCTTCTTTAGTTGTTTTTCTACGTTAATCTTTAACTTCTGTTTATGTATAATTCTTTTATAAATAGAGATGAAGAAAAAAATGAAAAGAAAAAAAGATAGATAAGAAAAAGGTAAAAGAAAAAACGGAGAAATGAAAGAGAAGAAGGAGAGAGAGGGAAAAAAGTAAAATAATTTTACTCTTAATGTATGTGTATTATTTCTAATAATATATATGAAAGTTTTTCCCAGCCAGCCTTGTCTGTGGAGATGCCAAAGCATTACAGGACCATGGTTGGACGAGCTACCATAAAAAAATGATGCATAATGGCAAGGAGCTACAGCAACAAACGACACGCAATGGGGAGAAGTTGCGGCAACAGATGTCACGCGAAGTTGGAGGATCTATGGATGATATGTACGGTGCGCGATGTTGATGGTGTTGGCTTCCTTGGACGATGCTGGTTGTGATACAGAGACGGCGATTAGACTGTGAGAAAGAAAATGAAGAAATCAATATTTGAAGAAATAATCAGAAGAAGAAATAAACGTTTTTCTTCGTATATTTTCTTAATTTGTATCGGATATGTACATTGTTTATATAGGCAAATATCAATTACTATTTCACCAACCACCATGATTGAATTACATGGATTACAGTTGCTTGGTAGGCGTCGTGTATGCGTTTGACGTCGGTGCAGTATTTGTTGAATGAGCTACAGTGTTTATTGAATTCAACACTTCCCCTCAAGGTGGTGCATAGATGTCTTTCATGCCCAACTTGACTAAAACTTCTGTGAATACTCGATTTGAGACTACTTTAGTGAGGATGTCAGCCAATTGATCTTCTGACTTAATTTTGGCAATTCCAATGAATTTTATTCTAACTTTTCCTTAATAAATAATCTGTCAACTTCAACATGTTTTGTACGATCGTGTTGAACTGGATTATGAGCAATATCACATGCTGCTTTATTGTCACAAAATAACTTAATTGATTCTTTAGCAGGATATCCCAAACCTTTTAAGAGAGATCGTAACCATAAGGCCTCATAAAGCCCAAGTGCCATGCCTCTGTATTCAGCTTCTGCGCTTGAACGGGCAACAACATGTTGTTTCTTACTTCTCCATGTTACAAGGTTTCCTCATACAAAAGTGAAGTAACCTGATGTAGATCGTCTATCATTTATTGATCCAGCCCAATCAGCATCAGTATATATTTCAATTCTAGAAAACTCTGAGTTTTTAGTGAACAATACTCCTTTTTTCAGGAGTAGACTTTAAGTATCTCAAAATACGAATAACTGCATTCATATGTTGTTCTCCAAGATTATGCATAAATTGGCTGACAATACTTAAAGCATAGGCAAGGTTTAGTCTTGTGTGTGCCAAATACATCAACCTTCCAACAAGCCTTTGGTATCTTTCTTTATTTGTTGGAACTTGATCAACCTTGATACATAACTTTAATCCTTCCTCTACTGGTGTATTAGCTGGTTGACATGCCAACATACCGGTTTCTTTTAATAAATCTAAGGCATACTTTCTTTGAGATAAGAAGATTCCTTCTGTTGATCGAGAAACCTCAATCCCAAGAAAATATTTTAAGGAACAAATGTCTTTCATTTCAAATTCTTTGGACAAATAAGTTTGTAGCACTTTTCTTTCTTCAAGATCATTTCCTGTTACTATCATATCATCAACATATACAATAAGTGCAGTGATCTTACCATACCCTTTTTTTAGAAATAAAGTATGGTCTGAATTGCTTTGCTTGTAGCCAAATGCCTTCATTGACCTTGTGAACCTACCAAACCATGCTCTTGGGGATTGTTTCAATCCATACAGTGATTTTTTTTAATTTGCACACCTTTTCATCATGGATTGTGGATTTCTTGATTCCTGGTGGTAAATCCATGTAGACTTCTTCAATTAAATCTCCATATAGAAAGGCATTTTTTACATCAAACTGATATAATGGCCAATCTAAATTTGCACCTAGAGATACCAAGACCCGAACAGTGTTAATTTTGGCTACAGGTGCAAATGTTTCTATATAGTCAATCCCATATGTTTGAGTGTATCCTTTTTCCACCAATCTTGCTTTATAGCATTCAATCATACCATCTGCTTGATACTTTACTGAAAAAATCCATCGACATCCATCAATTTTCTTTGTTGGTGGACAATCGACAAGCTCCCAAGTTCTATTTATTTCTAAGGATCTTAGTTCTTCATTCATAGCATCTTTCCATTTTTGGTCAGCTAAAGCTTCCTGCACATTGTTAGGATTAGATAAAGTAGATAATTGATTCACAAATGATACGTTTGATTTTGACAAACGATGTTTAGACATATAGTTACTCATGGGATATTTGATTTTACTATAAATCTCAAGTTAATACATGGCTTTAGGAATACCTCTGTTAGGACGTGATGGAAGTATTTTTCTGACTGGTTCAATAGTTGGAACATCCTCTGCAAACAATTGGTTAGGTATATCAGCAGCTTGTGTAGAAGGAAACTCGTACTCACTTAGTGGTAGTAAGGAACTTGCTTGATAATCTTGAAGTTGATGAGGACTTGATTCCATTTCTCTCGAGTCTTTTCTATATTGAGAGTTATTACCATCTGAATTCAAGTTATTTGTATTTTCCTCACATAAAATTTGTCCTTCTTCATAAGGAAACAATTTATATGTAAGTGTTTGAATTTCAGCATGGTTGTACTCCCCCTGAAATTCAGGCATAGAAGAGAAATACATTGTATCTTCATTAAAAATAACATCCATAGTAGTAATCATTTGTTTTGTAGGAGAATGATAACAACGATACCCTTTTTGTTGCATGGCATATCCCATAAAAACACAACGTATTTCTCATGGATCCAACTTGCTACGTTTTTGTTTATGTAGGTGTACAAATGCCACACAACCAAAGACATGAAGAGGTAAATTGGGAACACTTGGTGCAACAATTGCTTCAGTGATGGCTTGTAGTGTTATTTGGAAGTTAATGGGACTGGAAGGTACCCAATTGATCAAATATGCAGCATAAGTAATTGCTTCTCCCCAATAAGATAATGACATATTAGCTTCGATCAATGAGGCACGGACAACTTCCAATAAGTGTCGATTTTTTCTTTCTACAACTCCATTTTGTTGAGGTGTATCAACACAAGTAGTTTGATGAATAATGCCTTCTGATTTAAGATATTCTTGAAGCTCAGAACTTTTATATTCTCCTCCATTATCACTTCTTAGAACTTGAATCTGTATTTTATATTGAGTACGAACCATTTAATGAAATTTTCTAAAAAATACGTTTACCTCACTTTTAGATTTCATTAAACAGACCCACGTCATTCAACTAAAATCATCAATAAATGTAACAAACCAATGTGATCCTCCCAAAGTAGAGACTTTGAAAGGACCCCATACATCAGAATGTATTACCATAAACAGAAATGGACTTTTATTTAAGGTTACAGGAAATGAGGAACGATGACTTTTTGCTAGTTCACAGACATCACACTTTAAGGTAGAAAGATCTAAGCTTAAGAATAAACTTGGAAATAATTTCTTTAAATATCCAAAAGAAGCATGACCCAATCTCCTATGCCATAGCCATATATTTGATTCATCCTTGTGAGATCCAGTTGCTACCAATGCATGATTTGTTGAATCCAAGTCCAAATAATACAGGTTTTCTTACCTAACACCATGACCAATCGTTTGCTTTGTTTGAATGTCCTTGAACACACAAAAGTCAGGCCAAAAAATAACAAAACAAGATAAAACAGTGGTTATTTGAGAAATAGATATAAGGTTATACTCTAAAGAGGGAACAACTAGTACTGAGTCTAAATTCAAAGTACTAGTGAGAGATAAAGATCTTTTCCCAATGACTGGGGTTGTGTTACCATTGGCAGTGCAAACAGTTTTGTGTGAGGATGGTTTTGAGATTTGTCTAGAATCGAATATCATATGATCAGTTACACCTGAATCAATTATCCATGTATTATTAAAAATAGGAGAAAAAACTTTAAGCATCTTACCAACATTTGTTGAGGAGCTTGCAACATGATCCTTGGTTGTTTTAGCAATGGTGGCAGTAGACATCTGTCGTGGATTTTTCTTCCGAGAGTCACGGTTGTGATCCCACCAATCAGGATATCCCACTAGTTCAAAACATCATTCTTTTGTATGACTCTTTTTATGACAATGGGTACATTTAAATGATGATTTATCAGTCACCCTTCGTTCTTGTTGATTGGAAAAAGAATGATTTTTAGATATTATGGCGGAAGCGTCAACATCTCCAGATTTTTCCTTCAATGAGATTCGACATACTACCTCCCGTCGAATCAAGGAATAACAACCTTCTAAATCTAGGATACTTTCTTTTCGCAAAATTTCTCCACGAACCTGCTCAAATTCATCGTGTAATCCAGCAAGGAAAATATGTATCCTTAGTCTTTCAACAAACTCTTTATATGATATTAGATCATGAGGGTCTTTCATGACCACCTTATCACGATGGTCTAGTTTTTGGAAAATTTCAGTCAACTCTCCATAATACTTTGAAAGTGATTTTCCGTTTTGTTTGGAAGTAAAGGCTTTTTGGTTTAAGACAAATACTTGTAATTCGTCACTTTCATCATAGAATGTTTTTGCCAAAGCATCCCAAATTTCAAGAGCAATAGGTATGCGTAAATATCGGTTCATGATTTCTGGACTCATTGACATAAGTATCTATCTCTTCACTTTTTGATTTTCTGCATACCACTTGTTATAATTGTTTGATGTTTTTTCTAATTGCAAATTTTTGTCATGAATATAAGAGAGTTTTTCTCTCTCTACAATATGCATTTCTAATATTTGAGACCAAACATCATAATTAGTCTCAATAAGAACAATTCCAGCATTAAAAACACCTTCAGACTGAACAGATTGTACAACAATTGGAGTTGATTACTCCATAGGTAATGAAATTATACCCTCTGTCATGATATTATGATAAACAAACTAGAAAATGGTGTAATAATTTGAGGGCTAATTTTTTTTTGTTTTTCTATTTTTTATTTTATTTTAAATGCACTAAAGTGGATAAAAAACCACAAAATCGGGTAAAAATTGGTTTAGAAACTTGAAAAAATGGACCAAACCGGTTTTAGAAATCCAGAATCGGGAAAAAAACCAGGTTCAGACCTTTAAAATGGACCGAACCGGCCAAAAATAGAAAAAAACTGTGAAAAACTGAGAAAATCGTGTTCAACCGAACCGCTGGTTGGACCAACCTCAGCCGAACCGTGGTGCGGGTCGGGTACGCCCTCAAGCCGGACCGAGCCTCGCCGTGCCAAACTGAGCCACGCCGAGCCGAGCCGGATGACACGTCATCGTCTTCAACCTCCAGATGGCGCGTGGAGCGCGTGAAAAATGGTTCCTTTACTTCAGGCGGCACGTGGGGGCGCGTGTGGAACCTTTCTGCTACTCTATTTTTACCAAAATGTTCAAAATTGTGTTTAGAGTAATCTGGTAAAATTAGGTGGGACAAATACCGCTTCAAAAAGGATGTTTGTAATTAATATTTGTACGGGTGTTTGAATGAATTTTTTTTTCGAGAAGAAATACTTTCAGAGAAAAAAATCTCTCTTTTAGAGAACAAGAGTTTCAAATTTGTATAAAGCAACAACTTGGTTCTCATACCATGAAGAAATCAATATTTGAAGAAATAATGAGAAGAAGAAATAAACGTTTTCTTTCGTATATTTTCTTAATTTGTATCGGATACGTACATTGTTTATATAGATAAATATCAATTACTATTTCACCAAACACCATGATTAAATTACATGGATTATAGTTACTTGGTAGGCGTTGTGTATGCGTTTGACGTCGGTGCAATATTTGTTAAATGAAGTGCAATGTTTGTTGAATTAAAAGTAAAAGAGGTACTACACGAGAGCTCTTAGAGATGGGAGTAACGAGAACGCAAAGACCCATCTTAATAGGGATGGCTAGAGATGGCAACATTTAGCCAATCATATTTTAAGACTAAATGTTTACAAACTAAGAGGGATATTAGCATTCTAAAAATAAAAAAAAAATTAAGATATTCAAAGACATGGCAACAAGTTTGTCTTATTCATAGTAGTCGTCTTATTTTATTCTCACTTTAAATTTGAGTTTGTTTTATATTATTTGTATTATTGTAGTAATGATACATATTTGTTTTATATGTATAACATATAGGGAAATATGAGAGAAAATAGAGGGAAAAAGGGAATATAATCCGATAAAAGCTGAGAATAATCATATTAATGGAAAACAGGAGATATAAACTAATAAGTAATTACTCAATTCATTCAAATAAATATAATATTAAGTGATATTTATAAAATTGAAATAAAAAATTGTATAAATATAAATCATGTATAAAAAAAATATGAAAATTTTCAAGATTTTGATTGATATATCTATATAATCAAAGTGTGATATCGAAATAGGTTAAAATTAATATTTTTCAAAAATATCAGTAAAATTGAGAAATAACATAAACAATAAGATGTTGATTTAGATTTAGATGTTTTATTTATATATTTGACATATTGGTAATATTATTGATAAATATCAATAAAAAATGTCTTATTATTCATAATATATTCATGTTAATATTGGATAACAAATTTATAATTTTCATTTTATAAAAGCTTGTATTGTAAAAAATATTTGAGCAAATACATAAAAATCAAATCTAATTAAAGTGATTACAATTAAGTATTTATGTATGATTATATTGCATATAATTTTATACATTTCATAACCTCACCCATTTTTTATTATGTATTTCTCATTTTACTTATTGTTGTATTATATTTATTTTTATGTATGTTAAATAAAAATTTTGCTTATACTTTTTGTTCTTATATTTACTAAGCGTAGGCACGGTAGGTTTCGTCATTTATTAGTTAATTTTATAACTTAATTTTATTTTTATAGTTTTATAAAAATCAAAACTTTAATAAACTTATGAAATTTTAAAAATTAACCTTCAAATCAACATAGTAGATCATTGATTCGACAATTTTAAACCTATAATTTTTATTAAAAAAATCTTTACAAAACATAATATGTAACTAATAAAAATTTATAATATGATATATTTTTTCTATATGTTACTATTTATAAAAAATTTATTTTGTTAAAAATTAAAATTGTCTAATAAATAATTTAAAATGTGTATCATTCTTCAAATCAATATACAGTGAAAATGATAATAAAGATTATCAAAGTAGTTAAAATGTATTAAAACATGTTTATCTCTCTTCCAAAAAGAAAAAAAATAAAATATTTATTTTACATGAATATGATTAGGTTTAGAGATTAGAATTATGAAAAAGATAAATATTTAATTAATATATTTAATGTATAAATATAATAAAATTAAATTTATTTATAATGAGAGTAAGTTGGTTAGATTTTTATCAATTTTATATAATAAAAACCTCTAACCTACCTAATTAGATCAATTTTCTAAATTTTAGGATTTATACCAGTGATCAACCAACACAAGAAAAAGTGTAGGTCTATTTTTCTCTTGGATTTGGTTGGTTGTGTGGTTTCTGTAAAAATATGTACACCTTTAACATATATATATTATGTATGTTATATATGTCATAAATATTACATTTAAATGACAAAATTTACTTGTTAGTATGCTATTATATATTATTTATTTAGCTTTTATACAATATTTATAAATTTAATTAATAAGTTGATCATTGATTTTTCTATATGTTTTTTTAATATGATGATTAGTATCATCTTACATAATGGATGGTTTAAGAACACTTGCTCATAGGATGGTCATTGATCGTATTAAAAATGATCAATGTCCATCTTATATTATATTTTTTGTTGTAATGGTTTGAACAAGCTATTCAATCGTTGTTATTCTCATCGTAATAATTCTTTTTTTGTTAGCACTTAAACAACTACGACTCTTGTTTAGCCAAGCCCAAGTTTCTTTGTCACATGTATCAGTTGGAATTATCCTCCACTCGTCACTCCAATTTCACCGAGTCTTTCATTTAACTACCCACACTTACCATTATCATTATCAAAAACAGTCACCATTAATAAAAAGCTATTTGTCTTATGCTAGCTTGTGACACCTCTTCCATCATCATATGTGTTCGATAATTAGGGTTAACGTCAAAAATATAATAAAAAATACAATTTATAATAAATTTTGTTTTACAGATTGTTTAATTTTATTTTACTATTATAAAAAATCAAGAGCTTGAATAATAATACATTATCCTCGAATTAACATTCAAAGATTTAATTTAATCCGTTGAACCTTTAAGGAAAGACATGAATAGCATAATTAAAATTAAAATGATGAAAATGTTTTAAATTGATATGCCTTATTTTCTTCAACTATTATCAATAATGAACAAGAAATAAAGCAAAGTCAAAAGACAAGTCATATATGGCACAAAAGGTTGAAGACCACAATCCAAGCTTAAAGGTATCTATGATGACCTTTTTGCCTAAATCTATATTCCCACCTCATAGTAAAAAGAACCTACCAAGCAAAGCATTTTGAGTTAGTGAAATACAACTATTCCTCTAATTTGACAAGTATAATGTCACTCATAAATACCTTTACAGATACCCACTAATACACTATAGCCCACACTTTTCCACAATGTGTTAGCCTTGCTTAAATGAATATTTTTGGTCCCTCTAAATTTTTTTGGAATTTGATCTAACAACAAAGAAGTACAAGAGCCCTCGATCTCATTTTGTGATAAGAAACAAAAGGTAAAAGATAAGTACCTTTATGCCTACCATAGAGGTCCACCACTAGACAAACTTCTAGTCCTGACATAAGCATCTTTTAGTGTCTCTCCTTATATGGTTTTGTTTGAGGAGCTCTACCTCCGATATGAAGTCCAAGAGGCTTTTAAAATGACATTAAATAAGAGGTTGTTCTGCATTCATCTATGTTAATAACATAGATGAAGCTTAATATAAGGCTCGATAGATTAAAATATAACTTCTGATTAAAAAATCATTTATGAGCCTATAAAATATTAAGTTGAACCATCGTTAGGATACCACTGATCCTCTTTCTATACCTAAATATTCAACACAATCTTCTCCAAAAAACTCTCATCACTCTATTTTTTGGCTTTCAAATTGAATGGTATGCCAAGAGTCATCTTAATTTTCGTTGCCCTAATCGCATTTTGATATTTGAACATCAACAAATTGATTAGTTTACATTAAAGGTTCGCCTATTTACCCATTTGATCATACATATTCATATTTATCTGTTAAACATGTTTATGGTAACACTCCACGTGTCTTATCTCAACTCATTAGAGTCGAATTTTTCTCAATAATGAATTAGTTAGAATTTAATAGTTATTAACTATCTAGTATTTAAGCTTATTTATCTAGTATATGATTTTTATTTTATTATTTATTTATCTAAATTATCTTTTAAGATTTTATTAATTAATTTATATATATTTAATTTTTTATTTATTTTTGTAAATATAATAAAATATTATATTTATTTCTTAGATTTTGAATGAATTGATTAATAATTATTAATTTTATCACTCTTATTTTTTATTAATTTGATTATTCTCTTATTTTTATAATTATCTTTTCCTTTTGTTTATTCTCTCTTACAAGAATATAATATGTTTATATTTTATGGTAATTTAATACTATATTTATAATACAATAAAATCATAAAAATTCTATCTATATTATATTAATGGTATTTCTGTAATAATTACGATAATTCAAAATACATATCTAACCTAATAAATTCATATGACATGTTTGTAATTCTAACTCTAAATATGTCGGCAGTTTTAGAAAATTTATACAGCATGATTCATGCTCTTGTAAATAATACATATATAAATTTGAGTAATAATATTATTAGAAAAATAACACTTTTTTAACTACAAATGAAAACACCCCCAAGTTAAACATACTACAGTGATAAAAACTGCTACCATTTTTACCTCGGAAACACATCGATTTCCCACAGCAGAGATATAAATATTTATGAAATGGATCTAAAATATTATACAAACAAAGAAGAGTTTACAAAACAGATTATCTTCAATTTTTTACCAAAGGATGCTTCGACAAAGGAAAAGTAGCTCAAATGTTAAGGGAAAAAAAGAAGAGAAGGAAGTTGAAACGGTAAAGCATAAACTGCACGAGAAACACGTGCTCAAATGGAAATTTTATATTGGCTAATTAATTACATGTTGACAGGAACAATAAAAAAACTACAGTTTGCCATGTCATTGTCAAGAAAATAAATAAAAACAAAAACATAATAACATGTTGAGGGAAGAAACAAAATAACCGAAAGTAATATCCTATCCTCGCTACATTACATGCACAGCCAAACTCACTCCATATTTTTACCATTTTCACCCACATTTCAACCCCAACCCAACTTTATGGAATTAACTTGTGCACTGAAAAAGGCCATCATTCCTAATCCCACTATTGTCCCACCCTTCTCCATTATCAAATGATAAATGCAAAAAATAAACATCCCCCCCCCCAAAAAAAAAGTAAGATTCCCCCTCTCTGCCCTCTCCTCTCCTCTCTTCTCTCTCTCTCTCTGAGTCACTATCTTCTCCTTTCTTGTTTTCTATTTCATTCTTTGTTCTTTTCCTCAGATTTTTTTGAATGAGAGATTCCAAATTTCCAAATAGGAGGAAAACAACTGCAGAGTGGTAGATTCATTCATGAGGCACAGAGGCAATGCTTATCTTTTACCTTCCTTTTTCTCAACCTTTTTTGTTTGTATTAAGTAGATTGGGTGGCATCATCAGGGGAGCTGAGAGGGAAACATGTGTCCTCGCCACCAGTGTTCCAAAGAAAGCTAGCATACGTAGCAGCATGGTAGGGATTTGCTGGTTCTGCAGCTATGGCTTCTAAGAAGGTCTCTTCAGCTGCCCACAAATCGTTTCTTACTTTCCATAAGAAATTTGCGTACTTGTTATATGCCTCTGCGTCTGCTGGCTCTATTTTTATTGCCCTCTTGAAGTACTCCTCAGCTCTGTGTTTACACGAACAACAACATTAACAAAAGGATAAAATGGAGTGAGCAATAAAGGGAAGAGAGAAAGGAAAAAAAAAAAAAAGGAACCTGATAGTCTAATTTACTCTAAAGCTTAGTTCAATTTTTTATGGACGAAAAGTCAATATTCAAAAGGCTGCCTTCAAGACTCTTCTAAATTTATCTAAGCAACATGTGATATTCAAAGCTTTAACTAATACATTCATTAATGTGATAGTAATGCGGAAAAAGATAAAAATTGAAAGATGAAGATCATCTTCTGCCAAATCAAGCAGGCCAGTAAGTTTTTACCACCACACATTGTCCTGTCAAAGTTGAAGATAGGAAACCGTGTAGTGTGTCGTGTTTGTGGCGTATTTGCATAGTGCACTTGGATCGTGTTGTGTTCGTATTTTTATGATATAAATGATCTATAATTAATTGGCTATAAATTCTAATGTAAATAATTATTTTGAACGTATTATATTCGTTTTGGTGCTGTCTTGGCATGTAGTCTCAAGAGTTGCTTATCCCCAACCAAATATAAGTAGAAGACAAAAATTATAAGCTTGCCATATCCGCTAGCACAAAAATTGGAAACTATCGATACTCCAATTACTAGACCCAGCTCCAAATAGCAAATTTGAATTGAAAGTCAAAAGCATTGATATTTTTCACTAGGGTGGGTAAAATATCATAAACAGAACATAAGTATGAACCCTAATTAAACTTTTAATTGAAACAAAGAAAAAGTAATTCTAATTTCAGGTTTTTGAATAATACTAATGAAGAAGATGAAGCAGTACCTTTCATAATCCTGGGAGACAAGGTAAAGAAACTGAGCATAATTTGCAAGGAGGAGAACATTATTTGGCTCTTGTGACAAGCAAGCTTGGTACATAAGCTCTGTTCTCAAGTAATCTTTATGGTCGTCTGCTTCAATCTTTGAATTCCCCGGGGAAACAAATCCCTGGATGGTTTCTTTGTCTAGAGATTCGTCCTTATTTGGTAAAGACTCTATTTTTGAAGCTTCATCAACATCTTGCCCTGATATTGACTCCTCCTTTCCTGATAATGAAGACATTTGGGAAGCCCCATCGGGTAAAATCGTCCAGTATTGACCCGAATGATCAAACCCACCATCACCGTCCGATTCACTAGCCACTGGTCGGAAATTCCCACCACTACCATTATTACCGCCTATTGAAAACGATTTCCCACTAGAGGAATTAACAGAGAAAGTCTTAATTGCTGAAGTATCAAACTTTTGATTTTTCTGGTCCTTAATTTCAACCGTAGAAGCCATCTCTGTTGTGCTAGAATAAGAACTAGGTGATAAAGGACAAGCAATGGCGGTGTTATTTCCCATAGAATATACAGTGAAATTAGCAAGGAGAATCATAACGTATACCATTAGAGTAGGTGTCTGAGAAAAGACGTGTTGAAATAACCAAACGAAAGAAGTGCTCATCTCTTTCTGAACCCTATTCAAAATTGACTGTAAATCTTCATAGTAGAGAAATTCTCGCATCTGTAAGGTATATCTTTGGAGCTCACGAATTATGAACACCATTGAAGAGAAGGCTTTCTTTACTGAACAATAAGCAGATTCCCCTGCTGCTTTAAACCCTTCTTGCAATTGCAACTTTCTTTTTATAATTCTCAACGAAAACGGAAGTTCAACACTGTTAGCTTTTCGTTCAATACTTGCCAGAACAATCTCATCATTCTCTTGAAAGGTCTCCGGCCACCATGGCTTAGCGTAGTCAAGTTTCGAATGTGAGAATTGACCCTGTTTCTCTACAAAGTTGACAGTACTATGATCATTTCTGGAATCAGAATCCACCTCTGTTTCGTATCCTCGGACGTTGCCGCCATCGGAGAGCTGGAATTGTAGAGCCAATTCTTGAATCTTCTTCGAAAAATCTTCGTCTGAAAAGCCATCGAAGCTCGCCCTACAAGCTTTTCTGATGGTAGGAATTTTCGACTTTGAATACTCATGAGAACAGGACCTTTGTAGACTCGTCGACGGCGTTTCGAACCAAAAAGACCGATCTAATATTTGAAAGCAACGACACATCATAGCTCCTTTTTCACCTCGGCTTCGACGCTTTGAAGAAGATAATAATGCAGGGGATAAATTGTGAGAAGAAAATGAAACATTAGGAAGAATAGGGTGTGACCAATGCAAACAAGTTGTCGCCATTTTGAAACAAGTTGTGACCAAGGAATTGGTAAAGTTGAAGAAGATGAACTTGTAGGATAAACAGAGATTGTTCCGGGAAAGCTTGTTTTTAAAAGAAAGGCAGATCTGATCTTCTTCTTCCTCCGATTGTCAATTTCGCAAAGAGTCTCGCGAACCTAAAAAAAGAAAAAACAAAAGCTACCTCCATCAATTAAGAAATAAGTAAACAATTCACCTGAAAACCCACCTACACTTTCACTCCAATTCTCCCCGAAAATACAGTTAACTTTCAATTAATGAATTTCAAGTCTAAATAGTCTCTTAAATTAAGTTCGTTTTCACAACCAATCAATATTTTTCCAGGAAAAACGGATCAGTAGAACACATTCCAAAACCACTCAAAATCCGCACGAATATCAACGAACCTCAAATACTGCGTAACTTCGTTTGAGTCAATTAAGGAAAATGCATAGTAAATAAACTTACTCAATTTTCGAACGGTCTCCGATCAATATTCCGATTACCGCGAGAGCCTCCAGCGAAACCCTTCAAAGCGAAGTTCGATACAAAAGCTGAAAGAGTTGGAGTTTTTGAGTCTCGTATATATATGCAAGCTAGCCAGGATGCCGCCTTCCTTCTAAGAAAATTACTTGATTAATGAAATAATTATTTATTTATTTATTTTTAAAATTATATAAAATATTAAAATTGGATTCGTAATATTTTAATTCGGATTAATATTTTTTAATTTGAAAAACTTTAATGATTAAAAAGTCAAATTAGTTGAGTCAAATTAAATTTTTTAACATAATTTATTAAATTTAAAAATATTAAAAATTAAATTAAATTATTTATAATATTATAATTAAATTTTAATATTTTATATAAATTGAATATCATAAATTTTATTATTGATGTAATAAAATTACATTAAATAATTATTTTATTTTTTATAAATTACATCTTTAATTAATATTATTTAATAAATTTATTATTAATAAAATATTTTATAATATATATATTAGTAATATCACTATTATATATAAATTACTTAAATAAATAAAGAAAATACGAAAGGGACAGCTAAAATAAAAATCTGTGTTTGTATTCGGAGCGAGTTGATTTCTAATAGGACAAAAGACGTATTTATACAGTCACGGAACTAAGCCATACTAGTCTTCGAAACTTTTTATAATAAATTTTTTTTCTAATCTTATAAATTAGTAAACAATTATAACTAATACAATAATTAATTATTAATTCAAAATTAATTTTTAATTAACATTCATTGTAATTATCATAATCACACGCTACATACAATATTTCAACGTCCTATTATTATTCTTAAAGTTGATAATCTTTCACATATTTCAAATTTTCTTCCCATCATTCTATATAATGCTATTTATAAGATAATGTATAAATACATTACTAATAAACTTAAAAAAGTTAGGCTAATAATAAGTGAAAATCTGAGTGTATTTGTCTTTTGTAGGCATATTATTGATAATGTTTTGATTCATCTTCAAATTTTACATACCATGAATTGATATAAGTATGACTTTTTTCTATAAAACTCACAATATAAATAAATTAATAAATTATTAAGATCTTAAACCATATTGTGAGAATAGTCTTCAAGTCTAAGATGCTTAAATCATTAATAGTAAAATGTAGAGTATAAGAGATCTTAATATTGTTTTATGAACCCTAAGGCACTCAATTATATTATACGAGGGGTTTTGGACTCTCTAAGTCAAAAGGTATCTCATGTCCATTTGTATGGTTGTGTTCTTATGCATTGCATGTGATAAGGGTATATTCCTAACGAGATAATGAAGGGTACTCAATATTAGGATGGCATGGCTCTCAACCCACGACCCACCTTTCAAGATCTAAGTTTGATTAAGTGATTTTTAGATTAAATTAGGTTATTTTTTATGTAATTTTGGATCCAAACGACACTACCTGAGAGCAAGGTATGCCCTTTAGGGTCACTTAGTCACGCCTAGCTTCTATAGCTCATTTGGTGGTCAAGACGTAAGATGTAGTGCTCACTTGTAGGGTTGCTTCTTATTCATTGCCTGGACAAGGGTGTAATCCTTGGTTGGGTGCAGGGCATTGAGGGCTCTGGACTCTTTTAGGTCCAGACAACTCAAGCCCTCTCTTCATTTGATTGTGGACCTTATGTCCTGTCAAATCTTCTAAGTTTGGTCATACGTGCCTAGGTGCTTACAAATATATTTTTCTTAGAAAAAGTGTTCGTAAAGCATTTGTATATCCTTCTGTTATAGCAAGGCGTTGTTTATTGCACATGTAGATTCTTCATATATAGCATTATATGCTACTTTTTTCCTTCTAGTATTATAGTTATATTTGGAACCTCAGGATGAGATAATATGTAGGGGCGATAGCCCCAACCATTTTATATAAATGACATTTATGAACTTCTACTATAGGGACTTTTTGGCCAACATTCACCTCTTGGGTATATGTTTTTTAGGCTTTTTTTTTATTCTCCATATCCCAGGAGGAGTGATAACTGTATTTTATATAGTTATTTACACCAATTTTATTAATTATAATTGCTATGTTCTCTCTATTTTTAGTTAATTTTAGTTTAATAAATTAGTATTTACTGTTTTTTAATGTTTTTTATGAAAAATAAATAATTTGTATCGAAAACTTACTTAATTGCAAATTTTCGTCCAAAAATATAATTTCAAAATAAAATGAGTATTTAATTGCAATTTATAAATGTTGAAAATATAAATTAAATTAAATTCGGGCTTAATTTTTAATTATTAAAAGTTTAAAATTTAATTTAAATTACCAAATGTCTGTATTGCAATTAAACAAAGTTTAAAATGTAATTTGAAATATATTTGTGGGTGAAAATATAATTAAGGAAAGTTTTAAATTCTACACAAGTGAGAAGAAGCCACGCGCTATTATGTTGTAACGCAGACTGTCCGATCGTAGAAAATAAACGGCTAAGACACGCGCGTCCGCATCAAGCTCGACCAAATCGCCACAAGCAGATTCTTTTACGCGGCTCGGCCCGAGCTCTCGTCACGTGACAGGCGCAGTAGTGGGACCCACATGCCTGCCGCGTAGAAATTCTCCCGAGGCGCACGCCGTCCGCTGATCGATAATCCATCCGCATTGGTGCCGCGTGGAACCAAGCCGTCGCGCACCGAATCGCTTGCCTAAAAATCTTCAGGCGTACGTGGGACATCAAAGAGGCGTGCACGCTCTCCTTGCTGCACAAAGGCCACGTGTCTCCCAAATCTTCCAACGAATAATATAACGACACATGGCATAAATTTAGTAGTAAACTGTAACGCACGAAAAGGCAATACATTTCCGTGCTGGCCGTTGTCTGCCACATGTCCCCGCCTGCCTTGCTTGCGTGTGGCGCATTTCCATACACCCTTTTTGCTCTCACCAATTGAAGGATGCCACGTGTCCCACTATATTTTTCAACAAATGAGATCGCGACACGTGGTAGAGTATATTGAAAGCAAAATCGTGTCATGGCCGTGTCTCACTCGCCTTAAAGTAATATTTTTGTTGTAGCGGTTTGTCCCCCACGTGTCTTATTTTTATTTTCGATGCAAATATTATACGCGTGTCTGCGTAATTAAAGAAAAATGTATATTTTTTTAGTTGTATTTTTGTTGCTATAAATAGGTGATAAGATGATAGAGTTAAGAAGTTTTTTTTGGTTTAGAATTTTGTGGTATTAGGGGTTGGACTGCAGAACACGCAGAGGCCATTTTTTGGCTTTTGTTGTATTCTGCGTGTGCCAAATATTTTCGTAATTGATATTTCAATTTCCTTTCTGCTTCTTATAATTTTCTATATTTGTTGTTATTTAAATTTTAATTAATGAAGTAATTTAATTTTTCTAGGGTTGCATTTAATCTAAATTTATGAAGCTTTGATTTTAACTATTTTTGAAAGATTTATAAGACGTTCGATTTGTTCATTCTATTTTGTGCTTAATGCTTTTTGATTATTTACGAATCTTATCAAAACGATCTGTGGCACATAAATAAACTTGGAAGAGGCATTTGTGTATGTATTGCTCGTAAATAGAATGACATGTATGATGAAGAATATGAATATACCCTAATTGTATGTGTGGCCATTCGAGAACTTAAAACTTAATGAATCTTATTAAATTTAATTCTCATAGAGATATAGTGAATTAATTTAACGAGGTGTGTTTATACGGAGCTCGGAAGAGATGTATGAATAAAAATAGAAGTTTTCGGTTGACAAATTAAATGTACTAAAAAATATAAATCAAAAGAAAATAATATGATTAGAATGGAATAATTTGGTGAAAAATTGCAATCCTAGATTTCTTTTATTTTATTTTCAAACCTTTTCTTAATCAACGATTGTTTTGGATAAAATTAGAGAGATACAATTTTAGTACTAACAAACTATAGTAACAAATCTCCGTGGGAACGATACTTTACTTACAAATCTTTATTACTTGTGACCGTGTATACTTGCACGATTTCTGTGTGTTGCAAAACACACAACAAGGAGTCAAAACATATTTTGAACTTTTGGACATTTTGTGAATCTCAATAGCCTAAGAGTGGTCAGCAAATGCTCTATACTTAATGTATTTTTACTACCTAAGTGTTATTACATGGGACTTGGATAGATTTATGGAATACGTCCATGGGGTACTCTCATATAAAGTTGTAAACTTTCTCTTGTATATACATTGTAGACATACACACAACCCAATCATGTACGATGAAATCATCAAAGATTTGACCATTGTAAATTTTGTTTGTAACTCACTATAGACTCGAGAAACAAAGAAAAAATGTATACAATTGAGATATCTAGTAAGAAGAAGAAGGAAAATGATTGAATATAGGAACTCCCGAACATTTGGCAATCTCAGATGTGTCAATATCCATTATGACTCATTATTTCGATAAATTATTTCTTCGAATAGAAGAAGATTATGTAAACACTTACTCAAAATCAATACCCAAGTAGGCCTACAACGTTGATCATGATCAAATTCTTTTTGGGTCGTCTCAAACCTTGCAATTAGACTTTTTCCCCAAGAATATTGAGACTTTTTACATACATATCCTTGGTCTTGATTCAAACACTTCTTTACTAAGGCTACATTGATAGTTGTTTCTAAGGCTGCCAGGTAGAGGGTAAGGACATCAACTAGGTATAGACTAACTAGCAATTGTAGATAGCTTAAATATTTTTTTAACTCTTGGAATGCTTTCTCACAATTTTGGTCCTAGGAAAAATTAGATTTCCTATGTAACACTTCGAAGAAGAGTGCACACTTGTCATTTATCTGTGAGATGAAATGGTTAAGTGTATCCATTCTTTTGATTAATCTACGGACTTCTTTGATAGTCCTAAGAGGTTGCATATTTATCAATGCTTTTATTTTCTCAAGTTTGGCCCCAATTCCTCTTTGGTTAACCATGAATCCCAATAACTTTTTGAAACTACTTCGAACACACACTTGTTTAGTTTCAATCTCATTTCATACTTTCTTAGAATGTTCAATTTTCACCGAGTAAGTGACGTGATCCTTGGTGTGCTTGCATTTAATAATCATATCGTCCACATATACCTCCATTGATTGTCTAATGAGATTTGATAACATATTATTGA
The DNA here is from genome assembly GCA_033030585.1 of Hippophae rhamnoides. Classification (NCBI taxonomy): domain Eukaryota; kingdom Viridiplantae; phylum Streptophyta; class Magnoliopsida; order Rosales; family Elaeagnaceae; genus Hippophae; species Hippophae rhamnoides. Next base: position 4,623,707 of record CM065431.1, read on the forward strand.
CTAACCCTTAGTATGTAGCAACATCCGGGCCATACATTCGGATTTGATTATATCCGGAGTAAGCATCCATGAAGGATAAGGTAGCATGTCCTACGGTGACATCTATAAGTTGGTCTATGCATGGCAATGGGAAATTATCTTTTCGACAAGCTTATTCGTATCAATGAAATCTACACACATTGTCCATTACCTGTTAGATTCTTTGATATAGACAACATTGGCCAATCAATTAGGATAATAAACTTTTGTTATATGTCCTGCTTTCAAGTGTTTTTTAACTTCTATTTTCATAACATAGTATCTTTCTTGATTATATGATCTTTTTTTTATTCTAACAGGTTTATATTTTGGGTCCACATTGAGGTGGTGTGTTATGATTTTTGGATCTATACTAAGCATATCCATATAAGACCATAGGAACAAACCTTTATTTTTTTCTTGTATCGCATCTAACCTTTCTTGTTCGCCTGGTGGCAATGATGTTCAGACAGTCTTGTGAGGCTTATATTCAAACAGGATTAGGAGACGTGCGTTGTTTTGGTTATCCAAATGTGAGAATGTGACCTTAGTAGGGATCAAGTTCCTAGTCAAGGATGATGGAAGATGTCACACTGTGGGACGAAAGCAACTCGAGTCCATCTCGTACAACTAAAGGGTGGTCGATGGGTGATGAATGTATGTTAAAGGTCGAATTGGGAAGTGGTTCCAAACAAATCATACCCTAGTCGATTACATCTATTTCAAATGACCATGTTCTCGTCGGTGGTGTTGGTTTTGGGAGATAATGTCTGGTCAACCAAACCCTAGGTGGTAACAATTAGCTTGGATGGAACTTCTATGTTAGTCATCTCTTGGCCGAGCGATGCTGGACGGGGGACTCAAGTCCTATCTCATATGGCCATCTTACCAACCAAGCCTTGGATGGCTATGGGTATGGTCATGTGTACTCTAACCGTTGGAAGATGTCACATGGATGCTCTTTGGGATGATGATTGGTTTTTGAGCTAATGGCTCTAGTAGGTGTTCCAAGATGGCATTGAGTGCATTTAATAACATGTCCAAACGGGCTTTAGTCTGAGCATGCCTTATCTTTTTGACATGCTTGGCTTGTTGTGGGCAGACAAGTCTTGGTACAGTGCTCATATTTCTAGTAGGGTGTATTAGAGTTAGAAAGATAACCTATTTGGTAGCAGGTTAAACCTCCTAACTAGTTGTCCAGGTTTGAAAGGTAGAGTTAATTGTCTGATCCATGAATCTTTTTAAAAGTTTAGAAAATCAAAATAAATGAAAATAATAGATTAAAAGATTTTGATGTTTTTTTTTCATAAAACATTATTGTTAAGCTCCAACATCTCTCCTTTTTCAAGTATCTTTTTTTTTCTTAGCAGATCAAAAAACTTGGAAAAAATTGAGTCCTATTATTTTGAAAATTCAACCAAATAGAACACTTATTTCCCACAAATGCGTCAAATATTGATATCGAATTTTATTAAAATCATGTATGATTATTCTCCATAAAATTTGCAAATAAACAAACTCTCAGAACCTTGACCATTTTGTGTGAGATCTTCGATCTTCAATCTTACTATTATTCTAAAATTAAATCATTTACTATAATAATAATATTTATTATTCTAAAAATAACAATTTTTTTATTTTAATCATATTTTTTAACTGTTATTTTATCATTAATAAATAATAATATTTTAATTATAATTTATTAAAATAATAATATTTATTTTATAATTTAAATGATTAAATGAATATTAAAATTTAATTTAAATTACTTGATAATTATTTTATCCTTAATTTGTTGTATAGTAAACTATAGGCCAAGCTAGTGACCGACCATTATTTTTTAACCATCCGCATAAAAACCAAATATATATAAAACAAAAATAAAAGATAATAGTTTATTCAAAATACGAAAACAAGTAGTTGACGTATAATCTGGGATTACTCAAAATCAATTTAAATTATTAGGTTAATTAGCTTACATTTTTTTTAAGGAAAAAATAATGTGCAAATATCAAACATCATATTCATGTCATAATGATAATTATTTTCAGTCATGCTAATAATTTATTTGATATATAATTAATAATTTATCGAAAATATTATTATATTAAATGTTATATTATTTAATTTACTATATCTAAATATCCTAATTTAAAAAAAAATCTTACCTTAAATTTCAGCATTTTAAAAAAATATATACTTTGTTTTACTTTACATGGATTTATATTTATAATACAAATATCTTAGTATTTTCAAATTTTCATAGATTGAATGCTCGATATTTCAGAATTATTTCAATGTTTTAATAAGAGGACATTGTAATAAAAGATGAACGGATTCATTTTTGCTTACTAGGAGTTTTATATGATTATTGAGATATAAAAATCCATTGAAGTAAATAATTCATTAAATCAAAATTTTGCATATTAAAAATAACATAGACTCTACTCTTAATAATGTAAAGGTAGATTATTATAAAAAAAACATTAATTAAACGAATCAAAATTCAACTAGAAGATTAATCTTAATCAGATAAGATTACACAAATATAATTACTGTAAATAGAAATATAATTACACAAATATTCAATAAATAGAAATATAATTACACAAATATAATTACTGTAAAACTATCGTTCCTCTTTACTTTTATAAAATGTTATGTTATTTCTAAATTCTTTAACAGGTTAATTTCATATGATCAGGTTATTTGATAGGATGTGGATATTTATCATATTATTTTTTATGTTAATCTTACAACATTTTATTTTATTGATTTTATATTTTATTTAATGTAAAATTTAAAAATTAACAAAAATATAGTTAAAAGTAATTTAATTGAGATGTATTAAAAACAAAAACAATTTAAATAATATAAAATTAAAAAATTAAAAATAATAGAATATTTTTATCAATTTTTTAAATTTACGTTAAATATAATATGAAATCAATTAAAACTAATAATAATAATAATAATAATAATAACTTTATAACAATTTCATCGTACTTATAATTAATGATGCGTAAAATTAATCTGAATCGTCTCAGCTATATCTACAGGATATTTTTCTTTTAAAAGTATAATGTTATGTACGTTAAACATATATATTAAGATTAATATAATAATAACAAAGTTTATAAAAATTTTACTCTAAATTAAATTATAATAAGTAGTGTAATTAAGAAAAAAATATTTTTCATTTTAAAAAAATACACGTGTCCAGGAAAAACCACGAAAGTGAATTTATTTTACTGTTATCTGTTCTACACAGTAGAGCGAATAGAGGTGGCTAGTTTAACCACGTGTCACGTTCATAAAGTTAGATCGGATGCACATAGTCCGTGATTTTTGCCGCGGTGGACTGGAATAGTAATGACGTTTCATCTTCTACGTAGCAAGTAGCAACAAGCCCGTTGGTTAGTCCTATTTACTTAATTAATTATCTTTTAAAAAAAGTTTAATATTTTTTAAATATCAATATTAAACTTTAAATTATATAATTTAGTCTTTAAATTTTTACAATTTTATACATAAATCTTTAAAATTTTAAATTTTACGATTTATTATTCAAATTGTTAAAAATTTATACATATATTATAATTTAATAATTAAAATATGTATTTTTGAATCAAAATTTTAAAACAGATGTACGAAATTTTAAAAATTTATAGAGTTGATAGTGTGATTTATAATTTTTGAGATTTTTTTATAAAATTTTAAAATTTTGAAGTTAAAAACATATATTTTAAAAATTATATGTAATTTTAGTTAAAGTTGAAAACCAAACATTTATATAAAGTCAAATAAATAATTTTAAAAAATTAAATTATTTCATTTTTAGTTACTAAATAAAAATTATAATGTAAATAATTCAAAATATTTTTATATTTTATTTAATTGTTAATATGTAATAATGACATTAAGTATATTAATAATAATACGAGTATTTATTTCTTTCACACCCATTAAAAATTCACTAAAGTATTCTCATATATTGTTATAATTATTTATTATTTTTATATTTTACCTAATTTAAAAGAATTAAAAATTATTTTGAAATTATTTTTTATTTAAAATTTTATAAAATTTACTTTAATATTTATTATTATTTTAATTATAATTCTAAAAAAACACAATACTATTATTTCCATTGCCTTCAATTTATATTACAATTTTTATTTTAATTACGTTTCTATTATACGAATCAAACATAATCTTAATCTCTTTCTATCCTCGAAGTTTATCTCGTATGATTTTTAATTGTGTACATAATTCATTTATTTAAGCATTATAAATTTTATTTTTGACTATGAATTTCTCTAAATTAAAAAATTATGAAAAAAAATTATATAAAATAACATTTTAAAAAATAGCATTGAAATTATATAGAACATAATTAATTTGACAAAATTTATCATTGAATTTGTATAAATGATTATAGTTTAATGTGAAAATATAGATTTTTTTTAACATTAATATATATGATTTAGATATAAAATATTATTTTTATGATTACAAGTTTTAAAAATAAATTTTTAATGAATAACAATAAATACATTATATGAGATAAAAACTAAAACAAGAGTGTAAATAGTTTTATCCCGTAGTAAAAAAGTGAAAAGAAGTTATATTTTTTGGATTTTAATGTATTTTTACAATTATTATAAAAAACTTTATTTATAAGAAAATTTATTTATTTGAGAAAAAAATATTAAAAATTAGAGTATCATATTTAGAAATTGACGAATTATACCTAACTAATTAAAAATGAATTTTTCACAAAAAAAATATTTTAATATATACTTATTTTTTGAATTTTATTTTAAAAAATCATTGGTTTTTATTTTTTTAATAATTTTATATTATATTTATTTTTACTCATATAAATATGTTGCATGTTATCATATTTTAATTGCTTATAAGTATAACTCTGTATATAATGACTTGTTATAATATATGTAACAACTATCTCTTAATTAAGAATAAATAGGCTCAAATAATTTAATTAATAATAAATGATGTAAACATTCAATTGTGATATTATAATAAATTATTATAAATAAAAGTGTTTTGTACAAAATAAAAAATATATATTTCATATAAGAAAATAATATCATAGAAATCCTTTATATTAGTTCATGATTTATATTATTTAGTGTGTTAAATTATAAATATTTTAATTTAATCCTTTAATTTTGATAAAAAAAAAGTTAATCAAGAATATATTATATTATTTTAATGAATTTTATTAAATATTATTATTTTTAATAAATAACAAACAAGATTAATATACGATCATTTAATAACAATAAAATCATAATTAATTTAAATCATTTAAAATATAATTATTTTTTAATTACTAATATTTTATTTTAATATTTTTTAATTATTATTATTTTGTTTTAATATTTTAAAAAAATTAAAATATATATTTTAAAAAAATTGTTTAAAATTTATTATTATTTATTTAAATTATTTCGTATTAAATTTAAATTTTATTATTGGGAATCAAATTTTTTTTTTTAAGAACTAACTTAAATCGATATATCATGCATAGAAGTGGATTAGTGGAATAATAAATTATTTTTTTCATACCATGATTTCCACCAAGACAATAAAAAATTTAAGGACACTAAAAAAAATTAAATGTATTGCCACGTGTAGAATTGATCCGCTCAATCCCTTGATATTTATAGAAAAAAATAAAAATTATAAATAGTGGGTAATGAAATCAACTTACGCCCCAGGTTCTCATTGGGTGAGGATCTCATTTTTATGTAAAATATATAAATTTAATTTTATTATTCTTAAATGTATTATAAATTTTATTATTATAATAAATATAAATACTTATTCTTATCAGTAATCTTATTTTTATGTAAAATATGTAAATTTAATTTTATTATTCTTAAATGTATTATAAGTTGTATTGTTATGAAAAGTGTTTATATTTAATATCATAATTATTAAAAATAAACATTTTATTCTTATAATTTCTTAAAATTATGTAAATTAATTTCAAGATTAAAATATACTTTTTACACTAAAATATTTTATTTAGTTTATATTATATATTTTTACACTAAAATCTTTACACTATTTTATTGCACTAAATTGTTATTTTTATTTAATTTATAATACTAAATATTATACTAAAAAATATATTTTTATAAGATAAAATAATTTCTTTAGTTTATTTTATAATTATTTATTAATTTTATATTATATTTTATAATTCTTTATTAATTTTATATTATACATTTAATTATGAATGTGAATGAAAATATCTCTTCAGTTCGTGGTGGAGAGCCAAGGGGTTTAAATGGTAATTGAGCTTTGGAATGAATATGGACCAGTACTGGATGAAAAACACGTAATTAGAAATCTGCCATTTCAAGACTTTCGAATGTACAAATTGTCGTTTCGAAAGGCACATTGAGTGGATGTGGTCTTCTCTCGAATTTTAAAGGCTGACACAGTATTAGTCATCGTTAGTTCCTTGCAATTTGGTGTATTTTATTGGTCATAGAAGAATATCGTTAACAATTAGATGTCAAAAAATATATGATATTTTGAGTTATGGCTATCAATTCAAATGCATATCTTGCTATGTCATTTCAATTCGAAGTTGTCATCGCAATATCTAATTTTCTTTTTCTTTCTTTCTTTCGCCACTGCTAATTTGTTTTGAGTTTATATACACGACGAATTTGAACACAAACATGTTTAAATTAAAAAACTACGAGTTAATTATATTTTAAGTTATTAATATATAAAATAATTTATAAAGATGTAATGATAAAAATATATTATATTTTTAAAATTATAATTATATCTACGGTATATATATATATATGACAAGATAATTATGTTCAAATTTGAATATATTTTTATTTTTACATATATATTTGAATTTTTGGGTGTTAAAGTTCAAATTTGATACAATAATAACATTTAATAGCTGCTCAATAAAATTCTTGAAACTTGTGAAACAATCATCGCAAGGAAGATTAATAGTTTTATTTTATTTTTAAGAAGGATAATAAAATTCACGTGTAATAAAAAATGGATCACACAATATCCATTAAAATCGAATGATATCCGTATCTACAAGACATACGAACAAGTGATCATTGTTTCAAATTTTTTAGTGTTGAGCTTAAAATTGATGCAATAACCTATTCAATAAATGCTAAATAAAATTCTTGAAAATGTTGTGATAGCAATCACAAGGAATATCAATAGTTTTATTTTATTTTAGAGAAGGGAAATAAAATTCATGTATAGTAAAAATTAGATCGCTTAAGATTCATCAAAATTGAACGACATTTGTGTCTATAAGACATGCATGTAAGTAATTGATTTACACCCGTGTGTATGCACATAAAAATAAAATTTTTAATACACTAGCTTATCACTTTTACAAAAATAAATGTTATATAAAATTTTTAATGTGTTATTAGTTTTTTCATGTAGAAAAAACATTAACCCATTATATTTTTCCTTATTAATGAGTAAATATTAAAATTCAATTTTTCATTCATCTTAATATTATTTAATGATGTAAATATATAATTTTAAAATCTTCACAAACAAGAACCAAAATAAATCACTACTTAACCTTTATAATAAGTTGGTCTCGTTCAAAATAATATCTTAAAATAACATTTAACTAAAAGTTAAAAAATCAATTTTTTGTGTTTTTTAACACTCAGAAGATGTTATGCTACTTTTATTAAATAAAATTGGATAAAGCACTGCAAAGGAAATAGCAATGGATAATTCAAAATGCTAAACTTATTATAAGTTCCTAAACTTATAATTTGGTTTACTAATGTCTTTGAATTTATAAAAATTATATTTTGGTTCTAATACTTGTTGAACAGTTATATTTTAATCCTAAATTACGAGTTTAGACATTTTAATGTGACTAATATTATGCTGATTTTAACTCCCAACTCCCAAGCTTATAAGTTTAGGAATCTAATATGTAAAAATATGTATCTACTCAATAAAATTAGGTTCAAATTGTAATTTTTTTATTTGAAGAGCTAAATAAATCCATATTAAAGTTTTAAAAAATTTCAAAGAATTCTGCCTTAAAAATAATTAGAAAAGCAATGCAATCACTAACAAGCAACTAATTACATGCTTTACTTACTCCACAAATACTTACTAACAAGCGACTAATTACATGCTTTACTTAGTCCACAAATACTTTCAACATGTTTTATTGATATAAACGAGAATAATAATAAAATTTATTTCATATATTTTTATGTTTTATTACGTCGTAGATTAAGAATGAAATATAATCTACCGTTAAAAGAAAAGAAATAACCACCACCCTCATTTAATAATTCTTATTTCATTCTTATATTCATCTTTTATTTAAATTCTTTCCTTAAAAAACACATAAATAAACCCTAATATAAAAAAATTATCAAAATTTTTTTTCTTGTTTTTAATTTTTTTATAAAATTAAATAATATTTTTAAGTAATAATTATTTAAAAAAGTAATAATTTGTAATAATATATATTTTATGACGAAAAAAATAACAATTAAATAATATTATTTAAATTTTACTGAACATAAGAGTATTAAGATAATATACAATATTTTTTATTTTATTTAAATTTTAAATCAAATACTGTCATACTAAGTTATTATTTGATTAATTATTCGAACAAAATACTATAATAATAATACTATTTTTTTTACATTTAATTTCATTATCATTATCATTTATTTTTTCTTTTGTGATTCAAACATCTTCTTATGTTTTAATGTCATGAAACATATTTAAAAATGTAGAATATCTAACATTCAAATTTAAGTTATGCATGAGTGGATTAATTTGAATTGTATAAAAAAATTACTACCAAACCTAGTCATTATTTATCATACACATACTTCATGCCGTTGAATTATCACGTTAATAAAAAATATATTAGTTACTAACAGCACACAAACAACAATTAGTTAAGAAGCCATTTACCATTTTACAATGGTAAAACATGTCTATTTGAATAGATATGTATTATTTATTAGTTTTGAATTATAATAATTACTAATCGGTTTGATTTTTTCTCTGAGTATTTATTTTTTAAAAATAAAATTACATTAACATAAAATATAATATAATTATATACCCTAAAAATAATAAATGATTTATCACGTACTAAATGAATAATAATAATTTCTCTTCCATCGAAGCGAACCAGAAAAACTACGTACACAATTGCTATGAATGTATATACCCTAAAATCTATTAATTCTATTTTGTCTTATTGTATCTTTCGCAATTGCTATGAATGTGTAAACACAATATTATTCATTAATGGAATATCACTCTCTTATCAAAATATAAATAAAAATTACTAAAAAAATAATATCTTAAAATTTATAATAATAAAAATAATATTTAATAATATAGAATGAATTTTAATTAAATATCTTTTAATATTAAATAATATCAAATTGAATAACATTTTAAATAAAATGATATGTAATTATTTTAGTGGACGTGACTCTGTATATCTTATACTTATTTTAAAAATTACACTTATGTTTTATACTTATTTTTTATTATAGTTTAGTCATATTATTATAAAAAAATGAATTTTTGAGAACATATAGTTATTTTTATGTTTATTTATTTCTTATTTTTAATTAATTTTTTCTTCGATTCTTTCGTTTACAGTTTATTCTAGTTAAAACAATCTCTATATAATGTAACTATAAAAACCAAAAAATAAAATTTAAAAAATTATTTTATTCTTATGCGTTCACTTTTTAATAACAATAAAATTAAACTATTATAAAAAATAAATATAAAATTTAAGTGTTATTTTTATAATAAGTATAAGACTCTAATAATATTTATCACATTTTTTAATATTAAAATGTATGAAATAAATATAAAAATATTATTTTTATAGTTATAAATTTTAAAGTCAAGAAACAATCCTCTTCAAAGAGAGGATAACAGGCCCAATACGTCCCACCAAGGAGATGTATGTGTAATCCATACCATACACGATGGTCCAATAATGTTAAGATACATTCACAATTCGAGAAAGAGATACGCTGAGGAAGATAAAGATGCACACCAACTTGTTAATAGCTTGAAACGAGAGGGACCGATGTTCCCCGTTATGTTTGAAGGAAGGGAGGTCTTACCACCTTATGATATTTTTTTGCTTATCACAATTAAGATCACACATTGTGAGGTGCGTAGAACTTTAGTGGATAATGGAAGCTTTTCAAATTTATTATACTTATCAGCACTGCTAGACATAAGAGACCCTAAGGAGATTACACAACAATAAATGCCTTTTGTTGGATTTCAATGGTAGTGTAACCATGTCGGTTGGAAATTTACGAAGCTGTCTCTATAGAAGGAGCTATCGTGCTTACAAATTATGTGGTTTTGAACACCATTACTTCTTATAATGCAATTTTGGGAAGACCTTAGATCCATAAGATGAGACTTGTCCCTTCAACTCATCATCAACTTATCAAGTACCCCATAATAGACAGGGTGAGAGAAATTAGAGGAGGATTGATAACTGTATTTTATACAGTTATTTTCATCAATTTTAGTAATGATAATTGTTATGTTTTTTTTTTCATATTTAGTTAATTTTTGTTAAATAAATTAATATTTTCCTTTTATGTGCTAAAAATACATTTGTAATAAAATTAAATAATTTGTATCGAAAATTTACTTAATTTCATATTTTTGTCCACAAATATAATTTCAGATATTATAGTTCTTAATTACAATTTATAAAAATCGAAAATATAATTTAAATTAAATTTGGGCTTAATTATAATTATTAAAAGTTTAAAAATTTAATTTAAAATTAGCAAATGGCTTAACAGTAATTTAAGAAAGTTCAAACTGTAATTTAAGAAAGTTCAAAATGTAATTTGAAATATACTTGTGGGTGAAAATATAATTAATTAAAGTTTAATTTTCGCGCAGGAAAGATGAAGTCTACGCGCCAATCTACACGCGCGAATCATGGACCGTCCGATCAGATAAGACACGGCTGAGATTCGCGCTTGTGAATCACCCCCGACCAAAGCGAGTGGCTCAGAACTCTGCATTTTCACGCGGCTCAGTGTCCGTGTGGGGCCCACTTGCCGCGCAGGCCGGCGTGTAGCGTGGGGCCCACGTGTCTGACGCTTGCAGCCTTTGTTCCCACCATCGCGCGCCATGTTTCCCTGCGGTTGATTCACGTGCGCCCGGTTATTCCACGAGTTATAATCTGCCACGTGGTACACTTTTTTATATTAAGCAAATCATGTTCAGACACGTGGCAAGTTACAATGAATGCGAAAGCAATGGATCAAGTCCCCTTTCCAGCCGTTGTCGCACTTTCTCGGTGCCCTAATCCCGTGCTTCAGTTTCTACGTGCGCATGTTCCTTTCAACGAATGAGATGCGGCCACATGTCCCACTATTTGTTTCGGCCCGAATCGAGACGACACGTGTACGCCTGATGAATAAAAATATATGCAGAAACGGCTCCTTGTCTCGCATGAATTAAAATAAGTTTTTGATTTTTGCGTGACCGTGGATTTTAAGGGGAATGTCGGGGTTTTATTTTCGATACAAATTTTAACGCGTGTATGATATTTTAATATTTTTGATGTATTTTTTTAGCTATAAATAGGTGATATTATGATAGATTTGAGGAGTTTTTTTTTTGTATAATTTATGTGTTGCTCGGTTTTGGACGGCAGAACACGCAGAAGCTATTTTTTGGCTTCTGTTGTGTTCTGCGTGTGCCAAATATTTTCGTTACTTGATGTTTTAATTTTTCTTCTAATTTTTCTGCATCTGTTGTAATTTTAATTTTTAATTAATGAAGTAATTTAATTTTTCTAGGGTTGCATTTGATCTAAATTTATGAAGCTTTGATTTTAATTTTTTTTTTGAAAGATTTATAAGACGTTCGATTTGTTCATTCTATTTTGTGCTTAATGCTTTTTGATTATTTACGAATTTTATCAAAACGATTTGTGGCGTAAAAATAAACTTGAGAAAGGCATTTTTGTGTATATTGCTCGTAAATAGAATGACATGTATGATGAAGGATAAGGAATATACCCTAATTGTATGTGTGACCATTTGAGAACTTAGAACTTAATGAATCTTATTAAATTTAATTCTCATAGAGATATAGTGAATTAATTTAACGAGATGTGTTTATACGGAGCTCGGAAGAGATGTATGAATAAAAATAGAAGTTTTTCAGTTGACAAATTAAATGTACTAAAAAAAATATAAATCAAAAGAAAATAATATGATTAGAGTGGAATAATTTGGTGAAAAATTGCAATCTTAGATTTCTTTTATTTTATTTTTAAACATTTTCTTAATTAACGATTGTTTTGGATAAAATCAGAGAGATACTGATTTTTAGTACTAACAAACTATAGTACAAATCTCCGTGAGCGATCTTTACTTACAAATCTTTATTACTTGTGGCCAGGTGTATACTTGCCACGATTTTACGTGTGTTGCAAAGCAGAATGACAAGTTTTTAGCGCCGTTGCTTGAAGTGATTTGTTTTACTATTTTCATTGTTGATATTAATACCAATCAATCTCATTTTAATTCAAAAAAAATTATTTTTGCGTGTTTAGTTTATTTTTCAATTTTCTAGGTAGGTTGAGATTTTGTTTTGACACCTGCAAATCTTACCTCGCAAAAAGAAAAATAAATTTTTATTTTGCTTATTGTTTGTTTTTTTTTGCAACTTTCTCGTGGGTTGAGATTTTTGTTTGACCGCATGAAATCTTAATTCACAAAAGAAAATAAAAGAAAAATAAAAAAATAAAAAAGTTATGGTTATTGTTTCTTAATTTAATTTTCAATTTTTCGTAAGTTGAGATTTTGTTTGACACCTGAATCTTAACACAAGCAGAAAAAAATTGAGAAGTCAATTTAAAATAAAGCAATGACTTCTTGGGAAGCTGACCACGTGTGTTTTATTTTTGCATGTATTAAATTTTATATTTTGTTATAATATTTTTTTTCCCTTAGTGATTACAAATTGGAGGTAATGAAGCAATTTTGTCTCGACCAATGAAACAAACCAGGAAGTCTCTTTAAACCCGTCTCAAATGTTCTTTAATTTTCACCGCATTGAGGACAATGTGTATATTAAGTTGGGGGGTGGTGTATATGCTGAACCAAGTTGAAATACTTTCTGGATGTTATTGCTTGTGATTTTTTTTTTGTTTATTTGGTTGATTGAAGATAATTTGCTATGAATAGTGATATATTTTTGTTTCTTCGATTTAAATGATGGATATCTCCTTGAAAAATTTGAATATTGTCTAGCGATGAATAATTTTTCATTATGTTTCATTTTACAAAGATAAATATTTATGAGCACTAGTCTTGATTTTTGAGTTGCTACGATAATTTAGAGAAGGTTTATATGAGTATGGAATTCGATTGATATTTGTGGTGTCACAATTCTTAGAATTTGTTTGATTTTCTATCGAGGCGAAATTATAGATAACATTTAACTAAGAAAATGATTTAGGCCATCTTTGGATCGTTTGAGCCTTTCTATCTACCTTCACATACATTATCCGTAGTATACCCCTTTTGAGCTTCAAAGTTTATATATATATTTTTCTCATTTAAAAGCCTACCAATATATATATATATATATATATGTGTGTGTGTGTGTGTGTGTAGTTTATCTATTTTTCTTATCTCACTAGCATATGAAAATTGTTAGTAAATATTTAAAGATATGTAGGAAAAAAAAGAGGGTACAAAAAAAAAACAAAAAAAAAACAGATTCTAAAAAAAAAGATTCTAAAAAAAAAGAAAAAAAAGAGGATGGTATGTGATGATAAATCTCAAATTGGGAAGTAATTATTGTGATGATAGAAGTTATCTTTTTCAATTCTAAAATGTTATGCTTTGGAAAAGTTTTTTTTTGAGCTAAATATTATCCTTTATCCTACCTTTACCTAAGCCATACATTACAAGCTTAATAAAGTCCTATTGATTTTGTGTTTTGTGTTTGTCTACATTAGTGGAGAGAGAAATGAAAAATAGACTATGAGATTTGTGATTTCATGATAATTTGTTTGATTTTATATTTATATAAACTGATCCGGATTGCATGTGATGAAATTTGAAAAGGCTTCACACACACACCTAAAATTCATTGTGAAAATGTAATATACTTTTAAATTGATTTTGATACTTAGATAAAATTCTTTTATTTCTTTGAGTTATGTTATTTGGAATGTTTAAAAAGAAATATTTTGAAAATCACTATTTTAAATCCAGTTATCTTTGTTTTATTTCCTTCCTTTTGCTCGAGTACTAGCAAAAACTTAAATTAAATTTTGAACTTTCTTAAATTACAGTTAAGCCCTTTGCTAATTTTAAATTAAATTTTTAAACTTTTAATAATTATAATTAAGCCCAAATTTAATTTAAATTATATTTTCGATTTTTATAAATTGTAATTAAGAACTATAATATCTGAAATTATATTTGTGGACAGAAATATGAAATTAAGTACATTTTCGATACAAATTATTAATTTTATTAAAAATGTATTTTTAGCACATAAAAGGAAAATATTAATTTATTTAACAAAAATTAACTAAATATGAAAAAAAACATAGCAATTATCATTACTAAAATTGATGAAAATAACTATATAAAATACAGTTATCAACACCCCAGAGAAGGCAATAAGTTGTTACAATTTTGCCATGAAAAATGCTTTAGATGTTGGTTTAAAGAAACAACTAAAGAAAAAGTGATGATTAAGCTCAGATACTACACGCTTGGTGAAAAGTTGAATTATGATTTTAGTGCCTGAAAATTATGAAATAAACTTTGTAGGAGGACCAGAGGAAGACAAGTCTTTAAAATTTAGTTCAAAGCTTTCAATCGAGATAAGGGACTTATTGATTGAGTTCTTGAAGTATAATGTTGACCTTTTCACTTGGATAACACATGCCAAATATTGATCTCTTCACCATTTCCTATGAATTGAAAGTTGACCACACCAAAAAGCCAATGCAATAACGAAAAATGAGATTTGCATGTGAGAAAAGCAACATTACCAAGAACAAAGACAACTCTTTAAAGAGTGCAGGTTAGGTTCTCGAAATCTATTACCCTACGTAGTTGTCAAACATTATTTTAGCAAATACGGTAAGAAGATACCATATAATATGCACCAAATTTATAGATTTTAACACGGATACTCCAAATGATTGTTTTCTTTTACCTAATATTGAACAGCTAGTTGATGCCACTACCGATTTCAAAACAATGAGTTTTATGGATGCATACTAAGGGTATCATTATATTTGAATGCATCATAAATATGAAGAGATAACATCATTCATGACTGAAAAAGGATCATATTGTTACACTATGATATCTTTTGGTTTGAAAAATGTCAGTGGTACTCATCAAAGGTTGGTAAACAAAATGTTAGAAGGCCAAATTGGGCAAAACATGGAGGTTTATGTTGACAACATGATGGTCAAAACAAAAGTCACAAAATATCACATCTCATATTTAGTATTTGATATAATAAGAGGTTATAAAATGTATCTTAATCCAAAAGAAATGTGTTTTCAGGGTGATGTTAGGGAAGTTCTTGGGATATTTAGTATTTTCTCATGGAATCAAGGCCAATTCGAATAATATTATGCCCCTTGTGAACATGAGATTGCCAAAGTGTATTAAAGAGGCCCAACAACTAAACAAGAGGATAGTGGCATTGAGTCGTTTCATTTTCATGTACACTAAAAAATATTTACCCTTTTAACAAACCCTACCATTAGCGAGGTTTTATACCTTTATATACCCTTTTACGGACAAAGTGATCGGTGCCATACTTGTGATTGATAAAGATATGCACGGTATACTATATGAGCCATTCCATGATGGGAACGTAACAAAAGTGTCATCCTTTAAATAAGGTGGCTTTCATGATAAGAAAGGCCTCAATAAAACTAAGACACTATTTTAGGGCTCATAAAGTGGTCATTCTTACATATCACCCATCGAAGAACATTTTGGGTAAACTAGAACAATCTGGCTGTCTTTCTCAAATAACTATTGAATTAAGCAAATTTGAAATACAATACAAACCATTGTTGGTTGTTAAAAGACAAACTTTGGATGACTTCATCGTTGAGTGGACTCAAGAACCCATAAGCAAATTAGAAGACCAAATTGAGGTCTTAGTCGCAACCACACAAACTTTAGAACTATGCAAGGTATATGTGGATGGAGCTAGTAACTCGAGAAGATTTAGAGTAGGAATTGTTATACTCACTCCAGTATGAGGGCTAATCGAACAATGTATTTGTATTGCTTTTCAAGAAATTCAACAATGTTGTAGAATATGAGGCACTCTTATTGGCACTATGACAATTAAAATAATTAAAAGTGAGGATGGACTTGGTCCATAATGATTCACGGCTAGTAGTAAATCACGTCAATGATGTCTTTGAGGCAAAAAAATAATGGATAAAAAAAATACATAGATGAGGTAAAGAGAAAAATCTTAGCTTTTATAACGTTTGAGATCAGGAAAATCCCTAGAGGGAGAATGCGTATGTCGACTGCCTAGCTACTGTAACATCAATGGTAAATACAAAGTTGAAAAAGGTGATTCCAATTTTATACTTATCCGATCATAGTATAGGTGAAGGGTAAATATGGTAAATAGACAAAAAATTACAAGCACTAGAATAGACACATCATAATAGAGTTCGTTATCCATTTGGGTTGACTTGGGAAAGGTTGATGTTGAAAATGTTTTGGGTATGAGCTTTTACTATAGAAAATGAGTCATAATTTCAGCGTTATAGAGTGAATTGCCCACCTTCCCATAAAAGGATCATCTATATCGTAGAAATGGTGTGGGACATGCAGCATCCTAACTTGGGGTGAAATATTTTATTCTCTTCATATTTAAGCTAGGTCGTCATCATCCAACTTGTTGGGCATCCTTTTTGATTTGATGTTTATCTTTGGTCATATGTGTGGGCTCATCCTTAAAGCCATATTTTTTCTTTAGGCATTGTACCTTTGTCGTAGTTACTTGAATCCTAATTATGGGTACTGGACCATATAACCACAAGATGGAGGTTGAACCCAAGCTGAACAAAAAGGGAAGAGCCAAAACACTTTCTCTCGTTGAGGTGTTGCATATTTCCGTACCATGACTTGTTTTGGTCTTTTAAGGTCGCTCAGTTTGATTACGATGTTATTATGGTCGGGAAGAATCCATAGAAGGCACTCAGGGTGTCATAATCCTTAACGAAACACTTATTGTACAACCTAATAGGGGATCCTTGGAGGTCGTTTGATAGTTTATATCTTTCCATTATCTGTTGAAGACATTATAAAAAAAGAGTAATAAAGATAAATGACCTAAAAATGGCTTGAAAATGAGCTAATAAAAGGTTGAAAAGCGACATATAAGCATTGTATGGACTTATATAATAACAAATTGTACAAAAATCAGACTAAACATCCAAACAAAATCATGTACAAATGAGCTGGAGTTATAGAGGTACGACCTGAATTTTGAAGTAACGGACTCAAATTATTTGGTTGAAGAATTAACTAAGTTAAAAAGATGTGATAAAATGGTAAAAAAAAGTTAACTATTTATAGGGATAATTAATGGAAGTTGAAATGTGTGTTGATTTAATTAGAAAAGCTAAAAAGTTTGTTGGGTCTTAATTATTCTCTTTATTTCATAAAATCAAGAGAATATAAGAGTTAATGTTTGGTTTTATCCACATGGCAGGTATGGTACCCTAATGATTGATCACTACACATATTATATTTACAATGAATACGCAAGTATATGTATCAAAACAAGTAATATAATGATAGGAAATATTGTTCACACGAAGATTATTTTATTATAAACTAATTTTTAAAACTAAAAAAATAAAAATCAATATTTTTGTGTTTTTTATGTTTTAAGGAAGCAAAATTAAAAATAACTAAAAATAAATATCAGTAATTAATTAAATCAGATTCGATAACTAATAAGATATATGAAAAAATATCTAAGAATATTTAATTCCCAAACATTTTAAACATATAAATCGCTAAACCCTCCAATATAATTATCAATATAACCTAACATGTATTTATTTCTAAAATAAACTATAGATTATATAGTAATTAATTTAATAGTACTCTCATGTAAATTAAATTACATACTATTTATTAAGTTAATCGATTATATATCATATATATAAGAATCATACGTCTCTGTCTAGAAATTATGCAGTTATTTAATCAAGATAAAAATTTAATAATTATCTCAAATCTATTTAATTTCTTATATACATAAATTGTTTACCAAACAATTAATAATATAATTAAATTAAAATTATAATTGGGGTAAAATATTATATTATCACATGGTTAATATTGGGTTCATAAGATTCTTAGATTAATAATTTAACCAGACACAATTTTGTCCACAAACCTCGTATTTTTCATAAAGAAATACATAAAATTTGATAAAAAGAAGAGTAGAAGAAAAAATACAATTAATCTATGAAATTGTAGTGCTAATCTCCATTCTAATCTCCACCAAAATTGTATCTCTTTTTAGCTTCAAAAACTGACCAAAATTATGCTATTGGTGCCTCATTAGGGTTTATGTGATTATTAAGGGCTTAAATATAGTTTAAATGTAATCTGGACCGTTATATCAACTTTAGATTAAGGGCTAAGATCAAAACAAGCAAAAACAACAATGCTAACCAATTACAACATGACACGTAGCACACAAAATTCACTGGACGAATCAAAGCGCGTCGCATGACAAGAGAGACTGGTCCAAGTCAATGTATGCTGAGTTTAGCACCATGTGGTGCAATGTTATTCGCAATAAAGGTTGGTGTGGCGCACGGGTGGAACGTATGGAGCAATCGCATAACGACACGTGGCGTGAAGGTTTAACAACTATTTGAATTCGGATTGAACGTCGTGCTAACACGTGGCACACACTAATTTTCTCCTCACATGCGATGATCTACAATTCGTTGTCCCTACTTATGTGACGTCTATGTGGCTTGCCCAATCAACTCCTATACTCGTGTAGTAGGCCACGTGGTAGCTTTTGATTGTTCAGGTATTAAAAATTCATAAAAAATATATAAAAAATTCAAAAAAATTGCAAAAATTATATTCTTTTTTTTCACTAAAAACTTTATATTTTAATATTTTTAATCCAAAAATACTATTTATTGAATAAAATAAGTAAATATTAAGTAAAAAAGTATGCTAATAATTCTATTTTATAGAGTCATCAACGACTAGATACACCTCATTCATATAATGGATAATATGCGTACGTCACAACTTCTATATAAACGATCTAGTCTAGGGAGTGTTGATCCAACTATAAGTATCTTGGGTACTTAGTGGCATACGATCTGATGATTGTAACCTAAGGAACAAGACCTGGTCTTTTATCATCACGTTGGGCAATATGTAACCTAATAGGTAATAGGTGAGAACTATTACCTACCCTATTAACTAGAGGCATCTTGTGCGACTTAGAAATAATGATATGCTAATTCTTTTGTAATTTTATCATATATAAGTTAGCTCTTACAACTCGAATACAATACATATCCTTATAACAATGATATATACCTTTTATGTATTTATATATACCTCACTAATAAAATGTATAAAATATCTAAATTTATTTTCTTTCTAATATCTCTATAAAAATTCCAACACACTATAATTTTTCAAATATGTATTAAAAAGAAAATGTTTTAAAATATGATCAATTTTTAAAACTCTTGAGGAAACATATATTATAAAAATACCAAATCCTTCAAATTAGTTACCACATTTTTTCTTCTTCCAAATAAGTTACCACATATTTAAAAGTAATTTTATTTATTATTATTGAAATATACTCTTATTAATTATTATATTATTTATTGTTATTATCAAGTATCAATACTTATATTAAAAAATAATAATATTAATTTTAAATTTTATTAATATAAAAAATATATTACTATTTATTCTACTAATAATAAATAATTTCTCCGTAACATATACAGTAACAAGAAGGTAAAAGGCGTACATGATTGATTGATGATGAAAATTTAGCCCTTTTTAATTTGTTTTCACCCAAAACGTGATTCATGTTTGCCAAAACGTCGTGCGTGCAATCATTCATTGTCATCAACGTTAGTCAAACTTATATACACAAAATGTTATAATAAAATAAAATATGGATGATAAAGTTACAATTCAAAGAAAATTAAATAAACGTTGTATTTTTTATTAAAAAAAATAAAAATTAATTAAAAATTAGTTTACAAAACATATAAAATGAGATTTGTACATAATATATAGAATATCACAATAAGTTTTCTATATTATCCAATAGATCCAATAGAAAGAAAAACGGAGAGAAAAATGACTTTAGTGAGAGAAAACTAAGAACAATTTTTTGAGTGTAATTAGATTTTGAGTTATAAATGTTATAAACATTTTGTATAATTTTTCCTTTTTTAGTAAAAGTTTACGATAAGTTCGAAGACATAAATAAAATTGATTGAACTCTATTATTAAATTTATGTGTTATTTTATTTATTTTTATTTTATCATAAATTTAACTTATTAAAAATTTACGAAATTTCTCGATAATTTCAAATAAATTACCCTCAAGATTGTGGTAAATAATTTTTGTTGAAATTCCATTACTTGCTTAAAATAAAAAAAAATTGAATTATTAACATGTGTTTTATTTTAGATTGTTTAGGTATGAAATTATTTTTTAATAAAAATACAACCAAATGAATCTATAATGATTAAGAGTAGGTTTGTAAATTTTCATTAACATCTTAAATCTATATCATAATTATTTAACTAGAGCTAAAATTAAAAATAATAAAATTAAAATTAAAATTCATATTTTATAATTTTAAACAAGATAATGATATATATTATATTTATCGTGTTATTTATTAAAATTATATGTCCTATGTGTTTAATTTTTTTATATATTTAAACTCAAACTAATCATAAATAATATATTATATATTTACATTTCATTTTTAAATTATATTTTTATTTTATTAAAATATCAATCATATTTCTTATATAAAAATTATTTAAATTATTTATTCAAATTATAAAAATAAAAAATCTTATAATTCATCTTAAAATTATGTTTTTATTCTATTAAAACATCATTAATTTTTGTTCTATAAAAATAATTTAAACTATTTATTTAAATTTTAAAAAACTTAAATTCTTATATTTTTTTAATTTAATCTTATTATTTAAACTAGTTTGTAAATATTTTTTTATAAATTTTATTTAATATAAAAATAATTATGTAGTTATTATTATATATATATATTTTATTTTTCTCAATTTTGTATAAATATTTTTTATTATCATATATTTTTTTCATTATAAAATATTTATTATTGATTTAATTTTTTTATAAATATTTCTTTATAATAAAAATAAAAATTACTAAGAAATAAAAAAATAATACTTAAATTATCACTTGTATTCCATTTTTTTATTTAAAGTCACTGTTTTATTGGATATCTTGGTATAACTTAATATTTATTATTAAATTAATTTAAATAATTTTAATTTAATTTAACTAACTTTTAATTAAAAAACGTTTAAAATAAAATAATATATTAGTTTTTATTAAAAAAATAAATGAAGTAAATATAAATATATTATTTTTATAATTATAAATTTTAAAAATATTTTTATTTATCTTGAGTTATATGTAATTTAATTAGGAATACGATAAATATACAATAATATTTATCTCTTACTTATTTTGAGTCCCTAATTTAATTATCTTTTTCTGAAAAGAGAGTTGGATTTTTTTTTTTGGATCATGGAGTTCGGATGATATGAGTCGACATGACTAACCGTTAAGCGGCAAAACAGCTCTCACAAGTTTTAAAATCGCTCTTTCATATCTGGCGCGAAATGAATTTCCCATTACACACTCTCCCGCTCAAAACTATGCTTTACATATATCCTCTTATTCCTCCATTCCCAAATCCAAACCCTAATCTGCAATCTTCATCCAAATATCTACAATGCCCATCATCGCCAAGCTCAACTCCTCTTCTGTCACTACCGTCATCGAGCTCGATGACGTCATGGCCCTCCAGCCAGAGAAGAAAAGCGAGGCCGTCCGATCTGTCGCCCCATCGACTCCTCAGAAGCGCAAGCTCAGATCCGATCTATCGCCTATGAAAGCTAGCCCAGTCTCAACTCCGATGAAGTTGAAGTCGCCTCGTCGATCTGTTCGATCTAGCCCTAACTCTGCCGCCAATGTGAGTCAGCTTTTAAATTGATTAACGAAATGTTTGAGGAGAATTAATTGAATGTTAATTTTGCTTAATTTTTTATTGTTATGCAGGGAAATGAGATAGATTCTGGCGATAAAATTCTGAAGTTGCACAAGACGCTAATCAAGGATTTGTTTTGTAGTCTTAATGATAAGCCGAGTTGGAATCCGAGAGGTAAGCTACTAAGCTTAATTTTAAGATCTAATTTTTCATTTTGATGTTTAATTAGATTTTGGCGAAGAGTGTAAATATTATATATGATTTGTTTGGAAATGTAGATGTTGAACATATGAGGGTTGTGAAGGAGGCTTTGCATGTATCGACTGCACCGTCGGTAGTTGTGTGCCGTGAAGCAGAGCAGAAGAGAGTTTTGGATTTCTGTAAGGATTGCATTGAACAAGAGAAGGCTGGGAGTTTATATGTATGTGGCTGTCCCGGGACTGGCAAGTCATTGGCCATGGGGAAAGTGAAACAGTTTGTGGTTGATTGGACACAAGAGGTGAGATCTTTTGTCTGTTTGTTTCTCCAGAGATTTTTCCTTTCATTTGATTATTCTGAGGCTGCGAAAGATACAATCATACCACTAGCCATGGTACATATTTTTAAGAATGTAAAACTCGGACTTTAATTGAATTATGATGTATTAGGCAAATGCCGTACAAAAACTAATACTTATTATCCTTTGAAATTATTAGGCTGGATTTCAGCAACCAGATGTATTACTCGTAAATTGTACTGCTCTTACCAATGCCAACGATATTTTCAGCAAGGTACTCACGTTTGAAATTAAATTGCACTGTTGAATGCTTTTTAATGATAATATATACTTATTGTGCTCTGGTAACTGCAGATACTTGGTATTAATGAACTGAGAAAGAGAAGTAATCGCTCTATTTCCTCCTTGCAAGTTCTTCAAAACATGTATTCTCAGAAGCCACATTCATCTGATAGAAAAATGAAGTAAGCAAATCTTGTTATGGCTTATGCATATGCAAACACAATATTGTCTTTTACAATTAATATGTGATGAATCAAATGATATGGTTACATTTATGCTGGATTAGAATGTTCTGGTATTTGTCACAGCAATTTAAGTATTAGTTGCCTCTTGGTTTAATCAAGTGCTTTCTACTGTCAGGTTGATAATTGCTGATGAGTTGGATTATTTGATAACCAAAAACCGGGCTGTGCTTCATGATCTATTCATGCTGACAACATTACCATTCTCCAGATGCATTCTTATAGGTAGAGTATATAGGACTGTTGAATAGTTTGTTTCTGTTCAATGTTCCTGCTAAGATGAGCTTTTGGAGAGCTGAGCCTTTCAATTTGTTTGCTTTTACAGGAATAGCAAATGCAATAGACCTATCTGACCGTTTTCTACCAAGACTTCAGTCATTAAATTGTGAGTTTACCATTGAATTCTTTATTATCCTGATTGCACACCTCATTGATATGCTACAACTCTGCAATAAATTTGTTTGATACGGTACTAACCAACATGCCAATTTCTTCATTTTATAGGCAAGCCTGCAGTCATAACTTTTCGTGCATATTCTAAAGATCAGATGATACAAATTCTTCAAGAGAGGTTGACGGTAAGTTGTTTTAAATGATTTATTCTTCAGTATATTTGTCACAACATACCACCAATAAGAATTTGTTTGAGTCATTTCTTTGCTCTCGGTGTTCAAGTTTTTAATGCAATTATTTTACTAATGAACACAAGGAGTGCTCTTTTATACATTTTAATACATATGACTTGTGTGGATTAGCATTGACTTTTAATTGTTCTTTCCAACAGGTAATTCCATACACTGTCTTTCAACCACAGGCATTGGAACTTTGTGCTAGAGTAAGCTTGTCACAATTAAACTAGAATTGTTTTACCTGATCTCTGTTGATTAATGTATCTGTAATGTAATAATAATATTTAATTATACGTCTGGATTGTGAATTATTAATATCTCATTAAAAAAAATGTTCTATTCTGGACTCGTCCCAATTATACTCAGTTCTGTTATAATGTTAATGCTTTTGAGTTTAACATCGCATCCTTAGCACTTGGTGTAATATTTTTAACTTATATTTGATTGTTTTTGGCATATTCTAAGAGTTTAACTGAAAATATGGTAAATGACAGAGAGTTTCTGCTGCATCTGGAGATATGAGGAAAGCACTTTCTGTATGCAGGTTAGTTTTACATTGTAATTCTTTTTTCTCTTTTGAATTTTGGTTGTTGGAGAAAAGAGATTTGTTGTATCAAGTCCCTTTCTACCTTGAATATACACGCAATCAAGTGCTTCACCCTCCTTAATTTGCTTCAGGAGTGCAATTGAACTGCTAGAAGCAGAGCTAAGAGATTCTCCTGACAACCTAAATTCATCATTGGCTGAGAAATTTGATCAGCAGCTCATATCACGAGTTGCTGATATCAAAAAAAGGGAAGCTGATGTTGTAAGTTGTTTGTATTGTTTTTCATTGTCTCTGGCCTCAATGATAGAAGCCCTAGTATAATTTTCATTTTAATCTGTTGTCACCGATTTTGTTAGTGTTGGGCTCAGTTATGTATTCGGTGAAACTTGGATGGCTTTTTTGTATTACTGATTTTCACAAATTCTGTAACTGTCTGTAGGTGAGGATTGAACACATGGCTAGCGCTTTGTCAAAGACCTTTAGATCGTCAGTAGTGGACACCATACAAACCCTTCCGCAACATCAACAGGTGATACATAGCTACTATAGATTATTAATGCAGTGTCATTTGGCTAGTGTTGAATTAGGCTGTGCACTGTGAATTTCCACTTTTTACATATAGAACCATTCGAGACAAGTCCTGGTCATGATTAATAATTGCCTTACTGGGGACATTGATCTAATTAGTTGTTACTGGAGCTCTCCTTTAGTGTAAGGACAAAAAGAGTTCCACTTGGTAGAAGAGTTCTCTCAATGTTCCTTTTCGGTCTTTCATTAACAGGCGTTTGTAACATCTAAAAAGTGGCTAATAAATTTATTTCCACTCTATTGATACTACAGATAATACTTTGTTCTGCTACGAAGCTTTTCCGTGGAGGAAAGAAGGATACAACCGTGGGAGAGGTGTGTTCCTTTCCCTAGTTTAAATAGAACGATATACTCACTAGCTATTATCAATTTCATTACCATTTACTTAATTAAACATGTGCAGCTGAATAAATTTTACCTAGACATATGCAAATCAGCATTCATCCCACCAGTTGGAATTTTTGAACTTTCTAGTATGTGCAGAGTGCTACATGATCAGGTACTCAAAAGTCGTTTGTACTCTTAAATTGCCTTATTTTGGAAAGAGCTGAAATTAATAATACGTGGGAATAATGCAAAATTCAGGGCCTTCTCAAACTAGGTCAAGCTCGGGAAGACAAACTTAAAAGGTTAACACTTAAAGTAGATGAAGGAGATATCACTTTTGCATTACAGGTTTGAATACCAAAATTGTGTTAATTTCTACAAAATTGTTATTTCAACATCAGCTTATTGACGCTCAAATTCTTGTTTTTTTTTACGGAGCAGGGAATTCGTTTCTTCCGTAACTTCCTCCAGTAATTGTTGTCAAAATATGCTACTACCGATTCATTCTTAAGTCTGATACAAATGGCATCCATGAACTACGCTGTCACGTGGTTTTGTTCACAAGGTTAGAAACACTGTTATTATTGTGTTTTTTTTTTGGAATTTCTGTATTTTATAAGTTTACAAGAATAATGTGGTTAATCGAAAAGGTGGATACTATCATTAATAATTTCGAGTTTTGTCATATCATTGGTCATACTTAAGGCTAGTTCCATCTTGGTTGCTTTTTGATAAGAGGGTACTTAAGAAGTCAAGCACAGTTTTATCTAGGTCCAGTTTCATTTGCCCTAGTATAGCTAGACTGCTAGAGTAATGCACATTCGTCACCATGATTGGTATTATGATATCCGATTACTGTTTCCTCTCCTTCAACAGCTTTTTGACTCAAATCTGTTGGGCAATTCTGAAGTGTTTTTTTTTTTGGGTAATTTTGTTTGGAAGCAGAATGCGAAAAGCCTTGGAAAGCATGGTGTGCATATTTAATTCAATATTGGTTACACAGCTTTTATGGTGAATTCAATTTGGAGCGGTTCCAATGACAGGAGAAGGAATTATATCAATCATGTATCTTTCTAGAAGAATAGATTTTTGCCAATTTTGGCCTTATTATTTATGTGTTCATCAAAATAACAAAGAAATACGAAAAAAGAAGGGTTTGGAGAAACGTATGTTGGTGGCTCCATGATAACTTGCAATGTAGATGTCCCGTACCTTACTGAACTAACATTGACTCGTAAAAGTAAAATATTCATTATTGGAATCTTATTTGTTTTGCAATTGCTATTGAATGACATTTTTTTTTACTTGAAATATTCTATATTCAAAAAGACCATAACAATTTATAATAATATCATCACAATTCTAATTAGAGATGTTAAATAGCTTACTTCATATTATTTTCAAATTTATCCTTAATGATTTTTTGATCTAAACATAACTTACCCCATTATATCCCAACCCAATAGGATGTCTTATATTAGTTGATATCCAACTTAATTTAGAATGAGTTTTTCTCCCTTATTTTATTTTGCTTTTAAATTTTTAATAACATAATTTTTTAACAAAATAATATGGATTTTAACAAAATAATATGTTAAATATCAAATAATATATAAATTTTTTTTAATAAGAGTTTTTTTTAAAAAAGTTAACACAAAAAAAATAACTTTTTTAATAACATAATAATATAAATTTTAATGATATTGCTCTCTTTCTATAAATAATATATACATTTTTTCTTAATTACATAACAATGATTTGTTTTTTTATTAACTTGAATAATTAGATAATCTTAAATTATTTTTATTAATTTAAATATGAGAATTTAAGATTTTTATACATAGTAACAATTATACACATCAATTCTATGTTAAAAAAATGTGATTTATTATACGTGGTATGATATTATCTGTTTTGGTCTATAATTATAAGTTTAGTGGGTTTATAGTTATAATTTAACAATTCATCGAGATTTCATTGTTTTGCTTCTAAGGAGAAATTTTAAAACACGTCTTATCATTTAAATAATGTTCATATTCACTTAGTTTTTTAAGTAATGTGTGATATGTATATATGTATTGCATCATATACTTTCATTTAGAACATCTTACGTGTTAATAAGAAAACAAGTTAGTATGTTTACACTAATAGAATTTATACTAGTAAACATATTCAATTTGACGAGACTATTAACTTTAGATTCTCTAAACAAGATTCTTTCTTGTACACCTAGTAAGTTCAACAATTTTATTCTCTTCTTTAACCTTCCATGTCTCTTTCTATGCTTTGTGTTGTACGATTAATTATTGTGTCCATTGATAATGTATCGTTATTGCACCAATTACTTATGATAATATTCATAACTCTCCTTTTAGTACTATTTAACCTTTTCTTCTTCTTATAACACCAATTTTATTTCTTTTCGATTACTTGATAATCCTTGTTCATCTTATTAAGTGAGTCATCATCTATAGTGCCCATTTCTTTGTCATCTCTTTCACTAACT
Organism: Hippophae rhamnoides; assembly: GCA_033030585.1. Taxonomy (NCBI): domain Eukaryota; kingdom Viridiplantae; phylum Streptophyta; class Magnoliopsida; order Rosales; family Elaeagnaceae; genus Hippophae; species Hippophae rhamnoides. Next base: position 4,651,756 of record CM065431.1, read on the forward strand.
CTTCTCAGTGTTCCTTTTCTTCTTTTGCAACTAATCTTCCTCTTTGTCCTCATTTTTTGGACTTACTTGGTAAAATTGTAGTTGAGATATCACGTTTAGATGCTCCTAATATACACTCTATGATTACAATATCCAAAATTATTTCCTTAAAGCCTATTATGTTTATCACTATAAATACCATTATCCTACTTGAACCTAAATCCTATATTGAGGCTTAGGGTATTCTTGAATGTGAGGATGCTATGAAAAAGGAATTCAAAGCTCTTCTTGATAATGACACCTGGAAACTAGTTCTTTGCCTAATTCAACACTCATTATTAATAAGTGAGTGTATCAAACTAAATTGCTTATCACTAGTTTTTTTGACAATTTTAAGGCTAGAGTTACGATTAAAGGTTATAATCAAGTTGAAGGTATTGATTATGAAAAAAATTTCTATCCCATTGTCAAACTTCAAAAGATAAGAGTGGCTTTTACTATTGTAATTTTCATGAATTAGTCCCTTAAATAGCTTAATTCCAAGTGCTTTTTTAAATGATGATTTGCAAGAAACTATCTACATGGCTCAACCTATGGGTTTGAAGAAAAGATACATCATACTTGGGTTTACAAACTCAAAAAGGCTTTATATGGTTTTAAGCAAGCTCCTAGAGTTTGGTATCAAAAATTGAGCTCTGGTTTAGTTGATTTGGAATTTCGCAACACTAAATTAAACACTTTCATGTTCTTTCGTCATTTTTTGAAGAGGGTAACTATTATCCTTGTCTATGTTGATGATGTTATAGTGATTGGTAGTGATGAAAGTTATTGAAAGTGTATAAGATATAGACCTAATTAAGTTAAATGGGTGAATGAATTATTTTTAATTTTTATGAATTTATAATTTAATAACCTAAATAAAGAGATCAAACATGCAATCGCGTGTAAGAATAAAATGTAGAAATGAAAGAATAACACACGATATTTTTAGGTGTAAATAATCTAGGTCATAATCATGACTTAAGAGGAAAACCACCGATCCCTCGGACTACCTAACTTTTCACTATGAAAATTAAATGTTTAAGTACAAATTCGATCTTATGCTACCCTCTCTAAGATACTGTCTCAATGTACTTTACTTATGAGTCCTTGTTCCGTTTTCATCGTTTCTAAAATTATCGTGAGCGATTTTCAGACCAACGTTTTAATGAGCTTTCTATCAATTAGATACATTCATGAATCAACTACAAAAAGGGTTAGTATAAAAATATAAGTGCACGTGTGTGTGTTAAAACAGATTTAACAATGAATAATCCTAATTAGATGAGTAAAATATATGTCATTTAAATCAAATCAAATATAAAATTTTAGAACAAAAAAATTAAACAAAAGTTAAATAAAAATAACTTATTCAAAATTTAATAATTAAATCAAATAATTATGATCGTCGTACAATTATTTAATTTAAATATGTAAGATCTTAATCACAAAATAATTTGTATGAATACTAAAAATATGAAACAAATATACTAATACATGTAAAAAATTTAAAAACAATCATCAATTTATAATTATATCCATTAATATCACTTCTCGTCAATTATTCTGATTGTATATATATCATCTATACTTTTCCTGCTTGTCGTTGTTCTCCCGTTGAATTATAAGGGATGATAATTCCAATATATATGAGATTCTTTTAATCCAAGAATTGAAGCTTTTGTTTTCTTTTTCGTTTTTCAGCTTTTTCCAGCAGTTTTCAGCAACTTCACTCAATTTTTATTCGGTCACAACATACACTTCAACCCAACCATAATATATCTATATATATATATATACCGATAATAATAATACCTAATAGTATTAAGGTTGAATGTATTTTGGGTTTAATTTTTTAAAATTCATTAAAAACATTAATATTATAATAAATTATTTTTTAAAACACATCTTAAAAATATTAAAACACATCTAAAACTATTTAATTAATAATTTCATAAATCGATTTAAGTTTAAATAAATATTTTAACATTAAAAATAATTTCAGATTTATGAACATTTGCTATTAAATGCATGAATACAATCTTATGTGTCGTAATTATAAAAAATATACTTAAATTATGATTATCTGGAACTCGAGTATTTGTTCAATTTTTCTTAATAGATTTGATAACAGACCTAAAAATAAGTTTACATGTAAATATTTTGTCTATAAAAATAGTCAAAATTTATAATTCTTACAGTTATATTGGTGCCTTGGTTACAAAATCAATGCTCAATTTTCTTTAAAAGAGTTAGGAGATTTACATTTCTTTCTTGGTATAGAGATGCTTCAAAAGGGTAATAAGTTACGACTTAGATAATAGAAATATATCAAAGCTCTTCTTGCTAAGGCATGTTTAGAGTTTATAAAAATATTTAACATCCTTGTGAGTTTCACTTATGTTCTTTCTAGATATTCAGGTGAGCCTCTAGCAGATCATGTATTATTTTGAAGTATTAATGGGGCTCTTCAGTATTGTGTTATCACAAGACCTAAAATAGCTTATTAGTCAACAAATTATGTTAGTTTTTGCATAAACCAATTAAGGTTCACTAGGTAGCATTCAAGAGGATTTTAAGATACTTGAAAGTAATTTTAACTTATGGTTTATTGATGCAAAAATCAAACTGAGCAAGTTGGCTAAATGATCAAATAAGCATAAGGGGTTATGACATTTATTTTGAGGACAATTTAGTATTTTGGACATCCTCAAAATAGAAGGTGTTTGCACGATTGAGTGTTGAGACTAAATATAAAGCCTTGGCTCTTTCAGTAGTTGAGGTCACTTGGATATAGTCTTTGTTGCGTGAGTTGCACATTCATAAGGCATCAATTCTATTCACAGACAACATCATTGCCAAATTTCTAGCAACAAATCCAGTCATATATTGGAGAATGAAACATGTTGTGATTTATTTTCATTTTATATGTGATTTGGTGATGAAAAACATGCTTGATGTTCGTTATATACGTATTGAATAATAGGTGGTTGGTATTATGACTAAACCATTTAATAAAACATGTTTTATTTCGTTAAAGATCAAGCTCATGGTTCTTCTTCCATTGTAAGCTTGAGGAGGATTATTAAACATTGAACTCTAATATACTATCATGATCATGATCACATGTAACCATTACTCATGTAATTCAATTAGTTATACATTTAATGTTCAATGTATTGTATATATTACACCATGATACCTACTATGCATTCATGTATGATCCTATAAATAGTTGTAACAGCTAATGCAAATTCTACTTAAGGAAATACATTTCATAATTAATCTCTATTGCTTATAATTACATAGAAAAATAACCTTTAATATTAAAACACATATTTTGAATAATTATGTTGATTTTTGTTTATTCTTACATTTATATTTGTTTATTTTACTTAAAAAGTAGAAACATGTATTAAATAGTTAAAGTGAAAATTAATGTCAATATTTTTAAATAATATAGTAGAGTAAGTATTATGTTAACATTTTTATTTTTTAAACTCAATATATTTTAAATAAATTTTAAAAAATAAGAAGTGTGATTTAACTTTGAAAAAATTGCTACTTGTTTATAATTGATAATTATTATTCGAATTTACTTGAAATCGATGCAATACGATTATAGTTATTAGTATAATCATCTCTATTCGTTCTCATACTCATTGTTAGGTTTGCATAGTGTAATTATTTAAAAAATTAGATTGTTACAAAAATAACTACTTTTCCATAATATCTAAGCATGTTCAAAATTTACTCGATTTAAATCAACTCAACTCATATTATTTATTTATTTTCCTCTTTTATTGGGTTGAATTGGTTTCAAACATTACAAAAAATGATTTAAGATAGGTTGTATCGATTCTTAATATTAAAAATCAGATAAGAATCGATCGAATCCATTACTAATATTATTTATTTGTTTTTTAATTTTTATAATATAACTTTTTTAAATAAAAGTTTAAAAATTGTAAGTTTTAGAATTTTTATGATGTATTATTTTATTTCAATTAGAAAATAATTGATTTAATTAGACTTGAAGATAATATGCATGTAAGTGATATTAATATTTATTTAGTTAAATAAATGTTGTTAAAATTAATTACTTTTTATACATGTAAATATATACTTAATTGATATGAAATTAAATAAGTTTATACATTATTTAAAAATTATAATATATATATATATATATATATATATATATATATATTTTGTTGATTTACTATTTGAAAAAAATCAAAATATTTTTAAATCTTAAGATTAATAAATATTTAAACATAAAAATTTAATATAATTGTTATTTTATTTTTAAAAATAAAAACAACTTTATAATAAAAAAATACAAAAACCAATTTACCTGAACCAATCAAATCAGTTATTTAATTTATAGATTTTATTAAATCTTATAGAGTCTTAATTTTCAAAAACTAGTTTTAATAATTTAACTCTGAATTTAATGCATAACCGAACCAACACTCGTAATAATTCCATCTCATTAATATATGTCAATTAATTAATAACAACGTCACCACTTTTAAATTTCCTTTAAGCATGATTGACATGTGATTATTTTTCTTAAATACTTGTTTAAATCTACTCTAAAGTCAAAATATAGTAACTCCTTTGTTAATCACGCATACCATTCTCTTCCCAATTTTGTTAGCATCAATACTCAATAGCCAAATTTCGTCATCGCCTTAAAAACTCCATATAGGACAATATATCCTTTTCATATACTTGACCCTCAATACAAAAAACCACTATCTATATCCAATTATTTATCTGGAAAAGATTGGCTGATTTGCTGGGTTTGTTTCTTTAAAAGAAAATTTTGCCCTAATTTTGGTTTGTTTTGATTTGATTAACAACTATCTTTCCCACACGTAAACTAATACTTTTTACCCACAAGAAATGTAATAACATTTGCTGTCAAAAGAAAAAAAGAAAAATCAAAGTAGCATATTTTTCTCTATTATTATAATTGTTATGGTTGAAAGAAAAATAATTTATCATCTTTTTTTTTTAATCTTAATTAAAGAGTAACATAAGTAAGTTTTGAAATAATTTTAAATTTTTCTTTTTTTCATGTATAGTGAGATATTATTCGTTATTTTAGAGTTTTATATTAGGTTCGTTTTAGAACTTTTACATTGATTATACAGTAAATTTTGTTTATATCTTAAAAAATATCCCTAATCAAGTGTTAATAGATGATAAATATTATTTTACACAAGCCTTAAAAGATAAACTCATGACATAAAGAATGCAGATCACAATGAAAGTTACTATTGAAGTTAATTGGAGTCAATACTTTTTTAATAAAACGTGGAAATTAGATATTTGTCCCCAAAATCATTATTAAAAAAGAAAACTTGGGATCGAGTTATGAATGGCATGACTAACTCATTAACCACATTCTGATTTTTTTTTTGTTTTTGTTTTTGTTTTTGAAGGAAAGGATAGGGATCCCATGTATTTTTATTTATTATATATTTTAATTAAATCTATTTATTTTTTAATTTATACATGTTATTTACTTTTATCTTTATTTTATATTTTTTTATTATTTTAAGACAGAACAACATAAATAATCTATATATATATATATTTTATATTCTATAATTGTTTTTCTTCTTAATTTTTATTTTTATACTTTAGTATATTTATATTTATTTTTTATAATTTGATTAATTTATCTTTTCATTTTTTGCAAATTTAATTTAAAATTTGAGATCAACTTAAACCTAAATTTCAAGCATATAAAAAAAAGCAAAGGGACAGAGTATTAAAAAAATAAAATAAATTAAATATAAAGAGACTACATTGTAAGTAAAAAATAAGGGATTTAAAATGTGAAAGTTAAAAATAAAAAAGGATAAAATTATAAAAAATAATAATAAAATAATCAAAATATAGAATATACAAAAATATAATTAGGATCAGTTCAATTTCCTAATCATGCATTTTGAGTTGGATTTCCAAGCTTTTTATAGCCAATGAGATTTTAATCAACGGTGTGACATCTACTTAAACATGCATGTTCAATGTATGGAATTTAAATTCAAATCTATGGGTGGAATCGGTGGGTGAGTTCATGTTGAGTTGAACAAAAAGAAAGTTAAATTATATAGTTAGATTTTATCAAATTTAAAGCTTTAATTTTTTAATTTTTTTGTAAATTATTTTTTAAAATTTAAATATAATTGACTATGTTTAACATAATGAAAAAAATAAGTTTTTTAAACCTATTAATTCTAATTATTTTAGTAAAATTTTAAATTTAAATTATAATTGTTATATATATATATATATATATATACAAAGATAATAATGCAAAATTAAAAAAAGAAGCAGTAAATGTAAAATTATATATAAAAAAAAAAGTCAATGAATAAATCTTTGGAATTTGTTTTTGGTATCCGTGGGTCAGAGAATCAGACCATTGAAAGCGTTTTCACGTGCATATCCATAAGGGTTATATTTTTCCATGTGATACCTGTGCTGAACCCTTTTTCTTAAGATATTTTTTCTTTTAATATGTTTAAAAGATTCTTAAATATATTTTTAAAATAAAATTTAAAATTCTAAAAATTCAATAATTGAATTTGATATATTAAAATTAAAAACATTTGTCAGCATATAGAAAAAAAATATATACTTTCATCATTCACTCAATAAAGTTATCCAACTGATCATTTATTTAAGAATCTCCAATTTTAATTATTATATTAGATATTTTTTAAAAATAATTAACTATATTATAATTTTAAGATCTTAAATATTTAAATGAAAAGAAATTATATTAAAATAAGATATAAAGAAATAAATATAAATATATGTTTTTTTTAAACAATAAAAAATAATTCTTATACCAAAAAGTGATCTCTAGAAGACAAAGAGAAATCGATGGCTGGAAAAGATTTAAATATAATATTGGGTTGTTAGCTTTCTGTGATAATCATGGGTTGTTTACTTGTTGTTATGATTTAATCACGTGATTAGTTAGTATCATTTTCTCTATTTTTTATTAAAAAATTGTTTTTATTTATGTGGTATTAAAATATTACTTTGTGGAGCTCATGGTACAATGGTAGCGTGAGTACGTGTAGATTATTAGCATGTTTTTCCATTGAATAATTTACAAGTTATAAAAGTGGTGAGGTTAAATTATTAAATTTTAATGGGTGCGTGACTAATTTATTTATTTTAAAACATTTTATGGTGCATCTGTGTCTATCACTTTGTAATTTTTTTTAAAATAATTATATTATTTATACAATATTCAAACCCTAAATCTTCTTATAGTCAAACAACCTGTTGACAAAGATATATAAATAAATCGAGAAAGAATTAATGTTAATGCAAAACTTGCAATTGAATTAATGTATATTTAACTATACTAAAAAAATGGTAATTTTCCTTTAAATCACAATGTTCAATTAGAAAGTCACTAGCTCAACTTGACTCATCTGTCAATGGTACAATGGTTGGTAAGAGTGATTACAAATTGATAATTAAAATTGTTATTATTAAAAAAAAAAATTCAAAAATAATCATAATTAATAAAAATATATGAGATATAGTTATTACAATATTAAAAATATGATTAATTGAAATTGAATGATAATATTATATATATATATATATAATTATATAAAAATACACTTATAAAACACACAATATTTATAAAATCCGTATAATATCTTATAATTCCAAGATGTTACAAAGATAAATTAAAAGTGAACTAGCATTTGATTGACGAGACAATGTGACCAAAGTTCTAAGGCTAGCCAGATAAGGTCTTACCAAACTATCCAAAAACATCCCGTCACGGATATCGGAACACCATTCCTGTGACCATCCATCTTAGATAGATTGGGATGAGACTAAGAGGCTTCCATCAATTGGTATCTACACGACCACCTCAAGGCACGTAACCGAGGATATTCTGTCCAAACTAGACATGCTAACAAGTAGTCTCAATGATTAATAGTCGCCCTAAAAGTCATCACCCGAATGATGTACCGAACATCATTCAGTTCACCTTTGATTGACTCGTTGAATAACTACAAGAGGTTTAATATAGTCTAATATGAGGTAGATTCCCAAACCTAATGGTCTTTATTGAGTCTCCATTCAACTCAAAAATCATGTCCACTCAACTTTCTCACAAGTTCATATTGATTAACAAGAGCATAACGATGGCACGAAAGACCCTTTGGAGCGTTTTGAAATCTATAAGGGTTTGATAGACTTCTATGTATATTAAAGGACAAGGCAAAAAATTAGTGTAGTGATATTGTACCCTGAATCTCAATACAATGAACTCTTTCTCAAAAATTGGGAAGTAGTTTTTGTTTCACTTTTCAACTAATAGGAAAAGACTAAAGACCTTACTAACTCTACAATAGGGAAGACTTGAATCCCTAAAGGATTTTTTTAATTGATTCAACTCAAAGAAAATACAAGTAATATATTTTCTAAACTCAATTTTCGTTATGGCCATACATAATGTTTTATGTGAGGAAGCTCTATAGAGAGACATGGCCAAAGATTTTCTTACAACATATTCTAAGGTCACTCAATTGGTCATACATCAACATGGAAGAGATGGTCTCTAATAAAAAGAATCAAAAGCACATCGATAGAGATGAGACCTCACATTGTGACTGTAAAGATTTAGGCTGAACTAAAAGAAAAATAAAAAGATGAGGAAAAAAATCTTACTCATCTTGGGTAAGGTTTCTAGACTTATACCCATCTTAATGTAGCACGTGTGGATGTATTGATGCAAGTTGAGGGCCAACACATGATGTGATGGCCCAAAAAAGCAAAGAAATCCTAACTGGAACAAGTCCATGTATTGTAGATTACAAAAGGACACAAATCATTCCACCGAGGAGTCCCAAAAGTTAAAAGTTGAAATTGAGTATCTAGTCAAAAAAGGTACTTGGAAGAATTTGTGATTAACCTAGGACTACAACAATATCGACCTCCGTGTCAGGCCTATCTAACTAGAGAAAGAGAACAACTTCTAATATAAGAAGTTTGAAAGGTTATAGTCTTTATGGGAGGTCCCCTTAGTCTTTATAGAGAAAGAAAACAACCTCTAATATAAGAAGTTTGAAAGGTTATAGTCTTTATGGGAGGTCCCCTTAGTCTTTATAGAGAAAGAGAACAACCTCTAAGGAATGAATTGTAATTGTGATGAGTCTAAAAGAGTGAGAAGCTTGTATATATAAAGGCGGAGAAACAATCTCATCCATATTCCAAGGGCCACATTTTCTTGGCTAAGCCTAAGGGTCTAAGCCAAAGATTCAAATTTTGAATTTCCTTCCAAAAAGAGGGAATGATTGACTTCACAAGTGCCAATATTGACTTCCATACAACTCCATAATCAAAAGTTTGATTAGAACCATAAAAGCACCACCAACGACAGAAAGCCACTATGAACGTTTTGAACGGTTAGATATGATGTGAAATCCCTCACATTGATAGGTAAAACAACCCAAGAAAATGGGTATAGCATTGTTAGTATGATTGAAAAGACCCCAGATACCAACAAGAACTATTATAAGACCTTCTTGCCCATTTGATCAAGGCCCAAAAGATTTAAGGGCTAATATTAGTTGTAATTTAGTGTATCTTACTTGTCAAGTAGATAATGATTCGAGTTGAAAAAAGCCTTGCGAGCTAAGTACACCAAGTAGAGAATTATCAAATAAATGTGACATATGATAATCTTAATAAACATACAAAAGGTTCATGATTTTCTCTCAATTGTCCTAATGAGATAATTATGGAAGAGGACTCACGATGATACAATAAGTTTATCTATGTGAATAATTGATATATATTATGTTAACTCTATTCTTTATATATATTCATTATTTTACACATTTACAAATATCTTAGATCTAATTAATTCTCTCATATAATAGAAAATCATAACTAGACATTATCTTTTCTCTTAATCACATAATGAGACATATATCTCTTATAGCTTCATCATTTTCATTATTGACTTAAACATTGGAGAACCAAATGTCATCACCCCACGATGGTTTGAAGTTCTAATAATTTGTTTCATCTTGTAGGTTCATGGATAAAAATTCTATCTGATATTGACAAAAATCAACATTAGCAAGTTTGTTATCCATATTTCTTAATACTAGTAGCAGTGGGTTACTGCATTAACTTTAAGAACATGGTTATTTAAAAAAATATTCTAAATATTACAACTTTATGATATATATATAATAATGTTATCTTATGTTGGATTTGTAATTGTAATCTATATAACGAAAGATATACAATAATTTCACTCGTTCAACTTCATCTTATTATTTATTCTAAGGATGTAATTTTAAAGTTATAATGAGTTTTTATATACAACATGTTTTTCTTTTATACAAAAAAGGCTTTATATTTGAAGCAATTTTTATCTATGTATTTGATCTATATTCATAAGATTATTCTGATAAGGGGTGTATATCAATTAGGTTGGTCAGGTTTTATACATGTTTTAACCCAATTTATGGCTATAAGTTTGAGAATTGTAAAGGTTAAAACCAATCAATACACATTTTAATCCAATTCAACTCAATTTATTATTCATTAACGACGTTAGTCTGTTCTATTGAAATGTTTTAAAAAATTTGTGTATATTAATAAAGTATAAAAATGAAAATTTGTGCTTTGAATATTTTTTTTATTTATTAAAAAATATTTTCAATTTAAAGAAATTATTATGATAAAAAATAAGAATAACGTGGGTTGCTATCTTAATTTATAACTAGATGGGTATTATATATACAATAAAAAATAGTATTAAATATTTTTTTTAATTTTTTAATTATAAAAAAATATTTTATATTTATCTTATTTTAATAAAAATACGTGTCAATTATTAAATTTTTAGTGAATTATCGATCGTTAAAATTCTATAATTTAAAATTAAAGTATAATACAATTATATTTTGTACATATAATTAATTTATAATTTTTTAAATATTATAATTAAAATTTTATTTATCAAAAATTGAGATATAACTCATATTTTTCAGAAGAATTAACTTATAAATCCAAAAAAATCTAACATAACCTAACGATATTGAATTAATTTTTGATAGCTTAATTAGATAAGTTTGGGTTTTTTCTACTTATAACAATCCTTAAAAAAAAAAAAATTTTGTGACACTTATGAATTAGACACGAATTCGGTACACGTTCTTTTGTCACATTTACGAGTAAGAAGAATGTACATTAAATATTTGCCTCAAAAACAAATAATTTGATCATATGATGCATGTTGCCAGATTGCAGAGAAAATGCATGATTTGAATTTGTCAGCGATCCGATCATTCATTGATAATCTGAAATATTAACTACTCAAATAAAAAAAAAGTCAAAAAATAGGAAAATATAATAATGTTGAAATATAATAATATAAATATATCCAAGACCATATCTTAGGGAAAGTTCTTTAATTCATAAGAAAAACAAACATTATTTTCCCTCTGTCAAATTGCGACATATACCAACTCTTTATTTTTTATTCTTATTAAAAAATATATTTTATTTTTATTTTTTTATCATTAAATACATACATTAATTTCGCATTTTACAATGAGACGAGGATGAAGTATATCATAGTTTTTTTTGTTGTTGGTATAAATGAATTATTTTAATCATTTTTTAAGTGATTCACTTTAAGTTATTTTGTTTTTTTTAAAAATTTAATTCACTTTATTTAAATTATAGAAAATACAGAAAATGATATTTATAAAAATTATCTAATCAATTTTATTTTTTACAAGTTTTTATTAAACGATATTTTTAATACAACAATATCATGTTTACAAATATCTAACATTATATGTAATTTTTTAAAATAAAACACAAACTCTATAAAGTTACATAAATTTGTGTAAAAAAATGTTTAAAAAAATTGTAGGAAATAAAAAAGATTAATTAATTTTTAATAATTTTTTTTAATATTTAAATATTTGTCTCTAATTTAAATTTAATAATATAAATTAAAATAAAATTACTTATTTAAAAAAAAGTAATTTAGATGAACCACTCAAAATAAAAATAATTAAAATAGTTTATTTGTAAAAGAAAATTACTTAATAATGTACTTCATCCATTGAGTGGATTATTGTCGCAATTCTTTTTACTGTTTTCACAATATTTTAAATTGATAAAAATATCCTTTTATCTTTAATACATTTATTCTACAATTAAGCTTTTAAAGATATGAATATGATATGAAAATAATTAAAAAATATAATAATATATTTATTCTTAGAAGTAATTTATTATTAATAAATAATTTTATAATAATTTTATTATTATATTTTTAATTTTATATCTAATTAATAATTAACATATCATTTAATAAAAAAAAATATACATGTTACTACTTAATGTCATTTTTTTTATACATCAATTACAACTCAATGTAAAAATCAAAGCATTATGGTTTTTTCTTCGTCATCAAATATGCATAGGTCATTGACATAAAATTGAAAATTATTGATACCTTCTAACAAAATAAATAAAATATAAGATTAGTATAATTATAATCTTAAAATTATAAATATTTAATTTTCGGTAAAAAGGTAAAAAATATAATTAAAAACAATATAATATAAAAATAATGAATATATATCACCACATAAAAAAGTTTATTGTCGGCAGACACGTGCATTAGAACCAAACAAGTAAAACACTTGTCACAATTTCTAGAGTGAATCGATATTTTAGAATAATTAAGCATTTTCTTTCATAATTCAAAATCTGATATCACATAAGGATACGTTTTCTTGAAATTAAGTCACGTTGGGAATAATTTAGGGTAACGTGATAGGGATATGTTTTCTTGAAATTAAGTCACCTTGGAAATAATTTAGGGTAACGTGTTATTAAGTTTATTATTTTTAAAGTATATTCTTTATTAATAAGGTTTTTTTTAAAAAAATATTTATACTAATTTTAAATTTTAATTTAAAATATCATATTATTACGTATTTTGAGATTAATAAATAATTTATCTTTTAATTGAATTATTAAATATTATATTTATTTAATTATTTGTTGTTTCAATTTTTTTTAATTTTCATTAAAAAATATTTATTATCCAATTAGTTTTTTATTTATAATAAAAATAAAAATTTATTAAAAAATTTGATTTCTTTAAATATTACTTGAGTGTATGTTGTCGTTCCTCGTTAAAAAAAATCATGATATATCTATATTAAAATTTTAAATAAAGATATTAAATAAATTTAAAATTAAGGACAAAGAACGGAAAGGAGATCCGCACCTCGTTTACGACCCTACAATTTATATGTTTCTTTATATAATATTCACCTATCCCTAACAATATAATGCCAAATACAATTAAAAGGGACAAAAAACGGAAAGGAGATCCGCACCTTATTCCCGCCCCGCCCCGCCCCATTTAAAATCCTATATTTTATATTTCTTTATATAATACTCACCTACCCCTAACAATACAATTCCAAATACAATTAAAAAAAAAATCAAATTATTGGTGCCTAATTTTTTTATTTAATTATGTTTCTTCCAAAGAAACAAAGCTGTCAATTGTTATTATATATATTGCTGCTCAAATCCATACCCCTCATTCCATATATACTATCCAAATTATTAAAAAAAAAAAAAAAAAAAACTGCAAAGAACCTTTCTTCTGCGGTCGTGCTTATATTAAAGCCAAAACCAACGGCTAGATTCAAGCCTAAATAGAAATCTGTAAAATCAGGCGGTCAGTGAAACGTTAAACTGTAAAGAATCTTTCGTCTGCGGTTGTGCTTATATTAAAGCCAAAACCAACGGCTAGATTCAAGCCTAAATAGAAATCTGCAAAATCAGGCGGCCAGTGAAACGTTTGCTGTCAACCTTGTATGTCACTCACTGGCCTTTGGCTTCTTCAGTCTTCAGTCTTCAAGTAAAAACTGTTTCCTTTCAAATCAGAGTTTCAGTCCATACACGATCCTCAATAATTTCGACAATGGAAACCCTACATCCTCGGTTCTCATCACCTATCCGTTTACCTCATTCAATCTCCGTTAACTTCAACGGTAGTGTCTCAACCTCTCTTGCTCTGCTCCGTCCTAGCCGTTGTTTCCGTGTTCTTAGATGCTCTGCCCAATCTTCGTCTCAATTAGGTGCGTTTCTTCATATTTTTCATCACAGGATTTATCACTCAGGAGCAGTACTCTGCTTGCTTTCCGATATGATATTCATTTTAAGAATTGAATTCAGTCTGCATTTCGTCAATTTGCATCTGTTTGTTTTGCCGGAAAATGAGGAAATTGAATTTTCTTTGAGATTTTATTTCAATTCATTAATTTGATTAATAATGTATATTGGAGCTGATAAATGTATAACAGTATATACTATAGTTGACACAACCTCAAATAACTTAATTTTTTAAGAGAATTGGTTTTCAACTATTTCTATTATAATATGAAGGTACTATGTTCAAGACTCTGCTAACAATTTCTTTCATGTTATCAGAAATGGAGGTCCTGTGTTAAAGACTCAATAACTTCTACTGTTGAATTGCAAGTGTTTTAGCTTGGATGGTGTATTAAGCCAATACTTGTATGGAGGGATAAATGTATAAAATTATAGTTAACCTTTCTCTCAATAGCTTAAGTTTTTTAAGAGATATGATTTCCCAACAATTTCTAACACGAGCATTTAGCTGCATAACACATCGGTAACATTTTGGCTCAATTTCAGGAAATATGGATGATTCGGAATTCTGAAATTTATATGTTTTCCTGAGAATTCCTTTGTTCTCAGTTCACATTTAGCAATATCATAGCTAGCAATGCCTTAACGTATATTGTACTTTGGTCGAGTCTCTGATTTATTTGAAAATTATTTTAAGTTCCATTATCTTTAATCTTTATGATTAGGTATTTATCAAAATCATGAACTGATTATTGTTGCTATTATTTTACATGGGATGTGATTGAAATAATTTGTTTCTTCCAGTCGAGCAATCAGAGAAATTTTTTGAAGCTTCAACAAAGGGGAATTTAATTCCTTTATACAGGACAGTATTTTCGGATCAATTAACTCCAGTGCTTGCATATCGTTGTCTGGTTAAAGAGGATGATAGAGATGCTCCTAGCTTTCTGTTTGAGTCTGTTGAACCGGGGTTTCAGGTTTCAAATGTTGTAAGTTCTTCAGTTTTGTATTTGTACTTGTTTGTTTTTACTCATAATATATAACATGTATTATAGTCAACTTATATGCTTTAACATTTTCAGGGGCGATACAGTGTGATTGGATCTCAGCCAACTATAGAAATAGTTGCAAAAGAGAATATGGTTACAATCATGGATCATGAGGAAGGGTGTAGGAAGGAGGAGATTGTAGAGGATCCAATGCTTATTCCTCAGAGAATAACAGAGGGATGGACGCCTCAACTTGTTGATGATCTGCCAGATGCATTTTGTGGTAAAACTTGAGAGCACTAGATATTAACATAATGGGATGTTTGATAGGACACATTGTCACCATTTTCTGCTGTCTTAGTTAAATTGCTTTTTTTTCCTCCCAAATATTTACTTTTCTTATAGTTGGGCAAGTAATGATAAAACTTCAAACAGATTGTATTGTTGCTATGAGCGGTAGCTTGGACTGCGGTTCCCATGTCAAGGAGGTCTTCCCTTGATCATATTCCCACTCTAGTTGTGTCGTCATAATCACTAACTAGAACAAATTAATCAAATTGTTTTTTTTCCCTGGGCAGAGAAAATTTCCAGATAGTATGCTTCTCTCTTGTATATTCACTTTTGTAAAGTAGAAATCCTCTCCTCCCACATATAGCAAGTCGTTAAATATTATTTGGCTTTGTTGATATTTTGGCAGGTCTAATGTTAAGATAATTATTTGCAATTTAGTCCTAGCCTAAAAGGTTCACTGTAAAACTTTCTTTGATCAGGGGGTTGGGTTGGGTACTTCTCGTATGACACGGTGCGATATGTGGAGAAGAAAAAGATACCATTTTCCTCTGCCCCACTAGACGACAGAAATCTTCCTGATGTTCATCTTGGCCTTTATGATGATGTGATTGTTTTTGATCATGTGGAGAAGGTAATTTGAAACACTATGTGATTGTTTTTGATCATGTGGAGAAGGTAATTTGAAACACTAATATCTTTTCAAGTTACTTCTTTTTGTTTTATTTTCATTGATGATCAATTGACTTCAATTCTTTTGTCATATTATAATTTCATGCTATTCTCATACCCCCTCTCCCCGGTGGGGGGGTTTATCTATTATGACTGTAATTTTTCATTATGATTTTTGTAACCTCAGAAAGTTTATATCATTCACTGGGTGCGATTAGATCGGTATTCTTCTGTTGAGGAGGCTTATAATGATGGAACTAACAGATTGGAAGCATTAGCATCTAGAGTATATGACATTGTCAGGTGGGTGACATTTTTTTACCTTTATTCTGGGTCAT
This sequence comes from Hippophae rhamnoides, assembly GCA_033030585.1. Lineage (NCBI taxonomy): Eukaryota > Viridiplantae > Streptophyta > Magnoliopsida > Rosales > Elaeagnaceae > Hippophae > Hippophae rhamnoides. Next base: position 4,668,290 of record CM065431.1, read on the forward strand.
TGGCTGGTATATCAGCAGTACTTTTAAGTATAATGTTTCTTATCAAAAGTTGACTTCATATATGTTATTTTTTACTGTCTATATCAGCCCAAAGCTGCCATCAGGTCAAATAAATTTGCAAACTAATCTTTTTGGTCCTAAACTGGAAAATTCAAACATGATGAGCGATGAGTACAAGGAAGCTGTTTTGCAAGCTAAAGAACACATATTGGCTGGTGACATATTCCAAATAGTATTAAGTCAGCGCTTTGAGCGGAGAACATTTGCAGATCCTTTTGAAGTGTATAGGGCTTTAAGGATTGTGAATCCAAGTCCATATATGACTTATTTGCAGGTGGGCCGCATCTTTAGAAAATCCTGTTTGAAGATTCAAGTTGATCTTAATTTTTGAGCTTGTAAGTATACAAATAATCTTTTTTCTTATCAGGCCAGAGGGTGCATTCTTGTGGCTTCAAGTCCTGAGATTCTCACACGTGTGAAAAAGGTAACTATGATAAATCTTTTGAATTATTGAAAGTTTCCCCCGTTTCTATGATTTTTCTGGTATTGTGGTTCTGTTAAACACATGCTCTAAAAATCCAAACATTATTCCATCACTCATATATTTTCAAGGTGTGCTTTTTATGGATTTTAGTAAACGTCATTCCAGTTCAACTAGCTAGTTATGAAATTCATATTTTTTTTCTAACAGGGAAAGATCATTAATCGACCACTTGCTGGAACCATTAGAAGAGGGAAGACACCAAAAGAGGATCTGATGTTGGAAAGGCAACTTCTAAGTGATGAAAAGCAATGTGCAGAGCACATCATGCTGGTGGACTTGGGACGTAATGATGTTGGGAAGGTTTAACCCATTTTTATATTTCACATGATTTCTTTATCAGTTGTCGGATCTTGTTAGCAAATATGGAAAACCTTGATTAGAATGGATCGCCAAACCAGTACAATCAAATTGATGTAGCTATTTCAGTGAGAGGGCTAGGTTTCACTGGTCAAAGTTCTTACTTATCTCTACTATTTCTTTTCCATTGCTGAATGCTTTCTCTCTTTATGCAAAAGAGTCCTTTATATGCTGTCATTTAGCCCTTGAAATGGTGTTCTCGTTGTCAAAGACATTTTCCAACTTATGTATCCACCTTATGTTAACTGTGTATCTAAAACAAGGACTATTTTGGTATCATTATATTGTAGTTTTGTATACAGCTTAATTCATACCTCTGATGCATCTAGCTGGCTAAGCTTGTTTGGAGGTCATTTGATGACCGACTAAGAATCTTTGCGATCCTGCTCAGCTTTTCCATGGAAGCTGTGTTTATGTCTGTAATCATAATCTAAAACTGGCTTTCATGCAGGTCTCAAAAGCTGGTTCCGTTAAGGTTGAGAAGCTCATGAACATAGAGCGGTATTCTCATGTCATGCACATTAGTTCCACTGTAAGTGCTTGATTTTATTGTGCATAAGTTGAGGTTGTGACAAATGGTTATAGATGCATGATTAAATTTGTTAGTATACTTGCTGATTTTACACTTCAGAGATTCCTTCTTTTGTCATGAATACAATACAAAAATCAATTATGCTCATTGCTATTTTGGTATCATTATATTGTAGTTTTGAAAAATCTTTAGTGGCTAGTTTACCACTGCTAATCTTTTTTGTCTTTGCAGGTCACTGGAGAGTTGCTTGATCATTTAACTAGTTGGGATGTTTTGCGAGCTGCATTACCTGTTGGAACAGTCAGTGGAGCTCCAAAGGTTTCCTCAGAAACCCTTGTACACGTTAGCCCAATTGTTTTTTTCTTTTCAAAAATTCTTTTTATCAGGTCAGAGATCCTGTATGTTGTTGGGATCTTAACTAATGGTAAAACCTGCTTAGCTGTTATATAAGGAATACCTATTAAACTATGAATGCATTTTAGACATCTATCTCTTGCTTAGCTGTTTTATCAGGTTACCAAATCTATGTATGTTCCTTCTTAAGAGTTCTCATTACCATAGATGTGGCAATGCAGGTGAAAGCCATGGAACTAATTGATGAACTGGAAGTGACAAGACGTGGTCCTTATAGTGGCGGGTTTGGTGGCATTTCATTTAAAGGGGACATGGACATTGCCCTTGCTCTGAGAACTATTGTTTTCCCTAGTACTAGGCGCTTTGATACAATGTTTTCATATAAGGATATAAACAAACGTCAGGAATGGGTTGCTCACCTACAGGCTGGTGCTGGTATTGTTGCTGACAGTGATCCAGCTGACGAGCAGAGAGAGTGTGAGAACAAGGCTGCGGCACTTGCACGTGCAATTGATCTTGCAGAGTCTTCATTTGTTGATAAATGAATGGAGTTCTATCAGCCAGCATCTGTTGTTTATTTTTTTTAATTTTTTTATTAGCTCCAATTTCTCTGAAGTGTCAGGCACTGCATCTCAGTTCGTGGACAATCTTAGTTTTTGGAATGGTAATATCCAAAAATGATAAGACTTAGGACACCTAGAAGATGACAAATGATGGGGTTAAATTGCAGAGAATAGCATTTTAATAATATAAGGCATGGGGATGTGTTTTCATGTATCGTGTTGGCGTTCAATTTAGCTGGTTGTGTTTTTATCCATAAGAAACTTTTTTCAAATTGTTTACATGAAAATTGGAATCCAAATAATGATATCATCAAGTTTTAGTATAATTAAATTCAAATTGTTCAAACTTCAAACCATAAATAATAGAATCCGGCAAATTGATGAAACTGAGAGTGCATCCACATGTGTAATAGATACTTAAATATATGTATTATATATTAGTAATAAGAAATGATATATTATGTTATTAAAAATTAATTTTAAGTCTAAAAAATAATGATTAATTTAATGTGTTTTGAAAATCAAAATTAAAAGAAATAAAAGAAAATAACAAGTAATTAATTAATTCAAAATTATCAATCGAGAAATATATAAAAAAATTATCTATGAATACTTAATCTCTTAATTTTTTAATTAGGTGAATCACTAAAATTCTTTTAATATAACTACTAATTAATGACACGATCAATTGGATTTAATCTGGTATATATTTCTCTCTTAAGTAAACTATACAACATGTATTAATTAACCTCTCTTGTCAATTAAATTGAAAACTACTCAATCAATTTATAAATTATGAATCATATACATAAGAATTACACATCTCTACTTAAAAACTATGTATGTTATTTAATCAAGACAAACAATTAAATAATTCTCTCAAATATATTTAATTGTCTCTATAGATCAATTATGATTAAGTAATTAATAGTATAAAAATAAGATTAAATAATATAATTAAATTAAAATCACAATTAAGGTAAACTATTATATCATTATATATAAAAATTGGGTTTATAAGATCTTTAGATTAATAAATTAACTAGACATGATTGAATTCATAAATATCATATTTTTCAATAAGAAAGACATACAAATTAATAAAGAAAAGAGAAGAAGAAATCATAAATTCAATCTCTTAAATTGTAAAAGCTAATCTTATTTTGAATTTCTACCAAATTCTGTCTTCTTTTGAACTCCTCTATTTTCTTGACAGCTATAAAACCTAATAACAATATATGCAAAAAATAGTTAGGTTGTTTCTAATAAAATTATTGGATTAAATTAGACTCAGATGGAATCTGAATCATCAGATCAGCTTTAAATCAAAGGTTGAGATGGAAAAAATAAACAATATTGGCCAATTGGATCACGACATGTGGCAAGTGAAGAACATGGAACGAATTAACGTGCAACGCGTGGCGAGGCAAAATGGTGCTAGTCAATGTTGGCTGAGTTTGCGACATGTGGCGCTCTACGATTTATTGATCTAGATTGTTTGATGTTTTAGCAGAACAAACAGGCAAATCCCTAAACGATGCGTGGCATTTTGGTTGACTACTAGGAAAAACCTCGGAGTGAACCTTGTGGTGACACACGACAATGACTGCATCAGTTGATTCACGCGATGTGCTCTGATTAATTCCTTTTCAATTGTGTGGCATCCATGTTTCCTGTCTTGATTGATCCTACATTAAAAGATTGATAAAAATCCATAAAAATTCTAAAAAAATCCAAAAATATATATTTTCATCCCTTTTTACTAGAAAATTCATGTTTTAATATTTTTAACCCTAAAAATATTACTTATTGAATAAAGTAAAAAAAAATATTAAGTAGAAAAATGCATTGATGACTCTACAGAGTTATTACACCCCAAAACTTAACTCTTTGTTTTCCCTCGAGGAAAGCTAAGTGTCACGTCCCGCCCAAACTGCCCCTAAAAATCCAAATGATGGGTGCCTAAAGGATCTAGACACATGGAAAGTTCTAGAGTTGCTTAGAGAAGTCTAGAAAGGGCTGGATTTGGACGGACTCAACTCAAGCTTGAAGACCCTAGAATGTTCTAGAGCACACTGGAGGGTGCTAGAATGGGCTGGAATATTCTAGAACGCGCCGGATGGTTCGAAGGTTCAGAGCCATGGAAGCTTACGGAACATCCCTAAGGTGCGTAAGGAGCTAGACAAACCTAGAAGACTCTCAGAGTTGGACAAGGTCCCAGAACCTCAGGCATATCAGACATAGAACTCTCTTGTATATTCTAGAGCTAGAAGGATCTAGAGAAATTTGGCATACTCCTAGGCTTGTTGCCACACTATAAATAGACCTATTGATCTTCATTTGTATTCATCTTGGAAATTCCTAACAATCTTGGGAAATCCTTGGGGAATTCTTAGCATTTGTAACATAAACTCTCTCTAGAGCAATACAAAGCATTCTTTGCAAACTCTTTCTATTCTCTTTGGAGTTACATTTCGGATTCAAAGGCAGGCTTAGTGCAACGGACCGTGCTAAGTTCCGCACGATCGCTACTTGAGAAATTAAGGTCGTGACATTTGGTATCAGAGCATTAGGTTGAAGCAATCCTACTCTTGGCATAATGAAGAACGCTGGTCCATCTACACCAAGCGTTGATGTTCCACCTATGGAACGTGGACGTGAGGAAACCCGTAAACCATCAAAGGAATCTCGAGCCAAGTCGAAAGACATACTTTCTAGCTTGGAAGCACGTGGAGCCGCGTAGACGTGGCTTAGGAGTTGTTTGACCGAGTGGACAATCTCAGAGAGCGTTGCAATGGCTCGAGGCCGAGGATGTGGAGATCCACGGCAGTGTTAAGATGTCACCAACGAGCTAGATGCGGCGGCTAAGGCAAGAGATTGACGGGTTGAAAGTTGAACTTGCCAAGGTAAGAGATCTCATTCCAAAGATAACTCGCAAAATGTCTTGCTTAGAGTCGAGGATACGGTGGTGATCTAGCTCTACGTAGCAGCTACGGCTGGCGCGGGAACCAGCACAACCACCTTAATCGAGGCTAAGAGGCGGATGTTCCCAAGCCCAAGACCTTCAACGGCGTTAGAATGCCAGAGAGCGAAGGAGAACTTCTATGGGCTAGAACAATACTCGAGGCCATCGGTAACCCGGACCAATGCCAAGATCCGAACTGCCGCTACGTACTTGACCGACACCTGCCATGTTATGGTGGAGAAGGAGGGTACGGGAGATGTGCAACCAGGGGTTTGCACAATTGACACCTTTGAAGATTTCAAAGGGAGTTCAAAACGCAGTTCTTCCCCGTAAATGCTGAGGAGGAGGCAAGGGGCCGATTGCGACGATTGAAGCAAACGGGTAGCATAAGGGACTATGTGAAGGAGTTCACAACCTTGTTGCTAGAAGTCCCTGACACAACTGACAAGGATGCCCTATTCTTATTCATGGATGGTCTCCAATCATGGGCTAATTTGGAGCTTAAGTGACGTGGTGTCCAAGACTTGTCTTCGGCCATCGCAACTGTAGAAAGCTTTATCGACTACTCCACAAATAAGGAGAGCCCAAAAGCCTCGGATAAAAATTTTGGTGGAGAGAAGAGTAGTGGAGGCCATGTCAAAAGTCAGGGTTCCAAAAATCATAAAAGCAACTCCTCATTCAAGCCACGGGATAAGGGGAAGGAGAAGGAGGATCGGAATGCCTCAAAGCCCCGCGTAACATGCTTCATTTGCGACGGACCGCATTGGGCACGTGAATGTCCGAAGAGGAAGGCCTTGAGTGCCTTAGTTGCTTCCACCTTGCCACTCGCAGATGGAGGCGAGTCGGACGCAGTGCAAAGATGGGTTCTTTCATACTACTGGTGCAATGCGTAGCTGCCCCAAAGACCCCCAAAGGTTTGATGTACGTGGATGCCACCATCAACGGGAAGGTCACCAAAGCATTGGTCGACACAGTGAGCATCTCACAACTTTGTTTTGGTGGAAGAAAGAGACTCGGCACAGTTGTCAACGGAGGGGATCTACATGGGGTTAACTCAAGAAACACTACCATTGGCATGAGTCGCCGAGGAGTTAAGGTCGTCTTTCGGTGCTTGGATTGGCCTAAGTGGACTTATGGTGGCGCTGTCATACGACTACTGATGGTATTCACGGAGTTCTTGGACCAGAGCTTTTGGTGCCATACTCAAACTCCACGTGCACCGTGATGGTTCGAAGGCGTTTGCGTGGGTACGATGGACGGGACAGACCACCAAACGCACAACCCAAGCTCTCTCGCACTTCAAATCGAAAGGGGATTGAAGCAGGACGAAGAGTTACCCGAACATCTCAAAAGAGTCAACGAGGAGGAATCGCCAAAGCCAAGCTTGCCGACCAAGGGTAAGTTGCCTTAGATAAGTCCCAGAGCGAGGTGATGTTTGAGGCGTCACCAAAGCCAAGCTTGCCAACGGGAAGTGCAAGCCAACCAGACAAGTCCCAACGGGTGATGCACGAGGCCCTCGCCTTAATGTTTACCTGAGGAAGAAGGTGGACCGTCGAGTTGGAACTCGACACAAGACCACCAACAACGGTAGCCCCGATGCGTGGAAAATCGCAGGCGCGCAACGGAAGCTGGTGGGCCGACCCGCCTGTTGGAAAGGCGTAACTAGTAGCTTCTGAGCGAGGCGCCAAGTCATTCCCCGTTGGAAAAGATCAAAGAAGGTTGCAGAGCATGATGCCCTTGTTCAAAACCTCCTCGCCTTCAACAAGGAAGGAAAGATGAGACGATTTTGGAAGAGTTGACGGACTACTCTTTGCCAAGCGGAATCGTATCTTCGTACAAAATGGGCGACAAGAAAAGAAGGACGGTTGAATTTAAAGAAGGCGATTTGGTCCTTGGAAACTATTGCCCCAACAATTCAAGTCCTTGCGAAGGTTCATGGTTGGTGGCCAGTAAATACGCAGGACCATTTCCGTCTCAAGAAAGTCGGAAAGGTGTCATACAAGCTACAACTACCTCCGAAGCTTAAAATATATCCTATTTTTCATGTAAGCATGCTAAAACCTTACCATAGAGACGAGGATGACATAAGTCGGGGAGTATCAAAGAGAGCACCTACCGCAGTGATAACCTCATTTGACAGGGAAGTTGACTCAATTTTAGTGGACCGATTGATCCGACGAAGGGGCGTACCAAGTTATAGGGAATACTTGGTCAAATGGAAAAATGCATCAGATGTAGAGACAAGGTGGGAACCTGAGGATTCTCAGGGCAATCTCGGTAGATGCTATAGAGAGGTTTCAACTTGAAGGCTCGACCAGCATGCCGCGAACTCGAGCTGCAGGGTGTCATGTCCCGCCCAAACTGCTCCTAAAAATCCAAATGATGGTTGCCTAAAGGATCTAGACATGGAAAGTTCTAGAGTTGCTTCAGAGGTCTAGAAAGGGTTGGAGTCGGGACGAACTCAACTCCAAGTCAGACCACTAGAATGTTCTGCAGCACACCCAGGGTGCTAGAATGTGGCCGGGAATATTCTAGATCACGCCGGATGGTTCGGGAAGGTTGTAGAAGGTTTCGATGGAAGCTTACGAACATCCCTAAGGTGCGTGAATGCAAGGAGCTAGACAAACCTAGAAGACTCTAGAGTTGAGATGAAGGTCCTAGAACCCTTGTGGCAGATATCAGACATAGAACTCTCTTGTATATTCTAGAGCTAGAAGGATCTAGAGAAATTTGGCATACTCCTAGGCTTGTTGCCACACTATAAATAAACCTATTGGTCTTCATTTGTATTCATCTTGGAAATTCCTAACAATCTTGGGAAATCCTTGGGGAATTCTTAGCATTTGTAACATAAACTCTCTCTAGAGCAATACAAAGCATTCTTTGCAAACTCTTTCTATTCTCTTTGGAGTTACATTTCGGATTCAAAGGCAGGCTTAGTGCAACGGACCGTGCTAAGTTCCGCACGATCGCTACTTGAGAAATTGAGGTCGTGACATAAGTCTAACTAAATAAAATGACATGAGTAGTATATTCATAAATATATATCTATTAATACATGTATATTTAGTGAAAACTATCATCCTCAAAAGTCGTACAATTTTCATTGCAAAGAGATTCACATTACCATTAATCAATGTTCCATCAATATAAAGATATGAATTTTTGACGAATTGATTCGTGTGTGTGTTGCACATGATATCATACAATGCATTTATGAAGTCAACCTATAGGAGCATTCTAATCGATTAAATCTTGGAATAATTTCATAAGTCTATTTTTTATATTCCTCCCCATTAATATAAATATATATTTAGCTAATGATCAATAAGGGCTTTACATGCTTGTAATATAAAGCTTAGGTGATGGCAGATAAATTAAGACATTTAAGCTCTTTCCACACCTTAACTTTATTTTTATCCATCATGTAATATCTAACTATAATTAAACTTTTACTTGTTTTTTAAGGCATTCTATCTTATCATTATTTTCATATTATTTTATTTCACATCTTCTTGTAACTTCACAACATCTCTAAACTTATTTTTCTGTTTGTTTAGATAGGGGTTATTGTGTTGTGATTTTTTTTCTTCAAATAAAGTGCATAACAATTAACATCACTCTATAGCCTAACACATTAATACATTTTCTTTTTGTATAAGCTAAAAATACAAGGATAATGGTAATGCTTATTGACTAGGTTTAACATGTGACTTAAGGTATGAAAGGTTCCTAGTTGGGCTCAAATAGAGGACTAAAAATATTAACAATGGTTAGATTGAAATGCTCAATCCATTCAATTAAGGCCTAAATCAGCTCTCGTGTAGAATATTATTTAGAATTTTCCTTCAAGGGATGATCACATAGATTTAAAACATGGTACATCTCATCAACTCGTATAACTCAACACAAATTTTCTTTCAATATGAACACCAAAATAAATTATGAACCTGAGCATAAAAAAATGAATCAATCTAATCAAAACTAGCAAGCATATTGATAACTGTATTTTATATAGTTATTTTCATCAATTTTAGTAATGATAATTGCTATGTTCTTTTAATATTTAGTTAATTTTTGTTAAATAAATTAATATTTTCCTTTTATGTGCTAAAAATACATTTTTAATAAAATTAAATAATTTGTATCGAAAATGTACTTAATTTCATATTTCTGTCCACAAATTTTATTTCAGAAAATATAGTTTCTTAATTAAAATTTATAAAAATCGAAAATATAATTTAAATTAAATTTGGGCTTAATTATAATAATTTAAAGTTTAAAAATTTAATTTAAAATTAGCAAATAGCTTAACTGTAATTTAAGAAAGTTCAAAATGTAATTTGGATTAAATTTGTGGGTCAAAATACAATTAATGGAAGTTTAATTTTCGCGCAGGAGAGATGAAGTCCACGCAAGAAGATCACACTCGCCCAACACGTGGACCGTCCGATCAAAGACGCAACGGCCGATTCGCGCGTGAATCATACCCGACCAAAGCGAGTGGCTCGAACTCGCGTTTTCACGTGGCTCGGCCTGCTGCCCACCGCCGCGTTGTGCCGGCGTGCGGGACCCACGTGTCTGACACACGTCCGCTGTGCGGTGTTGTTCGTGCGGCCGAACCACGTGCAATCGTTCTTCCAAATTAAAGTCTTCCACGTGTCCTAATTTCCCCTTGAACGAATCATAAGAGGACGCGTGGCACATATCGGTGAACGCAAAAGCGCAGAATCTCGCCCTCGTTCCAGCCGTTGCCTCGCTTTCTCGGCGCCCCAATCCCATGCTTCAGTTTCTACGTGCGTCCGTTCCTTTCAACGAATGAGATGCGGCCACGTGTCCCACTATTTGTTTTAGCGAATCAGACGCTGACACGTGGCACGTACAATGAATAAAAAAAATGCAGAAACGGCCCCTTGTCTCGCATGAATTAAAATAAGTTTTTGATTTTCGCGTGACCGCGGATTTTAAGGGGAATGTCGGGGTTTTATTTTCGATACAAATTTTAACGCATGTATGATATTTTAATATTTTTGATGTATTTTTTTTAGCTATAAATAGGTGATATTATGATAGATTTGGAGAGTTTTTTTTGGTTTAGAATTTTTGTGGTATTAGGGGTTGGACTGCAGAACATGCAGAAGCCATTTTTTGGCTTTTGTTGTGTTCTGCGTGTGCCAAATATTTACGATCTGTAATGTTTTAATTTCCTTTCTTCTTCTAATTTTTCTACTTTTGCTGTAATTTTTATTTTAAATTTATAAAGTAATTTAATTTTTCTAGGGTTGTATTTGATTCAAATATATGAAGCTTTGATTTTAATTATTTTTGATAGATTTATAAGACGTTCGATTTGTTCGTTCTATTTTGTGCTTAATGCTTTTTGATTATTTACGAATTTTATCAAAACGATTTGTGGCATAAAAATAAACTTGAGAAATGCATTTTTGTGTATATTGCTCGTAAATAGAATGACATGTATGATGAAGGATAGGAATATACCCTAATTGGATGTGTGGCCATTGAAAACTTAGACTTAATGAATCTTATTAAATTTAATTCTCATAGAGATATAGTGAATTAATTTAACGATGTGTGTTTATACGGAGCTCGGAAGAGATGTATGAATAAAAAAGAAGTTTTTGGTTGACAAATTAAATGTACTAAAAAAATATAAATCAAAAGAAAATAACATGATTTGAGTGGATTAGTTTGGTGAAAAATTGCAATCCTAGATTTCTTTTATTTTCTTTTATTACCTTTTTGTTAAATCAACGATTGTTTTGGATAAAATCAGAGAGATACAATTTTAGTACTCAAGAAACTATAGTAACAAATCCTCGTGCAAGTATACACGGTCACAAGTAATAAAGATTTGTAAGCATGTTGTATTCCTTATCCTATGCATGACAACCAATTTTTATCATTGGATTCATATGTTTCATATCAAGCATGCATGCATTTGGTTTCCATATGTTTATGAATTTCTACCTAAATCATACTAAAAATTAAAAAATTAAAAATTAAAAATGCGTACTAAATATTAAAGTAGAGAATGGAATTTTATAACCAAACTTAAATTGTATGTTGTCCATAATATGCAAATATAAATATGAAAAAATAAAAGGAAATAAAACTCTCTTAGTCTTGGCACACCACATCTTTTGTTGAAACTGTTCAATCTTGTGGCACCATTACTTTCTATATTTATCCACTTACAAAACTAAAACAATAAAAATATAACTAAAATAACGTTGGGTTATCTCCCAATCAGCTTCACGTTTATTGTCCTTGACTTGATAGTTATATCAACTTCTAAGGTACATCTACCAAGGTTATTACAGATGTTTCATTTGATAATTGATCTCCATAATAGTGCTTCACTCTATTTCTGTTAATCATAAACTGCCCTTTATTTTTGTTTTCTAATTAAATAGATCCATGGCTAGTTACCTTATTGATAGTGAATGGATCTGACTATCTACCCTTTAGTTTGGCCAAAAAGAATTTGAGTCTTAAGTTGTACAGTAATGCTTTCTATCCTGATTCAAAGATACGGTGCACAATTTTCTTATCATGCCATTTTTTTGTCTTTTCTTTGTAAAGCTTGATATTATCATAAGCATTCTACCATAGTTCATTTGATTCATTTATTTTGCAATATTTTTTTCTCTCCCTAATTGCATCTATAGACATATTCAACTACTTCAATGCCCAATATGTTTTATATTTCAATTCTAGCGATAAGTTGCATGCCTTTTCATAAACTAGCCTATATGGGGTGATATCAATTGATGTTTTAAATATATTTTTGTATGCCCATAAAGCATCATCCAACTTAGATAACCAATCCTTCTCGAAGATGTTCACATTTTTTTTCAAAATTCTCCTCACTTCTCTATTGGATACCTCCATTTGTCCAATTGTTTGGGGATTATAGGGGGTAGACACTTAATGCTTAATCTCATACTTAGACAATAAAGACTTAAAGTCTCTATTTCAAAAATGAATACCTCTATCATTAATAATGATCCTAAGAGTTCTAAACCTAGTGGAAATGTTTTTCTTCAGAAATTTTAGGACAACATTGGCATCACATTTAATGCAGGCTATGGCTTTTACTCACTTTAACACATTTATAATATACTCTTACAAGTATATATTGGTTACCAAATAATGAAAAAAATAGTATCATAAAGTTAATGCCACAAACATCAAATAGTTTCACTTATACTATTTAGGAGTAGCTATTCTCTTTTTGAAATATTACCTATACTTTTACATTTAGCACATCTCTTTATATAAATGTAAGCATATTTAAATAGTGTGGGCCAAAAATAACCATATTGAAGTACCATAGCTGTTGTTTTTGTGCTCATAAAGTGACCTCCGTAGTCTAAGCAGTAGCAATAGTAAAGAATACTTCTAACTTCATCATAAGGGATATACCTTCTCAAAATACCATCACCGTATTCTTTATAAAGGTAAGGATCATCCCAAAATGTTGGTAGCTAGGAAATTTGTAGTGTCTGCACATCATAAGATTTATATTTGAGCTACTAAAAAGAGTTACTCATCTGGAAAGGAATTCCCAATCACCATATTATCATCCATTTTTGCTTCCCTTTCCAATCTATACAGTTGGTCTAGTATTTGATTTTCTATTCCTTTTTAATCATGGATTTCCAAGTCAAATTCTTGTAAAAAGAGAATCCATCTTTTCAATCTTGGTTTGGCATCCTTCTTTGTCACGGGGTACTTTATTGTAGAATGATATGTGTAAGCAGTCACTTCGGTTTCAACCAAATAAGATCTGAATTTCTCAAAGGTATACACAATGACAATGAGATATTTCTTTGTAGTAGCATAATTCAATTGAGCATTATTTAGTGTCTTGCTTGCACAATATATAGAAAGAAGGAAAATTTTGTCTCTTCGTTGTCCAAGAACAACCCCAATAGAAAAATCATTTGCATCACGCATAAACTCAAAGGTCTTTCTCCAATCTAGTGTAACTATAACTGGTGTTAACACTAGTTTCTCTTTAAGTACTTGCAATGCCTATAAACATTTATCATCAAATTTGAAAGACATTTCTTTTTCTAAAAGATTGCATAAGGGTTTGGAGACTTAGACCATCAATTACTTAACTTGGTATGTATTACTCTTCAAGTTAACTACACACCATATAGTAATTAATGTAATCACACACTCTTTTCAATTAAATTGAAAATTACTCATTAAATTCATCAATTATGGATCACATACAAAAGAATTGTACATTTTTTCTAAAAACTATGCATGTTATTTAATCAAGACAAATAATTAAATAATTCTCTCAAATCTATTTAATTACCTCTATAGATCAATTATGGCTAAGCAATTAATAACATATGTAAAACTCAGAATTCATTCTTATTTTTTTCATTCAAAGACACTACATATTTATATACTAAGTTAGGGACACTCTTAGGTGACATACAACTAATACATAACTAAGACACCTAATACACAACTAATATATTCACCTAGTGATAGACACCCAATACACAGCTAATATATTCACCTAGTGATAGACACCCAATACACAGCTAATATATTCACCTAGTGATAGACACCTAATATACAACTAACATCTCTAACACTCCCCCTAGAGTTGGAGCATAGATATTAATCATGCCCAACTTTTTACAAAGATAATCAACCCGAACCCCACTTAAAGCTTTCATGAAGATATCTCCTAGTTGTTCTCCAGTCTTCATATATCCTGTAGAAATCAAACCTTGCTGAATTTTCTCGCGAACAAAATGACAATCAATTTCAATGTGTTTAGTTTGATCATGAAACACAGGATTAGAAGCAATATGAAGAGCATCTTGGTTATCACACCACAATTTGGCTGGTACTGAAGTTTTAAGACCTACTTCATCCAAGAGCTTATATATCTATATTATCTCAGACGCAGATTGTGCCATAGCCCTATATTCTTACTCTACACTCGATCGTGACACAACATTCAGCTTCTTTTTTTTCTATGAGACCAAATTTCCTTCAATGAAAATACAATAGCCTGATGTGGATCTTCTATCCACTTTGGAACCTACCCAATTTGTATCTGAAAAACATTCACTATGAGTGTGTCCATGATTTGCATATAAGATACCACGTCCAGGTGCTCCTTTCAAGTAACACAAAATTTGCTCTAACTCTGCCCAATGATGAAATGTTGGGGATGACATAAATTTGCTAATAACACTGACCGAATATGCAATATCTGGACGAGTCACGGTAAGATAATTCAGCTTTCTAACCACCCTTTGATATCTCTCAGACTCTTTAAAGAGTTCCCCATCTCTTGTAAGGTGGATGTTCGGAGTCATTGGAGCACTACAAGGTTTTGATCCTAATTTTCCTGTCTCAATTAATAAGTCCAGGACATATTTTCTCTGAGATAGAAAGATACCTTTTTTACTCCTTATGACTTCAATACCTAAGAAATATTTTAGCATCCCCAAATCCTTCATGTGAAACTGAGTATGTAGGAAAGACTTAAGAGATGAAATTCTAGTAGTATCACTTCCAGTAATAACAATGTCATCTACATACACAACTAAAAGAATAATACCAGCTTTTGATTGTTTGTAAAACACAGAATGGTCAGACTTGCTTTTCATCATACCAAACGTTTCTATAGCTTGACTAAATTTTCCAAACCAAGCATGAGGACTCTGTTTCAAACCATACAAAGATTTGCGGAGACGATAAACTTTCCTAGACTCTTCCTGAGCAACAAAACCAGGAGGTTTCTCCATAAACATCTCTTCTTGAAGATCACCATGAAGAAAAGCATTCTTGATATCTAGTTGATGCAAAGGCCAATGGTGAGTAGCTGCCATAGAAATAAACAACCGAACAGATGTCAATTTAGCAACAATAGAGAAAGTGTCAGAATAGTCCACTCCATAGGTTTGAGCATATCCCTTAGCAACAAGATGGGCCTTTAATCGAGCAACTGACCCATCCAAATTAACCTTAACTGTGAACACCCATTTGCATCTGATAGCCCGTTTCCCCAAAGGTAAATCAACCAAGTCCCAAGTACCATTGTCATCCAACACATTCATTTCCTCGAGCATTGCATGATGCCAACCAGGATGAGATATGGCTTCGTGAATAGTTTTAGGGATAGAAATAGAATCAAGAGAGGCAATAAAAGAGCAAGAGGAAGACGACAAGCAGTTGTATGAAACAAAATAAGAAATAGGATAAGTACATTGACATTTACCTTTGCGTAATGCAATAGGAAGATCATTGTTCAGGACTGGATCTGATGACGAAGGAGTAGGTGCATGAAATGAATCAGAAGGTCTATGTTTGGAGTAGACTTGAGTTATAGGAGGCCTAATAGGAACTGGATCAGAGATAGGTTCAGATGATGTGATAGAATAGACTAACAAATCATCATCCTCCCCCTAACATGCAAGAGTAGGAGAAGATGAAAAATAACATCTATAACCTCTATTGAGACAAGATATTTGTTAAGACTAGGAAAATAACATCTATAACCTTTTTGGAGATGAGAATAACCAAGGAAGATACACTTCAAAGACTTGGGATCTAATTTAGTAACATGCGGACGAACATCCCAAACAAAACAAGTGCTACCAAATATCCTAGGGTCAACTGAAAATATTGACTTATTAGGAAACAAAATTTTGTAAGGAATCTCACCATGAAGAATAGATGAGGGCATGCGATTAATAAGAAAACATGTTGTTGAAACTGCATCAGCCCAAAAAGGTTTAGAAACATTCATTTGAAATAATAAGGTACGTGCAGTTTTGAGAAGATGTCTACTCTTACGTTCGGCCACTCCATTTTGAGATGGAGCATTAACACATAAAGTTTCGGGAAGCATGCCGTTTTGAACCATATAAGATTGAAACAAAGCTGATGTATATTCTTTGGCATTATCACTTCGCAAAGTACAAATTGAAACATTAAATTGAGTTTTAATCTCAACACAAAATGCGTAAAAAATAGAAAACAATTTAGAATGACTCTTCATTAAATATAACCAAGTTACACAAGAATAATCATCCACAAAAGTAACAAAATACTTAAATCTAGGTTTAGACAAAATTGGACAAGGACCCCAAACATCAGAATGAACTAATTTAAAAGGAATATTAGCACGTTTATTAACTCTTGGATTTGAACTAAGACGATGATCTTTTACAAATTGACAAGACTCACAATCTAATGATGACACCTTACTAAACTGAGGACAAAGTTTCTTTAGTAAAGGAAGAGATGGATGACCCAATCTACAATGTTCCTCGAAGGGAGAGGTTACACTAGAGCAAGCGACAGAGTTTGGTATTGGTGTGTTAAGAATATAGAGGCCTCCAGACTCATGTCCTTTACCAATAGTCTTCTTCGTCATAAGATCCGGAAATAAGCAATGATTAGGAAAAAATGAGATGCAACAGTTAAGATTGCGAGTAAGCTAACTTACAGAGATCAAATTAAAGGATGAGCTAGGTAAATGTAAGACAGACGACAAAGGAAGCAAAAGAGTGGGAGTAATTATGCTAGACCTAAGAACACGAGATGGTGACCCATCGGCTAAGGTAACAGTAGAGGTAGAAGCGTGTGAATGAAGAGTAGAAAAGAGACTAGAATTACTTGTCATATGATTTGTGGCACCAAAATCAATAACTCATTTGGAAAATGAGGAAATGAGACACGCATTTGATTTACCTTAATCAGTAATAGTAGTGGCAGAAGGTGATGAAGACCTTAGTGATTCTTGATACTGTGAGAACTTGGTAAATTCATCTGCAGAGATAAGAACCGATTTTTCAGAAGTATCAGAAGTGGATGCAATATGAGCCGAGTGACCTTTATGATGCTTGTACTGAATCTTTCTACAGTCATGTTTCATATGTCCTGGTTTGTGACAATAGTGACATACAATACCTCCTAGGTCCTGTGGTCGAGTTTCAAACCCGTGCGAGCCACCTACTTTGTTTCTGTTCATATAAGTTGACCGTCCATGCTCATAATTATTACTTCGGATGACAAAAGCAACATTTAATTGAGTAGGTGAAGGTGGAGTGCCTTTTGTATGAAGTACTCGACTAAACACCTCTTGTAAAGAGGAGATCTCAGAACTAGAAAGAACCTGGGACTTAGCAATCTTAAAAATAGAGGGAAGATCGACAAGAAAACTCATGACCGCCATTTGTTCCCGTTGGCTTTGCAGAACCTTTACATCAGGGCTAAAAGGTATCAAACTATTGAGCTCCTCATAAGTCCTTTTAAATTCTATAAAATAATTTGTGAATGACTGATCTTGTTTGTCTGTACGGTAAAATGCTTTGCATACCTCATACATACGAGAAGGATTTCCTTTACCAGAATATAAGAAATCCAAATAATCCATCAATTCCTTAACGAATTCACAATGATTGGTCAAGTCAATTACATTGCTTTTAATAGAATTTTGAATTTGCAGAAATAATCTGGCATCTTCTCTAAGTCATGTCAGTTTTGAATCATCTTTAGGAGGATCATTATCCAAATGAGTATCTTTGTCGATACTTCTCAAATAAATTCGAATGGTTTTGCTCCAAGCCAAATGATTCGAGCCATTGAGCTTATGGTCCGTGATTTTTGACATCACAATGACCATATCCGTCACAACATTAGATTTTTTTTCAACCATAACTCCTACAAACAACAAGGCAGCGAACAAACAAACAACAAGGCATCGAACAAACAAACAAACAAAATCCAACAGCAACAACGACCAAACACGTAGCAAACGAGAACACAAAATTGGAAGAACCCAAACCTAAAAAATCACAAGCGATGAGTGCCAAACCACCGCAGATGACGCAAGGGAACACTAGATAGCAACACGAGGTCGATCGGAGAAGACTGCTGCCCGGATGCGCTGGCGTGTGGAAAGATGGCAGAAAGTCGCGGTGGCACGTGTGGCTCACTCGTGACTCGTCTGGTGACCGGACTTCGGGTTTGGCCGGTCGGGGGCTGGTCTTCCTCCCTGTGCCGGCGGTGAGACACGTGGAAAGATGGCAGAAAGTCGCGGTGGTGCGTGTGGCTCACTCGTGACTCGTCTGGTGACCGGACTTCAGGGTTTGGCCGGTAGGCGACTGGTCTTCCTCCCTATGCTAGTGGTGAGAAAAAATGTGCACTTCAAAGGGGTGTTCCGAGTTGGAACCCAAAAATGCACTAAATCCTAATTTATGTTTACCCAAAATCAACCCCTAATTTGAACGGAAAATTTTTTTTCCCAAATTTTGTAACACAAATGCTCTAATATAGAGTTGTTCATCGAATCAAAACCGTTGCTTTTACACTCATCCGATCCGATCCAACAATCTGCTCGGATTAAAACATCCTAATCCGCAACCGATCTAATCACCTCTCACATCCGCTCAATCCGATCCATAAACTATTCGGATGGCATCCGATCAATCTGACCAATAAACTTAATTAACTCTATTTTTTGTATTTTTAAATAAAAAATTTAAATTTTCACATAAATCATAAAATAAAATTATTTGACTTAAAAAAACATTAAAAAAATCAAATAAATATATATTAGTTAAATATATATATATATATATATAATTAATTTCGTTCGGATCGAATCGGATGAATCGTAGTGAAATCCGTCATCCGATCCGACCATTGGATTGGATCGGATTGATCGGATGATCGGATTTTTTGCACTTCCTTACTCTCATACCATGTAAAACTCAGAATTCACTCTTATTTTTTTCATTCAAAGACCTACATATTTATATACAAAGTTAGGGACACTCTTAGGTGACATACACCTAATACACAACTAATATATTCACCTAGTGATAGACACCTAATACACAACTAACATCTCTAACATTGAAGGATTATATTGTCCCACATCAACTAGGCTTTCGGCTGTAGTGCGGTTTATAAGTGTGGGTAACCCTTAACTCAATGAGATCTTATTGAGTTGAGTTAAGCCTTGAGCTTATATAACATGATATCAAAGCTAGGTCCTGAGTTCATTGTGGTTTATGGCCTTCGTTGCCCCTGTCCGATGTGAGGGGGTGTTGAAGGATTATATTATCCCATATCGACTAGGCGTTCGGCTGTAGTGCAATTTTTTTAAGTGTGGGTAACCCTTAACTCAATGAGATCTTATTGGGCTGAGTTAGGCCTTGGGCTTATATAACAACATAAAAATTAGATTAAATAATATAATTAAATAAAAATCACAATTAAGGTAAAATATTATATCATCACATATATAAAATTGGATTCATAAGACTCCAACATTAATAAATTAGCTTGACATGATTGAATTTATAAATCTAATATTTTTCAATAAAAAATATATACAAATTAATAAAAAAAAGAGAAGAAAAAAATAATACATTTAGTCTCATGAATTATAAAAACCAATCTTATTTGAATCTCCACCAAATTATGTCTCTTCTTGAATTCCTCTATTTTTTTAATAGCTCTAAAATTTCGTAAAAAAATATGCAAAAAATAGTTAGATTATTTCTAATTAAATTATTGGGTTAAATTAGGCTTAGAATAAATCTGGACGTCAGATCAGTTTCAGATTAAAGGTTGAGATGAAAAAAGAAATTTAACAATGCTGGCCAATTCGATTATGACACATGGTAAGTAAGGAATACAGAATGAATCAACATGCGACGTGTGGTGATGTAGAATGGTGCTAGTCAACGTAGGTTAAGTCAATGGCATATAGCGCTCTAATTGGAACGAACGGACAAATCCTTTGATGACATATGGAATTTTTGTTGACTGCTTAACAAAAAATCGAAGTGAATGCTGTGATGACAAGTGGCAATGACTACATCAGCTAGTAAAACGGTACACTCTAATTGGTTCCTCTTCGCTTGTATGGTATTCACGTATCCTGTCTTGAATTGTCCTACATTAAAAGATTCATAAAAAAAATCCATAAAAACTTTAGAAAAATATTCTTTAACATCTTTCATTCGAAAATTTATATTTTAATATTTTTATCTTAAAAATACTATTAATTGAATAAAAATAATATATATTAAAAAGAAAAATGTACTCATAACTCTACTTTTATTGAATTCTCAATGTATGCTCTCTTTTTCTATCTCTCTTCAAATTCCATAAAAATTTAAGTCAAAAAATATATATATATATATATATATTTCTTAGAAGCTAAATAATATTTTTAATATTAACGTACTTTAAATTGTGATTATTTTGTTTAAACATTTTGTATTTTCAACTTATTACAAGGTGGAACTCATAATTTTTTATTGTTCCAATATAATATTTCTTATTAAGTTTAAGAATTATCAAAAATAACCTTTTATTTTTAATAAATTTTTCTATGCCATTAATTTGCTAAAAGTTAAAAACAATGAAAGGATGTGCGACAATAATCCACCTTTTATTTTATTATAATCTAATGTTGTTGCTCACTTGTACTTTTTTGTGTTAGGTGCATAAGTTTTTAAAATTGCTCATTAATTAACTAATGTTTAATATCAAGTAAATTTTATAAAATTTATAATAATTATGAGATTAGAAACTTAATCTCAAAATATTAACAAAAATGAAGGTAAGATCATACTATTTATAAACATTAAACTAATAAAATGATATTTAGTCATGTCACATATTGATTTTAAGTTATGAAAAAATATTATTTATTACAAATTTACTATCATTGTAAATAGTATCATAAATTCATTGATCAAAACAAAACATATACGAAGCCTTAATAAGTTAGTGGTAAATCATACAAACTCATTACTTTAATGATATTATAATTTTATTTTAAATATTATTTTTATCCTTATTTTTCAAGTGGTACCTAATCAAATACTCAAATATAATAAAAGATGTCAATTTAATACAATTTTTTTATTAAAGATTTTTCACACATGTATAGTACATTTACATTTAATGAAAGATATTTGTGATATTTTTTTTATTACATTAAAAACATTAATATCTTATTTAGTTTCGAGTCATTAATTACATATTTTTGATACTTTTTAACTCATTTGACAAGTTTTTTAATATCTTTTCTTCCTCTCTCACTTATAAAATCAACAAATTTATTTATAATTTTATAATTTTTATTGATATTTATCCAAACTGTATACATATTCTATTTAAATGAATATAATATGAAAATTTGAATTTTATATACAAAAAATAGAAAATAATATACGATATGAATTTTGTAGTTTGTATGAAAAAAATTAAATTAAGAAAATAGAATATATATATATATATATATATATACCCTATTATTACAAGTATTATTATTATCATGAAAATTATTAGTTTGTATAAAAATTATTTTTTAAACTTAAATGAGTGTTAGAGTTTAAATTATCAAAAATATTTAAAAGATATTATCAATGCAAAAAATCTCAATTTAAATTGATAAAAAAATAGAATATGAGTAAAGTTGTTGAACTTAGGTGATAGAGAAAAAAAGAGAAAGGTTGAATAGAGTATAACATGTCATAAAAACATTAAAATATATAATAAATATTTTCAATTAGTAAAAAATAACCTTAATATCATTCATTAAATGTAAATGTGTTCTTATTAAGTGAAAAATTAAATCAAATTAATATATATTATTAAAAATAGTTATCTGGTAAAAAAAGATATCTAAAATAAAATTAAAATATCACTAAAATAACAAATCCCAATCATAGTATTTCATTTGTAACATCACAAATTTTATAATATCTAACACTTATTGGAAATAAAATATACCTAAGTTCAATAACTTAGATAACGATTATAATTTATAATTAAATAATTGATTTTATGATTTATAATTTTTTTATTCATTAATATATTTTGTAATCACTTACAAGTTTTTAAGTAATTTTTTTTAAAACTTAAAAAATAAATAATTTTTTATTATTATTTAAAAAAATTATATTTTTAATCATATTTTCAAAAACTTATAAATATAAAAATTTTAAAACTCGAATTATTATTTAAAAAAATATTGCATACAAATAAAAAATATAAAAAAGATAAATCTAATTCAAAAATGTCAAATATTTATAAATTATCCCCTATTTCATTAAAAAAGAAAATAAAAAAATTATTACTAAATTACTTAATTGAAAATTCATTTAAATAAATCAAAAAATTAAAAATTAAAATTAAAATAGTTACGAAGATATAACATCTCCCACTATTTTTTTAAAAAATGAGAGTATATTTTTACAATTATGTTTTTTTTTCATGGCAAAAAAAATATTACGTTTTTTAATTAAATGTCAGATATTTAATTATTTTTAAAAAATCTCTCTAATTTTAAATTTTAATAATCTCTCCGTACGAAATATGAGGGCGTCTTATTCAATGAGTCGTTTGTTAATGTCCAACTGCATAAGCAAATGATGCTCCGTTGTCCGTTCTGTGTCAGAATCTCGTTTCCCTTTCTCTTTCCTCCATTCTGATTCCCATTTCTGATCAAATCACACCTCTCTCTAAACCCCATAGCTCCTTCTCATCGTCGAGGGAGGAATCAGAAATGGAAAGCATATGGAGAGCAGCAACAGGTCAAGACCCAAGTCCCGAAGACTACAATGGAATCCAATTCTGGTTGAACCCGGAACGCTCCGGTTGGTTAACCAAACAAGGCGATTACATCAAGACCTGGCGTCGCCGTTGGTTCGTTCTCAAACAAGGTAAACTTCTCTGGTTCAAAGACTCTCACGTGACCCATTCCTCTTCTCCTCGTGGTGTAATCCCGGTCGGCACGTGCCTTACCGTTAAAGGCGCCGAAGACGTCGTTCACAAACCGTGTGCTTTTGAACTCGCTACCACTGGTCAAGATACGATGTACTTCATCGCTGGTACTGAAAAGGAAAAGGAAGATTGGATTAATTCAATTGGTCGCTCTATTGTTCAACACTCTCGTTCTCTTGCCGATGATGAGGTTTTGGACTATAATACCCCTCGTTGAATTTTTCAAAATTATTATTATAGCTTCAGTTACTTTCTTGCTTTTATTTTACGGATCTTTGTTTTCCATATTAGAATTAAGTGTGTAAATTGTTTTTTTTTTTTTTGTAGAAGCTTAAAATCTTCATCTTCTTGTTGGTATTACCAATTTTGTGGTTTTTGTTTGTTGGGTTGGTTCCGTTTTGATTGATTGATATAGAATTCTACACGAATTACTGTTAAACCTACGTTTATTCCTAGCTCAAACACAACTATTTTTAGGTAAAATTTTGTGATGTTCCATACTTGAACATCTCTATGTTTCGATGAAGTTTTGGGTTGTAGAGTGACAAGTACCAGTTTGTGTAACCAAGTTAATTAATCTGCTCTGTTGGGTCTAAGTTCAGTTTGCATTTTCTGCAAAACAAAAATTATCTTCCAAAAATCCTTTAGCTTTTACTTTTCTTTGCTAAGATCAGAAATCCCTTAACTACATTATCTTCCAAATCGCATTGGTGATCTTCGCTTAATGTTGTTTTTAATGAGTTATGGTTATTCATGAAATGAGGGAGTTACCTTCGGAGAAATGTTTCCTATATTGTTTCATGGAAAACAACACAAATTTGTTCTTATCTCTTTCATTCCTCCCACCTCATTCTAGTAATGAATTCATTCCTTCTTATTAGGGGTGATAATTGTGTCTTGGGTTAGTGTTCGCATGTTGGTTGACACAATAAAAAATTTAGGCAATTTTGACAGTTAAATTTATAAAACAATCAGTAATAATTTTTACTTCAATTGTGTTTTGATCGTGTCATAGTCATATCTCTTCCTTAAAAGAAACCCCTATAGTTTTCCTATGCTTTCTTTCTTATCATAACCAGCCCAAGTATCTTAATCCACCATGGTTATGACTTATGAGTTCAAAGCTGTAATGGGCATTTACTCTAATCAAAAGTTGACTACTGCCACGAAGATCATAAGACCACTATAATGTGCCTTTAGTTTCTTAGCTTTTATGCTTGTAATGGTGACGGTGTTTGATATATGTAATGAATGAGCTGCCAAGTACTCTTTGCATAATAAATGTAAGCTTAGTCCACAATGATCTTTCAACACAGTTGAGCAAAATATTTGCTTGGTTTTGGGGGGAAGTATTTCGTTGTTAATGGTTGATAATGCTCCCTATGTGCGATAGATTTTGAAGCTGACAGATAAATAATCCAGTAAGTTGTGTATGGTGGCTGAAAGTGGATTCATTAATGACAAAATTGTGAAGAAAATAAAAGATTGATGAACAATGGGTGAATTTCACATACGTTCAAACGGTGAACAAACTGTGAAGTGGCTGAAGATTTGTCGATAAAAGTTTTTAATTTTATGTACGTAGTTTAATTACATGACATAATTTCTGAGTTCGAATCTCATTTATATATATGTACGAACAATATAATTATTTTAAAAAAAAATTATATATTCTCTTAATATATTCACTCAATGGAGCCACGACAATTGAACAAGTTCACAATACAATTTAGGTTAAAGGATCAGAATAGCCTATTGATTAGGTTTTCTTTATTTCTTTTATTTAGTGTTATTTAATTTCTTTGATAATTAAAAATGTATTATTTAATCATGTTTATTAAAGATAGATTTTAATAATAGAAGAGGAATACCAGTTCTTTATGTCTAAAAGTAGAGTGAAGAAAATATGTGAAAAACTGAATTGCTTACGTTTGGAGGAAAATCATAAACTATTCTTTTAATGGATCTCTCAAGCTGTTAAAGTGTATAAATATTAAAATAATTATGTTATAATGATGATTATTTTTCTATAGCCAATTTGTTTTTACATAATAAAAACTATTAAAATACATCTTTTACTAGCTGCATATATAGACTCCAAACTCATAACCCATCCAATTTAAAGTATGTGGAAATTTACAGTATAATCCTTCAAATTTGATTATACACCCATTGACCTTAATTTTAATCATATTACCAATTTGTTTTCAGATTTCCTTTTCACTCATGAACACGTATTTCAATTCTCCCTCTTAAGTTTTAAACTATTTTTCGGGAAAATAGAAAATAAAAATGAAGTAAAGTTTTTTGAGGAATCAAGAAACATGTGAATATTGAGAAGAATTATACAAATTCGATTATAAATGTCTAAATCGATGACACTTATTTTAAATGAATAATAGCATGAGCTATTTAAAACATACATGTTAATTATTTTACACCAATGTAATTTATGTAATAAACATATAATAATGGAATTACATTAAAAAAAATTTAAAAAAATAACTAAATAAAAAAAAGTTGATGGTCAATATGGGGTTTGATAAATTTATCGTATATCTACGTTTAAAAAAATATATTAATTTAATATAATTTTTTATTTTATTAAAGACTTTCTTTTAATGAAAAAAATTGTGTTATTTTTATCTCTTTACATTAATATCTTTTTTTCACTATTTTTAAATTATTACGTACAAGTTTTAATGTTTTTATTACTCATTTTATCTCATCAATTTTACATTTTAAAGGAGTAAAAAAATATTAAGATTTTTATTTAATGTAACTTGAAAAAACTTCAATATAATATAAAAAATATACGTCAAATTAAATTTTTTTTTAGATATGAATACGGTAATACCCGAGAAATAATGACAAAAAATGATATTATAAATCAAATTAAGATACTATAAAAATATCAAACATACCTATATGCATGGTGATGGCATGTATTGGGATTAATGGATTGCTTATTTTCTAAAATTTAATTTTACTAACAGAAAAAAAAATTCAACGAAAATTTAGATAAGATACAGAATATCTACTAAAGAGAAAGAGTAGGAAGATAAGTTTCAAACTCTTTTCTTCTGAAACTTGAGTCTTCATTTTGGTCTTGCCTCGTTCTGTGCTGCATTAAAATTCAGTATTTGTTCAATTTCTGAGGACGATTAATCTCCTTTACGAAATTCGGAACCAATGACAACTCTAGCCGTCCCATCTCCTTATCTCCAAGACCACCCTAATATTAACTTTCCAAGTGTCAAAAACGACCTTCGTTCCACAACCTACTTAGTTCTTCCACTGCTAGACCAATGCAACAACATGCGTCAGCTCAAACAAATTCATGCTCAAATGCTTCGTACTGGCTTGTTCTTTGACCCCTTTTCATCCAGCAAGCTAATTACAGCGGCTTCTCTGTCCACTTTCTCGAGCCTCGAGTATGCCCACTTGGTGTTTGGTCAAATTCCCCAACCAAACCTCTATACTTGGAACACTCTCATTCGTGCTTATGCGTCAAGTTCAGACCCCAATCAGTGTTTTGTTCTCTTTTTGCAAATGCTTGACCACTGTTGTGAAGCTCCAAACAAATTTACTTACCCCTTTTTGATTAAAGCTGCTTCACAGCTTAAAGCTTCAAGGGTAGGAGCTGGTTTTCATGGAAGGGTAATCAAGTCTTCGCTTGGAACCGATGTGTATATTCTGAATGCGCTAATTCATTTTTACGGGTCTTGTGGTGATGTGGACTTGGCTTATAGACTGTTTCTAAGCATTCCTAGAAAAGATGTTGTTTCCTGGAATTCTATGATTAATGCTTTTGTACAGGGTAATTGTCCTGAGGAGGCACTTGAGTTGTTTAAAGAGATGGAGGCAGAGAATGTGAAACCAAATGATGTGACAATGTTGGGAGTCTTGTCTGCTTGCGCAAAGAAGATGGACTTAAAGCTTGGAAGATGGGTATGTTCTTACATTGCAAGGAATGAAACTAATGTGGACTTGACTCTAAACAATGCAATACTTGATATGTATGTCAAGTGTGGGAGTCTTGAAGATGCTAAAAAATTGTTTGATAAGATGCCAGAGAAGGATGTCGTGTCTTGGACCACTATGCTTGATGGGTATGCTCAATTAGGGAACTATAATGAGACTCAGAGGGTTTTCGAAGCATATCCTTATCAAGATATTGCTGCATGGAATGTCCTTATTTCTTCATATGAACAAAATGGTAAGGCGAAGGAGGCTCTGGCTATTTTTCATAGGCTGCAAAACAAGAAAAGCGTTAAACCTGATGAAGTCACTTTGGTCAGTACTCTTTCAGCTTGTTCCCAGTTGGGAGCACTTGATCTTGGCAGGTGGATTCATGTTTACATTAAAAAGCAGGGCATTAAATTGAATATTCATCTTACAACCTCGTTGATTGACATGTACACTAAATGTGGTGATCTTGAGAAGGCACTTGAAGTATTTAATTCAGTAGAGAGGAAAGATGTATTTGTTTGGAGTGCCATGATTGCAGGTTTAGCAATGCATGGACATGGAAGGGATGCAATAGATTTATTCTCGAAAATGCTGGAAGCTAAGGTAAACCCTAACGCCGTGACTTTTACCAATATATTGTGTGCATGTAGCCATTCAGGATTAGTCGATGAGGGAAGAAATTTTTTCGATGAAATGGAATCAGTTTATGGGGTTGTGCCTGGAATTAAGCATTATTCTTGCATGGTTGATATTCTTGGTCGTTCAGGTCGTCTGGAAGAAGCAATGGAATTTATCAAAAACATGCCAATCCTTCCAAGTGCTTCTGTATGGGGGGCTTTGTTAGGGGCATGTAGACTTCATGGGAATGTGGAGCTTGCTGAACAGGCATGTAGCCGCTTGCTTAAGTTGGATCCCAGAAATCACGGAGCCTATGTGCTTTTGTCTAACATCTATGCCAAATCAGGGAATTGGGAACAAGTTTCAGAGTTGAGGAAGATTATGCGGGATTCTGGACTGAAGAAAGAACCAGGTTGTAGCTCAATTGAAGCCAATGGCATTGTACATGAGTTTCTAGTAGGTGATAATTCTCATCCTTCATCCAAGGAAATCTACTCAAAGCTAGATGAGATAGCTGCAAAATTGAAATCCATTGGGTACATGCCAAGCAAATCCCAAGTGTTGCAACTTGTTGAAGAAGAAGATATGAAGGAGCAGGCCTTAAAACTTCACAGTGAGAAGCTAGCTATTGCCTTCGGCCTTATTAGTACCAGAAAATATCAACCAATTCGGATTGTGAAGAATCTTCGTATCTGTGGGGACTGTCATTCAGTAGCTAAACTTATATCTGAAGTATACGATAGAGAAATAGTGCTCAGAGATCGGTATCGATATCATCATTTCAAAGAAGGGGATTGTTCATGTGGGGACTATTGGTAACTTGGATATTGTTGGCAGTAGAGAACCTCACTTCAATTCCCTAGAAAAATCTACTTAAGACAAATTAAAGTATTTTGAAGATATGGGGGTTCCATAATCAAGTATTGGGCACTGATTGAAGATGGTTAGCAGAAGACGCCTTTAGATAGTAAAAATGCCTGCATGTAGGTAGGTTTACTGGTTGAGGATGATGTCGGAATACACCTTATGAGGTTTTGTGCATGCATTTATCAACCTTCTCTAGAGGATGTTTTGAAGGTTTCTGACAAATGCTCTCTCACTCGCTTGTAAAGTTCTTCTGAGAGTGTACGAGAAACTACTCGCCTAGACTAATAAACCGGACATTGTTCATATTGCAATCCCCTACGCATGTTAAATTCTTGATTCTTCAATTACTGGATTGCTTATCTTAAATCTTTTTTTTTAATTTTTTAACGTAAAAAACTATATGGTCTAGTTGTCTCATTGAGACTTCTAAGATACTTTAATCAAGTAATACTGCTTCAAAAATATAAGAATGTTACTCTCAATGTATAAGAATAATGCATTCAATAATAAACGACGATAACTCCCGTCATTTACCGACAAGCTGCACAGCATGTTGGTAGTGGCCAACAAAAAAAGTGCAACTATCCTCTTAAAACGGTGATACACCAAATAAAATTTAGGGTACCCGGAGTTTAAGTAAATTCTATAGAAAACATGCAATTAAAATATTATTATTTAAGGATAAAACAAGAATTAAAAAAAAAACTAATAAGATGCAAAAAAATGAAACAATAAAGTGTTGTGATGATTGTAGAAAGACAAAAATGAAAACTTCTATTAATGAACTCATGTGCAAGATATGTGATAAATTTAATTAAAAAATATTTAAAAATTAATTTTATCGTTTCTCAAATATTTTCTTAAAAACAACCGGATAAAAAAAATGATATTTACATGATTAAACAAACCAAATAACCTAATTTAAAGGAATATGATGACTCTTCGTCCTAACATTTAAAAGAAACACTCATGTTAAGAATCAAAAAAATAAAAAGAAACATTCATGTTAAGAATCAGAAGAACAATAATGATACAACTAATGTCAAAATAGTGTTTTTGTCAAAATCTCATCAGATCATTGCATGTGCCTGAGGTGGTTTCGCCTCTTGCTTAAGTCTAATGATGTCACATGGAATGAAAGAATCTCATATCATGAATTATATGTTGTTTCTACCAGGAACCATCAAACACCATCCTCTTTGTTAATCTTTTTGCAAATGACTTCACTTCATTCACAATCTAGCATTGCGATCACTTCAAATTATTGCTTTCGTAATCTTTCTGTGACTTTGACTCAAACATTTCATTATTATGCCTACTAGATCGCTTGTCTTCCCTCTTATTATCAAATACTTTAGATTTTGGCCCAACATCGTCAAAATCATGCCTTTTATATCTCTCAACCCTTTTATCCAACACCTGGCTCAATTTAGACTGAAATTCATCATCGTCGTACTTTATGGATATTTCTTGCCCTCTCTCACAATCCTCTCTTGATTTTTGACGAGATTTATGGTTAATGTATCTTCTTGATATATTTTCTTCCCTTTATCATGATCTCTTAATTTTGTCACAAAATTACCACCGTTACATTCCTCTTTGATCCTTTTCTTCTCTTGGCCTAGGCCCATCATCACCATGTTTTCTTGACCGTCTGTCTTCCTTCTTATCACAATCTCCTCTAGATTTAGGCTCAAAGTCATCCTCATCATGCTTTCTATCATTACCCTTTGACCTTATATCATGGTCATCAACATCAGTTTGGCTTCCCACCCTTCTTTCGTCCATCTTATCAATTTGCGGGATAGTTCCAAGTATTCTCTCATTCTTTCTTTGGGCCATCAAACTTATCATGTCCATCTTGGTTCTTTGTCCTTCTCTCCTAAACCAGTGTTTGCAACTCTATATATACAAAAGAATAGAGCAAAGATGAGCACCCATGAAGATGTAATTAATAGTATAATAATCTCAATCTCTGAAGAAAACTAGATGGTACATTCCTCACTACAACATATTAGAAACATGTACCATAATAAATGAAGGAGGACATGAAAATAAAAAATAATGAGAGAGGAATTATTAGATCATAGTTCAGACGTATACTATAAATACATGTATCAAATCAATCTATAAATAAATTGTCACATTAACAATAGGATAACAAATTAAAAGGGATTGAAATCGAGTTCATGTAAACTATAATTCTAACATAAAATAAGTACCATTTTGTTGACGTAAACTGCTCGGTAAAGAGAAATATTAAACAAGCATAATTTATTTCTATATAACCATATGAAGCTCACTATAAGTCTATTTCATGTGGTTTAGTTCAAATTTCTCACTTTTTTCCAGAATTCCAATCTCAAGCAAATTGTGATAATAAAGATGCAAGTTTTCTGATGGAACAATTTAATCTACTTACTGCTCATGAGAGAACTTGCATCATGCACCGCACGTACAATCTCCTCTTTGAAAAACATGACACACATCTCGTTCTTCCCTCTTCCTTTACTATGTCTCTTCATCTTCTCCCTCCTCCTCCTTGTATTTAGAAACATGATCAACTCTAACAATTCTCCCTAAGATTTAGGGGTGAGCACTCTCTAATCGACATGACACATTTTTGGGTTTTTTTTGTAAAAGCAAAGCAGTGAGACTTTGTTGAACTGTAAAGTCATGATTGTGGACCCACTAAACTTACAATTATAAATTAAAGTGAACAATTTTATGTCATGTGGAATAGGTTTTGTCCCGCTTTAAGTGGAGGGTTTAACCGTTCTGTATAAGTTGATATCAAAGTCATGATTCTACTGGACCATATGGACTTGAGTTTTTAAGAGGACGTAAGACTCCCTAAGTGGGGTTATATGATGCAGTGTGCATGTACATGTTCCACATTAGTTAAGAAACTAAGTGATGATGTGTTTATAAGGGGTGATCACTAGTATGATGCGTTTTGGGGTTTCTTCTTAGAAGCAAAATTATGAAGTCCCGTTAAATTGTCAAGTCATGGTCATAAGTCTGTTGAACTTATAGTTATAGATCAAAACATACAATCTCATGTCATGTGGAATGAGTCCCATCTTGTTATATTGGAGGGTTTAACCGTCCTATATTAGTTGTCATTTTCATTTTTGAGTTGTCACATATTAACCTATTAATTATTATCAACCTCCATCATTTTCTTCATTTTTTCTTGATATCATTTTACTTTTTTGTTGGTCAACTAACTTTCACCATGCAGTACAATTGAACATTGTATTTTTTTTACTGAATCTATAATTAGGTCACTACTAACTCATTTAAAATATTCATGTCTATCTCTAATCGTGACCATAATGAGCTCATTCTCTTTGATTTTATTGATAATTCCATCCTTTTTGATCACCTTATACTCGATTAAACTTAAGATAAAAGCATTTTTAATCAAATATAAAGTGTTCGAGTAAAGGTAAAAGAGTCAAGAAAATTGAAGAGAATAAATTGATTATGCTTCAAATAAAATGATAGTTTCCTAACTATAGTTTTGATAAAAAAATATTTTTTAAAATTATTCTCTAACAAACAATGAAGGGTGTTAATGGACAAAAGAATGTGATTGTATTAGGTACATGACAAAGATAATGGTAGAGATGAAAATGATTACTAAGAAAAAATTTTCATGATAAAATTAACCAAAATATTAGAAAAAATATATAAAATAATAAACATTTTTATAAAAATAAAAAAAATTCTATAAATTAAATTTTTCTAAAATAATTATATTGTTATTATATTTTTTATTAAATATGAAAAATATTAATGTATATATTTTTTATTTAATAAAGATATCATTGAACCCAAAATTAACCCGACCATCCTAAACAAATATCCTAATTTTTTTAGTAATATCTTTTAATTAAAATAGTCAAGCCAAAGACTTATTCCTCTTACCCTCGTGATTCATTCCACTTTCTTTTGCTTCAATTTTAAGTATCCCATATTCCACGAAAACATCCAAAAGCGGGGCGACAATTTACCAACAAACTCAAAGCAGGGATTATACAACATCCCTTATACAATAATAACAAAATACAAAGTTTTTAATTAATTAGTGTTGATCGTGAAATGTTGTTGAGAAAATAATAAAATAACATTTTTAAATTTATACACAAAATAACATATTTTATATTTAATTAATATAATTTTATTATTAAAAATGAATTCAATCAATTATTTTATATTAAATTTCGTTCCGTTCCATTAGACTTCGTTTAAATTAAATTACAATAATTTATATTCAATTAATGTTAAGTTTTATTCAATTAAATCTAATTTAATATTATCATCGTATTTATTATTATAAGTTTAAAAAAAATTATTTTATAATGTTTTTCCTTTCTAATTTATAAAGTTTCTAAAGTAAATCCCATTGTCACCCTTAAGATTTTGCGTTATAGATATAGTAGTTTCATAGACACGTGTGATTGAGAATATCATTCTATTTTATTTTAAAAAATTCTTTACGATCAGAAAAAAATAAGATAGTATATATTAGGAGTAGAGTTATCAAATATATCTTGTTGTGTGTGTGTGTTTTTTTTATTCGTATTAATTGTTTGTGTACTTTTTTTTTTCTCAAAAATTCACATAGTTTTACATTTTTTTAAAAGATAGCAATTTATTTATTTAATTTTAAACACTAAATATATATTTTGAATTGGTTATTTATGTGTGGAAAACAATAAGATTAATATTCAAAAAGGAAAAGGAAATTGGGGAAGAAATTTTGAAATTAAAATCTAAGAGAAAAGAAATTGAATTTATGGTAAAAAAAATGATACGAGAAAACAAAAGAAATAAAATTATTAATAAGCAACGTAACTATTTTGTATTTGAACTTCATCATATTTTTTATATTAATATAAATTTTATGATTATTTTAACATTTTTTTACTGCTTTAAACGATAGTATTATAATAATTAATAAATCTTAAAATTATTAAATGTATCACTTTTTTAATTAACGAAAAATACATATTTATAAATAATAATAATAAAAAGAACACATAAATATAAATTATTATAAATAATTAGTTTTACTTATATTAAAATGGTTAGTATGTTTGATATTTGATAGTAAACGAGTTAACTCTTTTGTTATTTGAAACAAATAATAATTTATGAATGTCAGTTGGGTTAATGCCGGAATAGGTATTTGTATTCACCTCACATCGTTAATGTATTTATTGATTATTTTTTAGTTGTTATCATAATTTTAAATAAAAATAATTACTTGTGTATAAATATTAATCGGTTAATTTTTAAATATTATCAACATAAAAATGATAAATTTAATACAATTATAATCTTTTTGTAAATGAATTGATTGGATTTAATCGTTTGTTAAATGGGTAAGAAAAATTGAACGAATTATTCCTTAATTACAAAGTGTAATAATTTTTTATGTAATTAACACAATTACTCTAACATAATAATACAAATACATCACGTAAATAAATTATTAAATTACAACTATTCATACGAGTTATATATTTATATAGAACTATTTTGGTATTAATTGTGGATAAAAAGAAAAACAAATTGACATATGCAATTTAGAATAATAAAATCAATACAAATACAAATATTAATTGATTATTTTTAGTTATTATAATATTAAAATTATGAATTCAATAAATATGATTCTCTCAAATAAATTGATCCGTTAATTAAATGTGTAAACATAAATTGTATGAATTATTATTAAATTATAAATATAATGAATTTTATATGATTAGAAAAATTATTTAAATATAACAATATAAAATCAATATACAAAATTATGGAATACAATTATTCATGAGAATATAATATATTTATTTTCAAAGTAAAATAGTAAAACAAAAGATTAGACATTTTGGTTGTCATATGCCTAAAATTAACTTTTATATTTTTTATAATTATTATGTGTTTATAAGGATAATGATTTTTAAGTGATTAAGATAATTATTTTAATATAATAATATAAAGATAATAGTTAATAAAATTATAAAATATAATTATTTATAAAATGTTTATTATAATAGTTTTTTATGTAATATGAATATATATTTTTTGAATGAGACTAAAAATAAAAAATTATATATAAAAAATTATATTATATAATTAAATTAAAAATTTAACAAAAATAAAAAGTTAAAAAGTTAAAAAGTTAAAAAGTTAAAAAGTTAAAAAGAAAGAAAGAAGGAAGAAGGAAGGAAGGAAAAAGACTTGCAGCTTCCATAATCCACCACTTTTTTCGATCTCATTGTCACAGTAGGCCCTCGCTAGCTGGACAACGAAAGAAAAAGTAGAGTACCAATCTTGATCTCATCTCTCTATGGAATACATATATTCAAGATAAATTATAAATAAATTTTCACAATATCATTACTAAATACTTTGAAATTTATATAATTATATTTAATAAAAAATAATTATAATATATATAATGTGATCAAATCTCATCTCTCTATGTAATACTAGAAATGCCACGGATAAATTATTAAATTTTATTAAAATAAGTAATATATCAATAAAATATAATATTAAAATAATTAATTTTTTAAACATAAATAAAAATAAATAATATAATTCACGAAAAAAGAATAACAACTTATTTCCTCTTTTCTATTATTGCAGTCTAAATTTCCTACCAATTCCGTAGGTGTTAATTTTATAAATATACTAATTAACTTTAGAGAAAAATATTAAGATAATTAACGATATTATAAAGATTATTGATTATTACATTGATTTATATATAAAATTGTAAGTAAATAATGCTAATTATTGTATTGACTTATATAGAAAATTATATAAATGTATATAAATTATAGAAATTTTATAAGCATGATTTTAAAGAATTAATCAATAATTTTAATACTATATAAACATTGTATTTGATTGATCAAAATATATATACTATTTTCATTTTCATAATATCGTAGCTTAGAATGGTTCTCTAAATCCAAGTTTATCTAGTACCAAAAAAACCCTTGCTACTTACATCTAAACCATCGCTATCACCCAAACCTTCGACCAAATCACTATCTTTGTTGCTCTATAACTATAACTTATTCACACATAAATCCATCCATACAAAAAAACTACCCATCAAAACCTATTCACATAGAAAACCACCCATTTTTTGTCTATCTTTGTCTACGTCTGTCGCAACGTCAACAAGTCTTTATTTTGCCATCAATAAGCCACCACAAACCTATCACTTGCAACCCACCACTCCCAGCATTATCGTCGCACATTAGTCCTCATCGCACACCAATCTCACTAATGTGTCTCTATCAGTCCCAACCAACCACACATTTCCCTTACAAAGTTTTGGGTTATAAATCCTATTTTGATTTATTAAATATAAGACATTTAATGTATTTAATATGTTTAATTTAATGTACTATCATATTATTATTTTTTAAAGAAAGGAGAGAAGCAAAAAAAAAGAGTGAAAAAGTTGAATCCATAGAAACCAAATCTGTTTAAATCTTTTTTTTCAGTCTAAAAGTCCTTTTAATGCTGACATTCTACATACTAAACACAAAATAAGATGTGTGGTCTAACATGATGGAGATGTATATTGCTAAATGAGAAAAACTTTCTTATATTATGGGAAAAATCATTCCACCTACGGTGTTGAATATTATATATAAAAAATGATATGTTGAAAATCAAAAAGTCAAACATTGCTTTTGATGTTCATATCTCTTGATATTATGAAGTGATATCTTCATATTACCATTGTATGTGAAATTTCGAGTATTCTTTCCAAAGCTTTTACAATGGTAATGATGAGATGTATGTCTATTCTTTACATCATAAAACCTTTTCAGTCAAACAAGGTGTCAAATCATTCTCAATATATTATGTGAAGTTAACAAAACTTTTCAAGAACTAGATCATCGTGATAAAGTGGCCATGAAGGATCCTAATAATATTACAGTATATCAACAGTCTATTGAGCAAACCCGAGTATACATATTTCTTACTAGATTGGATAAATTTTTGATAAACTTCAACAAGAAATTTTACATCACGAACCACTCCTAAGTTTGGAAGAGGGTTATTCTTTAGTTCTTCGTGAGGCCATACAAACTATTATTTTGAATGAGGACATTGATAAACTTGAAGCTTACGCTATGATTTCCTATCATAAATCCAATCAGACATTACACGATTGGCCAAAATTAACCAATCTAAAGAATTACAATAGTTCATATAAACCTACTATAAATGCACACATTGTAATCAAGCATGTCATTCCAAAATTCATCATTGGGACCCAACACGA
Organism: Hippophae rhamnoides; assembly: GCA_033030585.1. NCBI lineage: Eukaryota > Viridiplantae > Streptophyta > Magnoliopsida > Rosales > Elaeagnaceae > Hippophae > Hippophae rhamnoides. The sequence goes on from CM065431.1 coordinate 4,705,208, forward strand.
CATTTAAATTCTAAGCGGACGCCTACTACAATAGTTGCTTAAATAAGGGAAGATAATCATACCCTTACATTATCAACATTGATAACCGCATCCAACATTGGAGATAAGGTCTTAAACATTTCTACATGTGTTTTGAATAGTGCATGAATAATTGATTTTGGTGCTATTGATCATATGACAGTCTGAACCCTTAACTCATCCTCTTAAAATTATGTCTCCATGCCCAATAGTCATATCGCCCCCGTTAATGGGGAAGGGTCATCATATGTTACTAATACTTTACATCATTTTTTTGTGTTAATTGTTATCTCTTTGGATTATAATCTTATGTCAGTCTCTCAAATCACTACTATCTTATCTTGTATTATTATTTTTTAACCTAATTATTGTGTTTAAGGATATTCAGACTCGACAAATGATGGTTATGGTGTTCAAAAAGGAAAACTGTATTACTTTGACTTAGAGTCAAAACCTTACCAACGATTACAACAAGTTTTCACAATCAAGAGCACTGGTTCACAAAAAAAGATATTGAGATTTGGGTATGGCATCGATGTTTGGGACACACATTATTTGGTTATTTAAAAAAGTTGTTTCTTAGTTTATTTACGAATTTAGATATTTCTATTTTTAAATGTAATGTGTGTGAACTTGCAAAAATCCATCATGCTTAATTTTCTTTAAGTTTAAATAAAAGTTTAGTTTCTTTTGTGGTTATTCACTATGATATTTAGAGACTATCCAAAATGCCCACGTTAGAGAGGTCACATTGGTTTGTTACCTTTATATATGATTATACTCGAATTATCAAAGTGTGTTTGATAAAATCCAAATTAAAACTTAGGTTTCTATTTCAGAAATTGTATAACACTATCCATACACAATATAATGCTTGAATACAAGTGTTACGAAGTGATAATGGTGGGAAATACCATAGCTTTGAATTTCAACAGTTTTTAGACTCTCATGGCTCAATTTATCAAACTTGTTGTTAGGATATATCTCAACAAAATGGTATGGCTGAACGCAAGAATAAACACTTATTGGAAGTTTTTGTGCTTCCCTAATTGAGGCTCATATGTCCTTATACTACTGAGGCAAAGCTCTTCTCTCCATCGCTTATCTCATCAATCGTATTTCATCTCGTTCTATCAACTTCAAAATACTTTTCTAGACACTTGCAGAAGCTATTGTTGCTCCAATAGTCCTAAACCTACCCCGTCATGTCTTTGGATGTGTTGCCTATATTCATCTTTACAAATATCAATATAATAAGTTAGTGACTCAAGCCGTAAAATGTGTCTTTTTCATATATGCAATTCATAAAAAAGGATGGAGTTGTTATCATTCCCTTACCAAAAGCATGTTTAGCATTATGAATATTGTTTTTCATGAAGGTAATATGTATTTGTCTAAGTCTTACTTTCAGGGGGAGTATCTTGAGAAAATTTAGACACTTGTATACAATTTTGAAAAAGATATGGTGAAAGTATCTTATCAAGAAATTGTTGATTTGACTAAGAGTGGTCAAAACTTAGATATAAGTGGTGATACCCTACCTAACAACACAATAAGTGTAGAAGTGGGTGAGTTAGAATTCAGTGGTCAAACTATGCACCCAAGTGGGAATGAACACCTACAAAGCCAAAAAGCTCATGAAATCGAGCTTAAGTCTCACCTGATTGATACACCAAACCAATCATTGTCTGAAGATATGTCTTATACAGTTCCTAAGTCATCCAGGATACAATTACCACAATGTATTACCAAAGGTATTCCAAAACCTACCTATGAACCTTAATTGTCTAATAATGTAAGATATCCCATGAACCATTATATGTCTATACATTGCTTGTAAAAAAATCAATCATTTGTCAATCATATACTATATCTATACCTAATAGTGTATAAGAAGCCTTGTTTGATCCAAGATAGAAAGCCACAATAAATGAAGAGATGGCCTCCTTGCAAAAGAATCAAACTTAGGACTTGTCGATCAACCCATAAAAAAAAATAGTTAGGCGTTAATGGATCTTTATGAAATATAAAGTTGATGGTATAATCAAGTATTTTAAAGCTAGATCATTGGAAAAATGATGCACCTAAACTTATGGAATTGAATACACATAAACATTTGCACATGTAGTCAAAATCAACACAATCTAAGTCTTGTTATCATTAGTTGTAAATTTTGATTGACCAATACAAAAATTTGGTATGAACACATTCTTACATGGTAAACTATCTGAATAAATCTACATAGATCTCCCACCATGGTGCATGGTAACAAAAAGATAAAAACAAAAGGTGTCCAAGTTAAAAAAATTATTTTATGGATTAAAACAGTCCCCTAAAGCTTGGTTAGGACGATTTATCAAATCTATGACAAACTTTGGTTATAGAAAAAGTAATTCATATCACACATTATTTTTAAAGAAGCAACTTGGAAAAATTACTGCACTCATTGTATACGTAGATGACATGATGGTCACAAGCAATGATCCAAAATAAATGAGAGCTTTACAAAAGTACTTGTCCAAATAATTTGAAATAAAATGCTTAGGCCCCTTAAAATACTTTATGGGAATTGAAGTATCTCAATTGAGTAAATGAATCTTCTTATCTCAAAGAGAGTATGCCTTAGATCTACTACATGAAACTGGAATATTAGCCTGCCAGCTAATTGACACTCCAATAGAAGAGAGCTTGAAGTTATGTATTGAGACAAGCCAAATACTGGTGGACAGGGGGACATACCATTGACTTGTTGGAAGATTGATATATTTCGTTCACACAAAATCATATCTAGCATATGCTCTAAGGATTGTTAGTCAATTCATGCATAATCTCGGTAAACAACATATGAATGCATTTATGCGCATTTTGAGGCATCTAAAATCTACTATAAGAAAGGGAATTCTATTCTCTAAAAACACAAATAAGAAAAGTATCAAGATATATACATCTGCTGATTAGGGCAGAGAAATTGATGATAAGCGATCATTTTTGGGATACTTTACCTTTGTTGGTGGGAACCTAGTTACATAAAGAAGCAAGAAATAGAATATTGTTGTAGGTTTAGTGCAAAAACTGAGTATAGAGCAATGTCTTTAGAAATTTGTGAAACATTATAGTTGAAATTTCTCCTATAGGACCTAGGTTACTCCATAAGGCAACTAATTCAACTATATTGTGACAACAAAGTAATAAGTGATATAGCCCATAATCCATTTGAACATAACGTACAAAACATGTCGAGGTAGATAAGTTCGTTATTAAGGAAAAACTAGATAAAAGGTAGTGAAACTACTAATGATTCGATAATAATATTAGTTAACTGATATCCTTAAAAAAGAATATCTAATCGGATGCTCTCAAAGTTTTTACACAAGTAAAACATGTGTGACAATTATAATGAGTGTTGAGATAGTAACAATCTTATAAAGATTTTAATTATTACATTGTCTTATATAAAAGATTGTATTTTATAGGCATGTTCTAATGAACTCATTGGTAATTTTAGTCTTATATATACATTGTATTTGATCATTTAAAATGTACAATAAAAATTTATCATTCTCATTTTTAAAAAATACTATTAGAATATTTTATTTATTATAAAATAATATGAAATTTTTATATTTATTTATAATAACAGTTTAATTTTATTATTATTAAAAATTAATTATACAGTGATAAAATTAATTAATTAATTTATTTTTCTAACTAGATAAAAATTAATTTAAGTTAAATAAAATGTAATTTAAAAAATTAAATAAAAAAATATAATTTTTTTTAGTTTTCGGAGTAATTTTTTAACTATAATATGATTAATTTATTATAAAAATAAATACATAATATAAATATTATTTTTAAAATAAATATTTGAATAGTAAAATCTTTCTCACTCATTTTTAATCAAAAGTAATTAATAATTTTATATTTATTTTTATTATTATAAATAAAAAGTTTGATTAAAATAATTAGAATATTTTGATATAAAGTGGTGGTTATTCTCGGACGGATGATTTTAACAAATTTTTTTTAAATTCATATTTAATTAATAATTTAAATCATCTTTATAAATATATACTTTTATTGGTTTAATTTAATTTTTTATTTTAAAAATAATCTATTAAATTTAAGTTCAAAAATATAATATCATCACATTATTAATTTATATTATATTATTGTTACGAAGATTTAAAATTATTTATTTTTATTTTGAGTGTATGAGTGGGCTTTTGAGAATTGAAATTTGAATTTTTTGATAAAGTATATCACAAAAAAGGCACTAATTGAGACTACACCTATTATCTTTAATACTTTTATCACAAAAGGTCAAAAGGATGGCTACTTAGGCATTTAGAGTAGCGGGAATATCCTAGCTTTTATTCCGTTTCATTGTATTTTCTGCTCAATAAGAACAAGTTGATCTTTTACCGATTGTTTTGGATATCCTCAGACAGCATACAGATAAACAACACAGTGGTAAGATCCTCTCATCAACTCTAACCTAGTTTTATTTCATTCTATTGTTTTTTGTCTGAGTTTGAATTGAAGTTTATACTAACTGATTTTTAAATCCCATTTTCTATTTTTGGATAATCGTTCGATCTTTGGGTTTGATTTTTACAGACGTTGCTCATTCTGAACTTTAGCAGACTCTAACTTCCCAATTTCATTACTTCAACTTCAATGTCCTCCTCCATGGATCTTCAGAAAAAAATATGACTGCATTGTATCAGTTCAACTTTCTCATTGTGTAACAAGGCAAATAATGCTGAAATAAGAAAGCATCTACTATTGTGCTAGAATAACTTGATTTATTTAGTCAATTTACTTGATTTAAATATTTTATTGATTAGTCAATTTACTATCGGTTTTTGTCTCAGTTTGAAGCATGTACTTGTTTTCAATTCCAAGTTTCTATTTTTGTTTCTTTTCTTCTTTTGATTTGATTTTCACTGCCGTAGCTCATTTACAACTTTGGCAGACATCTAATGGCTAATTTCGTAGCTTGAGCTGAAATGTACTAACGTGAGTTGTGACACAAATTACTTCACAATAAGTTCATGTTCCTCGGATTGGGTTAGTTAGCGCAGGGGTATCCTAGTTTAGTAACTAGTACCCCTCTTCACTCATGTTCTCAAAAAGTTTCAATTTAGTACCCAATCCATCAATTAGTTTCACCATTACAAAAATTTGGAGATTTGGCAAAAGAATTCAAGAGTAATTTTATCATTAATTTTTTTCCCTTTATTTTTCTTCCGACCTTCCTTTCTTCTTCTTCTCCTTCTTCTCCTTTTTTCTTATTATTTTTCAGAACATGATCAGCGCCTGTAACTTGCATTCTGATTCTACATGTCGAATTGGGGAGTTCCTGTTTTCTAAGGATTCCCTATCGCTGGCATAGCAGGGAATAAAGAAACCATAGTTGCACGGAAATTGTCTGCCAGGCATGGGGTTGGCGCTGATCATGTTAGAAAACAAAAGGAAATAAAAAGAAAGGAAGGTGTGGAAGAAAAATAAAGGAAAAAAATTAATGATAAAATTACCCCTGAATTTTTTGTTAAATCCCCAAATTTTTCTAATGTTGAAACTAATTGATGGATTGAGGTACTAAATTAAAACATTTTGAAAACATTAGTGAAAATAGGTACCAGTTAACCCCTAGGATTCCTTACTCATAGTATAAAAATTGAGTAAATCTATTTGTGTTCACTCGTGCATTGTCCCACCAATTTGTCCATTTTTTTATTGGTCATCATATAGGGTGGGACACAACAATTAATGTAGCATTTAGTTTATTTTTGAGTGGGAAGAAGTGGGGATGGAAAAGTATTGGGATATATAGTGTTTTACATAAAATTTGGAACTCTGTTTAAATAAGAACCTGCAAATTTTCCATACGATGCTCACTACCTGAAAAACAGAGTAAATCTAAATTTAGTGCATAGCATTTTATTTGTATTTTAGAAATTTTGACGTTTGCTTTACTCATATTGTTGCAATATCTGCAGAGTTATGTGAGAAAATGTCTATCTACGCCAAAGATACTGATTCAGCATTCCAGGGGGTCGGAACACATATGTATCCTCTCATATACTTTCACCTTCATCATTACTAAAGATTCAAGATATTGACATGTTTCAAAAACACCACCTTCTTGTCTGCTCATTTTATTTTTCTAAAGAAAGAGTTACGGAACTTAAGACATTTCTCTAGTTATGGCTCAAATATCTAAGAGTTAATGCAGCAACAAATTTATTCTAAGAGAATTTGTACAAAAAGAAGTAGGAACATATCAACATCAGTACTCAAGATGATAAGTTAAAGATATCATTACATTTACATGTGTCCATTGCAGAGTTAATATTGCCGCCAGCATCATTCCATTTTAGAGAGCTTTTGTGCAAACTCATTTAAATGTATATGCATAACCATGTACTGGTTCTTTATCCCAATGTGTTGTTCTGTCCTTATCCTAATGTCCCAGTGGTTTAGAAATTTGGTGCATTGAGAACCTCCACTTAGTTCCAATTCACAAATCCTTGCATGGGAAGTTTTATTGTGGAAGTGCATATGTACTTTTAAATGTAAGTTGTATGAATGTTTTTCCTTCTAAATGTCCGCATAAAATATTAAAATCCCTAATTTTGCTTGTACTACAGTTCAATTTTTCATTAAAAAAATGCCAACTTTATCTATTTTTGAAATTAATATAAATTGACATTTTTGCATCAGGTAGAATAAATCATGTTTAATTTATGTTAATGTTGTTGGGTATGTGTGAACAAAGTTCCACATTGTCTAGAGTTGGGTTATTTTTGGGCTAAAGAACTTGGGTTATTCTACCAAAAAGGATGACCTTTTGGTTTGGGATTTCAAATTCTTTACAAGTGGTAACAAAGTCAGCCCCCCAAACCTAGTTATTGTGAATAATTATGAGAATCTGTAAATGAAGGCATGGGTTATGGAATTTGAGGCTTAGTGTGGGCTCCCGTTATTTTGTGAGTCTTGACACTCAAAGAGCACAAAGATGGGATATCTTTGTTTGAGGGAGAAGTTGAACCACAATAGTGTGAGCACGAAGATAATGCATATATTCGTTTGATGGCGGACTAAACCACATCGTCTTTTGTTTGAGGGAGATTGTTGGGTATGTGTGACGTAGTCAAAGTCGTTGCGTATAGCTCACATCGTTTAGGATCTAAGTGGTAAAGTATTCATAAAGAGTGTGTCCTCTATAATGGTATAAATCGTTTTGGATTTACCCTAGAAGCAAAACTGTGAGGGCTTGTTGAAATGGTGAGTCATGGCCATGGGCTCGTTGAACTCAGCGGACAATATTTTACTATAGGATAAGGCCTCTTTGTATTAGATGGTATTAGAGCCATGACCTAACTGATTCATGTGGGCTTACGTCATTTGAGAACGTAAGGCTTCCTAAGAGGGGCTGTATGATGCAGTCAAAGTTGTTATGCATATCCTACATTGTTAAGGAAGTCAAATGGTGAGCTATTTATAAGAGGTGTTCCCTCTCTAATGGTATGACGCGTTTTGGGTTTATTCCATAAACATAGCTTGAGAGTCCGTTGAACTAGTGATATGGCCATAGGTCCATTGAACTTGCAACTATGGTTTAAAGTAGATAATATTATACTGTAGAGTGGAGCCTCCTTACATCAATGTACAAACAAAGTCCTACATTGGTTAGACTTAGGGTGACTTATGGATTCATAAGAGTTTGGTTACTTTGCATAACAATTTAACTTTTTATGTTGGAACCGAATTTCCTTACAAGTGTTATGGATTATGACATTTTTCTCTCCAAATGTTATCAGCATGAGAAAGTTTATTTCAATATTGAAAGGTTAAGATAAAAGGCTAAGACTTTAATGTTGAAATATTTGTTTTATATCATCTTAAATTTTTATAATGAAATTTATTTTACCTTGTTTTTGGTCTTGGACAGACCGTTTTGCCAAAGATTGGGCCTCTTCAGCATGACATACACTATTGGCTGGGAAATTATGCAAACAAGGTTTTTCTCTTACTTAGTAAGATATGAAAAAGGTCTAAAGGTCTTTTCTTATTGGCAATATTTTACCTGCTTTTAACATCATGATATACATAAGAAGTGAGAACTATGTGGAAACACTAATTAATTTTAAAGGGGATAAAGGGTGGGATATTAGAATGACCTGCCACAGAAGCAGCTTCATGTAGTTTTCTATGGAGTTTCAATCTACAGATTCCAAGAGAGGGAAGTTCACTGTTGGGTGTGGACAGTTTTATTTTTCCCCTCATGCTGGGGTTTGGATAGTTATGTGCAAAATTTCTCTTGATAATATATTGAGGTCAGTGACATAGTGTAGTTATCATAAAAATTAATAAAAGTTAGACGCATTATGTATACTAATTCGAGATGATATAGAGTTGTCTCATATTGGCAGGTAGACTCACAGTTAGCATCGGATAAAGCACTTGAGTTGGATGCAGCCCTTGGATCCTGCTCTGTACAATATAGAGAACTGCAAGGCCAAGAAACAGAGAAGTTTTTGTCATATTTTAAACCCTGTATCATACCAATAGAAGGCACATATTCTTCACAAGGAGGGCATTGTAACAATGAAACTTATAGAGTCAGTTTGTTCACATGCAGAGGAGACCCTACTATTCGTGTTAAGGAAGTAAGCCACTCATCATCACTCAAAATTGGACACATTACTTACATATGTAACACCCCCATATGAACATATGTCAATTGCATAGCCATGCTTAACTTGTGATATTCTGTTATTGACAACATATCATTAGTGATCCGTGTACCATAGTTGATAGTTCCTCGCTTCATTATTTTATGTTCTTTCATTTACAAATTGAGTGTTAACAAAGAATAGTTTTTATGGTGTTCCTTCTTTATCAGGTTCCTTTTTCTCGGTCATCATTGAACCACAATGATGTCTTCATACTTGACACTGCATCAAAAATATTCCTTTTTAGTGGTTGCAACTCTAGCATACAAGAAAGAGCCAAATCTTTGGAAGTTGTACAGTACATCAAAGAGACAAAGCATGGTGGAAAATGTGAGGTGGCAACCATAGGTTGGTATTTTCATTCCCCATGTTCTTTCATTCTATAAGATGCAGCCATAATTAATTAGTCAAGGTACTGCAGAGGATGGAAAATTTGTTGGTGATCCTGAAGTGGGTGAATTTTGGAGTTTATTTGGTGGTTATGCTCCTATTCCTCGGGATTCACCTTCTTCTTTCCAAAATGAATCTGTTACATCAACTGTGAATTTATTCTGGTAAGCTTTTCACAAATCTTTGATTCACACTTCTGCTACTTTGATTTACAAATTCCCAGAAATATACAAATCCCATAAATTACTTAAAAAAACAAAACTATCTTTATCTTTTAGTATAACTTTCAAAAGTAGACATAAGTATGCTGTTAACATGGCTTGACTTGTAGTGTTGTACAAATGTACACTTAAGCGTAGGCAGTAGAGAATGGAAGTTGGAGGGGCATAAAAATTCTCTAATCCATATAGGCAAGAAACTGCAGATAACATGTTACTTTCTGAACTCTCTAGGCGACTGACTTGTTTACTTTCTGATATTGTTACTCATTCAACTAATGGATCAAAACAATAGCAATATATGCTCTTTTCATGGGAATGTTTTGACATTTTTAAGCACCAGGATAACAACTCAGGGTAAGCTATCTCAAAGTGAAAGTGATTCATTAAGGAAAGAAATGCTCGAGACGAACAAGTGTTACATGCTGGACTGTGGTGCTGAAATTTTTATCTGGATGGGAAGGCATACCTCCATTACAGAACGGAAAACATCAATCTCAGCAACAGAGGTGAGAATCATGTTTGCTTCTACCATGAAATGTATCTCAATACAAGGAAGCTGGATGATAGAGCTGTTGAAAACGTTATTTCAATAAATCAGAATTGGTGTAAGTGTAGGAATGTATGTAAACCCATTATAATGGTATAGTGATAAGGGTAAAACTATATGGGACTGTATATGTAAGTGCACACACGTTCATGTACACATATAAACGAAAAAATGTAGCCAACATCAAACCTTTCATTGTTAAATATGTGAATTAGAACTTATGTATTTATCATCTTTATTATTGTAAATCTCACCATATGTTTTCACACAATGGACTAAAATTTTGGTTTGACATTATGTATTTCTTCTATGAGAGTGCAATGGTTGCATGTAGGGCAGAGGGGTAGGTAATGAAGTTTTTTGTTCTTGTAATCTGGCAAGGCACACAATTCCTATACCTAATTGTTATAATAATATGTGACAATAATCTAACAATAAAAACAGTATCCTATAAGTTCCATTGGTTACATTGAAATTGCAATTTTTCATGAATGCAGTACACCACTCCTATCCACAGGTGGTCTAAGAGCAATTTTCCCAAGTGACCCTGACTACCTTTTTGTTTAACAGGAGTACCTCAGAAGTCAAAGCAGATCAGCTGGAACCCATTCATATTCAATAGTGGAAGGGCTAGAAACTACCAAATTCAAGTCATGTTTCAACAACTGGCCTCAAAAGCTAGAGGCAAGGCTGTATGAAGAAGGTCGAGAAAAAGTAGCAGGTTGAAAGTCTTCACCTACTTTTACGTACAAGATTAATAATAGTATAAGTATTCTTCTGGGTACGTAGGTTTCATTTAATTTTACTATAATTATTTTCATCTTTCAGCAATATTCAAGCAACAAGGTTATGAAGTCAAAGAGCTTCCTGAAGAAAACGTGCAGCCAGTTTTAGATTGCAGAGGCACATTAAAAGTAGCTCTTTTACAGTAACTACTTAATAAAGAACTCTGATTGACTTTTAGTTATGTTGATAATGTATCTAATAATTTGTTTTGATGTAATGTTGAAAATATTAGGTTTGGCGGGTAGATGGCGATCAATTATCCTCCCTTCCAGTTTTGGAACAAAATAAGATTTTCAGTGGAGATTGCTATATTATGCACTATACATATCCTGGCAATGGAAGAGATGAAAACCTATTTTATGCATGGCTTGGTCAGGGGAGTCTCATGGTAATAATGACTTGTCTAGAAGAACCGTATATAGTTTGTTAACCTCAAAGTTAATGGTTTCTGTAGTTTCAAGAGATTAGAGGTAGTTTTAAAAGTTTCAGTTCTACTAGCAAGTGAAAATTAAGGCAAAGTTATGGTTTCTAAATCAAGATTTTCTCTTTAAGTTGAAGTTTGTAAGATTTAGCACTCAGGTTGTTTTTCATGAACTTTGTGGTAGTTCTATCTCTTACATGCTTGAATCAATGGTGCAAAGTTCAGTCTCCTCTCATACAACTCTTTGTATAATTTTGGTTAATTCTTTTTTATTGTATGCAGGAAGATAAAAGAGATGCTATCTCCCTTACAAATGACCTAGTCAATTCAACCCGTGGAGAACCTGTTTTGGTTTGTCTATGCTGCATTTTTTTCATCTCTCTTTGATTGTGATATATCTTTATATTATCTCATTAACCTGAATCTACTGATGTCTTCTTTACATTATATGTGATTTTCTATCTTATGTGCCCCTATTCTATTTATTTGTTAACTTTCTGCACCGGTTTGTTTTATCTCATTTGCTTCAAACCTTCTATTTCAGGCTCAAGTGGTAGAGGATAAAGAGCCTGTTGAATTCTTTTTCGTGTTCCAGACATTGATGATTTTTAAGGTTTTACCCCAATAAATTCTTCTTTTCGTGATCAACATCATTTATGTTTTGAATAATCTGAAGTTAGAAATAATGAGGTATTTCTAAGATTTTACTCAAGTTTTCTGCAGGGAGGAAAAAGTGCAAGGTACAAGAAATTTATAGCAGAAAGTGGTATTAAAGATGAGACATATGATGAAAGCAAGATGGCACTTTTTCGTATTCAAGGAACTAGTCCAAATAACATGCAGGCTATCCAAGTTGATCAAGTAAGTTTGAGAATCATTATCTTTCTAGGAAAAGACAACACTTAGGGTCTTCTTATGCTTGCATGAGAAGTGTTTTTTAAATAAAGTGCTTTTAGGAAGCATGTCATTTGTGCTTATGTCAGAAAGCACAAAGTTGCCTTTTGAGCTCTAAAAGTGCTCTGCCAATTTTTATTTTTTATTTTTTGTTCATAAGCATTTTTACAACTTTTCAAAAGTAAAAGCAAACAAACCCTTAATTTGAAAGTTTGTTTCCCCATTTGCATACTCTTAACTCATCTCATAATAATTTAGATTGGTCGCTTTTATGTAACTTGCAGGTTTCAAGCTCTCTTAACTCATCCTATTGTTACATCCTGCAAACTGGAACATCAATATTCACTTGGATTGGAAATCAATCTTCAGCCAGAGATCTTGATCTTCTTGACCGAATGCTAGAGGAAATAAATGTATGTGACCTGTCTTTACTTTCCCATCTTTCATTCTTAAAAATTGTTCAATTATTGGGTCAATTACAAATATCTCCCTTCGGATTTTATGAAACAACAAAAATAACCCTACGATTTGAGAAATAACAACCAAGCCCATTGTCACTGTTTCAAACTTTTACAAAGGAGGTACTTGTAAAAAAATCAAGAAATTCAGCTGAAAATATTATAACAAAACAATAACTGAGGGGATGTAATTTCTTATCTTCTAATTTTGGGGGGTTTTCACGGTTCTTGAAAACCTCTGGGGCTTCCATAGTAATTTTCCCTATATTTATTCCTGAATATGTATTTACAGCCAACGTGGCAACCCATATCAGTGAGGGAAGGGTGTGAACCTGATAATTTCTGGAATGTACTTGGTGGGAAAGCAGAGTATCCAAAGGCAAAAGAGATCAAAGGATATACAGAAGAGCCACATTTATTTATTTTGAATGTTTCTGAAGGTAGGCTAACTATCCATTCTTCATAATTTTCTCTTAAGCTTATCTGGTTGTGCCACATTCAGAATCTTCCTGGTTGTTAAAACATGCTAATGGCAAGTTGTGGTTCATTTTTTCCCATCTTCCACGAGGCAGATGATTTCAAGGTACATTTCGTATAGTTCTAAATTTAGATACTTCAATAGCAAGTCATCTTTTAGTAGATCGAAATCTATTAGAAAAAGAATACCAATAGTTATTCTAGCCTTGATTGAAATTGAACCAGGACAAAAAGTTTTCTATTTGTTTGTCTAGAATGATTGTTCATATGGTCTTAAAAATATTTCAGGTGAAAGAGATCTACAATTTCACGCAGGATGATTTAACAACTGAAGATGTTTTTGTTCTAGACTGCCAGAGTGAGTTATATGTTTGGATAGGATGCCATTCAAATGCCATATCAAAGCAACAAGCTCTTACCTTTGGCCTGGTATTTTCTTCAACTGTCATATATACTTTTCTAAGTGTGAAGATAGATGTCTTAAAAATAGAGTTTTGTTCTTGTGCACATAGTAGATCCAATATAATTTTGAAAATTTCCATAGTTAAAGCCTGTTTGGAAGTGCTTGTTTTAAAAAGTGGTTTCAAATTTAAAATAAGTGGTTTGATTAAAAGTGTTTTTAAGAAAATATTGAAGTATTTGAGATGAAACTGTTAGAGAAGTGGTAACTTAATAATTATTTTAGGAATTGAACACAAATGAAAAAATAGTTCCCCCAAAGTAGGAGTTATTTATATGGAAAGTTGTTTGTGAAATTATTTTTTTATTTACTTAATGAATTGTACAATAAAATAGTTACAATATTTATAGAAAAGTCTGGCTAAAAAATAAAAACATCTCCTAATCATGGCCAAAAATATTATAGAATCAAATCTCTAAATAAGGAAAAAAATATTCTCCTAATTAGCTAATTAATACATAATCAATGTAATCCTTTGTATTTACTTTTGATATTTCAACACTCACCTTCAAGTTGGATCGTAAATGTTGATCATATCCAACTTACGAATAAGATTATCAAAAATCGGTCTACGAAGTCTTTTGGTGAACATATCGACAATTTGCTCTTTTGTTGGAACATAAGTCATATAAATTGTTCTATCTTCAACTTTCTCTTTAATAAAATGTGTGTCTACCTGCATATGTTTTATTCTATCATGTGGAACTGGATTCAGAGAAATATTGATAGCTACCTTGTTGTTAGAATACAACTTGATTGAAGATGTTGGTATAATTTGAAGTTCCATCAAGAATTTCCTTAACTATAATGCTTTATAGATTCCTTTTGCAACTGTCCTGAATTTTGCTTTGGTACTACTTTTGGCTACTACAATTTGCTTCTTACTCCTTCATATTATGAAGTTTTCAAAATAAAAGGTATAATATCCCGTAGTTGACCGTTTGTCTTCTATTAATCCAACCCAATCTACATAAATGTAGACCTCTAAGTTCTTGGTTTCATTTTTCTTGAAAAATAATCCTCTAACAGGTGATTCCTTTAGGTATTTGAGTATTTTGTAAACTGCTTCAAGATGAGCCTCATTTAGATTATGCATATGTTGATTAATTATACTGACCACAAATGTTCTGTTATGTTGAGTGTGAGATACGTTTATCAAATTTTCCTCCAGTATTTGAATTCTTTCTATATCCATTGTTTCATCCAAATCTTCAAACTTATTTCCAACCTTAGTTGGTGTGTTGCTTGGTTTACAGCCAAGCATCCCTATTTTAGTGAGGAGATAAAGTATATTTACATGGAGAGATACTTATTACTTTTTTTATCTTACAACTTCCATTCTTAAGAAGTGTCTCATTTGTCTTAAATCTTTTACTTCAAGCACTATAGCCAAGTTTTTCTTTAATTCATCGATTTTCTCCAAGTTGTCATAAGTCAGAATTATATCATTAATATATACTATCTGAATTGTTCTCTCTCTATTTTCGATTTGTTTAAAGAACAAGGTATGGTTTGACTATTTTTGCTAGTATTCTTGTTTCCTCATTACTTTGACAAATCTATGAAACTATGTTCTAGGTGATTGTTTGAGTCCATACAATGACTTTTTTAATTTGTACACTATATTTACTCATTCCCTTCCCAATCTAGGTGACATAGTCATAAAGACTTCTTCTTCTAATAATCCATTGAAAAATGCATTTTTAATGTCAAGTTATTGAAGGGGTCAGTCTAAGTTGGCTGCTAATGATAGAAGCACTCTTGTAGTGTTTAATTTTTCTACAGATGCAAATGTTTATGTATGATATATACCATAGGTTTGGGTAAATCCCTTTGCAACCAAATAAGTTTTGTGTCATTTTATTGTCTCATCACTTTTGTACTTTATTGTAAAAACTCACGTACAACGAACCAGTATCTTCCTTTTTAGGAGGTCTGTTATATCTTAAGTTTCAATTTTTTCAAATGCTGTTATTTTTTCCATAATAGCTTTTCTTTATTATAGAATTTTCATGGCTTCGTGAATATTTTTTGGAATTTTTGTTGTATCAAGATTAGAGGTGAAAGGAAAAAACCAGTAGATAAAGTTTTGTATGAAACAAATTTAGAGATAGGATGAAGTGTACATGATCGAGTTTTTTTCAAAAGCAATAGGTAAATCAAAATTACTTGTGTTTGGAATAGACTTATATATGTTTGAATCTATCCTCGGTTCAGACGTTCTTGGTGTATCAAGTGTGGTATCTCTGTTATTTAATTTTGACCTATGTGAGTAAACAATCACAGATTTTTCCACATCTCATTCTGTCTAAGTGTTCTTTAGTAAATGGAAAAACAAGATGGGTGGAAGTAGAGGTTGAGTAACAGGCTCATGACTTGGATAGTTTGGGTTTGTATAAGGTTCACTGTTTAATTTATTAGGGAACTCATGAAGACTCAAATTTAGGTCAAAGTCTAAAAGCTAACCAAAAGGGCTATCTTCACTCACATTCTTCCTCTGAAGAGAAGACTTTTGATAGCAAGGGATATTTTCAAAGAAAGTAACATCTTGGCTAACAATGATCCCTTTTTGTGGAGGGTTCATAACATTTGTATTCCTTTTGAGTAGGTGAATACCCAATGAAAACATATGTACTTGTTTTGGGATCCAACTTGAATCTATTATGTGAGTAAATGTGAGAAAAAGTTATACAACCAAATACCTTGAGAGAAAGATTAGATTAACGGTGTAAAATCAAGAATTTTTTTTTTTTGAATTTTTGAAATGGAATTTCAAAAGAGAGAATACGGCTAGGCATTCGATTAATCAGGTAAGTAGCAATCAAACAACATTTCCTTATAAAGGTTTGGGTATGTTTATGGTAAACATGAAGGCTCAGATAACTTCAAGGAAGTGTCGATTTTTTCTTTCAACGATCACATTTTGTTGGGGAAGGTGAACACAAGAATTGTGATGGACTATCTTATGTTTTGGGAAGTAGTATCCTAAGGTATGGTTGAAGTATTTGGTGTCATTATCTGTTTTCAAATTGAATTGTGTTTGGAATTAGGTTTGGATCATAAGGTGAAAGTTAATAAAAACATTAAGCACTTCGGATTTTTCTTAGTAAATATACCTATATTCGGGTATGATCATCAATAAATGTGATAAACCATTTAGAGTAGGTATGAGTAGGGGAACAATATAGTCATTTTACATCACTATGAATTTAGTTGAAAAGCTTGGATATTCTGTATGAGTATTAGGGAAGGAATTATGTTGATGTTTTACAAGCTCACAACATTCACATTGAAAAATGATCATTTTATTTGAAAACATAGATGTAAATAAATGTTTTAAATATTGAAGATTAGGGTATCTTATTCTGTAATGACATAACAAAAGTTCATTATTCATAGAAGTAGAAATTGAATTACTAATTGTGGTTTGATTAATTTACTCACATTTGTCCTATTAAAGTAGTACAATCCTTCGCACTTTTCAACACTACTAATCTTCTTTCTCAATGATAGGTCCAGAAAGGCATAATAAGAAGGTAAGAACTTAGCAAAATAATTTGAATTTTTTATGAGTTGACTAATTGATACTAAATTGCAAGACAGATTTGGGACATAAATGATAGATTTAAGTGTTAGAGTTAGAAATTTGGACATTCTCTTTTCCTATAACGGTTGATAAAGATCCATCTATGACTCTAATTTTAAGAATATCAGTACAAGTTGAGAAAGAAGTAAATAAGTGATGGGCATTAGTCATGTGATAAGATGCACAAGAGTCAATGATCTAAGAAATTTTGGATTGTGAAGTAATAACTAGGGTGCTTTAAAAATTACCTTTATAGGTGAGAGAAGCTAATGGAACAATTAAGGATGACTAACTAGAGTTGTTCATACTAAAAAATATTTTGTAAAGTTGATCCAGTTTTAAATGAAATGCTCTAGGTTTAATTCTCCATAAACGAGTTTTTAACTCGAATATTTGTGAGGAATCATCACCATCAAAATATGTTTCTCTAATAGCATCTCACAAGCATCCCATACATCTTTTGTCATGGGTAGAAAAATATATGTTTTTCTTATTATGGGTATCATGGAATTGACAAGCGACGTAATCACCATAGAGTATTCGAAACTCTACCAGTACATTGCAACAACGTTGGTTTAGTTGGGTTTGGGTATTTTCTCACGTCAAGTATCCCATTTTGTTTTTTCCATTGATAATGACCTTAATCGATTAAGCCCATTGCCGATAATTTGTTCCGTTTAATTTTTCAACAGAATATTGAGGTAGCCATGGATTCTGTTTTAGATTCTATATTTTTTGATATTTTTTTTTACTCTTGATTCAAGGTTGAATAAGTCATACCTTGGTTTTATTAGAACCAAGTTTTGATACTATATGAAAAATTGGTTGTATAATTATTTTTGTATTTATTGAATGAATTGTACAATGAAATAGTTACAATATTTATAGGAAAATCTATGGCTTAAAAAATGCAAACTTCTATTAATTATGACTAAAATATTACATAATCAAATTTCTAAATATGGAAAAAATATATTCGCCCAATTAGCTAATTAGTACACAATGGACTAAATCTTCTCTATTTACTTTTGATATTTCAACAATATAATTCTCCTAAAAGCTTTATTTGTATTTACTTTTGATATTTCAACAATTTAATTCTCCTGAAAGTTCTATTAGTTCTTCTCATAGTTTTGAAAGCACAACAAGATTTCCAAATACTTTTTAAAAACATTTTGTTTCATTTAAAAATATTTTCATCTCAAAAGAAAAGTTGCTCTAAACAAGCCCTTTTATCGTTGAGATGAAGTATCTACAAGTCAATATCAATTGTAACCTATACCCATGTTCATGTCATGTTTGTGTTCGATGGACATGGAATGAATATGGGTGTGGGTTCTCGATACTCCAAATTAGTAAAATTTAAAAAAAATTGAAAAATTAGGTATGTTCGACATTCAACCAAGTATCCAAAAATTTATGGTGTCTTGAAAAAATCCATGTAATATAGGATATGGGTGTCAATTCATATGTTTTGTGCATGTTGGTGTTGTGTTTGTTTGTATCGTGCATGTTCGATTGGTCTTATGATTTCTAGCACAAATTTACATTTTTTTTAATATTATAAAAAAATTAAATTATATTTTGTCAATTTATTTACTCATAATGGTAAGAAAATTCAATATCTTTACAAACATAAATGAATTAATATTTAATTTTAACTAAAAATTAATTTGTCATGTCGGATTGAATTTATGTTCTGGTTTGTAGCCTAAATTGTCACCCTTATTTATTCAGACGACATCCAAATGTTTTAGTTAAATTCAATATAATTAAAACTTCTCACTTTACAAGCAAGTTTTTGGCTTTATACGGAGAAGACTTGTACTGACTAGGATCTTGCATATCTCATGCTATTTACCTCTATGTCTAATCAAGTTTTTATTCTTTTTTTATTTGCAGAAATTTCTAGAGACGGATGTCCTTGGCGAAGGGCTATCATTAGAGGTTCCAATATATGTTGTTACAGAAGGATATGAACCAGAACTCTTCACCCGTTTCTTTGTTTGGGATTCCTCAAAGGCAAATGTAAGAGGATTCCCTTTATATTGAATTTTCCAGATATTTATTGACTAGTACATCCATCCAATGATAAATAAATTTTAAGTTAATTTAGGTTACAATACTTGTAGATTAGGTGTCTTAAATGTTGTGTCCAAACTCCAAATCTTTCCAGATATGACCAACTTATGTAGGGCATACGGTGTATGGGACATTGGTGCAACCGAAAAATGAGTTAAAAATATGTTCAAAAATAAGTCGTGACTCGTGAGGAGTACCTATTCATTATGTTCAAGTACTTTCTTTTGTTTAAAAAAAAAAAGAAACTCTGAGTAACCTACATTACATGGATATTTCATTACACCTAATTAAGGATGAAAATTGGGAATTTAGAACCAAATCCTTCTTTATGTCTGTCTAAATTTAAAAGAACGATTTACCCACATGACATATGCATACTGCTTCAATGATGTAATTTTCCATACTTATTTTTTACTGAATTGCAAACCTTGCAGATGCATGGCAATTCGTTTGAGAGAAAGCTTGCTATGTTGAAGGGAAAACCACAAAATTTAGAGGTACGTAACTGCTATGAAGACTTTGTTGATCCTCTTTGTTATTTTGTGCATGTACTATGATACGAATTTATCAATCTTATGTTAGATTTTTTTGTTTGTTTGTTTATTCTCTATCCTGGCATTCCATTAACTCCACAAAACAACTATGGTAGCCAAATGAAAGTCACTGAAAATTCAAATATGTTAATGCTGTCCCTTAGAGCTCTAGCAAATATGTGAAAGACATTGATGGGCATAATAATTACTTTTATCATGGACGATTCTCACTAAAGGAATGTTTGGCCTATGAAAATGACATTCATGGCTCAAACAGAAACAAGTTATGTTGACAACAACATTTCTGAAGCATTCCACCATCATCTTTGGGTATGTGCGAATAAAGTCTCGCATTGATTAAAATTGGGGTGATTCATAGGTTCTTAAAGACTTGAGCTGTATCATCTAATATGTTAACTTTTGGATGGGACCCTAAGTTCCTTATAATCACAAAAGTCTGATTTGCTTCTAGAATAAGTAATCCTTTCCTTATTGCAAGACAAAAGCCTTGTTTCGTGCTTCATACATAAGATTTTCAGGTACCTTTCCGGAACTCACGGAGAGCATACTCCAGGGAGACTACACCGAATAGTTTAAGAACCAAATCTGTCAGCTCCAATGGTTTGGGAAGAAGTACATCTCCTGCTTCCACAAGCTCAAATTTCAATTCTCCAGTCAATAGCTTTTCAACTAGCCAAACTCCAATTGCAAAGAAACTCTTTTCAGGAACTCCTTGTGGCCGCAACGGTAATTAAAAATCCTAAGATTGTTTCATGAATTTATGCTACACCACTGATGGTATGCTAATAAAAGATCCTAAATTGTTTCAAGATTTTATAAATTTTTAGACAAAGAATATGATAAATTCAGAATACTGTTTTTTTTTTAATTTATGCATTTTCATTTGGCAGATGAGCCACTGGCTTCTGCAAGCTCTCCAACAATAGAGGCAAGACTGCCTTCTGATCTTGCAAGTCCTACGAGAGCTGATGAAAGTGATGCTGGAATCTACTCATTAATATATCCCTATGAAAGACTAAAAGTGCTCTCTAGTGATCCAGCTACCGGCATAGACCTGACCAAAAGAGAGGTACATCTCTTGTGCTCATATGGAGAATGTGCCAAAATTGTTGGTACAGTTTGTATATATTAGAAGTTATTGGAAAATCAATTATTTTAAAAACTTAACTTCCCTGAAAAGGTCAAACCTACAGTGACAATATGTACATAACCTATGTATAACCTGTACATAGAAAACCTACAATTTTGGCCAATTTTCACTCAGTCAAAAAGCTATTTCAAGGATTTATGTCGAGTTGGTTCATATTATAGCTTAAACCTCCTTGCAAACTTTCCTTTAACTTATCTTGCTTAAATACTGCTTCCTTCTATTTTTTTTAATGAAACTCCACATTGTGAGTACAAGGAAACTAACAGCTTGTTTCAGTTATGAATGTGTCTTATTCTCTATAATGACTTATGTTCTGATAGTGGTTCTTTTTTTTTTGGCACGTTCTACTTTTAAATAACAATATCAGCAAATTAGGCTGAAATCAAAATCTAAAGATCTTGGAAAAGAAAACTAACATGACCTGCATGTTTTGGTGGCTTTAGGCATATTTGTCGGATGAAGAGTTCGAAGCAAAATTTGGAATGAGAAAAGGAGACTTTTACAAGCTTGCTAAGTGGAAACAAAACAAGCTAAAGGTATCACTTGATCTTTTTTAGAGCAAGCTAGCTTGAGACATTGACAAAATGCTACGGTCTTGAGAACTGAAGGATCCAGAAATTTATTTAGCATAGACCACGGGACATTTTACACCCAGAAACGGTCTGCTTAAATTTGTATTGAAGGTCTAGTCCAAGTTGTTATATTAAAGAAAATATTTATTCTAATACTTGTTAAACCTTTCCACTATTTTTTGGAAGTTTTCTTGAGGAAGGCATGTGAATTATGAGTTGATATATTTCTTACAAGGATTCATTTTTGCTGATGCTGAAAAATTAGATATTTCTTAGATTAAATATACTAATAGCCCCTGTATATTTTTTAATTTTTATACTTTGATTCTTATATATTTTTATTTATTTATAATTTAGTCTTATTTATTAGGTTTAATAAATTTAGAACAAAAATTGAAATCATCTTGAAATTAAACATTATAAAATTGACCACGTGGGTTCATTAGGCAGGATTAAATTAATACAAGTTATATATTTCTAATATTATCTGGGCAATATAATAAATTAGAAAACAATATATATTTATCATATCAAAATATTTAACTTTAGCTGATTTGAATTTTAACCTTGACTAGGATGTGGTCGGTTTTGAATTTATTTTAATATTGTGATTAAATTTGTTAAAATAGAAGAATAAAAGGGTAAAATTCTAAGAAAAGTAATGAAATACCAAAGTTTATCTTAAAGAATATAATTATTATGTGGGTTTAGCCTTGTAAGGAAAATAATGCAACTTAATTAGCTTGCTATATTAGATTATTTTTTTTTGAGAAAAATAGATTTATATTAATTCAAATCATGATTATGAGAATAATTAAATTAATAAATTAAAGTTACATTAAATTATTGAGAAAATCTTTAAAAATAATTAGTAGCATAAGTTTTCGATTGTTCGTCTTGAATTGTTTTATTTTTCTAACTTTTATATTTGATTTGTTGCTTTCATATAGATTTAATAATATGTTAAATTTTTAATATAATTTAACATTTCATGATTGAGATTTTTAAAAATTAAATAGAAATCAAATCAAAATAAAATAAAATATGTTAAATAATCACTTTCATATTAAAATTTAAGTGAAAAGAAAATCACACTACATCAAAATTTAAGTATAATAATTTTTATTGAATTAAACTAGCAAAAAGATCTATCGAAGTGTCTTTAGTTAACATGCAAATTCTAAAAAGACTTGATTTTTTTCTTTAAAGGGAGAAAAAAGATACAATCTTCCATTTTGCAAACTTCAAAGTCCTTGATCCTCGAGTCTAAAATAAGTATATTGATCATGTTTGAGGTTGAAAAGTGATAAGTCTCAAAACTGACTGATCAGTAAGCTAATTATGTTGAAATACACCTGTAAGTGATACATATATCTAAATAAAAACATACTAAAAAAGTAATAATTTTATTTTTATAAATTAAATATATCAATTATCTTATTTTTAATAATACAATTTAATTAATTTAATATTAATTTATGATTTTTTTTTAATTTTTTAAGATATTTTTTTATTTGAACATCAACTAATATTTTCAATTCCATTCCATTTAACTTAATAATTTCTGATACAAAAATCTAAAAGGCCAAATAAGAAACAACTTAAGCAGCTAAAAATATAATAATAAAGAAAGTAAAATCTATTAATTTTAATAAAGATGATTAAAATATTGAAAAATACTTAATAAATTTTCATGCAACCCAAGGTGTTCTGTTATTCGTTTTTCCAGACTACTCAGAAGTAGATAAAAGTAGAATCTAAGATAAAAGTGATTTACTAATTTTGAGTATTTGGGTTAAATTTTATATTTTATTAAAATTGTTTTGAAAGTAAGATTTATTATTATTATTATAAAATATTATTTTATCTTAATAAAGTTTAATATGATATTTGATGACTTTGAGTAAATACATATTTACGTTAAGTTAATACCTTATAATAAATTTTTTTTATTAAAATTATTATAAAATTGTAGAAAAAAACAAGTAATAATTTTACACAAAAGAGCTCTCTAGTTTGTATTATTTTTTTCATATTTTCATTACAATTGTATAACTATTTATAATGAAATTTTACTCCTTCAATTATTCTTTAAATTAAGGATTTCTTGTTTTACTCCTTGAATTAAGGTCCTTGTTTTACTCCTTGAATTAAGGTACTTGTTTTATTCCTTGAATTAATATCCTTGTTTTATTCCTTGAATTAAAGACTAATACCCAATACTCCCCCTCAAGCTGGATCTAGAAGGTTTATGGATCCAAGCTTGGACAAAAGTCGTTGAAACTGATGAGAAGCCAAGGGCTTGGTGAAGATGTCAGCCAGTTGGTCGAAGCTTCTTGTATAATGTGTTTGAATCACCTGTGATTGAACTTGTTCACGAATGTAATGACAATCAGCTTCAATGTGTTTCATCATCTCGTGAAACACTGGGTTTGATGATATATGCATGGCTGCCTGATTGTCACAAAATAAGGACATAGGAAGAGTTGTAAGAACACCTAAATCACACAGAAGACCTTTAAGCCATATCAACTCACACGCAGTTGAAGCCATTGCACGATACTCAGCTTCGACACTTGATTTGGCGATGATAGTTTGCTTCTTACTCTTCCATGTGACCAAGTTTCCACCGATAAATGTACAGTAGCCAGTGGTGGACTTGCGATCGATTGCATTCCCTGCCCAATCAACATCAAAATACCCCATGATTTGTGTGTTGTCATTCTTCTTCATGATGATACCACGACCCACTGATCCTTTTAAGTAGCGTAAGATCCTTTTAACAAGGGTCAAATGCTCAAGTGTTAGAAAGTGCATGAATTGGCTCACAATACTTACAGAATATGTGATGTCAGGTCTGGTGATTGTTAGGTAGATCAACTTACCAACCAGTTACTAGTAATAACTTATATCGGTGAGTGGCATGCCCTTCAAGCTAGGTTTAAGCTTGCTATCAAGAGGGGTAATGGCTGGTTTAGCATCGCTCATGTTAGCTTCCTTGAGCACATCTAGGACATATTTCCTTTGGTTAAGAAAGAGTCCCTTGTGCGAGGTTGCCATTTCTATACCAAGAAAGTACTTCAATATCCCAAGGTCTTTAATTGCAAACCTTTGTCTGAGGGACTGTTTGAGGTTGAAAATTTCGTCAGCATTATCACCTGTAATTATCAGATCATCTACATAAATTAGTACAACCAATTTTCCTATAGCTCCTGTGCGAACAAATAGTGAAGAATCGGCATTGCTGCTTTTGAAACCAATACTAGTGAGAACTGAGCTTAGCTTGGCATACCAAGCTCATGGGGACTGTTTCAAACCATAAATGGATTTGTACAATTTTCACACTAAATCCAGTTCATTGATTTGAGAATGCCCGGGTGGCAATTTCATATAGACTTCTTCTTTGAGATCACCATGCAAGAATGCATTCTTCACATCCATTTGGTACATAGACCACCCCTTGTTTACAGCCACAGACAGTAGCACTCTTAATGTGTTCATTTTTGCAACAGGTGCAAATGTTTCTTTGTAATCCACCTCGAATGTTTGAGTGAATCCCCGAGCCACCAATCTTGCTTTATACCTCTCAATTGATCCATCTGACTTGAATTTGAGCTTATAGATCCATTTGCAACCCACGACTTTCTTGCCTTTTGGAAGTTTGGTGATGCTCCATGTGTTGTGTTGATCTAAGGCTTTAAGTTCTTCTTGCATGGCTTCTTTCCACACCTCTTGGATATTGGCCTCATGAAAGTTTTGAGGCTCACTGTAACTCGATATAGTGCTGAGGAATGCAGCATGAGCTGGTGTCACTCTCTTATATGACACATAATTTGAGATGGGATGTGTGGGTTTATAGGTGACAAAGTCTTGAAGTCTTGTGGGAGGTTGCCTAACACGAATTGGATTACGTCGTGGAGTAGGAGGAGTTATCTCACACTCGTTCACATCTTGTACCATATTGTAAGGATCATCTTGATTATCACCATCTTTATGCAGTGTACCATTTCAGTGAGAGATGCATCAATGTTGACATGACTGGGATCTTGTTGTTGTGGAGCCTCAAGTTCGATTCTTGGTAATGGAAACACATCCAAGATGTCATACCCTTGACTTGTGATTTCATGTGACTTACTGAAAAAAGGGTTAGTTTTATAAAATCGAATATCTTTAGACACAATTAATCTCCTAAGTTGGGGATCATAACACTTATATCCCTTTTGTGTAGATGAATAACCAAGAAAAATACATTTAACAACTCTAGGATCTAATTTATCTCGATGATGAGATTGGATATGTACAAAACAGATACAACCAAAGACTCTAAGGTGTGAGAGGTTAATTTTGCTTCCTTTCATGACCTCTAGGGGAGACTTGAAATACAAGACTCGACTTGGTAATCTATTGATGATGTAAGCAGCTACCATAACCTATTGGGACAAGAATCTCTTTAGTACATTCATTTGTAGCATTAAAGCTCTAGTTTTTTCAATTAAGTCCCGATTTTTGCGTTCAGCTACACCATTTTGTTGAGGTGTGCCAACACAACTTGTTTGATGCATAATGCCATGAATGCTCAAATATTGTTTCATGATATGGGACATGTATTTGGTGCCATTGTTAGACCTTAAGGTTTGAATTTTAGAGGAGAAATGATTTTTAACAAGGTTATGAAAGTCCTTAAATACTTCCATAACTTCATTATTAGACTTTAAAAGATATAACTATGTGACTCGAGAAAAATCATCAACAAAAATCATAAAATACTTATAACCATCAAAAGATTCATTAGTTGGTCCCCATACATCTGAATGAACTAGTTCAAAACACTTACTAGCCCTAGACAAGGAAGAATTAAAAGGCAATCTAGTGGCCTTAGACAAGTGGCAAGTTTCACATGCAATTGCATCATTTCCTAAGTTTGGAAATAAAGTTGACAAAAGTGGTGGAGAAGGGTGAGCTAAACGTTGATGCCACAATTGATTATCTTGGATAGGGTTAAACTTGGCTTGAAACCCTCTAGGGTTGCTCTTGGATATGTAATAGAGACCGTCTAAGTAAAACCCTTCACCAATCGTCTTTTTGGTGGCACAATCCTGAAAAATGACGTTGTGAGGAGAAAAAATGGCTAAGCAATTCAAAGTATTTGTGATTTTCCTACAGACAGAAGTTGGAAGGGAAATGAAGGTACATATAAAACCGCCGACTCGATTTCATCTGACATTAATTTTATTTTTTTCTTTCCTAAAACCTTTACATTCTCACCATTTGCAATTGAAACTTGAGAAGGATTTGCTAATTTTTCAAACTTATGAGACTTTGACACATGATTTGTCATATGATCTGTGGCACCTGAATCTACAACCCAAAAACCATGCAACATATTTATTTTAAGAGCAGTTTTAAAGGCTTTTATGATACCTTGCATGTCCTTTTGTGGTATGAGTTTTGTATCTGCCAAGAAACCCACAAACTTGCCTAGCAATGCTGTCGAGTTTCCTTCTTCTATGCTATCCACACAGTCAATTCTAGCTCCTCATGTCTTGCTTCGAAGATACAACATAAACTCATTCATGAGTTCAGCTGGATTCGCTGTGAAGTTTTTGAATGGATCAGACCCATTAGAGGTAGAGGCAAAAGCATGATTTGCACGGTGTGCAGTACGATTCACTTTCTGTAAACCCTTATCCTTTATAAAATCAAGTCTTAATTCTGGATGTAGAATCCAACATGTGTCCTTAATATGGCCTGTATAGTTGCAGTGTTGACACTTCAAGTTTGGATGCTTCCCTTTGTACTTCCTCTCGTTGGTTAGATAGGCTCTTGCCTCAGATGCACTAGCCATTGTACCCTTGTTCATGACTTTCCTCCTTACTTCTTCACGTTGAATTGTCGCACATACATTGGTGAAGGAAGGAAGTTCAGTATTCATGAGTATGTGGCATCGTATATCTTCATATGTTGAATTGAGACTGAATAGAAGTTGAAATATCTTATCTTCTTATGCTCTTTTTTGTAGCAGAGCTACATCAGTTGTATGAGGAGATATATTTCCAACTTATTTCACATGCTTTTCATGCTTTCTAAGGGTTGTACAAAAGGCTTGCCATCTTGTTGCAGATATGAGATGTCCTTCTTTAATTGAAAATCTAGTGCAACATTGTTTTGACTACCATACATTTCCTTGACAGTCTCTCATAGTTGGTATGCAGATTCAGAGTAACTGAATATTTCAGCTAATTTACGTTCCATGGAATTTAGGAGCCATGACATAACCAGCTGATCCTTACTAAACCTGGATTCATAGGTTGGTGAGGAAACATCAGGTACTTCGATGCTTCCATTTATGAACCCCAACTTGGACCTTCCACCTAGAGCTAGAGACACTTCTCTTGACCAAGGCAAGTAATTAAACTCATTCAACAAGACTGAACTTAATCTTTGATTTTGGTTAACATCCACCTCATGCATATTCATGAAGGAAAGCACCGATGAACTTTCAGCTTCTGATCCTAGCGGCTTGTCTTCCGCCATTTCAAAGATTGAAGATGCTAAGATAATAATAAAGCAGAAGCAAGTTAATTTTCCTGCTTTGATACCATGTAGAAAAAAACAAGAAATAACTCTACACAAAAGAGTTCTCTAGTTTGTATTATTTTCTTCATATTTTTATTACAATTGTATAGCTATTTATAAGGAAATTTTACTCCTTCAATTATTTTTTAAATTAAGCATTCCTTGATTTACTCCTTGAATTCAGGATTACTTGTTTTACTCCTTATTTTATTCCTTGAATTAAGATACTTGTTTTATTATTTGAATTAAGGACTAATATCCAATAAAAATGAAGGTTATTATTATTCTGGTAAGGCAATAGCATTGAATACCAGTACTAAATATTCACATGGAATTAATGTATTTTTATATTAAATTAATGTCTTGTCATGAATTTTATTTTTTATTAAAATTATTATAAGATAATACCAATGGTATATCTTATCTCTAAATGATTTTAATAACAAAAAAATCTAAACTCATACTTTTTATGATAATTTTTAAATTCAAAATCACAGTATTTTACTAAATTTTTTAGATACAACATGTTTATATTTTTTATTAATTATAATTGTTAATATAATTCATAAATTTAATATTATTTTTATAATAATAGAAACTAATCTATTATAAAATATGTTAATATAATTATTATTGAATGTAAAAATCTCTCCTACGAACAAATACTCCCTTTTAGTTTCCCACCAATCTCCAAAATAATGTATCGACTATATTTGGCTTTCTTTACTGGGTTGATAGCCTTCAGGGTAGTTTCAGATGCTTCATCGACTTTATTAGAAGTCATGTTATGCTTGGATTATTTATTTCCTATTTTTGATCATACAAGGCCAAAAACAAGCAATTGGTTCTATTATCAATAAAATCAAACTGAGTTGGAATGGTGGAATTATTAACCTACCTATTATGAAAAATGCTTGGAAGTAGTAACATTTAAATACTCAATACCACATATGTTTCACATCTCTAATGGTTTAATTCAATTTTATAAAATATAATTAATAATTATATTTGTATCAACGGCAGTGATATTGTTTCCCGATTGTTACTATATACCAGTATTCATCCACTATCCACATACAAATGAACGTCTGAATTAGAATGCACAGCTAGTCAACAACTATCTCTTACACAAATCAAAAGTGTCCCCACGAACGTAATATGTATCTACCCTTCAACCTTCAATTTGCAACTTGCATTCAAAAAATCATCAAAAGCTTATATCTTACCCTTGCTTCTTTTTTATTCACCAACCAATATATTTTCTCAGCTCCTTTGTTCTCTCTCCTACTCCGTTTCTTATGGCAGGTTCATGGGAACAAAGTGTTGAAGACTCTATAAACTCTATCTACCTTCTTTTTTCTGCTTACCTTGTATTTTTAATGCAGCTTGGCTTTGCTATGTTATGTGCTGGTTCAGTCCGAGCCAAGAATGCCTTAAATATTATGCTCACAAATGTTGTTGATGCTGCTGTTGGTAGTCTCTCTTACTATCTGTTTGGTTTTGCTTTCGCATTTGGAGAAGGACCCAAATCAAATCCTTTTATCGGTACAAGTTTTTTTGCTCTCAAAGACATTCCAAATTGCTCTTATGATTATAGTTTCTTTCTTTTCCAGTGGGCTTTTGCTATAGCTGTTGCTGGTATAACTAGTGGTTCAATAGCCGAGAGAACCCAATTCACTGCCTATCTTATTTTCTCATTTTTCTTATCTGGGTTTGTTTACCCTGTTGTTGTACGTTGGGTTTGGTCTTCTAATGGTTGGTTAAGTCAAAGTTCTAGTGATTTGTTATTTGGTTCTGGTGCAATAGATTTTGCAGGAAGTGGTGTGGTTCATTTGGTGGGTGGGATTGCTGGGCTTTGGGGGTCTTTAATTGAAGGCCCAAGAGTTGGTAGATTTGATGCTTTTGGAAAAGCAGTTAGCATGAGAGGTCATAATGCTACTTTAGTAGTGCTTGGTACATTTTTATTGTGGTTTGGTTGGTTTGGGTTCAATCCAGGTTCATTTGATAAGATTCTTGTGGCTTATCCTAGTACAAAAGATCAAGGGAATTGGACGGCTGTGGGAAGGACAGCAGTGGTGACTACCCTAGCCGGTTCAACCGCCGGAGTTATAACCCTATTCGGCCGGCGGGTTTTAATCGGTCATTGGGATGCATTAGATGTTTGCAATGGAGTGCTTGGTGGGTTTGTGGCAATCACATCAGGTTGCTCTGTAGTTGAACCATGGGCTGCAATTGTGTGTGGTTTTTTTGCAGCTTGGGTTTTGATTGGATTGAATATTTTGGCAATAAAGTTACAATTTGATGATCCATTAGAGGCAACTCAATTACATGGTGGGTGTGGTGCTTGGGGTTTGATATTTACTGGGCTATTTGCTAAAGAGGAGTTTGTGAATCAAGTATTTGATTCAGGAAATAGTGAAAAAGTGAGGCCTTATGGTCTTTTAATGGGTGGTGGTTGGAATTTGCTTGGAGCTCAAATGGTTGAAGTTTTGGTGATTGTGAGTTGGGTTAGTGTCACAATGGGACCACTCTTCTATATACTTCATAAGCTTGGCATTTTGAGGATTTCTTCTGATGAAGAAATTGCTGGACTTGATATTTCAAGCCATGGTGGGTATGCTTATGCTGCTCAACCAGAAGATAACCACCCTCGGTTATATGCTGATTATATACGGTTGCATGAATAATGATTACTTGTATAGTTCTATATATCCTATTGGTCGGTTCATTTTATTAGTGATTTAATTATTACTTGTATAGTTAAATTTCGAATATAAGCATAGTTGGAAATGAATTTAAATAAAAAAATATTTGTTATTATTTTATGACTATTATTTCATAAATTATGTAACTGTTATTTTCATAATTATGTGGCCATTAATTTTATGACCGTTATTCTTATAATTATGTAACCGTTACTTTTATGACCGTTATTTTTCATAATTATGTGGCCGTTAATTTTATGACCGTTATTCTCATAATTATACGACCGTTATTTTCATAATTATGCGACCGTTATTTTCATAATTATGTGTCCGTTATTTTCATAATTATATGACCGTTACACATATTTTTTCGACTATAAAAAGGGGCAATAACCCTCAGTTTAGAATATAACTTAATAACTCAAAAATAGTTCTACGATCAAAATCAAAGAAAAGAAAATTCATAATTGTTTTCTCAGATTTTCGAGCAACATAAATATTTGAGAGATGTAGTATTCCGGACTTCATCAAGAAATGAAGTTCCGGCATTTAAAAGATTCTGACTGCTTTATCCTGGCGACGACTGTTTTTGCTACAAGCTGAAAGCAGAAATTAAACGTCTTAAAGAGAGCGACCTAGTCCGCGACTCAACCCAAATATTATATTTCAATATATCGGTAATATTATTCTTACATAGTTTTTTCACATATTTGTTCCAAGAAGGATCTGAGATACTGTTTATGTTTTCAATCGCTTTATATTATAGCTTTATACTAATTTGTATCTTTTAGTCCATTCAATCGAAAAAAAATATAATATTTAGTATCTTAATTACGAAAAAATTTATCAATTAAGAAAAAAAAATTAAAATAAAATAATAATTGATAAATATTATAACAAATATTTTATAAAAATTTTCATATTAATTATCATTCTATTATTCATAAAATCCGTGTTATAGTTATATTTAATAACTTAATAAAAAATAATATTTTAATAAAAATTATTAAAATAATATATTTTATTTTTAATTAATTTTTTTTCATAACTAAAATATTCAATAATATCATCTATAATTTAAATATTTAAATGAAATAAATAAATTAATCTAAAACACTATATTTTTCTATTAAAAAATTAACATTTGACGGTTGATATAATAAACTCAATTGTTAAATTCAAACCGAGCTATGACAAGACTCGACCCATTATTCCAAGGAATGGGTCATGAAGAGCTCCATTTGTAGCCCAAATTGATCTGCCTCAAAATGTACCATTCCGTTAGGTTACCTGCGCTGAGCAATACCAGTCGGGTTAAATTGCCATCCTTACACCCAA
The DNA here is from genome assembly GCA_033030585.1 of Hippophae rhamnoides. Taxonomy (NCBI): domain Eukaryota; kingdom Viridiplantae; phylum Streptophyta; class Magnoliopsida; order Rosales; family Elaeagnaceae; genus Hippophae; species Hippophae rhamnoides. Next base: position 4,737,187 of record CM065431.1, read on the forward strand.
TGACCCATCTTACATGGACATTCGGGTCGGCATACATTATCATTATTCATTCTAAACTGTTGCAAACATTTCATGTTTTCTTGTAGATGTTGAAAGCTTACCAAATATAGATTTTAGCATCAATTCAGGAAACACCAGCCAAGGAATATCAGTCAATCTTCGTAATTATTCTTTATTAGATTCCATTAATTGGAATTATAATTATCTATAAAAATATAACAATTTTTCAATAAAATGTAAAATAAAAATAATTATTACAACACTAAAATCATGACCGATTAAAATCGAAAATATATTAATATTTTTTTATTGACATATAATTACATAAAAAATTTACAATATTTAAAATAATTAAATTAATATTTATTTATTATTATTTTTATATATTTTTATTTTAAAAATATGCTAAATATTTTAAAAAATAAAAATTAATATTAATATTTTAAACAACATAATAGAATAAGAATTATATTAACATTTAATTATTTAATTTATATTTTAAAATAATATTAAAAAATAAAAAATATAATTATATTGTAAAAAACTATTATCTATTCATAATTATCAGTTTTTATCTAAATATTTTTAAAATTAATACATAATCGTTATTTATCTAAAAAAAAAGGAAAGAAAAATCTCCATCTTACCTTATCTACAGCTTCATTTTCCTATTCTGACCACGCACTAATGCAAATTTGCTTTTACGCAATAACAAAACTTTCATGATAAGCCGTCACGTGACTTTGTTTCATAGATTGAGACTTTACTTTAAGTATCATAGATTGATACTTTACTTTAAGTACCCAACAGTCAGCTACACATTCATGATCCCAGAGACATACTAATCACTTTCACACAAGGAGGCATCCAACAGTTCAAATAGAATTCTTGCTAACCGCCCATTAGCAGAAAAGATACGTTACAAGTATGTTAAAATAATATTACAACAATATTATCGATAATTTGAAATGAATTATTTGAGTTGAGTCACGAATTAGATCGCTTTCTTTAAGACGTTTCGCAACTCTACCCAAATTTATGCAAGCAAATACAGTCCCATCGTCCTTAGGATAAAACAACCCATAATCTTTTTTCTCTGTCTCGAAACTTCACTGCATTGATGAATACCGAAATGATACACCTGAAAAAATTTGTTGCTCAAAAAACTGGAAAATAACTTAGAGTTGCAGAGAGAATTGTTTGTAGTGAGATGAGTTTGTAGAGATTATTGTGTAGAAATTGAGAATTGAGGTCCTCTTTTTATAGGTTTTAGAAACCGTGTAGTAATTATGATAATAACGATAATGTATGAAAATTAAGAACGTAACGATCATTCTGAGTAATGAAGAGTAACGATCATTTTCATATTAAAGACGAATAACAGACATTTTTGTGAATAAATACAAACAACGATTCTTTTTCTGAATAAAGAAGACAAACAACCATTTAACGGTCGAACAGATAGCAACATGCGCGCGTGTGATATCGCATTTGCCTAGATCCTCTCCCATTCCACAAAAATAGGTACCCTTTAGGACCAAATCCCAATAGCTAACTATTCACTATTTATACATCTTATAAATATTATAAAAAGTCAACTTGGAACAAGCCAAAAAGTCAACTTGGACAAGCCAAGACTTTACCGATTTTTTTTAATAAAACTTTATCTTTTCCAACTAGACAAGATACACATGAGCTAATGGGCACAAATTAAATCTTTAATTAACTACCTTTAATTTTCATTAAAAAAAACGTAAATTGCAAAACCTACATCATAAGCCATTCAGCATGTAGTCACAAATTGTTTCACACACATTCACAACCACACTACATCATAAACCTATTTTGATTCTTCAATTTTTAAGTTAGATTGTCATCTAAGAAAATCATGGTTTCGAAGCCAAAGAAAACCATGTTCGTAGAATCTTACAAGTTCAGAAATCAGAAAGGCACCATATACTTTACAACCACCCAGGAGTTATATACAGATTGTAATCCGAAGCTGTACATAAAGCCCTACCCGACATGAGAATCATAAGGCATGTACACAGGCTCTTGAACAACAGGCAGTTTATCAATGTACATGAATAATCTCTTTCGATCCTCTCTCAAAATTGAAGATAAATCAACAATGTCAGACTTATCAGTAAAGATCCAGAGATCTCCAGAGTTTACTCTTTTTAGGCTATCTCGACAGAAGGGGCATGACTGAGATCTGCCACGCCTGATACAAAAGGAAAAATGTGATCAGCTCCCAGCATGTATCAAGAAATACAACTCACTATTAAGAAACTAAATCAAAATGGGAATATTAACAAAATTTCATAATCTGAATCAGAATTAGTTGCCAACTTCTGTGTTAACGCTAATATACTTATGCTGAGCCGGAACGGATGAACTCTGAGCCTAATGACAGTAGTTAAGTACTAGACATTTGTATACTGCACTTTCTCCATGATATGCCCTATAACTCTCGTGGGTTTTCACAAAACAATGAGCTCCTATCTCAAAAGATTAATCTTTAAAGGAGATTGACTCGTGTACTTATAAATATATATTTTCATTGGCATTTTATTAATCTAGGACTTGTTTGCTTTTCACTTCTCAATACTCGATACACCAAGAAATACATAATGGGAATAAATTTATCTATAATATGAGAGAGTGCACACTATGACGTTTGTGGAAAGTTTTCAGTGCTTTACACATCCAACAGAAGTGAGATTACAAATTGAGGACCTATGCCTTTGACCTTTAGACTTTACTCAGATCATCTTTCACACCATATCTACACCACCCACAAGAAACAAAAACACAATTCTCCAAAGATAAGGAGAAAGAAATATATCAGTGTAAATCCACAAGCTCCGACAGTTATCATCGCACCAAGATAATTTATAATGCATTACAATTGTAAACAGGATAGTATAATACATGTTGAAAAAACATTTAAAAGAAGTCTATATACAGAAGAACTCAAATGGACATGTAGCATCATGAAGAATAATAAGGAGAAGAGAAATAAGAAAGCTTACCAGTCCCGGTAACACTTTAGACATAATGAGTGGCTACAATTAGGCAACACAAATTTGTTGTTCACCTCCATACAAATCCCACACTCTTCTTCTCTTTCTTTGTCCATGTCAGAGAGTTCAGCCCTCTCGCCCTCGTCTCTTTTCTTATATCTGAAGTTACATACCTCTTTCTGTTTCCTGTCCTCCAAATCTGTTATGCCTTTCTGAAGTTGCAGCAAAGAAGGAAATATAATGGCTGTCCATAAAATGCCAAAATAGGTAAATAAAATGCTCCTTGATCACAGTCTTAATTACACAAAAGAAATTAACGCGACTCAGTGATTCGTAAAACTTTACTCACCATAGAATTCTTTGAGGCTTGCCTTCTTTTCGTAAACAGAGATGGTGGTTTTTCCATTCACATATGTCTGCACAAATCGACCACATTGCCACACCCAAAAAAGATATAAATAATGATAAAATACTACAATGTTGAGGGGATAGAAATAAAGTGCATCAAGGGAATAAGGTACAGTTGAAGACAAATAACAAGATTATAGATGAAAATGCATACCATATAAATGTGAATTCTAAGCAGCCCAAGTGCTCCAGCAAGATGACATTCCGTCCATTGAACAAGAAAAAGAAAAAGGTGTGCCACTGGACTGTGGGATAATCTCATTTGAAGACAAGCTCCGTCTTTATCCCTTGGGTAATCTAAAGCCCTGGAACATCAAGAACAGGATTAACAAACATACAGCTTAATCGTACCACCAATGTAATATACATTTCCCTGTTTAACAAAGATTGTTACTTCAACTGGCATATTATGCAAATGGGTGGCCATAATGCCAAAAGCTTAAATGCATTGTTCTAAAGCATTTAAGGGTAAAATTCTTAGCTATAACTTTAAATTGTTCTGAACCATTATTGCCCTGTCATAAACAATTCCCTATGCAAACCAACTAGGGAAAAAATTATTATTATTTTTTACGGAAAACAGGGCAAGTTAAATCACCATAATTTCACAATTATGAAGCTGTTCCTTAAGAACAATTTCAACAATTGCTGACAAACAGTGGCCATAAACAACCAAAAGCTGAGAACCCTTGCATGGTACCCATCAAACTATATACCATCACAAAATAATCAGTTAATCGATAGTGAATTGGAAAGACAGGAAAAGGGAGGAGAAAACAAAAACAAATAAAAAAAGCTACGAAAATAATTCAAAGTTCCCTTCGTTTCCTTTCAAGTAATGCAAATAATAGAAAGTGGTAAAAGGGTTCAATCTAGCATATTAAAGAAGTCATTAATCAAAGATGATTAAAAATTCATAATTTTTGAGTTTGATTTTCATAGCAAAACAAAGAAGGAGACTTACAGAGTATTGGCATGCTGAATATCCGCTTCAAGTGCTTTGAGTGAATCCTTGAACGACTTTCCCATTTCCGAATATTTTCCCGGAAAATCACTCCCATCCAACGAATAAAAAATCAGGAAAAAGATAACGCGAACAAAAAACAAACCCTAAAATCCTGAACTTTTTTTTTTTTAGGAAAAAAAATATCATCAGCTTTTCCCAAAACCAATATTCAAAAAGCTCAAAACGGAAGAAATCCAGAAACAATCGCTCACTATCACAGTCCTCTCCAACCTCTTTAAGGACGAAAAACAATGTGGGATACTTGAAATTACTCGATTGCCCTTGTCAGACTATAGCTCGTTCAGAAATAACATTGTCAAACTGATAATATATCTAAATCTTATCCGTTTAATTAGGGCGATAATTTGCCACTTGAAATGCTATGCTTTCGTTTACTCCAAACCAATTGTAAAGCGACACGATCAAAATTTCGAAGTGGATATACTACGTGGTGAATTTTAGTGGAGGTTTGAGTTCGTGAGACTGTGTACGCGCGTAAAGTGGAAGTCAAAACCAGCTTGGTAGCCCCCGGTTTTGTCATATTGGCGGCTTTTTTCTTAAAAAGACGATAATATCCGTTATTAAGAACAAAAAATGGATAATGATAATGTTATATAATTTGAATTATGATGGTCATGAAAATTTATTAACAATAATAATTAGTGATTTATTTCTATAATTTAAATTACTTAGTTATGATTTATTTTTATATTTATTTATAATAATAATATATTATTATTGTTTGATATGTTTTATGTAATACCTTATTATCTGATTCATAGAGACGAGAGACATGTATATTTAAATATTTTTTTATAAAAAATTAATTTTATTTTTAAATAGTTTAAATAACCCATAAATATAACATATATGATATGATAAGTAATGTTTGTTATACCGTATGATACAAAAAGATTTGATGAGTGCGAACATATAAAGCATAAATTTTAAAACCTTTCTTATTGCGATCTACTTATAATAATTTTGTTATTATTTATTTTTATTACATAAAAATTAATTAAAATACATTAAAAAGCGTTTTTATTATTGTAAAAATATCATCCGTATTTATATATAACTTATTAATAAAATAAATAAATAATTTGAATTATTTTTTCTCTAACTTCTCTTTAAAACTTTAATGCATAACCAATTTTACAAACAATTATTACACAGTTTACTTAAGATTTGTAATAATAACATCTCATGTTCCACATCGCGTTGAAGAAAGAACAACGCTTACTTATAAGTCTAGGTAATCCTCTAACTCACAAACTTTTGGGTTAAGAAGCAGATGCTGGGTTTAAGATGGTATCGAAATTTCTTCGGCTTTCAGATTCTTAGCGCCGTCTGAATCCAGGCCGTCAGAATCCGACTTCTGGCCAGATGTGGAGGGGATGTTAAGTCGCGTTAGTGAAGAACAGAATCTTATATAAGTCTCAATCCTCTACATGGACAATGGGTTAAGAAGTTAGCGCAGGTTTTAAGAACATCAATTATAGATATGTAATTAATATAATTATTTTTAAAAAATAATAAGTAGATATATAAATAATTTATATAATTTGTTAATAAATATTTGTAATATATCTCATTCTTTATTTGTCCTTATTTTTTCTTAAATATGGGAATGTTTTAATTATGGTTAGGGTATTAAATTCTCAAATCATACTTGGGTCAGAAAGTTCTTAAATTGTATTCTATTTAATAAATATAAGCTGGTTTTTGGATAAGACGTACTGATTTTGACATCCTGGCCACACTTGTTATCTTAACGTCCCACTTTGCCACTACAAGATACTTATCTTGAATATTTTTTACTTTTTTAAAAAAATCAATTTTGTATATTCTTTTTCTCTATCAAAATTGCTCTTAATTTAGTTTAAGAGATATAGAAGGGACGCTTAGGCATGCAAATTTAATTTGGTTGACCGGATTTTACATCTTAAAAATATTAAAAATTATTAATATGACAAATTTTTTAAAAAATACTTCATATAAGATTCAAATTTAAGCATTACATGAATTTTTCTTGTGATAATTTAATTAATTAATTTTGACAAAGTGATAATTTAGATTAAATGATAAAATTTTAAGTTTTTTTTTTAATATATTTTTTATTTTTCAATTGTATTTGAAAAAAATTTAATATTAATATTTATTGAAGTATTTTTTAAAATAAATTTTAAAACAAAATAAAATAAAGAGTAACATAAAATAATTGACTATTTAAATTTAAAATTGATAGAATAAAATATCAATAATTTTTTTTATTAAACTTAAATAATTGATTTAAAAAAACTAGTAGTCCTATTGTTTATCCACACTTTATCACTAATAGGTGATCGATCCACGTCAATTTTATGTATTTGTTAACCATAAACTTATTTTATTAGTTAGCCCTTTTGATTAGAGTTCTCTAATATATTAATCCCGTTTTCATTGTTCAATTAGGTGTAACGTCCTTAATACATTTTTTTCTAATCATGACCCTAACCACTTATAATTATAATAAAAATGAATTTTTTTTACTATATTATTTCTTTGTATTAGAAAAAAAAAATTCTCTTCCCATGACAGCCAAACTTTGAAAAGTTCGGGCGCTTTTGTTTTATTAAAAAATTTAGAATATATATAATTATATACTCACTAATTCATTATAAATTTAATGCTTAATAATTTATATATATTTTTATTAAAATAAGATAAATATATAATAATTTACATATATTTTTATTAAAATAAGATAAATATAATATTTTATACTGATAAACGTAATTAAAATTAATTTTATTTATTTATTTTAATTAATATTAATTTCTCTTCTATTACATAGATTATATGAGTTTATATGGTATAGTTTTTTTCTGCGTATTTTTTAATAGTTGTACCGAATTGTTACTTACGAGTAAAAAATTGTCTCTAAATTAATTTTTGGACAATTTTGATTACAAATTTTATAATTCGATTTAAAAACAGTTATATCAAAAATTAACACCGTCCGTATACGTGAACATTGCTACTTAATAATTCAAAATAAATATAAAATTATATTATATACAAAGTGAATACAATAATATTAAATAAAAATATTTAATTCAAGTCAGTTTATATTCTTAATTTAGATGATTGGTAAATGCTTAAACATTAATAAAAAAATAAACTAAAATAAATTATTATATTTATTAATAAAAATATTTTTTATCTTATTTATATTACCCAATTATTATATTTATTTTATTAATGTCATTTTCTTAATCTTCTTTATACATTTTAATAGAATTAGAACAACTCAAATAATTAAATATTGTATTTAGAATTATAATTTATTTTAAACATATAAGTTAATTATCTAAATCGTTTCAAATGTATCACTAAATTGTTTGATGTTATTAGATGGAGACTAACAAAATAATATTAATAAAAAATATAATTATTAGGTGTTATAAACGAAATAAAAAATAATTTAACGATCGAATGAAATAAATATAATAATTTAATAATATTTTTATAAGTTTATTTTTGATAAAAAAAGTTTTCCTTTAAGAGCGAGACATCGCATCATTAATTAAAATTCTTAAAATATATAAGATAAAATTTATAACACTGCTTTTCTTCATCATTCTTTTTTTTTTTTGGCAATTTTTTCTCCATCATTCTTAGAATCTCATTCATGATTTCGTATCTTCTCTAACTATTTGGGTAAACTTCTAGTTGTTAGAATTTCATACTTTGAGCTACCATGATCAATATAGATGATATCTTATTGGTCACAGTCTATTTTGACCCCCTTTCTTAGGAGGTTTAATTTATATATAAAATTGTGTATAAAAGGGGAGTAAGAAAATTTGACAAAAATAAATATGAAATCGAAGAGAATGTGTGCATAAAAAAGGACTAAAATGATATAGCTTAAACATTAGAAAAAAATGCGTTAAATAAGTGGATAAAAATAAAACTTAATATATAAATAAAATTCATGTAAAATATTTAACCTATTTTATTTTCCTTCCCTATTATATAAATCAGCATTTCATGTAATTCAAACAAGTATATTTTGAAATAAAAAAGAATAGATGATATTATTCTTATGTATCGAAATTAGTGTAAATTTTATATATATATATATATATATATTAATTTTAAAAATTTAATCTTAAATAAATACAAGTCTCATATCACTTATTTTATAAATTAATAATAAATAATTTTTATTATTTTTTTTCACTTGTTTTGACACATTTTGTTCCCTTGTAATTAATTTTCACTAATTTTCTATTATGTGAATCAATAAAATAATGAGCAACAAAGTTATTAAGTTGTATCCGGTAGGCTCTTGTAGTTAGTGTTATTGGTGCCTTCACCAGATAGTGTACCTTCAAATAAAGAAGTCAACCACTTGTGTATTCTAGAATTATATCGTTACCTAACCATGATTACATATATTAATTTTATTCATATCCCGCACCTTTGATATCATTAATATGCTAATGCTTCAAAATTCTCTTATCCCAAATTAAACTTAGTTCATCCCTTTCACATCCCATACCATATGATATCAAATTAATTAATAGACGTCATTTTAAACTTAATATCTCATTATATTTCTTTTTTATTAAATTTTAATATTTTAAGTAATATACTACTTTTTTTCCTTTTTTACTTTTATCGTTAAAGAAGTAAATCACAAACAATAAAATAACAACTTATTTTAGTAATAAATGTGAATAAAAAATAATATACATTTATTTATAAAATAATAAATAATTTTCATTAATTTTTCAATTATATACTTATAAATTTTATGTGTAAATGATATAGGAACGATGACATGTAAATATACTCTAATAATTAATGTTCTATTGATAATATACCCATCTCATTGAAGCTTTAAACTTAATCGATCAATTTAAGCTTATAACGAGTGAGTCGAATCCACGTAACTATCACACAATACAAATATTTTAATTCATTTTATTATAAACTTAAATATATACATGTTTATTTAATATTTAGCTCATCATATCAATTTTATTCTAACATACTTTACTAATTATTTGATATGATTTAAAATTATAAATGAGATGCTTATCACATTTAATTCAATTTAAAACATATGAGATGTTTTAATTTATCGGTCACATTTATTATAAAGCAAGTGAGACAATATAAAATTTATTTATAATATTAATAGTTCCTAATAGGTTCGAGAGCTCTTATAAGTTTTCATAAGTCAATGAATTTTCGTCTTAAAAAATTAACCTATTAGATTAGTTTATTCATATATTTATAAACTTAAGCTCTCACTTATGTTTTATCAATATGAGACTTATTTTCTCTCACTTTTCAACAATTATAAGTCTATCCCAAATTTCATTTTAGGTAAAAAAAAATATCCATATTTTAAGGTGGTACCTTAATGATACCTAAATTTAATAAAAAAATACAATTTTGATGCAATTTTTTATTTCATTGAATTTTTTTTGTACATATACACCACTATGCATTAAATGGACACTTTATAATATTTTTTATTTCTTTTACTTGAACATTAATAGCTTTATTTATTATTTTTGAATTTTTAAATACATGTTTTAATTCTTTTATTAATTTTACATTTTTTTAACCTCTCTTCTTCGTATATCACATAGAAGTTCAACAATTTCACTTATAATAACATATTATTTACTAATATTCATTCAAATTGTATGTAATTTATGCAGTTTTGTTTTAATATATGCAATATGTAATTTTTGGATTTTGTTTATAGAAAAATAGGAAACCAATATTCAGTATATAATTTATATGAAAAAAAGATTAAGTTAGTAAAAAAAATATTTTGTATACACAGTTCAATATATAATCATACATACGAAGCTTGTATCATCACATGTATAATAAGTAATATCAATATCATAAAGAAGATTGAGTGAAAATTTTGATTGAAATTTGAAAGAGCCTCGATCTTTTATTATTATTAAAATCATCATAAATACTTAAAAGGAAAAGAATAATAGGGAAAAAATCTCAATTTAAAATGATCAATAGGAAAAAACAACATAATATAAGAAAAGTTGTTGAGATACTAAGTGATACAAAAATAAGAGATATTGAAAAGGGTGTAAATGGAGACAAAAATATTAAAATATGTATTTAAGAACTTAAAAAATGGTGTAAAGAAAAAAAGATATTAATGATATAGTTGAAGAAATAATAAAAAAATACCACAAATGTTCTTCATTAAATACAAATGTAGTATACATGTATGAAAAATATGTAAAAAAATTAAAAACTCTATTAAATTGATATTTTTTATTAAATGTCAGTAACATTCAAACATTATAAATTAATATGTTAAATTTGGGCCTAACTTCATCTCAAAATCCAGGTTGTGAGATGTAGGATTGCCCTTGTTTATATGCGCAGCGTGGGTGCGATCTCCAGTCGATGTGGGACTTTAACACTCCCCCTCACATCGGCAAGGGTCTGTCCCCTTGAGACCGACGGAGATGTTGAGCTTATGGAGCCCAAGTGGTGGAATGCATCACTCACCAGTGGCGAAACAACTGCACCGATCGGGTAACATGCTTTGATACCATGTTAAATTTGGACCTAACTCTATCTCAAAACTTAGGTTGTGAGATGGAGGATTGCCCTTTTTTATATGCACAGCGTGTGTACGATTCCCCGTCGATGTAAGACTTTAACATAATATAAATAAAAAATAAGATTTAAAATAAGATTAAGATGCTATTAATATATCCAACCACATTTTATTCGGTTGTTATTAATTTTCTATTTTGTGAATATGAACAAAGTTCTTACGTTGTAGCCTTTAGGCTTGTAGTTAGCGTTATCGGTGCTTTCACCCTATATTGTACCTTCAAATTAAGAAGTCAACCACTTATGTATTCTAATGTTATATCATTACCTAGCCATGATTACATTTGATAAGTGGAATTATATACCATTTAATATTATTAATATGTTAATGCTTCGAAATTCTCTTATCCCGTACAAAACTTATTTCATCCATTCACATCTCTTAGCATATGGATAGTAGATTAATATAAATCTCTCTAAACCTAATATCTCATTATGCTCTTTTTACATTATTTTTCTTTTTATTAAATTTTAATATTTTAAGTAGTATATTAACTTTTTTTAAGAATATAGTTATTTTTAGAAGGAAATATTATAAATTAATATAATGTACTTAATTTTTACATTATATTAATTTGTAAAAAATAATTAGTTTTCATTAATGCTCTAATTATATATTGTAAATTTTATGTGTAGATGATACGAGAATAAATGCATTCAAAGATAAGACATTAGTCATTTTATCTACTTTAGCACTTAATGGGTCGATTTTGTCTTATGAGTGTGACGAACCCATGGCCTATCACACAATACAAATATGTTCAGTTCATTATGTCATGGACTTAAATATATACATGCTTATTTAATGTTTTTTTTCATTACATTAATCTTATCCTAGCATGATTTACTAATTATTTGATGTAATATAAAGTTGTCAATGATATGCTAAACTTTATAAAATAGTTTTAACATTTACTTATTATGTTTAAATCAATTTAAAACATATGAGATATCTTAACTTGTCATGTCATAATATCATCCAAACTTATCATAAAAGTAAGTGAGATAATATGAATTTGGTTTCAAAATTAAAAGTGTTTGAAACCTAATACACAATCAAGGTAAGAAGATATTGATTCTTAAAAAAATTCGCTCCAAACTTGCTAGTAACGAAAAGTAAATACGTAACAGATATAAAACAAAACCAATATAAAATAATAAGTGGGAAAATTAATTTAAACAGCACAAATAATAATCAGAAAACACCAGAGATACAACAAATAATAAAAGCTTGTTAATTAGATTTTATATCATAGTATGTTAGCACATACACGACATAAACTCATATTATACTAGTATAATAGCATAGCATCCACAACAATAGATGTAATGAGGTAAAAACCTATATAGAACCTCTCTCTATGTGATAAAATCCTTCGGTTACTTATGATAACCACCCGACAACAAATAATCCACTAAACAATAAACATATATAACTTGACAGAAAAATAAATGAAAATACCTCTATCAGTTAGAACCAATCTACCCTAACTACCTAATGATATCCTTACTCGCTGCCTCTACAACTACTACATCTGACACATGAATCCAACTCTCTTCCAAAGCTAACATTATACTTAGTAGTATGATTGGTAACTAGTGATCAGTAACGCAAACAAGAAATGTGGAAAACATCTTAACCACGAAAACAAATAAACACTATTTTGGAAATGTAAAATAGTCTTAAGCCATCACCATTCAAGAACGTTATTTTACTCACACAAAAATGTAACACAAGTACAAAAATACACTCAAAATGAATACTATAGCCTAGTTATTTTCAAGTAGGCACTTATAGTCCCAAAATTATGATAAATTAACACTTGTTTCCCTTTAACTAACAAAAAGCATCATTTAATACCATAAAATGGACCAATTTTTATGCTCTGTTTTGGAAAATGTGAACATCTAGGATATTGATAATATATATTAATTAAAGTAAGAATAGAAATTCTTAAAGTAATAACACCTAATGAAGATTATCCAACAAAAACACCACAACCAATAAACCCTAGAATGGAATATCAAACACAATGAAAATAATAAATAAATAACGCACTAAGTTTATAGTGGTTAACTCCAACCAATGTGGTAAGTCTACTCCATTTCTTCATCCCTTCTAAATGGAGATCAATTCCACTAGATTTTATAGAGAATACAAATATAAGGAGATATCTTTGAAGAGAACTCACCCAAGATAAATAGCACTCAAAAATATCTCACACAAGCTTCACACCCAACAATGATGGAAACTCTAAATTCTTATATTTTCTCTCTAATAGACTCTATTTATCTTTTCACTCTCTAGTAGGGGTGTCCATAAACCGGACCGGATCGGACCAAATCGTGAAATCGGATCAGACCGGACCATCAAACAGTCCTGTCTGGTTTGTACTAATTTTAAACCGTTCGAACCGGACCGGACTGGTTTAGTAATATATTAAAAATTTCACATTATTCTTCATTAAATTATAAAAAAATCGAACCAAATCGGACCGAACCGTTTTATAAATCAAACGGTCCGATCCGATTTTTATTTCTTAAAACCGTTTCAAACGATCGGGTCCAGTCTGGTTCGCATAATATAAACAGTCCAGTCCGGTTAAAGTTTTATAATCAAAATCGAACCGGACCGGACCGGACCGTTGGACACCCCTACTCTTTAGCACAAACAAAATCATATAATGGTTCATACGGCACATAATTAGTTCATATACACGTTCAAAGTGGGCTATTATAATAATGCCATCAAACCCTAGATTCTTGTCTCAAAAATCATGTCCTATTTCATATATTTTTTTCTATACTCATTTGATCGATCAAGTCATTAAAATTGGGAACCAAAACTAGAGTAGAAACTCCTTAATCGATGCACACTAGATGGTCGATCAACCATATTCTTGATCAATAAAAAAACTCTAGAAACCATTCTAAATTTCATTCCATGCAATGCTCATAGTCCAACCTTTGATGCTTGATCACCCATATTGGTAATCAAGCATCTCATATGGATTTGCATCGGAATATCTTAATCCTCCACTATAATGCCAATCCTTGGAACTCATTCTCTTTGGGTGAAGACCCATCCCTTTCACCTTCATTTAGATATTGTGGTCACCTTGATTAAATTTTGACACTTTACAAAATTTACCAAGGGAATTGATTTTGTTACCATATCCATTGGGTTATCATTGGTATGAATTTTCACCAAATCCACCTCACCTTGTTCTTTAATCTCTTGTATGAAGTGTAGCTTCACATCTGGATGCTTTGTATGATCATGAAATTAAGGATTCTTTTTCAAGCAAATTTCACCTTAATTGTCATAATAAACCATCACTTTCTTTTTCTCAAACTCGAGTTCACTAGCCAAACCCTTTAACCACATAACTTCTTTCACTACTTCTATTATGGCAACAAATTCTACTTCTGTAGAAGATAAAGTAACTATTAATTGTAAATTAGTCTTCTAAGTTACCAAATTTTATCTAAATCCAAACAAGTAACTCATGATAAATAGCATCTTATCACAATCACTAGCAAAGTCAGAATCCACATAGGCCATCACATTAATACTCAAATCCTTGGAGTGGTTATAAATATGACCAATCCTGATTGTACCTTGTAGATACCTTAACACCTATTTCATAGAATCTCAATTATTTCTACTTGGATTAGCCATGTAACGACTCACTAAACTTACACTAAATGCAATATATGATCTTATGCAAATCATCAAATACATTAAACTACTCATAAGACTTGCATAGGGAACCTTTTCCATTTCTTTCTTTTTTTCATCTGTCAAATGAGAGTTTGAGGCCAACAACTTGAAATGTGATGCTATTATAGTTGTAGTCTATTTAGCATTGACCATATTAAACCATTTCATAACTTTCTCATAGTAACCCTCTTGAGTAATGAACAATTTACCATTCTCCCTGATAACTGTATTTTATATAGTTATTTTCATCAATTTTAGTAATGATAATTGCTATGTTCTTTTAATATTTAGTTAATTTTTGTTAAATAAATTAATATTTTCCTTTTATGTGCTAAAAATACATTTTTAATAAAATTAAATAATTTGTATCGAAAATGTACTTAATTTCATATTTCTGTCCACAAATTTTATTTCAGATAATATTGTTCTTAATTACAATTTATAAAAATCGAAAATATAATTTAAATTGAATTTGGGCTTAATTATAATTATTAAAAGTTTAAAAATTTAATTTAAAATTAGCAAAGGGCTTAATTGTAATTGAAGAAAATTCAAAATTTAATTTGAAATATATTTGTGGGTGAAAATATAATTAATAAAAGTTTAATTTTCGCGTAGGAGAGATGAAGTCTACGCGCCAATCTACACGCGCGAATCGTGGACCGTCCGATCATATAAGACACGGTTGAGATTCACGCGTCCTTATCACACCCGACCAAAGAGAGTGGGTGCAGTTCTCAAGTAGGGCCCACCTGCCGCGCAGGTCGGCGTGCATGATGGGTCCCACATGTCTGCTACGCGTCTGCCAAAGGTTGTAATCTCGTGCGGCTGAACCACGTACAATCGTTCCCTTCAACCATTTAATGTATGCCACGTGTCCAACGTTCCCCTTGCACGAATCAAGAGCGGACGCGCACGTCTCGCGCCGCAATCCGGTGCGGCAATTCTCCATGAGCCCGTCCTTGCTTCCCTGTTATTTGCTGCCATGTGTCACAACAATCTATTCAGCGAATCAAACGTTGACACGTGGCACGCACAATGAATTAAAAAAATTGCAGAAACGACTCCTTGTCTCGCGTGAATTAAAATAAGGTTTTGATTTTCGCGTGACCGCGGATTTTAAGGGGAATGTCGGGGTTTTATTTTCGATACAAATTGTTACGCGTGTATGATATTTTAATATTTTTGATGTATTTTTTTGATGCTATAAATAGGTGATATTATGATAGAGTTGAGAAGTTTTTTTTAGTTTTAGTTTTGGTATTTTTCTGTAGTGTTTGGGACTGGACGGTGGAACACGCAGAAGAATTTTTGGCTTCTGTTGTGTTCTACATGTGCCAAATATTTACGATCTGTAATGTTTTAATTTTCTTTCTTCTTCCTTCTAATTTTTCTACATTTGCTGTAATTTTTATTTTAAATTTATGAAGTAATTTAATTTTTCTAGGGTTGCATTTGATCTAAATTTATGAAGCTTTAATTTTAATTATTTTTTTATAGATTTATAAGACGTTCAATTTGTTCGTTCTATTTTGTGCTTAATGCTTTTTGGTTATTTACGAATCTTATCAAAACGATCCGTTGCACATAAATAAACTTGAGAAAGGAATTTGTGTGTGTAGTGCTCGTAAATAGAATGACATGTACGATGAAGGATATGAATATACCCTAATTGTATGTGTGGCCTTTGAAAACTTAAAACGTAATGAATCTTGGTGAATTTAATTCTCATAGAGATATAGTGAATTAATTTAACGAGGTGTGTTTATACGGAGTTCGGAGGAGATGTATGAATAAAAAAAAGAAGTTTTCGGTTGACAAATTAAATGTACTAAAAAATATAAATCAAAAGAAAATAACATGATTTGAGTGGATTAGTTTGGTGAAAAATTGCAATCCTAGAGTTCTCTTATTTTCTTTTTACCTTTTTTTTTACAATGAACGATTATTTTGGATAAAATCAGAGAGATACAATTTTAGTACTCAACAAACTATAGTAACAAATCCTCGTGGGAACGATACTCTACTTACAAATCTTTATTACTTGTGACCGTGTATACTTGCACGATTTTCTGTGTGTTGCAAAACACACAACACTCCCTATCTCTTCAAATTTTCATTCCCAAAATCTTCTTAGCACACCCAAGATTCTTCATCTCAAACTTAGAACAACTTGGTAATTGGAAACCAATCATAACTAGCTACCAATATTTCATCAACATATAACAATAAATAACAGTATTGAAGCTAGTTTTACCTCTTAAATATACACAATTGTCATGATTGTTCCATTTGAACTCGATATTTAACACAAAATCATCGAATCTCTTGTACCAACATCTTGGAGATTGCTTCAAGCCATATAAAGACTTTGTCAAGAGACACAGTATGTCACCCTTTCCATTTTCAACAAACACCTTAGGTTACTCTATGAAAATCACTTCTTTAAGGTATCAATATAAAAAAAGTAGTTTTCATATTCAATTAGTCAAGTCACATATCATTATGCACAATAATAGACAATAATAATCTAATGGAACTATATTTTACAATAGGTGAGAAATTTTTAGTAAAGTCAATACCTTCTCCTAAGGCAAGCCCCTTTGCAATAACTATAGCCTTGAAGTGGGTTAGCTCAGCATCTAGCATACCTTCCTTTAGCTTGTAGACCTATTTATTGCCGATAGCTTTTCAACCCTTTGGTTGAGGAACTAGTGTCCATGTCTTATTTTTGTATAAAGAATTCATTTCATCTTCCAAGGCTATCTACCATTTATTAGCATCTTTTCTACTCAAGGCTTATTCATAGGTCCTTAGCTCAAGTCTCAAGATCTCTAACTCCATGCTTAATGCATAGGCTATGAGGTTTAACCTCTCAAGATCTCTTGTCACATATCGAATCCAATCTCTAGCCAACAAGTAAATATTTCCTAGTCTAGGTGACTCAAGTTCAATGGTATCTTCTTCCTCCATCTCTATACCTTGATTATCATCATTAAAAGGTTCTTGTATAATAGGTTCTTCATATTGCCTATGCTCTCCCCTAGGATTATTATACACTAATGGTTCCACCTCAAAGCTAACATGTATGCATCCAAACTCTTGTGATGGGTCACTAGTTTCTTCAGAAGCTCCATCCATATACATCTCATCCTTTTTGAAAGTCACATCTCTACTAGTAATGCACATCTTTGCATCACCATACCAAAGCTTATAACCCTTTACACTACTAGGATACCCCAAAAACATACACTTCAATGTTGTAGGCTCTAACTTTCCTTACCTCACATGTACGTATGTGACACAACCAAATACACGTTAATGAACATATTTAATGGGTTCGTTAGTCTATACCTTTTTCATCATCCTAAGGTTGAGCGCCACTCTAAGACACTTATTGATAAGGTATCTTGCAGTATCAATGACTTTTCTCCAATTTTTTTTTGGGAATGTTTACATTGTAACATACATCTCACTCTCTCCTAGAGTATTATATTTATCCTCTCTGTCAAACCATTTTGTTGAGGATTTCCAAGAATGGTATGATGCCTTGTAATACCATTCTCACTATAATAGCTTGTGCAAGCCTTATTACAAAACCTCAAACCATTATTAGTTCTTAAAAATTTGACCTTCTTTATAGTTTGAGTTTCAACAAATTTCTTCCACTCCAAAAACTTCTCAAAAGTTTCATCTTTAATGTTCAACAAGTAAACCCATAATCTTCTTGAGAAATCATCAATTATAGTAAGAATGTATCTCACACCACCCATTTATGGTGTTCTCTCCCATAAATCCAAATGCACATAGTCTAATATGTCACATCCCTTCAATTTTACCGGTGTGAAGTTCACTTTCTTCATCTTGCCAAATATGCAATGATCATAAAAAGAAAGCTTATCATGCCTACCATCACTATCAATATTCCTCTTAGAAAGTTCCTCCATTCCTCTTTTACTTATACGACCCAACCTTCTATACCAAAGGTTGACATTCTCCTCTTCATGGCTTACCATGATAACATTTGTTTCTACAGTAACATTAAGGTAGTATAGATTCCTTAATATACCTTTAAAGTATACCAAATAGCACACCTTTAATTTACCATATTCTCCTTTATAGATATAATTTAGGTTGTCCAAGGTACCCAATGAGATCAAGTTCTTCTTTAATGCCAATATATGTCTTAAATTCTTCATCACAAAGTTGAACCATCATTGAGGCAAAGCCTCACAGACCGAACTATAGTCATATTACATGGATGGTTGTTTTCCATGTGAATAATACCAATATGAACTTACTTATAATTAATAAACCACTTCCTATAAGGTGTCATATGAAAGGTGCAACTCTAGTCCAAGACCCAAGCACCATCATAACTGCTTGAAGAAACTGTCAATGCCTTGGCACTATCATAACCCATCTCATCAACCACCACTTATGCATCTTAACTACTAGAATCCCCCTTGGTTTTCTTTCTTTCTCCGAACAATCCCTTTTGAAATGCCTCTTATTATTACATAGGTGGCATCTCACTTTATCTTTTGGACTATAAGATTTTGATATGTGTTTTCCTTTACCTCTATTTTGACTTCTTTCTGTACCTATTTCCTATGAATATATGGAATCATCACCACTACCATTCCTATCAATATGAAGCTTTTCAATTCTCAATTCTAGTTCTCTCATTCTCAAGTGAGAGATAACTAATTTCAAAGAGATATCATCATTTCCATATTTGAGACATGTCTTAAATTCTTTGTAGGAATATGGTAGGTTATGTAATAAAAAGTGAGCGAGATTCTCATCACTAAAACCCTCTCCAATGTTTGATAAGTCATTGGAGATCCTTCAGAACTCCCCCAAGTTAGCCTCTAAGCCCCTTGACATATCCATTCGAAACCCAAACATATTCTTTCAAATGGAACCTTTGAGACATGGTCCTTACATGTATATCTTTTCCAACTTCTTCCATAACGACTTCGTAGTCTTTACACTTTGAACCTCACGAATCATATTATCATTCAAATGTAAGAAAATAGAGGTGTAAGTCATCAACAACAATTTCTGTGTCATCCCATTTCTCTATTTTCATTCTACTCATTTTCAACAAAAAATATTTAACTCTAGATAAAACTACCAACCATAATATCAATCACCAAAAAAATCACACACACAACAATCACATAATATTCCTAAGTCAAACAAAGATTTGATACTACTTGTTATGAAAAATGTGTACCTCTAGGATATTACTATTGTCTACTAATCAAAGTAAGAATATAAATTCCCAAAGCAATAACACCTAATGAAGATTATCCAATAGAAAACATCACAGGCTATAAACACTAGAATTAAATATCAAACGTAATGAAAATAATGTAAGGAAATAATAAAGAAATAACAAACAAAGTTTGTAGTGGTTCAACCCAAACAATGTGGTGAGTCTACTCTACTTCTTTATCCCTTCCAAATGGAGATGAGTTCCACTAGATTTTTTTATGGAGAATACAATTACAAGGATATATCTTTGAAGAGAAATACACTCACTCAAGAGAAATACCATTCAAAGAGACCTTACACAAACCTCACACCCAACAATGGTGAAACCCCTAAATTCTTCTCTTTTATAGCTCTTTTTCTCTATAATAAACCTTTTTTTCTCTTCTCACTCTCTAGCATATATGAAATCACATAATGGATTCTAAGGCACACAATTAGTGCATATACATGCCAAAAGTGGGTTATTGCTATAATGCCCATCAAACCCTAGCTTCTTGTCCTAAAAATCGTGTCCTATTTTGTCATTTATTCTGTTTTTTTGTTCTAGCTCAATTGGTCGAGCCATTTCTCGATCGATCGAGCCATTAAAACTAGGAACTAGAATTTGAGCATAAACTCTTCGATCAATGCACGCTAGGTCCTCAATCGATTGAGATCGACCACATTCTCGATCGATCGACAAACTCCAAAAATCATTCTACATTCCCTTCTATGCAATGCTCCTAGTGCAACTTGTGATGCTTGATCACCCACATTGATAATCAAGCGTCTCCCATGAATTTGCATCACAATATCACATACTCTAAAGCGCAAGTTGCATAAATATAAATATAAGACTACACATGTTCAATCAAAAAATAACGGACTAAAATGCTCATTTTTGAAGAAAAAAGTTTGAATCTTTGATATTGCGCATCTTTTTTCTGGGCGTAAAAGGAAAATTTATGGGTGTTTTCCCTAAAAATAAGTTCTAATTTCATATAAGCATAAACAACAAACTTTAGAAG
Source organism: Hippophae rhamnoides (assembly GCA_033030585.1). Taxonomy (NCBI): domain Eukaryota; kingdom Viridiplantae; phylum Streptophyta; class Magnoliopsida; order Rosales; family Elaeagnaceae; genus Hippophae; species Hippophae rhamnoides. Next base: position 4,758,304 of record CM065431.1, read on the forward strand.
GAACCACAAAAAAAGGAAAAAACACTCAACTAAACTAAATAGGGATGTTTGTCTATTATGTATGCAAATTAAGAAATACAATAAACTAAACTCTATATATGTATAGAATTCTATACTAGTTGTTTCTATTATTTGCATTAAATATCAATAAGCTGTCCATGTCAATGAACACTTAATTCTCAATTCCAATACAATGCATCCACTAGATCAGCTAGGTTTACCCAATGATATGAAAACCAAAGTTAAACCTTTCTACCACCAAAGCGTCTCTGTCTTTGTTGAAATGAAGTTAAAGCTTCAATAAAACCACCTTCACCAAAATCAGGCCAGAGTTGAGGTGCAAAGAAAAGTTCAGTATAAGCCAATTGCCACAACAAAAAGTTACTGACTCTAAGTTCACCACTTGTTCTTATCATCAAATCAGGGTATGGAAATTCAGTACAGTTAGTTTCTAATTCTTGTTCGATTATTTTTTCATTTATATCATCTAATTCAATTATACCATCTTTTACTTTTTCTGCTATACTTTTACAGGCTTGAATTAGATCATATTTTCCACTATAGCTTACTGCTACTATAAGTTGGAGTTTTGAATGCTCTTTGGTTTTCTCCTCTGCATCTCTTATAAGATTCTGTAAAGACTCTTGTAGCTTTGATGAATCACCTATAACGGATATCCTAATGCCTTCCCTGTCATAATATCATCGACACTTTTAGTGTGTGTTCAAGCTCATTCCGAACAAGTTACTATTGACTGTCACTCTATAATGCCATATCAATCCTTCATCAACCAATCACAATAATGTATATATAGGTGGCAATGAAGATGGTAATGTGGATCAAGAATCAATTAAAGTCGAGCATGTGCAAGAATGTGAGCATGGAAATATGCAGATAGTGGAGCATACATATATGTCATAGTTCTTAAGAGCTGTAAAATTTTGTTAGTTTATTGGCTAAACATGTGAATGATAGCTAATGTAATTGCGATATATAGCCATAAAAGGTCATAGATGCAGCATGAAGTTTTTATGCTGTATTCCCATTTCAAATTAAATGTTTTTCACTCTTAAAGCACTTTGCAACATCTCTCTCTTTTCCCTTTTTCTCTTCTTCTTTTTTGTGTAATTTTTCGTGGTATCAGAACCTGCTAGTTGTTAGAAAATTATCAATTAAAAACTGCTAGAAACGGCTATTTTTCGGGTTTTTTTTTCATTTTTAATTTCCGTTTTTATCAATTCATTTTCAGTTTCCGTTTCTATCTCTTCAGTTTCAATTTCTGTATTTAATTTCTGTTTTTATCTGTTTAATGACTTCAGTTTTGTATTTAATTCTTTTCCTATATAAAGAAAGAAATAGAAAAATAAAGGAATGAAGAAGAAAATAGGAAAAAAAAAACGAAAACAGAGAAAGCTGAGAAGAAGAGAAAATGAAAAAAAAGACAAAAAAAGAAAGGGAAGAGAAGACAAAAAAAGATAGAATGGAAAGACAAAAAAATATCTATATAGAGTTTTGTTCCTTGATAGAATTTGTATACTTGAATTTCGTGAAATAATAAACTCTTATATAAGTTTATTATTATTCAATGTTTGTATTCTATGATATAAGTTTTTATCATTCTTTAACATACACGTTGAATGAAAAAATTATTTTAAGGATGCGATATAATACACAGATCTCAATTTTTTACTCTATTTAAATTTTATATTTATTTATTTTTAAATTTTAATAAAATAATTTTATTCTTAAAATTTTTCGATGTATTATTTACTACCATTATAAGATAATTTTTTTCCTTATTTTTTGGACAAATAAATAAAAAAATTAAGAAATATTTTAGGACAAACAAATTATTTATAATTTGTTATATTTATCTGTTATGCTATATATTCTATTATAATTATCGTTCAATTTTACATCTTTTTATTAATTCCTTTCATCATTTATTAATATTGTTTTTATTACTTCATAATTTATCAATGTTTCTCTCTGTCATTTATTGTTTCTTAATTTTCTTTACTTTATATTTGTATTTCATTTTTATTATATATATATTTTTATAATTTTATAAATAAATAATTTTTTTATTTTTAAAATTATTTAATCGTTATAACTAATGAAATTACAAATATGAATGTAAATTAACATATTTCTATCATTTATTTATTGAATATATTTTTTGATAGTCTAAAACTTTATTTTATGATTTTTCAAACTTGGGTTTATATTTGTGTATTTAAATGAAAAAGTACATTATAGAATCAAAAATGATCACTCTAATGTTCCAAACTGAAAACACTACTACGAATGCTACTGATCCTAATGTTAGTGGTTCTATTGTGAACCAAATGATGAGGCTTTCTGTGGCTTATGGGATAACCCCAATGTTATTTGTTTTCGTTCCTATGGATCATGATGTGGCAGAGAAATCGAAGAAGTTTAATGGTTTGAACTTCAAGAAGGGAGTAAGATGATGTTCTATCTCATTACCTTGAATTTGGCAAGGTTTTTGACCGAAGAAGCTTCTGATCAATCTAATAGTGAACAAGATTTTCAGTCTACTAGTGATATTGAAGCATGGAAGCATTATGACTATTTATGTCAGAACTATGTTCTAAATAATCTAACTGATTCCTTGTACAATGAGGAAAAGACGACTAAAGACTTGTGGGAATCATTGGATCGAAAGTATAAAATTGAAAATATCAATGCCAAGATATTTTTGGTTGGTCGGTTTCTCAATTATAAGATGATAGGCTCTCTAAATCTGTATGTAGCCAAGTATGTGAAATCCAAGATATCTTAACAAATATGTATGGTGAAGGGATGATACTTAGTGAAACCTTCAAAGTTGCAACTATTATTGAAAAGTTGCCCTTTTCATGGATAGGATTCAAGTCCTACCTTAAGCACAAGTAAATGAGAGTGTCTTTGAAAGACTTGCTGATAATATTGAAAGTGGAAGAAGACAACAAGACTCTCTTTAAAAAAGGTTATATCTCATTATCACCCAAGGCTAATATGATGGAACATAGTCAAAGTTCCAAGCACAGTAAGAAAAAGGGAAAAGAAAAGCCAGATAAATGCTCTAAATTGGGACCTAGAGAAGTAGCTTTTAAGAAGTCAAGCTTTAGATGGATTTGATTTAACTGTCAGAGGACAAGGCATAAATCCCCATACTATAAGTTTCCAAAAAGAAACAAAAACCGTAAGGCAAACATAGTTGATGACATCACTCATGATATCTCCGATATTGACTTGTGTGCTGTCATTTCTGAGGTGAAGTTGGTGGGATTAAACCTAAATGAGTAGTGGATTGATAATGGGGTAACAAGGCATGTATGCTCATATAAGGATATATTCACTACTTTTGAACGAGTAAAATATGGATAGAAGCTCTTTATGGGAAATTCTACCACATCAATTATTCAAAGGCAAGGCCATGTCAAACTAAAGATGACCTTTGGGAAGAAGCTTGCATTAAAAAATGAACTATATATGCCAGACATTCGTAAGAATCTTGTTTTTGGGTCATTTCTAAACAAGCATGACTTTCGGGTAGTGTTTGAATATGATAAAGTTGTTGTGACCAAAAATGAGATGTTTGTAGGAAAGGGGTATATATTTGATGAGCTATTTAAGCTCAATGTAATGACTGTAAAAACTAAGAATATTAATAAGATTAATTCTTCTACTTATTTTCTTGCGTCTTCCAACTTATGACATGGTAGACTAGGTCATATTAATGATGATTCATTACGTAAACTAATTAATATGGAACATATACTCGTATTCCAAATAGATTCAAAACATAAGTGTGAGATTTGTGTTGAGGCAAAAATGACTAGGTCATTGTTTCATTCAATTGAAAGGAACATTGAACCCTTTGACTTAATCCTTAGTGATCTATGTAATTTGAAATTTCTTCAAACAAGGAGTGTCAATAAGTATTTTATTACTTTTGTTAATGATAGCACGAAATATTACTATGTGTATTTTCTTAAAATCAAAGATAAAGCCATAGAGAAATTTATTCTTTATAAAATAACAGTTGAGAATCAACTCAACAAGAAGATCAAGGTACTACGTAATGATTATGGTGGTGAATATGAAGTACAGTTTGGTGAATTTTGTGCACAACACGGGGTTATCCATGAAACCACAATGCCTTATTCACCTTAGCAAAATAAAATTGTTGAATGTAAGAATCATACCTTGAAAGAAATGATGAATGTAATGCTATTAAGTTCTTGGTTGCCACATAATTTGTAGGGAAAAGCTATTTTGTCAACTAACTACCTTTTAAATAAGGTATCCCGAAAAAAAAAACATAAGACACAGTATGAATTATTTAAAGGAAGGGTATCCTCCTATAAATATTTACGAGTAGGGATGTCTTGTTAAAGTAGTCGTACCTATACCTAAGAAGGTTAAGATGGGTCCAAAAAAGATATGTTGTATTTTCATTGGATATGAACATAATAGTAGTGCTTATTGGTTTCTTGTGCATGAGTCAAAGATCTCAAACATACATAAGAACACGATAATAGAATCAAGGAATGCATCGTTTTATAAACATGTATTTCCATGTAAATATCAAGAAGAATAAAGTTCATCTAAATGAAAGTATGAGACAATGAATAAAGATAGTCAAATCGAAGAATCTGAACAAGAGATTGAGGATAAAGTTAAGGTTAATCTCAAACATAGCAAGAGGACTAGGATAGAAACATCATATAGTTCATATTTTTTTACTTACTTACTAGAAAGTGAACCTCAAACCTATGAAGAAGCTGTGAATTCTTTTGAAGAACCTCAATGGAAAGAAGTCATTAATAGTGAAATTGAGTCCATTATGCAAAATCACACTAGGAACTAGTTGATTTACCTTAAAGTAGTAAAACACTAGGGTCCAAGTGGATTTTCACAAGAAAACATAAATTAGATGGATCAATTGATAAGTACAACACCATGCTTGTAATTAAGGGATACAAACAACGACAAGACCTTAATTACTTTGATACTTTTTCTCCTATTAAGAGAATAACATTCATAAGGATGATAATTGCTATCACCGCTCTATGAAATCTTGAAATATGTCAATTGGATGTAAATATAGCCTTTTTAAATAGAGAGTTAGATGAATAAATCTACATGGATCAACCTAAGGGTTTTTCATACCTATAGAAACAAGGAAAGGTTTGTAAATTGGTGAAGTCTTTTTATGGCTTGAAACAAGCACCAAAATAGTGGCATAAAAAGTTTGATAGTGTTATGAGGACAAATGGCTTTAAAATCAACGAATATGAGAAATGTGTATATGTCAAGGACAAAGAATATAGTTATGTTATCTTATATCTTTACATTGATGACATGTTAATTATAGGTAGTAATGATCAAATAATCAAATATACTAAGACAACATTGAATTCAAGATTTAATATGAAAGACATAGAGTCTGCTGATGTAATTATGATAGTTAAGATATTAAAGATATCAAGCAATATCATTCTAAGTTAGTGTCATTATATTGACAAAATACTTGAGAAATTCAATAAAGGGTGATTCTAAACTTGTGAGAATACTAGTAGATGTAAATCTACAACTATCTAAGAATAAAAGTGAAAGTGCGTCTCAACCAAAATATTTTAGAGTGATAGGAAGTCTTATATACTTGTTAAGTTATATGAGACCAGACATAGTTTACGATATATTCAAATTAAGTAGGTATACTAGTAATCTAGGATCTGATCACTAGAAGATATTACAAGACTACTTAGATACTTAAGATATACACGTAGTTATGGATTGCATTACACAAGCTATCCAGCTATATTAGAAGGATATAGTTATGTAAATTTGACATCTAACATGAAAGACTCAAATTCTATCATTAGATATGCATTTATATAGGGTGGTGCAACTGTTTCATGGAAGTCCTTAGAACATATTTGCATTTCTAGATCCATGATGAAATTTGAGTTCATCGCTTTGGATAAATGTGGAGAATAAGTCAAATGGTTACGCAATTTTTAGAAGATATTCTCAGGTGGATGAAGCATATACCTGTAATATGCATCCATTATGTTAGCCAATATTCTATTGGTAGGGCATAGAGAAAATATGTATAATGGTAAGTCTTGATGTATACGTCACAGACATAATACCATTAGACAACTACTCTCAACTGGGGTTATCTCTATTGACTATGTGAAGTCACATGATAAGATAGTAGATCCCTTAACTAAAGGGTTATGTTGAGAGTTAGTTTATAAGTCATCGAGAGGAATGAGACTGAAGCCTATGCATGAATAAGGATTTACAGAGGAAACCCAACTTATTTGACTAGAGATCCCAAGATTTAGGTTGAAAAAGACAACCTAATTATAAAGACTTAGTGAGATCACCATGGGGGATTTACTCTCAAGTAAATTCTATAATGAAAACGTTGATACTCGTAAGATATAGGATAAGTTAAGGAATTTAATGATTCTTATGAAGAGAATACCGATCGTAGTATATGGGTTACTTTTTGCATATTACTTTTAAAGATAAGAGATCACCTATGTGAGGGAGGAGTAGGGCTGCTTCAAAAGAAAATTATATGGGGCTTAATTCTTTAAAGACTCTTATAGAACTAGGTGTATGTTTATGGCCAAAACGAACATAATATTGAGAATTGAATTGTGTTAGGAAAGACTCTTATATGAAGTATGTCATCGCTTACATAAATGGAAAAACATTTCAAGGACACCAAGTCTATTGGTAAGTCAGTAGGATAAATATACTTTCACAAAGGAGGGTTCAATAGGTAACACCTATCTATCCTATGCAAGTTTCGATCCGTTGAACTTTATTTTTGTGTCAAAATTTGATTTAAAATCTGTCAATTTTTATTCATATGGGAATTACTAGAAAATTATGAATTAAAAACTGTTAGAAACATCTATTTTTCAATTATTTTTATTTTCAATTTCTGTTTCATCTCTTCATTTTTAGTTTTTGTTTTTTCTCTTAATTTTCGGTTTCAATTTCTGCATTTAATTTTCGTTTCTATCTGTTTAATGACTTCAGTTTTTGTATTTAATTATTTTGTTATATAAACAAAGAAATAGAGAAACATAAGGACAAAGAAGAAAACAAACAAAAAAAAAAGAGGAAAAAGGAAGAAAGAGAAAAAAAAGAAAGAAAGGAAATAGAAGAAGAAAGAAAAGGAAAAAGAAAAAGAAAAAAAGAAAAAAAGAAAAGGTAAAAGAAAAAGAAAAAAAAGAAAAAAAATTAATTTTTTCTATCTAGAATTAGTTTCATCCAATAGAATTAAGAAACTTGAAAGTTCATGGAATAATAGACTGTAATATAAGTTTATTATTATTTAATCGTTGTATCCCGAGAGATAAGTTTATATCATTATTAACACTTATGTTAAGCAAAAAAATTATTTTAAAGACACTATATGATACACAAGTCTCGATTTTTTACTCTATTTAAATTTTATATTAAGTAAATTTTGTGTTTATAATTTATACATATATTTATATTTGTGTATTTTTTTAATTTTAATAAAATAATTTTATTCTTAAATTTATTCGTCTATGTATTATTTCCTACACTAGTTCCTTGAGCTTATAATCCATAGAAGAAACATAGAAGAAACACCACCTGTACCAAACATACTTAACACATCCTTGAATCATATTGATAGAAAGATTTTTATTTTTCAAAATATCTTGGTCTTTATTAAACTAGATAACAATAACTATATAATTTCAAAACATTAAATATTGTTGACACTTAAAAGCCTTAAACTAGAAGAATTTGTGTTGCTTGATTTACTCTTTCACAGCTTATCAATGGAAAAACAAATCCATTCTACAAAGCATGGAAAAAGTAAGATGAAAAGTTTGATTGTTGGCTCATGTCATGCTTGACAAACAAAATATTAAAGGAAGTCTTCAGGTTTGATACATCAATAGATGCATGAACAAGGCTTGAGAAATCATTTATTTCAAACTCAAGGGCAAGGAAAAGCTACAAAACTTGAAGCAAGGAAAACTACTACTATTTGAGTATATGTTCAAATCATAGAAAAACAAAAGTTAATGACAATGCTAGGTGGGATGAGACCTACGTATGATGTTTTCTCAACTTTGACAAAAAGAACGTTGAATGAAACAATAACTTTAGATGTTGCCAAGGCCTTACTCTTTAATCATGAGGGTAAGCTTGCAAGAAGAAAAACAATTAAGATTTTACCCCTACCAACAACCAATATGATTCAGGGGACATAAGATGTAAAATTGTCTAATTTGGACTCTAAGTTGAGTCATAATAGTAACAATTTACAAGAAGTTAATCATATGAATCAGTTTGTATGAACTAAATTGGTAAGGCACCTATGATAGCAATGCTTATTACGGAGGAAATCAACTCTTAAGTGACCAAGGGTACTGTTAGAATGCCTTCAAGCTTTGAGGTCATAGCTACGGTAAAGGAAGAAAAAGGCCTAAAATTTAAGCTATTTAATGTAATTCTTCTTATTAAAAACAAATGTCATATTAGTAATAATAATATTTATGAAAATAATTCATTGTATTCTTATAATTATTTAACTATTAATATGAAATAAAATATAAAACATTTCAATCCTAAAATGAATCATCATTTCTTTCATACCTCTTAAGAATAAGTTGAAATATTTTATTTTTTTCATACATTTATATAATTATTTTTTTATGATTTTATCTCATTTAAAAATATAAAAAATTAATTTTAATTTTTTTCATTTATAATTTTATAAATTTTATTTTAATATTTATCATTATTTTTATTATAAAATAATATTTAAATAAAGATAATAACGACAATAGTTTTTTCATTGAATTTTATTATTATTAGTATTTTCATTACATTTTTCGTTTTATAATCCGAACGCCACCAAACTATTTTACTTTAGAGACTATTCTTATCAGAATTACATCTTAGCAATGAAACATCTCCCGTGTGAATTGTTTTTTTTTTTTTTACAAGCCATCTTTTGTATATGGAAACGATACGTAACTATTTACATGACTTTAATTAAAAATATGTTTTAATCATTTTTTTTTAATTTGTGCACTTAACTTTTGTAACTTCTATAAATAATGTATCTTGAGATTTTTTTTTCTTTCTATTTTTGGACATGGAGGGTATGGATACCACCTTATGGAATCTAATTAAATATATTTTAAAAAAATATCAATTATGAAAAAATTTATAATAATAAAAATAAAATTGTGATATCATTAAATAATTTCTAGTTGAATGATATTTATTAATGAATAAATCTAAATAATCATAATTTAACTTAAAATAAATAAGATTAGATTAAATGGTATTTGTAATAAAATAATATTTTATATTTTTTTAATAATAAAAATATAAAAAATATTATTTTTATAGTTAAAAAATTTAAGATTATTATTTTAAAAAATTTATGTATATTCAGATTTTAGCGTATTGGATTAAATTACAATCTGTGTGGCGTATTGCAAGAAAAATGCATGAGGGAGAATGTAGACCACACAATTTTTGGTGATTGAAAAGTAAAAGCTAATCCAAACCAAAGTGGGCCTTGTTCATATGTACTACTTGGGCCAACCTTAAAAATTTCGGATATTAAATAGGACTCGTGGGCTAGATTTTGATATGATCATAGACCAATTACCAGATATTAAAGACTGTTTCTTAAATTTAAATTACGATATTATTATATATTAAAAAATAAATTATATTATTTTAAATAATTATTATTTATTATATAAATTGTAATAAAAAATTATTTAAAAAAAAAAAACATATAAGTAGCGTAGAGTCAAGTCCACATTGCTACCTGGCAAAATTTTCCAACTCGGACTGTATCACCCTCTCGAACAAACTCATAAGAAATTCAACCTCCACCTGCAAAATATAACTAATTAATTAAGTATTTATATAAAACTAATTAATTAAAGAAAAGTGAGACTATCCTTCACAGTTCGAAAAAAAAAAGTTTAATTTTAAAAGGAAAATAATAATACATGTATTTATAAAAGTGGAAGTATGTAAGAAAGTATGTAAGAGAGTGTAAACAATCATCAAAGTTAATTACAACTACGAAAATAGCTTGAATTAATGGCATGAAGTATATTTTTATTTGAGATGGATATAATTTCAATTATTTAATTAAATTTATTTTTAATTATTTATTAAAAAATATTGATTTATTTATATTATAATAGTAAATTATGTTACGTAAATAAATCTAAAATATTTAAAATTTGAATCTCAATTATAAATGTGTAATTAATATAATTATTTAAAAAATAATAAAAATATTAAACATATCTTACACATATTTATTCTTATAATAATACTATTATTAAATAAAGTTATTATTAATAAAAATTAATATTTTCACCGTATTACCGGTTACTATAATATGTTCTAGGAAATTACCGAATAAATGGTAAGTCCGAGGAATTTTTCTAACCATATATATATTTTTATACTATATATATAATTAAATCATAATTAAAATGAATTTGAATAAAAGTGTCTTTATAGTTTATAATAATAACATATTTTATTTAAAATTTGATAAATATTTTATATTATATATAAAATTCTAAATTATACTTAAAATATTTTTTTTATTTATAAAATTGACTTTATGATTTAAAATAAAGACATATTTTTATTTTATATTGTATTTTGAATTTGAATAGTATTTACTATACTTGGTATATTAAATAAAAAAATTATATAATGTTAAGAAATTTATTTTCATATTCCATATATTTAAGCAATCATATCTCATCTTTTTTAATAAACTTATTTGAATTATTTTTTAAAATACAAGAGTTTAATTAACTATATTTATTATATATATATATATTATTTAATTCAAAAAATTTTGATTAATTTTTTTATTATTGTGTCACATAAATTCTACTTTTTATTTTTATATGAATTAGGATTTACATAATTTTACTTTTAATATTCCTTTAAAAAATAAATTTTTATACTATAAAAAATATATATACATCACATTTTTAACGTACAAACATACATATTTTATGTTATATATATATATATTTGTAAATTGCTAAGAAGGAAATTAAAAATAAAAATTTGTCTAATAAAAAATGTTATACTATATAATTAAATTTTAAAGAAAAGTTTAAATATAAAATACCTTGGGGCGAATCCAATTATCATAAGAAAAAGCAAAAACAGAGAGAACTTTGATTCCCCATTTCCAACAAAGCTCAATAACTTTTCTAAGTGACTGAACACCTGCTTCATGTCCAACTCCGGGAGGCAAACCTCTCTTCTTGGCCCACCTTCCGTTACCGTCCATTATAACAGCGACGTGCTTCGGCATCAACTCCAGTTGAAGACCCTCCGGCAACGGCTCACCGTTTAAGTCCCTGTCTTCCTCTTTCAAAGCCAAATCTTTAGCTGTTGCTTGTGGCTTGAGTAGTTTGGGAACAGGAGCAGGAAGTGAATGGAAGAGGTGTGTTTGGTTCCTTGGACTCGGAAACTGTGAAGGTCTTTGTTTAAGTGGATTGAGAACATTCTCGATCGGAATAGGGAATCGCAGGGATAGCATTGTCCCGATTACGTAGTTTATTTATTATTGAACAGCTGATTTTTGTTTTCTTCTTCTTATTCTTTTGCTTGGTTTTGATGTTGGTTTGGAGGGACTTACTTCCACGTTCGAAAATATAAGAGGGATGGATATATATAGATGTATGCACTCTCTCTCTCTCTCTACAACATTTATAATCTTTCCTTTATTATTATTTTTTACAAATAAAATTAAATTTGATATAAAAGATCAAAATATACTATATCTATTAAAACTAACATGTAATATTGTTATTTTAGCGTACAGATTTATTTTACTTGAAATTATTTGAAATATTAATTAAATTAACTATAAAAAATAAACATATATATTTGTCTAATTCTAACATATATCTCTATAATTTCAATAAATTAATACAAATTTGACTTTCTAAAAAAACATAGGTTAAATAGATTTCAAGTTATTTCAATATTGTTCTATTTTATGTAAAATTGTTTTAATTTTTTTCTCTATACAAAATATCTATACTTGTAAGTTTTTTTTATTAAGTTATATTACATCAATTTATTACATTAATTATTAAATTAATTATAATAAACTAACGTGATAAAATTTAATTAATGTGAATTAGTTAACGTTCGTGTAAACGAAATAAAAGTTTGAGTATCTTTATAAAAAAATTCAAATATCTTTATATAATGTATCAAAACTTGAATAACTCTAAAAACATATATTTATTATCTTTATGTTGTTATAAAAGTATCATTTTATTATTCGAAAGAAAACCTATAATTTTAATCTCAAATATTTTAGTAAGATGCGTAATCTTAAAGTTATTTTTTACTAATTTTAATTTTAAAATTAAATTAATCATCAAAATATGATTTCTTATAAATTATAATAATTGATTAATTAAATAAATTACTCAAAACAATCAATAATATCTATGATTAAGAAAATAATTAATTTCTTATAGTGGACAATTAATATCTATTATCGTAAAAGATAGCTATCAAATTTAAAAAGAAAAGCCCGGAAGGCTCTCTTAAATTCTAATTTATGTTATGCTTTCTTTTAAACTGTTTTAAAATTATATATTTTTTTAATTGGTTATTTTAATAATATCCATTATTAAAAAAATAATTAATTTCTTTTGGTGAATAATTACGATGATAAAAAATATTTAGCAAATTCAAAAGGAAAACCTAAAAAGCTCTCTTAAGTACGTATACTATTATGCTAAGTTTTCTTTAAATGGTTATGAAATTATTTTGTTTTCCACAACTTATAATATCAATTAATTATAATTAAAATTGTGTTTCTTTGTAACTAATGTAGTGGGGTAGAGAAATATTTGTTTCAAATCTATGAGTCTTAAAGAGATTATATCAAAATACACTTGTAAGACATGCTATTTTTTATTTTTTATTTTTATTTTTAAATAAATAACACAAACACACACCTACATAAATTTATATTGGATGGGTTTTGAACCAGTGAATTCAATAATTACTTAAAGCATATATTATTACATAATAAAATTATTATTATTTTTCTTTTTCTAAATAAAGTGTACAATAATTGTCCATCTTATGCAGGTATATATATTTTTTGTAAAATTTAAAACAACTAATATTTGAAATGACGTTAAATGCACTATTTTTTATAATTTTTTTTAATTAATTATTGAAATTAATACCTTACACTCCTTCGACACTCAAATTAAATAACATGTTATTGGACTATGCATACCTACGCCATCATTTTTTTTAAAGTTAAAAAGAATAATTTGAATACATTTTTAAAATTGAGAACTAAGGAGCACCAATAACAAAATAAAAAACGATCAAATTTGTACCAAACCCTCGTTTTTCAAGAGTTTTCAATGTCATTTTGGAGCACAAATAATAATGAATAAATAAAAAGAAAATGGGTGATAAAACTTATTTCCGAGTATAATTATACTGTCAAATTAAATTCTACCATATCATATGCCATCTATTATAAATTTATGATATTTAAAATTTTCCTTATACAATCTTACAAAGTGTACTAGAAGTGATTAATTAAAAAAAATTAATACTACATTAAGGAAGAATGCTATGATCTCATATATTTTGTATTAATTTTTGTACTTATATTATATATTATGTACCATGAGATAAAAATTATCTAAAAAAAAATAAATTATTTCTTTAATTTTGAAAATAATTTTAATCGTCCTTGCAAAATTATGTGTTATTATGCTTTCTTCTTTAGAAAATATACAAATAAGAGTGATAATTTGTATTATAATTCGATTATTTAAATTAAATTTAAATCAAAAAAATTGAATCGAATTAAATTCAGGTCAAATATGTATCGACTCAAATAGTTCAAAAAATTTAAGTTATGTTTGAAACAACTCGTCGACCCAAAATCGTATTAAAATATTATGATTAATTAATACATATTTAAAATATTTGAAATGTGATATAGATTATTTTGAATATTAATATTTGATGATGATGCAATAGAATGTTATTAATAAGTGTTTTTGTGATTGACTACTTGTTATAATATTATTTTCTTTATTTTTATTGTTTCATATCATGATATTTATACTAATGAACTTTAATATCATTAAAAATATTATTTGATTTATAAAAAAAAGAGTATAGCTAACTAAAAAAACTTTTCATACTAGTTTGAACCAATTTGTGCAAGCTTTTATATTTAAATTTAAATTCACTTTTATTAAGACAAATTAAATTAAATTAAATATAAAATTTTACAAATTTAAATTACTCATGTTAATTCAGAATTATCATCCCTATTTAATACAAATAAAAACCGGATACTTAGAATATACGGAACCTGTGATTTAAAATAAAACAAAGAATATTGGTTTTTTTGGTTGAGGATAACGTTTATGTGAATTTTGATTTTTTATGGAGAGAATTTAATTGCAAAGAATTTGTATTTTCTAAGAAAAATATAATTTTGTATTATACTTTGTAGGGTCATAATCAGATGCTTAAAAGATATATTTAGACAAAGGAAATAGCCAAATTGACACATCAAATACAATTTTGGCATTTTCTATAATAATTAATAGCAACCAAGCAGATTTCGAGAGGAGATAATATTTCAGTAAGAGGCTTAACATATGCCTGATTCCTCTGGAATAACATTGCTATCTTTCCAATTGCTGGCTGACTAGTCATTTGTCACCTTTTTTGCTTTTGACAGCAAAATATAAACAATACTATATATATATATATATATCATAAACAAATAATAATACTGATATTTGGAGATAAAATATAATTATTAATTAAATTTTAAAAAATTATATATAATTATCAGATATATAATATATAAATTACATTGAGTAATTCATACTATCAGACAATTTTTAGACAATTTTTATTATAAATATATTATAGTCATAATTAAAATAATATTTTTTTATTAAATATAATTATAACGTATTTATTAATAAAACTTTACAATATTATTTAAAAAAATTCACAAATTTAAAATATATATAATTTTTCGATTAGTTGTTTGAGTCTAATTCAACGAAGGTAAACTTAAATGCAGTAATTTGTAAACAATTGCATTAGGAATTGTTATAAGTGGGCTGCTGTTTTTATAACAGAGAAATTATTTATTATTTTTAAAAATATTTTTTTAAATTAATAAAATTTAATATTAGTATAATTTTTTTAAAAAAATAAATATTTAATTAAAAGGAAAGAAAAAATAATTAAATTGATAAAAATTATCCTTCAAAAATAATGAATAATATTTTATTAACTCAATATATAAATGTGTTATTTTCGAATTTTATTTTACATTTTTCACATTTTTTATTTATTCTTAAATTTAAAAAATTTAAAAAAAATTATTTTATGTTTATTATATTTATTCTATAGCAATTAAAATTTATTAAGATATTTTTGATAATTTATAAAACTAATAATAAATATATTATAAAAATAACAAAATAAAATAAATAATAACTCCACAAATCCATATTCTTTCAATATAAATTATTATTATTATAAAAATATTTTATTAATAATATTACATATATTAATATTAAAAATAATTAGATATTTTATATATTTATTTATAGTGTATAATAAAAAAATTATTATAATATTACCATTACTTTATATTAATCCCTCTCGTTTTCTCCGCTGGCTCTGATAAAATAATAACTAAATAAAAATAACCTTTTTATAAACATCAAAAATAAAAAGCCAAGAAATGAGTAATATTGTGTTAATAACTGTTATTTGTAATAAATTATTATATACATTACTTATAAATTAAATATAATAATAATAATAAAAAGATAAACTAGTTATAAGGTCACATCCTAATAGATTTTAGGGCCTGAGAGATAATGTATGCATTTGCTCAACTATGTTAATAGATCCAGACATTTACATAAGGAAACAAAAAAAAAAAAGAAGGGAAAACTATTGGTGCACGACTCTGGGATCATTATTTGCATCACTAATGCATATGGACCTTTGATTTTATTAATTATTTTAATTTTAGTAGATAAATTAAGAAATATTATTTACACATTATTCACCGAGCTATATGCAAAAATTATCTGACGAATCTAAACTAATTAAATACACTTAATCTAATCTAATTTAGTATATTTTAAAAGATTATTAATTTGATTTATTTCTTACTTTTAAGAAATCTGATCAAATAAAGGTTAGTTTGATCTTTTAACTAAAAAACTTTGAGTAGAATCAACATCGGGTTAACAACATTGATCCTATAAATATTTTGGTTTTATATTTATAAAAATTTTATAAGTGTACGAAACATTTTATAAAAAATGATAAGTATATTCTTAATATCTATTTAAGGTCAACATCGGGTTAATAATACGGATCCTATAAATATTTTGGTTTTATATTTGTAAAATTTTTATAAGTATACGAATCATTTTATAAAAAATGATAAGTATATTCTCAATGTGTATTTAAGGAATGAATATATGTGGTTTTTAATTTATTATTTAAACTTTTAAAAATTAAATTAAATCATAAACATTTTTCACAGTATTTTGGATTTTGTGTTTACTAATCTAATAATATAAAAATAAACATATATATGAATTCAATAAATATTTATGCAGAAATTTTATCATTTGTAACGATAGAATATTTATAGATATAATAATTAAATTAATTATGTTTGTTCATATTATTTATTTTATTAAAGATATAAATTGATATTTATTGATTCTTTCTATTTATATGAATATCACATTTGATGATGTTAGATATTCTTTGTTAATTAAGTAAATCAATTAATACATATGCTTAGGATCGTTAATTAATTTGGTAAATTAAATTAATTTTGTTTTCTAAGAGATTGAAAATAAATTATTTAAATGTCATATTTAGTGTGATTAGATATTTTTAAACTTTATTCAAAATGTCCAAATTAAATCTAATAATATAATTATCCGAGTATTAACTTTCAAGTTTTAAAACCATTACTAAAAATATATTGTTAATAAATTTTTGAATAATAGTTCTTATAAAAAAATTAAAATAGAGTTTTACTCTAACTACCGGACGATTGTACTAACAAATAAAAGAGCACTACTCTAAACCAGATCGGATAATTAAACATTAAAATCTAATTTTTAGATTTAAGTTTGTAATGAAAAATAATATATTTCTCTTTAATATTCTTAATATAAAATCTTGAATAAAAACAAAATCAATTTATTTTATAGAAATGTTTTACCTATTTAATATTTCGCAAACATAATAACGTTATTATTATATCATATTTATAAACAGTCACTCATGTTAAATTTAATCACATGTTAAATTTAATCACAGACAAATTAAATATAACATATAGGAATAAAACATAAAAAAATTACTATAAAGAATCCATTAAAATTATATCTTAAAAGAATCCTTACAGTATTTTGATGTTATACTAGAAAACCTCCAAATAGATTTACATTTTTATTTATTAAATTAAAAGCTAAAAATCTACAAGAGCATAGCAAGTTTTGCTTAAAAAGAGAAGAACTTTAAAACTAAAAAAAATTAAGAAAGTTTTCTATAGAGAGAAAGCTAAAGAAAGAGAAAGGGGTTATTTATAGGTGAGTAAAATGGTAGAAAAGTGAAAAACAATGGAAAAAATGATAAAAAAAGGCCATAGACGCGTAATGGATGGACGTTGAATGCGCAGGAATTTGGCAAGATGCTTGCTGGATTGCAGCGTGATGCAGGCGCAGATGTGAGTGAACCTCAGCGTGATATAGGCACTGCTGCGCACAAGATTGTGGCGTGAATGGGCACGACAACGCGCGTTCTTTTGACGTGATGCACGCATCTAAGGGCAATTTTGTCATTTTTCCATTTTTTTGACTTTTTTTCATTTTGTTTAAACATATTTGGGATGTATTGCCTTCAATATTATTCTTCGAGTCTTTAAATTATTTTTGAAACGAAAATACCTGAAAAACAATAAAAATACATGTGATTCCGAAAAAACAAATATATATAAAAATATGATAAAATCATATAAATATAAATCTTTTTAATCAATTAAAGTATATTAAATCATTGTAATTTTAGTGTTTTTTAATCACTCATCATAATCCTCAACCAATTTCTTACTAGTCCCTTAGCAAGAAAAGTGATAAAAACTAAACTATCCTAAATCACTTCTGTGGATTGAAGCGGTTGCATTTAGCATATGCCACAAGACTTTAAACCCCTAGCTTGCTTTAGTGGATGAGTTTAAGTCTCATGATGGTTTTCAGTAATGATACCCACAAAAATTGAACTAAATGTAAAAATTAAAAGAAATAACAAATAAAAAAAATAGCAATTCAAAAACTAAAATTACAACAAAATCAAAAATTAACTTAAGAATAAAATAAAACAAACAAAAATGAAGCAGAACAAAAATGCCTTATACTTTTTAATCTCCTTTAATATTATAATTAAATATCTAAATCATAAGTTATTTTCATCTTCTTAAACAATCATGATTTATTATAATAATTAGTTGAAAATCATTTTCATATTTCATATAAAAAGTGTATTAATTTTAATTTTACCCAAATTCAGCTTCAAGAATTCAAATTCGTTTCAACTCTATTCATTACAAGTCAATACTCTCAAAAATACTGAATCCTATGGGTTCAAATACTCATACTAATTTATATGCGAAAGAGTTGATGCATAAAAATTAAGTAATATGTTCGCATATGTATAAAGAAGAAAGGTTTAAAGTGTTATTTTAATGTTGATCTCATTAAAGGAATCGAATGTATAAATTATAAAGATATCATATATAAAAATTATTTTCATGCATCAATCAAACTCATTAAGCAAAAATTTCAAGATATATGCCTTTACAAATGTAGGAAAAATAAATGTAATGACTTCTAGGGATTTACTTCCTATAACTTTCTTTTTTAATTAATTTTTACTCGTAACTTTGTAAGCTATATGTGCCATAGTAGCTAGATTATACTATATATTCTTTATCTATCTATTTTTTTAAGATATTTTTCAATATATATTATTTATTTTTTATAATGAACCTATATACAGATGGTACATTTTGTAGGATTTTGGTGAGTGATTAATTTTGTGACTTTTTTGTTTGATTTTGGTTTAGGTAACCCCATATATATGTCTTCTTTTTTGTAAAAGTCATGCATGAATAAGATAAAGGCATATACTATCAATTTCTACTTAAATCATTTAATTTAAGCAAATGAAAATAATAAAAAAACAAAAATATATATACAATACTCTATTAAGATGAGAAAAAAATTCATACATTCAATACTAATACTTATAGAAATTATCTAAAAATTTGAAGAATTAAAAAATGTGTTTGGAGTAGAAAAAATATATTTCACTTAAAATAAAAGAAATTAGGCTCCAATTCATAACATTTTTCACAAATTGAAGCACATATTTTTTTATATCATCTACTTAACTATTATGCATGCAAATTTTGAGTAAAGTTATCATAAAGTTTCCTTCACTTAGAAACAATTTCAAGACTCTATCATCATCAATTATCATTTAAAACTTAACATTATGTAATTACTTTCATCACACATGTCAAAAAATAAAAAAAAATATCACATCATTAATTCCAAGGCTGGTTATTTATTCTAATTAATATAAATATATAATAAATAGTCAAAGAAAATAAAAACAATTATGCTTCTAAAACATATTAAACTAATGAAGCAAACAATATAATACTAATAATACACATAAAGATATGCTTACTCTCCCACACACCTAATTCTTATATTGCCTTCAATGTAAACATATGTATTAATATAATGTAAAACTAAGTAAAAAAGGGATATAAAAAAAGAAATATAGTAGGTTACTTCCCATAAAGCGCTTTGTTTTATATTCTCAGTCGAACTCAACTACAACTCAACTAAAGTGATCTCCATCTTCATCCAAGTACTTCATTGCTTTAAAGATGTTGAAGTAAATTATCTCCCCATCAAACACCAGAGTTAGCTCCCCAAAATGCACATAAATATTGGTGTGATCAGTTTTCATAAATGATCTCCCCAACAATAATATCGTGGACATGGTATAGGAATCATCATTCATGTCCAAAACATAGAAGTCTATTGGGAAAATAATCTCATCTATTTGTACTAAGACATCTTCAATAACACCCTAAGGATAGACGTTAATCCTGTCAACAAGTTTTATAATAATACCTGCATCTTTTAAATAACCTAGATTTAGTGAAACATAAATATTATAGGGCATGACATTAACATATACTCATAAATCTAGCATAGATTTTTCAAGCTTTGTACTACTTATCCTTATAGGGATGGTGAAACTACCTAGGTACATTTGGGTAAGAGCTTTTTTTATAACATTGCAAAAATATTTTGTCCCATACTTACTACTTCATTACTTTTTAGCTTGCGTCTGGTTGTGCATAATTCTTTAAGAAACTTTGCATACTTGGGCACTTGCTTGATAACATTTAATAGTGGTATGTTGACCTATACTTTTTGAAAAGTGTCCAAAATTTCTCTTTTTTGTTCTTTTTATTTGTGTTTCTAAACCTGCTAGGAAAAAGCAAAATAATGGTGCATAAGTAAAAGGGAAAGGTTTGGATATTACGTTAGGTGTCACATTAGCTTCTTATCGAATGGTCTTCTCTTCTCCAAGTACTTTATTTTGTGTAGTCTTCTCATTTGATTTGATATATTAGGGAACTTGTTTAGGCTCTTCAATCTATTTACTACCTTTTAAAGTAATGACATTGATAGTTTCCTTAGGGTTTATTATAGTTTGTGAAGGGAGCTTGTCATATGCTTGTGCGTCCAACCTTCCTATAGTTGTATCTAGTTGGCTCATCTGTATTTCTAGGTTTTGAATTGAAGCTTGGGTATTCTACTGAATTTTAGAATTGGTAGTGGCTAAAAAACTACTAATTCTTTCAAAGACTTAACTTGGGGTTATTGGGAAAATTGTGGCTTAGGTTGGTACTATTGACGTGGTGTGGGGTTAAGAAATCAAGATGGATTATTAGGAGTGATTGCTTGATTATTACTTGCATAACTAAAATTTAGATGATTCCTTTATTCAAGGTTATAAGTATTACCATATGGATCATACCTGGGCCTCTATCTCGAATAACCACTAATAGCTTTAGCATGTTCTTCTTAAAATGTGGGGCATATATCTGTAGGATATCCCATTGTAGAACATATACTATATGACTTCACCTATCCTACAACTAGTTGGAGTACCAAAATAGTCAGATTACTCAATTGTTGTTCAAGATGAGAACAAGTAATTACCTCACTTAACTTTCTTGGTGTAGTATTTCTAGTACCAAATTGTTAAGAGTTTGCAATCATAATTGCTATCAGGTTTCGTGCATATATGAGTGTTTTATTTACTAGGTCTCTACCACTTATAGCATTAATCATATTCCTTTCCATAGATGATAGTCCTTCATAAAAGTATTAGAGGAGAACTTGATCATTGATCTAATGTTGCACATAACAAGCACATAATCTTTTGAACCATTCCCAATATTCATATAATGTTTCCCCACTATATTGCCTAATTTCACCAATTTCTTTCTTATCATTGTTGTTCTTGAAATTGGGTAGTATCTTCCAAAAATTACTTTTCATTTCACTCTAAGTGGTGATCGATCTAGACAAGAGATATTATAACCATTCATTTACATTGTCTGCCAAAGAGAATGAAAATGCTCTCAATTTAATATGTTCTTTAGTAACCCTTACTGGTTTCATACTTGAACAAATCATATGAAACTCCTTAAGATGTTGTTCGAGTTTTCGCATGCCAAACCTCTAAAAGTAGGTAGTAAGAGAATTACACTATATTTAAATTCAAATGCTATATACGGGTACTAAATACATAATGGTTGTTTCAAATCAGGGGCAATTAGTTCATCTCTTCTTTTTCATATTCTAAATAAGTTGATAAAGATGACTCAATTGGTTTTCTTGATATCATGTTATAATTATGCCATTTTCTTGTGGTATTTAATTAATTCTTGAGAATCAAGAAATAATTGAGAAAATAATAAATAGTAATAACAATACAAATAATAAAAAAAATTAGAAATAAATATAAAGAAATTTATAATAATAATAATAATAATAATAAATCTATCAAAAATAAAACTAAACCTAGAATTAAAAAATAATTGTAACAATAATAATGATGAAATAAAATAATAAAAATATAAATAAAAAAATTTTAAAATAAAAATAAAAATAAAATTTATAAACTAATGAGAAAAATTATAAATTCAACCATTGTCGATATTGCATCAAAATTTTGATGGTGTTTAAATTAGACAATTAATTATTTAACCTTATTTTTTTGCTTTATAAAATTGTGTCGTTATAAATATAATTACAAGTAAGGGTCATTACTAAAAGAGAATTGAGACAATTTAATTATTAATTACTATTTTAAAATAAAACATTAAAATATCACAAATAAAACAAATTGAGAGTTTTTAAATGTTTTTGTAGAAAAATATATAATAAAAATAGCATAAAATATAAATTTTTGAATTAATAAGATAAACATGTAATTACAAGATTTTCATGCTATTAGATTACAATTAAATTTATTATCTTATGATTTATTCAGTTTTAAAATCCTATATTTATTATATAAATTACAAATCCTTTTTATGTTTCTCAATTTTAATTTTAGAAATTTAAATTCGTTTAAATTATCTACTTTTACAGGATTTTCCCTGCTATTAGATTACAATTAAATTTATTATGTTATGATTCATTTGTTTTTCAAATCTTAGATTTATTATATAATTTATAAATTCTTTTTATTTTTTTCAATTTTAGTTTTAGAAATTTAAGTTCCCTTAAAATTCTCTTCTTCTTACTTTATAATTGACTAACAGCTCATTATTAATAAACATAACCCATGAACAATATAGAATTAAGACTACTAAATTTAATTCATTTATTACATTATAATCAAAAAAATAAAAGTTGAATCAGATAAAATTAATATTATTAATAATTTCTAACATAAGTATTTAATTTCAATTATAATAAAAATTATAACTCATTACTTAAATTAAAAAAATTAACAATTTCGTACTAACTTCATAATATAATAATAAATAAAAATAAATATCAAATTAGTTGCACACCTAATTCAAGAATTAACATGCTTTGAAATTTAAACATAAAATTAAACATATCAAGAAATTAATAATTAAAACTTTATTCATATCTTAACATAATTCATATATATTCAATTATAATTTAGGATTTAAAATTACCCATAATCATAATAAACTATTTAGTTAGACATTAAATTTAATACTTATAATAAGATAATTAAATAATTTATAACATAAAGAGAAAAAAGATACAAGAATTTATTTATTTCGATGAGAAAGCGAAGTCAATACACTAATCTCTAAATTTGTTCTTGATTATTTTTTCAAATGTTCTTCAAACTATACCAAAATATTTTTTTTTGATTTTTTTATATTTTTATGAATTCCTATCATCATTTTCTTCAAAATAACATTATATGATTATTTATAGAACTTTTATTTTGGGCTTATGGCGAGATTAAGTCTGACTCATCAAATGGATGCACCAGATTGTGCCACATGTTAAGATTTTGGATCAGTTGTAAACAAGAACAATGCGACGTTGGGTTAGAGTGTTTTCGAGAAAAACGACGGGTCATTCGTTGGGAGCTAAAGAATTGAGCCAAACAACACATTATTTGGCACTGCCTGATGGAAACAATGCGAGATGGAAGCATTTGTGGTGTTTGGCACTGCCTGATGGAAACGATACGAGATGGAAGCATTTATGGCTCACGCTGGTTCAAAATAACATCGTTGTAGGTGCTGGTTTGCTAAGCACATCTATGTCATCTATATATATCCACATTGCTAAGTACAATCATATTTCATTTTAAATATATCTACCTATTAAGTAAAATTCATAAAAAATTTAAAAAATCTTAAAAATTGTAAAACAAATTCATATTTTTTCATAAAATATAAAATAAATAATTATAATACATGAAAATAATAAAATAAATATAAATACAGGGAAAAACAATTACTAAAAATATATAAAAGTTATCACATATCATTATAGATTAAGGATGGCTACATTACATATTTGTTAATTATCTTATGCTTTTGATGTTTCACGTGCCTACCAACAACATGATTTGCAAATCCACACACTAAAAAGATGGTCCTTCTATTATATGCCTTAGTTAGAACTATTGAGTTTTAACGGTATCTTTGTTGAATATGAGTTTATTATATTGTGATATATGCTATTGTTAGTCTATTTTGAACTTAGTGGTGTAGTTTTATAGATATTGTTGATTGTCGATATTGATTATATGTAACTTATATAATTATTTTGTTATATGTTATATTATTGATAACTATATATATGATTATGTTATTAAAGTAAGATAATATTGAAATTATTTTATGAATTAACATAATGATTTAATTAAATCAATTATATATAAATAACATATTAAATTTATATATAAAACTTATATAATTATTTTATTATATATTATATTATTGATAACTATATATATGATTATGTTATTCAAATGAGATAATATTGAAATTATTTTATAGATTAATATAATCATTTAATTAAAACAATCATATATAAACAACGTATTAAACTTACTTATAATTTTATTAGATCGATCGTAATAAAATATACCAAAATATCATCTTAATTATATGTATAAAAGCCTATAGCCTATCTCTTCTAATTAGCTGATTGACCCATTAGCCTTTTTTTTACTTATTACACTGTATGTTGGGTTAGTGCTTAAAGAAGCTGTATAAATGATATGATTGTGACGGAGAAAAGTGCTCATAAATCCAAGTACCCAAAAATGGCATGCCATATCACGAAGGTACACATTTTATTCAAGTTCATCTTATTAATCACCTCTTATAATTAATTTATATTTGTCATATATTTTATTAAAAGTAACTAATAATTTTACATGGATTATCAATATTGATGGTGCTCGGAGTG
This sequence comes from Hippophae rhamnoides, assembly GCA_033030585.1. Classification (NCBI taxonomy): domain Eukaryota; kingdom Viridiplantae; phylum Streptophyta; class Magnoliopsida; order Rosales; family Elaeagnaceae; genus Hippophae; species Hippophae rhamnoides. The sequence goes on from CM065431.1 coordinate 4,783,536, forward strand.
TAGAATTAACCCAAAAATGTCATACCCATAAAGTACACATTTTATTCAAGTGCATCTTATTGATCACATCTTATAATTAATTTATATTTATCATATATTTTATTAAATGTAACTAATATTTGTACATCGGTTATCAATATTATGGTGCTTGGAGTATAGGATTAACAAGAGGATGGGTATCTATGTAAGGAAGCACAAAGCAACCATTTCTATTTGCAAAGTAATTCTAAGTTGTGATGATGCTCCGAAATTGTCTAATCTTATCTTCAACTCAAGAAGTTGTAAGACTTTTTTTAAGTAAAAATACAACATGTTTAAAATGGTACAAATAAAAAGTAAATTTGGAAAAATAATTCATGAAATATGGCTTGTCATATTGTCAAATATGAAGGTACCTAATCTTGTTTGAATAAAGAATGAAAAAATTAGGTAGCCTAATTTTAGTGAATGAAAAAATGTTTGGCATATAAAATGAGAACTTGAAAGATATAAATATGATTTCATTTCTTCATTGTTAATCATCCCAAAAATAGAGAAAAACTTGTATGATAAGTTTTTGAGTGAGAGAATTTTGTAGAAAAATTCTTGTGAGATTGTAATTGTTTTGTCTTTTAGGTGTGTGAGAAAATTACTTAGAGTGTAGTTGTAACAATTTTCCACGTAGTGAACTTTTCTCTGGTTGTCTTTTGAATTCTTATGTTGTGTATTTTCTATTTCTCTGTTATTTGATATTCTGCTAAGAAAGATCTTGAGAGAAAGAATCCGTGATTATATCATTTGATCCAAATTTCCTAACAATTGGTATCAGAGCCAATTTCAAAGAAAGATGTAAAAATGTTAAGATTCAAGATTGACATTGAGAAATTTGATGGGAGAATCAATTTTGGCTTGTGGTAAGTACAAGTCAAAGATTTGTTGATCCAATACGGGTTACACAAGTCACTAAAGGGGAAACCAACCCCTATTACCGATACTAATTCTAGTAAAATCAACATAAGTGATGGAGATTGGGAAGATCTTGATCTAAGAGTTGCAAGTGCAATTTGGCTTTGTTTGGCCAAAAATATTCTTGCAAACGTGCATGGAATATCTATGGCCAAAGAACTCTGGGAAAAGCTTGAAGAATTGTATCAAGCAAAAGGCATTTCAAATCAGGTGTATCTGAAGGAGAAATTTCATACTTTGCGTATGAATGAAGGAACTATTATGTTTGACCATCTCAATGTTCTCAATGGTATTGTCTCTGAATTGGAAACCATTGGAGTTAAACTCGATAATGAAGATATAGCTTTAAAGGCTCATCTAGTTTCTTCCATCTTCTTATGAACATATGAAACCTATCTTGATTCATGGAAAGGAGAAAATAATTTTTTCAGAAGTTACCAGCAAACTGTTTTCTGAAGAAAAAAGGCTAAGTGGTAGAAATAATGTTTCGCCTGAAAACTCAATATTGGTAGTTGAGAGCCGAAAGAAAAAGAATTTCATGAAAAAGAAGATATTGTGCTAAGGGTGTGGAAAATTTGGGCACCTATAAAGAAATTGTCCGAAGGGTGGAGCTAATTCGGCAAAAAGCTCAAATACCGACGATGATGCTAATAATATGTTTATTTTCGAAGACTATGGTGATGCTCTTTAAAAAGAGCATGGTACATCCTCATGGCATGCCGCTAGTCTTCAAATATTACCATGAAAGAGGGTTTGTTACTGCTAGTGGGTTCACAAGTTTGCACATAGGCATTGGCTTGGTATAGATGCAAGGTGTGTGGTGGAAAAGATATTAATGGCTGAGGAACTCTCGGGAAAACTAAATGTGAGAGTTGCACCATAAATTTTAGCAAGCTTTTCGACATGAGCCAATGTAAAATTCTTAGAATTGGTGATTAATTCTAAGTGGACATACTCTTTATGGTGAAGTATGATAATTCTCGATATGGAGTATGATAATTCTCGGTGTAGAGAATTATGATTGTTAGAATAGACACTGTTATAGCGGTAACTATGTTTATTTTTAATAAATATGGGGATTGTTGTGATTGATTAAAAATAATATTGAATTTGTCAATCAAAAATAAGAGGTGTTTAATTTGAAAGAAAATTAATGGAATGTGACTTTTCATATTATCAAAGATAGAGAAACGTAACTTTGTTTGAATAAAGAATGAGAAAATTAGGTAACCTAATTTTGGTGGATGAATAAATGTTTGACATATAAAATGAGAACTTGAAGGCTATAAATATAGTTTAATTTTTTTATTGTTAATTATTTCAAAATAGAGAAAACTTGTATGAGAAGTTTTTTGAGTTAGAAGTTTGTGAAAAAATTCTCTTGGGTTTGTAATTATTTTTGTCTTCTAGGTGTGTGAGAAAATTATTAAGAGTGATTATAACAATTTTTCACATAATAAATTTTTTCTCTGGTTGTCTTTTTAACAACGAAAGTTTTTCTCAAATTTGAAATTTTTACTATAATTATTGTCTTATGTATTTTTTATTTTTTTATTCTTTGATATTTTGTTAAGAAAAATCTTGAAAAGAAGAATGTATGATTATATTATTTGATATAAATTTTCAAACTTAAACTTTATTTATTATTAATTAAAATATTTGTGCTTAAAAAACTAACATACGTGTCATGTAGATTATTTTTTTTCTTCTCCTTTCTAATAGCTACGTTGTCGTATGTAGGTGAATTACACTACACGAGCCACACCTGCGAAGGACTAGAACTTGACTCGGAGACTCCAACAGCCGCTTAGCGGCGTACATTTTGCCACGTATTGTCCCGCCATGTTCCAACTTCCTGAAGAAAACCCACATTTAACCCTCATTTTTAAATCCAAGTTTACTACAGTTTCTCCTTTCTAAGCAAATAAGTTGAAAAATCACTTTTTTGGACATTTCAGTAATTCACTGCTCTCTCTCCGACCTAAAAGGTACAAAGTCGGTTTCCATAATTTCCATTCGTCTCCCGTTTCCCATTCTGTAACTACTCTGTCTCGCTTTTTTCTCCGTGACCCAGACCCTCAAATCTGCCCATTTCCTTTGATCATATAGTTCTTTTCAACATTTTCGTTTCCTAAAATGCCCCCACAGACCAGAAGAGCGTCATTTCCTAAGATTGTCATAGAGAGAGACACAGACTCCGAGGAAAGTTCGTCCGAAGAAGAAGAAGAAACAGTAGAAGAGGAAGAGGAACTGAACGAAGAAAAGAGGGGAAAAGTAGAAGATGAAGTCGTGAAGGGAGACAGTGGAGGGAAAGGTGAACAGTCTTTGGATATGAAGAGAAAAAGGGTAGGATCTATTTCTATTAGTCTCAAGAAAGTTTGCAAAGTGAGCCTCATTTGACCTTTTTTCACACTATTTTGAGTTCTGGTTTTGTGGGTTTTGTTTATACTTTTTACTTCTGCTGATATTTGCTTCTGTTTAAATAGGTGTGTAAAAAGGCGGGTCATGAAGCCGGGTTTAAGGGGGCTATCTATATTGATTGTCCAATGAAACCTTGTTTTCTATGCAAAATGCCTGGTAATTGATAGTTGTAAATATGACTGCCTTGTTTGCCTTATAGAATGATTTATGATATTATTACAAGAAGTTCCAATATTGTGTAATTTGCATTTGGGTTGGTGTCTTCATTTTCTTATTTTGTGGGTTTTCTTCAATTGAAGGTCACACTACCATGTCATGTCCTCACCGAGTGGCTACTGAATATGGGGTCATTCCAGCTCCACAGAGAAATACCAGTAAGCCGTTTGAATATGTTTTTGAGCGGCAGCTTCGTCGTCAAGTTACTCAAGTAAGTTTTTAGAATGGCCCGTGTAGTATTTGGTTTGTGGCCTCAACCCATTTGATGTGTAATTATGTTTATTGGATTATAGTTTGTAGATGATTGTGCCTTGAGCTGTCTTAAATTATAATTTTATGTATTCCACTGTTTCAATAAATGATGCCTTGTTAAATAACTGAACTTATGACATTATGATTATGGTATGACATAATATTCCTTGTAAAATTATGGTAATGTTTGTTTTTATGCTGTTTTGTAAACTTTTTATCTTCTACTACGGGTTGCCTGAATTGGCGCTCTTATGGAAACATTTTTAATTAGCAATTGGAAAGTTAGGATCCTATGATTATGTTCAGCTTCATAATTTGAGGTGATTGTTGTTTAGATCAAACCATTTTCCTGTAGGTTGTATTCATTTGATCTCATTTGATCCACAGTCAGTATGACTTGCACATCAATTAGGCTTTATGTGCTTGTCTTCCTTGGACTCAAATATAATGAGTTCATCTTTTCGGAAACAGAAATTTCTTTTAGAAGTTTAATTTGAATGTAAGGTATCATTTAATGTAATTGTTTGGGCTTTCCTGATGCTACACAGTCTGTGAAATATTTGGGAGTATCAGAACTAGATTTGCATGTTTTATCAGTTTCTTTATATGTTTATCTTATTGGAATTTTATGCATTAAGGCCGAGGCTCCTTGGTTTTGTGAATCCTTCAAAATTAGAAGCAAAATCATAATGTCATATTTCTTACAAGTATTTGTAGTTCCTTCTAAGTCATTTCTTATATTGAAATGTGAAGTAACATGGAAGTACCATAATTATTTCTTCAGTATATTATTTGGTTTATGGTGCAAATGTTTCCTTAATTTTAAGGTTGGTTCAATTAAATTTGTGTCATCTTTTTTGTCACTTGTTTACGTTCTATTGTTATTATGTTCCCTTTATATTTTATACTTGTCTTTTAACAGATCAAACCAGCATATGTGATTCCAGATAGAGTTAATTGTGCAGTTATCAGATACCACAGCAGGCGGGTGACTTGCTTGGAATTCCATCCGACAAATAATAACATCCTTTTATCTGGAGATAAGGTCTGTCTCACCTAAAATTATATCCCATTGCTTCTATATTCTGGTTTTTGTGTGTCGAGGATGTGGTAAGTTCTTGGTATTAACTTGCCTCTACCTCCTTCCTCCATTAATATCTCTTGTGCTCTTACATGGCCAAAGAAAGGACAAGTTGGAGTCTGGGATTTCAATAAAGTACATGAAAAAGTTGTTTATGGAAATATCCATTCGTGTATAGTCAATAATATGAGGTGAGTTCTGTTTGATCCAACCTGTGTCCTATCCCTTACTTTTGTTCATCTGGTTGCAAACATATGTCTAGTCTGGACATCTTGAATACTATTGTAAATTATGCTTTTGGTTTCCTTCTTGTAAAGACACTTAAATTTCTTGCAGGTTTAATCCTACTAATCACGGTACAGTTTATGCTGCATCATCCGATGGAACTTTAAGTTGTACTGACATGGAGACTGGGATATCAGAATCCCTGATGAATCTGAATCCTGGTGGATGGCAGGTATGTCCCTGTTACGACTTGTGAGCATAGGGATTAATTTTCATATGCTTAATTAAGCTGCCTGACCTGATCGCCTCGCAACTTAAATTTTTGGCTTGTCAGATCTGTTTCTGTGTTTTCCCCATTTGTTTAAGGCCATGTGATTTATGTGGAATCTGATTTAAAAGGATGTTAGATCCTTTGTATTTGTTTTACTGCTAATATTTAATGGGCAAATAAAGTAAGCGCATCATATGTTGTACTCATTCCATGTTGTAGAGTGTAACTATTTTGGTTTTAAATATTAGGGTCCGAGCAGCTGGAAGATGCTTTATGGAATGGATATCAATAAGGAGAAAAGAGTTCTGCTTGTTGCTGATAACGTTGGTTGTCTTCACTTGTGAGTTTGCTCTTTATCTGCTTTTTAGATTATTGTCACTATGTAGGCAACTTTTTAGAGATTCAGCTCATACAAATATCACATCATTTAGCAAATTACAATTTTTTTCTATTCCATTTAAACGTTGTGGGTACCATATGCCCTATTGGCTTCTAGAAGAGCACTATAATAAATTTTAGTTACCATTATGAGTATTGTTCTATAAGTAGCTTGAAGTACGGCGGTTAAGATAATCTAGTTCTTGTTTCTTATTCTTGTTGTACAAGTTTTTCCCAAGATGGATATTGCTAGGGCTTTTTGATTAATATCTTTAGAACCCTTTTTTCATCTTTTCATGGAGCATATGATGCATTGAAATGATAGTGTTTGTTTTAATTTTCATATTAGGATTGATACTCGCTCCAATGAGAGAACTGCCGAGGGAAATTTGATACACAAGAAAGGGACTAAAGTAGTAGGATTACACTGCAATCCTGTTCATCCTGACTTGCTTTTGACTTGTGGAAATGATCACTTCGTAAGTTTTTTTTTGTCTTAGTAGTTCTATGAATTTCATTAATATTCAGCATTAACTCAAAACGGATATCATTTGTGAGCGATGCTCATATTGAAAAATATCAGAGTGAATTTTCTCTTTCTCTGTATACTAAATAGCTTTATAAGTTATTTTTTGTTGCATTTCAGGCTCGTATATGGGACATACGTAAAATTGAAGCTGGTTCTTCTCTCTATGAACTCGCCCACAGGCGTGTTGTTAACTCTGCATATTTTTCTCCGGTGTCCGGCACCAAAATTCTTACCACCTCGCAGGACAACCGTCTTCGTGTTTGGGATTCAATATTTGGCAATATGGACATTCCAAGTCGAGAGATTGTACACAGTCATGATTTTAATCGACATTTGACTGCTTTCCGTGCTGAATGGGATCCAAAGGTGAAATTTTCTTGCATGAATCATCGCTTATTCCTTTTTTTATTCCCCCTAGATTTCTGGAACTGCTTTTGAGTGCAGGATCCGTCGGAGTCTCTTGCTGTTATTGGTCGCTACATAAGTGAAAACTACAATGGAGCTGCATTGCATCCCATTGATTTTATAGATGTCAGCACTGGGCAACTAGTCGCTGAGGTTATGGATCCAAACATTACAACTATTAGTCCTGTAAATAAGCTACATCCCTGCGAGGATGTTTTGGCATCCGGTAGTTCAAGGTTTGACAAATTTCACATTTCTTGCAATGTTCTTGTGTTACTTTATTTTCCGGACATTGGAGTTCCAGTTTCTCTTTTCCTTTTTTGTTTTTTTTTTTAATCTTTATGATTTTGAGCCTAGTTGGTATGAACTTGGACACTTTTCTTTGAAGTGCCATCCAAGGCTCCATCTTCGCTTTTATAAGAATAAAATCTAAATATTTTAGTGTTTGGTTTGATTATTAATTTGGTAAATCTAAAAAGGTGTGAAAAAGCATTTCATCAATAATATGAAAACTCATACCTCCCAACTTCTTTGAAAAATTATATTTTCTTCGTATATGTTGTATTATAAATTAGGAAATCAATGTCATAGAAGTCTCTAGATTATATCATGTGCCGTGTACTCATTTGGATTATAAATGTTGTAATTTATTCCTTTATTTATTTATGGAAAAAATGATCAATTTAAAATAAATTATATTATTTTAATAATTTTTTATTAAAATATTATTTTTTTTATCAAATAATTGAATATTATTAAAATACGAGTTTTTAGTAATAATAAAGTAACAATTAATATGAAAAATTTACAAGATGTAATTTTTAATATTTTTTAACTGTCACTGTTTTATTAAATTTAATGTTCAATTTTTTTTTAATTTTTGTTAAAAATTAAAATATATATTTAAATAGATTTTTATTTGAATATTATTATTTTTGATTTGTTCTTTAAATAATTTTATATTAAACTTCAATTATATTAACGTCAAATATTTACATTTTAAACATAATAATATATTAATAAAAAATCATTAAAATAATATAATTTATCTTCAATTGATTCAATTTTTCATATTTAAGGGGTTAAATAATATCATTTTTAATCTAAGAGACTAAACGATATAAATAATCTAATTTGAAAGACTTGTATTATACCTCACTTTATATTTTCTTATTTTTTCTCCTTTAGAAGTCAAAAAATATTATTTTATAAATTTGTTTCATTTATAATTTTATTAAAAAAAAATTCACAACTCAAATAAACATAATAATAATAATAATAATATTGTTAATAATAATAATATTGTTGTAGTAAAATTTATAATTCCTATTAATACTATCCTTTCAATTACGTTTTTATCCTGAAAACCAATCACTAGTGCAACTCTCCATTTTCTTCAATAAATTGCTATTTTTGAGTATTCTAAACACATTTACTCATTCAGGTCACTATTCATTTGGAGGCCAAAGGAGAAGTTTGATACTTTGGAAGAAAAGAATGAAGAGAATATTATTATCTGTACAAGAGGAGAGAAGAAGCAGCAGCGTGGCCGCAAGCTTGGGAACGAAAGTGACGATTCTGAGGATGATATATTCAGCTCTAAAGGCAGGAATATGAAGCTCAAAAAGTGTCAGTCGAAAACAAGCCAGTATACCAAGAGAAATAAACGCTGATATAGAAAACACAAATCTGACTGAATTGTCCTAATTATACTGTTGTCAAATTTTCTATCTGCAAAACTGCACAGATATCATCAAACTGCCAATTAACACTCCTACATCTATTTTTGCCTATTGATCTGGGAGGATCCTAGACTATCTGTGTAAATGCTAATAGGGCACTTTCAATTTCAATCACTCTTTTGGGATGTATATTAAATGAGCAATATGAGAAATTAAAGAAAATAAAATATTGAAGTACTGTACTACTAATTAGATAAATTCTATAAACTTATTATTCATATATATAATATATATATTAGAGTACTTATTAATATTTATAAATATTTGAATATTTGTAATAAATATATATATAAATATTAATATGTATTATTTAATTTAATTATATTAATATATTAGATAATTTTATGTGAAATGTGAATTTGAATAATATAGTAATATATTAAAAATATAATAATATATACAGATTTAAACCATTAGATGGCATTCAATTAGTTTCAATAAAACAAAGAAATAATATTAAAAAAAAGATTAATATCTACAATAAACTATTAAAATATCATTGCAATTTTTTGTTTAACATCTGTATAAATCATAATTTGTATGTTTACCTTTAAAAAGAACAATAGTGTTGTATTATAGTAAGCTATTTAGGTGATCATTGAAATGAAATACGAGCAAATTGTACGGGTAGTTATCAGGTAGTAATTTGTGATAGGATTTATTTTTTATCCTAATTTTATGGTAGGATAAAATAATAGATTAAATACTATTTTATACATCATTATATGTATAATTTTCTTATTAAATGGGTTGAATACAGCATGTTAGCATGATTAATCTTGTTAAAATCATATTATTATTATTATTATTATTATTATTATTATTATTATTATTATTATTATTATTTTACTTTTGATCACGACCTGTATATATTCAAGACACTATTTCTCTTTAAAATAATGTATTGTTGTTGAACATGATACAAACTCTAATAATTTAGTTGATACAATATGAATTGCTATTGATGCCCCATTATGAGAGAAACTGGTATTTAATAGGTGATACAATATATTGTAGGACTTTTTAACATTGAAAACTTTTTAAATAAATCTACTTGTTTAAAAAATATAGTTTTTTTAGAAAAATTCTTACATGTAGGAAGGATAATGAATTAAAAATTAAAATTAAAATTTGGAGCTGAATGTACTAATTTTTAAAAAAAAATTTAAGAAAAATTAAAATATATATTTAAATAGTTTTTTATTTGAATATTATTAATGTTGATTTTTTCTTAAAAAAATTCATATTATTATTATTTTATTTTTGTTAAATATTTGTATTTTAATTGTGTTTTAAACATTTGATGAAAAAAATAACATTTTATTAAAAAATTATTTTCTTATATTTTTAATCCAAGAGATTAAATAATATTAAATAATCTAATTTAAAAGAATCTACACCTTACCTTTTATTTTTTTATTTTTTCCCCTTTAAAAGTCAACAAATATTATTTTATAAATTTATTTTATTTTTATTTTTATTTAAAAAATTTACTGTTCAGAGATATAGTAATAATAATATTTTTTTTCCTTTGAATTTATATCTCCTATTAACATTATCATTTTTATTAAGTTTTTATTCTGAACACAGTCAACATTAAGGGCAACTCTCCATTTTCTTCAATAAATTGTTATTTTTGAGTGTTCTAAACACATGTACTCACTTAATTCACTTTCATTTGGAAGCTAAAGGAGAGCTTTGATCCTTTGGAAGAAAAGAATAAAGAAAAAAATATTATCTGTGGTAGAGAAGAGAAGAAGTATGGCCGCAAGCATGGGAAAGAAAGTGACGAATTCTGATGATGATACATTCAGCTCCAAAGGCAAGAATATGAAGTCCAAAAAGTCTGACTCCAAAACAAGCTAATATATTAAGAGAAGCAAAATTGTATCAGAAAACACAAATCTGATTGAATTTTCGTAATTAGAATGTTGTCAAATTTTGATCAAATGATGAGCTAATAATTTTGTTGATACAACCAGATGCACACGAATTGCTACCCCTATTAGGAAAGAAACATGGTATTTACTAGTTGATATAATATATTGTAGGATTTTTATGGATGTAATTATTTATAGAATATGATTTTCTTTTTTTTTTAAAGATACCTTACACGTAAGAAGGATACTGAATTATCTTAAAAGGAAAGGATAATCTACAAACATCTATGTATGCATTTTAGTATAATGATTTGATTATATTGCACATTCCAATACTTTAATTCGTGTTCATTTCAGGATAAGTGTAGTGATGAACACTTCTCCATAAAGTGAGCTACAAGGGGCAGAAATGCCCATCTATCAATAATGAACATATACTCAGAATGCAAATACCTGTTAATAAGTAAATGGAATAATGTGACCTTACAACTTAGTAGTCATAACTCTTTAACTTATGATCTTTGACTAATTTAAAAGACAATTTTTGACTTTTGATCTTTAAGTGCTCATCATAATGTCTTATTATAAGCTCTCATTATAACATTTTTGAAATTTTCAGATCCAAATATTATAGCAATAATGCAAAACTAAATGATTTTCCGTTGGTATTGGCATCACAAAAGTTCGAAGAAAACTTGCCCCATTTGTGGTTATAGGAGAACGTTTGAGAAATGCATCTTTATTTCCTTTTCTTTTGAAGTCTATTCTGTTTTGCGATTACCAAACCTCGAACCTGTGATCTGTGTATTAAGACATGACCATCAGGCCAACGAGAATTTGGTCCTTTTCTTTTGAAGTTCAACTGTTGGAAACCATGCTTGGTAAGTTTCAACTTTTTACACTTTTCATTACTCATGAATAATGAATATATATAAACAACACATGCATATGCGTAGGTGTATTGAAAATTGAATAGCATTTGCATCGGAGACAATTGTGAATCCATGACTCAAACTCAACGGCGACATTGGTTAACCATGTGCAAACAAAGTTATGTGCATTATTTAACTAGTTTCAATATCTGTTAAAAGGAAACATAACAGTTAGTTATATGTTTTCAATAAAGAGTTTGTGGGTGCTGGCTCCATATTCTTCTCTGTTTATCAATTCATTATGAATTTATGACATACAAGTAAAAATTATGAATTGTCTATGGAATTAATTTATCATCTATCATTGATTATATCCAATGCAAGATAGAATCCAATGTCTTGTATCTCAAAGTAAATCCAAGCTTATCAACTCTGTCTCTTATTCCCAAAAGTCTCAGTTAGCCAAATCTTCCATCTTTGTGTGAATCAATCCTTCATCACAATCTCTTCCCAAAAAAATTCCTTGCCAGCCATGGTTTTGGAAAACCAAAAGTTCTCCAAAAACCCCTCTTTCGAAACTTCATATTGGTTTCCAAGATCAGGCCTTATATCCTTCCATGTAAAACTTGTACCATCTATTGCATTTAAAGCTGGGCCTTCCCATTAAACTTTTTTTGAATCTCTATACATTTGATCAAATTTCAGAAATGTTTTAAAATTTAGAAATTGGTATTGAGTTAACAAACGTAGCTAATTCCATAATTTGTAAAATTTAAAAATTGAAATTGAGAATTATGAATTGAAGTTATTGAACAAGCTCTGAAAGTGTTTCTTCACATTTCAAGTCCAATGTTTGAATCAATACCAATACATTATTTTGATCTAAAAAATACTGCTTTATATCTTTCTGCAACCATTGAAAAGATTATTTTAGCATTTTCGAAAGGAAAAAATAAAGGGGGCTTCTCTTGAATGAAGAAACATTCCTAATTGCTGTATCTGCTTTTCTTCTCAGTTGATCACAACCTGAATTGAGTAGAGTAGCAATTAGAGGAAAAACAACAGAAAAATAGATTTAAATTATAAATAACAGCCGTTTCCAAATTTCAAGGTTATTTAGATACATCATGACAACAAGTTCTAATGCTTCGGCAAAACATTCGTTACGGTAAAAACCAGGAGACTATGAACATTTTAGCCTTAAAATGTTACACCCTTAAATAGATTTCTTAACTTGCTTTGGCGGGGTGCGCCAGCCCTTGCAGTAGTGCAACGCAAGGGCGACACTCGAAGGCCCGGATAGCAAGCTACCTTTTGGACCTTCCCCCTAAAGAAATTAATTTAATATCATGTGGACCGATGGCCCACGTATCAGATATTAAACTGATAAGAACAGATACTACACTTGATCTTAGCCAAAAGGCCGAGAAAGGTATGCTTTGTTAGGCGTTCTTCTGCTACTTTTATGAAGGTATTTCTCTTCTCTTCTTTCTTATCTTATCGATGTGGGACGTCTTTTTGAGATAAGCTTTATGACCAACTCTTTTCCAACAAGAACAATGACCCCCAAATATGGTACCAACATTATCATTGGTGGACTCTGGTTCGTAAGAATCTTTAGCCACAGTTACAACAAAGACTTCAGATACTCCATCTAAAATCATTCAATTTAAAAGTTAAAATATGTAAAATTTTAAATTAAAAAAAAACATATAAGTACTTCTAATCAAGGATGAAAATATCAACGTTTGCAATGACATTATAACAATAATATTATTATTTTTATATATTTTGATACCTAAATCTAATAAATATATTTTTAGTCAAATTATTGTGAAAATTTAATTTTAAAACACTTTTATAAAATTTCAAACTATATCAAATTTTAGTACTGAGTTTGAAAATAAATTAAATACTTTAAGAGCCACTTTGACTTTATCAATTACATATTTAATCAACTAACTTTCACAAAAGTAACTTAGGTAACTTTCAATAAAAAAAATAGAATAGGTTAATTATTTTTTAAATAATATAATATTATCTTGTTAATAAAAATTTATAATAAAATAATAAATTATAATTAATGGGAGCAAAATTATTCTTTTAAAATTTTTCCTCCAATATACCTTTACTTCTTGTTTTGGTTCAATTTTAGAGTATTTTTAAGTTATAATTTTAAAAATATCCATTTTTAAGTTACATTTTCTCTATTTTTCATTATGTTTTTTTTTTTAGAATCCTCTCTATTATCTCGGTAACTAAAAACAAAAATAAACTACAATATATTATTTAACGTACCAATTCCATGAGTAGTACTTAATATGGTGGTTAGTATATTATATTTCATTTTTTTTAATTATAGCGAAAATAGAGTTGATTAAAATATATATATAAAAAAATTTCAATTATAGCGAAAATAGAGATGATTAAAATATATATATAAAGAATGTAGCTAAAAAAATGTCAATATTTTTAATTTTATAGTTAAAAAATAGTTCCAAAATTAAACAAAAAATGATAGAATAATATAAAAAGAAAAAATATTCAAATAACAATTTTCTCTTAATAAATATATTTTAATATTCTATCAATTTTTTTAATAAAATAACATTATAATATTTAACAAGTGACTGACATGTCATGCTTTACTGAAAGAGTAATTTAAGTATTGTAAGATAGTTAAAGTGTCAACTAAATGTAAGTAAAATGAATTCAAAAATCATCTATTGTTTTAAAATTAAAAATAACAATAAAAAGTGAGTTATCAAACATACTTTAATTTTAAAATTTATAAAATTAAAAATTAACAATTGAAATGATTATTAAAAGAGCCCAATGATTATTTAAACCATTCATTCTTTTGATCTAAAAAATTAGGGACAAAACTTTATATCTGAAAGTATGTCTGCATAAAAATTACTTGAATTAATTCAATTTTTTTTTATCCAAATTGATCTAACTCAATTTTATTAGTTTTGATATCCAAATAAATATGTGTTTTCTACCGTAGGTTATTTTAAAATTTAAAAAATCTATAACTCAAAAGGAACCAATTATGTCACAATCTATAGAAAAAAAGTAAAAAGTTGAAAAAACTAAAATTTTAAAGATAATATTTATATTATTAATTAATATTTTATAAATATCTTTTAGATGTTAATATTTTATTTAATATTATTACAAACAACATATATCAATGTTTAAAATATCAAATATTATCTAGACATAGTCATCCTTTTATAAGTACTAAGTAGCATTGGGAAAGAAAAATAAATAAAAGGACGTCAATTTTTTTTCAATTTGAGAGTATCGTGGACTTTCAAATTTTCAGGTTTATTATATTTTATATATTACATCAGCAATACACTTGAAGGAAACTACAAAACCAGTCCACGAGTGAATATTTTTAAACATGAAGGGATGTTATGTACAGTAAAGTTTAGCACTTTTTCTGGTAAAAAACATAAATTTAAATTTTTTTTACTTGACATTTTAAATAATATAAAATATAGATATTAAAACATATTAGTTAAAAATTTATAAAATAAAAGGTGAAAAAAATTTAAGGATTATAAGATATTTTTATTTTTTAATTATATTCAACCGAATTTATTAAAATAATGATAATTAGTAATAAATATTTTAATAAAATAATTTTAATTTTATTTTATGAGTTATTAATATAAATTTACAATAAAAAATTATTTAAATTAATATTAAATAATAAAAAATATATTATGTTAATTTTAATTTTTACCATAGCTAAAAATGTGATCAATTAAAAAAGGATAATATCAAATAGTAAAACTGACGCAAACATTGTTATATTATTTATAGATATTAAAGATTTAAAATGAAATTATAATGAGTTATTAAATACTGGATTGAAATATCAATAATATTATAGATATTATAATTTTTTGTTATCATAATATTAAAATTTGATATTTATATCTTTTAGTAAAAATATTAAAAATATAATACAAAATGTCGTTTATACGAAAAATGTCAATTTGTTTTTGTTAAAATATCCTAGATATAATAAACATTGTTGATAAAATATACACGAATATCAAAAAAATATTATTCTATATTAATTGTTATTTTTTATTTTTTAAATAATTTACCTTTAAAATTTAACTATTTATAATTTAACTTTAAAATTATATATTTTTTTTATCATAATTTAAATTATATTTTATAATATTAAAAGTTATAATCTAAATAATTAATTTATTAAATTTTATTAATTAATTAATTTATTAAATTTTATTAATTAATTAATTTATTAAATTTTATTAATTAATTAATTTATTAAATTTTATTAATTAATTAATTTATTAAATTTTATTAATTAATTAATTTATTAAATTTTATTAATTTATTAATTTATTAAACTTGAAACTAATTTAATATTTTATAAATTTCATGATTTTGATAGTATGTAACTTAAAAAATATTAACTTAAAAAATATTAATATTTTATGTAACTTAAAAAATCTCAAAATTTTCGACAACTATTTGTTTTGATATTTTAAATTGATAATCTTATTACATTTATAACAACAATTATTAACATTTTCATAATCTTGAGATCAGGCGCCATACTTTTCGTGATGCAGTAAAGAGTAGAATATTAGACTGTAATTGGTGGGGTGCGCCAGGCCCGTGCAGTAGTGCAATGCATGGGCGACACTTGATGGCCCAGATAGCAAGCTACCTCTAGGACCCTCCCCCTTGAAAAATTAATTTAATATCATGTGGACCGATGGCCCACGTATCAGATATTAAACTGATAAGAACAGATACTACACTTGATCTTAGCCAAAAGGCCGAGAAAGGTATGAATTGTTAAGCGTTCTCTTGCTTCTTTTATTAAGCTATTTCTCATCTCTTGTTTCCTATCTCATCGATGTGGGATATCTATGAACTCAAAACATTCGTAGACAAAGTCATTTTTATTTTATTTTATAAATAAGCATTTGCTACCTTTTGGCTACGCTTTTCAGCAACTTTTTTTTTTCTTTTTTTGTTGGGAAAATATAGATACATACTTAATAGTTCATAAATTAATAGGTCTTTGTTTTTCTACTTTGTTCAGTTATTAATCAAATTGGTCCTTGAATCCAATAATTGTTGCATCGTTTTACAAGAATAGAACACTATAAAACCTAACAAGTAGGGTGGTAATTCAGATTACAATTCATCTTAACACAAATTACGTTTTACTTAAAATAACTATTAATTTTTACATCATTTGTAAACATATTAAGTTTTCTTACAATTATAAATAATAAAATTGATTAAAAAATATTTTTTTTTCATAACAATAAAAAATAAGTGAGTTTTGTTAAGAAGACAAACATGTATAACATGGCGTAAACATGCACAATCATCATGTATTGATACACTCTAAAGAAGCATCTTAATCTATTACTCTATTAGTCTGTTTGGTCAAAAAAGAGGAAATTCAAAGCTAGTTCCATAAAGTTACAATGAATATTGTTTTTTTTTCCTTCAAAATTTATCTGCAACTATACACAATAAAAGAGTGGCTGGTAGGCTGCTGCTTGTTGAAGGGTGAAACTATAGGAAACTTTTACTGATACCCAATGATTTCGCTTATTTTCACATATTACCTTCGTTTGTATTCAAAATATCAAATATATCTTTGTTTAACAAGGTTAAAATAGCTTATATTAAAGGGTAAAATGGTAATTTGGAGTTTCTTAAGGAAAATTTATAATTTAATGATAATGTTAAAAAAACTAATGAAACCTTAAAAGAAAATATTTTTTTTAATAAATTGAAAATCTCAAATAGACAAACCCAAAACCCCTAAATATTCAGCCACATTCTAATCCTAGGAAGGATTTTCGATCTGTCTCAACCTATTACTCTCCCAGACCACTTCATAGAGAGTTACACCTCCACCCAACAGAGCAATAGCTAAAAGAGACAACAAGATCAACTCAAAAGAGGAAGAACTACATTATGCTTATCTCTTGAGCCACCGGGAGGTTTTGCTTTGCTTTGCGAAACTGTCAAATCAGTACCATATTATTAGCGTTAAAAATTATTAAGAAATTAAGTACTTTAAAAACTTAAGTAGCTAACTTCACTACACTAAGTTAAAGTTTAGTTTATGGAACGAAATCAAAATAGAAATGGAAATGGAAATAAAATGTAATAGAAAGAAAGAAAGGAAACAATATTGTTTGGATTAATCACTAAAATCAAAGAATAAACCATTATTATATTGTTTAGTTTACAGTTGTAATGGAATGAAAATCATTGTCTATTACTTTAATATCCCTATATTCAGTAAAATTTAAGTAAGTAATATTATTTAATTATTATTTTTTCGTCAAATAAAAAACATTATTAGAATCATAATTTTTCAAAATAATAATTATTTAAAAATAAAATATATTATTAAAATTATTATTTTTCTAAATAAGATTTAGAGTTTTAAGGTATGGGATTTAAGGGTTTAAAGTTTAGGTTTTGGGTTGAAATTATTATTTTTTTAAATAGGATTTTTGGTTTTTGGATTTAAGGTATAGGATATAATGTTTAAGGTTTAAGATTATAATTGTGGGTTAAGATTTAGGGTTAAAATTATTATTTTTAAATATGATTTATGATTTAGGGTTTAGTGTTATATTTGTGGGTTAAGTTTTACGGTTAAAATTAATTTTTTTAAATAAGGGTTTGAAATTTGAGATTTAGTGTTTATGATTATATTTAGGATTGAAGTAAAATTGAAACAAAAGATTAAAATGACAATGAAATCATAATTACTGAAAAAAAAGATTAATTCTCTTTTAAAAATAAATTATATTATATTCATACTTTTTATCCAACCAAACAAAAAATTAAAAATAATTAATTTTAATTTAATTTTATTCTAAATCACCAAACACAAACTAATAGATTTCAAATGATAAATATGATTTACATTTGAATTTAATTTTTATGTTAATTTTTTTTTATGAATTTATTTTATTATATTATCATTTTTTAATCCAATTAAAAGTACCATTTAAAAAAAATTTAATTTTAATTTTATTTTATTCTAATCAACTATGATAAATGGGATTTGCATTTGGCTTGACCTTACTCCCGTATGACACATGGGGTTTGCATTTGACTTTACCTTAACTCTCCTGACAGTATTCTGCAGAAAAGTTTAACGGTAGGTGTAAGAAACCAAAGACCACTTAATTAGATCTTCTTCCTTCTATTTGTTTTTATGTTTTTTGAATTTTTGCAAAGATTATATAATTTTTAAAGTTTATTGACATTATTATTGTTTTCAGTTATTTTTGTTATTTAACTATTATTATATTTTAAATATTTTAATTATAAATTAGTTGTTTATAAGTACTTTTTATGAGAATTAATGGGAATAATTTATTTAATGCTTTAAATTATTTTTTTATTGCTATTGTAATTTGAAAATTCAATTAAAATGTTAAAAGATTAACTGTACAGATTTTTTTTATCAATAAACAGAATGTTTAAAGATGTTTTTGTGTTAATAAAAAAAACAACTTTATTTGTGGTAACCATATTTGAAGATTAATCAAATTTTAAGATATTATGGCGAGAATACTTATATAAAAAATAAAAATTAACTTTTTTAAGATGGTGGTGAAATTTTATCTCAAACTATAGCTCCCCTACTTCGAGAAAGCTTGGATTATATTAGCAAAACCGTGGGAATTCATTCCCAATTTTCGAAGAAATCAACTAAATCGGGGTAAGAATCAAAACCCTAAAATGGCAGAGAAATTGGCTCCAGAAAAGCGACACAGCTTCGTTCACAACGGTTCGTCTCCTTCTTCTCGTAATTTAGTCTCTGAATTTTGCTTTGAACGTTAGTGATATAGTTAAATGATTTCATATCTTATTCTTCGTTTATTCAGATCAGAAAGTTTTCGAGTGGGATCAAACTCTGGAGGAGGTGAACATGTATATAAAACTTCCGCCTAATGTCCATCCGAAACAGTTTTTCTGCAAAATTCAGTCGAAGCACATTGAAGTTGGAATCAAAGGCAACCCTCCCTACCTTAATGTTCGTCATATTGATAAATTTCTATCCTTTTTCTTCCTTCTCAATCTTTTTTTTAAATAGTTTATGCTGATATATAATTTCACCGTTGTGTTTGAATGCGGATTCAATTTCATTGGGTTTACAATTGCAGCATGATTTTACTTGCCCAGTGAAGACAGATTCTTCTTTCTGGACATTAGGTATTTTTTTTAACTATAGTTCAGCTTCTTCTTTTTTTCCTCTTTTAAGTCTTAAGGAGCAATTAAATTGACGAAAATGGAAAGGAATTTGAGAAATAGCAATTCTATGCTATTGGTGATTCAGTACCACTTCTTCATTCTTGTAGTGACTATAACGGTTTCTGATCTCCATTTCATTTACTCCAATTTTTTCAAGCTTTTTTTGTGTGGTTAATTTATTTTATTTATTATTATATTTTTTATGTTGCAGAGGATGATATTATGCACATGACGCTGCAGAAGAGGGACAAAGGTCAGACATGGGCTTCTCCCATAATGGGTCAGGGTCAGCTCGATCCTTATGCCACTGATGTCGAACAGAAGCGTCTCATGCTTCAGAGATTTCAAGAAGAGGTAATAACAGTTATTTGATTGCTTCAACTAGATGTCAGTATCTGGATTTGAAATGAGCATAAGTTGTTCCTTGCATGCTTTGTGCTTTTGTTGGTAATTTTTGCTGGCTCTCTTACTGATCATTGATCAAAAGGCATCCCTTTGTTTATGATAAGTGATATAACTTATTACAAGTTTTTTTGTTCCTGTTGAGCTACTAGTGTTGCAGCAAGTGCTGAGCTCTTCAGTAGTTTTCAGAACCTGTATGGACCATACATATTTATCTTGTTTACATCCTTTGTTGGAACACCACATTCTATTGACAATGCTTGCATAGTCTTCAGCTTTTGTTATTGATTTTCAAGTGCTTAATTTATCCAACAAGCTATTGTATTTAAGGCTTTATTGTTTAGTGTTACATCACGAATTGAATCTTAGTTGGATTGATAATTCAGTTTTTTCTTCTTCTTTTTCATTTAAGTTCATAGTGTTTGAGACACATTGTATCTTACTTTTAACTAACTGTTGCGAGTTTGATGTTTATGATAATTTAAGCAACTATTATGGACAAAGTAGTTCACTTTTACGTATGCCATTTTTCTTCTTGAACTTCCTTGCATGTTCTAGTTTAATTTTCAGTTTTTCCTTGTTCATATGCACATTGGTTGTAGATGGGAAACTTTTGTTGTAGCATCAATTCAAAAATGGGTGAATACTTCAATTTTGTAATCCGCAGAGATTCCACCATAAATTTTCTTTTGATATATATTTTTCCCATATGTAGCTTATGTCCTCTAGTTCGTCATTTGTGTAGTGATGCACAGACATTCGCACAAATCCTCTGATTTTAGTATGAATTTCCTTAGTAGTTTTCCTTTACTTTTGAATCTTTTGAACTATGTAGATAAATATTTATCTTTAACCTTATGCCTGCACATGTATATAGAGGGGAGGGTAAACAGAAACTGCATAACAAATTTGCTAAAATAACTGGTTATACTGAATTGGATAAGAATATTACAATCCATCAAATGTACATCGAAACTGTTTCTGATCTGTTTGATACTTCCAATAATGTAGTATCTGATTTTGCCAATGCAGAACCCGGGTTTTGATTTCTCCCAAGCCCAGTTCTCAGGAAACTGCCCTGATCCAAGGACCTTTATTGGTGGTATCCGCTTAGATTGACAAGCTCCATAGGCTGCACAGTTAACCTTCCTTAGCATGCTGTAAAATCCTGACTAAAAATTTAGTTAATGGGATTGTCTAACTTGTCGTTGACAAATTGTATTCATTGCTATTCCCTTCAGTTCTCCTCTCGTCCACAAAATGAGGTGCTGGCTATCGTACTCTGTAATAACTGGTTCAACTTATGTTTGTATTTCTTAGTTGCCTTGTTTCATTCTAGTCGTCCATGTTTACAACTGTAACTTATGAGTCTAGATTAGTTTAAGGATTTCAAAGTTTATCAGGAGATGAAATGATAAGTAAAGAAAGGTGATTTTTTAAAATTAAACATTATTTCGTAATGATGCAAACTTATAACTTGAAATATAATAATGTTATTTATTAATATTATTTGGTGTGATTTAAAATTGTAATTTAAATAAAAATAAATAAAAAGTTGCTTTGACGATGTCACAATGTACAAAAACAAAAGTAGAACGATTGAGTAGAGAATATCATTTGGGTTGGAATATCCCAGCTATTTACAACACGTTTCTTCAACGGTTCAAGAAATTATCTCACTGGCAAGAAAATTAGTTTTTTTTTCTATTCTAGTGAAAGAAATTTGGACATGGGAATGAGAATAAAGGAATATGATTGATTTCAATTGAACTTTTTGTGTTAGAAAAGAGAAAGGAATCACTCTAATTTATTATTATGGTTTTTAAATATAACTAAAATTCATTCCACAAATAGTAGTTATTGATTTCATTTCGAGTTAATATTTTTAAATTCACATCAAGGCCAAATTATCTCCTATGAACTTGAACAATCTCAAAAATAATGTGGAGGGGTAGTAGCACTCAAAATTATAATGGTTATAATAATAATTTATTATTATAATTACTTATCGTTTTTAACATTATTATAATTTTATTTTAAGTATCTATTAAGAAATCATACTTTTAATAGTTTTATTAATTGATGTTATTTTAAATTTTTAAATTTTATTATTAAAAATTCATTTACAAAGAAATTTTTTTAAAGTTGTTATTTTTATTTTCCTTTATTTTGATTCAACATGTTTATTTTAGATATAAAGGAATCAAATTCATGTTTATTTTGCTTCTAAAAAATGTTAAGAAACAACGTCAAGGGTAATGCATCCAAGTATTATGATTCTTTTACCTTTTAATTTATTCTCATCTAATTGCCATTGATTTTTTACTTTGAATTAATAAACATATCCATAATTTATTTACAATACTAAGTAATGTTTGTTTATACTTTTAAGACTTTATAAAAATACTTCAACCAACGAAAAAAAAATGCTTTAGATTATACATTAAAAAATTATCATAAGCGTTTTCAATCTTAAAAAAACACAAATAAAACCTTGATTATACTTTGTGCATCATGTCATTAGATTACTTCATTGGTGTGACTGATCACTAATTGCATACAAGAATATTACCCAACCATTGTCATTGGTCTACTTCATTAAAAAAACTCTGTTTTACTAATTTCATTCCACGTAAATAAGTAGCTTTGTGATTCATTAAAAATTAACACCTTCGTATGTTCCAATGACTAATTTATAAATCAAAGTGGACTGAAACAAGTGATAAATCAGATTTGATTCTCCAACACATTACAATTATCTAATCCAATCTAATTTATCCTTTATTTTATCCACCCTGATATATTATAGTATCTCATGGCTCATGCTATATTTTCTCGCATTTTGACAAAAAAAAATGGATATGTAATTAATTCTCAGCTAAATTACTCTTTTATTTTGCTACCTGGTCGCTATTAATAAAAAAAATAAAATAAGAGGTAAAAACATGATAAGTTTTTTTAACTATTACAATTATAACACTTAGATTTAATATTTTATTTTTGATAATTTAGTCCACTAATTTTTAAAAAGTGATACTTAGTTCATATTTTAAAAGAAATTAAGCTATATTTGAAAAAAAAAAGTTTTAACATGCATATTTGATTAAACACATTTTTAAAATAAAAAAAAATTTAAAAAAAAATGATGAAAAAAAACATAAAAATTTACTATTTGAATTAAAAATTAACTATTTAGATCTAAATTATCATTTTTTAAAAATTGATATACTAAATTGTCATTAAAAACAATTACTAGACTTAAGTAATCTATTTTAAAAAACTAAACAAATTATACACCTTAATAACAAGTAGAATTAGTGTTGTGAATGTCACCATATTGTCACGACCTTAAATTTCAAATAGCGATTGTACGACACTTAACACGGTCCGTTGCACTAAACCTGTCTTTCAATCCGAACGAAATACTCTAAAGAGATTTAGAAGATTCAAGAGCAAAACAAGAACTAAAGAGAGTTTTGTAAAGAATGACTTGTATTGCTCTAGAGAGAGATTATCTTACAATTTTTCAAGATTTCTCAAGATGATTACAAATGAAGACCAATAGATCTATTTATAGTGTGGCACTAAGCTTAAGAATATGTCACAATTTTCTAGATCCTTCTATGTCTAGAATGTACATGATTGTTATAGTTTTATCTACAACATGCTACAAGGTTCTAGGACCTTCTAGCCAACTCTAGAGTCTTCTAAGAGTGTCTAGTTCCTTCATGCTAGTTCTAGGATGTTCCGTAAACTTCTAGAGACTTCTACATCCTTTATAAACCATCCAGCACATTCTAGAATAATTTAGCCCCTTATAGCATTTTCAAGCACATGCTAGTATACTCTGGAGTATTCTAGAGTCTTCAAGGCTTGAGTTGAGTCCATCCAACTCTAGCTCATTCTAGATATCTCTAGGCCACTCTAAAACCTCCTCATGTAGAAAAGTCTAGATCCTTTAGGCAAGCACCATTTCTTTGGATTTTAAGGGACAATTTGAGCGGGCCGTAACACTCTCCCCACTTAAGTTCGCGATGCCCTCATCGCGCCTTCAAGCTTGAACCTATCTATGTAATGTTTTGAATTGCCACAAAGAGTCTTAAGGTTCTCAACTTGCTTCTATATCCAGGGCATTCTTCCACTTGATCAAGTATATATTCCTGATAACTTGGTATATCGCTACGTCGGATTAGGTGATCTGTCAAGATAGAGTCTACTTCTCTATCAAAGGAGGTTACTACTACATTGGGCGCCCTCTTTGATTCTCCCCAACTTATGTCTTCCTTGTCTCCATGATAAGGTTTCAGCATGCTTACATGAAAATCTGGATAGATTTTAAGCTTTTGAGGGAGCTGTAATTTGTAGGACACCTTACTGACTTGCTTGAGGACTGAAAATGGCCCTTCATACTTCCGCACCAACCCCTTGTGAACCTTCCGTAGAGATTTGAATTGTCGGGGCAATAATTTAACAAGGACCAAATCTCCTTCCTGAAATTCCACCATCCTCCAAGTTGTCCACTCGGTCGAACAACTCCCCTAAGCTGTCCTACGCACTCCCAACACGTGCTTCCAAGCTAGAGATCATGTTTTTTGACTTGGCTCGAGACTCCTTCGGTTGTTTTCGAACTTCCTCACGCCCACGTTCCATTGGTGAAACATCCACACTTGGTGTAGCTGGGGCACTAGTCTTCATTATGCCAAGGATAGTAATGCTTTAACCTAAAACTTTGATACCAACTATCACGACCTTAAATTTCAAATAGCGATCATGCGACACTTAGCACGGTACATTGCACTAAGCCTACCTTTCATCCCAAACGAAATACTCCAAAGAGACTAGAAAGAGACTTAGAAATTTAGAGGATTCAAGAGTAAAGCAATAATTAAAAAGAGTTTGTAAATAATGCCTTGTATTGCTCTAGAGAGAGATTATCTTATAATTTCTCAAGATTTCTTAAGATGATTACAAATGAAGACCAATAGGGCTATTTATAGTGTGACACCAAGCTTAAGACTATGCCACAACTTTCTAGATCCTTCTATATCTAGAATGTACATGATTATTCTAGTTTTTTCTACAACATGCCAAAAGGTCTAGGATCTTCTAGCCAACTCTAGAATCTTCTAGGAGTGTCTAGTTCCTTCATGCTAGTTCTAAGATGTTCCGTAAGTTTCTAGAGACTTCTACATCCTTCATGAACCATTCAACACGTTTTAGAATATTTCAGCCTCTTCTAGCATCTTCAAGCATATGCTAGTATACTCTGGAGTATTCTAGAGTCTTCAAGGCTTGAGTTGAGTCCATCCAACTCTAGCTCATTCTAGATATCTCTAGGTTACTCTAGAACCTTCTCATGTAGAAAAGTCTAGATCCTTTAAACAATCGCTATTCTTTGAATTTTAAGGGACAATTTGAATGGGTCGTAACAATATGGTGGGTTAGGTAATTATTCTCATTGTTATAAATTTATGTACAACTCGAATTTCTCAAGATTCTGTATAAATTTTATATATATTTATTTATAGAAATATAATATTATATTTAAAAATATATTTTATTTTGATTATTTAATAATTATTAAAATAAAATTTTAATTATATATTTCATTTGTACACTATATTTAACATCTAATAAATATAATTTTAAATTTATTTTATTTTTAACTAATTTAAAATACAAAATGAAACATATATTATTAATTAATAAAAAATATTTTATTTTTATAAATTATCTGAAATTTCGATAAAGAATCTCCTCTGAATACCGCTAGATACCATCAAACATGGGATGTAAACGTCAAAGTAGCTCGCACCCCAACCGTATGTAACCATTGATAACACTAATTATACTTCATGTATTATCAAATGTCCTAACATAAATTTCTTAAAGTTTTATATAAAAATATAATATTATGATTAAAAATATATTTTATTTATAATTTTCACACAGTATTTAATACTTTATGTTAATTTAAGACATAAAGATAAAAAGATTTATTAATAAGTGATACTTAATCCACGTAAATTACCAAAATTTGTTTGAATGAGATGTGAAACCCGCCGCCCAATTCACAACAACGACAAAAGTGTAGAGTTCTTGTTCTGTTTGTAAAGCATCTTGACAGTTCCTTCTATTCTTCTCTCTCTTGCGCGTCCTCTGTTTTTCGACACATACTCGTTTTATGTGTCTAAACAAGAACCCAACAAAATACCATTTTTTTTCCCTCTCCGTCTTGTTAAATATTCAATGGCGACTTTCAAAGTTTAAACCTTTCTTCTTTCCCTTCTCACTCATGATCCCCAAGCTCCCTCATAATCTCCATTATCATATTCCAGCTCACCTCAATTTCCAATTCACTCATGGTAAGGAACCAACAAGACCCACAAATTCGTACCCAAAAAGGACTAATTGTAGGCAACTATTGCCACGATGTTCTTATTCGAGACGACGTCATTGTCGGTGAGAGCCTTGGCGGCGCAGCCTCCTTCATTTCCAAGGTCCTTGACGGCTTATCGGTGCCCTATGATTTGGTCGCGAAGGTGGGCGAAGATTTTTCTTATTCGACTAACCGTGATCCAGTTATAGTACCCAATTCGAAAACCACTGTTTTTCACGCGTATTTTGATTCGAGGGGTGAACTTGAAGGGGATGGACATCAAGATCGGGTATTAAAGCGGGTCTATGCATGCGACCCGATTAAGCCATCAGAACTTCCCGAATCGTCGAGATTCGATTTTGGAATGGCGGTTGGAGTTGGTGGGGAGATTTTGCCCGAGACTCTTGAGAAAATGCTTGAGATTTGTAATGTGGTGTTTGTGGATATTCAGGCTATAATACGAGAATTTGATGATTCGGATGGGACTGTAAAGCTTGTAGAATTAAGGGAAAGTGGGTTTTATCATCTTTTAAATAGAATTGGGTTTTTAAAAGCCTCGTCTGAGGAGGTAGTGGATATAGATATTGAGGAGGTGAGGAAGTTGTGTTGTGTTGTTGTAACAAATGGGAAGTATGGGTGTAGAGTTTATTCAAAGGAAGAGGAAGTGAATATTGAGCCTTTTCATACTAATCAGATTGATCCAACTGGTGCTGGAGATAGCTTTCTAGGTGGACTTGTTGCTGGACTTGTTCAAGGATTGCCTGTTTCTGATGCTGCATTGTTGGGCAACCTTTTTGGTTCTCTGACTGTTGGGCAAATTGGACTTCCCAAGTTTGATTCCAGGTTGATGCAGGTTTGTTTCTTAAGTTTCTCTAGTTTTATGATGTTTAATCAAGTTCTTTGTAATATTAAGAAAAATGGTTCTTATTTACTTGGATTGTTTTGCTTGCTTCAGTTGTGTTTTATTTAGAGGAATAGGTAAGTAAAAGAATTTGTGTTTATTGAACAAGAATAGTTCTGTTAAGTATCAGAAAAGTGTTGGCTCTTCACCTCAAAGCTTAAGCTGATAATCGGAACCCATTATTCATAAAATCTTGGATTGTATGAAATGGCAAGGACTTGATGGTTTCCATTGATCGTATGTAAAGTCCTATCTTGAAGTAATTCAGATGGTAGGAATCATATATCTTACCTTGTGATATGAGTCAATTTGTTAAAGTTGTGCCTGAATTAAGAGTTAAATCTCTATTTGGGTTGATAGCATGTCCCAGGTCATCAGCAAAAGATACAGATCTTAAGTATGTGTTTTTATGAAAGAGACATTTCTCTTGGAATATCTGTGGAAATTTAAACCCCTTAACTGGAAAAATAGAATTGTTGAAAACTAAAGATCAAAATTCAAGTGGAAGACTGTTTGCAGTTTTATTCTTCTAGGCTTCTATTATTATAGATGGTGTAGACTGTTCGGCTTTAGGAAAAGGTGTATCATTGGATGGCATCTTTTACATGGCCAATATCTGATTTGTACAAACACCAAGATATGATCTATATTTAGTTGGGGCATGTAAAGTTGAACGTAGAGGAAAGATGTTTTCACCATGGATTAACAATATAATATGAATTATTGTTTACTTATGTTTAGAAATATAATAATCTTATAGAATATAAGCTTTTATTTGTTCTTGCATCAGTATTGCATTAATGGGAATGCCAAGTACTCTTTACAAATAATACCAGGAACTCATCATATTGCACTTTATGTCAATATTGTTACTTTATCTTCTTTGGCCTTCATTGTTGTACACCTTGGATGTTCTGTATAGGCTGATAAAACTCAAAAATTGATTGTCAAATTACTGCAAAGTTAGACTGCAAGTATGCTGATCAAGTAGTCATCCCTAGTGTAGATTGAATAAAAGATAATATAAGCAAGCTCAAGTATAATTCATACCAACTCTTTTAACGTAAATACTCATGTTGTTGTCCTATATATACCGCTTCACAAACCCTTCTTACAAGTCTGGTTCTTCTTGGTCTTATCAATCTTAATTTCCTCTTATTTTCTTAAACTAAGTTGTAAACATGTTATTTTTTTGGAAGCATGCGATATATTAGGTATTCACCAGCACTTTTATCTTGTAGAGAATTAAGGATGAGATGCAGAGGAGGAAGACTCAATGTGTCAGCTCCTTTGACAGAAATAGTGAGAGGTTGAAGTTGACGAAGCAAGCAGGATATGAGCAATTTCACACATCACTTGGAGCAGCGAGACTGATAGCTAAGAACCCTTTCCAGGAATCTGAATCTCAACATCCCCAGCACCATTCTTCTTCTAGAACAGAGGAACAAGGTATTCTTCCTCAGTACAATGAAGAACCTAAATTGTTAGTAAATCCTGTGTTTGAGGAATCCATTTAAACAATTGATGTAAAACCTTGAATCCTAAAAATAAAATTCCTTTTTTTCCACTGTATCTTATCAAATAACTGTATCTCAGTACAGAAATCTTTGTATAGGGCTACTTATTTTTGTGTTCTGTTCACTCTGTGATTCTTATAACCACTTGGGAGCAATTACCACAGGTTCACTAGCATAACTTGTTGGGGTCTCTACTCTCTATCACATATTGGTCGGGCATTTTGGCTCTCTACTATTTATAAAGGGGAGCAGAAGTTGAAATGTCTAATCAGTAAATAAAATTAATTACGGGAATATTATTCGTAATTAATAACCTCAAAGAGTTGTATTGTTTAAGTGGTTGTAATCCATTTCAATACATTTAATGTGACATAATTATATTAAAATCGACAACTAAGTATTATTCCCTTTATCTTCTCAAAATCAAGAGAATAGAGAAGTTAATGTTTGGTATTATATGTAACAGGTATACGGCTTTACTAATGTTGGTAACTCGCTACTATATAGCGAGGTGATAAAGATGATGGCTTAGCGTAGATCAAGACTTGATAAGCTCAAAAAGCATATGGCGTAGTTAATTAGGACACCTCGTTATTTCTTTGCGAGGTCAAAGAGATCAAGATTTGATGGTAGAGTTTAACATCCCGGTGTGACTTCGATCCCGACACCATATTGGCGATCTGGGCAATCAACTTAGGAGTCTTGAGCGATCTAAATACGACCTATTTATGTAAACACTTATAGTGACTTATGATAAATTAGATCATATGTAATTTATCATGTATTCAAGTCGTTTAATCTCTAACCTATCTATGTGTCTAAAATGTTATATATATATCTTTAATGAGGATAATGCATGATTCATTTCGGATGTTAAATTTATCTACTTTTCTCTAAAATCACTAAAATCTCTAATATAAATAATTGTCTTCGAATAGATATTATTGCATAATTTATAAACACGATTTGTCAAGTTTAATAAATATATAGGGTTATCTTGGTATCTATTAATGTACAATAAAAAATCATAAGAATAACTGATGGATATAAAAAAACCTAATTAAAAATTAAAGATGGAGAAGATATAAGTGTATTTTAATATTTATTAGTGTATTAAAAAATAAAAACTAAAAAATTAAACGATTTACAGTAAAATTAATAAAACAATTATTTATATAGAATATATTTGTTTTGAAATATTTTGATATTTATTTATATAAGAAAAAAGTTAGCTGAAACAGTTGAGCGAAGAAACTAAAAAAGTAAAAAATAAACATAAAAATAAAAATAAAAATTTAAATATTGATATTATTATACTATATAATTTTGATATTATTATGTTTATTTTTTATTAAAAAATAGTATTTTAAAAACTTATTTTTTATATTAGATTATAAATTTAAGGTAAAAAAATAAAATAAAACCGACGGTTAAATTAATATAAATCATTATAATTAAATATAAAAAAAAACCTAGAAGTAACATACTCTAACAAAGTTAAAATATTATATATAAAAATAAAAGTTTAAATATTAACATTATTATACTGTATAATTTTAATATTGTTATTATTTATATTTTTTATTAAAAAGTGATACTTAAAAAATCTATTCTAAAAAAATTGAAATTGACTATACGATAAAAGATGAAAAAAAATTATAAGTTCATATAAAAGGAAAAATAAAAGCAAAAAACGTCTAAAAGAGTATAAAATGTTATATATAAAAATAAAAGTTTAAGGTTTTAAAATTATATATTTTTATATTATAATATAAATTTAACGTAAATAAAAAAATTTACGATCACCACAGTCAAAGATATAAAACTTTTTTTATAAGTTAATATAAAAGAAACTTAAAAAAAACTCAAGAAGATGGGAAAACGATTACATAGCCATCAAAGTTTTTATATATATTAATTTTGGATTCTACACATACACGAATTATTAATTTAAAAATAAATATATAATAATATTAATTATTATTATTTTAAAAATTTTATGTTAAAAAATAAAAGAAAATATTTTTTTTAACTATGATAAGATAAAAACTAATGTTAAAGTTTTATATAAAATTGTGAAAAATATTCTTAAAATAAATAAATAAATAATTTGTTATTTTAGTGAAGAATAAATAAACAATAATAATTATTTTATTATCAAAAATTTATTTAAAAAATATACCATAATAATTAATTTATGAGAAATATGTATGATATTTTGTAATAGTAGCACATAATTAAAATATAAATTATAATTTATTTAATAAATAAATTAAATATAATATGATGATATATACTAACTTAACACGAAATTATCATTAGTGATCTTAAATATTATAGAAAGATATACACGATTATTAATTTAATAATTATTCATTATTATTAACTATATGATTTATTATTTTTAATGTAAAATTAATTATATAATATAAAATAATTATTTTAAAAAAATATTTATTATATAGATATTTTGATATTTAATAGTGTAAAAAATTAATAAAATATTCATATATAGATATTTTAATATTTATATATTTATTAATATAAAAGGAAAGGAAGGAAAGATGGGCAAAAATAAAATAAAATAAATAAAGGAGAAGGCTTTTAATATATATATGATTATATATAAAGATAATTGGTTATTATTATTTTTTTGGTTAATTGTAATTGGTTTTCCTTAATTAGTTAGACTCGTGTAAGGATGAAGACTCGAAAACTTTAGAGTCAACTGAAAAGGGGTCCTTTTCAGTCTTTCTTCAGTTCATCTACTAGTTAAAGTTTGTGTATGAATCCCAATAATTTACAAATTTCACAATCGCTAATTTTCCTGAGTTGTGATCAAAGACATTTAAGTTTGTTTAATCAGACTCTTGGAAATATAACCAATGAAGCACTCAACGAAGAATAGGAAGAAGGGATCGAAAGCTCGAATTTCCAAGACTTTATCGTCGACCTCTGTAAACGATACCGTTTTCACATCTCGTGGAGCCAACGGTGATCCCAATTTGATATCTGCACAGTCATAGTTTCAATTTTTTTGTTTATATAGTCATTTGTTTTACTAATCTAGCTGTTTTGACTGCAAATTTCTTGTTTATATTTAAAAACTATGAAAACAAAAATGGAAACTAAAATAATAAAAAATAAAAAGTCAAAGTAATTGGTCTTTGCTTTTCAATTATGCATGTTCTTTTCTTTTTTTAATTTCACTTTCTGGGTTAATTCTAAGGATAATTCGTGGGGTCTGTTCTGATGCAGAGGGTGGAGCAAATCATATGAAGGATAGTGTGCATCCTCGTGCTCAGATAGTTGGCAATGCTTTTGTTGAACAATATTATTGTGTTCTTTCTGCATCTCCTGGTCTGGTTCATAGGTTTTATGGCGCCAAAAGTGTGCTTAGCCGACCAGGGTCGAATGGTGTAATGACCTCGGTGACCACTACGCAAGTAAGTAAATCTCACGCAAAATCAAGTTTTCAAAGATTTATCTCTATACAAAGTACCCTACATGCCTGTTATTATGCCAAAATGATTATTAGAGTTCGCTTGTCGTTGTCAGGTTCACTAAAGTCCAATATTTGTTGCACAAGGGTAGTCACATTCTTTCAGATTACACACTATAGTCTATACCCTATCAGAAACATCACAATGTGACCACCTCTCTCTCTTCCTTCCTCTTAGTCCCTCTCAGTTTCATGCCATCGATCTGTGCCCGTTAAATATACAGGTTCAGCAAGTTGGTCTATGCTTACGGTCTCTGAAGATGACAACTTATGTAAGAAATGGATTTATTGATGATGAATAAACGAATGTTTACAACCTATTTATACAAAAGAAAAGCAAAATTGTAATAATTAAAAATAAACACAATTACGGAGACGTATTCTTGGATAGCTATCCTTCCCACATGTTGTTGGTATCGCTTCAATTGAAAGTTTCAAATTTGGTGTGTTGGTTGTCACCAAATTTGGATCTCATGTTCTTTAACATTCCTCTCAAGTTAGAATATATGTTAATTATTTCTAACTTGTTAAGTAAGCTCGAGAACCGTGAAAAACTCGGAGATTTGGTAAATATATCTCTTGGTTCTTCTAATGTAGAGATATGATAAGTTTTGATCATTCCAAATTGAATCTTTTCTCTTACTAGATGGCAATCGATCTCTACGTGTTTGGTTCGCTTCATGAAACACCTGGATTTGATGCAATGTGAAGAGGCTTGATTATCACAATATAACTTGGTTGGTTGAGAGTGTTTGATACCCAAATCATCCAAAATATATCGTAATCGTTACTTCGCAATACGCCATTGCCGTAGAAATGCGGTATTCTGCTTCTGCACTTGATCGTGAGACTGTATTTTGTTTCTTAGTCTTCCAAGAAATTATCGAGTTTCCAAGAAACATATAATATCCTGTGGTTGATCGTCGTGTATCTGTGCATTTTGCCCAATTTGCATCACAAAAAGCATTTAGTTGTAATGAACTAGTTGCTGAGAAAAAGAGACCTTGCCTTGATGTGTTCTTGACATATCGTAGCACTCGTTGAGCTGCTTCCAAATGTGGTTGTCGTGGTTTATTCATATATTGAGTGAGAATGTGCACGGCATACACTAAGTCGGGCCTTGTGATGGTCAAGTATATTAATCTCCCAACAAGTCTTCGATAGGATGTGGGATTACTGATGAATTCCCCTTCAACCTTGCTGAGGGATAAATTTTGTTCCATAGGTGAATTGGCAGATTTGGCACCAAGATAACCCATGTCCTCCAATATTTCAAGTGCGTACTTGCGTTGTGACATAACAATTCCCTTACTGGAACGTGAAACTTTTATGCCCCAAAAATACTTTAATTCACCGAGATCTTTAAGCTTGAATTGTCTCATGAGATGATTCTTAGTTTCTTCAATGTCTTGTATGTTGTTTCCTGTTATGATTATATCATCTACATAGACAAGAAGAGCAGAGAAGGAATTACCACGGGTTCGGACGAACAATGAGTGATCATACTTGGATTGGTTAAAACCAGCTAGCTTAAGTGTTGTTGATAGCTTGATGAACCACTATCGTGAGGCTTGTTTGAGTCCATACAAAGATTTACGTAGCTTACATACTCGTGTTTCCCCCTTTCGTCCAAATCCAGGTGGAAGGGACATGTAGACATCTTCATGAAGATCACCATAGAGAAAAGCATTGTTGACATCAAGTTGTCGAAGATGTCAATTTTGAATAGCAACGGCAGCGAGAGGTTCTAACAGTGACAAGTTTGGCTACTAGTGCAAAAGTTTCTTGGTAGTCAAAACCTTCAATCTGACTGTATCCTTTGGCCACTAATCGAGCCTTGTATCGTTCCACAGAGCCATCAGGATTATACTTGATTTTGTAGACCCATTTACAACCAACTGGTTTCTTGTTTGGAGGAAGTTGTTGAAGCGTCCAAGTGCCATTAGTTTCAAGGGCATCCAGTTCTTGTTTCATGGCAAGCCGCCATTTTGGATCATCGAAAGCTTCGGCAAAGGTGGTTGGTTCCCTGAGAATGGAAATAAAAGTAGCAAAGGCACGATGTGCAGGTGATAATTGGTAATAGGTAAGCACATGAGATAAAGAATGAGAAGTACCTTTGTCTTTGGACGATGTTGAGTGAGACGAAGGGAAGGATCGAGAAGGTAAGGAAGCTTCTACATGATATTTTTGAAGGTAGCTAGGAACATTGGTGGATCGACGAAGCCTATGTGTGACTGGTGTTGGAGAAGTTATGTGTGGTGGAGAAGTTGATGATGATGTTTCGGAAGATGAATTTTGAAGATGAAGAGTGTCTGAGTTGATTGTTGGAAGGATAGATGATGTATGATTAAGTGATATATTTGGATTGGTTGATTGACGAATGTTGGGTATGTCATCATAAATAGTATCTTCTGATAGAGGAAATAGAGTTGGAGTGTTGACAGCGGAAGTGAAATAAGGAAATACATGTTCATGAAAGATAACATCACGAGACATTAAAGTCTTGCTTGTTTCTAGATTGTAGACACGATAACCTTTGATCCCAGATGGATACCCAATGAATATGCATTTATGTGACCTAGCATCAAACTTGGTGAGTCGATCATGATGTGCAGACACAAAACAAAGGGAACCAAAAACACAAAGATGTTCATACCTAGGAGTTTTGTGGAAAAGCACTTCAAATGGTGTTTTACCCTTGAGAACAGGTGTTGGAGTACGATTTATGAGGTATGTGGCTGTAAGAATGGCATCTTCCCAGAATTGTTTAGGAAGATTGGCTTGGAAGAGCAATGAACGAGCGACATTGAGAAGATGACGATGTTTGCGTTCAGCAACACCATTTTGTTGAGGGGTAGAGACACAACTAGTTTGATGAAGGATTCTCTTGGTAGAAAACAACTGGGTCATAGAAAATTCTGAT
This sequence comes from Hippophae rhamnoides, assembly GCA_033030585.1. Classification (NCBI taxonomy): domain Eukaryota; kingdom Viridiplantae; phylum Streptophyta; class Magnoliopsida; order Rosales; family Elaeagnaceae; genus Hippophae; species Hippophae rhamnoides. The sequence goes on from CM065431.1 coordinate 4,818,675, forward strand.
CCATTGTCACTACGAATGATTTTAACTCTGGATGAAAATTGTGTTTTAACAAGATTGATGAAGGTGGTAAGAAATGTGCGTGTATCAGATTTAGCATGTAAGAGATAGACCCATGTGCATCTTGAGTAGTCATCAACAATAGTGAGAAAATAACGTGCTCCATTAAGTGCTGGAATGTGATAACCACCCCAAATATCAACATGAATCATTTCAAAAGGTGCTTTTGTATTGATGGAACTTAAAGGAAATGGATTACGTGTTTGCTTACCTAATGGACAAATAGAACAATCACTAATGGAACAAAAAGGTATATTGATGGAAAGAGAAATTACACGCAAACTGTTATTAGATAAATGATTAAGTCGTTGATCCCATAGATGAGAGTTGGTGGAAGCAGTGTTTGAAACGGAGAAACATCCAGCCTTTTTAGAAATAGTCAGGTAGTAGAGTCCTGCTTTCTCAGTTCCCATCCCAATTGTCTTCCCTGAGCATTTGTCCTGAACAAAGCACATACTGTTAGTGAAGGTGACATGAAATAATGAGATTTGAGTTAGTTTGGCTACTGAAACTAAGTTTAATTTGAAGGAGGGAACACACAAGACATTATAGAGTATGAAATTATTTGAGAAATGTACAGTGCCAATATGTGTGACACGGGCAAGAGAATGATCAAGTAAATGTACATGTCGATTAGTGACTGGAATGTTGGAGCTCATAAGGTTTTGGGAACAAACCATGTGATCAGTTGCCCTTGTATCAAAAATCCAACGGGTTTCTGAATGGAAAACAGTTGCACATAATGTGTTACCTAAAGAAGTAGTCACTTGACTTGCCATGCTACCTGATTTGGATTGATTGAGAAGTGTAAGGAGCTCTTGATATTGGGCAGATGTAAGGTTGTGAAATAGTGTCTTTGTGTCGGAGCAGCTTTCCTAAAAGTCAGTATGATGAGCTTTGGAAGGGAAGCCATAACTTGTATTTCTCTTATCTTGAATTGCTCATTTCTTTCGACACATGTTGATGTCATGTCCATTCAAACCACAAAAATTACATTTGAGACGCTTTCGGCAGTTTTCAAAATTGTGTCCATTGAGACCACAAAAATCACATTTGAGGTGACTTCGGCAATTCTCAGAATTATGGCCTATATTGTTGCATCGATTGCACTTGAGATGTGGATTCCTTGGTGGGTAATTTTTGTGAGGATATTGTGGACGACTATCTCTGGCAACAAGTGCGGCAGCTTCTGGCATCCTTCCCATGCTTTGCGTGGAGACAGCTCTTTGCTTTTCATCTTGAACAATAAGTGAATATACCTTATTTACTGTAGGTAATGGTTCCATGAGCAAGATTTGTCCACGTGCTGATGTGTAAACATTGTTAAGCCCCACGAGAAATTTTATGGTTCGCTCTTTTTGTTGATATTCTTGTAGTTCCCTTCCAGCATTTCCTCCACAATGTAGAAGAGGACATAGTGCATCACGACTATCCCATAAGCTTTTCAATTTGGTATAGTATTCTCCAATGCTTACACCTTCTTGTATGCAATCATGGATCTCTTGCTCAATGTGGAATAGGTGCACGCTGTTGGTGTGCGAAAAACGTTCCTTTAATTCTTCCCATAGCTCTTATGCAGTATCACTATATATGACACTTTCTGCAATTTTGGGCGATATAGTGTTGAGGATCCATCATTTGACAAGAATGTTGCAGCGAGTCCATTGTTTGATTTTTGTTTCAAGGTTTGTTGATGGCCTTTTGATTGTGTCGTTAATGAATCCTTCTTTGTTTTTGGTTATTAGAGCCATGAGCATTGCATGACTCCAAATGTGATAGTTTTCTTGGTTTAAGGATTGAGCTACGAGAACCATGCATGGTTAGTCTGAGTGGTGTAGATATAATGAGTGGCTAGGGTCATCATACCATTTTGGTAAAGTAGGGTTGGTATTGGTAGTCATAGACATTATTTGTTGAATAAATTCAAAAGTACGGGATAGGTTTAAGTGTATTTTAGACAATAATGACTATTTATGAAATAAATAATGGACTGAAATATGCTTTATCTTATAGAAAATGAGTTAAGGATTACAGAACCGGAAATTTCAGCCGAAGAACCGGTCGGAAAGTGGGTGAACCGGCTATTGAAGTGGTTGAAACGGCGGCTGCAACGGTAGAACCCTGAACCGGATGATGACCGAACCGGACCGACCAGATGAAGGACCGAACCGGGTGAACGACTCGTTGTTTGCTTCAACGACGCGCGAACGACGTGTCGTTGGAGTCGTCTTTCTCAGCAGCTGACGCGTGTGTCTCCGGTGAGGCGCGTGGACCACCGGTGAGTTTAAACAAGGCGTGTGTGAGCGGATGAATCTGAATAATATGATGGGATGAAATTGAAATTATTTTGTGAATCGAAATTGGTTTTGGAAAAAAACAGATTGAGGAAAAATGGGAAAAAATTTCTATGAGCTGAATTTTCTAGGAATTGTTTCCTAAGCTCTGATACCATGTAAGAAATGGATTTATTGATAATGAATAAACGAATGTTTACAACCTATTTATACAAAAGAAAATCAAAATTATAATAATTAAAAATAAACACAATTATGGAGAGGCATGTTCTTGGAGAAACTATCCTTCCCCACCAAGCTGTTGGTGGTTGCTTCCAGCTGGTGTGTTGGTTGTCACCAGCCGGATCTCATGTTCTTTAACAACTTATTCCTCTCCTATGAGAAATCTTCCATCCTGGATGAGTCTAAGTTTGAAGTCTAAGTTTGAATTGGGACTTGGGTTTGTCTCGGTGGTTGTGATGTGGTTCCTGAGTTACTTTTATCAATATCATCACATTTTGTCCAAATTTAGAAATATATAGTAATCAAAATTAAGGTATCTTTACTTTTTCAATTTTAAAAATCTGGTCGAAATTTGGACTACATGTGTTAAAAACATGAAATTGCATAGGTAAGCAATTTAATAGTGCAAATTAATAAAGTCAAGGGAGCAAAAGCGTAGAATTTGAAAAAAAAAGGGAAATTATGTAATTAAGCGCATAAAAATTACGGGTCAATATGCTAGAATCAAGATATCTGCGTCTGTTTGTGCTGTGGTTCAGTATTTCAAAAGAAATAAGAGTGGAAGGAAGATTTGGCTGATATTCTTGGGGTTTTGTTGCTTTCTACAAAAATGACTACAAAATGACAAACTTTGCCCCCTATTTGTTAGACATTTAATGGTCCAGTTAAAAATGTCCTCGGTCTGATCGTACCTAACGAAGCCTCTGATCTTTATAGTAAAACAAGGGAGACTTGCGCCAAATTTCACCCTAATTTGTCTTATTATAAGTGGAGGAATTGATTTCTATGTCATTATTTTGTCTTAATGAGAACAGTTCGTTGAAAAAGAAAACTTTCATTCAAGAAATTTTCTGAAAACAGTTTATAGTTTGAACTTTTTCTTTATTTTGGGAGCAATGATTCTAAGTAAGACTTTTATTTCTTAATTAACAGCGAGTGGCGGAACTACCCAGGAGGGACACTGGCTCCCTCTCACTTAAATTTTTAGGTGTAATATTTTTGAAATTGTAAACAAATTATATATAAAATGAAATGTGTTCCCTTTAAATTTTTATTTTTAAACTTTTATCACTCAAAAACACATTATATGTTCAATAATTTAAACATATTTATACTTAAATGAGATACACATAGCATCTTTTTTAATACAAAAATAAATAGCAAGTGAAAAACAAATAATATTATCTTTTACTGTTTGTATGATACACCTCCTGAATTAAAATTCCGATCCGTGGCTAACAGCTTCAATTTTTAGCTAGTTGTGGGTATATTTTCAGAGAAGATGTTTTTTATGGAGTATTAGTCACATGCCTTTGAGGCATTCAAACTGTTCTCTAAATTTCTTTTTTTGGCAGGGGATCAATAAGATGATACTCTCTTTCGATCACCAGGACTCTCATGTAGAAATTTTAACAGCTGATGCCCAAGAATCATACAAGGATGGAATAATTATTTGTGTCAACGGGTGTTTGAATGGAAATAACAATGTGAGAAGAAAATTCACTCAGACTTTCTTTCTAGCACCTCAAAAAAAAGGCTACTTTGTCTTGAATGATGTTTTTAGGTATGTTGATGACATGGGAAGTGATGATCTTGATGTGGGTTTACCAAAAACAAATTTGACCCATACTCTAGGTATATTTGCAGCCCTACTCACCTACAATCTCAAATGTGTATTCATTGATAGATTATTTGGATGTGGAGTTCTTTTTTTCATATTGTTTTGAACATAATTATTTCTGGTTGCAGATTCAATTGGTGTGCCTCGTGAGTCAGCACTTGATCATATTACATCTGTGAAGGTGGAAACAAATGATAACAGTGAAGTTAATTCACTGGAAGATGGAAGAAAGGAATCAGTTACTGAGAAGGGTCTTGTCGCTGAGAATCTTGTTGATCAGCAAGTCTCTGAGGCAGCTATGTCAAATCTCCCAAAGCATGCTTCAAAGAAATCATCCTTACCAGTTGTGAGCACTCTCTTAGGTTTCGTTTGACTTAGCATTTATCAATGTCAATTTTAGGCTTGTACATGTTTTATTATACAGTTGAGCAATAAAATAATGCATCCCCCCTCCTCCCTCTAAAAATAACTTTCTATTAGTTACTATGCTGAATTGCTGATATTTTGAATTTCATGACAGCTGACAGATAGGAAATCTACCTGCACTTCTCGTCCATTTGAATGTGAGTTACGGGATAATACAGGGTATGTATGTGGCTAAATCTGCAGGGGTAACTTCTTCCTGGTTTATAGTTTATGTACGAGCACAAACCCACCACATATAGGGTATAACAGTCTTGTTTCAAAGAAAGACTTAGGATGCAAAAAAGAGAGTCCATGAATGTTCAGAGTATCAGCATTTAAATTAAGGATACACCATATAAATTATATGCATGAAAGTCAGCTTCAGATAATGTCACAAATAATATGATATAGAGAGCATGGGTTTGGTTATGCAAATGATGTAATTTTAACATAGGTGGAACCTTTTTATTTGGTTATCACTTATCATATCTATAATTGCTAGTTTTTTGTTACTTGTACAGGACATAAAACAGAATATGGTGTCTGTTTTGAACCTAAGGCATTAAATGCTGCTTTTAATTCTTGCTATGTTTAGCTCTTCAAACTTTAAATAACTACCATTGAAAAAAAAAGAAAAACTCTAATTACTAAATTTTTGAATGTCTTGTAAACTTTGCACAATTTTTTTGTGCCATCATGAATCATAATAAAATGTACTGTAATAGGAATCTTTCCTAGGAGAACATACTTCAGTAGAGGTCTCTTGTTTTTTTATTGCATTGAAATTCTTTAACCTGCAACCTTGGTTATTTTCCTTAAATTAGGAATTATGAGAAGGTTCTTGCTAGCTCAAAACATACCCATTCAGATCTCTCAAAAAGTTTTCGGGAGTCCTTATTCAACTTTTCCAAGACTCCTGGTGATGAATCGAGGACAATGAATTGGAGTAACTTCGTAAAGCAATTGCAGTCCCTCTTTTATGTTAGTCCATTCCTTTCTTTTCTTGTTTCCCTTTCTTAAGTGTCCTTTTGTACTTGAGCTCTGCCTAAAAAACACCATAACTCCACTATTTAGCTAATTTCCTTCAACAAACCATGATACCTTTTAGCCTTTTTTTTTGTGTGATGTTTAGATCATCTTGATACCTTTTTACATGGAAAATGATTGATGATTATTACCATAACTGTATTTTTCTAGATGCTTCTCTCTCTTCGATATGTAATAGGTACTTTTTTGAGGGGGTAAATCTAGTGATGAACTTGAATTTGATCTTTAATTTGGTAGCCTGAGCCACGCAAAAAAAGGGCACATAATGCAGAAAGGGACAGCATGAATATATTCAAAGAGAGGTTGGTAATCACTAGAACGAGCAAAATGGAGATTATTGTAGTCTTCCAATGAGTGATGACTATACCTTCTGTATTTTTGTTGATGAACTAAGAAGTTACTTGTGTCTACAGTAACAAGAAAATGGTAAATAAAATAACGATTGATTTGCATGGGCAACGTGTTAAACAAGCAATAAGGATCTTGAAGATGCACCTGCTGTTTGGAGCATATATTCAAAGTAAGAGTCTATTCTCCCCCATTTTCTGTATCCATCTCTTTTCCTCTTCTCCATTCATACCATCCAAAATTTTAATATTGTTTTTTAAAACTTCAAAATTTCAAAGATACGTACGTTATCAATTTTAAATGATATTTTTGAGACTCAAGCTCTCTAGGTAAAGGAGAACTAGGGAAAGAAATCCCAAAATTTCAAAGATGCGTCCATTATCAATTTCAGATGATGTTTTTGAGACTCAAACTCTCTAGCAAAAAGAGAACTAGGAAAAGAAATCCTTTTGTTATACAATACAATGATACCTTTTATGGTATTATCCAAACTTGTTTTTGAGGAATAATTAAATTAAGTGCTTACATTTGAATTTTGTAACCAAGAGGGACGTATGAGGAAGGGTAGAATACTGCCCTGCTATGTATCCCAGCCATTTGTTTAGGCAGTCCAGTTTCATGTTATGTTGATCATTGCTTATTTTCTTGCTCTGGATCAGCTGTTAAGATTCTCAAGCTTATCACAGGATGGGGAAAACACAGTCAAGGCAACACGGGCAAGATAAAATCATCGGTATGGGTTTCTACTTACCTTTTTACTGCCTGTTTTGAGTAAATATAGTGAGATAAAAAGAGGACTTTGAATACATAAAAGTTGGTTTAGAAAGTGCACTTTTAAATAGTTTTTTTAAGGCAGGGCAATGAGAAAGTCTCTTGAGGCCAGACAAGGTTAATGAGGCTTAGCCTCCCAGTCTCAGATAAGTAGTTCCTAAGTTTTATAAGAATAAATGGATGGTGAAAAAAGAAGAATAGAAGAACAAATAAAGGATGCTTGGAGATTAAACAAACATACGTAGTTCCTAACTTCTGACTCTGATCCAAACAAAAATGTCATATAAGATCAAAGGGAGAAGAAATAAAATTAAGTGTTCAATGCATGCATGATTTTTTTTTTTTGCCTGAAGATTTATGCATCCCAATTAGCCCTTTACTCTGTAATTGTCAGGAAAAACTTGGTTCGCAACATTTTGTACTGTTTTGCCTTGATGCAGGTTATTCAACTGTTACAAAAGGAAAGTATTGAATGGGAATTAGATAATGGGAATCCGGGAACAATAGTTCTGAAACTAGGTGAACAGACAGAATTTAGCTTTCTGGACGCTGAGGAAGTGCCTTAATATGGGTGCTTGTGTATTGACAGCTCAGTTCAATGAGCAATATGACCTAGTTTTTATTATCTAATAAATTGCTCATTGTGTGTGTTTATTGTGTTCTTGGAAGAAAGAAAGAAGTTGCTGTGTTATATAGTTCCGTTTTATACTCAAGAAACTTAGTGTGACAGTGTAGTTGTATGTATCTAACAAGAGAAAATTCTACCTTGTGTATTTATGTAAAATATTCAGTTTGTACGGCACCGCGATCGTTGTGAGTACTTACATAGTGGTTATACGTACTCGTCCTTTTAAATGTGTAATGTTTTGCTATGTTGAGTTGGATATTTAATTTATAATTTGTCAAGTAACCCAATTCCTGTACTGTTTTCATGTTTTCTTGTCTTTTACTTTATTTTGGTGTTTTCTGAACTTTAATTTCTGTGAGATCTCTGATGGATGATAATCAGAAATGCTATATGAATTTTTCAAAATTACTATTAGCAGATAACTCAACTTACAAAACCAAAGCAGAATGCATGTAACAATGCTGCAATGACTAAAAGAAGCACTTCAAAGCTCTAGGCAGCTCTGCAGCTGTGTATAGAGCATGTTTAGCCACTATAATACTTGCGTATATGCCATGGAATGCTTTATATATACACTGCACTTTCTCAGTTTTAGGACAATTTGATTACCAGACTTTCTGTCCGACCTGCCAGAAATTGGAGATTAGTTCTAATACTCCAGTTTAAGTTTCTGGAGGTTCTACTTACCAGATGTGTATCCCACATAATGCGTGATTATGTGAAGGGAGGATGATTTCGTAGTATTTTTCCAAAAAATTGTGGCAGTTTCAAAGGGTTTGTGACCAGTGATAACTGATTCCTTTCAGAAAAATGTGCTAAATGATTTGCAGCTTGTACATAAGGATTTCAAGCAGGATAGAGTTGCTGTAGAAATTGCAGAAAAAAAATTGTAGTGATAAGTTGTAGCTTGGTAATTCTTTCAGAGAATTTCAAAGGGCCATGGATCTTTAGAAATAGTGTACCCATTGGTAGAGACAAATTGCTAACTAGTGATTCCTTAAGAGAGTTTCCTACACTATTAAATTCGGACCCATTATAACCGCGTCTTCAGTTGCAAGACCTGAAGAAGCTCATGCATCGATAAGGCACGAGGTGCCGAGTAAGAAGTATCTCCAACTAAATAGAAATTTTGATCAACTAAGCTTATGAAACCTATGAACACAAGCTTTGAAAAAGATGAAAACAAAAAAATCATGGAGCCCTAGATCGTTTCGACAGAGAAACTAAATGATACTTAGAGATCAAGCTCTCCACTGTCTGCAATCACAACTTTGCTTTTTGGTGATCCACTATTTGTTCCTTCGGCTTCGATTTTGTAAACCACATCCATTCCAGAGAGTACCTTTCCAAATACTACATGTTTACCATCCAACCTACAAATGAAAAACAAAAATTTAATAAGGAACTCCTAAGGTTTTTAAAAACTACAAAAACATCCCGCAATCACATTCGCTCGTTTTTATTTATTTATTACAATATCATCCATGAATATCTTAACTTTTGTTAATTGTTCTAGAAGTATGAAACAACGACAATAAGGAATTTGATTGTTATGTTTCAAACCTATGGGGTTTTTAAAGATATATATTTGTAATTGACCCAAATGAAAATGAATTGATAAATGGTTCCAAAACCTATTTTGGTGGTTTAGCAGATTTGTTGGCACAAGAGTTTATCAAAACTTGAAGGACAACAACGAGATATTCAGATTTTCTACACTCCACAGGATTGCATTGTTACAATACGGGAAGAGGACGGTGATAAACATTTGATTACATGGAGAGTTTGAAAGGCAAATGCACTTACCATTTAGCTGTCACAGTTGTAATGAAGAATTGTGAACCATTGGTGTCTCGACCAGCATTTGCCATTGACAAAAGACCTTTACACAAGGAGAGCATTATTTTATACCATAAAACAAGTTTGAACTCTTGAATCAGGATAGTGGGAAAAAATCAGAGATGTAATTGGAAGCATTGGTCATACCTGGGCCAGTATGCTTCAACTTGAAGTTCTCATCATCAAATTTCTCACCATAGATTGATTCACCGCCTCTTCCGTCACTAAGTGTGAAATCGCCTCCTTGAATCATGAAGCTAGGAATAATCCTGTGAAATGCACTACCCTTGTAGTGAAGAGGCTTCCCACTCTTTCCAATACCTTTCTCCCCTGATTTATGAGAAAGAGAAACAACCATGAAAAGTAGTTATGAAGTAAACCATCTTAAAAGAAATAAAATTAAAGAATGTTACATATATTCATCAAAGTTTCTAATATTCTTCTACCACCAAATGTTTCCTTCAACAATTGAACTAAAATAGTGAGCTATATTTTTCCTAAAGAAGAGATAATTTATGTCATACTTTCAGTTCATAAAAAGACGATCATTTCTATATCACAAATCTATCGCAATCAAAATTTACATGGAAATTTTTTAATGCACACAATTATGTGGACACAACTGCAATATCTAATCACAATTGATCACATCATTTGAAATACATCAAAAAATTGTGATATTTAAAGCTTTTCTCAAAAAATAAGAAAAATCTTTTTCAAACACAAATTTGCAATATATCACAAATAATGCAGCTAAATTTGATTACATAAAACAATTATTCCTATAAAAATCATGTCATGTTAGTTGTGTACTTTTGTTATGTTTGTTAAGGATTTTCGATGATAGTGTCAAAATCTATAAGAATTATGGTCCTTCCAATACTAAAAAATTAACCCAATAGATGAAGATACCCACAATCTTTATAAACTTTACCATAATATTGTAATATATCAATATGTGACATTATCCTTAACATCCCCTTAATTTTATTTATATTTATATTATATTCTATTGGGTTACTTGTTTCTTTTTATTTTTGCAATGTATATTTAATTCTTTTTTTCCCTTTTGTGAGGAGAGACACAAGGTTTTTTTTCTCAATAGATTAAAGCTATGATACTATATCAAATTCTATCATGGTACTTCTAATCTAAAAGGTTTAACTTAATGAATAGATATCTATAATCCTTATAAACTCAACTATACTTAAAACAATTTAGATATTACCTTAACACATAGAAGTGCTCAAAGAAATAAGAGGGCTGAATTTTTTACCTGTGCACAGTGCTCGGAAATTTTCTGAAAAAAGGAGAAGGAATTCAATTTACAAATGCTAATGCATATAATTGACATAAAAATACATAGAAGTCGTTATTTATGAAACAATTAAACAGGAGCGCACCTGCGGTTTTAGGGACTGTCTTTCCAAAAAGACCTATAACAATACGACCTGAAACACAGCAAATTAGATGGTGTATCAATATCAACCATCAGGAATTTTATACAAATAAGAAAATCCCAATTCACGAGAGGTAGAAATGCCCAAAAGGATTCTCAAATCAAACACAAATGGGCATATTTATTTTCAGTATACTAAGATTTAGAAGTATTACCAGAAGACTTTCCATTGATCTCAACGTCGAAGTAAACTCTGTGAGTCACTTCCTTCAGATCCTCCTTCGATTTCTTTGCCTAAAAAGAACAATCCCACCTCATCAATGACTAATTCTGACATGATTCTCTTATTTTTCCCCTTTGATTTCCATCGATCGATCATGGAAGATCAAATACATGATTTGAACAAATAAGACTTTCCCAGAAAATTGCTTACCAGAGAGAGAGTTAAGGTTCCGAAGAGGACAAGGAAACAGAATAAAAATGACATCGTTGTTTTCGCCATCGGTTAGCTTCTTCAGAGTTCAGAGTCTCACCACTTCAACTTTGAGATTCACAGATGAAGCTTTCGCATTAGAATTATGGAAATTTTGAGACTATTAAATCATAATATAAAATGTATTTTTTTAATAATTATAATAGTAGATATAATTGTATTTAATAAAAAAATTAATCTAGATAATGTTAATATATATAATTTACTGAGCTCTCTCTACACCAATAGATAAACGGCACGTTGAACTTTTACTCTTTGGTTGGATTCTATTGGTTGATTGCTGAGGATCCTTCGGTATACGCCTGTGTCCGACATATTAACGGGCTTAGTTAATTTAAAACCGTAGGCTTTTAATCAAATTCTGATAATACCTAGTTTTGTTCAAAAAGGTCAGATCAGTTGAATACAAAAAATAATTTTATCTTAAGTAAAAATTTAAAAATTTTATTCAAAAATATAAAAATAAAATTAATTAAATTTATTGTTCTCAAATATTATCCAAATAGTTTATGGATCAGATTGATAGGATGTGAAAAGTGATTGAATCGGTTACAAATTATGATATTTTAATCCGAATAAATAATCGAATTAGATCATATAAATATAAAATCAACGTTTTCGATCAGATTAACACACACAACAAATATGGTGAACTTTATGTGAGAGTATATTATAATCCATTATTTTAACTAATAAAATTAATATACATATGCCACTTATATTTATAAATCAAAATTTCTTTATATTTTTATAGAGTAACGATGTATTTGTTTTATATTTTTTGAAATTGTATAATAAGAAAATAATTTTCATAAAAAATTATTATTTTATAGTTAATGTTTTTAGAATAAAGTTTAAAATTTTAATCATTAAAGTTTGTGATTTTTAAGATTTAAAATTTGAAGTTTTATATTAAGAGTTTTTAAAATATTATTTAAATAACTAAAATCTAATTTTTATTAAAAAAAATATTATTTTATTATAAAATAAGCATTTTATTAAGTTTTTGTCTCGATAGACTCTTTTAATTTTTAAATAACATAAATTTAATTAAAAAATAATGATTTAATTATATATAATTCATTTAAGTATATAGAAGATTTAAGGTTTAATTTATATATATATATATATGAGCATGAATAATTAGTTATTTAAAAAAGGAAAAAAAATTAAATTAATGAATGGTAAAACATAAATAAATGGAATATTTTGAAATTACACCATATAATCTCCATTAAAGTAACTCTTTAAAAAAACAAAAAAATTACACGGCTAACCCATATTATAATTAAGACTAAAATCTAAATTTATACATGTTTAAATTATGCTATATAAGAGGAGCACGAGAGGACTGACTGGTTGTTGGAGTCCCAATGTCTTCATATAGATAGCCCACAGCCCCCCCACACACAAAACATAATAATAAAAAAAAGAAGGAGTTTTTCAGGTCAACTGCTCTTAGTACTGTTAACCCACATCAACACTTCCTTTTCATTCCTTCTTCAGTTCATTTACTACTTAGAAGTTAAAGTTTGTGTATGAATCCCAATAATTTGCAAATTTCACAATCCCTAATTTTCCTGAGTTAAGTGATCAAAGACATTTAAATTTGTATACTCAGACTCTTGCAAATATTAACCAATGAAAAATAGGAAGAAGAAGGGATCGGAAGCTCGAATTTCCAAGCCTTTGTCGTCGACCTCTGTAAACGATGCCGTTTCTACATCTCGTGGAGCCAACGGTGATCCCAATTTGATATCTGCACAGTCATAGTTTCAATTTTTTTTTTTTTTTGCTTATATAGTCATATAGCTTCATTTGTTTTACTGATCCAGCTGTTTTGGCTGCAAATTTCATGTTTATAGTTAAAAACTATGAAAACAAATATGGAAACTAAAAAAATTGTTATATATTGCTCCTTAGTGAGAAAATTAGAAAAGTCCCACATTGGTTAGGAATGAAGATGGGTGTTGGATTTGGGGCTATAAATAAAGACCTCCTTCACCATTTGTAAACATCCCAAAATTTGTAAATCTTCCTCTCTTTTGTAAGGGTAATTGATTAATTTCGATTTTTTGCCCAATTAGTTGTAATTTTGAAGTTCATTCGTTTGGAGATAGTGGAAGTGGTCAACGACGCCTTGACCTAGGTAACATTTATACCGAACCTCGTTAAATTTACGGTGTTATTATTTTTCTCGCTTTAATATTTACGTTTTCAATATCTGTTTTAGTTTATTTTAGCGTTATATTTCCAATAAGATTATTTTGTCGGGTTAGTTTGAGTTATTCATTTAAATCATAAGTGAATAGTAACTACTTTAGAATAGGGAAAATATACCCGATTTTCCCAACAATTGGTATCGAGTCAAGGTTTTCTATATGGCATTTGTTTGTATTCCGTTTGTTCGCTATTGGAATATAGTTGCTAGTTGTTGTAATTTGAAGAAATGGCGGAAGAAAAAATTTCTTTCAAACAAAGCCGCTACCATCCACGTCAGCCAGAACTATGGTGATGAACGCAAGGCTCGAGGTGGAGAAGTTTGATGGAACCGTCGTTTCGGCATGTGGCAAGGCGAAGTTCTAGATGCTCTGTTTCAACAAGGTCTGACATCGCCATCAAGAGAAACCAGATGGAGCAGATGAAGTAGAGTGGAAAAATATCAACCGATTGGCATGTGGTACAATCCGTTCGTGTCTCTCAAGAGAACAAAAGTACACGTTCATGAAGGAGACATCCGCAAGTAAGTTGTGGAAGGCGTTGGAGAACAAGTTCATGAAGAAGAGTGGACAAAATCGGCTCTATTTGAAGAAGAAGTTGTTCCGGTTTGAATACCTTCCAGGTACTACAATAAACGACCACATTACTGCTTTTAATCAATTAGTAGCAGATTTGTTAAATATGGATGAAACTTTTAAAGATGAAGATTTAGCCTTGATGTTGTTAGCCTCCCTTCCTGATGAGTTTGATCATCTTATTACGAGCTTACTCATTGGGAAGGATAAAGTGTCTTTTGAGGAAGTTTGTACTGCTTTGTATAGTTATGAAATTAGAAAGAAAGATAAAAGAGAAAGCAGAAAGATAATGATGTTTTTAGGTATGTTGATGACATGGGAAGTGATGATCTTGATGTAGGTTTACCAACAAAACATTCGACCCATACTCTAGGTAGATTTGCAGCCCTACTCACCTACAATCTCAAATGTGTATTCATTGATTCATTATTTGGATGTGGAGTTCTCTTTTTCATATTGTTTTGAACATAATTATTTCTGGTTGCAGATTCAATTGGTGTGCCTCGTGAGTCAGCACTTGATCGTATTACATCTGTGAAGGTGGAAAGAAAGGATAACAGCGAATTTAATGCTCTGGAAGATGGAAGAAAGGAATCAGTTACTGAGAAGGGTCTTATTGCTCAGAATCATGTTGATCAGCAAGTCCTCGAGGCAGCTATATCTAATCTCCCAAAGCATGCTTCAAAGAAAACATCCTTACCAGTTGTGAGCACTCTTTTAGGTTTCGTTTAAAAAACATTTATCAATGTCAATTTTAGGCTTGTACATGTTTTATTACACAGTTGAGCAATAAAATAATGCTGTCCTCCCCCCCTCCTTTTTCTCCTCCTCCTCCTCCCTCTAAAAATAGTTTTTTATTAGCTACTATGCTGAATGGATGATATTTTGAATTTCATGACAGCCGACAGAGAGGAAATCTGACTGCACTTCTCATCCATTTGAATGTGAGTTACGGGATAATAAGAGGTATGTATGTGGCTAAATCTGCAGGGTAACTTCTTCCTGGTTTGTAGTTTCTGTTGCTCATACAAACCCACCTCCTATAGGGTATAACAGTCCTGTTTCAAAGAAAGACTTAGGATGCAAAAAAGAGAGTCCATGAATGTTCAAAGTATCAGCATTTAAATTAAGGATACACCGTATAAATTATATGCATGAAAGTCAGCTTCAGATAATGTCACAAATAATATGATATAGAGAGCATGGGTTTGGTTATGCAAATGATGTAATTTTAACACAGGTGGAACCTTTTTATTTGGTTATCACTTATCATATCTATAATTGCTAGTTTTTATTACTTGTTCAGGACATAAAACAGAATATGGTGTCTGTTTTGAACCTAAGGCATTAAATGCTGCTTTCAATTCTTGCTCTATTTAGCTCTTCAAACTTTAAATAACTAGTATTGACAAAAAAAACACTCTAATTACTAAATTTTTGAATGTCTTGTAAACTTTGCACAAATTTTTTGTGCCATCATGAATCATAATAAAATGTACTGTAATAGGAATCTTTCCTAGGAGAACGTACTTCAGTAGAGGTCTCTTGTTTTTTTATTGCATTGAAATTCTTTAACCTGCAACTTTGGTTATTTTCCTTAAATTAGGAATTATGCGAAGGTTCTTGCTAGCTCAAAATATACCCCTTCAGAAAGTATTCAGGAGTCCTTATTCAAATTTTCCAAGACTCTTGGTGATGAATCGAGGACAATGAATTGGAATAACTTCGTAAAGCAATTGAAGTCCCTCTTTTATGTAAGTCCATTCTTTTCTTTTCTTTTTTCCCTTTCTTAAGTTTGTTTTGGTTCTTTAGCTCTGCCTAAAAAACACCATAACTCCACTATTTAGCTAATTTCCTTCAACAAACTATGATACCTTTTAGCCTTTTTTTTTGTGATGTTTAGATCATCTTGATTCCTTTTACATGGAAAATGATTAAATGATTATAACCATAACTGTATTTTTCTAGATGCTTCTCTCTCTTCGATATATAATAGGTACTTTTTTGAGGTGGTAAAACTAGTGATGAACTTTAATTGATCTTTAATTTGGTAGCCTGAGCCACGCGAAAAAAGGGCACATAATGCGGAATGGGACAGCATGAATATATTCAAAGAGAGGTTGGTAATCACTAGAAAGAGAAAAATGGAAATTATTGTAGTCTTCCAATGAGTGATGACTATACCTTCTGTATTTTTGTTGATGAACTAAGAAGTTGCTCGTGTCTACAGAAACAAGAAAATGGAAAATGAAATAACGATTGATTTGCATGGGCAACATGTTAAACAAGCAATAAGGATCTTGAAAATGCACCTGCTGTTTGGAGCATATATTCAAATTAAGAGTCTATTCTCCCCCATTGTCTGTTTCCATCTCTTTTCCTCTTCTATTAGTTTTGCATTTCCTAGTAATTTGACCCTCCATTCATACTATCCAAAATTTTAATATTATTTTTTAAAACTTCAAAATTTCAGAGATGTGTTCGTTATCAATTTCAGATGATGTTTTTGAGACTCAAACTCTCTAGCAAAAAGAGAACTAGGAAAAGAAATCCTTTTGTTATACAATACAATGATACCTTCTATGGTATTATACAAACTTGTTTTTGAGGAATAATTAAATTAAGTGCTTAACCCTGTGTTCGTTTTTTTCTTTATTTTTGAGTTTAAAAAAATTGCATTTGAATTTTGTAACCAAGAGGGACGTATGAGGAAGGGTGGAATACTGCCCTGCTATGTATCCCAGCCATTTGTTTAGGCAGTCCAGTTTCATGTTATGTTGATCATTGCTTATTTTCTTGCTCTGGATCAGCTGTCAAGATTCTCAAGCTTATCACAGGATGGGGAAAACACAGTCAAGGCAACAAGGGCAAGATAAAATCATCGGTATGGGTTTTATTGGAGATAAAATTAAGGAGTAATTTAATGAGTAATTTAAGGAGTGCTAACTTCTTAATTTAAGGAGTAAATCAAGAACTTTAATTTAAGGAATAAATTAAGGAGTAAATCAAGGCCAAAGGTCTAAAGGCCTTGCCAAATAAAAAAAGCTCTCTCAAAGCTATATTCTTTTTTTCTTCATATTTTCATTACAATTCTATAGCTATATATAAGGAGATTTATTCCTTGAATTACTATTTGAATTAAACATTCCTTGATTTACTCCTTGAATTAAGGATTCCTTGTTTACTCCTTGAATTAAGGATTCCTTGTTTTTCTCCTTGAATTAATCCTTAAATTATGGATGATAACTCCTTGATTTACTCCTTAATTTATTCCTTAAATTAAAGTTCTTGATTTACTCCTTAAATTAAGAAGTTAACACTCCTTAATTTACTCCTTAAATTAAGAAGTTAGCACTCCTTAATTTACTCCTTAAATTACTCATTAAATTACTCCTTAATTTTATCTCCAATACTCCCCCTCAAGCTGGATCCATAAGGTTTATGGATCTAAGCTTGCACAGAAGTCGTTGAAACTGATGAGAAGTCAATGCAGCAAATGTAAAACTAACAAAAAAAAATGTTGATTACAATAGCAAAAAAAAAAAAAAAACAAAACAAAATTATTGTTGTCGATGTGAGACCTTTCCTTTTACCATAATACTTTCCCTCCATATCGGGCAGGTAGGAGCTGCATGAGAGATTTAATCCATCATCGCCAAGAGCTTGGTTTCAATGTGGGACCTTTCCTTTTACCACAATACTCCTCCTCCACATTAGGTAGGTAGAAGCTGCAGGAGAGATTTAATCCATCATCGTCAAGAGCTTGGTTTCAATGTGGGACCTTTCCTTTTACAATAATACTCCTCCTCCACATCAAGTCGGTAGAAGCTACAGAAGAGATTTAATCCATCATCGCCAAGAGCTTGGTTTCAATGTGTGACCTTTCCTTTTACCATAATACTTTCCCTCTATATCGGGCAGGTAGGAGCTGCAGGAGAGATTCAATCTATCATCGCCAAGAAATTTGGTTTGAAAAAAAACAAATAGAATAAGAAATCTCTCTGATAGAATGTCAAACGCACTTTGAGCAAAAGAATAACAATTTTTTTTTCAAGAAGATCGACTTGCTCTGATACCATTTTGAAAATTAGTGTTGAAAACGCCAAGGCCAAAGGCCAAAGGCTTAAAGGCCTTGTCAAATAAAAAAAGCTCTCTCAAAGTTGTATTCTTTTTTTTCTTCATATTTTCATTACAATTCTATAGCTATATATAAGGAGATTTACTCCTTGAATTACTATTTGAATTAAACATTCCTTGATTTACTCCTTGAATTAAGGATTCTTTGTTTTACTCCTTGAATTAAGGATTCTTTGTTTTTCTCCTTGAATTAATCCTTAAATTAAGGATGATAACTCCTTGATTTACTCCTTAATTTATTCCTTAAATTAAAGTTCTTGATTTACTCCTTAAATTAAGAAGTTAGCACTCCTTAAATTACTCATTAAATTACTCCTTAATTTTATCTCCAATAGGTTTCTACTTACCTTTTTACTGCCTGTTTTGAGTAAATATAGTGAGATAAAAAGAGGACTTTGAATGCATTAAAGTTGGTTTAGAAAGTGTACTTTTAAATAGTTTTTTTAAGGCAGGGCAACGAGAAAGTGTCTTGAGGCAAGACAAGTTTAATGAGGCTTAGCCTCTCAGTATCAGATAAGTAGTTCCTAAGTTTTATACGAATAAATGGAGGGTGAAAAAAGAAGAATAGAAGATCAAATAAAGGATGCTTGGAGATTAAACAAACATACGTAGTTCTTAACTTCTAACTCTGATCCAAACAAAAATGTCATATAAGACCAAAGGGAGAAGAAACAAAATTAAGTGTTCAATGCATGCATGCATGATTTTATTTTTTATTATTTTATTTGTTTGCCTGAGGATTTTCGCATCCCAATTATCCTTTTACTCTGTAATTGTCAGGAAAAACTTGGTTTGCAACATTTTGTACTGTTTTGCCTCGATGCAGGTTACTGAACTGTTAGAAAAGGAAAGTATTGGATGGGAATTAGATAATGGGAATCCTGGAACAATAGTTCTGAAACTAGGTGAACAGACAGAGTTTAGCTTTCTGGACGCTGAGGAAGTGCCTTAATATGGGTGCTTTCAATGAGCAATATGGTCTGGTTTTTATTATCTAATAAATTGCTCATTGTGTGTGTGTTTCTTGTGTTCTAGGAAGGAAGAAAAAAGTTCCTTTTTATACTCAAGAAACATAGTGTGACAGTGTGTAGTGTATGCATCTAACAAGAGAAAATTCTACATTGTGTACTTATGTAAAATATTCAGTTTGTAAGGCACTGCGCCTTCTAAATGTGTAATGTTTTGCTACGTTGAGTTGGATATTTAATTTATAATTTGTCAAGTAACCCAATTCCTGTACTGTTTTCATGTTTTCTTGTCTTTTACTTTATTTTGGTGTTTTTGATCTTTAATTTATGTGAGATCTCTGATGGATGATACGTTGAATATTAACTCTAAAAGTGATAAATTAGTGGCCTAATTTGTAGTATGATTTAAAAAAATTTGTGGTATAATTTAAGGAAATTAGTGACCTAATTTAAGTCTTAAATTATGGCACAATTTAGGAAAATGGGTCATTGTTTCATCTATAAATAGGGAAGAGTTCATGCATTGAAGAATAAGATAAAAATCAGAAAAAATCATAGAGAACATAAGCAACCTCAAAGAGAGAAAATATTTAGTGAGTTTGAGAGTTTTTTTCTATGAGTTTTGGAAACAATTGAGAGATATTATTAGTGAGAAAATTTGTATCTGTATTCTGTATATTTCTTACCCAGTTCAATAATATCTGTTACCTCCCGTGGACCTAGGTAAATTGACGAACCACGTAAATTCTGTGTGTTCTTTTACCGCTTTGATATATTCATATACTGCCATTTATTGCTTCCGCCCACAACATGATAATCAGAAATGCTATAAGAATTTTTCAAAATTACTAATAGCAGATTAGTGTTAAAGAATTCGAAATTCAACTGGTGACAATCAATACACTAGTTGGAAATAACCACCGACAGATTGGTGGAGAGGAACAAGATGTCTAAAAACATGCTCCTCCATAATTGTGTTTGTTTTTAATTATTATAATTTTTGTTTTTCTACGTATAAATAAGTTATAAATATTCGTTTATTCATAATCAATAAAACTATTTCTTATAATTAGTTCTAATACTCCGGTTTAAGTTTATGGAGGTTATACTTATAATGTGTATCCCACATAATGAGTAATTATGTGAAGGGAGGATGATTTCGTAGTATTTTTCTAAAAAATTGTGTCAGTTTCATAGGGTTTGTGACCAGTGATAACTGATTCCTTTCAGAAAAAATGTGCTAAATGAATTGCAGCTTATACATAAGGATTTCAAGCAGGATAGAGTTTCTGTAGAAATTGCGGAAAAAATGAAAAAATATTGTAGTGATAAGTTGTAACTTGGTAATTCTTTCAAAGAATTTCAAAGGGCCATGGATCTTTAGAAATAATCTACCCATTGGTAGAGACAAATTGCTAACTAGTGATTCCTTAAGAGAGTTTCCTACACTATTAAATTCGGACCCATTATAACCGCGTCTTCAGTTGTAAGACCCGAAGAACCTCATGCATCGATAAGACACGAGGTGCCGAGGAAGAAGTATCTCCAACTAAATAGAAATTTTGATCAACTAAGCTTATGAAACCTATGAACACAAGCTTTGAAAAAGATGAAAACAAAAAAATCATGGAGCCCTAGATCGTCTCGACAGAGAAACTAAATGATACTTAGAGATCAAGCTCTCCACTGTCTGCAATCATAACTTTGCTTTTTGGTGATCCACTATTTGTTCCTTCGGCTTCGATTTTGTAAACTACATCCATTCCAGAGGTACCTTTCCAAATACTACATGTTTACCATCCAACCTACAAATGAAAAGCAAAAATTTAATAAGGAACTCCTAAGGTTGTTAACCACTACAAAAACACCCTGCAATCATATTCGCCCGTTTTATTTATTTATTACAATATCATCCATGAATATCTTAACTTTTGTTAATTGTTCTAGAAGTATGAAAAACGACGATAAGGAATTTGATTGTTATGTTTCAAACCTACGTGGTTTTTAAAGATATATATGTTGAAGATTGTTATAAAGCTTCTTAATTTAAGGAGTAAAATAATGAGCTTAATTCAATGAGCAATTTAAGAAACCATTAATTTAAGGAGTAATTGAAGTAGTGAATTTTCCTATAAATAGATGTGTAATTGTAATGAATTAATCATCAAAAATGTTAATTCCAATTGAGAGAAAAACTTAGAGAGAAAAGCTTTTATGAGAAAAAATTGAGAATAATTTTCTTGGGTGTAATTGGGTTATGGGTTGTGAGTTGTGAGTGTTGTAAACACCTTGTATAATTTCTCTCATTTCAGTAAAAAGATTTGCAGCAGGTGTGGAGACATAAGCAAGATTGGTCAAACTTCGTTATCAAATTTGTGTGTTATTTTTCTATTCTTGATTTCTCATAAATCTGGCTTATCAGAAATTTACGTAATTTTCCAACAACTAGTATCAAAGCCTTTAGTGGTGATTTCTGTCAATTTCCTACAAGGTTACTATTCACGTGAATAGTGAAATATGTGAATAGTGAAATTTTGTCGACGATATTTGTTCATTGACAGAGGTGTTCTAATACATGGTGGTTTGCATAAATAGTTAGAAACGATCCGAAAGAAGTCAGATTTGAGTAGGAGTAATGGCCGCAGATGAAGGAAGGGTGAAACTCGAGAAATTTGATGGCACAAATTTCGGGTTTTGGAAAATGTAGATAGAGGATTATCTGTATCAAAGAAATCAATATCAACCTCTCTCAAGGAAGAAGCCAGATACTATGAAGGAAGAAGATTGAAATCTTCTAGATAGACAAGCCTTCAGAGTTATTCGATTGACGCTATCCCGTAATGTTGCTTTCAACATAGCAAAGAAAAAGACCACAACGGGTCTTATGGCAGCTCTCTCCAATATATATGAGAAGCCATCAACCTCAAACAAAGTGCACTTGATGAGGCGTTTGTTCAATATGCGGATGAATGAAGGCGCATTAGTAGCTCAACATCTCAATGAACTCAACACAGTCACAACCCAATCGAGTTCAGTAGAAATTGAATTCGATGAAGAAGTATGAGCATTGATACTTTTGTCTTCTTTACCAGAAAGCTGGAATGTTACTGTCACGACTGTGAGTAGCTCGTCAAGAAGCAATAAGTTGAAATTTGACAATGTTCATGATCTGGTTCTCAGTGAAGAGATCCGACGTAAAGAGTCAGGTGAATCGTCAAATTCTTCAATTTTGCATACAGAGTCAAGAGGAAGAAATTCAACCAAAGGGAATGGACGTGGAAGAACAGACTACCGAGGTAGATCAAAGGATAGGAGGTCCAAATCCAGGAATCCTAAGAATTCCCATAGCTCGAAGACTATCGAGTGTTAGAATTGTGAAAGAACCGGGCACTACAAAAATTAGTGCAAGAGTCACCGAAGGACAAACAAGTGAAGGCAGAGGCAAATGTTACTTCCACCTCAGGAGGAGATGATGCATTGATATGCTCTTTGGAGAATAAGGAAGAATCTTGGGTGTTAGACTCTGGAGCATCGTTCCATGCTACTTCACAGAAAGAATTCTTCGAGAAATATGTCCATGGAAACCTTGGAAAGGTATATCTTGGTGATGATCAACCATGTGCTATTATTGGCAAAGGTGTAGTGAAGATTAAGTTGAACAGGTCTGTTTGGGAGCTGAAGGATGTCAGGCATATCCCAATCTCAGAAGGAACTTAATCTCAGTAGGGTAGTTGGCCAGTGAAGGCTACACTACGATCTTCCATGGTAATGATTGGAAGATTTCAAAGGGTGCAATGACAGTTGTTCGAGGCAAGAAAAGTGGCACTCTTTACATGACAGCAGAGGCACGTTTTTTAATCACAGTTGTAGCAGGTAATGAAACACCAAATCTGTGGCACCAGAGACTAGGTCACATGAGTGAGAAAGTGATGAAGATTATGCACTCAAAGGAAAAACTTTCAGGTCTACAGTCTACGGAGATAGACATATGTGAAGATTGCATACTTGGAAAGCAAAAGAGGGTCAGCTTTCAGACAAGTTGTAGAACCCCAAAGAAGGAAAGGCTAGAGCTTATTCACTCTGATGTTTGGAGACCAACGACCGTCTCATCTATTGGTGGGAAACACTACTTCATCACTTTCATCGATGATCACTCTCGGAAGGTAAGAGTTTACTTTCTAAAGCATAAATCTAAAGTATTTGAGGCTTTCAGAAGATGGAAAGTTATGGTGGAAAATGAGATGGGTTTAAAGATCAAAAAGCTCAGAACTGATAATAATGGTGAATATGAAGACACTAGATTCAAAAATTTCTGCTATGAGCATGGGATCAGAATGGAAAGAATTGTGCCAAGCATACCTCAACACAATGGTGTAGCTGAGTGTATGAACCGAACGTTGACAGAAAGAGCCAGAAGCATTCGTATACAGTTAGGTCTACTAAAGCATTTATGGGCAGAAGTAGTCAATACGACAGCTTACTTGATCAACCGAGGCCCATCTGTTCCATTGGAGCATAGAATACCATAAGAGGTATGGAGCGGAAAAGAGGTGAAACTATCACATTTAAAAGTTTTTAGTTGTGTAGCATTTGTGCATATCAGTGATCAAGGCAGGAATAAGCTTGATCCTAAATCCAAGAAATGCACATTCATCGGCTATAGTGAGGATGAGTTTGGCTACCGCATTTGGGATGATGAAAACAAGAAAGTTATTCGTAGTAGAGATGTGATTTTCAACTAAAGGGTGATGTATAAGGACATGCATAAAATAGACGCCAATGACTCAGAGCAGAATGAGTCAGTATTTGTATATACAGATGATGTCCCAGATAGTTCCGCAACAGAACCAATTGTAACAAGTCCTCAGCCAGAGGAACTTGTTGGACAGAGCAGTACACAACATTCCAACACACCACAACCTCTTACTCCAGCTCCTGTATTGAGAAGGTCTTCTCGACCTCATGTGTCTAACAGGAGATACATGAACTATATGTTGTTGACTGATAAAGGGGAGCCTGAATGCTATGATGAAACTTGTCAGACTAGAGATTCTAGCAAGTGGGAGCTTTCAATGAAAGAAGAAATAAAATCTCTCATCTCTAACCAGACATGCGAACTAGCTAAGTTACCTATGGGAAAGAAGGTACTTCACAACAAATGGGTGTACCGGGTGAAAGAGGAGCATGGTGATTCCAAAAGATACAAAGCCCACCTAGTTGTCAAAGGGTTTGTTATATATTGCTCCTTAGTGAGAAAATTAGAAAAGTCCCACATTGGTTAGGAATGAAGATGGGTGTTGGATTTGGGGCTATAAATAAAGACCTCCTTCACCATTTGTAAACATCCCAAAATTTGTAAATCTTCCTCTCTTTTGTAAGGGTAATTGATTAGCTCAATTTTGCCCAATTAGTTGTAATTTTGAAGTTCATTCATTTGGAGATGGAAGTGAAGTGACCACCTTGAGGACCTAGGTAACATTTATACCGAACCTCGTTAAATTTCTGGTGTTATTATTTTTTACTAATATTTACTGTTTTCAATATCTGTTTTAGTTTATTTTAGCATTATATTTCCAATAGCATTATTTTGTCGGGTTAGTTTGAGTTCTATTCATTTTAAATCATGTTGAATAGT